>CM057819.1:45867321-47324821 GCA_030067965.1 Latrodectus elegans
TCCTGGTGCTCTTTGAACAACGCGGTAAGCTATATGACACCTCGTATTGTCCTGCTGCCTCAGATGTAATCATACTGAGGGAAAACAATGGTGATCTGAGGGTGGTTGGTTTGATTTGTTTTCGCTCAACGGTCATCTTTTTGCACACGAGGTATAATTAGACCGAGACTTACGGCTTAAAGTGGATTCCAGATACCGAAACATTATAAGCATCTATGTACAAGGTGAGATTCGAAACTACGAACTGTTGAACCGAAGGCAAAAGTGATAATCATTCAGCTACCATCTCGGTCTACTTTTATTCCTTCCTTTAATAAACGTTGTACATCATCTTTGAAAGATTGTCTTTCATCATTCTGAGTGTTTATACGATCCGTAAGGACAGATGAGTACTTGTATTGATCCATCATGCCTTCCATAATGATGAGTGAACAAGAGAATGCCAAGAAAACAGACTATAATGTTCCCGCCTCTAACCTGGATCGCACGGCAATAACTGCAGGGTGTTTGTTTCCATAGGTTTACGTCGTATACTCCAATTTCCACCAGTCCGATTGAGCATAAAACGTGATTTATAGAAAAACGCTACTTATCTGAGACCTCATGTTAATAATTCAGGCCAGTCACCGTTCCGCTTCAAAAATGCGCATCAACGTAGTATATTGATCATTATTCCTACCGTCTAACTCCCTGATACTACAGTCTATGTTGAATCATGGCCTCCCTTCAAAGTAGTCTGTCTCTTGCCTTATCTTTCCAATTTGTTTTTTTCAAATTCTTATACGATCTTTTTCAACCTCTTAGAGCCACATTTTCATAGCTTTTCTCATAACCTCAAAAGAAAAAAAATCTATGTCAAAATAGCTACATATTATAAATCAATATTTGCAGAATAACTTCATGTTATTAACTATCTCCGCATTTATATCTATATATGAACATATTTAGAATCAACTTTATAACTAAATTTTCACTCCTCAATAAAAAGAACATAGAACCAGTGATGCCCTCATTGCACCAATTATCTTTTTTCTTTTTTTTTTTTTGGTAAAGATATCAAAATAAATAAAAACATTTCATTTTTGCTTTCAGGCAAAAATGTCCTTTTCATCTAGTTTTCCATGGATACCATTTGTCATCATAAAGCACTTCCAATGACGACTACAAATTCTGAACTTATTTTAGCGAGTAGTAGACATACTACGGTTACGACTTTCACAGTTATTGGCAGATTTCAGTTACTGGCTTCATGCTTTTGAGATTGTTGTTACAATAGTGTAATATTTATGTCTTAAAATAATTTAGCTTCTTTAGTTCTTAAGCAGAGTAGCCTGTAAACTACTCTGCTTAAGAACTTTCAACGAGTCGCTACAATAGAGATTCATAAAAATCATACTTCAAAGTTACAACAAACCGATTTCATTCCTTACACACTGAAATCAAATGTTCTGAGTTGCAAAAATTCGGATATTCACAGTATTCAAAATGCTCCATTCAGGAGTTGGAGTTACTTAAGTCTATATTTGATTATCAGATATGAGTAAAAATGCAAGTCTAGGGCTAATTAAATATGCTTTTTCACAAATTTCCAGAAAAGAGTTCATTGGATAATCACTATTTTAGATTTATACATTTGTAACTGAGAGTATACGAGGGTCACTCTGAAATTTTTGAGATACAATTAGGTTTTTAAAGTTATACTTACAAAATTTTAGGTGTGTTCAAAGAAGTCTTCTCCAGCATCAATTTACTTTTGTAGACGAATTTTCCACAGAATAAATGCCTCAATCCATTCATTTCTTGGAATAAATGAAAAAAATGCATTTATAGCCATATCAATCTCTTCTTCTGAATAAAAACGACGTCCACGTAAGTTCTTTTTTAGATTAAAGAATAACCAAAAGTCGCACATAGTTAGATCAGGTGAATACGGCGGATGTTCGATCACTTTAATTTGTTTTTGTTTAAGAAACTCAACTGTTAATCCGGCTGTATTTGAAAATGCATTGTCATTGTGAAGCATTAGTCCCCTAACATTCAGTTCTTGTAGAATTTCTGGAAGACATTTAGTGGTATAACAGTTTGCTGTTACTGTTTTCCGCCCTTCCAACTTGATGGCTTTGACCAATCCCGTACTTCTCAAGAAAACGGCATACATCACTTGTTTCAGTGCGCGTTGTTTTTTCACCATTGTCGGCGTGGGATCATCTTCAAAAACCCATACTTTGCTTTCTTGAACGTCAAAAAACGGTATGTACGTTTTATCACCTGTTACAATTTTAGAAATGATGCGGTGGTCACCATCATTTGGCAATTTAAGAGATTCTTTACTGATTCTAACACGCTCCTCTTTTAGGTGCTCAGTTAGATTATGGGGAACCCAACGGCAAACTACTTTTTTCATATGTAATTCTTCATGAATGATTTTGTGTATGGCTACGGATCCAATGTTAAGTTCCTTCTGTATCATTTGATAGGTACAGCAATTATCCATTAGCATTTTTCGTATGGCAGACACATTATCCGGGATTACTGCCGACGACGGCCTTCCAGTGTGTTCTTCATCCTTAAAGAAAATTGCGACCTCTTCTAAATTCTCTAAACCATATGAATACAGTAGCACGAGCTGGAAGATTCATCACCAAATGCTAATTGCAACCGTTGAACGCATTCTTCTTCATTTAATCCTGCTTTAAAATCGTAGAAAATCATAGCGCGAAAATGTTCTCGCGTCAAGTCCATTTTCTCTTCTGTTCAAAATTTATTCTAGGCTAAAGAAGTTGAAGTAAGTCAGTAAAAAATCGTCTTCTGTGTTAAAATACTTTGTATTTTAAAATTAAACCGTTATTTTTATTTTGTAAATTCTCGTCTGCACGTATCTCAAAAATTTCAGAGTAACCCTCGTATCACGTTAATTCATCAAAAAGTCTTGCTATATATCACTTAAATTATAAACTTATATTGAACTTTTATTTAAAGAGAGTAACATTAAATAAAAGTTCAAACATAAAAAAAAACATTTAATGTTACTCTCTTTAAATAAAAGTTCAGTATAAGTTTATAATTTAAGTAATATTTTTAGTAATAACAGCATTTGTAAACCACCTATTAAATACAAACTTTTTAAAGTCACATTCTGTATAATGTTAATAAATACACACATATGAAAGACCATTTGTCAGTTAATATTTAATGTTATGCAATTAACATTATTATTATTTTATCTTTCGCCCGTCCTCGGCATCTCTGCCATTAATCAACGAGCAGCCCAATAAAAAGATGAACAAGTATGAAAACAAGAATGAAGTCCTTTAGTAGCCTCAAAAGAGTTTTCAGTCACAAACTTTAAAACTTCAGGGCAGTTCTTGAGGTGAGCAGCATCCATATCATCATGATTGCACAATAGACGACGAGCAGAGTCCATTACATCTATTCGATGCAGATGCTTTTGTAGATAGTCATGTCCAATAGTCACCTGGAAACAAGCGACACTAACAGCGTGGTACATATTACAGTAATAAAGAGCAACAAAATCAAATTATTCTAATCAAAAACAAATTGGATTTATGCCATTTTTTTTTTTTTTTTTTTTTTTTTTGTGTGTGTGTGTCTAGCCTCATTTGATTATTTTATAATTCCCACAAATTGATTCTGATTAAATAAATTATCATGCAACTATCTTGGTTTAAAAACAGAAAATTTGTAGAAATGATGATATGATACTAAATATTTTGTAAAGTATATAATTCGAAGGTAAAAGCTTATTCTATAGATTTTCTCATTTTTCCATAATTTTACTAGAATAGTTAAAAATTGTCAGATACTTTTTTTATTTACTTAGAACTTTCAATGATGAAATAACTTTCGATTCACAAATATTTAAGAATTCTAGAATAAAAGATTTAAGCGTATAAATATATAATTTACTAATTACAGGAAACAAGTTTCATAAAATAAAAAACATACATAATTTATTTACAGTAACATATTTACAAAAGTTTATTTACACAAAGTTATATTTTACTGAAAACAACATTTTTGTTATTTTCTTACATCATTGGCTCTTAATATTTTACACATAGAAATACAAACTATTTATGAAAGCAAGATATTTTTTTAATACAATGATGCAAACTAACATTAATTATTTCTGTAGTGTTAAAAATTAGGATTCAATAATTTCCAAAAGTATCTTAAAATTCAGAAAAATTCTTTTTTAAGGAGTGAAAAAAGCTATTTAGTAATACAATCTTAATTTAATGGCAGCATATTTTAAAAACTCCTTTAAATATAAAAACAAATAAAATGCAGTTTCAGAGTATGCAAAATAAATCCAATCTTTTTAAAATTTTAAAAACATAAATACTGGGTAAGAATGCTTATGAACAAAAAGGAAACCAATCCTAATTATATAAATCTTTTAGACAGAACATACTATTGAAAGAAGGCAGTATTTTTTCCAATTAATTTTTTTATTAAAGGAATAATAATAATTCAGGATCTGTTTTATAAAAGAAATGCCATTATTAATCAACAGCACTCTATAAAAAAATAAAAAATAAAAATCGCCGCACCAAGAAGGAGTGGAGCGATTGAGACGAAAATTGGTGGATAGAAAGACAATGTACAGAATAGTACATGATTAAAATTTCAGAACAATTGAAGAATTTATTTCAGAGTTATAGTAACAAGTTCATTAAGGTGTTGACCCGCCTCTAGCCTGGATACAACCTGCCACACGGCGTGGTATGAAGCTCCCGGATGATCTCCTGCGGCATTATCCGCCAAATTCCCTCCAAATGTTGAACGAGGTCATCAAAATTTCATGCCGTTTGTGAGTCAGATATAAGGTTTTAGTTTGTTTTAATTTCTTTTTATTTATTTAAGTTTTTTATTTATTTAATATGGGATTTTAAACAAAAGATATGAAACTATTTTAAGTTATAGATGATAACAAAGATACATTGTTTTTTAATTGTCATAGTTTAGAAGTGAATGAATCACCAACAATACTGTAATGTGTAAGACTCCAATTTGATGGTGCTATTATGACATTATATGCATCAACTTGTTGGAAATTGCATTAAAAAATTAAGTGACAATTATAAATGATAAACAATTTATTAATAAAAATGTTTAAATTAAATTTTTATAATGTTAGATTGAAAGTAATTCACACCAGTGTTTAAACTTTACAGTATCACATTGTGACTCACCCCATGTGCAATAAAGGTAAAATATTCATCTGTTTTATTTTATTTCCACTTTGAATGACAATGCTGCTTGTAAAATATTGATTATAAATTGAACTCATTATCTGTGTGCTTCTCAGTAACATTAATATCCAAATGAAATCAAATGTCAAGTTCTCAATTTGAATTTACTTGAAATTCAAGGAATTTGAAGTCATTTACTTAAATATTTGCCAGTTTTAAACACATTAATATTCATTCATTTGTAGAATTTGTAGCTCATTTGTGTGATTCAAAAAATGCCCATAACTTTTTATTTTTGCTGCTGTTAAATTTCTGGAGTAGGCAACACAATTTTTACTAAATAAAAAAATGTTTCATGTAGCAAAAGGTTTTAAGATTTGTTACATGTAACCGAAGAAATTAGAGTGACGTTATCTCATAAGGTCACAATAGCAGAAATAAAAAATATTATTTTGCACAGAATAAACAGTATTTAAGAGATCCACATTTTGTTAGATATTTTGGTGACGACAGTCAATGAATGAAAACAGATGAAGAGAGACTAAAACAAATAAAATACGAAGAAGGAGATAAAAATAAGACGACACAAACTGCAGAGGGAGCGAATTCATTCAAAATCGAGAATATCAGAAGAGTTTCAAAATTTTGTTATTTTCAATGATTCTAAAAAGAAATGAATTTATTAAAATTGGAGTTCAAGTAATTTAGCAGAGACATTAAAAGATTGCCTTCTTTTTAGGAAACATTTTCAACAAATGCATAATGATAAATAAAAATCACTAGAATTTAAATCAGCAAATTTTAAGAAAAGAGATAAATATTTGATCACATAAGAGTGCTTAAAGTTGCCAGTTTGCACATTACAACTTCAAGGGATGCAAAGGATGTATTTTTTGTTATGTGGGATGCATTCGAGCGCAGACTCCTTTTCTGCCTGAAATATGAGTTTATTTGAGAACCAAAATATTTTAAGAGATAAACAATGCTGCTTCACATGCCTAACAACCTCAATTCTTCCAATTCGTAAGTACAATATGGTTTTTAGATGTCATTTGCGGTAAATATTGTGACTGTTCTGTTAGGGCTTTTTTGAGGAAACCTGTGCTGTTGGACTAAAAGCCTCAAACTTTGATGCAGAGATTTCCACCATGAATAAAGCAATCCTAAATCTCATTGGTCTTGATACTAACTTTGGCAAGGCAGTTATTTTTATTGACTCCCAGGCTGCAATCTTGGCTGCTGCCTCCTACACACTTAGCGACTGCTCACTTGTTGAAGAGACTAAGAGACTTGTTTCCAATGCTATTGCCTCTGGCTGGGAGATAGTTTTTCAATGGATCCCTAGCCACTGTGGGGTGCCAGGAAATGAAAAAGCAGATGTGTTGGATAAAAATGGTTGTAAGCTGCCTCAGCCTCTGCTTCCAATAACTGTCCATTAGTTTAGTTCTGAGGTTAGGGGGAAAATTGACCAACACCTAGAGCAAATTTATGCAGCACTTTCAGCAGATAAAAAACGTTCTTATGAAGTCGCCTGTCCCGATGGATTTGCCTCGTGCAGTTTTTACTGCAAATTTTCGTCTTTTGACTGGACATGACTTTTTGTATAAACATCTACACGGCATTGGTGTAGTTGCTGTAGATACCTGCCCCCTTTGTTTGTCGGGTGAAATTATGGACTTTAATCACTTGACAACTTGCACTGCACTTGCTTTTATTACTTTTGACTCTGACAACTTTACCAAGGCTAAATTTTATTGGGCAACCAGAAGTCTTATGGCAGATAATGCCAATAACTGATGTAGGATAAAAAAAATTTAAAAAAATAAAATATATATATATAAAATTGCTGTAAAAAAACATATGCCCTTATGGGTGTAACTCTAGATGCTCAAGATAGAGAATCAAATAAAGGGTTAATAATCAGTTTAATTAAACGCAAATAAAGTTTATAATGCATAATCTACACCAACAAAAAATAATTAATATAATTCAATTGAGTGTATTTATTTAGAGAAGTTTATAAATTAGAAAAATTTAGATCAATGAAATACTACTTATATATTTTGCATACTCATTTAAACTGTTAAAAAAGTTAATATAATTAGGAAAATAATAAAGTCAAAATAATAGGAAAATATTATGAAAAAAATTGACATGCCTTGGTATTACATCAATATTATAAATAACAATTATTATCGATAAAAATTAACAATTGTATTTGATATGTATGTTTTAAATGTATTTTATTGATATTTTTTGATAATTTTTCAAGAAAGAAAATTATTTCCCTTTCCTGAAAAAAAAAAATACTGCAAAAGTAAATGCTGCAGGAGATTACTAACAATTTTACATTCATTGCATTCATTTACATTTGAATTATAGTAAACTTTATCATTTTATAAAAATTGTGATATAAATGAAAAACATTTTGTCCTCAAATGTTTTTTATGTTAAAATTAACCCTTTTAAATGTGTATATCAGGAATTAAAAAGAAATATTAATGTCTACTTTTTTTATGAGAACTATGTCTTTCTCTTTCTTTGTCATGATATCTGTCTTTTGAATAATATCTATCTTTGTAGGAATGTCTATCAGGTTCTTCTCTTTTACTGTGAAGACTCATTGGTAGAATGGGTTTTTTAAACGGACGTTCTCTGCCTCCAAATCGTAATTGTCCTGATTCTTTTTTACCACTCAGTCCACCACCTGTAATTTATACAGAAAAAATAATGTTATATAAAATATATATGTTAGACAATGTGTGTGTTATATAACAGTATATTTAAAATGTACTAATATAAATAAACATAAAAAAATGAAAACAGAATTTACAGAACAATTTCAGACACTTAGCACAGTAACAAATTTTTTATTTCATTTTTATAGAAGCATAATCCAATAGAATTGAAAAACATACTTAGTGAAACCTAAAATTGCTGCCTCAGGCCAGTGATTCTCTGAAGAATTCAGACAGCATTTTGTAAGCAATGTTTTTAAAAGTTTTAATTAGTGACAAGAATTTCAACATTTACAAATTTCTACTATTTAATTAAACATAATTAGAAAATATTAAAAATTAAACAAAAAATTTATAATTTTTTAAATTATAAGCAGATATTTGAGTGATTATTTCTCATTGATAATAAATTCTTTTTCAGTCATTGAAAGCATCAGAATATGTTCACAGAAAAAATTTTAGTTTTTCACAAATCTTTGTAAATTTTTCAAAATTTTTTTTAAATATTTATAGAATTTGAATTCTTATTCTTGAAAATTTTCCGATTTACAGATATTACTGTGGGAATCATTTATCACATATTAAAATAAACTTTTTATAACATATTTCATCTCTCTAGATTCTCACATAAAGTCTTCCTAATATTCTTTATTTTATATTGATAAATAGTCAGAAAATTTTTTAATTACTGTTATTTTTGCAATTTTTTGGAATTCTTTTTTAAAATTTGAATACAATTTTTATTATAAATTATTTGAATTCTTGCATAGTCTTTCCAACTAGTAATGAAACTTGTTTATAACTGAAATCTTTTCAGAATAGCAGCTGAACACAAATTTTTTTTTATAAAATCACTTTATAAAATTATTGAAATGCATCATTTTAAAATAATAATTTCTTATTCACATGTTTAATTTTTAAAAATCTTTCATATATTTAAAGATAAATTTATTGAATTATAAGACAGAATACCAAATAAATCAAGAATGAGAAATATATTTTTTATTAATTAGAAAGAATCATTAAATATGTTCTAGTAAATTTTTCTCAAGTGTTATTTTATTTGTCAATATATTCTGTAGTAATGATTCAAATTATAAGCCTTAAATATGAATCATTACATTAATTTTAAAAACCTTGATTTGTTTTATGTAATTCATGATTGAAAAATTATCTCAATTTTCTACATTCAAAAAGTTTTGAAATCAAGCTATTTTATCATCAAACCAAAATCCTGATACATAAACCTCAATTAAATATAAAAAAAAAAGAAAAATAACAGAAAATAGCAAACATTCATTTCTAATTATAAGTTAAAATGTAAAAAAGTTGAATTTTTAATCAAGTATTAAAAGTGTATATAAATTTACAGCATAAATGCACTTGTTGAAATCAATTATCATGAAAGAAATCAATAACAAAAAAATTAAGCACTATAAAAATATTATGCCTAAAAATAAGAGTTTTTACAAGTAAACCTCAAACCTTTTATGGGTGTATTCACTAAACATGGGAAAACTCGAGTTGTCTAATATGAAATTAACTCTCACTTGACTCACTGATCCTCATTCACAAACTAAGTGAAAGTGAGAATTATGCTACTCATGTGTTATCCCAGCTTTCTAAGTAATAAGGATTCTGATTTGTAGTCGGTTTCAGGAGCAACTTGGGTAATGCTAGCAATGATTTGATTATTTACACTTTTGCATGCCCTCTGATCCAATGTTATTGTTCAAAAGAGTTTTGACATCAAGTATCATGAATATGTAAAGTCTAATCAATGAAAAATAATACACTGGTTATTATCAATACTTATAAAATAGCAGTCATGAAAGTTTTAAATATGTAACCATCTAGTATATAAACACATATTAAATTAACTGTAGTGTGGAATTTAGAAATCTCTGACTTTTCTATCATTTATTTGATGTAATCAAAAACTAGTTAAATAAACCAAAATTTTTATTCTAATAATTATTTATGAAAAGATTTTCAGTTTTATTTCTACAAAGCTAGCAGTGAATTATGTGATCCAATGGATTTGGATTATATAAGATTCAACATAAATCGTATCAGACATTTGAAAATTCGATTTCAGAAAATTTTGTATTTCTACATGTTTATGATATGCAAATTTTAAAGCATGTTTCTAAATTATGAATTGATGTATTTCTTGTTTAATTGGATGCATTTAATAAACAATGAAATATATTTGTTATTTCAGTTTAAAACATTTCAAAAGTTAATTATAAATTATTTCCATTACAGTAATAATTTCAGTTATACATATGCAACAAAGAAAGCTTAATGTAGCAGGGAAAGATATTGTATACATTTCTCTACAAATTTTTATGTATTATACTGGCAAATGCCACTTTGAGTTATTTAAGAACTGCATTAAATTATAACCTAAAGTAAAAGTAATAACTCATAATTTTTTTAAAAAGGAGTGACTATTTCATATTTTAAGCATAATAAACCGAGAATTTAAAAATCAGCAAATATATTTTGAGCAGTAATGAATTCAGGATTATATTAATATATGAATTCAGGATTATATTAATATATGAATTCAGGATTATATTAATATTAAATTCATTAAGTTTCTACCTTACAAGATTCCATATTTAAATAACTTTTAATGACCTGTTAAATACTAAAATTTTTATTCATATATGTTCATTCAATCCTCAATCATTTTGAATATTTAGTGGGTTAGATTCCATTTTATTTTACAAACCTGATTTTTAAATTTTTATTTTATACAATTCAATTACAAATAAATTTTGTAAAGCCTTTATAAAGATGTCAAGAAAATTGTGTTGAATAATTTTCAATAATGTGTCATTAATGAACGTAAGATTAATCAGTTCTAATATTTTCTATTCTATTCTCAAAAATAAATTTTCTAACCTTCTGCACTCCCAATTTTTTTGAAATATTATTTCTCCTTTTTAATAAATATTACTTGATAAAACTTCATACACCTTACAAAACTATCACAAGGAAAAAGAAATGTTAATTCCCAAGTATTTTCTAAAACAGTTGTTCTTGACACTATGATGATAGGTTGATTGGTTAGGTTTTATGGTGCAATGTCCAAAAATAAAACAAGCTTCCTATGATTTTGGGAAATTATGATTTCATTTTTATTTTTTTTATTTATTTATTATTTTTACCCAAGTAACATTGAAAAAAAAATGCTTGTATATAAAGTAATTAAAAGCTATATATATATATATATATACATTTACAAACAATTTTAAAAAGAAACCAAATAAATGGTAAAAAACCTATTGCTTTTAAAAGGGTGGGTTGGATTTCCCAATAAATCATACAAAGTTAAAAATGTCTGTATTATAAAAGTGTATATATTAAAGGTTAAACTATTGACATGAAATTAAAATATGATATATTGTGTAAGATACAAACACACATTTTGCACCATGGGTTTAATTCACTTAGAAACAAATGTCTGTATGAAGCATGTGTTCAATATGAAGGCGAGTCAAATGAACATTAGCACTTTGTAATGGTAAAACCAATAATGAGATGAGAGATGGAAAAATGGTATGTAAATTGTTTTCAACCTGCATGTGCTCCATGATTCTTCCCAAAGAGAATGAACACACACACACAAATCTTTTTATACCCTTTCTCATCTCAGAGAACAGAACCAATTGTAAAATTAGATCTGCTGCAGCCTTTGCTGCTGTATCTGCTCTCTTATTTCCATCAAGATCTATGGGGCTTGATATTCTACAAAATACTATTTTGTATCCCTAGCCAGCAAGGGA
The DNA here is from genome assembly GCA_030067965.1 of Latrodectus elegans. Classification (NCBI taxonomy): domain Eukaryota; kingdom Metazoa; phylum Arthropoda; class Arachnida; order Araneae; family Theridiidae; genus Latrodectus; species Latrodectus elegans. The sequence continues at coordinate 45,879,073 of CM057819.1, forward strand.
ATACAATGCTCTGAAGATTCTTGATACAACAGCAATGAGAAGAGAATAGCTATTGAAAAACAATAGGTGATGTGTCCTATTTTCTATACTGAGCAAAGATATTAATGAATGCATTTGTTGGGTCATAACAAGGCAGATGAGCAAATAAGTCAACAGACTCAATCCGAAGTCTGTGAGCCACAGAAGTGATTAGGCTTGTGTGAGAAAAGGTAGGATACTCATTGGACGAGCATCATATAGACTCTTAAGAGAGGCTTTAGGAACCATGGAACGTATAGGATGACAGGGGGTTGACATGATCTTAGCACAGTAAATGAGAGACTGCTGCATAAAGACAGTTGTTGGCAAACAGCATATAGACTTTGAACGGGTGATGTGCGGAATGCACCCAAACATATCCTTAAGGTAGAATGATGAACTGCGTCCAGTCTTCCTTGACACTGTGAAGCAAAATACCCTGACAGTTGAAATGTTCATTGTAGCTTTGTGATAAGACAGCAATCTTTGAGGTTAGAAGGAACAAGATTTGACAGAGGCTGTCCAAAATGGTAGAAAAATGTTATTAATTAATCTCAACTGTATGTTGTTGATAAGAGATATATCTGTAACATGGCATTATGACAAAAGTTTCATTACTTTTTTATTGTGTTCATGCAAATCCATACCTCAAACTTAAACAAAGAAACTTTTTTTTTACATAAATAAAAAAATATTACATCTGATTTAAATCTTTAAATCTATCATCTTCATATAGCTTACGGAAATATAGCATGGGGAGAAACAAGTTTTTTCTTCTACCTAAGAGATGCTTTCAATAATATGAAGTGGATAGCTTTATATCTGAGAATTTACTGTAGCCTTGTGATAGGACTAAAATCTGTGAAGTGGAAAAGTTTCAACAAGAGAAATAAATACGGATTTGACTTATACACATATTGAGTTTTTGTTTGGAAGTTTATAAATTTTCTTCACTTATAATACATGAATAAGGAAACTAGAAAAATTTTAGTGGTAATATGCAGTGGACAAAAATGCATAATTTTCAGTTGTCCACTACAGGGTGATAAAGTTTAACAGCCTAAAATCTGTTAAAAAGTATATAAGCATATCCAATATGACACTGGGACAATTTTCCATACCTACTGATTATATTTACATACTGTATGAAAGAAAATCTGGAAAATTTCCAAGGGCTATCATTCAGCTGTCATGTCCTAACATAAAAATATTACTCAGTGTTCAGTAATGACTAAGAGGAAATATATAGTGAGCTATCTTTAAAAAAATTTATATTCATTTATATTATATCTTACTGAACTGTTTGATTATATCTAAATATATCTATATAGTTATCTTCACATTAAAAAAACTAACAATCTTTAATTTTATATAATATTAAAAAATATTAAGTAAATAAATACTTAGTGATTTTAAATTTTATATTTCCATCATACATTTAACATTTCTTTTAAAAGTTAATGTCAACATAAAACAAATTTCATTTATGCTGTGATTTCTTTGTGAGGATTCTAGGTTTACATATATATAAATAAGATTAATATATATATATATACATACACACACATACAATGAGATTAAAGGCAAATTCTACATATAACTTATTCTGCAGACTTTTCTTCAAAAAAATAAAATCTATTTTTTGTATTAAGTAACAAAATTTATCTTAAGCTTTACGACTTTTTGATTCTTTGTAGATTAAATTAGAATAAAATTTTGAATTAAGCTTCAAATTAAATTAATACTTCTAAGCACAATTTTTAGTACATAGGTCTAATTTCTATGTGGTGTGGCAAATAAAATGTAGGAAAATAGGGTACTTTTCCATTACATCCCAACTTTTAAAAACTGCAATAACGGGAGAGAAAAAATCCTAAATTACTGACATAAATAATCTATTTGCATCATGCATTCTTTAAAAATATTTACTTTTTCAGAAACCACTAAAAATAATATCAGCATTTCATTAACATTTCATAAACTAAACAATTATTATTGTTGATAAAACTTATTTAAATGCCAATATTTATTTTTTGCAGAAAATGTTTAGCAATCCCATCGGTAATCAATTTTTTAATTATAATGTAAGAGTACCTTTTTATTCAATGAGACAAAATTAAATTTTCCTGTACTTGTTTTTTGCCATTGGTGATATGTTGATTGAGGTATTTTCCCTTGATAAATATTTTTCTTTTGAAAAATTTCTAAGAAATTATAAACCTATGGAAAATATGATAAATTCATAAAAAAAAATAAAACCATAAAATAACAGTTAAACTTATTTACAACATTTAATATCAGATCTTACTACATCCTACATGCTGTATGAAGACTGCAATTAATAAAAATAATGAACTTAAATGTAATGTGTTAAATAATGTGTAAGGATGTTAGCTATTTTTTAAGGTATTTAAACATATTACAACTTTTACTATAAAATTCATAAGAAAACATCAATAATCTCAGTAATAACCAAAAACCTTATAATTGTTTATAGTAATAATTATCTCAGACTTTAAAACCCATTAATGAAATCAATTGAGGGCAACATGATGAAAAGAGATAATATACAAATCATTTTATGAACTAAAATGAATATTTTATGTATTCATTATTGTTTTCTGCAAAATAATACTTTTTCTTCTTTGAGAGAAATTATCAATAATTAATTTAATTATTACAATACAAAATATCATTAATCAATACAAAACATTTTGATTTGATTTTACTGGTGCAAGATCTTCAGATGGGATAAGCTACATTGAAAACAAAGTAATCTTTGATAAAGTGCTTGAGTAAATACTGGATAAGAACTATTTGAGAATGTTGAGATGAATGATTCAGAAGAATAAAAGCATTAAAAAATTCATGAAAGCCAGAAAGATGAGATAGATAAATGTTATATAAAAAATCTCCATTGTTCCAAGTTTTGATAAAATCCAAATCCTCAAGTTTTGATAAAATTTAATGTATTCATTACAAAATATAAACTGTTAACAAAGTTTGCATAAATTTTGTAGTCAAAAATTAATCAAAGAATGCATCAAAAATTAATAAATAAAAACTTTTGACAAATACACACAATTAAAACCTTTTGGGAAATAAACTTACCTAATCGACGAGGTATCCATCCAGAAAGAATTCGTTCACATTCTGCATCAACAAGAATTTCTCTATCATCAATAACTGTATGATTATAGTCCCTTATAGCTTTAGAAGCATCATATTTATCATAGTATTCAATAAATGCATAACGTTTTGAAAAACCAGTAACTATATCTCGAATAAGTCTCAATCTTTTAATATCTCCACTACGAGAAAATATCTAAAACAGAGAAAACTTATTAACACTTTAAAAATTAAACCTATTTTTTATTCACTGTGCATATTTAAAATGAGATGAAAGTATTAATTTTAAATATTTAACATCAATACTATAATTCAGCAATAATTATTCATAATAATATATTTTAACATCATACATAAAATAACTTTAAATATTAATCAAAAACTAGAATAAATTACTTTTTCAGAGAAACGTTTTTTTCAAGAGAGGGGGGTAATGTTGCTCGCGTCCGTAGCAACCTTTAAGCTACACATGCCTCATGGGTAGTGCTAAATGAGTAACAGCATTCGTCATGGCCCAAAGTGAATTATGCCTTCTTATAAGCCAAAATATAGTCCTTCTCAGGCTCAAACGCGTGGCCTTCTGTCCTTTTTCGGAATGCGGGTGGCCTGTCTAGTACAAAATTTACTGAATTTAAGACTGTAGCAGCTAGAGAAAATTGTGATGTATTTGCCTTTGTTGAAGCAGGTGCTTCTACTGATACTCTGAACTCTATTTCAAATGCAAAGATTTTAATATTTATACTTTACCAAGATCTCGTCAGATTGCCTCCGGCATTATTGTAGGCATTAAATGTTCTAATACCTGCACTTTTAAAATACTTTGCAATGCAGGACAATTTAGAGGCTGTTGAATTAAATGTCTGGAGGGATTTTCTGAGAACAAAATTAGCTTTTGTTTATAACCCTCCAGGTAATGTTCCAATTACCTCTATTCTAGAAAACACTCTTGATAAAAACACCATAATTATTGGCGACTTCAATTGTCACTCTTGCAGGTGGGGATACAGACAACCAGATTCTCCTGGCAAAGCTATGGAGGATCTTCTTGACTCTACTGCCCTTGTTTTTCACCAACTAAATGGACATACTTTTCTTTCTTTCAAAGGAGAAAAGACTAACCCTGACCTTGTCCTCTCACACATTAATTTGTCCAAGAGTATTAAATTTGAACTTTTGGAGTCCTGTGGTGGTTATGGACATAAAGTCCTGAAAGTAACTCGCACTCTTGACTCCCAGCACCCTTACATAAATGGAGATTTCTTGCCTAGATGAAACTTAAAAAAGGCTAATTGATCAAAGTATGCCAAACTAATTGACAGACTTCTCGCTGTGAATAAACTTGACTTTTCGAACACGGATAGAAGTAGTGACTATATCACTGAAGCTGTTCATGTCTGCACTCAGGCCTCAACACCTAGAGGTAAAATAAGAAAATATAAACCTTTTTGGACTGATGAGTTAACCGATCTGAAGAGGAAGCGTGATGATGCCCATTTACAAGCTGAACTCTTGGTTGATTTAAAGTCAAATGTAACTCTTCATCATGCGCAAGCTGTCCTTAAGAGAACTATTAAAGAGGCAAAGAAAATGTTTAAAAAATTTTGCTTCGCCGGACTTTAGAAGAGACGGTGTTCGGGCTCATCGTTTTCTTTCTTCCCTAAATAATGAACAAACTGAAACAAAAAATGAACCCTTGGTTAGTAATGGAAGACCTCATTGTGCCAATAGAGACAAAGCTTTGGCTTTTGCTAAATTCTATGCCTTAGTGTGCAGACTCTCAGAAAAAACGAACCAGACTCTTCAATGGTCATTTCTCTGGGTGTCTCCAACTACACTTATTTAACGCTCTTTAACAATGATTTTACTCTTGACGAACTCCATAGAGCTATGCATGAGACAAAATTGGGTAGCAATCTTTCTGGACCTGATGATCTGTCCGTGAATTTTTGTTTACCTGGGTGAAAGTGCCAAACAAACTCTTTCTCACTTTTACAACATCACTTGGAAATTAAATGCCCCCTCAGAGTGGAAAAAGGCTACAATAATACCTCTCCTGAAACCTGACAAGCCAACTGATTCTCCTTCCAGTTTTAGACCTATTTCCTTAACAAATAGTTGTGCAAATTAATGGAAAGAATGGTTACAAATAGGCTAAACTTCTATCTGGAGAGCAATGAGCTTCTCTCTAACCTTCAGGCTGGTTTCCGAAGGAAGAGAAATACTATGGAACAGGCAGCATTCTTTTCACAATGTATAAAAGATGGATTCCATAGGAAACAATCCACACTAGCTGTTTATGTAGACTTTAAAAACGTTTATGATAGAATCTGGCGAAAGAAACTGATTGAGAAGATGATTAAGGTCGGTGCCAGGGGAAATATGTTAAATTGGCTTAAATCACTAATTTCCCAGCGCTTAGCCAGAGTGAAATATCATTCCTCCTTTTCTAAATATGTCCTTCTCCAAAATGGGCTCCCGCAGGTAGCTGTGACTAGTTGTATCATGTTTAACATCATGATTGATGAAGTGATTACTGGATTGATGGAGGTTCCAGGCATTAAATGCCTGGCTTTTGCGGATGATTTGGTTATTTACACTACTGGAAGTGACATTTCTGACCTAAATAAGTCTATAGATGATGCTTCGAAGTTTTTTGGGAATTGGTGCAATGAAAATCTTGTAACTGTTAACCCTGAAAAAACGGTGTACCAATTTTTTACCCAGTCAACAAAACACTCTCAGTTTAATATCTCCTATAATGGACAAACTTTAACTCGAGTGGACAGTTATCGCTACCTCGGCGTCTTTTTTGATAATAAGCTGTGAGAAGACATGCTAATGAAATGGCTAATAGAGGCAATAATAGACTCAAACTTCTAAAAAGATTATCTGGCATCACTTGGGGTTCCTCAACTGATACTCTTTTGACCACCTATAAAACTTATGTCAGGCCTGTATTGGAATATGGAGGTGAGCTTATAGCCCTGCCTCTAAAACTTGTCAGGATGTTATTGACTTGATGCAAAATAAGGCACTTAGAATTATTACTGGTGCTGCTGGCTCAACCCCAGTCGCTGCCATAGAGCTTCAGACTGGTGTTGAGCCTTTAAATTCCAAAAGAGAATTCCAGGTCTTAAAACTCCATGACAGGTGTAAGAGATTGAATTTACTTCATTGCAGAGAATACTCCCCCAGTACCCCTGGACTGAAATCATAAATTATTTATCTCTCATGCTGATGAACTCTATACTTTTTACAACATCACACCAATTTTACCATACCCATCACAGTTTGTTTTCTCTCCACCTACAATTAGAACTCCTACCTACAATCTTACCATCGGTACGCCTGTAAAGAAATGTGATGAAATTCCTGGTGCTCTTAAAGCTATTTCCTTAGGAATTATATCTACAAAGTATCATAGCTGTGAATGGATTCACATTTATACTGATGGTTCTGCCAGTGATGGAAATACTGGTGCTGGACTGTTCTGTGGGGGCCTTTTTGAGGAATCCTGTGCTGTTGGACTAAAAGCCTCAAACTTTGATGCAGAGATTTCCGCCATGAATAAAGCAATCCTAAATCTCATTGGTCTTGATACTAACTTTGGCAAGGCAGTTATTTTTATTGACTCCAGGCTGCAATCTTGGCTGCTGTCTCCACACACACTTAGCTACTGTCTCACTTGTTGAAGAGACTAAGAGACTTGTTTCCAATGCTATTGCCTCTGGCTGGGAGATAGTTTTTAATGGATCCTCAGCCACAGAGGGTGCCTGAAATGAAAAAGCAGATGTGGTTGGATAAAAATGGTTGTAAGCTGCCTCAGCCTCTGTTTCCAATAACTGCCCATCAGTTTAGTTCTGAGGCTAGGGGGAAAACTGACCAATACCTAGAGCAAATTTATACAACACTTTCAGCAGCTAAGAAGTGGAACGTTCTTATGAAATCGCCTGCCCCGATGGATTTGCCTTGTGCAGTTTTTACTACAAATTTTCGTCTTTTGACTGGACATGACTTTTTGTATAAACATCTACACCGCATTGGTGTAGTTGCTGTAGATACCTGCCCCTTTGTTTGTCGGGTGAAATTATGGACTTTAATCACTTGACAACTTGCACTGTACTTGCTTTTATTACTTTTGACTCTGACAACTTTAAAAAGGCTAAATTTTATTGGGCCGCCAGAGGTCTTATGGCAGATAATGCCAATGACTGACATAGGATAAAAAAAAACTTTTTAAGAGAAATTATCAATACTTCATAGAATTTCGGTTTCATTTGATTTTACTGGCTTAAGATCTGCAGATGGGATAAACTGCATCAAAAACAAAGTAATCTTTGATAAAGTGCTTGAGTAAATCATTGGATAAAAACTACTTGAGAATGTTGAGATGATTGACTCAGAAATATAAAGCATTAAAGAAATTAATGAAAGTTAGAATGATGAGATAGATAAATGTTATAAAAAAATTTCCAATGTTTTCTGAGAACGAGTACATTTTATGAAATTGATAATGAGCAGGTTTTCTTAGATTATTTTTTATTCTTGTCTTTTCTATCTTTTGAAACAGTCTGAGATGTAAAGAAGGAGTCCATTTTCATATCTGTTTCAAAAGAGGATGTACAACTGCTCTCTGAAAGCTTTTTTCTCAAGATTATAAAATTTTGAAATTAAATACTAGCATTATAAAAAACAAATAAAAGTAACTAACAATTCAAGTTAAAATTTCCAATATCTAGCACAAAGTACAAAATTCAATAAGTAATATAATGTGGTTATGGCCTTTTAAAGCATCTGAAACAAATATTTTAAGTAATGCTAAAACATAAAAAATTTAATTTTTTATAAAATTTATAAATATTTTATTCTATATTATGTATGAGAACATGTTGAGATGGATGGCGAGCATGTTTGGAAGTGTTCTGCCCTCCAGGAAGCCTGCTCTTCTTCACATTTCAAGACGCTCTCCACTCCTGGAGATATCTCTTTTCTTTATTGGACTGTTCAAAACTTATTACGCTCGAAAGAGTCAACATAAGGACATAATTTAAAAAAATATATATTATGTATGAAAATAGAAAAGGTAATTAAAATTTTATACAAATTATGTGAAAATATGTCTTATATATCATACATATATGTCTTATATATTTTATAAATATGTTTTATTATATATAAATTGTCATATTTTATGAAATTAAGCAATGGAATTTTTAGAAAAGCTTAGAGATTGCCAAACTGAAGATAATATGGAATCAAAAAGAAAACTGTAATAAAAATCTGAAAGAAAATTTTCTAGAATATTTTAAAAATAAGAACAGTGCAACAAAAATACTTTTAGGAAATGAAGAAAAATGAGAAAAAAATTTATAAGTGTAATACAAGATAACAATTTTTTTACTAAGAAAATTGTGTGAAATTTAACAACCATAGTTGCATTTCATAAAGTAAAAAAATATTAATTTGTGTAAAAGTTAGGTACAGTAAACAATAACTTTTTTTTAGAATTATTACATATTTTATTTAAAATTTTTAAAATTATTGTTCTAGAATTTAGCAAAACTGAAATTATTTAACAATTCTAATGCATGCTCATACCTTCTTTAGAGTACTTTCATTGGTTTGTGGATGTAACCTTCCAACAAAAATAGTTGCTTTAGGATCACCAACAACAAACTTATTTGGTTTATATTCTGCCTGAAATGATTTTTTTCACAAAACATTAAGACAATTAATAAAATCAATTAAAATATCAGCTCAGAAAATTGTAGTACATAATTCATATAATTACACTCATTAAATAACTTTTGTACTAAAATAACATTTCAAACAAGAAGAAGCAATAATCAGTTATAATAGCTTAAGAATTCAATGCACGGATTTTCAAATAGTAGCACTCTCTGATAAAAAGCAATATTTTTAATTAAACTGTACTTCAGAAATATATGATAAATTAAATTTTCTATTATGTTTTTATACATTAAAAGGATTAAACTTTCTATGAAATAAATTTTAAACTATATAAATATATTAAGAGAAAATTAAAAATTTCTAAATATAAAATATTTTTACTAATATTACAAAAACATTTCTTTATATCTTTTATTTTTATTGTTTATTTCAGTATAACTTTAGATTCTGGATTAAATAAGCAATTTAAAATACTAGATTTATATATATATGAAATTTGAAATGCATAAGAATACACTATAGAGATGAACAGTAAATTTTAAGTCAATAATAGGTCAATAAATATAAGTCTTCAAACTAATTTAAAATTTTGATTATACATAGTAATATGAGAAAACATGCAAAGTAATTGTGTAATCAAGTTAGAAATAGTCACTTTTTCTATTCATTAAGAGTCCTATTTTTATTATAATAACTATGTTATTAAATTTTACAATTTTCAGAGTATGAAATTTAAATCTTTTAAAGAACATTAACTTTTACTCAAAACATGTTTTTTCTTTCTTCATTTTAGATAAAATGTCCTTCAATATATATTGTTGAATACATATTAAATTTAAATTAATAAATTAAACTGATATTTTTATGTTTACAAAATAATTGTTTTAACTATGAAAGTTTGATTTTAATATAGGATAAGAGTTCAATTGTTTATACTATTAACTTTATTAAATCTTTCATCAATGTATGATGCATTTGATTCTAATAGAAAGAATAATAAGAAGATATCCAATGATAAGGAAAAAAATTTCTTTTGAAACTAATTAAAATTGATTTTTGAAGATGCTAAAATTCCTATTAAAGAAATATACTCTTATTCGACAATTTTTCTTGTCTCATACAGTGGTAAAAAATTACACTATATTAGGAAGAATAGTATAGTACACATATCACATTGCTTGTATTGAAGATGTTAAAATTCATATTAAAGAAATATATTCTTTTCCACAATTTTTCTCGTCTCATACAGTGGGAAAAAATTACACTATATTAGGAAGAATAGTATATTACACATTTTAGCAATAGTGAGACAATGATAAAAAGAATAATAATTTTTGTAATGAAATTTTGATTAGCTTCTTCATATATCACTACTTTAAGATATCAAATGATAAAAATAAATGCTCAATTTATTGTTCAAGTATTTTAAGTATATTTTATACAATCAAGTTAAAATATTTCTTATTCTATGCACCAAAAGCATTAACAATAATTGCAAGAGATTATCAGCACATTAATGATAATTAAATTATCAGAGCATTCAGATCAAAATTACTACCGGTACATATGTGTAAAAGTTACAGCAATAAAGCATTAATTTTTAATTTGAGACAATATTAAAAATAAAATTTCCTACAGCTAAAATTTAAAACAATTCATTGTTAAAAAAATACAATTTTTAATAAGAATAGAATTAACAAATGAACTTTAGAAATAACAAAATTTTTGTAACAATTAGCAACTACAATGTAACTAAAATAATTGTAACTTTTAATACATTATATATTGGAAAATAATGACTCAGGTTTTCATTATAATTGTAAAAAGGACGGTAATTTAAATGCCTATTAATTCTTATAACACCTGAATTCACTGAAATTTATAAAAGTTCTTTTACTCTCTTCTTAAAGGACACATAATGGAAAAAAATTTTTCCTTCGTATTAAAAAATGGATGGCATAAAATTATTCTTAATATTTTAAAACTAGAATGAAAATTATATCAAGAATACTTCTAATTAGTTTTCTAAAATTCAAAATTTCAATAAGTGTTATATAGATATATAATAATCAATATTTGCCTTCTTGAAAACTAAAGTAATTTATTTAATGTACATTATCCCTCAATTTTATGTCACAGAAAACAAGAATATAACATTTATAGTCATAACTAAATTAAACATCCCAAAATAGCTAAAATTTTAAAAAATCCCTTACTTCCATAGCTCGAACAATTCCATGATCATGAGGTATTGTATCTGTGCCATCAATACTCCCAGCTTTTAAAGGATCATAAGTACGAGGCACTGCTTCCCATTTAATTGAAGTCATTCCTATTCCAGTCACATCTATCAATAATCTTGAAAATAAGATTTTTATAATATATTTTTTGTTGGAATATACTTTTATTCCAAACAGTTGGAGAAGTTATATCAGAAACAATATAATTTAGTAATTTGCTAACTTAACAGAAATTAAGTGTTTGCTCGCATGGAATAAAAAATGTAACAGGTAAGTTTATACGGGAGGGGGGTAATATAAAATATAATTTTTTGAAATATTTTAATTAGATTCTTAAAATTTTTCAATAAAAAAACTTGGTAAAAGACTAGGTAACTGTATGTATCTGACATTTAAAATTTTTGCGCCAAGCACTATAAGTTATTTTGTCAACCTAAATTACATTATCATGGGTAATATTCAGTTACCAAATACCAATCAATCTCAAAATTCAGGTATTTTAAATATTTTGTCATAATTATTACATGAGCATTAAAATGATAATGACAAGAAACAAATTTCACAAAGATTACATAACAAAAAACAAATACAGGTAAACAAAATATCACAGTCTACAAGAGGAAACACCTCAGCAATAAAGGATAACCTATACAATAAATAAAATGTATTTTTATAAAAACTTGCATTTTAATTAAGTAGGGAGTGGTGACTACCTTTAAAAAATTTCAGTGTAGAGCAGTCTATGACTGAATTGAATCAGAAAATAAAGTGTATCAGTGTTATAGATGTAAAATCTTTACAGGTGTACCATTAAACTCTGTGATGATGTCCAAAGTTTGAAATTGAGAGATTTAAAAAGGTTCTCTTGGAGACTAAAGATATCAATATTCCTTCCAATGATCCTTCCAATCTCAGGGAGAAGCTAATGTTGGAAGAATGGGTGATGAACATTAATATTTTTAATGCTTTTCGCTTAGTGTAATAGCCAATTATTATTAAAGAATATTGGTGAATGTCAGCAAATTATGTTCGTAAATATTTACTACACAGCAAGCAGCTCTTTTTTTTTTTAATATGCTAATGCTTTGTGTGTAAGTGTGTGAGAGAAAGGGAGATCTATAATATGCAATGGTGTAAGTATGATATCCCCCTCCTCAAGTGATTTCACGCCAAATCTAGTGTCCTTTGTTTTGATTATAATGTTGCAAAATTGAGTTTTTGCTACTTTTCAGATTTTTTGCTGCGAGATTTGTTTTTTCTCTTGTTTTACATCATTTTTATTTCATATATATGGTCTTTTCCAGTGGCAACATTACTTGAGTTTTTGTTTTACTTTCAATTTGAACTATTTGTTCTACATTTGGTGTTGTGTTTTGTTGTCACCAGCATCCAAACATTATAAACTATTCTTTTCTCTAATTTCTTTTTATTTATTTATTATATAATTTTCTTATGTTTCTTAAATTTATCATTATATTTTTCTTTTATATTTTTAACATTGTAAATCATTCTTTTTTTCCAATTTCTTTTTGTTTATTTATTATCTTTTTCTTATAAATTTTTGTTAATTTATTATCATATTTTTCCATATCACAGAGCATATTAGACATGTGAGCTTGACATCGCGTCAAGTAAGTCCATTATTAAGGATTTATCTCTTTCACCAGTTGTTTTGAAGAGAAGGCAAACCTAACAAAAAAGGTTTTTATTAATTTTACAGTCATACTTTTTTAGATTTTTTATCCTATTATGTAATTTAAAATTTTGGTGAAAGTAAGATATCCCCCTCTATATGATTTCTTGCCAAATCTAGCATCCTTTGTTTTGATTGTAGGGTTGTCCATTTGAGTTTTTTATTTTATTTTATTATTATTATAGGGTTGAGAAATTCAGCATTTGCAACTTCTCAGATATTTTAGTTGCTGGATTTTGTTGTTCTCATGTTTTACATGATTTTTAAGTTGTATAAATGCTTCTTCAACAGCAACAGCATTTTTAGTTTCACTACACCCTACTAAGTTTCATTCTTTTTTCTTTTTATTGGCTGTGAAGTGCGGCAATTTAAATTCTATTTTGTCATATTTGTTTTCAGATGTAGTGTGGAATATAAATATTGTCTTTTACATTCACATTTTTTTTCAGTGTGGATATAGTGCCAGAATTTCAATAATGTCTTTTATATATGTTTTCTTTTTTTCAGTGGATATAGCGCTGGAATTTCAATCCTGTCTTTTATTTTCGTTTTGTATTTTGCTGTGAATGTACTGCCGGAATTTCAATCCAGTCTTTTATATTAATTTTGAATTTCATTATGGATATCGTGCCAGAAATTAAACTCTGACTTTTATATTTATTTTGGATTTTGCTGTGTGCAGGACAAAATTTGAAAGTAAGAATTTTATTTTAATTATTTTCTGTAGGCATAGATTTCCTAGAATTGTATGCTAAGTATTTAAATTTCCAATAATAAATGAAATTATAGGATCATTCTATTTTTTGCAATTATTCTAGATTTGTCTACTTTTATGTAGTAATGATTTGCAACATTCTCTCTTAAATCTCTGAAATTTATTTTGATTATTTTTAACTAGATGTTATTAAATATAATTATTTTTGCTGCTTTATTTCCTTTATTTTTAATTCTGAAATAATTTTAAATAGAATCTTCAATTAATTCTCATTACAATTACTGTTTTCTTATATGCTGTTATGTTTAGTAATTTGAAATCAGGGAGGGAACACTCCGCTTTATTTAGATGGTTGTTATTGTTTTCTTATTTAGTGTTAGGCTTTGCAATTCGAAATTGGGGAAAACTCCGATTTCTTACATCGATTGGTATTGATTCTAGGTTGCTGCTTTTTTTGTCACCAAGAAAAAAGTCACAATGATTGCCAATAGAGGGGAGTGCTCTACTAGTTCCAAAATTTTATATGCATTTTTTGAATTTTGGGAAAATTCCCACACTAAAACACATGCGTTTAACGTGGCGACGTAAAAAGTCGGAATGGCTGCCAATAGAGGGTATCAAACTAGTTCCTATGCAATTAGTTTGTAGCTCAAGACACTTTTGCACAAAACAGCCAATTCAACTGGAACTAATTTAAAGCTGATTTCAGACAGCTATAAACAACTTCAAACTGATGTGGCAATAATAAAGTTCACAACTAGCTAGTAAAGCTGAAGGTCAGAGAATGCTATGTTGACTTATATTACAGACAAACTACAAAAATATTTGATAAATTCAACAAAATTTGATCAGTGACAGATATATCTCACAACTCTGCTATATTTAAAAAGTCATTAACAGTTTCCATATCATTAGATACGAATATATCAATAATATACGTCCATCACACGTTAGAATCTTGTTTGAAATTTTATTTATTTTATTTTTTTAAATTTTCTTCATAAGTTTATTTTTTTAAATTTTCTATGATGATTTTTTGGAATTGTTGGCTTTTAAAAAATATTAATAGTGAATCCTATTGATATTTTTTTTCTTGTCAAAAAGTAGCCTCCTTCATATTATGATGTCAAGAGAAAATTTCTATTAAAGAGTTATCCTCTATCACCACATTAAAATTTGTGTTGCTCAAGTCATTGTTGAGAGTTTTCTATGACTACGACAACTGAAGAAGACAGAATTACGTATCTAGTTTTAATTTATGAGAAGTTTGTGGCGCAAGATGAAGCTAGTTAAGCCTTCGCTCAATCAAAGAAAACTTCAAAAAAGGAAGTAATTTATATCTACATATAAAAGACAAAATAAGATAATAAATCAGAATACGGATAAAATAGATATAGATAAATAGTATAAACCAATAAATTGTCAAATATTCAACGAGCCAACTCACTCAAGTTTCCTTATATTTATTGAATCAACTTTTAAAATGTATAAGAAGAGTTTTTCACCGGCAGAAATCAACTTTTGAGAACGCTTTACGTTCTCAATTTTCAAAACATTTAAAATTTGTTGATAGATTGTTGTGCTGCTTCTTACCAAGCGTAGCCGTTAAATGCTTTCAACCATATTTAAATTTAAACCCCAAATGAGTAATATGGTTGACACCTGAGCTGGCGTTTCCTCCATATTTTAGTACAAAGGATATATAATAATCTGCAGAATTATTAATGTCCATAATTCCTATCAGAACTTTTAAAATAATTTCTCTTGTGAATAAATAATTGAAATTTCTTATAAATTGAAGAAAGAATTTCTGGAATGCATGATGCTGAATTTGCTTTCACCACGTTGTTTCCAATTTAGAAGATTGTTGGTTGTGTTTACTTTGGTTGAGTAAAATTGGCAACAAGAAATGTTGTATATTCAAGAATAAATGCAATAATAATAACAACAACAATAACCCAGCCTGTGTGAAGTATTTTTGTTGAGTTTTGTGACGCCAGCTTTTAAAAATGAATTTTTTCTCACAAATAATACGCCCTTTGAAATTTATGGCTCATGTAACAATAGATAGAAACTTCAGTGTTTCATCTAGATTAAATGAAATCAGAAAAATGGCAAGAATGCGAGTTGTTGATAATAGTAATTTGGGAAAACAAGCCATGCTCGAGGGAAAACCACCGAAATGTATTCATGTTTATACTAAAACACATATTGGCACTATTGGTGATAAAATATTGGTTGCTATTAAAGGATTGAAAAAGAAGGCTTATATTATAGGCGTGAGGAAAGCGCAAAAACACATGGTACCTAGATATGATTCGAACAATATTGTTCTTATAGATGATAATGGAAATCCGTTAGGTAATAGAGTTTTAGTACCTATTCCAAGTATGTTAAGAGGTCGAAAAGAGTTTTCGAAAATTATTGCTATTAGCTCTCGATTTGTGTGACATGAAACTTCAAACAAAACATTTTAATTAGCTTTTGATATTTGTTACATTTAGTACATAAAATTTGTATATTATTCTTCATAAAAATTGTCAATTGTATGTCTATGAATAAAAAATAAGTATTCATATTTTTTTTTTTTTTGTAATTTCTCTTCAATAACAAAATACATGCAGCCATCAATCACAGTGAGTACGGTTAAATCAATCTCAAAATAATAACTTCATGCCCTGCATGCTAAAATAGATCCTAAAATATCCGAAAATTTTTTTAATAATATATTTGATTGTAATTTTAACAATGTTAACAAAAGGAATATTTTTAATATTAAATGTTCTTGACTAAGAATTTGTTGGGAAATAATCTTCATTTTATGTTTATACAAAATATTTTTCTATAGTTTGGATAAGTAGAATCCTGTACTATAATATTTCTTGACTACTAATTTAACAGCCTGTATGATGCATATTAATTTTTAAGTTTGATATTATCATCTTTTATTTGTTTATTATTTTTTTCCTTTTTATTAACGGCACAAATTTACTTATTACTATCTTTCAGCTATCTGTATTTTTTTCCCAATATCGTGATGTTTTAAATTTAGCTTATCTAGTGGCATAGTTTTTAAAATCAAAAGAACTTTCTTTCAATGATTACTGAAATAAACTAACGTTTTAGCAGGATGTTATATAAAATATGTGAATGGATTTCCTATATATAGATGTTGGAAGAACTTTCAACACAATGGAATTAAGGAATTATATTGTACCAAAAAATTAATAAGGTGATATGGTGGATCTTGGATTAACTACAGAAGCATTGTATTACTGTGTCATGCACAAAATTTTTACCTGCTTGATAAACAGGAAACTAAACAAATTGAAAAATTAATTAAAAATAACTGCCAATAGGATTTTTAGGTCAATCTGCTCTACTGTCTATCTAATCAATATAAAGAAATGTTTAAAAAAACTTCATAAACATAACTTTTAATTTTTTTTATTTTTGTTATTTCAAATACATAGTTGATAAGATGAACAGTTTTCAATGGTTAGAGCTTTTGATGATTTAAAAGTATCAATGAAATTAGTCAAATTAAAATCCAAAGTATTTTGAAGGGTTCTTATGGAATAAAGCTATTAAAAGCCTTTGATTCTGAACTGGAATGTTCAAAATCGTGTTATTAATGTTGATGCAATTGTTTCGCAAAACAATTTACTATTACTTTTATTATTAAACTTATTTCCCAATTTTCAGTAAAATGTCTCCAATTTATGCATTAGCAGATAATATTGTGCTGACATTAACAATTTGCTTATTTTAAGCAAAATTCAAGTATAGCACTAATTGAATTTGCTAAAACACTAATGAAATCAATGAGTGCTGTGTGCCCATATTTATTTTTAATAAAGATAAATTCACTAGTGAACACAAACATTTTGAATGATTTAGACTTATTAGTTATAAATAATTTTGTCTTGTCCAAGTTTCTGATGAGTATATAAATATTAGAAATTTATTAATAACAGTCTTCCTTTTAATTAGGTTTGATTTTAGATATTATTTAGTCTTTTGATCTGGCATCACCATTTCAAGAAACTGCTCCTACAATAGTGCATGCAGACATTTCCTATTCTCCTATAAAAAAGAGGAGGGTGGGTCCTTTTCAACTCATTTAAGTGTTGAAAATTTCACCATAATGAATCAACGTCTTTTGAGGGTGATGTCCCATGCTAGGTTTGCCATAATTTTGATGAAAATTGGTTTACCATAAATATATAACCTATTGATAAGATATCAAATTTTTTCATTCACTGTCTAATATATCAGATTAAGATATGTTTCAGAAATTTTGAGTTATGTACATCTGTGTGTGTAAAAAATTTAAACTGTTTTGAATTATAATATGGTATATATCAATTTTTAAAATTTTTTCTAAAATTGTTTAAAATAATTGGAATATAATTTCATTGATTGTTTTTATTCTTACCCATCAAAATACATACTTAAAATAACAGATTTCTTTAAAGTAACAGTGCATAATTGGACATAAAGAAATTATAAGCATTAAACTAATTGAATATGTTCAAAAACATTCCCCTTCATGTTAAATGAAAAGCCTTCAGTTGTTTCTTAATGAAAATATTTCGAGGAAAAAGGAAACAAAATCTCATATTCAGAAACATCTTAATAATTAGAAATTACATGAAATTCAATATTTTCGGAAAATAAAGAATACATAAGTGTTGACAAAGTTCATCAAATTAAAAACTTTTCTTTTTATAAACATAATTATTAGTTTATACTATATACTAATATTACAAATGTAAAGAACAACAAATTTTGCACTAAACCTTGGAATAACGATTTTTCTAGTATGTCTTTTTTATGCGTAAATAATTTTAGGAAAAATTTAATATTCTATTAAGAGTTCACAATACTTTAATTAATAAAATATCAGTTTCAATATCAACAGTTTTGATCAGGATTGAACCAGATTGTCATGTTGATTGTTAAAAATGTAAGGATAAATATTGCTTTTTCTGGGTACTAGGAAATTCATAAATCACTGAGAATCTCTTAACATTTATGAACATGAAATTTCATAACTCAAGGACCCTACCTAAAATTCTTTTTTATAAAAACTAAAAATATTTAAATAATATAGCATACTGAAGAATGTACGATGTAACAATAAGATATGCCTCCTAAATATATGATGAACCTATACCTATATATCCTATTTATATGAAACATACTTGTTTCAATTGCAATAAATTTTTTGAAAAAAAAAAACAAATTCCTGTTTATCAATTTTATTGCATGTACAATCATTTATTTGTTCAGAAGTCCCCCAAAAATTTAAAAATGATTAGCTTGTCATTTATTTCAGCATTAAACCTAACCAAATCAAAGATTCAAAGTAATCTGCATCATTATTATTATCAAGAAAACTATTATCCTTAAATTCTGATTCATCACAACAATTAGAATCACTATGTGGAAAAGTTTCTTCTAATTAATTTCTTCATTAGTCAAACTCTAATGACACAAACTATCAAAAATATTTTTTCAAATGACAAAAAAAGCTACTAAATGTAGTGAAAAATGTTTCTAATGAATATGCTTTGTCGTAAATAGAGCCAATAAATCAATTTTTTTTCACCAAAATTCTTTGCACAGACTATTACTAACTTTTTAAAACTTTCAAACATAAAAAAGCAGCAATTGAATCTTAGAAAAGGAAAAAATTATAGTACAACTGATGTACCACAGCCGTTTTCAGAGCACTTTCATGGTAGGGCAGTTGTACCGCTGGGACAAAAAGGTTAATACATAAAAAAATCTGTTGGTAGCACTGATTTGCCTCTGAATTTCAGATGTTAATAATGTTAATCTCAAACCCCAGATATGAAAAACTATCAACTTTTTTCAAATTAATGTGTAATAAATTTGTAGATGGGTAGTATAATCACAGCTTATTTTCACTCATGATTTACTAGTTCATGCAGTACATGTTTGTTTTTTTAAATTTCGCTAATTTTAGAATTTAAATTTTAGTAACCAAGCATTTCATTAGAAAATCAAAAAGCACTATCTTGTTATTTTTAAACAACAAACGATTAAGGATGAAAATGACCTAACAGAATGCAAATTACTTCAATTTTGCAAAAAGAATACTCTCACAAATATACATTTCATATTCTTTTACAAAAAAAGAAAATTCTACTTTCACATTTGTCTCTGGCATCATAGTAGTTGCATTTCAACACTTTGTGGATACATTTTCACCTAAGACTTTTCAAATTAAAATAAAGTGCTTATGGAATTTTGTGTCGATTATAGTCACATTATTTGCTTTGCACTTTAATTGTTAAAAATCGATCGTAACATGATTAAATTATTAAAAACAGAATATTTAAAAAAGTATTTTTTATTGAATTGAGGTTTTCTGATGTACTAAAAATAAAAGAATAAAATACTATCACAAGTAATCAATGACCACACACAGAAAGGAACATATTTTGAAAAAGGTTTATATCTCAGTAATGTTATGTCAAATAATTTAGTTCATAAGCAATGAAATGATAAATCTTTTGGAAAGGATATTTTTGTATTCATTAAAGCAAATGTATTTTTGTTTTCCTTTTAAATTATGAAGGATTTTTCATGGATATTTAGTACATTAGAAGTGAAAAAATAAAGTCTCTAAAGTAAACCATTTCATTTGTATTCATATTACAAGAAATAATAGATTCATGTTTCTCATGAAAGGAGTTTTTGAATGAAAGTAATTGATATATAAATTGCAAACAGATATATTTGGAACTTTTTAGAAGCGCTAAATAAAATAATTACTTTTGATTTTTATTGTCTCAAATGCCACTTTTTAAAAATTAGTGAATGTTACTGTAAAATATATAAAGTGTATATTAACAGATATTTATTATTGGCATTATATTGTTAACATATATTAAATATTAATTAAACAAAACCAACATCAAATAAAGACAATAAATATAAACATGAATTTTATTAACAAAATAAGACATTTGATTGATATTTACATAACAGCTCAAGAAATTCTTGAAAAGACAAAAACTTAAAAGTGATTTATAACAATTGTAATATGGTGATAAATATAGATAAATCATGATCTAAAAGCCCGTACCACTCGTACTATGATCTGGCGGCAAATAGGACAATCATGCAAGAGTTTTCCACAATTGGTGCAAGTCACCATATGACCACAGTCCAAAAATAAAGAGTCAATTGTAGCTTCCATGCAAATTTTACATAAATTTTCATCAGGAATGACATCTATACACATAAAGAAAATATTTTAAACATTTTGCAATCAATTGCAACAAATATTGAAAAGTTTTATTATTACAAAGTTTTCTAGTAAAAAATATTTTATCATAAAACACAAAAGGTATTTTAAAATTAAAAACTCATTATTATTATACTTGAACCCAGAATAAGAAATGTTTTATAATTATAAAAAATGCCCTATACCTAATTACAAAAAAAATATTAAGAGATAAAAGAGTGTAGGATAAATGGAAATGTTTTTTGAATGAAAATAAGATATAAAACTGATTTTGAAGAAATTGGATAATAGAAAAGTGTGCAGTAAATATAAATAATAATACATTAAAAAATTATAACAAATCATTAAAAGCAATCATTATAGCAAATCATAAATTAATCATATTAGCTTAAAAATATTTGAATATTAAAAACATCAAGAATGAAGCAATTTAGGTAAATTAAAATATATGTATGGTTTGATAATTTTATCACTCTATAATTATTTAAACATATCAAAGCAGACTAGGCTGGTATCTACAGATTAAAACGGATTCCCAACCACTACAAATATTCACAGCTGAGGTGGGAATAAAACCTATGAACTGTTTAACTGAAGGATTATTAACCCTTTGACGTCCAGCTTAGGATAAAAATCTATTGAGAAGAAAAATTAATGGATAAGAAGTACTCATAAAAACCAAAGACATAATAAAATCTACTAAAATGTAGCAATCGTCAGGATTTGACTTTACTGTGAGACAAAAATGGAAGTAGAACAGCAAAGCTTTTACCGTAAAAACCGATAGCAAGTCTAAAAGACTAAAGAGATAGCTTGTATTTTAAATGTTGTATAATGGATGAGAATTAGCTACTAAAGAAGACAAAGTACTCTAAAAGAAGGCCCATGCTAAGGTGTAAAGTCAAAACAATCTTGTCAAATTACAAATTTAGATTTGAACCTATAGTTTAAGAGCTTTTGAAAAAAAAATATTTTGTGTAATATTTATACTGTGTTTTTAAAACGAGACAAAGGATATCTTACTTTTATTGCAATTAAAATGGATTTTCATTTATTTATTAACCAAACCAATAAAATATATTGGTTTGGTTAATAAATAAATGAAGGAACAAGATTATTTTTTAAATGTACATATGATACTATCTTTCATACAACACATGATTTGTTTTCTACCTTGGGCTAGTATGCATTTATTGCAATTTTTTGCTTTCTTAATAAATTTAGTTTAAAATTTGTAGTGTAACTCATATGCTTTCTTTTCCACATAATGATATATAAATTTTAGTACTTTTAGATATTGCAAGACAAGTGTAATATACTCCAGAAAAAAAAACTAATTTATTCTTGAATATAAATGGACAAAACTGGTTATAGCTGAAATATGTCAGCTGAGTTGTGAAAACTTTCAACCTCATTTACTATTTATTTTACAAAATATAAATGGCATTTCTTTTCAAACTTTATAATAACTTTTCTGATGGTGAATGTTTTTATCAGATTGCCTGCAAAGGCATATAATACATACAATGAACACTGAAACGTTTTTTAACATGTAACCTACAAATTATATACAGGAAAATAATGCATTTTAATTTTGAAATTAAATTTATTATGCTGATAAGTGGGTTTCAATAAAAGCAAATTCATATTCCAGAAATAAAACAAGATGAATACTTCAAAAAGCCTATTTTTTTCTATACATAATTGTAGTTAATTTGTCACACAATTTTTTTTTTTTTAACACTTCTACAGTTTAAAGTGGATCCCGAACCAAGATCAAGTTGGAAAGCAAAACCATGAAATGTAGAACCAAAAGCCACAGCTCTAATAATTCATTTGACAGTTCAACCTTTCTACACATACATGTTTATATTCTACTAAGTCTCTATTAGGAAAGTATAAAATTCTGAATATACATGATTAAAGATTTAAATTATGTATTTAAACACTAGAATTAACAATATCAAAATTTAACAAGACAAGGATATTACCTTAAGTTCATGAGATAAATAACCTTACTAAGTTTATGGGGAAAAAATAATGTATATGTTAAGGAACTAACTGAAAATATAAAATCACCCATTTAATGTTAAAATCTTTTTATAATTAATTTTAAAAAATTTTTAATTTAATTAAAATTTTTGGAAATAATGGGCATTATTTTTCACTATTTTCTAAATAAAATTTTCGCTTGAATTTAACCAGAAGCTCAAATAATGAAAATTTTGATGATTGTTCTAGTCCAGACAAATTTGAATATGTGAAGATATTTGGTTTGGTTTGTTTATTGCTCAACCATCATGTTTTGCACAAAAGGGCTAATTAGACCTGGACCTACAGTTTAAAGTGGATTCCGAACCACTACAAACATCCTTGCCTAAGGTGGGATTCGAATCCACGAACTGTTGAATCGAAGGCAAGAGCAGCTGCCAGTTCAGCTGAATACATGAAGAGGGAGGATTGATAGATAGGATCAATGGTATTATAAGAATATTTTATAAGCTATTCAACATTTAATTTAGAATTAGATTTGATATATTATTCAAGTATAATGTTTGTATTATATTTATTAACAAATTGCATTTAAAAACATTTTGTTCAAATATAATTTTTTCAGGTCATTTGATTCAAATTTAAAATCAAATGAATTGAGTTTCACATGTGAAGGAACATTTTTTACTCACTGCTTTTAAACTGATTATAATGTCATTTTGAAATAAAGTTCTCCCTCCCTTCCCCCTCTTGTTTGTGTGTGACAGATATAAATTCTTCTTTAATTTCTAAAAATATGAAACACTGAAAATTAAGAAGACTATTTCAGAAATAAAATTTACATCAGTACTGTAAATATATAAAATAAAATAATAAAATTTCTATTAATATTTACAATATTAAATAATTAAATGACTTGTTATATGATACCTCATTTATGATGTGATATTAGATCATGGCTTTATGCTAATTTTTGATCAATGTGAAAGGAATAATTCAACAGAGATTAATAATTCATAGTAAATTTAAAATCACTGCTGGTACCCTTAAGCCAAGCTAAGAATAGAACTAACAAACTGTTGTACTGAAAGCAAGAGCTTTAGCCATTTATCAGCCAACTAGAGTTACTGTAATTTTAAAAAATTGAATAATATTTTTACTGCCTTAAAAACTGTTATTGGTAAATTAAAAAATATTTCAGTTTTTTTAAAAAAATATATAATATTATCCTTCAAAAAAGACAATTACTTATCTTTTAGACTGTTTTTCTGTATTACCTTAATAATAATTTTTTTAAAAAAAACTTGT
This sequence comes from Latrodectus elegans, assembly GCA_030067965.1. NCBI lineage: Eukaryota > Metazoa > Arthropoda > Arachnida > Araneae > Theridiidae > Latrodectus > Latrodectus elegans. The sequence goes on from CM057819.1 coordinate 45,903,141, forward strand.
ATATAGGAAATACATATATTAAAGATGGATTTTTTTTTAAAATAAAGAATTACACATTTATAAATATTTAATTATATCTAGAACTTTTGCTTTTACACTGATTTTTTTTTTTTTTTTTTTTTTGAATATTTATAATTGCAAAAAAATATAGATATAATACAAAGCACTACTACATGTAACAAAAGCATAAAAAATTAATCCTTTAATATTTATAAGTATAATATTATCATAATATGAAGTAGTTATATTTGTCTAGTATTTTTATATTAGAAATATATATTTTATATAAAGTCCTTAAAGAACATATTAAGATAATTCTTAAAAAAATGGAATTACTTCGATTTTTAGCTGCTTCTTTACGATCCCACAGCCAACAAACTTTCTCTTGGAGTTCTGATTTTTCACAGCAGCCTCGAAAGGAAATAAAATTTCTTGTTAAGAGAACTTTCAATTCCATTGTTGTAAGCTCAAATATATGATTTCTGCTATTGACTGATTCTAAATTTATGATTATATATTTCTAAAATAAAAATAACATGTTTAAAATCAACTAAAAAACAATTTATAAAATGACATTTTACTACACTACCAAGACATTACAAAATAATTGTAATTTTTAGTGATATAAGACACCTGTCACAAGAGTTTATTTTATCTTTCTTTTTAATTTTATAAGATGTCTTTTTTTAATTTAAAATAATATTTTTAATGTCAGAAAGTCTACATTTTTGACATGTTCCTGTGAGCTTTATTCTGTTAACCATATATAAAAAAAAAATTTTTTTTAATTACTGCTCTGCAGTCACTTTTGCCCATAAAAACCAATTTTACTGAAATCGACATGGTAAAATAGATTCCAGACAATTAGATTGTTCCCTTACAATGAGAGTCAAACTCACAAGAGATTAGTACCTGCATGATATGTTTAGTTTACTCATTTGAAAGAAGAAAAGGGGAAAAAACATTAATTTCTATTAAAATAGGTACTTTTCCTGTAACATTTAATAGAAACTAAAATTTCATAGTCAACTGCTAATTATATATGAAAATTATTTAAAGATATTTTCAGATTCAGAATGCTATATTAACATAAATCATGTTTAATTATAAAAATTGCAAAAAAGGAATTAAATTTAAAGGATTAATTTTTCCTATAATGAAAATATTAAACACATTTTACGAATAAGATATTGGTAATATACTTACTGTTTCTAAAACTGAATAAAAGCAAAGCATAAAACTCGAGAAACTTTTTATAAATGTTTCTATAGATATACTAACAATTTTCTACAGGAGCAGGCCCTATTATATTTCAAAAAATTGAAAGTCCTTTACATGCATCATTTTATAATTCATGGACAATAATAAAATGCATGTTAAATATAAAAATCCTCATTACAATTTTCCATAACAATCTCTAAATTTACTTAGTCAATTAATTACTCAATTTTGATTAATCTAATGAAAATGTTATTTGATTAATTTTAGTTGAGAATAATTAGTAAGCAACATTTCTTAAGGCAACAAATCTTAATCATAAAACAATTACTGAAGTAATTTTCTTTTAAGCCAAAATTTTCATAGTGAAACCTGACCAACATTTATATTGCATAGCTGTAAAATTTCTGTATTATATTATTTCGTTTTCATTATTAAAAAACAAGCTATAATACATTATTTACTTTAATATATTCAATAAAATACTTTGATTATAATATAAACACTAAAATTTATATTTATTATAAATATAAACTAAATTATAATAAATACTAAAATATTAAAGTGTTTAATAACTTTAATATTTTAGTATTTATTATAATACTTAATATAATAACTTTAATATTTTAGTATTTATTATATATTTTTTACTTTTCAGTACATATTATTTTAATATATACTTTAAATACTCAAAATTTTTAAACATCACACAAGTGAAATTAATGTTTTCAGTCATTGAAACTTCAACCTCAGATATTTAATGCATGTTTAAAAAAATAGAAACATTTTCATAAAATGGCATTAAAATTTATTGCCCAGTTATTTCTTCCAGAGCTAGACTGCATTTACACTGCTGTTTTTAAGGTGGATGCCACTGACCTGATAATTACCAGAGTAATAATAATAATACTAGAGTTTTCATAAAAATGTAGATTGTTTACATTATTGATTTATCTTTATTGCCCAACTGTCGTTGATAGCTAAAAGTTAAAATACTTACTGTATGTATATCTTAACAGTTTCCAGATTTTTGAGTTAAATAATTTTCTTGGCTACATATGTATCTGGTTTGGCAGCCAAAACATGCCATTTTGGATTGGTGATTTTTTTATTATGTCATTAAGCAAACTCTCAGGTTAGTCTACTGCATCAGCACTCCCCTTAGTGTATCAGCATGTTTTGCCAAGTGTAGGAGATGTGACCCAAAACTAGTATTTCTGAACTGTGAATACCAACACTCCAAATTATGTTTCCCTTGCTACACGAGCAAATGAGAAGGCAGAAGAGATACCTCACTAACAGTAAGTTCATCAAGTATTAGTACAGGGACACAAAAGATTGCTAAAATTAGAATTCACTTAAATTATTATGAATACTTTAAGAACATATTCTTACTTCTTGTGGATATATTTACCAGTTTTTGCCATTAACTTATTCCTCTAGTAAGCAATACAGCTCATTATGGATATGGAAATAGTTTTAATTTTTATAAGACGTAATTATTTAATGCAGATAATTCTCCAGAATTTATTTAAAATTGTTTGGAACTTAGTTAATCCTTTTGGAATTTTAGTTCCATATTATTTGTAGTTTATTTCCATCAATTGACATCATACTTTCATACTCTATATTATTATAAAACAGGTATTATATATGCCAGTTTTAATTAAACTATAATTTTGTCAATTATTCTTTGAAAATATATATATATATATATATATATATATATATATATATTTTTTTTTTTATTGAATGAACTTAATTTTTGTTTCAAAATCCTGTCAGTGTTATTTCAACATACATTTAGCTGTATATGTAGATATTCTTACTAGTACAAATTTTAATGGAGTATTTTTCTTTATCAATAGATTATGTCTTTTTTGTACCCTAACACTGTCACCCCAAAAAATGTTACTACTAGACAGTAGTTAAACAATCTCCTATGACAGATTGCATCAATACTGACATTTTCTAATATATAAGGTGGGTGGTACTACTTAATTAAAATCAAAATTTCCCTCAAATGTATGTTATTGATTCATATCATAATTATTAGTACCTGTTTAGTATTTTACATGTGGTGTATTTGTAGTTTTTATTACATTATTATTAATTAAAGGAAAAACTATAAAAATTGATTTATAGTTGTTAACTGAACAGGAATAGTATTAATTTTTATAGTTATTTTATTTTTGTAATATTTAATTTTTGCAAAATTTGTGAAATTAGATTTTAGTTTTGCAATATTTCTGTAGAAGGAAACTATAATGATATATTAAAAATTTTGAAAATGAAAATAGCACAAGATTGCAATATTCAAAGTTTGAGTTTAACACTGATCAGGATTTTAAAAACCAAATATTACTCAAAATGATGTAATTTTGAATGGTAACACAAGCAAGCAAATTTAAAATCCTAAATTTTCCACTTAATGGATATATGGAAGATTATTCAATAAAAAATAAGTGAAAATCATTGATGTAACTATAAGATATCACTTCAAAATAGATTTTAATTCACACCAATATAGTTATTACGTAAAAATTTGAAGATTTATGAAAGAATTACTATATAATAATTCAGATGTAAAAACATTATCTTTTTTGTGGTATAAAATATTTAAAAATATTCTTAACATAATAAAAGACTGAAAAATGAATAAGCACATGCTGATTCAGATGCAGTGCAACAATATCTGACAACATTTTCTTGAATTACAGTTGTTCACACACACATCCTTACATTTCTTACAAAGTCATGAATACTAATAAATTTGAATTATTTTGGGAGAAAAAAATGAAAGGATAAAATCTATATGGATACAAGTCAAATCAGATAATGGTTAGTGAAGATTGTTCAAAAATTAGTTATGCATATTCATTTAAAGAAGTAAACATTAACCTTCTTGTATATGGGAGATATTGCAGAATGAATTACGTGTATATACTTATATCTTTGTCACTTAAAAATGTATTTTTATTTTATTTTGAAATGAATGTATGCATGCATTGTTTCCAGCTCTTGTATGGTATAGCAAATAAAAATCTACAATTTTGATTCACAACATTTTCTAAAGAATAATCTTCATGAAATCAGGTTATAGGAATACTAGTTTTTGTTTAAAATAATTATACAATATATGCATTAAATAGAGAAATTATATTTTTATTTTCCATCATAAATATTGAATCAAAACTTAAAGTCATTAAAAATTTTTAAACTTCATCATTTCAATATTAAAAGCAATATATATTTCTTCCTAAAATTGTATAAAAATACATATATCTCTAGATTATTATTATATTTTTAATAGACAGCAGACCTTTCAAACATGAACATTTAATGTAATTATATAATATATTTAGCAAATCTACATATTTCTATCAATAGAAAAATCTAAAAATTTAACTTACACTCTCATTATTGATATTTGATTTCTGTTCTTTGGAATCTCCATCTGGTTTGTCATTGTGTGGACTAGTGTTACTATCAGTATTTGATGGGATCTAACATTAAAAATAAATCATTTATAAATATGCAAAGATTTAAACATATAATTAGAAAAATATTTCAAACAACTATATTTGTTATTGATTTACAATATTTTTTATTTTGAATTAATTCAAAATGTATTATTTTTAATAAATTTTTTCCCTTGATACAAAAATTAAAAATATTGCATCTATTGGTACTTATTTAATTTTATAATAGCATAAGAAATTTTATTGTAAATTTCTTATGCTAAATATTATTTAAATAAGTACCAATAGATCTAGTATCTTTAATAATGATACTTATTGTTATTTAACATCAAAAGAAATTTAACTGCAAATATAATAGCATTCATGTAAATGATGCAAAAGTGAGTATACAAACATTTGAGCTAGAAGATACACTTTCTGTGCCAAACAAGCCTCCAATATTTTGATCTTCAGGGTACAATGTGGGATAGAGAGGTCTGTATGGTGGTATTTCTGATGGCTGAGCTGCCATTCGTCGTGAATAGTTCATCACCCATTCTACCAACACTGGCTTCTCCCTGAGATCATTGGAAGGAACATTAATACCTTTAGTCTCCAAGAACCATTGTAAATCTCTCAATTTTAAGCTTTCAACATCATCACAATTTAATGGTACACATGTAAAGACTTTACATCTATAACACTGATATAGCTTGCCTTTTGCAGAAGCACATTCCGGACAGAACAAATAGCCACAATCACTACATTTCCGCTACAAAAAATATTTATGTATCAGTTAAAAGAACATAAATATCCAAGAATAAATTATAAATATTCAAGAATGGTAATACTGACAGAGTATAAATAAAAATAGACTATAAATAAATAGAACCATTTTTTTAAAAAAAAATTATGATTAACATAATCATGATATGACACAAATAAATAAATTCTTAAAATGCAATATTGAAAAATTATCCCTATATTTCAAATATGAAAAAGATTTGAAAATATAAACATGTTATCAGTAATATGTATTTTGTAAAAACAATGCATTAAATTATTCAATGTCAATTCTTTAGATCTTAAGTTCTTTAGATTGCTAAAGAGTTTATAAATATCAAAAATATCTTTATCTAAAAGAAAATTAGTTTATACTTGTAGAAGACTTTTCTCAATAACAAAAACAAATGTTAACAATTATAACTCACTTCTTAATAATTTTAAAGTAGATATTATGTTTAGAATATCCAAGTTTTTTTATTTGCATGGTATGTAGAGATGAATATTATTTGAGCACTTTAAAAAGCAGCTGGGATTTCCATATGTATAATAGAAAAAATTTAATACATCAGAGTTATTTTTAGTCAAACTTATGATTTATTATTAAAAGCTACACTAAATGTGTTATCTATAAGCAATTATCAAGAATAAATTAAAGGATAATAAAAAAGCTAATTATAAATTTAAATCATTATGACTGTATCTGATAAATCACTAACTATGCTGTTTTACATTGCATTATGGACAGCCAAATGCTATTGAAAGACATTTTAGCATAGGTGAAACATCCTTCCATGAGGACTTTTAACAGATAGTCTGTTGCATTCATGTGACTCAAGGGAGAAAACCCAGAAAACTCCCAAGCATTCATTCCAATAATACTACTAAAACATGTGAAGCAAATAAAGGTGATTTTTTTGTCACTCAAAGATAACTTTTAACACACCAGTCATCTTTTTACAGATTGTAATGTGTTTGAACAATGTAACATGATCATCTACATGCACAAAATATTTTACTGAATATAGACAAAGAGGCACAAAATGAAACTACATAAATAAAAATATAGATGTGAAAAATAGTAAATAAAAAAGAGCATTCAAGATACAATCCATCATCTAGTTATTTATTTCAGAATTTATATGGTGAACATTTTATAAATAAAATAAACCTTTTGTTACCATATTAAAATAATCAAAAATATGGAATCCAAAAACTGCACGAAATTAATACGAACTTGATTGAAAATAATTCAAACTGGTAGAGTTTGATGCAACTACTGTCAAAAAGACAAATACCTGATATTTGATATCAGTATTAAAGAATTTACCAGATAAAAGAAGCAACTATTTAAGACAATACATATACTTTTTGTAATCCACAGTTCATATATCAATAAAAATGTAAATAAAAATATCAATACAGATTTATTATAAGCAATTTATTTTGAGAAACAATATTACACAGTTTATTAATAAAGTGCTATTACAGTTGTTGATCCCTGTTAGATACATAAGATTTTTTAAGGTGTGTGCTACTGGTTGATTATTTAAAAATTAATTACAATAAAAACCAATACTTTGTTTTTAATTTAATCCCTCAATTGTTGACTTCTGCCAAAAAACACTGCTTAGAACTCCTAATGAAGATGTGTCACTGTTCAAACAACTAAAAGTCAAATATTGTTAAAAATTGATGTAATAAATATTGATTTAATTCCATTAGTTTTGGATATGTAATGATTCTTAAGGTCTGTGTCAACAACTCAACTGGTTTGTTCATAGCTCACTTTTTATTTTTTTTTTTTTTTTTTTTTTTTTTTTTTTGCACACAAAGGCTTATTAGAACATAATTTATGATTTAAAGTGGATTCCAAATCACTAAAAACATCTAAATCCAAAATGGGATTTGAACACCAGAAACTGAAAGCAAGAACCATTCACTATCAGCTCAACAACAACTAAGCTAATTAGACATTTCTATATTATAAAACCAATGTAATTCACATATATTATTGTTTGGTTGCCTTTTGCAGAGATTACTGCATAGAATTCAATTTTAAAAGATGTCTAACTACTTCACAATAAACAAATATTATTTATTATATAAAGCAAGGTATTGTTTAAAAATACAACACACATATTATTGATCAAGCTTAATAGTCACATTTTAAAAACTTTCTTATTCTTCCTAATATATATTTTTCATAACAAATTTAAAATAGTTTTCAACATTTTTCATAAACCTTTTCTGTGGTAACTGAATATTAAGAAATATTTGAAATCTCGACTATAAAGTAACCAATAATCAATTTCAATCCACGAGGAAATTGGAAATCGAACCAAACCTACAACAAATTAATGAATTTTTCCAAAATTTTATATGCATAAATATATAACCTCAAATAATAAATTGCAATAGATAGAATAAATTGCAACAGATTGTAATGGAAAACTCCTGAATTGATGAATAAAGAAAAGCGCATGAAAATAATAATTGAAAAGTATTTTAAGTATGCTCTAACAATGCTCTAATTGATATACAAAAAATAGTGACAAACCTTTTTTCTGAATGGAATAATTGGAAATCTAAGGCTACATCCTTCACAAGACATGTTTATGAGAATCGTACATTGAACTCAAAACTGAAAATAATAACAGTTATCATTATAATAAAATAATAAAAGCGTAAATATAATAGATAGCAAGAAATCATATTTTACGCTACTTCACAAAAATTACCTATGCCATTGATCTACCACACCTTTCGCTGAGAATTCGCTAATTTTTGATCAAATTATGCTTAAATAGTTTGAACATAAATTAGAATTAATGACCTTGATAAAGAAATTATATATTTTACTTATTAATACTAAAAAGAAACTTTTTGACAAGATAGTTATAAGTTATCATCGTGATGCAATAACACAAAATTGCATGAAAGTGCACAAATGAACTGGAACTTCTGCAAAATGAAAACAATAGTAAAATCACAAATTAAAGTTAAAGTGTAGTACTGAAAATCACATCATCAATTTTGATTTCTCATTTCTGTCAAACTACTTTATTTTCATAAATTTAGATAAAAAAAAAAAAACTTGCATTAATTTTTTTAAAAAATAGATGAATTTATTACTTTCTTTAAGCAATTTTTCAATGGAATATTCCCAAAAGCATTCTCTACTTCAATATAAGGAAAACCTTTATATAACGACCATATAATTTCCATAATATGCGGTCCATGAATTCCACAGAAAATAAAAAAAAAAAATAAAATAAAAATAAAAACTTTAAGGGATATAAGCTACTTCGGGGAATATACATGATTTTAAATTTTTCAGTAAGATTTTAAGAGAAGAACTCTAAGAAGAAATAACATGCATTACTTTTATTCTAAATATTAATTACGCATGGAGGTGTAAAATGTGAAGAAGTTTATCGAAATAAAAGAGTACATACAATTCAGAAAAAAGATGAATGCAGATAATATTGCTGACTCAATACATGACTTATTATTAAAATGAAAGTTGCATGTTTAGGCTTGATCTTTTTGATCTTTTAATCAACATCTATTTCGACCTGCATGTTTGTAATGCAGGTCGATGCTTTGAACATTCAGGCTGAAATAGATGTTGATTTAAATAAAATAAAAAGTTTGGTAAAATTAGATCTTGTGAGTAAAATAAGCAAAGAATGGCAAACCAAGACAAACCATTTAAACTTGACCCAAATGAGAATATGCCATACCAGTTATATATTCCTTGATATTCCTCTAATATATCTCATATTAGAGGGATATTAAGGAATATATAACCGGTATATATCCAGTTATAAATTTCTCTAATATATCCCATATACGATGAATGCGATTCAATGGTAGGATGACTCTTCCAATTGAAAAATCCCGCATTTCATCTCAACCATAAATTAACACCAGAAAGCAAGTCTTGCGTTTCTGCATGTTCATCAGAGTGAACTTTCTGATGAGACACGTGAACATGTTTTGCTATAAAAATCACTTTGTAACACATTATTAACTTAAACTGTTAACACCTTGATAATTAAAACTTATTGGATGCTTAAAAAAGCCTTACAATAGCTTTCATCCGTTAGGTTATACACAACAGATCGTAATAATAGCTCAGCATAACCATAATATGGTGTAAAAATTAATTTGGTATAAACTGTATATGGTGTACAAACTTTTAGAGACAAGTACTCAGTCATTTGTCGCCTCGTTGCGTGTTTCTTTACCACAATAAAAACTATGAAACAAAAAACAGTAGTAGTAATAGAATTTGTTGGTAAAATTTAGTAACCATGGATTGTTTCACGTAAAAAGATATATCCTATTGAGGTATACACATATAATCGCCCAAATGAAGCAAAATCGTCGGACAATATTTGTTACGATATATTTTCAAAATAACGGGGATATCCTAGATCTATTAGGAATAGTTTTCTAATTTGTCCTGTCTGAATGCTTTAAAACAGACTTTTACCTTCCCATTATATTGATATTTACTGACTTTTTGGATCAAGATGGATTATTTTTTTACACGATAGGATTCAAATTAAGATACACACTCAGGTGTTTTCCAAATATACGCACTTTAGGTTTTGAATATCTAAATCAATAATGTAACCAAAGATTGTCGGAATGTTTTCATACGTATATTTAAATCCATGAGAACACATATATTTCAATCTATTGAAAATAATAAATTTTTCACATGAATTTTAAAGAAGTACAAATGATAATTTTAAAATAAGCATATTCTGAACTGATTTTTTATTCATTAATAGAAAATTTATTATCCAGAAAATTTAAATACCTCGGTAAAATAATTTTTCAATTTTTAAACATAAAGTATGAAGTGGTTATTTTTTTTGTTCCAGTTGAGATTATAATTATGCCACTTTATGCAATTCTCATTGATCTAAAATATACATGACGTCAGATAACATTTCATGTACGTCACACATAATTAATTATGACATTGTATTGAGATGGCCTCTTTATTCTGACCTGTCGACGAATTTGATGCTTGCATTCAAATCTCATTCTTCGAGCGTTAGCAAACAAGGTAAAGTTCACCATCAAATATCTGAGAATATTGTCGAAGTTCATTTTGTTAATAAAACGATTTCTTAAATAAAGACTAAAGCATCGAGATTTAAGAAGCTGTTTCCATTGATCCAAACCATTAAAACTTTAACAATAGAATCGAAGAAAAAGCGAAATGAAAAAGACACGATGAAACATCCACTTTATAGTTAGTTTAAATTGGCAAAAATAATTTAAAATTTTATTAATTAATAGAATTTTAAATTAGTAATTAGATATTTTCATATCAAGAAGAAGATAACGGAGAGCGGAAGAAGTTGCGTTTGTTTATATGTTTGTTTATTTATTCCAGGATACCTTTTGAGACCCACGAAAATGAAATGCATGAATTGAAATGCTTTTGCCATAAATTTATATTTATGTGCAATTCTAATTTCTTTTTCTCTTCATTTCAGTATACAAATGATTTATATTAGTTCATCAAGGATTATAAAGTAAATATATCATCAAATGTCTTAATAGGCCCAATTGATAAAGAATTTTGTGATGCAACCTTTTCAGAAAAAAAATTAATTGAAGATTGCTACACCAAGATTCGACATTTGCTTCGAAGCATCTGTAAAAATTAAAATGTGCTTTGTCTAAGTTGTATAATAGTAGTTTCTGAAAACTTTAGTTATACTATCACTAGGAATGTTCTTAGATTGTGAAATGAGAGATTTGCAGTGAAAACAGTACGTTGGAAAAGTCCTTAGTTTTTGACGACTTCATTATTTTTAGTTCATTAATCCCTTGAGAGCTTTACCAATTCCTGACCCGAAAAATAAGATGGTGTCTCTTGATAAAACAGTTAAATAGTAATGATTTCCACAAATTAGCTCATGGAAATTTCAAATCTAAATTGATATTTCAAATGGATATTTTTATGGATGGCATTTTTTGGCGACATGATAATTGAAGTATTTACCGCATTTTAATTTGGGATAAGAAATGGAGTTCACCTAGGGAGGGCAATAACAATTGGGAAGTATTGTATGAATTGTACAATTGTATGATAAATGACTTCAAAAAAAATTTTTATCACTTTTTTTTTCAGACGAAAATATATGGCATTCATAGTTTATGCTTGCATTGATGTTTTTTTTAAAAAAGAAAAGTTCTCAATCCTCATTTTCATTTCAATCTTCCATTTTCTTTTAATACCTTAGTTTATTCAGGCACGCCCTTCTCTTTTGCAAAAAATGATATTTAAAGGACATGTTATGGAAGAAATATATGCTAAGGATACGCCTATGTTGCGTATCCTTAGCATATAGATGATGTCCCCGATGTCTCTCCTTCAAAAAGAGTTTATTACAGATTTGTTTGAATTAGTCGTCAACATTTATTGTTCAAACCTTTGTCTAACCTTGTGTAGAGCCAATTGCAAATTTTCTCTTAAGGTATCAGATGCTAGAGCAGAGCACATAAGAAAAACATCGTCCTCATAAGTCAAGCACAAGTCCCCTTCTGAAACAACTTAAAAAATACCTACCATGAAAATCATAAATAGTAAAAACAATAGCATACTACCCCCTTTGGAGAAAACCCTTGTAGGATTATAATCCTAATTAAAAGTGTTTCTCCATTTGACTCTGAAATTTTTGTCTTAGATGTGGCGCATTATCCCTTTTGTGACTTTGGCAGTGATATGGGCTAGCATAAGTTTTTAAGATAAACCATCATACCAAACTGGATCTTAAGCTTCGGAAATATAAGTAGATAAACAATGAATTTCTTCTGCGATCTTGGTCGAGATTATATGATGATATATTATGGATAGAATACTATCGCAACCTCTATATCTTTGAAATCCATGATGATTCGGATGAAAGTCATTTTTCTATGTTGCAATGTTAAGAAGATGTTTAAAACCATTCTCTCAACAATTTTACATAAATTGCTTGTGAGAAAAATAGGCCTGTAAATGATATCTCGTTCAGTGGTTTATTAGGTTTAAGAATGATAAACATAGTGGAAACTTTCCAGGCGCAAGGAATGACAAGAGACAAGAGTGAGAAAGCGCGCGAGTTTAAGGAGATAAACCACTAAGCGTTTTATTTGACATGCCATTGGGGCCAATAGCTGAATTTTTCTTAATGATTACACTCAAGCTCTGCCAATGTAAAAATCAGGTTGTATTGTTATGAAATATTAAATCTAAAGGGATTCCTATCAAAATAGGAGGCCTTGAATAGTAATTTGGAAGAAGATTAGCTTGCTCCAGGGAATCTGAGATGAACTAATTACAACTTAGATGTGTAAATGAGAAATTGGTGAAGTAAGGGATTTGCTTGAGATTCGACTAAGTATGTAAAAATGTCCTTAGATGAACAGGAAGAATGTATCATATCATTCTAATATTTTCGGCTAAGAAATACAATAAGTTGATGGAACTGAACCACCTCTTGCTTATACTTGATTTTAATATTCTAATTACAAGAATTTTTCGGCTAACTCCATAATCGCCTCTTTTTCCCCAAAAGAAAACAGCATCTCGAAGATCTCTAAAGAGGATATGATTTCTGCTTAATGATCTGTATTTCAGATTATTACTTCATTTTGATTCAAGACATTTCTAGCCCTCTAAAATGTCCTAATAACCCACCCCCTCCATAAAGTATTAAACTTTTGTTTTTTTTATCGTATTTTAAGAAATCGAGGAGTGTTATGATTTCAACCATGGCAAATGTTGCAAAAATGCTGAAACGAAGTGATGTCAGAAGATAAAATCTGATTATTAAGAGAAGTGAGACAACTAGACCATAAGTATTGAAAAATATTTTTCGGAGCAATAAAATTAATAGAAATGTGCGTTGGTAGATTATCACTGCTATGGCTGTGTGGATGAATTTGGTGAGAACAGAGGCTAAATATATCAAGGAAAACTAAACAGTTGTCTAGAAGAGATGGTAGCTCATTATAACCAAAAGGAATAGGAGTATTATAATTTAGAATGCTTATGTATCTTTTAATAGCCAAATTTGCAATAATGTGGATTGCGGTGAGTTAGAGTAGCTACACAAGAATGTGCGTCTTATATTGAAATCACCGACGATGATGAAGGAAGGTTCCATCGCTTAAAGCTTGTTTTGAATCCACTGAAGAAAGAATTTACCAGTGGGAATATGCTTATTAATTATAGCGAAATTTGTTTTACGAATTGAGACTTGTGTATGACTAAAACTTAACTCTCGTCTGACGAATTTCCAAGTGTTGAGATTTGTTGAGTGAGAAGAACTTTATCGACACCAAAAATCAGACCACTTCCTCTTTCATCAGGTCTAAATATGATCTTATTTTATAAGCTATAGTAGTTACAGTGCTTTAGAAAAAAATCCTGGATTGTTATCACATTTGCACAGGCAAAAAACTTGAGTTTTAGAAAATGGAATTTATTAAGAATGTTGTGAGAAAACATGCTTTAAAGTAAGTAAGTAAAAGGGAAGCAAACGGGGATTCGGTTAACATTTGAATAATGAGCATAGCCTTTAAGAACATTTCATCATGTTAGCTGGATAAGATTGTTAATTTTTGATCAAATATATCGCTTGCTTCTTGAAGTTTTGCCTTTACAGTAGACTTATCTGTGTGGTTTATTAAACTTTCTACTTCTTTACGTGATAAAAATGGGTCAGTTGTACAAGTTTTCTCCACGCTGACATAGCCAGAAGTTTTAACTAACTGGTATAGTCGACGAGCTTAAGCAAAAGTAAGGTGATTCTTGCATTTAAATTTCAGAAACTTCTTTTCCTCTAATATAACAGGGCAATGTATAAAGTCGACTGCACGTGAGCCTTTGCAACTACAACATATGTGTGATAATATCTGATACAACTAATCAACATGAGACACCACATTGACGATATCCTGGAGTAGCGATTTGATATTATTGATAAGAATATATACCCTAGTAGCAATTCAACACTAGGGTGGTGATTGTGTTAACGACATTAACCAATGGAAACTCAACGGCCTCTGTGCGGTAATAGTGCATGGAACAATGGACTATTTGTCCCCTCGGCCGGACAGCGGCTGCGGTGTCCCCGCCCGTTCAGTTGAAGTGCTCGGTGTGATGAGTTTATGGCGTATGGCCTAGTGAGTTTTTTAAGATTCGATGAAAAGAGAGCGATAATACTATGCCATTCAATTTTGTATTCTACTCGTGTACCTATGCTGTTTTCTGGCTTAAATGTCAAAAATACACTATCGTTACAAATAATTTAATGATAGTGTATTCTTGATAATAAACTATAAAATATTAAGGAAAACTTATTTTAAATATTCATATATTTATAAGTGTTTTAATAGATAAATATACTTGTGTTGATGAATTTTTGTAATACTTATCAATAAATTCAAAATGTGATAAATAATCTATATAGTACAATTACGCAAGTGAAATTAATATGAAAAGTATTTTACCCAATATGCAATATTTTTTCACTATAGGACATTTCAATATTTTCAAGTTTTCATTGCAGGACACAAAATTAACATTCAATAATTTCAGTTTTATAGATTTGCTTTTATTTTTTACTAATAGGAAAAATCCAACAAATGATTTCTCAAAAAATATTTATTAAGATTGATTTTAAATAATTTCTAATTTTAGAAAAAAATAAATAAGCAGGTTAATTGTTATGATTTTTCTAATGTTTTCTTAACAAATTTTACACTGGAAATTTAATAGCAAAAATCTAAATTTAATTGCTTTTATAAGATATATATTTTAACATGTGTACATAGATTCAGTTTTAGAAATTAAAATCATACATAATTCAATTAGTTCCAATATATTTGTAAAAATAGGTATAAATTATTATAGAATCTTTCTAAACTAGATGCATTTGATAGATTTAAAATAAAACATTGATTCTATTTTAATATAGAACACAAACAACTTTGATTCTATAGTCTTAGTTTAATTAATGTTTGATATATATATATATATATTGATATTGATATTTTCTATTAATAGCTGAAAAATTTACTTAAATATGAATATTCTAGAAAATTTTCAAAAGCAATATTTGCAGAACTAAAGGTGATAAAATAAATGAATTACAAATTTTTGGTGTCAAGTGTATGAAATATATTATTGTAATAAGATTAAAAATTCAGTTACATTTTCAGATAAAGTGTTCCTATTTTACAGCATTTTTAATTTCAATATTTGTTAAACTATCTACTCCAATATTTATGAATTTATTCACAAAAATAAAATGTTCACAAAAAATAAATCTTTATTATTTTTATTACATATTATTAGCATTAGACTGGGCTGTTTTCCAAAGCTCGTTTTAAACGCCTTCCATCTCTGTCAGGAGCACGTATCAACCATTTCTTTATGTATTGCTCTACATCCATATCTGTGACACGGCTGTCATGGTGGCGAGTACAAGTTACAAATAAACAAATTTTGCTCATATAAATAATGTTAAATAAAATAACATCAGAAACAAAGTAAGATCAACATTACAAACATTATTATAATTGAAGTTATTAACATTAAATTCCCCTTCTGTTATAAAACAATTTTGAACATTACATGGAAATGTCACAAAAATTAAAGTTGTTAAAATATATTACAATTAATGTTTAAATTTATAGAAAAAAGTTATAAATTTAATCCATATCCTCTAATCAACATTTTGATCCAAAAATATATAAGCGCGCACGCACACACACACAAAGCATAAATGAAAAACAGAAAATAACAATTCTTAATTTTAAGTTACAGGAACAATAAAAACTAAAGTTACATACATTAAACAAAGGATAATAAAACATGTAATTAAAAATTATAACAGAAACATATGAAATATTGTTTTCTTATGATTTGTTACAATGGTTATTATTCTGAAATATTTTGATTAAATTAAATTAGTTAAACTTTTACATTTGAATTTAATGATGTTTTCATACTGCACTATATTACTTTCAAAATTTATTTTTAAGAGTTGATCACCTTAGAAAGTTTAAAAATAAAATGCAAACCTGTAATCAAATTTATAACATTCTGAAGGGTGGAAACCAGACGAATTTTCCGAAATTATTTCTTTTAAGAATATATATTGCAGTAAAAATTTACATTAAATATAATTTTTGCAGCAATATATAAATATACACTTTAATATCTGCCAGTTTGAAATACAAAATTTACACATTGTATGCATTGGCACTAATGTACGGTTTAACTATTTTCCATGTAATAATATTTGTAATATTATTTTGCTATTATATTATACAATATATTGCTCTATAAAAATTGTTGTTTATTATACAAAAATAAGATAAAATAAATAATTATTATTAAAATTGAACTATAAAAACAGATTTTACAAAAAGTTATAAATAATAAAATAAAAATTTGGTTATTTATATATATATATATATATATATGTGTGTGTGTATAAACCGTATTTTTCCATTCTACCCTATCAATAATACCAATAACGGGAAAGAAAAAAAAATCATAAATTAGTCCTAAATATTCCATTTTCATCGTGTAGTGTTTAAAAAGATTAACAATTTTAGAAAATACTAAAAATGATACAAACATTTTATTTATATATTTTGCACGTGAAACTAATTAAACCAGGACATACAGTTTAAAGTAGATTCCGAACCACTATCCAAGCCCAAGCTGGGATTCAAACCCATTAACTGTTGAACCGAAGCTATTTCTTCGGGTTTATAAACAGGGTCACATTTTTTACTTTCTGTTCAACAGAGAGAAGAATTTATTTGTAAATATAAATATAATATAATACATACATAAAACTCTTGGTTATTCATTTAATTATAAAAACTAATATTAATACATAAACTGTACATTGACCTATGCTGAAAATTGACTTCAACAACATGGATTAATTTCAACAGTTCACTACAAATAAGCCAAAGATAAAATTAATTTTATTATGAAATCATAGAAATTATTGTTTCAAAATTAATTATATTATGAGAATATGATTAAATTTCAAATTTAAAAGAATAGTTAAACTTTAAGTTTTATTAAAATTTAGAAACTACTTATAGACATTTGTTACTTACCAATTTATAGATATAATACTTACAATATAATAATATATTATCAATCTTGATATTTATCAATAAGATAGATGTTTTTACATTAGTTTAGATTTTAAGAAATTTATTTTGGAATAAAGGTTTAGATCACTAAATTTATTTGAAAATACTAACCTATGGCCAACTTTCACATATTAATGCTAATAGTAAAAACGAAATCTAATTTAAAAAAATAGCATGCATCAAAAATATGCAAAAGAAATTATCAACATTGCTTTTTAGGGTGGCTACTGTGTGGTTTTTAATTATCATAATAATCGTAGATTATTAATATTATGGATTCAACATCACACACAAAAACGATGTGAACAAACTAAAGTGAAATTTAATATTAAAATTTTATAATTCATATTATTTAAAATATATTATTATTTGCGATGCTTATTTTGACTTAATTTTACGAACACAAAATAAAAATTAACTTTGTAAAAATAATGTAATAAAATTAAATAAATAGACATCTTAAAGATATATACTTTATATTTATTCAAATGAATTAATAGTATTTACTAAATTATTCTGTTAAAAATGATGTTATTATTCAAAATATTAAATAAACATTCAGAAAAGGTAAATAATATTATGATTTTTAAATATGGTCGCCACGCATGCGTAGACCTATTAATAAGTCTGAGCATGATTTTACTTTCCTTCAATCTCAATGGTAAATGCTGCAGCCGCCATCCAGTAACCACTCTATCAGCGGCCGTCGACGGTGTCGTTCAGAAAATGTGGTAGGAAAAAGAGCGACCGTTTCATGTATAAGTTACTGGGCACGCACCAGTCAAAAAATTCGGTGTAAAGTTAATTACCAATGAAACCGGTAAAAGGCCACAGTAATACCAGTGAGCCTCTGCTCTATTAGGGTAAATTTAAAACATGAACAACACACACACATAGTGCCTAACACTATCTTAGATTATTAATGAATTCGTAAACTTTTTTATTGAGTAAAATAAAGTAATCTCTGCAGGCAAATTATGTCCATACACACTTATTACGAGAGTTTCAGTTAGGTTAGGAGAATCCTTTTTACATTAAGACCGTTTAGGGAATTTCTTCTGCTAGGTTTACCAAAAGTAAGGTCGCGGGAATGTCTGTCAAAATAAATCTCGTGGTTATGAAATGTTGGTGAATCATAGGTTTTACTATTACATTTAAAATTGTTAATTTTAAATATCTCCGAAGCTGTTTGAACTTCGTTGGTTTTTATAGTAGGTTTCCTAATCGCATATTACGAGCTTTATACTATGATCCTCAACTAAATGAAGTAATTGGCATTGTAAAACAATTTTTTTAATACTATTTGAAATTTATGATAAAAACAATATAATAAACATGCTTATTCCGTTATCAGCAACTAATTGATTTGACAGTCACATTCATAAATTAGATTTTTTGTATAACTTATTTTTGGTAAGCGAACTTCTTCAAACTGAAAATCAGACTCTTTATCCGTCATTTTCCCATCGTAGTACACAAAACAAAATAAACCTTTTGGTAAATTTTTGCAGCATTAAAATTTTTTTCTTTCTTTTGAAAAGCCTGTAGTAACTCAGCCACAGTAAATCCCTAAAAGGGAATGAAAATAACATCTTCCCTATCCGATGGGGAATCTAGCCCAGTTGCTATTTGGATGCGATGGTATGAAGATTGTATTAGCACCCGTGTATCATGATGTGGAACTTATTTTTATGGAATATAATCATGAAAATTGTTAAAATAAAATATTAAAGGCAATAGGACTTATTAATGAACAAATATCATGCAACAAAGCTTTCAAAAAGACTTATTTGTTTAAATTTTCGTTTTTCCTATTCAGCAATCAATTTAATCTCCCAAAGTTTTGCTTTATTTCCTACTTAAAATATGTTGTTTTTTCACTTCTTTTGAATGCTTTTTATTTACTTATTTATTTATTAAAATTTCTACTTTTGTGTGCTGAGTGAATATTCGAGTTCAGATAATTTTCTACTCTAATAAATTTATCCTTGAGTGAAGAATCCTTTAATATATTTTAATTTTATTTATCTGGTTTATCATTATTATTATAATTATTAAAGTATTTTTGGTTTCACACACATTTAAAAAATTTTCTATTAAAAATATTTTCTCTTTACAGCAATTTTAAACATAATTAAAAAATAATTCTACTTTTTTTAAATATAACTTTTAAAATATGACGTGCCACAATCATGAAGATATTTAAATGAATTACACAGCTCCAATTCAATATCCAGTTGAATCAGAGCTGTGTAAATTGTGACTCCTAAAGCTGGAATTCATTGTATCTTGCAGAAATTACAATATAAAAAGTAGGAAAATACTTTACCCTGTCTAATCACGTGACAATATAAAAAATATTAACGAAAAAGAGAAATGTTCCTCATCTCTCATCGATTCAGAACTTGTAATGATGTCGCTATGAGACTACCGGAGAAATATTATGCTTTTGAATGCTTCTCTAAACAATAAGTAAAAAAATATAAGAAATACAATAATACAATTCAACCAATAATTTAATCTGATTTTTTAAAAACAGAAATGATTATGTCGGAATAAACTCCAATGCATTAGTGACCAATTCTTGACTTGTGTTTAGTGCTTGCTTCTCAATTTATTGAAAGGATGAAAGATTGAGTCGACTTTGCGCAACACCAGGATACCTTGTTTAATTGTATGAAACAAATTTAAGCCTTTTTTTGTTTATTTTTATTAATTATAAATTTATTCATGAGGTAAAATAAAAATAGAAACGCACAATGTTACTTAATTCTGTGATAATTTTAAATTTGAAAAACATAATTTATAATACATTTTTTTTTACATTATCATGCCTCAAAGCCAACGTTGAACGTGTTCGCCTCATTTTGTATGCATTCATGAACACAAGTCGAATGGAAATTTTTGACATACTTCACAACATGGCTTTATTGTCGCCATTTCTTCTGTTATGTTTTGTTTTATATCATCGATGTTTTCAGTATTTCTCTGGAAAATGCTACAAAAACTTCGAACGGGGAGACCTTGGTTTCCAAAGGTTTACTGAAATTAAATGTTCATCAAAGAATTTCTTAAGCACACAATTAATGTTCATCAAAGAAATATACTCTTCAGTTGTTCGGTTTAACATATGGCTATGGCTCACTCCTGAAACCAGTGGTAACGGACCTTATCTCCAGGGAAGAAACAGAACCTAGAAATGTATTCAAGTACCCTTCGGAATTGATAGTTTAGGTAAACGATTAACGAATTGTGTTTTCATTAAATCAAAGAATTAGTTCGACAGACGAATTTTATTGTTTGCTATTCCTAATCTTACGAATTGAGTTTTCAAAAATAAACATGTTGAAAGAAGAGTGTCTACACTCTTGTTGGTATGTTCTAAATTTTTGACGAGTTTTGTGAAAATACTGAATTATACTGAATGCGAGCTATAAGCCTACGAGCATTATGCTCCAAAACTGTTTCTAATCCTATTACTACTACTACTTAAAAGAAGTAGACAACTTATTCAAATCATTTGCGCTGAATCGGATTAAAAATTTCTGACGATGCACACACGAATTTACTTAAAAATTGAAAAATATAGAAAAGAAAAAATACGATACCAGTACATTAAACTAGATAGTGAAAAATACATTGCTAGTATTATTAAACCAATAATGATGTTGAATGTTTTGCAATATATGTGTCATAGATGTGGATAACAAATAATAATAATAATAACGGGCATTCCTTTAAGCCGATCAAAATAATAATCAATTAATAACAAATAGAATTTTCAAAAATACATATTCCTTAGAGAAGGTCATGTTTATTATTCAAAAGAATGTCGCCGAAGAGAAATCTGAAACCTAGGTCTAAAAAAAATTTAAGTTCAGTTAAAACGCTTTTTTTATTTTTTTATACTTATTAAATTTGTCTGCTAATCGTAACAAAGGAAAAAAAATTCAGTCTTTAATATATTCCGAAATCATTTTTATAACTGAATTTCTTCAATTCTGAAATTGGGTTTTAAGATGATTATGAGTTTTTAAATACAGTTTTTTATTATAAATGAATATCGATGGAAGAAAGATGGCAAATGATCGAGGAATTAAAATCACATAAACTTCTTTGTTGATCTGAGGAACTTTTCAAATATTCTTTCTATAAAAATATAAAGTAAATTTCATATTTATGAAACAGTTAAATTTCATTAATAAGAAATTTATGTAATTTTACTTTGCAGACATTTTATGTGATGTATAAACAATTATAAAATATATTTATATCAATAATGCACATTTATATACAGCTTCAAAATGGTTATCTTCAGTTGATCAAGAGTTAGTTACTTCAGTTTTTCCTTATTTTCTAAGTTTAAATACAGCATCAGTTGGCATACACTATACAAATAAAACAAGCAAAGTTAATGTTTAATTTTGTCTCTGTACGGTGATTTGAGTGCGAAAGAAACATACATTTTAATAATATTACTATTCTTTATTAAAAGAAATGAAAAATCGGAATTAATATTTCATTGAAAATAAGCAAATTCAAAATACTTAGAGCTGCATAGATTTTGTTAAGTTGAAATCCTCATTCTGAGGTTTCAAAACACCTTCATGAAACATTGTAAGCAGAATAACCACAAGTATAAAAGTAGCGATGACAACTATCCACACTAATAAGTAAAACTTCTCAGCAATACATCTCAATATAGAGTGAATTTGTCGACGCCGCCCAATTTGATTGGTTCTTATATTTACAAAAGTACGTTCACCTGAAAAAGATAAAGCGTAAGGAAAGAGGCTTTTATAAATGAGTATCTGAGATATTTTTTCTCAATAATCATGAAATTTAAGATGATTTATTTTTAATAAAGAATAAATTTTGTGTTCTTAACCTCTAATGTAATTCCAAAAATTACTTGAACCATAACCTCTAGAATGTTAAAAGCTTCGGGAAATGCTTCGAATCTCTTGTGATAACAATCAAAAACATGATAATATTTTTGTAATAGTTTAAAGTTGAAATATAGAGAATATTTTGAATAATATGTAACCGTTGGAAAATAATTATAAGAATGTAAATCTCTTTGTTGATATTCTTTATATATTATAATCAATTTACTTTAATTAATATGGTTGCTTTTACTTACATTTTTATGTAATTCATCACATATTCCACTGTATTGGTTCAGGAAATAAATTGTATTCAATCTACTCTTAAATGTTCTTCACTTATTCACAACTTAAAGTCAAATTTATATATCATTTTAGTATCATAAAAATACTAGGAAAAAACTTTTCGTATGATTGTTAACATTTTAAAATATGTTTTTAAATTTAAAGTACAACAACCTATTAAAGTGCAATTATTTCATAGATAACCAGATCTCGGTCTTCAAACATTTCAATTTTACATTCACCCGAAAAACATAAATTTATAATTCCGTTAATAAAGAGTATTACAAGAGAGATAAATCAGAAAAATTGCTAAGCATTCACCGCTAAAATAAATACAAATATACCATCCAGATTATCTTTCAGTTTATCTGTCTTACCCCGAACTGAAATTTTATTGTTGCAAACTGTTCCAATATTTCTTAAATGTAAGCTCTTTCCTGTTTATTCAATGCGATTAAAGTGACTACCAATGAAGTACTAGAGGATAAAACATTTTGTTAGGACTGTGTACAATTGAAATTTTTTCCGATAAGGATTTAACACAAATATATGCATGTCTTTAGTTACACTTAAATATTTTAGTCATCATTCATTACGGCCTTTCATAAATTTATTCATTTTTGACATAACTAAATAGATAATTTAACAGATGAAAGCTGTTTGAAGGGCATTTAAGCATCCACTGCTTGTAATTCACTTGAGATGTGCTTTCACTTGTTGCAAGAAGGGAAACTCAAATAACTTCCAAGCATCCAACAGTTGTATGTAGACGATTAGATGAAATGCAATATCTAATTCGATTGTTTTAACAGTGATGGGATTTAGAATTAATAGTAAATATTAGTTTTTAAGATTCCTAAAATTATACTAAACTCGATAAAAGTGGATTATTATTTTAAATATTCTACTCGCTGTACTTTTAGAAGGTTTTTATTTAAAAATAACCTATCTTAAAAACAATTTGATAAATCAAAGGAAAACTTCACAACACTGTATTTTCCAGATTCCTGACACATAGTTATATGGACAAGAGTTTTTATCCTCCTCACATATCCAGTCTAGGGATTCTTATATACTACACAAACACTTTTTAGCTAATTTTCCATTTCTCTTATAAACAGAAATTTTTTTTCTTTTAAAAAGTTTCTAGTAAGAAAAGGGTGCAATTCCAATAAAGATTCGAAATGAAACTGATTAAAACAAACAAGATACATTAGAAATAGAGCTTCTGTATTTGAATTATATATCATCTAGAAACAATTGTACAATGATTTCGCAAAGGATAATGCAAGAAAAGATGTCACAGTTTATACCAAATGGTGATCCTTGGAGAGCAATTGACTAATTTTAAAGGACCTGGAGAAATTAGAGGGAAAAAATTCTTGCTTTACTCATGTTTTTATTATAAAACATTTAATTGTGTACTTTTCGATGATGTATAAAAATTTTTTCAAAATTTAAAATATTGTCAAGTTGTCATATTATTTAAAATATTATTAAAATAAAAGGCATGTTGAATACGATAAGATCATAAGCATACAAGTTCACTTTTTATGAATGTAGCAGCATTGAAACATGAGTAAATCATTTTCAAGAATTCTGTTGCTGTAGAAAGTGAAATTTTAAAAGCTCTAGAGCTGGAATGCATACAAAGAAAATTCGTGCCCATGGATGGTAGAACTTATTAAATATTTGCTAAAGAAAGCAGTGATAAATATGCAAGTTTTAGAAAATCGGTTCTGATCTTTGTTAAACATTTTTTATTTGATTTGCTTATTTACAGAATACTAAAAATTACAATTTTACTGAGGGCTAAATATGGGTCCATTGCATTTCCTTCGTTTATTATGTAAATGTGACTTATGCTTATCTTTTTTGAGATTAAAAAATAAGAAAATAACATTAACTTCTCTTTAACCTATGGTGCGTTTACGTAATTTGAATATTCTCCTTATGTGCGAAAATGAATTGCACTAATTAGCACTTTTGATATAGCTAATTCTAGCAAAATAGCAATGCAAATTTTGCATCTGAAAAATTCTTTTGTTCTGGTGGATTTAACCTTAATTATATTTAAAAAGCGAAATCTCACTTTGTTATATAAGAATTATTAACTTTTATTTTAAGTGCTGTTTTCAAATACTGACTAAAATTAACAATAAAATTTATGGGAAACACTGAACTAATATATTCTTTGAGTAGCAGAATTTTGTGTTTGAATAATTATTACTTTTTCACATATAAAAAGAAAGACAAATAAATTTTTCAATGCAGAACATTTTTTTTTATTTAAAATTATATTGAAAATTTATATGTGAAGAGATATTTTTTCATTTTGAAGCAAGCCTTAATTCCACGAAGTCTATTCTTACTAGATAGTATGTATTTTTGTTATGTATTTTTTAGGCATTGCTTTAAAATTGCAATTATAATTCAAATAAATCATTATATTGTTACAGAATTAATAGCTTAATTTATTCATAAATAAAAACAGGGATGCCACTTTTCTGTACAGAAGACGGATTTCCATTGTTTAAAAATTTCTGAAATTAAAATTTCAATTCAAAACTTTTAATTAAGTCTAAAATTTATTTTCAATCATTATTTGAAAATTATTGAGTTAATGGGATAGTGCGAAGCTGGTTTTATTTGAAATTAGTCTGCTTCTTTAGTGAAAGGGGCTTAACATCTTTAAAACATAATCTTAGTACTACTGTAAGATAAGCTACAACGCAACTTTTAGAAATCTGAAAGCTTCTTGTATGCAATCAAGCTACAAAGTACTATATATTTTAATAAAAAAAAATACTCTTATTTTTTACTTTACTTCTAAAAATTATTGAGTTCACGCAGAGATTAATTAATAATAATCTAACTTTGTGCAGACTTAAGGAGGAAAAATCTTGTGCAACAGAAACTTGTGGATCCATGGTGTGGCTAAAAAACATAAGAAAGTCTAATGAATAAATAGAGTAATGTTTATTTCATTATCATTAAATACTGATGAAACTACACATAAAATGGAGGTAAAATAATAAATAACATTATTAAAGTTTTGGATAATGAAGAGAATAAACTTTGTTTTGCACACTTAGTTTCTAACAGAGAGTATTTATCAACTGTAAAAAGTATGAATGAATAAAAGAAATTAGAAAATATACTTCAATATTTGTAAAATATTAAGCTGTTTATTCAATAAGCTGTTTACCCTACCATGTGTAAATTAGAAAATAGTATTAAAAATCTTTACTGTAAAGAAAATATCTTCTCTTTAGAAAGAAGAAAGGGATTTTGAAATAAATGGTAAAATTGTTCAATGGAATAGATCTCCGAAGTTTCGCTTTTGGATTTTAACGAAATATTTGGGGCATTATTTATTGATATGAGAAAATTGCATTTCATTCTATTAATTTTTGAACAGTCAGACAAATTTAATTTGGTAGATCAATTGAAAATAGATTTTTACTGATGCTTTTGAGTGCGAAGAATTTCATAAATTAAATGATATTTTTGATAGTTTATTATGTAAATTTTTATCACATGGAAAAGTAATTGAGAATGAGCTGTATTTGAATAATACATGAAAGAAAATTTCAAGGCCTGGACAGAAATAGGATCTTTTTAAATCAATCTAGGAAAAATAGTATTTTAATAAAATGTTCAATTAGAAAATAACATTTTTAAAATTTGTACATAAATGTAAAATTAATTAAAATTTAATTATTAATTAAATAATTTTATTCTATAATACATACTAGATTATAAAATTTTGTTAAATTTTTCTTTCGTCTCTTTTTATGCAAAACCTAAGCTGTGCTTTCATTTTTACAACTGCTACATTGTTTGATTTCAGAAATGTTTTTAAATATTCTGTAAATTGTATAGGGTTAGATTTATACATATAGGCACATCTGTTCACCAAATACCATAGGTTGCAGGAAAAAAGGACTATATTCATGGATAAAATTTCTATCGAAATCTTTCCGAACAACTCATAAGGAAATACTGCAAATCTAATAAAAAAACTTACTTTAGGATAATAAATGCTTGATTTATTTCTTTTATGAGATTTAGAATGCCAAAAGGAGTATACAAGCTTATCGATTTTGAGGAATTTACCTCAAGTTTAAATTCCTTGATCTCTGAAGAAGAATTAGGCTATTTACTTTTTAAAAAATGAGAAGTTAACCAGTATATGAAATGATTGAGACAACATATAATGTCAAATTATGGAAATATGAATAAAGTAGTCAAAATCCATTTAAATTCATGTTCTTGATAGCTTTAAAATAATTCAAGATGGCTTTTAAAATGTAAATTTTTAACTATTTTTAATAATGGCGGTCATGACTGCACTTTTGACCTTAAGTTGCAGATCTTTTATCGCATTACTTTGGATGATATTTTCAATGACAGAGCAATGTTAAATGTGGAACAAAATGAGAGTCTGTTATCACAACCCAGTATTGTTTGCGAAGTCAAAATTTGAAAAGTAGAGACATTATAATTAAAATATTACCACACTTTTCTAAAAGAGAAAACTATCCGAATTTTGCTGTCACTAAAAGTAATAAAAGGCTTTTCAGTTAAATAGCTTTTATCCTTCCAATGCCTAATTTTAGATGTTTGAGTAAATTTTATCAGTAGACAATAAAATTTTAAAAAAAATCAAATTTTGAGTCTAGTGTTAAAAATACAGTTGATAAATGGAAATTAATTTTTCTCAACGAAAATTGCTATAGTTTTTCGAAATACTAATAACAATTTCAAATATAAATGAATTGTATTTTAATACTGCAAGCTTGTAATTAATATTTTAATTTGAAATTATCCATTTGGCAATTTTTAAAGTGGCATCCCTGAGCATTTGAAAATTACAATATTTTTCAAAAAACACTAATTTCTAATACAAATTAATTTTACTATGTAATCAGTAAATATTTCAATGCAAATTTTTTTCTTGGCAATTTTTTTAAAGTGGCACCTTTCTAAAAATACAGCCGGTAAAATTATTACAAAAAAATTTTACCTTCTAAATTCAAACACATATTATCACTTCGTAAGATTCTATCATCAGATTTAAAACCTTTTGCATGCATGTTGTAAACATCATCTAATAAATAAGAGGAACGATCATTTATTTTGTCAACAGTCAGATCTCCTCTTGGCTGACGCATCTGAAATTCAATGCACCCTTAAAAAGTAATATAAAAAATGCATAAAAAAATAGCTTATAAGTAGTTTGAAACCAATAAATCTATTCAAAAGAAAATATTGAGTGGCCTTTACTAAAATGTTATAAACATTCTCGTTGAACAGATTTAGCATAAGATTGCTAAATCATTAATATTAGAAGGGCAGGTGTCATCCTACAATATATTCCATAGCGCCACAATTAAGAACTTTAACATACCATTTGAAGCATTAGTCAAAGAATATACCATCTACCTTTTCATCAGATTTTTACTGTTACAGTACATTAAATTTCTTATTTGTGCCTTTGCAGCGGATATTGGGCAATAAGTGTCAATCAAGAAAATAGTTATAATGCTTTAAACAATACTTCTGTTTATATTTATAATGTTACCCACGAATTTTTATTTTTTGCCATCTATGAAAAAATATTTAAATTACAAACACATAAAAGATTTAAGAATACTTAAGAGGTCTTAAGTTCTCAGATCGATCGGAGCCGATCCATTCCCAATAACAGGAAACTAAATTAGATTTCGTGCTTTCATTTTGCATTGTCCGTCACTCAGAATAATCAGGTACACGGGCGTGGTTTCAGGCTGAAGGCCATGTCTGACAACTGTATTACGGTTTTCTATTGCAATAGTAAATCTTCAGTTCATCGTGAATAGCCTTTCGCTGATACTCGTTATTAGGGGGAAAAAAATCACTGAGATGGCTGCAAGAGAGATGGTGTTTCTAGAAGTGGCTTGCAAGTTGTCGTATCTAGTGGCTCATTTGATCTTGGAGTAAAAAAAAATCTCTCATTGGACGACAATGGGAGATGTTACAAGCCTGAATATTTTTGATCTTGTGGTTCAGCTTTCTGAAAAACGCACTATATATTTTTAATGGGTCCCCTCCCATGCTGGTTTAAATGTAACGAAAAAGCTGATAGTTTAGCTACATTTGCCACTCTATACGGCAATGCCAGTTTGACTTACACAGACATCTACTTAGTCAAAAATAATAAGTTAAATTCACTCTAGCGAGTCCCTGCAGAACACACTAGGAACTTATGAAGAAAGACCCCATTCGTATCACCACTAAATATATCGAGTTTTTTCGATTGGCCACATCAAATTCTTTACATATTTTCAGGGAGAGTGGAACTTTCCGGAATGTCACTAGAGCATGACTGAACAGGTCTTTTCTCATTATATTCTCAAGAGATTAGATTTTACGGTTCCCGATATTTTAAAAGACTAAAGTCTATTTTTAAAGTTTTAGGAAATTTTAGGTTTCATGGAATGGTACACCATCTGAGTTAAAAAAGACAACAACGCTCTTTTACTTCTTTCAACTTCCCGATGAAAATATTAAGTGCTGAAATCAATTACTGATGATTGGTTTTTAAATTGCGGCATGAGGGATATAGTACATAATAGTGACAAAATATTCATATACAATAATAGATTAAAATAAAAAACTTAATGGTCTATTCTAAGTACTAATTTCCATTGACAAAATGAAATTGTAACTCGGAGACAATGTTCCCAAACAAAAATAAAACCCCTAAAGATTTTGATTTTTATTGTTAATTTTTAAAGAGAATTTTCTAACAACAATACACATCATTTCTTATTTCTAAAAAATTACGCTTATTTTAAAAATACTCCATATAAATTATAAAATTCACACAAATTGAGTCATATTTTCCAAGTATTATCAACCGATTTATGCCTCCATAAGACATAATTATATAATATTAGATAATGCAAATTTTTTCAAATATTATCAACATATTCTTAAAATTATATATATATACTTTATATAATACGTTATGCGTAAAAATCTAAAATTCTAGCAAAATAAGAGAAAAATTTTAAAAAATTAATTTAAAGAGTTTAATTTTAATTTTCGATTTCGCGCATCATGGATTTTTTAAAAATTTTTTATTTAAAAAAATCCAAGATGGGTGAAATAGATTAAAACAGGAAAATTTAATTAAATCGTGGATATATATTTTGAATTGTAAAATATAAAGTAGTAAAAAAACTTTTTTTAAAAGATTTTTTAATTTTAGTATATTTCGAAAATATACTAAAATTAAAATTTTGTGTTATGATATATTTAGTTATTCTTTATTTTGAAGGAAATTGGAGATCCATCTTTAAAATTTGATCTCTGCCTTCTGACTAGAAATCAGTATTTCTGCAAAAATTCTGAAGCTTTGGGAAGTTAATGCAAATTTGAAAACAGCCCACACAATTACATTTTTTCTTCTTAATAATATTTGCATATAAAGTAAATATATAATTTTTCGTTATATACACAATAAAAACTTAAATTTTTTTAAGTTTTACAAGTAATTGGAAATTTTAACACATAGAAAATTTACAGTAAGAACATATAAAAAATTTGCATACAGAAAACGCGCCTTTATTGATAGAGGGTTTTGATACAGCAGGCTTTAAAAAAAAAGGTGCGAAATAGTTAACAATGCACAATTTTGAAAAATATTTTGTAAATACTTTAAATATGTAAGTGAAATTCACCATTAAATTAAAATGTTATAAGTTAATTTATGTTATTTAACGGGAAAAGAGTTTTATTTTGGAGTCACACATTTTTATATAACGAATTCAACAGATTTATATTTAATGAGTTTCGTATTTACCTGAATTTTTAAATTCATAACAAATAGAATATTGTAGATATATATTGGTTGAGGTTTAATATCTGTAAGGAGGGAAATCATACAATTATTTTGAGGGATGATATTGATTTGTTGCTCAAAGCAATTTCATTATTTGACAAAAAGTGCTTCTTGGTAAAAGTTTGCCTTAAAACATCAAGGAAATGCATGTTTATTAGAACTTTTAAGGTTTCTTTATGTTTCGAATTAATCATTTAAATGAATTAAGCTTATTTTATTAGTATATAAAAAATTTAGAAGGGGTGGCTCTTAAATAAAAAGTTGCACTTATAAATAATTTATAAAAAAAAATATAATAAATAATAATAATAATAATAATAATAAAACTAATTGAAGTCAAATTACTTCCTAATAATCTATGATTAAAAACGTTTTAAAGATGTCATTAACAAACAGACACAATAATTAGTGCATTTAGCAGTTTATTTCTAAAAGTATAGCTAGTACCAAATAATCTAAATATTACTATTTGATTAACAGTTGGAATGTAACTTTTTTAGATGATGTTTGAACTCACACACATGATCACGGCTATTTTCTAAATTACGGATAAAATATCATTTTTCTATAATACACAAAACCATATTTAAAATAATGTAAAATGTCGTTCTAAGAAATTAAATAAATTTACTAAATTTTGAAATCAATGATATAGACAAATTATATATTTTCCTCAATACAATTATATTTACAGTGACAATTGCTGTTGCTTTTTCATTTTTTTATAGCAGGTGGTTATTAATTAGGAAATGAAAATAACATGTTTTGTTCGTTGTGTTTCTTATGACACATAGACAAGCCAAGCTCGCTATGCCTTGGCATTGTCTATAGGGAGCGTCTTTCTATTTAATCAGAGCACCATGAAGGTGAAAATCCTTTTTTAAATCCTCCGATAGATGGCAGAACCAGAGAATTCATTCCCCCCAATTCTGACATTGATCTCTAAAAGGGGTGGAAATTTTCTCCAGACCATTGCACCCATGGTAACTGCTCAACGACCGACCACAGGACTTACGATTCCACAGATTTAACGAGCACGTATATCGCATGTACTCGGTAGGTCATTGGCGGCATTGGGAATCAAACCCCGTCCTTCCGGATGGCAGGTCGAAACCCTAACCACTAGGCTACCGCGGCCCGAAAATAACATAGTCCTATACAGTGTTACTGGGAGGAAATAAGTTAGCGAATAAAATTTATTCTTTAAAATTCTCTCTTCAAAAAAATTTCTATAAAGAGTGACTATTTTCTTTATTTGATAAACTTTAAAGAAATTTTTATATGTTGCTCATTGGAGCATTGTTTCAGATGTCAGATCTTTGAAAATATGTTCCGGAGTAAGTAGGTTCAAAATATTCACAGTTTTGTTATATAAAAACAAAGAAATAGCTATTAAAAGTGAGCTCTTGTTTAAAGATATATGATATATAAAAAAAGTAACAATCGTTGGTCTACAATTTTATATTGCAGGAGAAAAATCTCGCTATTTAAAACTTTTTTTGTCGACAAAATTTAATTAGAAAAAATTAATTAAATATATAATAAATATATTATAAATTAATTAAATATAATATATTATAATAAAATTAATTAAAAAATCAGTTCTGTTGTAATTAATTTTACGACACAATCATTGACTTTCATATTCCCTATACTTATTTTGTATGGGACTCAATTGAAATATTTATTTGAGCAATAATTATGAAAAACATCCGTAACTCAAATCTCATATATTATTATTTTATCTTATCTAAACTCACACAACTATTTCAATTATTCAGCCGTTTTAAATTAAAAAAACTTTTAGAAAACAGTTTTCTAAAAAGTATGAGGTATTTTAAAAATTTAGAAATTTATCACACAATGATCTGCTTCGATTTGTTATCCTTCTTCAAACTTACAACACATAGATTGAATTTTCTTTATAAGAGACTTTTTTCGTTATTTTGGAACAACTTAAAAAAATTACGATTATGATGTATATGTAAATAGGATTCCTGCTATCTTTCTGATTTCCCCGTGAAAAAATTTTGACCTTTAGAAGGTAAATGAATCTTAATTTTCCCACCTTTCTATGAGTATCAGTATAAGATATTCTCGAATCTTATATAACATTTTTATTTAAATTGCAATGTAAAATTTTATGGAAATGAAGTACTTTTATAATTTTTAAAAGATGCCTCATTTCCATAAAATTTCATTTATTCAAAAAAGTCTTCAATTTTTTGGAGTCTCATAAAATACATAAGATATAAATCAGGATTCAGGTAGGAATATGTCTTGAATTTTATTAATTCTCTATGCTTAAATCAATCGAAAAATCTCGAAATCGAATCTAAACAATTTCGATATCTGTTAGGTGAAAATGAAACGAACAAAATATTAAAATAATTTTCGAGAAACTATTCACTATTAGAAATAATTTTTTATCAATGCAAAAGAAATAATACACATTTATAATTGATTAAAATTTTGTTTACATTTTTTAATACTTTTAGTTAATACTTTTAAAACGGCATTTCATTGAATTTCTATTTAACACCATTTTCGAATTAAGAGGAAATTTTAATAGCGTTTTGTTGAAAACAATAAAAAACATTTCGATTTTAAAATTTTAATAAAAAAATTTTTTTGGGTAGCTTTATGTTTCTGTACCGCACATTTTCTAAATGATTCAAGTCTCTCATGTTTAAATATGTTTACCAAACATCCCGGTTTTCAGAGAAAATCCCGGTGTCCCCACAGGTATACTTCAAGTTCCGGGAAAAATTAACGTTGATTTTATAGATGACCAAAAAAGTGTAACGATAATTAAATGTGAAGGAATATATATTTAGAATAATTTGTCACTTATTCTTGTAATATATGAAAAGTAAAAGTCATGGAAGAGTGTTGTGTTAATAAAAGTAATTTTGACATTGTATTCTCTTGTCTCGCCAACCGTGTCCATGTGCAAAGTTTTGTTTGCTAAATAATATTCGCATTTAAAATGAGAACAGTAGAAGCAAGAAGACACTACCTGACTTTGTGATTATTTTAAATGAAGAAAATGGCTCAAACTATTTGTAATTTAAAGCCTCACCTCACCAAGATTGTTGAATATGTCTGATCATTCATTCATAGCACATAAACTGCTTTCTAAAACACTAAAAACTCGCTAAGGATGTGTACCCTTGAATAGCCGTGACATTGAGGGGGAGGGGAGGAGTATTTCAATGTCTCGGTTGATCATTTCAGACATCTACCAAGCTTATGCTTAAATATTATGGATATTTATTCTTCCAAGGAAAATCGAGAGCTTTCATTATTTTATAAAATAAATAAACAAGATTTAACAAACATGAATGCAAAGGATGTGTTACAGTTGATCAATGAAAACATTTTGTAGTTATATGTAGTTCTTTATGAAATAATATTCCGTAGGCACGTTTCATTTTTTACGTAAAATTAGAACAAAATTTCCGAAACCAAATATTTCATTGATTCTTTTAATTCTTCAATTTCTAATTCTTTATTTAATTCTAATTTACTTCTTTCAAGTGATTGATCTAGAATTTACAATATAAAAAATCTTATTTAATGCATTTATTTTTATAGCAGATGAAATGATGAAGTATCGGTACGCTAATATATTGTTCTATACCTTACTAGAATACGCTAATATATTGTTCTATACCTTACCAGAATATGCTAATATAATGTTCCATATTTTACCAGAATAAGCTAATACACTGTTCTATATCTTTAACCAGAATACGCTAATATATTGTTCCAATCATTAAATACTTTTCTAAAATATAACAAAATATTAATTAAAAAAGATTCCCGGAAGCGAATAACACGATAAAATTTCTTACTTGTATTTTTTAATAAATTGATATTTATAGCAGTATTTACAAATAAATTTTTATTCAAATATATTTCCTTTTCCAACTAGGAGACGCTATTAGTCTGGAGAAAAAAAAGTTTTCTAATATAACACTATTTTATAGAGATCAACTCTATAGAATTAAGTCCTTTTTTATAACAAAAGTTCACAATGATTCATAATTACACTTTTTAGTGCCAAATTTTTATTCAACTTACTTCTATTCAAGAATAATATGTTAAAAAATAAAAAAAATGTACTTTCCATTCGAAAGGAATCAGAAGTGAAACTTCGTTATATATATAATATATATATATATATATATATAATATATATATATGTATAACGAAGTTTCACTTGCTTAGATATAATGCTTAGATATTTTCAGTATATTTTTTCTCACATAAAACTTTTGAAATAATTCAAAGTGCATTAGATTAAGAAGATTCATTTTCAGAAATGTTTTCATTAAAATATTCTAAAATTATTTATTATTTATAGCATAATGGTAATTTATATAATATTTTTAAAAACTCATGAATTGACTTGTTAAAAATTTTATTGTTTTATTAAACGTTAAGAATTTTTATCTAAGTTCATAATTACTATTAAAATAATAACAGTATCTTAACATTTTTTTAAAAAACTAACGTATATTAATTCCTACGTAACATTCCTCAATTGTCACGACACATAGGAATTGAAGACTTTTCCTCTCATATTATTTTAAAAATTGTTATTATAAAATGAGTATTAGTTTTAACGTTTCATTAGTAATTATAACAAGTATTTTACGATAAGAACAACTTTAAGTATTTATGCTTACAATTTTTTAAGGTAATATTTATAGCAATTATATTTTGAATATAATTTAATTTCATAAGTAATAAAATTTATCTAGAAATACTCTTTTGTATTACATACAGATAGGTCAATAGTTACCTTAACTCTAAAACCCTTTTGAACTTCTGGTAACTATATCGAATAATATGCTTCTTTTGAGATCAAATCGAAATTCTCGGCTCAAAAAAATAATAAATATCTTATTGTTGCCAGTTTTTGAATTCTAATAATCATTATTTTAAAAAAATATAATTTATTTGTGAACTGAAAACTTTTAAATCGCACTCCTAATTTCAACATTCACTTTTTAATACATTTTTACTAAAAATTATTTTGTGGGCGAAACTATGTTTTATAATATTAATACTTTTGTGGAAATATATGAAAAAACAAACATTGAAATTGTAATTTTTGTCTCAGGCTTCATTTTTTCGAGTCTAAAAGAACTTTGTCATTCTTTTAAATCGTTCTCATAAGTATTCTTAATTAAAAAAGGAATTTTGCTGATGCATTCAACATTGCATAATTTTGTATTGATTTTCATTTTTCCTTTCGCACAAATGAATCTTTAATTACATATATGTCAACGAACTCCTCAATTCCTCGAAATATAACATGCAATTATCATCACATTCACTGTAAATATTTAATAAAATATTATTGTAAATATGATAAAAATTTATTAGTGTTGTTAATTTTTTTTCTTTATTAAAAGTAAAGGTACGATACAAAGTGTAAAGAAAATCCTGATAATGTAAATTATTCAAAAAGTATCTGTACGAAGTTATTATTGTACCAAAAGACCTAACAATCGAGGGAGGAGAGGTCGATATGCACGCTATCTTCCTTACTATAAACAAAAAATTGCTAAATTTAAAACTAGTGAAAAGTTTAAATGAATTTTTCTGAATTAAAATAAAAAAAGAATCCTGAAAATTCTCGCCAACTAAGAATAGGTTTTCTTCGAATAATTTCACCGAATATCGTTTTAAAATACTCTCGTACTCCCTATTGATATGTAAAGTACGACTTGATAATATTAACAAAGGAAATTGCTAAATGGAAAATATTTTATAATTACAAAATATTTCAATAGCTAGCAATAGAATAAATTACTAACATATACATTTTATCAGAAAGAGTATGTTTTGAGTATTAAGATCGTTTTATTGTCAAAATCATTTTCTTAAATACTAATGTGCTCATTGATTTTTCCCTAATTTGCAAATTGATTTTCACAACAAAAGTTCATATTTTAGTTTTATTCTTAATATTTTCAACAAGTTTCTGGAAATGTTCCATGAGAATGGCTTGCCAAATATAGTCTAAAGCTGTCCATAATTCAGTAGGCTTCGTTGGTGCTGTGTGAGGGCCTTTCAATTCTTGTTCCAAAACATTCCAAAGATGCTCAATAGGATTTAAGCCTGGGCTTCTAAGAGAACAATTTATAACAGAAAGGGGAGAGGAATCTTTATCCAACCTGCCAGTCGGGACTTGTGAGAGGTACTGCTGTCTTGCTCGAAAACTCCATTACTGTCCGGATAACAGAACAGCCTAAAATCATCTTTTTGATGAGAGTGGTCACCAAGCAACTCTACACACTAAATTGCATTGAGAGAGGTTGGTACAAACACCAAAGATCCTAAACAGTGCCATGAAGAATCACCGCTGACCATGATTGAGTCACTATGCTCTTGTACAATTTCAATCTGGCATGATGCATGGCTTTATGAGTCTGATTCCATATTTTCAGCCTCTAGTTATCATTAAATAGTCGGAATCCAGACTCATCACTATATGCTACTCTTTTCCAGTTTTCTACACTTCAATACCTGTTCTTTCTTGCACAGGATAGACGTGAACCGCATAACGAGTATTGAGCAATAGTATTCTAGAAGATCGACAGCTCCTAAAACCCATACGGTGAAGAGAGCGTTGCACAGTCCGTTAACTGACTGTAGGAATCGCATCATCATTGGTAATGGTGATAATTTGTGCTAATGTTTGGCTTCTTTAGCAACGTTCAATATGCCTGAGATATCTCTCACAACGCAATGTCAAGGCTAATTGTCCTTTGCAGTTTGCTCTATCACTAGTTATTTTTATCCCCCATTATTGTAATCTTGGTTTATTTTTGACCCTGTCGACCATGAAAATCCTAGCTGTTTGATGATTTCGGAAACTGAATTGCCCATTCGCTCACCTACCATCTGTTCTCAATCGAAAGCGTCTAAATCAAACAGTTTACCCATTCTGGCAATTCCTACTAGTAATGCAGACCAACCATAATACGCGCTATATATGCAGTAATCATAGTTCTCTCGCTTGTGGATAAAAGATGCGAAGCACATAACAATTTGAATAGCCCTTGCTATCCCTGATTCAGTGGCACTTTAGTGTACATAATTTTTTTGATAAAACTTTTGCATGATATAAGTATTTACATTACTTTTGTTTTCCCTTTACATAGAAATCTAATTGCTGATTTTAAAGGATTATCTTTCTCTCTCACTCTCTCTTCTCGTGATCCTTTCTATACCAAGTAAGGTCATTCGAAAATTAAAAAATTGACTTTTTTGATAGAATTAAGTTTTTTCGAGTATAAGTTATTTTAGAATAGTGGATAAGTGGATTATTTTCCAAGCTTTCCGGGATTCGACTTCAGCATGGGAAGTAAGAACGAGCTCACCGTAGCTGAGTGATAAGACAGAACTTTTCTGATTATTAAGTTCCGATTTCGTTGACAGTCTCTGTTGAACAACGGGATACAGATGTTGCGCTTTTGCATGCAAGTCTATCGGGGTAGGTACTTGGGAGTTTTCCGGGTTACCTTCTTTATATTATAGCCCACAATCTATGAAAAGTTCTCCCTGAAATTTATGGAGTAGATATTAGAATGCATTTCAATGGCTTTTGGCTATTAGACTATTCAATTCACATCATCAAAGCTGATAATTTATTTTGGCATATGTTGAGAGATAAAAGTGGGGTTTTTGATTGAAAAATCAAAACGTTACTTAGCTAATACACAGGGCTTATTTTCACATCATTGACTCGCTTTAATTTTAATTTTCTTCTATGTGTGCGAACAAACATAATACTCTACAGACTTTTATAAAACTTTCTTTTCAGAGCTTCTTGTAGATCCTCTTTTCGATTCTTCTTTCCTCTTCATCTGATAACTCAGATATTTTTTCATTATAATTATTCAAATATGCTTATGTTACATGCTTATATAATATAACACTTTTGCATGATAAATCATTTTCACCGGAACCTGACTAAGGCAAATGCGTATGAACCAATTGCTCTGGGCTCACACATCAGAAGGCGCACCTACTTTAAATAGGAAAGCTTAATTTACATTGTTAATTGAATAGAATTGTTTGCCAAATGGAACAGAAAATTTGTTGTTGTAAGGAGGCAGAGACCTGCCCCCCCCCTCCCCCCCCAAAGAAGTTTTTGTCCCGAGTCCTAATTAGGCTTAGTCGGGCACTCAATTTCAATATATATATATTTACTTTGTAATGGATATAGAAGTATACCATGAAAAATGTACGCTTAAGCTTTTTGGATTTAAATTCTCTCACTTTAATTTTAAATTTTCACCTGAAATTGAAGTAGAGATTTTTAAAGCTAATGCAGCTATCTGTAAAATATTGTAAGGTTGTCTTTTATTATCAAATTTAATTTTTTATTTATTTTGTTATAATTTTTTAATTTTGTTAATTGTTAATTTTTTTTATAATTTTTAAGCAATTGTGATTGCAAATATAAAATTACTCATTTTATAACATTGCATTTTTTACTTTTAACGACTTTTATGAATTTTCTGGAGTATATACGAATTTTTCAGATTCGCATTTTCTTTTAATTTCTATTAAAAGTCATAGTTGACATTTTTTTTTTAAATTTTGAATGAAATCATTTATTAACCTTTGAGTATTTTTAAACAAAATTTCTTACACGCTGTTACAATTTTAAAAAAAGATAATTTTTTGTGTATAAAATGTAGAAATATATAGCAGCTTCTTTAATTTAAATTTTCACTTCAGCCATAATTTAATATATTTGATTACAATCGACAAAAAGTAATGGTAGTGTGAAAAATGTTTAAAGTTTTATATTTTTAATTAATTTATATTTCCATTTGAAAATGAAAAAATATAAATATATTAGGCATAATGTTCGTCTCTATTTCATAATAACTGCAGATATAAATGCGAAGCATTTATTATTTATCGAGACTTAATTTGGTAAAGTTTTTACTCGAAAATGTAAGTATGATAAAATAAATATTTCATTGAAAAACTCTGAATTACTCGGTAATTAGCAAAGTTATTATTTTAATTACTTACTACATAGCATACATACACTTTTAAACTTTAGAAGGAATGCTTATTTTCTCTTAAAAATCTAACATATTTCAATACATTTTATCACAATCCTTATCACAAACTTGATTTCTCATACCATCTGTCTGTTTTTCATTCTCATTCAAAAATTGTACTTGAAAAATCCGCATACTTCCTTTTTTGATATTGTATGTTTTTTTTCTTATTTATGATAAAAAAAAAAAAAAAACATGTATAATCAACAATGATGTTAAACAAAAATTAGATAAGAAATTTTTACAGAACATTTTATCCTCAATCTGATAAAGTTTACTTTGCAATTTATATTTTTTATAATAATAGAATTATTACTGTTGTGATTTATTTTATCAGTAATATGTTGAAAAATACTGTATTTAATATTGGGTTCTTCCTTATTTAAAAAATTAATTAAATGCAAATTTATATTCATTAGATTAAATTTTTTTTACAATTTCGCAAGTAATCTGATTTTTTCAAGATAAGAATTTTGTTTTTTATTTATTTTAAAGTTGCTTTTAAAACACTTTAAACATAACCAAATCAGCCAATTTTAAAACAATCTAAAAGCGAAATAGCCAATATCAGTTCCTAGACTTTAATAACTTGAATAAAATAAGAAATCATGTTATGATTATTTTTTATAAACATTTGAAATTTGTTTTCATAAAAGTGTGTGTATGAAGAAGAAAATTTGAACATGTTGGATTTGGTATTTTTCAGATTAAATGAAAAGTATTTTTAAAAAAAAATTATACTATGGAGTCCTCTGCTATACTTTCAGATAAAAAATTACAGTTTTAACATGATAAAAGTTTGCTATATTGATGTAAATTATATTTCTATGGAAAATAAAAAGTTTAAAAAATTTATGAAATGAGAAAATAGTTTAATGAAATAATGTATAATCAAGGTTTTGTAAGTATGGTTATTTGTAATAGAACTCTTTTTTCAAAAGTAATTTTACTTAATTGTTTCCTTTGTATTCTGTGAGATTCAGTGCTGCCTATTTTTCATACGAAAACAGTAACAGCATATTCAATTATCTTATATTGAAATTTTTCATCATTTATTATGTATTTATTAAAAAACTTCATTTGCATATTTTTAATCTGATTACTTTAAAAATTAGTTAATTTCTTAAAAGATGTCGATACGAAAATAAGTATCTGCTCACTTTTTACAATTCTGCAGTTATTTTTCTGAAACTTCTTTCTCTCTGAAGTTGTATTTGATTAACCTTAATGGCTGACCTTAAATATGTAAAAATATTAACAATTCCAAATCTATAATCATCAAAAATCAGGCAATGTCTGTAGTCAGTAGTGAATTAAGTTTTCATCTTATATATTAACTTTCATTAAGTGAAAGGCCAACAGATTTCTGTTAATTACGGTTGCAGCCAATACATGCTTGCTTCTGCTTAAAATCACAATGTCATCAGTAAACGCACAAAGTTGAGTTATTTTATTGGAAATTGAACCTCTAAAATCCCATTTTTGGATGATATGTTCGTGAACCAAATTAATTAATGAGGAAAATAATTTGCAATGCTATTTCTACCGAATTCCCATAATCAGCTCTTGTTGTTTACAAGTATGAATAATATATTTCAACTTTTCTTATTAAAACTTTTGAAAAGTTGGGAGTGGTACACATATTTTTTTTTTGGTTTTCTGTTAGTGCCATTCTTCTGAAAAATGTTGACCACCCTTGATAAATAAATGAATATGATAGTAACATTCTAAAAGTAACAAAATGGTTTCAAAATCCTTTCTAGGAAAAAAAAATTTCTTGTAAATTGTCTTGTAAATAATAGTTCATTATCAGTTAGTTACCAATGAACATTTTTTTAAAAAAATTTATCATTGTTGTTATCAAATTTATCAGAGTCTTAAATAATAAGCAATTACAGCTGTTTTTTCGAAAGAAAAAGGACGGAAGATCTAAGAATTTAAATAATTTTCTTAAGAAATAAAATTTTACCTTTTTCTATTACAAAAAAAATTTTGTAAGTAAGAATAGAAATTGGAAAACGATAAACAGCTATATAATTTTTTTAAGAAAAAGCTTTTATTTTTTTTCTTTAAATTGAAAATAATTTTTAATATCCTTTAATAAAATATAATAATTTTTTTTTGTTTGTTTTATGAGATGGGTGAGAAAAAATACCTTCTCCTCAGTATATTCTTCTAAACAACTATCGCCCTATTGCCTATTTATAAAAATAGTTTATATGATAGATTCAGTTTTTATTTTGGATCATACAGCATGATTCAAACTAAATATCGTAATTTATTGTTAAAGAAGCTCTCTTGAAGTTTCTGTTTATTCAGTTGTTTTAGTACACATTTTTAACCGAAAGAGATTTTTGTGCCTCTGGAGGAATATTTTACAATAAATCGGCTGCAAAATTCTAGAGGTTTGCCACAAATGAATGGCATGCTAAAATTTTTTTAACTGCGTGAGAGAAAATTTTAAATCGTGTTACTCCATATATTTACATAATCTATAATTTTAAAAATTTCCATTTTTGTTTTCAATTTTGTAAGTATGATAGAATGTAAATTAATTATCTTTTTTCATTATTACATCCGAAATTACAGTTTGTTTTGGACATACTTGATCTTTTCACATCTGTTATATTGATTTAGAACAACGGTGGCGTTGTGGTAACACATCACGCTCCATAGACACAGGCCCGAGTCCCGGTCTTCAACTTAGGCAAGGTCAACTCAGCGTTTGATTCCTTCAATGGGTCGATAAAACTGAGTATCAAGCATGCTTGGGAACTAAACACTCGGGATTTCGCGTTAGACTGATCACCTAATCGGTACATATGTTTTGCACCCATAGCCCTTGATTATGAAAACAGATATAGGCACTGTAGGCATTGGCCCCATGTGGCCAGTCGTACCTTTGAGTTTTGTTTTAATATTGAGTTGAAGTGGGTGAGAAAGATTTCAGAAGTGATATGATTAATAATGCAAGTCTAATTTAATAAATCTAATTTGGCAATTTTAGTTATTTTCTAAAAATTTCTAAAAGAATAGTTTTGATTAATATGTATACAATTCTATTCTTACTCCTCCAACTGTTTTCTTTTCCACTAGAGTTTAAATAAATTTAAATTAATTAATAAAATTAAGATTTGTATAAAAATTTTGATTATTCTTTTTTTAATTTATGGAAAAGAACATGAATTTTATTCGATTGATTTATATCTAGTTTGAAAAAAGTCCACCAGAAAACGAAATATTTTCATTCGAATGTATTATATAAAAATTTACTCAACTTGTGTCGAGTTGATGAGTTTGTTAAATAAGATAAAAGAAAAAGGAACAGTAAGATATTTTTAAGTGAACGTCTAAAAATTAGCTGACTTTTAGTCGTTATTGCATCAAATTTTATAAAATTAATTCTGGACGGAAGTTTATAAAAAAAATCATCTGTATTCATCATAAAAAAGAGCAGTTTTTTGGTGGTGAAAAAGTGGCATGAAATATTTAACTATAAATATCAATGCACTTACGCTAATATTTTCTTTGTGAGTATGGTTAGAATTATACTATAAGTTAGAGAAGCGTCATGAGGTTTTTAGTAAGAATGCTTACCAATTAATCAAAACCAGTAAGATTAATGAAAACGAAAGTTATTGTAAGCATTTTAACATAGATACATTATGGTTTACATAATGTATCTATGTCAAAATGCTTACAAATTAAGAAATTTTATAAAGATTTATTCAGAAATTTTATACAGGACTGTAATTTTATATACTTTTATGTTTATTTATATTACAAGTATGCTTATTTATATTAATATTATGTTTATTTATATTACAATTATGTTTATTTATATTAATATTATGTTTATTTACATTACTATATACTTTTATGTCATTTATTTTTCTTTATATATACTTTTATGTTTATTTAATTAGGGGTGCGATGTAGATCTACTTCCTCGTGGTGCACCCTGAAAACACATTGTGGCTAAGAGATCTACGGCTTTTGGCATTTTGAGTTTGCCCTTTGCGGACCGCTACAGGGAGACCATGGGGCTTTTCAGATACATAGACTATTTTTACAGCTGTTTTATTTTTCCTTTTTCTTGTTATTTGTATTTTTGCTATAATTGTCTTTTTATCTGTGCCATTGGAAATAAAAAAAAATGTTTATTTAATTTACTCCTGAAAACGAGAATAGAATAACATTTTTCTTATAAA
Source organism: Latrodectus elegans (assembly GCA_030067965.1). Lineage (NCBI taxonomy): Eukaryota > Metazoa > Arthropoda > Arachnida > Araneae > Theridiidae > Latrodectus > Latrodectus elegans. The sequence goes on from CM057819.1 coordinate 45,947,181, forward strand.
ACCAAAATATTGAAAATATTTTAAAAATGTTAAATGGTTTTTTTTATTTATTTATTTTATTTTTTGATAAATGCTCAACTTCTGGCATTTAATTCGAATGTTGTTCTGTTAAACTTCCATTTCTGGCGTTATATATATATATATATATATATATATATATATATATATATATATATATATATATATATATATATATATATATATATATATATATATATATATAATTTTAAATACACTTTAAATTATATATTAATGTTGTATTAGTCTATATGAACAAAAAATGATTATAGAGACAAATAAGTTTAATTAACCAACTTATAGTTAAAGATGAATCTCAAGATTTATTAAATTTTTCACTTTGTTCCATTTTAAATGATGTCGAGAAAGTTCTTAAACAGGAAATTGTGTTCAAATTATAAAATAATATTTTTTTTTTTTATTTGAGCAGTGGTATTATAAATAGAAACATATCAGCCCATTTAATACATTTCTAAATGGATTATTTTAGTAATTAATTTTCTAGAAATATTGCTTAGACCATTTTAAATAGATTACATGCCACACTCTTACAGTTGGGTTTAAATGCTCTTGATAGTTTTATTATTATTGTATTAATAATAAAACTATTATTTATTTAGTTATTTAATGTATTTTCATTGCTTTGTAATTTTTTTTATCTATTTTGTCTCGTGCGTCTAACAACAAGAAATATATGAATTTTTTTTTCTTTCGATATGAGAGCGTTTTTCGTATCACAAGATTTTTTAATACTATTTTCAGTTCAAATTAGTTTTAAATTAAATTCAAATCAGTGAAATCATTTGATTAAATAATATCATTTTCAAGTTAAATCAAATTAAATGGTAATTTTGGCATATTTTTTCTACGAATTTAAAGAAACATGAAAAGTGCATTCAGGGTTAGTGAAGGTATTTTCACTACATTTTCCCTAAAATGTGCTTTTTTTTTCAAAACAAAATTTTTTTTTTTTGGTTACTTTTATACAGCAAATTCTTTTAATACAAGTGGAAAAGATAAGAAATCAAATGAGGAAAAATACAGTACAGTGTATTAACAGCTGCTGACAGAGAAAATACCACTTGATTAGAATCATGTAACTCTAGATGTTTCATAGCGTTAAAGAATCAAGAATTTTTTATTACTGATATAATCAAAATTTATCAAAGAATGATATTTGTTATTTTATATGCATATCGATCATTTTTGTAAAAAAAATAAAATATTTTAAGGAATAAAATTTTATAATCATCTGAAAAAAAATGCACATTTTTTTAACTAAAACTAAAAGAAATTACAAATATATCTCAATTTATTATTTTTATAAAGTTTCAGTTTATTATTTTTTGTTAAACATAAAAATTTTCTGGAGAATTCCGTTCGTTAAATATTAATAAAATTAAGTTTCTGAATCTAAATATTTTTTCCTGCTATTATACCCAGCATATTTTTATAGGCTGATAACAATTTAGTTTCAGTGTGAAAAAAATTATCCTAAAAGAATAATTATCATATTTATTCAAATTAAAAAATCAACGTTTTTATAAAACTAGAATTAAAGAGGAATATAACTAATATTCTTTTTAAGTTTTAATGTTACTAAATGTCTTATTTAAATAATTTTTCCTGCTATTATATCCAGTTTATTTATAATATGTTGATAATATTTTAGTGTCATTATGAAAACGTTACGTAAACTATATAGCAGTTTGAAAAAATTATCATATTTATTCAATGCAAAAAAATAAACGTTTTCATAAAAATAGTATTAATGAGGAACATAACTTATATTCTTTAATGCTATTGTTAATTTTTAATTGAATATTCTATGATATAAATAGTTGCAACTAAAAATATAAATGACTGTTACATATTTCATTTAATTTTTATTTGATATTTTGGAAGAGATGCGTTGCCACTTTTTTTTCATGAGGATAGATAAGGTTGCTAAGATGCCAGATGCATTTGTTACTCAAAGTAATAGGAACTAATTTTAAAAAAAAAAAAAAAAGCGCTTGCCGGGAAAAAATTTCTTGAAAAATATAGATTTCATGAATGAAAAAAATAGGTTTTCACATCCGGAAAAATGAAATAAGATCGTACAATTTGCACTGGTGTTTTAAATGATTAAGTTTTTGAGTTTAATTATTCTCGTACATTATAAAATGAATTCATAGAATGAATATTCATTTATCAGTTAAGACGATGAAGAGACGGATAAATAATCAATTTTTAAAGTCTTTTCTTTCCAAAATCAGAAAAATTTCAGATTCACATCAATTTATAAAAGATATTATGAAGTATTTTAGGAATTTTCATAAAAGTATTTCTAGGTTTTATTGGCAATATTTATACTGCCCCTTTTTTATGTCACTTGAAACCAAATTTTGTTAATGATACATTTGAGATCTAAATCACTGCAGACGATTCAGAATCTGTGTTGATGCAACTTGCAGAATAATTTATCTGATAAATGAAATCATAACATAAAATGGGCAGTGGTAACCTAGTGGTTAGGACATTTGGCCTTCCGTCCGGAAGGGTGGGTCTCGATTTCCAATGCCGCCAAAGACTCACAGAGTAGGTGCTCTGGAATCGAAAGTCCTATGGTTGGTCTTTGAGTAGTTACCATGAGTGTAATGGTCTGGAGAAAATTTTCACTCCTTCCACATCAATTTCGAAACTGAGGGAGTGAAAATTAATAAATGTTGCAGTATATGCATGCATATTGTGTAAAATAACTGTTGTGAACAAAATAAATTTTGCAAAATACACAGTTTATCTCTTTTCTAACGAAAAATCCATTGTACTGAACATCAAAAAACGAGAAATAAAGTTAATTCGTTTGGTTGTTAATCTAAAGTCACCTTTTGCACACCAGGGTTAACTGAATCGGAACCCCATAGTTTAATATTAATTTTGAATCATTGCAAAGCCCAGTGGTGTGAGTGGAACTCATGAATTAAGGACCATACTTGCAGCAAACCATTCAGCTACCAATTTGGCAAACTTGAAGCAGATTGACCTAGTATACGTTCCACATAACCAATGGTCCTCCATAGAACGTCATGGGGATTGTTATTATTCCTTATTTGTTATGTATTCCCTTGGCTACGGAGCACCCTCCTTGGTGCATTCTGTAATCACGCCATTTAAGGTAACCTTTTTTCTTGGAAGTCTAATGTTGTACTCTTACGCAAAACCGCGCTGCAAAAACATGCAGCTAAATAAACGCATTATTTACAATTCTTTTGTAGTTAATTAACGCAACCTCCGCACATTTTAGTCCATAGCGACTCGGAGGTGAACCAGATCCTATGAAATAAACAATTTTATACTTTATAATTGAATTTAAAATAATAAATTCAGATCTCTAGGATGTCAGACATCACACCGCTAAATCGAAAGCGAGGCGGCATCAAAAGCCAGCTGAGAAAATTAAATAATGTCTTCACAGAAGGGCAAGATGATATGGACATTCCTGAGCTTCAGGCTCAATTGGACATTTTACTCTATACAACAGAGATTTGAAGCACTCAAAGATGAGTACCATAAAATACCCAAGGAAGAAGAATTCTAAAAGATCGAGGACTCTTAACGAAGTAGACGATGAGATTCAAAAATTAGAGGTAAGCCTCAAAACCTCTATTAATAAATTAAAAATTATAAATATTGACTCTATTCAAAACAAAGATATTGAATACAGTATCAGTGATCAACCTAAAAAAGCTTTTGTAAAGCTTCCGAAAATCCCACTTCCGTTTTTCAGCGGAAAATATGAGGATTGGAACCTTTTCACAAAACTCAATTTAATAGCGTAATTAGCAAAAACCCTGAACTTAATGAAAATAAAAATTACATTATTTACGTGGATCACGTAAGGGAGAAGCTAAAATCATAGAATCTATTGACGATAGCTTTTCATCTCTCTTTAACGCTTTAGAACAACGATATGAAAACAAAAAAATAATTGTTATAATTGCCAAATCAAAAGCATTTTAAATATTTATCCCTTAAAACATGAATCAAGTAAAGATTTGTGCAATATTCTCGATACTATTTTGAAGCATCTTAGGTTTTGCAAGATATAAATTATCTGATGCTTTGTTATTAAACATTGTACTTGATAAATTAGATAGAGAATCTCGCAAACAATTTGAATTAACATTGAAAGATAACAATGTACCTGAATTCGATGATTTCCTGGAATGTTTAGAAAGGAGATGTCAAATTTTAAATAATATTCAAACAAACATTATATTTAAATTTAATGCCGAGAAATAGAAATTTTTTTTCGTTAACTCAGATAAATCTCCTAAATTGTATATTGCTCTTGTAAAACACAAACACACGCTCTGTATCACTGTAACATATTTAAAGAAATGAAATTATCAGAAAGATTAGATTTAATATAAAAAAACAGGCTTTGTAAAAATTGCTTAAGTGGATATCATTCATTAGCAAGATGTAAATCTAGAAGTTCCTGTTTCGTTTGTAAAAAGAAATTAGATCACCACACATTCCTTCATAAATATTCCACACCGCTTATGACAAATAGTCACCAAGAAAATGAACCCGTACAATTGATGCCTACGCAACATCAAGAGCGAAAACAGCAAATTAACCGTTCAGAATCCATCGACAAGCAAGTGCCCGAAAATCCTCGACTTTCGTTTTTCTGTAACGGAAGGAGGATCATTCTAATAAACACTGCAATAACACATGTCAGGGATGCTTGAGGGGAATTCAAACCCTTGAGAAGGGTCCTTGAATCTGATAGTGAGTCATGTTTCCTTTCCTCCAACGACACAGATTTATTGAGTTTGAGAAAAGAAAAAACAAATATTCCAATTGTTGGTTTGAATGATACATCTGTAAACGTAAGGAAAAAAGTTCCAAGTTTTTTGTCGAATGAAAATAAGGACTCGTTATGGTAAGTAGATTTGTTAATTGTTCCTAAGATTACTACACTACTGGCCATTAAAACTGCTACACCAAGAAGGCGACATGCTACAGACGTGAAATTTATACGAAATGAAGAAGGTGCTGTGATATGCAAATGATTAGCTTTTCAGCGCATTCAGACAAAACAGGCGCCAATAGAGACACCTACATTGTGTTTAAATGAGGAAATTGTTCAACCGGTTCCTCATACACAAATTGCATTTGAACGTTGTTGCCTGGTAAAAAGTTGTTGTGATGCCTCGTGTAAGAAGGAGAAATGCGTACCAGTACGTTTCTGACTTTGATAAAGGTCGAATTGTAGCGTACCGGGATTGTGGTTTATCTTACCGCAGTATTGCTGCTCGCGTCAGTCGAGATCCAATGACTTTTAGCAGAATATGGAATCGATGGGTTCAGGACAGTAATACAGAACGCCATGCAGGATCTCAACGGCCACCTATCACTATCAGCCGAGAAGACAGGCATATTATCCGCATGGCCGTAATGGATCATGCAACCACGTCACGAGCCGTGAGTCGTTTGGAAGACAACAAGTGTCTGCTCGAACAGTTCGACGACCTTTGCAGCAGCATGGACTCTCAGCTCGGAGACCATGGCTGCGGCTTCCCTTGACGCTGCGTCATAGACAAGAGCGCCTTCAATGGTGTGATCAACGACGAACCTGGGCGCACGAATGGCAAGACGTCATCTTTTCAGATGAATCCAGGTTCTGCGTACAACATCATGATGGTCGCATCTCCGTGTTTGGCGGCATCGTGGTGAACGCACACTGGCAGCGTGCATTCGTCATCGTCATACTGGCCCATCACCTCGCGTGATGGTATGGGGTGCCATTGGATACACGTCTCGGTCACCTCTTGTTCGCATTGACGGTGCTTTGAACAGTGCACGTTACATTTCTGGTGTGTTACGACCCGTGGCTCTACCCTTTATTCGAGCCCTGCGAAACCCTACGTTTCAGCAGGATAATGCTCGACCGCATGTTGCCGGTAATTTACGGACCTTCCTTGATACGGAACATGTTCGGCTGTTGCCCTGGCCAGCACGTTCTCCAGATCTTTCACCAATAGAAAACGTCTGGTCAATGGTTGCCGAGCGACTGGCTCGTCACCAAACGCCAGTCACTACGGTTGATGAACTGTGGCATCGTGTTGAAGCTGCATGGGAATCTGTACCTGTACATGCAATCCAATCTCTGTTTGACTCAATGCCCAGGCGTATAACTGCTGTTATTACTGTCAGAGGTGGTTGTTCTGGGTACTGATTTCTCAGGATCTATCCAGCCAAATATTTTTTGAAAATTTAATCACTTGTTAATTTTAGTATAATATATTTGTCCAATAAATATCATTTTGTTATCTGCATTTCTTCCTGGTGTAGCAATTTTAATGGCCAATAGTGTAGTTTCACGCCTTCTAAAAGATTAAATATTTGAAACTTAAAAATTCCAAGTGAAGTTAAACTAACTGATCCGTCATTTTATTTTCCTCAAAAAATAGATATTCTTTTAAGTGCAGAATTGTTCTTTTCATTACTGAATGAAGATAAAATAATGATAGATGGCAATTTATTCTTACAATCAAGTTGTTTTGGTTGTCTTGTTTCAGGTGTTATTTCAGTCAACCCTACTTATAATACTCCAAAACAATGTTTTTTAACTAAAAACTTAGATATTCTTAATAAAACTCTCAAACGTTTTTAGGAAATTGAAGAAGTAAACACTAATGAAATTTGTAACAATGACTTAAAGTATTGTAACGATCATTTCCCAAAAACCCACTATATAAAACCAAATGTTAGATTCGTTGTGGAAATTCCATTCAAACCCGATTCTTGCGAAGATATGTTAGGACATTCTAAAGCAATCGCATCAAAAGACTGGACCAGTTATGGGTACGTTTAGAATGCGATCTCACTATGAGAACTCTTTGTTTAGATTTTCTCAGTGAGTATTAATCATTACAATATATGGAAGAATTGAAAGAAGATTCAAACACTGAAGACGGATACTTCCTATCGCATCATGGTGTGTTACGTCCATCAAATAAGACTACTAAACTTCGTGTAGTTTTCAACGGGAGTACTAAAACGTCTAGTGGAAATTCTTTAAACGACATATTAAGCAAGGGAGGAGTTCTATAGGAAGATCTCTTCTCAATTATAATAAGATTTAGAAAACACGCTTATGCATTTACTGCAGATATAAAACGAATGTTCCGAATGATTGAAGTTAATCCTTCGCAAACTAAACTTCAAAAAATTCTATGAAAGAATAGTAAAACCGCAGACACTAAAGTTTTTAAGTTACGAACGGTTACACATGGAACCGCATCCGCTCCATACTTAACAACAAAGGTTTTGCAACAACTTGCTCTAGATGAGGAAAGTGACTTTCCTTTAGCTTCAAAGACCGTACTTTGACCATATTTTAATATGTATAATTAATATTAATGTCTCTCCGGTGATTCAGAACTTGGCGAGTTTGAAAAACTCAAATCAGAATTAACCCAGCTGCTCCAACGTGGAAATATGTCTTTGCACAAATGGTGTTCCAACAGGGCTTCATCAACTGAACTTAAGGAATTCACACTTGATCGAAATTCTGAGGAAATAATAGTCAAAACTCTAGGGATGCTTTGGAACAGCTTAAGTGATTACTTGACGTTTAAGGTTAGCACCAGCACAGTTTGCAATTATACTAAACAGGATGTGCTTTCACAAATTGCTCGCATATATGATCCCCTTGGACTCTTTGGACCGATCATTGCCAAAGCAAAAATATTCCTGCAGCAACTGTGATTACTCCAATTGGACTGGAACAAAATTTTAAGATCTGTCCAAACAATGGGAAAACCTTTTAACATCTATACTCTACTTCCCTTAGGATTTCCAATATTTTTGTTTGAGGTTAAAAAAATAAAATAGTATAAATTATAAACGCTGTATTAATGAAAGCGTTTCATTACACTTTTTAGGAATCACAGAAATTTTAAGCAAGCTTTCGTTGTATCTCGCCATATTAGAGTCTTTTTAGAGTTGGGGAGTGAAAGTGCAAACTTTTTCTCATTAATTGTTCCAGTTTTTTTATTAATATTTGAATCCAGACTCATGAACAGATGGAATTCAGATGAAACACAAAACAATAAAACGCTTTACATGCAATCAACTATTAAAAAGGAAATCTAAATGCAGTTGGATAGTTCCGAAAGTAAGTTCTCTTTGTAAAATTTTATAGACCTTCACGTTAATTATAAACTATTAACGATAAAATCCTTTTACTTTTTAATTTGAGTGTGCAGAAAATTTAATGCAGATACATCAGTGTATAATTAAATGTATTTTTCTTCCTATTGAATTATTAATTAATGAAATATATTTTGCTTAATAGATCTTGTTCTTGTCTATTTATCCACTGCAATTTGTAGAGATTAGCAAAGTGAAGCATCATTTGCCGTTGGCAGTGATCCAGAGGGTGACCACGCGCCATACTCTCCTTCATTAGATTGCCGGAGCTCCGTGTGTTGAGGACGTGTCCACGTAAATATGCGACGTCTAAAGTCCTACCGCTGATGTGGTGTGGATGTGGAGAGGAGGATGCCAGATCATTTGTGATCTCATCACCTGACAGTGGTTCAAAATTACGCATACACCGCTATGTTTGTTTGTGATTTGTAGCAGTTAACAGAAGTTTGTTAGGCTTTCATACACCAAACAAAATTACCAACAAATCTGTAAATCTTGACTATTGAAATTTTGGGGAATAGTAAATATTTAAAAATCATCGTGCATCTATTATATTTTTGATAATTTTGTTATTAAATATGTTAAATGAATACCTTTTATGTACCCTCTAAATTAATATATAATTATAGATTTCTATATTTTTTATTTTATTTAGTTACCAATATACCAGTATAAGCTACCAATATAAGTTTTTTTTAAATTAATGATTAAGTTTCCATTAACTGAACTGATTTAAGAAATTTAAATATCAATTAAAAATAAAGTTTTTATATAATTGATTTTCAGATAAATCAGCTACGTCATTTTTGTTATGTATCATTTTACTAAAACTTTGCTTTTTATTTTTTTATCAAAATATTATAAAAAATGTAATTATAAATTTAAAATGTAAACGTGCTAAAAAAAAAAATAAATAAAACATGAGCCTATGTTAAAAGTCAGGTGGCAACTGCATCTTTCTTTAGAAAAACAAAAGATGCTAAAGTAGTTTTAATTAGGTTCACATAAAACAAAGGAAATTAACTTGATAAAATTGTACATGAATTTTACAATAATATAAAAACAGTGTAGAAAACTGTTATGCATAATTACATCATGCCCAATGAAGGGAAAAGAACCAAACTCTAGAGACACTCTAAAGTGCAATAAAGCCAATAATTATTTTAAAATATCTTTAAATTTGGAATTTTAACAGTCCTACATTTTCCAAAGAATATAAATTTAAAATATAATAGGATATACGATTTTGACTTTTTTACGAAAGACACTTTTTTTGCCTGTAGCTTTCGATGTTAAAATAATTCTGTTTCATTCATTTGTTTCTCAAGTCGGTAAAAGTTTACAATCGGGTATCCTTCAATTTTTTGGCGATTTTTTATGCCAGGATTGGCGACAAAATGTGACTTATAAGATGGCGGCTACATAAAAACTAAACTAAGATAAATTAAACTTTATTGCCAAATATTTCCCCAAACCAAGGGGTACCCAACTCTCTACGGAACCTCTTAAAATAATATTAGGAGAACATAGTAGCCTGATGGAAATGGATTCGAGAAGTGATTTTAATCGAAAATCGTTGTAATGTGAGGATTATGTATGATAAAAATTCCGTTGATGCTTCTTTCCTCACACACACACACACAGGTGTGGTGTTGTACAGAAAGGACTGGTGCCAGCTGAAGTGATAGCCTCGTCACTTCACAGTGATTCAAAATTATGATATGGATTACTATTTTATATGGCTTTGGTTAGTAAAAATAAACAACCTGAAGTATGTCATAGTAATAATGATTATAATAATTAAAACTTCTTTTCATAATCTTTTATCACTGAATTTCATTGCTATATTATGATTTTTATATTGTTATTATTTCGCAATCAGAAAATTTCGCCAATCTATTAGAAAATCATCCTGTTACGAAGCAAAAAAGATTGCTAAAATTGTAAACACAGAGCTTTCTAAAAAACACGTGTGATATTAAAAATACAGAAACCATCAAAAATTAATATTGATGTACATGGTAAAACATTTCAAAATTCTTTTCTGATTCTTTAATACTGTTACAAACACTAATATGAGCATAAAATATGTTTTAAGTACACACCATATTAAATTATAACTTTATGAGAAATGATTTTCACATTTTTATTTATACACGGATTTACGATTACGATATTACTATTAAATTTTGAGCACAGATGCCGTATAATCCAGAATTCTCAATTCTAGATTTTTTTGGCGATGAAGAAATGTTGCCAAGGTGACGTATTGCGACGTTCGCGATGACCTAAATATTAAGACAATATTATGACAAATATTATGACAATATTATGACAATATTATACTAATTATTATGACAAGGTAAAAGTTTACAATCGGGTATCCTTCGATTTTTTGGCGATTTTTTATGCCAGGATTGGCGACAAAATGTGACTTATAAGATGGCGGCTGCATAAATGGACGGTTGCTAAAATGGAATCTTCTGCATAATTCTTATAGATCTCCATACCTATGACGTAATGAAAAACAGGTCGTTAGATGCATAAGAAAATCCGAAAAAATTCATCAAACTCAGAATTTGGCATCCTGGATTATACGCCATCTGAGCCAAATTTTGTCAAACGCAATTTTATCACTGTACTTAAGAAGGCAGAACGCAATGAGAGATTTATCGTTCATACCTACAGTATTTAATGAATTTCAGATAGTTAAATGAATTTTAGAAGATTAAATAAAGTTCTGTTATAAAGACGCTACAGAAATTTAATGTGATGATAGAACTAGATATGAATTATCATACAGCTTTTTAAAATCCTTTTAAAAGTCGATTTAAAAGGTAAATTATTCTAGAATAAATTTTCCATAATTTTGAATGCAAGTTTTAATGAGCTTTATGCTTCAAACTGCGAATTATTTTTTCAGAAATCATAATGTGAAAGACTTAATTCTCTTAACAAAATATTTACATACTACCATATATCTACTCATAGTTATTACTATAAAGCAAGTTTTGAAAATGTAATCGATATTTCATACAGATAGTAATGTGTCCTAACATGTTATGAATGCATGCTGAATCTTGAATTCAACGTTCTTCCTGTTACCATCTGAATTACTTACAATATATGCAATTACATATCTTTTTGATTTCTTTTAAACTTTTTTATATTCGATTCAATTATAAATTACTTCTGCTTTCTATAATTCTATTATATATTATTGTTATATATAATTTCTATTATTTTTCGATAATCGATTGATGTAGATCTTGAATCAATCTTGTTGTAAAATTTTGTCAATAAAATGTTGGAATTATATATCGTCTTCTATTCTCCTTCAAAGATTATATCGCCAGAATGGAATTAGAAGTTACATATGTAAAATATTGCCAACCAAGAAAACAATGGCTCCAAATAATATTGTTTTTTTTCGTCAACAATCGAAAACTATTAATCAAATACATAATTATTGCTTTGATAAACTATTTTTATTTTTTGATAAGAGTTCAGTTCAAGAAACTATTTCTCTACTTTTACTCACAAAATAATAAAATTTAGTGACCAATCTACTAAAGAACAGAATACTACATAATTGAGTACTTTTAAAGATATGCGATTCTGGCTTCCAAAAAATGCTCCAAAGAGCAGGATATGAAACTTCATTTGCAGTTAAACAAATTGCAAGTCAAACAACAGCAATCATTAATTTTGAATTCATTAATTTAAAATTTTGAGAAACAAATATCCAGTTACAAAAGAATTTGGTTGCAGGGTTCAAATATTACCGTTTTGACTGCACTCATATTCATTTACTTTTGACGCAAAGAATTAACAACCATTAAATAGGGTATGATGTCATTCTTTGTTTGATTTTCTTCATAATTTTTATCAGTTAAAAAACTATTCTTATGGTTGTTGTTAAAATCATGAATTTAAAACACCTTTATAATGAGTTATTTTTGCTAATAAACTGAGCCATCATTTTTTTAATCGCATGTTCTTCTTTTGGCCTTAATTCTTACTAATATGCTCTGAGAAAAACAATGTGAAAAGTTTTGTTGGCAGTTGGGCAATATTTTCATCTATATGTCCGGCTCGAAGAAATTATATACCACAATGCTAACTTGATAAACTATTTTCTATTTAAATCTTCCTTGACCATAAATGCTGGATAATTACTTGCTGTCCTTTCAGCGTTATTGCTTTGCTTAAATTTTCTAAGTACCTATGACTCTAATATACTTTGCATCTTTTAGGCGTTAGAAAATTTTGTTTGTTTGGTTTGAAATAATGTACATCTCACAAAAAAATTGTGAGAAGTACGTCGGAATCCTTATCAATTTAATAAAAGCTTAACTCTTTTGTTCCGATGATTCATAGTGCTGTTAAAAGTTAGTCATGACTAAATTTAAGTGATAAATTATCTTTTTTCATTTATGTGTCCATATGCTTTCAGTACCATCGTGAAATTTTGCTTTGATTTTTTATTTGGTTCCATAGATGATTGAATGCATTTGTTTTACGATGCGTTCTTATTTCAAAAACACGATCCGACAAGAAGAGAAATGAAAACCTTTAAAATTTTAAATGATAACAATTAATTCATTGTGTTTCAAGTTTCAGAAGCATTTTAATAACTTTGCAAGTTTGCATGGCATAGCTATAAATCCATGTAAGCCATGTTGTTAGCTGAATGGTCTGTATTCGCTCCATTAAACTTTTTGCGCTTTATTGCCATCAAGGATGTGGAGGCTTAAAAAAATTAGCTTTAAACTATAGATCACAGTAGAATAAATTTTTGTGTACAAAACAGCGCCAAATGCTGTAGCATTTGGCGCTGTAGCCAACAATCGAGTAAATGTAAATGCGCCAAAAATTCATGAATAAAACTTATTACTCTATCGAATATATAATGCTTTGAATACTTGCAAATTAACATATGAATAATGTCCCTACAAATGTCATTTATGTGTTGAATATTTTCTTTTAGAAGTAAAGAATACAATGCTCAGGTGTGCTAATAGAGATCAAAATTGCATGAGTGAAGTATGCAAATGTGGTGAACAGTGTTGCATGCATCAAAACAAAAAGTCAAGAGGAACTCAAGAATTCAACATAAATGTGAAATTCATTACAGATGAAGACGAAGTAGCGTTACAACTTTATTCTTTACTTTTTAAAATAAATTAGTGATTCACGCATTAATTACATTAAAATATTTAAATGTTAAATTCTGAAAATACTTTGCATAAATGCCTTAAGTTAGTGTCACAAAATTTTATTAAAAATTAATACATGCTACAAAATATAGCTTATGATAAATGTTAATCAATAATTCAAATGAAAATATCTTTTCTCGTGGAATTTCTGTTGAACCTTTCCAGTATTTATTGGATTTAAATATATTTTTATTACAATTTTAATTATTCATTTCTGTATTTTTAACTAGTAAATTAAAAGGAATAAATTCATTATTTTTCCCAAGTGACGTCTCCAGCAGATAGCCCAATTGCTAGAAGTTGTTACAAGATAAGTTAATATGGCTAAGAATCATACCATTCCAGTGGTTACTGCATCAGCCTTCATTTCCGTGCGAAAAGGCTGGATTGGTTTTCCAATGGCACTAAAGATTCACCGAGTATATGCGATATACGTTCTCATTAAATCTATGGAATCGAAAGCCCAGTGAGATCAGTTACCATGGGTGTAATGGTCTGGAGAAAACTTCCTCTCCCTCTAGATCAAAGTCAAAATTAAGGTAGTAAATCCTCTGGTGGTGCTATTTGTCGGAGGAATCTTAGAGCAAAGTCATACTTTGTAGTGTTCTGTTTAAAAGAAAGACGCGCCCATCTGATTCAATTTCGCATAGACTTCGGCAAGAGAGCTCGGGTTGTCCAAGAGTCATAAGTAACAGCAACAATACAATTCGCTATAAATTAATTTTAAATAAATAAAGTTATGTACATAATTGAATTTATTAATATTGTAAATAGACAATTAAATGGGAAACCATAGTAACAATTATACTGTTAAAATTTTGAGTTAACAAATTAAAATTTTTTGAGAAAATTCATAATGTTCATGTGCTATATTAGCAGATAAATGGTTAAAGCTCTGACTTTCAATTCAGCAATTTATAAATTCGACTTCCTGCCTTAGCTTCGATATTTATAGTGGTTTGGTGTGGGAAAAATTGCCGTAATCAACAATAAAAAAATCTCTGAAAATTGCAGTTTTAATCGTGTTTGAATTATTGAATTTCATATTTTTTTGTTGAATTCATGAAGTTAAAATGTCATATTTCTCTAATATTCTTCCATGAAACTCAAATAAAAAATTTTTTATTTCTCATTATTTAAAGTCTAAAATTTGGCTACAATCGATAAATATTCTGACTTCATGACTTCAATCGATAAATATTATAATTACAGAAATAAACTTTATAAAAAAATATTCTGTGTAAACATTTATAAGGGAACTTTGCTTTGATAAAAAAATAATAGTCTATGAACGATAGTTATGAATGTAAATTTCTCTAATAAATACACTACTGACCATTAAAATTGCTACACCAGGAAGAAATGCAGATAACAAAATAATATTTATTGGACAAATATATTATACTAGAAATAACAAGTGATTGAATTTTCAAAAAATTTGGCTGGATATATATATATATATATATATAGATCCTGAGAAATCAGTACCCAGAACAACCACCTCTGGCAGTAATAACAGCAGTTATACGCCTGGGCATTGAGTCAAACAGAGATTGGATTGCATGTACAGGTACAGATGCCCATGCAGCTTCAACACGATGCCACATTTCATCAACCGTAGTGACTGGCGTTTGGTGACGAGACAGTCGCTCGGCAGCCATTGACCAGACGTTTTCTATTGGTGAAAGATCTGGAGAACGTGCTGGCCAGGCCAACAGCCGAACATGTTTCGTATCAAGGAAGGTCCGTACAATACCAAAACATGAGGTCAAGCATTATCCTGCTGAAACGTAGGGTTTCGCAGGGCTCGAATAAAGGTTAGAGACACGGAATTGAAGAGCAAAAGTCGTACTTTCACCTTCATGGCGCTCTGATTAAACGAAAGATGCTCCCAATTGACTTAAATTCGCATAGCCAAGGCATAGTGAGCTCGGCTTATCCAAGTGTCATTAGTAGCAACAACAACTTTCAACTGCATTCTAAAAGCTTTGTTATTCGTATAAAATGCCATTTACTAGAATAAAAAGCCACCAACCGAAACTATATTTAAACAACGATAGAAAATTTACCAAATACCATCATTAAAATTTTATTATTTTTAGATTTTTCTTTTAAATATTTTTTTAATGGAACAATAAATTTGAAGAACTTTATGTTTAGTAATTTTTGCAAATAAACTGTGCCACAAATAATTGTGAGTTCTGAAATATTAATTTCAACATGTTTCCTTTTGATAAACTTTTTGCTTTAGTTTTAATTCAATATATAAAGGTGAATAAAATGAATAGATTTAGTGCTAATTTGGCGGGATTTACGACAGCTTTTCAAGTCGACAGGATATTAAGTATGCATCAAAGCTCTTTTTTTCGTTGTTAATTTTTTCAACAAAATTTAAAATATTAACTTTTCTAGTAAAAGCTTAAATTTCTTCTGGGTGGTGGTATTTGTATTTATTTTTCAAAGCAAATTACCATCCTTTTTAATGATTCATATTTCTGCACTTGTTTTGTGATGCTTTTTTAATGTTTAGTTGGAATATCCATCTCTAATGAAGAGTGATTTATACAATAAAAGTCTATACAAAAAAGATTTCAATGCACCCAAGCCATTGAAATACAATCCACCAAAATCTGAAAAGCATGATGATAATCTTCGAAGTGTAAAACAATCATATGAAAAGTCTACAATATATTCTCAAGATTACATTCCTTATCCTCCAGATCATGTAAAAATGTGTAAAGGCGTTACAAGCAAATCAATTTCTACCTTCGAGGATGGAGAAGATTCGACAGAAGCAATGTCTGCTAAAGGTTTGAAACTAAAAGGTGAACTCTCATAATCGCACCTAGTAAATTTGCAAAATATATGCACGCATTGCGGTAAATGTTTGCACACCACGAAATAATTGAGGGGTAGTAAGAAAACTTGGTATGAAGGTACATATTGGGCAGATATGCAGATGATTAGAAATTCAACGTAGTTACGTATTGCATAATACCAGAAGTCGTTGAAAACTTAATTTCTCCTTTGAGTATAAAGCAGAAAGGTAGTACTAGTTTGAGTGTACTTAATTTTTGCAAAGGAAACGCTGGAGTCGACATGCCATTATGCTGGCATCGAAGACAATATGAGCAATTGTCTTAGTTCAGGAGGGGGGAAGAGTCATAAAATGATAAAAACTGGGTGGTTAGCTCAGCAGGTATCTCATCAAGTAAGCCGTTCTGATTTTACTGCGAGGTGGAGTTAGGATCAGTGGACAGAAGAGACGTCATTTACACAGCGACTAAGCTTAGGGTACTCTCCACATACTAGTCATTGAGAAGATCGTCACATCATACCAAATGTGTGCCTAGAACCAACTGGTTCATTGGCTCTATCCAGTTAAAGATCTTCCTCCACTATGGGCTCCTGCGTCTTCATGAACTATCATAAGCAGCCTCGATGAAAGGCATTTGCTATCAAGGCACCCATTACGTATGTTGCCAATGACACCCTCCCACCTAAGCCTCCGATTGGAGTAGTGTCACACACGACGGAATTGGATTGCAACAGAATGGTACCAGGTTGCCTTCAGTGGCGAATATAGATTTAATTTGAGCAGTGCTGACAATCATATTCGTGTGTGGAGGCCCCGTGGTGAACACCTTAATCCTACTTACACCTTACAACGATATGCCGCTACCACAGATGGTGTGCCATTGCTTACGATACACGGTCACCCCCAATATTGATTTAAGGAACAATGATAGCCCACCGGTACGTCTATGACATACTTCAGCCACATATGTTGTCACTCATGGCAGGGCTTCCAGGAGACATTTTTAAATTAGACAACGCTTAGTCACACAATGCAAGGATCTCATAAGACTGCTTTTGAAACATTATCACCCTTCTCTAGCCCACTCGATTCCCAGATTTGTGACGAATGGAGCATATCTGGGACCATTTGAGGCGGTAATGACACCAGAATGCTATAACAGCCCTCGAGTTTCGTCGAACTAGAGCCGCGTTTACAAAAAGTGTGGTATGAGATGTATCAGGACATCAAACGGAACTTGTATGTCTCAATGTCCGATCATATCTCCTCGTGTATTCGCCCAAGAAGGAGTCCATTAGTGTATTAAAACTTCCGTTCTTTTGTATTTTTTATACAATAAATGTTCCTTTTTCTTTGATATTCTAATCACTTCCGTATATCAAATTAGTAATTAAATGTGTAAAATTTCGTTTCCCTTTTAAAACTTTTTTTTGGTGAACAAATTTTTATAGCAGTGAGTGCATATTAGTATAGCATTAAATTTTTTCGCTCAAATATGCAAATTATTAAATTTCTAAACGTGTTAAACTTAAAATATGTAAAATATACAAATTGGTATTATTTGCAAATATATCAAATTGTCATTGATGTTAAATTTTTCTGGAGAATTGAAATACTCAAAATATATAAATATATATCTTAGATATGACATAGTTGATGAAATCGAAAGAAAGAAAAAAAAATATCAAATCTTTAAATTTATATGAATAGTTGATTATATCGCATTTGACCATTTCAAAGTATTCTCATAAAAATAACATGGTTATTTTCCTTTCATTTAGAAATGAAAAAAAAGGAAGGAGTCAAAGGAAAATTAAAAACATCCACTCGGAATTTCAAATGCTATTTGCTCAAAAATTCCGATTAGGAAAAATTCTCAAAAAAAAAAAAAAAAAAAAAGTACGCAAAATAAAAGCTAAAAATGGACCCGAGTTGCAATTAAATTTAGAGAGTTCAAAATTCAAAAACTGTGAAAAGATTTCTGGCCGCAATTTAAATCAAATTATTTTTTACCAGATTAATTATTTTTTACCTAGAGAATGACCTTTGTATTATACGATGATAGTTTGATTACCGGTAAATACAATTGAATCGACAAATTGAATACAATTACGACGTAAATACAATTGAATTGACGAAGGAAACCGAAGATTGTCCTTACTCTCCATTATATCAAAAGACTACTTGAATGTCATTGATATGCTTGAAAGGATCTGTTACCCCCTTTCCGATACAATAACCAAAAACATCACTTCGGATACCTTCAGAGAATTTTTTTTTTTCCAAACTTCCCCATAAATGCATGAGATATTGTTTACATACAAATGAATATACTTGTAACATCATATTCACAGTGTTATAATTTCGTTGAAAATAAAATAATTTTTATTTTCAATGAAGTGCATTAATATGGGAATATCCATATAAATGATACTGCTATGACGCTGAATTAAATTTACTCCGTGAATGTGTCACACAACATATTAGCAATAACTTATTTATAATCTTCTATGATTGCACATAACACAACGTTAAATTTACAGGAACATTTTATAAACGTAACACCACCATAGCATTCTCAACAGGGCCGTTCTAAAATTCCTTTTTCGAATCCAGCCCGCACACATCCTCTCTCTTTTTCTTTTTCTTTCTTTCTTTTTTTTTTTTTCAAAACTCGTTTTGCTGTCTCCGCAGCGCCATCTCGCGTCGTCGAAATTATCATACATGGCATATGAAATATATATAATGAAACATACACACATTCATATATTAAAATACAAGAAAAATCATAAATAAATTTTAAATTAGAATTTTTGATTTAATATAAATTATAAATTGTTTTACACCATGATGTGAGTTTAAAACTTATGATAATAATAAATTATATACAGCTTTATATAAATTTACTATACTTTATAAATTGCATCCAAAAATCAATTTAGACGTGGTGATTATAAAGATGCTTGTAAATACGTTTATTCCAAAAAGATCAATCGAATATCAAAATTAATAAAAAGAGCATCCATTCGAACACAATTTTATTTTGCTTAGTGGAAATTAAAATCTTTTTATAATGTGAAGAGTAACCAGAAAACAGTTGCAATACCAGAAAAGAGTTCTGATAATTTCTTGAATAATATCTAACAAATAATTAATCAAGGTTAAATTAAAATAGTAAAGTACTATTTTGTGTATAGATGTATATAAAAAATGTGTTAAGTTAGGAGACCAAGCTAACTAGTTTTCGCAAGATGTGGTTTCCTGTGGAAAATGTTTACATAAATTTTAAGAAAAAATTGCGATTGGGATAAATAATGATATTTTTGCTATTTTTGAATGATATTTACAATTTACTTAGTTTCATTCTAGATATTGTTTTACACCATGAAAAGAGATCTGATAAATCCAACAGATAAATAAATAGAATGAGATGTGAAATGCTTAAAAACTCTTTTCCGTTACAAAGAAATACTGAAATCAGGATTCCTCTTATCCTCTTTCCCATGCATTTTCTATCGGCAGCGTAATAGGAAAACAGAAAACACATTCTACAGTAGAAAAATGCATTAATTTCTTAAAAATAGGAAAAAAAAAAAGCAATAAACTTTTCTTTTAATTATGTTATGAGAATATAGAAAAAAAAAGGAAGCATTTGATGTGTACATATTTTTCCTGTAACTGCAGCGGTTATGCAGAGATGATATTTTTTAAAGGTAGTGAAGAATCATATACTTCCATTCTTGAAGCGAACAGAATTCCAGAATGGTATTACAATACGAGGCCGAGCTGGCAGCTGACTTGGTTAGCACTCTTGCCTTCGGTTCAACAGTTCGTGGGTTCGAGTCCCACCTTGGGCATGGATGTTTGTAGTGATTCGGAATCTACTTTAAACCGTAAGTCCCGGTCTAATTAGCCCTCGTGTGCAAAAAAGTGACCGTTGAGTGACAAGAGCCGATCACTATACAAGTAAGTTTGCAGCGAGCCTACAAACCTCCATTTTTGAAGCGGAGAATCACACGCCTCCGTAATTGCAGCAGAGTTCTGGAATGCTGTTCATTACTATATGAGCAACTAAGTTTAAGCCAACATTAATACTTGTTTAAATTAATTACAAACATTGTAATAAGGATTTCGAATTGAAATATAATTTGAGTTTAAAGTTAGCTAGAAGGCAAAAAATATTTTTACGCTCGTTTAATCCCATTCAATTAAACAGTTTTCAATTTAACTGTGGGTAAAATTTTGGCTATTCTACAAGGATAAAGATGTTATTTATTTAAATTTGTCACAATATTAATTAAAAAATTATACAAACCATCATTTATCAAGCGGAGAACCACACGCCTCCGTTATTGGGGCGTGCATAGTTCTGTGGAATATGACGTGCTATTTTACTTTATCCCTCTTAAATTCACTGATTATCGTGACAGGTCTTTCCTCTTTTCGCTTGCTATTCTTAATTTTATTTTTACCAATTCGTCATAGCGCGTTCTGTCTATTATAATCTTTGTTAATTGAATGAATGGAGTTTGTTCTTTTATAAAATGATTAACTTCACTTTTTATTTTCACAGACTTAAGCTCCCTACGAAAGTATTATTGCCCGGCTCATTGTATTGGAACTGAAAGGCAAAGCGTAGATGTAGACTATTTAAATATGTACAAAGATATGCTCAGTTCAAGAGATAAGAAAAACAGAATTTCAATTACAATAAAGCCAACTGAAAAGAAATTCGAAGTGAAAACTAATCAAAAATTAGGATGTATTCAAAATAAAGGTGTACCAAAGTATGTATAAGTGAAAATTAATTCTTAAAAGAAAGAACGAATCATTAAAATATTGAAAAAATATTAATCTTACTTTTTTGTTAAATCTTTTGAATTCTCTTCAAAAAACGATAAGTTGTTTTTATTAAATAGTACCCAGTATATATTGAAAAATGCCTTAAAAATAAGCAATTATAATAAACTTAATAATAATCCTATTTTAAACATAATTCTCTAAACCTTAGATTAATTTACTGTAATAGGTAACAAAATATTAATTTTTAACGTTTAATTCTTTATTGATTTAAACATTTGGGATAAAGGAAAAGAATTGCGAACAAAATTGGAATATTTATAATATTATTCATCATCTGCTAAAATTTCATCCGTGTTATATTTTATAGCGCCAAGGTAATAAGCAATTTTATAACGTGCCTGTAAAGATTTTCACAAAACGAAGTACCGAACACGTAAGATACGATAATTACACGCAAATTTATAAATAAGATTCAAAAGAATTAGTTTATCATATATATATATATATTTATGATTCAAATTAATAAATGTTAAATCTAGTTTTCAGATGTGTGACTGGGCTTTTCATCCGCCAAGGTCACTAAATCAAATTTCTTATCTTCCAGCAAAAATGCTTTTAGCAGATATTTTTTAAAATATAATTAATAAGAAAGAGAACAAATGATAATATTATGTGCTGTTTTAAAAACCTTTTGAAATGCTTCATTTTACAACCAATTTTAATGAAACCTGTTAAATGAAATATATTTGGAATTCACTGTGTTTTTTCAATTAGTTATAATTTGTCTTGTAGTATTTATTTTTTATTGATAGGTATGTGTCTTACAGTTGGAAAGGAAAAAGTCCTGTATATATAATAAATATTTATTCGAAGAATAAATAAGATATCAATGAAATCAGGAGTTTCTGTAACATTGTTTCTATTATTATATGTATCAATCATTTATTATAATTGTTTTCCATTTTCTTTACAGGCAAAAAGATTGTAGATGCCAGAAGCCAAAGATAATCCTGAAAGGAAAAATTGAAGGTACATTATCAAAGTTTATCAAGAAAAATTCTTCGAAATCATAACAATGAGTTGAATAAATTTCATAAAAAGTTATGTTAAATAACTCGGAAAAGAAGTTTTGCAATAAAAAATTGTCATAAGGAATACGAATAAAACACTTAATTTTCCTAATTAAGTTAAAAAATAAAAAATTATATTTAACCACCTTGTTTCTCCTTTTACAGGAACTTTATTCCTGTTACAGTTTTACAGGAACTTCATTCCTGTAAAAATCAGGTACTTATGTATTATCGCAACCATATTGGCGGCATTATATAAGATCGAACCAATTCTACAATGTGATAGAAACAGTATGAGAAAGAAAATAATATAAATAAAATAAACAGTATGAGATAAAAGAAAGAATAGAAGAGATAAATAAAAGAAAATAAACAGTATGAAATAAATAAATAATATATGAAAAAAAATATTAAGAAATTTTTATATGTATAATTCTTATACCTTTATTTAACGATATATATCAAATACGTTTTGGTGGAAAATATTGCTTAATGGTTTTTAAAATGGAATCAAAACATTTTTTTTTTTATCGTTTTCTTGGTCTTGTCGCCATCTGAATTCTGCCAAGTATAAGACTCAAGATGGTGTCGCAATACATGAATCTTACTTCTGTTAATAACGGGATACGCCTTCTCTCAAACTAATAACCACTTCTTATTCCCGCATGTTGATTACAGGTTGCAACATTGCACTCCCAAAAAATCTATTTTTCAAAATAAAGCTTCATCGGGTATGAAAGAAAATAAGAAATAAATATTGGTACATTTCCTAACGTCTGGGTAAATGCCAGATTCGCATTTTAAAATTCGGGCTTGCCATTTTCAACGAACGGATAGGCTGAGAAAGGTGGCAAGCGGGAAAATTTGAAAGGAAGTAAATGGTTGCCAATTCAGCGTCTTAGATATGTGCGACATTGGGGTTTCCAATTTGGCAAGTTATCCCGGAGCTTGGCATGGTTGCGATAATACGTAAGTACCAAAAATCATGGGTTGAGCCTTTACCCTCTTTTGTGCCTGTGATATTTCTGAGCTAGAGTGTTTGAAAGTAATCCATAAAAATATCCATAAAACTTATATAAAAGTAATGTTACAGTAATCCCTAAACTTATATAAAATGTTGACTCGGAACAGTGGTTGGTATATCCTGGGCAAGTTGTGAAATCAGAAGCCACTCGTTTCCGACTGGCCTAAGGAAACAAAGGACAAAGTAAATAGTCCAGTTTGATGGGTTCTGAACATTGTGTGCCACTTGAGATCGTCCATTACCCTGTTGGAATATGGTTGATGGCAAGCTGGGTAGGTATAGGAGAATCAATGTCTTCAACATTTCGGATATGTATTGTGTACCGGGAATGATTACTAAAAGTAAGTTATAGTGAAATCCAGTACTTCCTTTTAAGCCATGATACTGGATGTAGGACCAATGTGGAAATGCATAATGCAAAAGTTCAATAGGCTCACCACGGTGTCTCTAGATTCGAATCAGAGCATCGTGGTCCTGAAGGCAGACACAGGAATCCTCAGTAAAAATAATGTATTTCCATTGTTGTCCATATTCGTCATTCATCACATAATTCTCGGAAACGCATGTTATTTTGAGAAAGATAAATGTAACTATCGATAGCTTGTGGATATTCTATTCAGCTACAAACGACATCGAATGGTACGAGTGGATATTGGATGATGTATAATATACTGAATCTGTCATGCTATATATATATATATATATATATATATATGTTTCATGATGTGATTAAACGAGTCATCACACTCATGCGTCATCCCTATAATATAGAACGAGGTGGTTGCGATCAATCCCACCAGTATTTAGTGATTACAAATCCGCATCAATTGCTTAATTTCGTCTAATATGATTACCGATTTCCTGGATGATTATTTGCAATCCCTATATGTTACTGTTTCACTTCGATCCTAGAAGCTTGCTCGAAAGACGTTTGATTTCTTCGGTGGTATAGTTAAACACAACTTACGAAAAAAATAAATAAAAAATGAATAAGCAAGTGTTGTATTTTAAGTTGGCAATATCTGACCCATATATATATGTATATAGCTTATTAGAAGAAGCACTATAATTGCCCTTGATACGTGTATGCTTTGCAATGCTAATGATTTTCTTGTCCCATACTGTAAATGTGTGATTTACATAACACGTGATTTGTTCGTTTCTGTAAGCCTGTTGTGTTATGGGTATCAAACAGCGTATATACATTAAATCGGTTTCATAAAATTATACAATAAATCTTTACACCTTTTATTTGTTTTGAAAAAAGTAAAATCCGATGAATCAGTGGCATACGGATAGAACTATAAAAATAATAGAACTAGTAACATAAATCGCAGATAGTCTAACAGCTGAAGGCTACTAAAAGCCATTTTTATAGAAGTCTCCCACGTATTGTTTTTCGACACACCTTTTCATAGACTGTATTTCATATTCAAGTGCTACAAGAAGCAAAACCCGAAAAACTCTCGAGCACCCCTTCAACAAATAAGCATGCATAAAAAAATAAAAAATAATCCATCGCTTGCTGATAAACAATAACTGGGATCGAACATCCAAATTTGCATTCTTGGCAACGGGGTACTACTAATCGTCACGCTGAGAACTCATTGCAATCAATTTTAATGCCACAAAGCGAGTAATCTAAAACCTATGCTATGCTGAAAAGTATTCGATCATCCGCTTCGGAATAATCTTGAAAGAATACAGACATTGGGACATATTCATGTATCGGGAGGAAGAAACCCGGAAAAACAAACTTGACGAAGAATACTGTTTGTTTTAACTGCTATTAAGCAAGTGACTTCATGTTAGGCTGATTCTTGACATGACTTCATGTTAGGCATGTTACTTGATTGTAATTTCATGTTCAATTACTGTTTTGTATTTTGTAACAGCTTCTTTGCATGTTGTCAAAGAAAGAAATTATTATTTTTATTTATTTTTAATTTACTCTAAAATAATATAACCTTAAACTAATTTGCTTCAAAACAATTAAACATATTTCTTACTTTTATAAATTATTTAAGTAATTATAAATTCATAAAAAAAAGAATCCGTTTAATTTTTGGGGGTAGGCAAAGAGCTAATGTATCAAAGAAAATTTTGTTCCGATCAAATAATTCGGAGAAATTAGAGTATAATAAAAATAATTAAATAGTGATTATATTGGACCACATAGCACATACAATAATTTCCTACATTGCTAATATAAATCTTAATTGTTAATATTATTCTTTTATGCACATTTGTTATAAGCCTGCAGTATGGAATTCGTTTGTTGAAAGATATCGTAAGAATCTTTCTGTTATTCTTAATCACCATTCACTTTTCAATGTTATTCCAGTTAAT
Organism: Latrodectus elegans; assembly: GCA_030067965.1. Lineage (NCBI taxonomy): Eukaryota > Metazoa > Arthropoda > Arachnida > Araneae > Theridiidae > Latrodectus > Latrodectus elegans. Next base: position 45,972,690 of record CM057819.1, read on the forward strand.
TCATACTGTTACAAATTTATAAATAATTATTGTATATGTCTTAAAATCTCTCAGACAGAACGGAAATACTCACATTTTGCCCAAAAATTGCGGTATTTAGACGTGTTATACGTTAAAAGCAGGTTTTCTAATGATTTGGTGACTTGGCGATATTTTGGCGAGAAAACTTGGCAAATTGGCGAGATTTTTGGTGACTTGGCGAGAAATAGAAACTTCTGGAAACATCCATCACCTAAGCTCTAGGACCAATATTTAGCGAGATAGCCTAGAAGCTTCTAGAACCTTGACGAAATTAGTAGATTTCCCCGCCAAGTCAGGTATAAATACCGCAGCCCGACATAGTTAGTTTCAGTTTTGTGAAGACAGTCAGTGAGTGAAAATGATTAGTCGTGATTGCAAGTCTAGAGAAGCTGTTCTCTGCCTGAGGTATTTGAGACCTATGATTGGAAGCTGTTACTTATTGTATCCGACGAACTGTAGCTGTATAATTGTGATTGTTACAGCTGGTATATCTAGTGGAATTTTTACGAATAAAAGTCTTGTGTTCATTGAGTGGCTGTTTTATTCAACTCTCAATCGCCACGAACCCCGAAGCTCGGTACAATACAGTTTTTTTAACATCCCCCCCCCACACACATGTACATACAAGAATAAAAAAGAATAAAATAATTTTACAACCTTGGAAGCAGGATAAAACTTCGTGAAAAATTATCTAATTATGAATATTTAAAAAACTAAGAATTTCCTTCTGCCTTTCCTCTAAAACAACAATTTTTTTTATTGATAATATGATGTTAACAATAAAACGGTTTCATTTTTTACAAGCATTGCACAAAAAGTTTGTTTCTAGGTCTCTCGTATGATTAAAATAATTGTCTGATATTCAAACATTTTAAAAGTTCAATTTTTATACATATTAATATTTAAAATCATTAAATAATTGGATTCAAAACTGGAAAAAAAACCATAGTTTATGTATCATCTTAGAATTTATCCATAAAGTGGCTTTGATAATTGTCTAAAACTCATATTAATTACAACTCAAAGTTTTTGTTAGAATGAAAATTTTTTTGCCATAAAAAATCATAGTAGAAAAATCTAAAAACATTTTTTAGTAAGCCCTTTATTAGCTAGCCAGAAAAGTGTGATCAATTTAAATAACCTCATCCAGCATTATAGCATTTTCAACCATAGTTCTTAAATAAAACGTGCTTGCTATTTATTATTGAATAAATACCGTACACGAAACAAAACAATAAACTGAATAATAATAAGAAAGTAAACACTATTTTCAGCATAAAATTTTACTTAGGAAAATTGAAATTTACATCTGGGAATTTCGTCTCTTTAAAACAGAAGAAATTTATACCTCTTAAAGAAAACATCAAAAGTAAAAGTTAATTTCTTATCGATATATGTTTAAAAAATTATTAGTAGAACTTTGGAAAAATTTTCAGGAGTATTTTGAAAATTATTATGGTAATTATTATCTATAAAATATACTACTTCTGATTTTCTCTGTTCCTTCCTTATTTTATTCTGATTTTTTAAAGTTCTAGATCAATATTATTTCAATATTTTTAAATTAAAGTTTGATTTCGATTGTAGAGAATAAATGAATTATTTGTCCAATAAGAATTAGTCAAGGTTCTTGGATTTTACTAGGGAAGGTAATATTTTCTTATATGTATTACAGAATTATATTTTATAACACTTTTACATGAAAACCAATATTTATTTTTATGTTATCTCGTAAGGATTATGCAAATTTGAATTTCCGCTCTGTAAATTTCAAAGTAAGACATAATTTCGTTTATTTCTTTATAAAGTGTCCATTTTTCATTAAAAAAATCGATTACATTTTCTCTGTCTAATAAAGTAACAAAATTAAGTCATTTATATCAATTACTCTATGAAAAAGTTAGTTGTTTAAAAATGTGTATTTCTTCAATATAAAGGATTATTTTTGATTGCATCTAACTAATAGAAATTTAAACATGAAAATTTTTGCTTGAAAGAAAATACTAGATAATGTTTTTGAAAATACTAGTTAATGTTTTTTAATAATTTTAAGTATTTTATTGAGCCTAATTAAAAGATAAATATGATGCTTAGAGTTCAAATTAAAATAATAATGCTTGTTAAGGGTTTTTTTTATATGATATCATTTTCTTCATTGAAATTTAATGTATAAATATTTAGATGTTGGAAGAATGAGCTTTAAGAACATAAATGGTAACGAATTATTAGTCTTCTTCAGTGGAGCTATGAAAAATAAAAACCAATTACAATTTCAAGGAAAAAGATTATAAATAACTTTTACTAAAACTATAAATTAACATTTGTCTTTTACTTTTTTAAAATCACAATTTTAGGAACTCCATATAGTTAAAAAAAGGAATTTTCAACTCTTTACACGAATTCTAATTTAAGAATAAATTTCATGTAGAATATGGTTAAGTTTTACAATATTGTTTGATTTCTTTCGCATAAAAACTAAATTAATAATATCGTTAACTGTTAAAAATAAATGGCGTGAATTTAATCTCTTTAAGTGAGTTAATTAAGTCTGTAAGGCTAAACAAAAAATACTTAAAAGAAAAATCTCAATATTTATTCGCCTCGATGATGTGACTCCATTAACTTATTATAAGCATCCAATGGTGGGCTGTTTTCCAGACGGTAAAAAGCAAATTTTCTTTCTTGGAAACATTTTCCCTTTGAATTTTTATCCACTTGATAAAAAGTATGACGCAAGAAAGATTTTGCTGGATTGGTGCTTTCACTTATTCTAATATACGCCATGTTTTTTCGATCATATCCCTAAGAAGCTATTTCTACGGCTTCCTTTTAGAAAGCAATCGATTGAGTGAGTATTATTTTATCGGCTGTTGTAACAGGAGAACTGAATAATAATTTTGTCTGAAAATCAATGACAGAGTTTTTGATTGAGTTGACTTTTGAACGCAGACAAATTTGTTCTTTCGAAAGTTTCTATTTTTGAAAATAACCTGGAAATGTCATTGTCTGGAACCTGAAGTTATTATATGCTATTTTTGCAGGTCTATATCATCTCAGATGCGGTAATTATGTTTCGTTCTTGCAAACTATTTATAGAAAAGTAAAAACTGCTGAGTAATTGGATATTTCAGTTAAGAATATCGTAATTTAAAAACTTTTCTACCATTATTTCCAGTAAAATTTCTTTTTTGTTGAAGTAAATTGGAAAGAATAAGTAATTTGATATGGTGAGTGAAAAGAATTATTTCTTTAAATAATCTTTTCCAGCTTGTGATCAAATTAAGTCACTGTTGAGTTCCTAAATGCAAATCCATCAATTTATGTTTAATTTTAAAAAAAACAATTGTGAATATGAAAATTTGTATATGAAAGCAGTAAAACTTTTATAGAGTTTATCGCTCTTTTACTATGCGTAATATTTTTACAAAAAATAAAAATTAAAATTTAAAATTGAAAGTTACAATCCTTTTTACTTTTAGAATTTTTGTTATTAATTTGAAACAACTCATGAATGCTAATATTTTATAAATTATGTACTAAATTTAATAACATGTATATGAAAATTATATACGTTTACTACTTAAAGAGTGCGTTTAAATACTGAGGAGAACAAATAAACTGGAAACATTAATTAGTAGTTATTTTGTACAAATATTGATAAGAAATGAATAAATATGTAAGTAGATTATAGTAAATAAAAATAAGATATTGAAATTTATTCGTATAAAGATAATTAAACTTTAATATTGAATAAGAGGTAAATATTTTATAAATATTTTTCATTTCTTGAATTATAATTATTATTAGTATGCATATTTCTGAAAATGATTAAAAAGATTTTCGATGAGATTTATCTTATGTTTCTAATTGAAATAAAATATGCAAACTATAAAAATTTTTGAAGTTAATAAAAACAGATGTAAGTTATTTTCTTCAATGTTGCGTACTATAAATTGAAGATGACATGCGATTCGAAAAATCATTATCAACAGAAATAAATTAAGAATCAATTTAATGAAACGTGTAGCTAGTTTAAAATATTACAATCTAATACAGCAAATAAAGTTTATTTGACAAGAATTTTTTATGAATACTTAAACCTGTTCTATTGTAAAATCCATTCTTTGCTCTCTTACTTTTCTTCATGCCACTTAATATTCGTTTGGATATATTTCCTTTTATAGTTTGATAGTAAAAAAAATGAAGCGTTACACACGTGTTCGGCAGGATGCTTTATGCTTAATACCAAGAAAAGCTATAGCATGGATAATGCTAACAATGGCAACGTTGACTATTCTATCTTTCATATCTATAGAAATAAAAAGAATTATGTGGCTCAAAAATTTTCCCAATAGTAAAGAAGCTAGAACTCATTTAAACGATTTTAATCGAACTTCAAAAGAAAAAAACTCACGGATTTCTATTGATTCTACTAAGTTAAATATTTCAAATACTACAGTAGCTCGTCATATTCCAAGTATACCCAGAATGTCAAATTCATCATCGAACTTTACTATGCGTCTTTCAAGAACTTCAAAGGACATCAAGCAAAATCAGCCTGTTTTTGATTCAGTTCTTGACCTTTTTGAGGAACAACCGTTTTGCAGAGAACATCCTTTTCTACTGATTCTAGTGGCATCTGCACCTGAAAATTTTGAAGAGAGAAGTGCTATCAGAAACACGTGGGCAAATAACTACGAAATGGACAACTTTGCTTTTGGTCTACAGGTGAAAACGATTTTTCTTGTTGGTAAATCGCAAAACAAATTCCTTAATATTTTGCTCAAGAATGAAAATGAAATGTCGGGAGACATACTTTTAGGTAAGAATATATTTTAAATATTTTTTATTAAACTTATAGAAGAGTCATTATTTAAATTATAAAATAATTGTAATACAAATTATGTAAGGAAATTATTTCAATTTCCCAGAAATTTTTTAAAATATCCATAATGTTTTAAATATTTTGAAAATTATCATTGAGTTTTTCAAAATAAGAAGCACTACCTTTTTAGAGAGATGCAATTTTTTCTCAAAAATGCGAAGCATATTATTTACAGTTTAACTAATCCATATTATTGATTATTCTCTCTATCTTATTTATTTACGTATTTCTAAATTGATTAAAATATTATCTTACATTTTTTTACATATATATTTGTAGCAACAATACATTTATAGCAATGTATATTTGCAATAATATATTTTGCAGTAATATGTTTGTAGCAATGTTTCTTGTGTAAAACTAGGATATATTTAACTAACCGAAACGAATAACTATATAAAAAGATATAAAAATAAAATTAATCACTGTGAATGCTTTGTACTATTTCTGTAGATAAATTGCTTTCAGCTCGAATTATAAAAGATGAAGTGCAAAAACTATAAAAGGTAATCAAAAATATCAGTCTAAAATCTAAGCATTTCGAATATTTTTTCTTTAATTTAGCTGTTGTTGTGTGCCAGCTAGGCGGGCAGTATGGGGTGCGCTGCTTTACTTTTTATACTTAACCATATTTTGGTGTGGAGTCCGACTTCCTCAGTACACACATGGCATAGAGATCCGTTTAAGGGTAGGAAACCATTTACAACACATTAATACATAGAAAAGACAAAGGCAAGATAGATAGAGAGAGAAAGAGATAGTACATCCATGCCCGAACTGGGATTCGAACCCTGGACCTTCCTATCGATAGCCAGGCACGCTGATTACTAGACAGAGCGGGCGACTTTTTAATTTCGTAATATGTGATTATATGTATGTATGATGTAGTCACTTTTACATTTTTGTAAACAAATGATGAGGCATAATAGCAAATGTATTTGTGATAAAAAAAATGTAATATTTGTTATAAATTCACTATACACATGTTATTTAATGGCGAAAGTATTTATAATTCTTTAAGAAATGAAAAAATTCCTAAGAGAAGGTTTAAATAATTTAAACCTTATTTTATGAATTATTTCTTTCAAGTATTTTTTAAATTTTGTTAACTTTGAAAAGAAATCTGAGTATTAAATACTGATTACTTCCGCGGTATTCAAAAAAGAAACTCAAGTAAATTAACTATTTATGCTGATCTATTTAATTTTTTTTCAATCCATTATGTTTGAATTAATTTTCTAATTAGGAAATAATATTTAAATATTTTTAGCTCTTTATTTTTTTATTAATTACATAAATTACATTACTATAAATTACAGAATTTAAAATTTCGAAGTACAGAATTCGAAATTAGATAATACTAATGATTTGATTCACAGACAACAAATAAATTCAGCTTAGTTAACAAAATAATTTAGAAAGATCATTTTAAAAGTGTACTTTAAATTAAGAATTAGATTTCAGAATTTCTATGAATGCCAAATTTAAACAGTAACTAAGTGGGGTATATAAACAGCTTTATAATTTGTATTTCTCATTAACTTTCATTAACTATTAATTATGATGAACTAGTAATAATATGGCAACTAACCAGAAGATGAAACACATGATTTTTGTTTGTGCTTCAAAGACATAAAGTAATTACTAATTAAGAGCTCATTACATAATATTTGTAATTTGATTCATTAAAAGAGAAAAAGAATTAGCAAATTATGAGTAGTAGTATTAATTACCAATTTTTTTTTCTTTTTCCTTTTTTTTTTTTCCTTTTTTTTTTTTTTTTTTTTTTGGTTTCAATTATATTACAAATTACAGGAAAATATGATGTAACAATAAGATATAATAAATAAGATAAAGTATAACGAGAAAAATTTCTTAAGTTTTCAAAGAGCGAATTAAGTATGATTTATTGCACAGTTTTCGAATATAATATTACAGGTCTTATTTTACCAGAAGAATGAAACAGTTTTAGTTCTGATGAAACAATTATTGATTTATAATTTTTCAAATATATTTTTGACAAAAATATATGACAAGCAAAAATAAAATGCTTTGTTTCACTTACTCAAGATGAAAATTAAAATATTCCCACACTAAATTTTATACATTAAAAAAATATTTTTAGGAAATATATAATTAATCTTAATTATCTATATTATCTATATATATATGATTATCTCTCTCTACGTATATAATACAAGTAATTAGTAAACACACTAAAAATATATGAAAAAGTTGATCTATTCATTCTGGGCAAAAGCAGCAAAAAGTAAATTACCAAATTATGAGTTATAGAATTCAAATATTTAGCTATACATATATTAATTACTTAGTTTGGAATTCACTTTTATATATGTGATAACGTTAATTTAATTCATCTTTAGTAGTCGCAACTTTATGTACGATTTCTAAGTTTGATTTTATTTTTACTCGCTATTTCTACTTTTTTTGCTTGCCTAATTTATTTTCAATTTCTTATTTGTAGGAATTTTTAGTGGTATGGCTTAGTTTTTTTCGATGCCCTTTTTAAATCATTTTTAGACTTAACAGATGCCCTTTTTAAGTCATTTTAGACTTAACAGATGCCCTTTTTAAGTCATTTTAGGCTTAACCGATGCCATTTTTAAGTCATTTTAGGCTTAACAGATGCCGTTTTTAAATCATTTTTAGGCTTAGCTTTTTTTTTTTTTTTTTGTCTTGCGCCTTTAACTAAAACTAATATTTGTGCTACTTCTATCAACACTCTCTTGAACTGCTGTCTGATACATATATAGTACATTATTAAAACAACCAGTACTTTCTGTTTGATAATTGTTTATACAGCTCTGTTTTAAGTTTATACAATACAATTTAAAAAGAAATTTCAATTCCAAATGAAACAAAAATCTAATTTTTAGAAGCAGAATTATCAGCTAATGACCATATTAGACTTTATTCTCAAGAGCACAATTTATATAGCTTAAAAAGAAATAGAACGTTCATAAATTATATCAGCAAATTGAAGATTTTTAAAAATGGCCTAATTCATAAGCGAATTGTTTATATACGTCAGGATCACAGAGCTCTAATTGGGAAGATTGGACAGAAAGAGGATATTCGAAAAAAGTGTAAGCAATATTATGTTTCAACTAATGTTAATCTTTGTTCTTGGTATTCTTTCATATGATGTCAGTAAATGTTTGTCCTGTGTAACTCGTTGGTGTATCTAAAAGATAAGCACTCAACAAGAACTTACGACAAAAATTATAATAAAAACGAAGGTTACAATGAGGATACAATTTGCTGACAACATCCAGTAGATATATCTACAAATATTCTTTTACTTTATTATGAATGAGTTCTTAATAAAGAGATATTATCTAATTTATTATTTAACTTATAAAAATATTCTCATTAAATTTTGTTTTAGATTACATGTAGTAAATTGTAAATGTTATTCAATAAATTGTGAATGAAATTGTTGATGATAAGCTTAATATATCAATAAATCAATAAATCTTCAAATAATGCAAGATCTTTTCTTTGATATGAATAAGCTTCGATCAATTGCATTATCCATGATGTACTAGATTTCATCGATTCATCTTTGCTCCTAATCGATTGCATTAAAGTATTATTTTTATGATAATCTTTGCGTGTGCGATTCAACATTTGTTGTTCAAATCTATGTTTTTTCCATGCAATAATGATGTCGTACATCAATTGTTGCAATAAACAGTCGTATTTGAGATTTTATCAGAGTTGCACATTTCATTAAATAAAAAGGCAATAATATTATATTCCTTAATTGTGTTTTGTAGCATTAATATTACTTAATTATTATAAATAATTACAGAAGTATCGATACATCATCGATGAATATTTAATGCATATTTATGAAACACTAAGAAAAAGATAAAGAAAATTCTTTTTGAAGCAAATTTTCTAATTATGTACATGTTAACAATAAAAAATTATAGTAAATCTCAATCATTTAAAGTATTTTAAAACAGTTTAGACACAACAAAAGTCAGTAAAGTATATATTATAATCTATATATATTCGTTTCTATGTGAATTTTCTAGTGACTTTTCAATAGCATCTAATACATAGTTGCGTTTTTGCGAATACTATTTAATGCATTTTGACATTTTAAAAAAATCAAATTTACTGGTTTGACAGTTGCAGCATATTATGCTTTAATTGTATATTTTGTTCTTATTCCTACTTATCTAAAAGTGTGTCTAATTTATTTTAAAATTATATATGATATAAAAAAAATTATATAGATATTTGTATGGATTTGGAGCATCATGTCTCGACTTTAAATACCCATGTTTATCTCATTAGCAGAAAGATTTTCATATGGACTACCACTGTGAACACCTCTTTAATCAATTGACTGACACACTCATATATACACATACACGCGCACTTATATATAAATGAAATAATCCAAAAATATTTTCTGTTTGATAATCTATCAGCTCTCTTTTAAGTTTATACTACATAATGTAAGAATAACTTTTAATTTCAAGTGAAATAAATCCGATTTCTTTTAGAAATTTTTTTATTGAAAATGGCTGTATCTGTATACAGATACAATTATGCGTACAACTCGTTTTGACGAGATTCAATAAATATATTAACTATTCTTTAATCAATTCACTGAATATCGCTTATTAAAATTTAAATGAAATATTTCAATGTGTGTAAGTAATGGGAATATTATTCATAAATTCAAGCTCTCAAGGCACAGGTCCGAGGTTCAATCTTCAGTTGGGCTAGGTCAACTCAGCCTTTCATCCCTTCAGTGGGTCGATAAACTGAGTACCAAGCATGCTTGGGAACCAAACACTGGTGCTTTCATGTTAGGCTGACCACCTAATCAGGACATTTGCTTCGCACCCCAGGGCCCTCGGTCAGAGAGATGAGCATTGTAGATCTGAGACACGACAGACCACATGGGCTGTCGTGTCACAGAGTTTAGTACAATTCATTCATTAAATATTTATAAGAATATTATACTATTTTAAATGGATAATATATAAGAATATATTATATTTAATGAACTGAATCGCTTCTACAATATTTACAATAATTATAAATTCATTAAAAATCAAATAAACATTTAATTAATCATGTTTAAGACAATGATATTCCTATGAATTTTATTTTAAAATTTGCAAAAGATAAGGAATCACTAATAATAATAAGATTGTGAAGTATTGCGTAGTTTTAACTACAGAAGATTCACTCAAGAATTAGAATTCTTACAAGTATCTCGAAAACACCTACTTTCATTTTAAATAACCTTAAATCTCTTTATATTTAAAAATATTATACAAGTTTTAATTTACTTCATGGTTTCTAAATTAATTTAACTTTTTGAATTTAACTCGTAATTTTACAAATTACTCTTTTGGTAAATATATCTATATCCCAGTTTTTAAATAGGTCTTGATTTGTTGGTATTGATATTTTTCATGTATATCTTTACTTTCTTCTACAATGGATTTGTATTCGCTACCTTGATATATTTACTTAATTTTTGATATAAATGTTTTTATGCTTCTTTCCTTTATTACAAATGCTCTTTGGGAGTATTTCTCGAAGATCTTTGGACATTATTCCTTCGTGCATGTCAGATAAGAATGTTTAATTTGCATAGCGGACCATCACCCTCCTGATAAAGACGTGGGTCCCTATGCTCTGCTCCTAATCTTTGTATTCTTTAATTTTTGTCTGTCATTTTTCAAATTTTGTGTTCAGTCTTAACATTGTATATATATAATATATATATATATATATATATCACCTAATTTTCCTTTTTTAACTTGTAAATATTCTCAGCAAACTTTATTTTAGATTATAAGCAGAGCAAATTCGATATATTATTTAGTAAGTTGTGTAAAGTAATAAAAAGTGTCACATGTTAATAATATATCAATTTTCTAGTAAAATGCTCAATATTTTCTTTGATATGAGAAAGTCTCGATCAATTATTCCATAATATTCTTGACTTCATCGATTCATCTTTACTTCTAATCGATTGAACTTCATTAGAGTATTGTTTTTACGGTAACATTTGATTCCTCTTTTGTAATTCGAATCTATATTTATATCATATAACTATGAAATCATACTATTATTGCAACAAACAACTGTATTTGAGGTTGCATCAATGCTACATGTGTGTGTTTCATCAAATATAAATATATGAAAAATTATATTCACATATATTAATTGTATTTCATAGAATTAATTGTACTTATTTATTACAAATTATCGATGAATAATTAATAAAAATTTATGAATCAATAAAAAAGAGATAAAAATCATTTTTGTAAACACATTTTTCTAACTATATACATAATATATATTAGGTATACCGCAAAGTTCTGTCCGTTTTTAGAAGAAAACAAAAGAATAAATTTTTCATACCATGAATAAATTTTATTGAGAGTAATATAATTGCCATCATTATATTTCTAATTTCTTGTCAGCGTGATTGCAATTTGTATAACCCAATTTTAAAAAATGTCTTATCTCTTGAGGTCAAAACTTGAGCCAGTGCTTGTCTGATATCTTTTTCGTTATTAAATTTTTTGCAATGACAGAAATAACTGACATTTGGAGAGTGATATGATCCGGGGATTGATGATGTAAATAATTGATGTTTGATGATGTAAATTATTGATAATTGATGAGATTGATGATGTAAATAATTGATAATTGATGTTTGAGATAAAATTTCCCACCCCAGTTCTGCAATTTCTTAAGGAACTCTTTTCTCCGATCGCTCTCTTTAAATTAATCTGTTGCTGACAATACTTTTCTGAATTGAGCTTTTCGTTCAATTTTTAACGCTCATTGCATATTGATCCACAAATATCTCTCGATATACACAACATTCACTTATTCAGACTCAAATTTGTTTCAGAGTTGGAAGGGCTAGGTTTTCCGCATGATATACCCTTTTCCTTTAGATATTTTCGAATGCATTCCAGATTTCAGATCCACAGTTCAAGAAGGGTTCGATTTTGTTCCGAACAAGCAGAAATATGCATATGATGACTCGATCATCAAAATTCTTCTGACTTGATTGCTGTGGAACCCATTTTGAATATTTCTATACCAATCCTATCTTCCCAGTATGGTTTGAAATAGCTTGCTGAGCTGAATTAAGCTTTTTGCGATCTTCGAAGTTGTCAGAAAAACATCTTGCTCCAAAATCATACTACATAATTTTAAAAATAGTGTCATCGATCAACAGACAGAACTAATACTAACTATATATGGTAATATCTCAAAAGCTTAAAGTTTTTTCAAATGTAGATATAACTAGAATCAGCTATGTATATTGTATTTACTACTTTCTTTTCCTTGTGAATCGCAGTGACTTTCTAATAATATCTGAGGATATTTGCTTAGATGTATAAATCAATTTTATTGATTTGGCATGTTTTTTTATAATTATTTTTAAGCAAATATAAAGATAATATTTATTTTACTTTATAGGGGATTATGCAGACACGTACAGAAATTTATCCCTAAAGATTTTGCATGGTCTGAAGTGGTCTTTAAAGCATTGCCATCCTTCTTATGTGCTGAAAACTGATGATGACTGCTTTGTGAATGTGCCCCTTCTGCTTAACTTCTTGTGGAAGTATAATCCAATACGTAGGAACCTATACGCTGGACGTGTGCGGTGGTCTTCTCCTGTGGTACGAGATCCCAGAAATCGCTGGTACGTATCGAACGAAGATTTCCAAGACTCGCACTTCATGCCGTACGTCAACGGGGCTGGATATATAATTAGTTTAGATGTTTTAGAAAAGTTCGTCGAGAACTCGTACGGGATAAGAATCTTTCCCAATGAAGACGCATTCGTTGGATCTGTACTGAATCGAGCAGGTGTGAAGCCTACTTACAGTGCTCGATTTGTGAATCATTCAAATGCTTGGCAAGTTTGCAACTTTTTATACTTGTTCGTGGTACATCGTGTAAAACCTGCCAATCAAAGTGAATTTCAGAACATGGCCAAGAAAGCTGAAGATCAATGCTCCAAAAATGGCATAGTCACGGACTGGGTTTGAAAGTACAGAAATTATTTTTCATGTGTTTTTAAATTAATGCTTTCAAAAGTTAATCTTTGGAAATTTGTGATTTGTAAAACATTGAGAAGCCTTATCAAAGGAAAGAAAAATAATTTTCGCCCACATAAATTAAAGCTGGCAAAGTTTTTTTTTTTTTTTTTTTTTTTTTTTTTTTTTGTGGAAAACGAATGTGGTGATTTCATTCACGATGTTGTAATTGAATACTGTTTTATTTCTTATATTAAGACACTTTAAAATATTACTCAGTAAATACTTCTTTTTCAATTTTTTTTTTTCATTTTATAATTTTTTATACTTAAGCTATCGATTGAATTACTACATTAGATCTGCATTGTATCTAATACTATATTAACAAAAATTTTATGTTCAAGGTATAAATATTAAACACAAGTTAGAAAATAAGAGAGTGTGTGCATCCTTATACATAACATCAATTATTTCATAAATAAATTGATTTGCTTGATTTTTATGAAGAATAAGAATTTTCGACACTGAAAATTTCTTAAAATATACCATAATCAAGAGATTTTTAATTTCAAGGTATAGTGAAATTAGCAGTTGATTTTTATTTTTGAGTGCTAAAAATGCCAATTTTCGCGAGCAATAGTTTCCAAAAATATCAGAACTTCATTCATATAGAAAATAAGCACTTTATTATATATATATATATATATATATATATATATATAAAAGATTTTTTATCTTTAAGGTAACATTAACTACTACACTCGCATAATTTTCAAGAAAGCGTTCATAAAAGTGCCTATTTTTTTTATTCAAGAAAATTTTAATAGTGCTCTGACATTTAGTATAAAATAATCCCCATTAACATTTGAATAAAGTCATCTGGTGAGCCAAATAGGAAAAATAATTGTTCTGGTCATTAGAAATAGATTGTTTTAACCTTTTTTGTGCATGACTTACAAGCACGTGATGACAGACACGAGAAATACGGGGCGCAAACTCACCCCATGATTTTGACGAGAACGAGAAGGAATAATTTAAAACAAATTACTTTAAAACTGATCAAAAATTTTAATAGAATTTGTTAATTTTCCAATACCACATGTTTATGTTAGTATTTATCATGTTTTGTAATTTCAATGTTAATAAATAAAGTAAATCATATAATACTAGTTTATAATCATAATAAATAATACTTTAGAACACACACACATATACATACATACATATATGTATATATATATATATACTGTGTGATGTATACTTAAGATAGGCAGTTCAATTTAATGTGAAATTTACAATATTTTATTCCAAGTCATTATTCATGAATATCAAAAAAATTCATTAAATAAATTTTTAAGGAAACTAATAGAAATATAGTATATTTAGTCTTTATTCAATAATTAAGGCAGCTTCAAATTGCTGTAACCACAGGGAAGTTAAATTTCCACACTTTATACAATAACTTTAAAGAAAAAAAATGTCGATAAATGATTTTAAATCATTTTTGCTAGAAAAGATTTGTCAATAATTTTAGTATGATAATTTTTTTTAAATATAATTGTAATATATATTTATATATTAACAGCTCAGCAAAATGAGTTAATTGTTTGTGTGATGACATTTTTAAAGAAATAATATTTAAATGTAATATCAAACTTGATCAGAAGTACCTTTGCCCTCAAATAAGAATAAAAGAACAAATGAATATTCGCATTAATTTAATCAAGTTTAAACTGATAAAAGAAAAAAGTAAAACGCATTTTTAACGTACGAAAAACGTTTGAATGTAAGTTGCCATTTATACAAAACGTTTGAATATAAGTTGACACGCGAGAAAAACGTTTTTTTTTTATTGAGAATTATCATAAAAAATTACAAATGAACCTGCAAATAAAATTAAGAGACAGATGAAACTTTTATTTTTGCGTTGTTAATCAGTAAATTAGTCTAAAATGAGGGCAGGAGAAATAAAGAAGTGGAACATCAACAACAACAATATATATATATATATATATATATATATATATATATATATATATATATATATATATATATACACTCAAACTGAGAAATCCCAGAAATCTGATTTGACAACTTCATCACTGATGAAACTTAACTTGTAACTGTTTGGACAGGAACACAGCTGAACAACTTCCAAGGCAAGGAATGGATACCATCAGAGAAAGAGAATTATGGCATCAAACGAATTCCAGTACTAAACCCAGAATTATGACAAGATGTTGCAACTCGGATTAAGCACTTTTAATTACAACAGATCCGTTACCTCCTTTATTCAGTAAGGATATTCCTTATCGAATTTAAATTCTATAAACCTACTTAAAATACAGTACTCAAAAAAGTAGAAAAACTGAACTGAGGTATGTACCTTATTTCGTATAGGATTCTCAAGTGAACGATAAAGTTCTGCAACACGACATGGTATGAACTCGATTAATATCTGAAGGAATCCCTGAGGTAATAATTTTCTTGCAAGATAAGAAAATTCGAAGAAACATTTGAATATATCATTGTAACATATCTTAAATATGCTCAAAGTTGTTCATACCTAAAGAATTAGATATAGGCAATTAACATATTTAAAATCAGAAGTGTTTTAGAATCAATGGGAAGCATCTTTGACGTGTGATGTACCACATTGTTTTTCTGAAATCATCCAAAACCATCGGACCGTATAATGGTCTTAAATGGCTATAGACAATCAGACAGGCTGCTTACATATTTGTTAATTGTCAGATTCAAGTCTTAATGTATAATGAGTTCAATATGACATAAACTACGTACATCCGATATGCCCTCACAGAAACTCCACCAGAAATTTTTGTTGACATGTAAGGTTCATAGATTCATGAGATTTCTTTCACATAACTGATACATATCCATGAGCAAGACTTGTCAAACAAACTTATTTTAGCCGTAAAGCTTTAAACCCTGCTGACAACGGTACAAGTGTGGATTTTCGGCTCAAAAACCTCATATTAATTATAGTTCAAAGAACAATTCGTCTCTTGACACTCATTGATGTTTCAGCAATAAAATCTGAAATAAACTGTGAAGGTATAAAATGTCTATCTCATTAAAGAATTCTCATCAATCATCGATCTCATTCCTTCATTTTGCAGCCTACTGCTATCCTACATTTGACATTTTGTCAAATAGTTGATATTCACGGTGCACGATGAATGGTTTAAGGAGAAAATAAAAAGTTAATCTCTATCTCAGAGCTGATACATCCTTTCTCAAATGTGCTGCATATAATGCAACATTCAGGGATATAAATCTTGATAACATGATTTCATATCAGCAATAAGATACGCACAATATAAATGTTTTCTAAAATGCTTTTCTTATATGAAGCATTATCCTTTCCTTGTATTTCACCATTATCCTAGCACTTCCCCGTTGATAGGATGCATACTTCTATAATTTACACACGTGTCTGTACCAGTTTTTCTAGGGCAGTAGAGGTAATCTATTGATATAATTAAATAAAATATATATGAATCGATAACTATACCAATAATTCAAATTAACATTATTCAACCAGGACCAAATCAGACTAACATGAAAACCAGAAATCAAAAATTAATGGTCATTTTCTTGACATTTAGCATATTTTACAATTAAAACATTAGAATTCCTTTGAAGAAAGTTATTTTCTCTAGCTTATTAACTGGCTTACAGAATATTATTATCCCATCTAAGTTATACACTGCTAGACAATTGCTAAGGACGGATCACAAATTGCAATGTAACATAACATTAAGCGAGACATGAGGCCTAGTAGGATAAAATATAGTTGCCACACTGTTCAGACATTAGAATAAAGAATATTTATTGTTCTGGAAAGTACAAAAGCTGTGAAACATCTGAAAAAAAAATTGTTCATTTGATGCTGCATACGGAAAAATGGAACAATGCATCTAAAAGTCAGCAGGCACCTTGAAGAAAGGTATCAGTACGGGATATGTCCACCGTGGAGTGTGATGCAACATTCCACACATTGTATCATACTTATCACAACATTATCCAGCAACTGTTGAGGCAATTTATCCCATTCTTCTGTGAGTGCACGGATGAGGGTGTTCTTGTTTGTCGGAGGATAGTTTCGACCAGCAACTTGCCCCCCCCCCAAAGCAACCCACACATTTTAAATGGGGTTTAGATCTGGAGAACGTGATGGCCGTACGAAGCGTTGAATACCCTCGCTGTCTAGACAATGTTGAACAGCGAGTGTTCGATGACATGTTGCATTGTTGTACATACAAACAAATTTATCACCGACAGCACCACGGAAAAGGTGAACATGAGGAAGTAGAACTTCATTAATATATCGTTGGCTCGTCATAGTTGCATTCGTAACCACATGTAGAGGCGTGTGGTAATTGATGATGATACCGGCCCACAATATGATAATGCAAGTCCGATATGGGTTACTTTCATGGATATTTTCAGGACGATAAGCAGTACCACTCTCGCGCCAGATCAGTTGGCGTCTACAATCCGATGACAGACTGAACCTACTCTCATCTGAGAATAGTACACATGCCCAGTCCTGTTCAGTCCAGTTGCGATGCTCACGACACCATTGCAAACGGGCAGTACGGTGCTGTCTGGTCAATGGGATACACACAACAGGTTTGCGGGCGTATAGTCCTCCTCCCCTCAAACGTCTGGCAACAGTTTTTCGGAAGATCTGCTTTCCTGAGGCAGCAAGAAACTGATTTGCCATCTGCAGGCGTTGTACTTCTAACACGACCTCCCCCGTGTCGCCTATTACACATTCCAGTAGTTTTTAATGACTTCCACAGCCGTGAAAAAACGCTGTAAGCGATGTCGAATTCCCTGGCAACATTTGTTATTTTTCGCCCTTCTTCGATCTTTCCAATAATTCGGCCACGCATAAAATCATCAAAGTGATGTCGGGAAGACATGCCAAAAATTTCAAGTTCGTCTATTAAATCTTTCCTGTAAAACTTTGACTTGAAACAACAACTGTCCACACGCGTCAAAACCTTTAAAGCTCTTATGAACGCTATCACGTGATGAACAGACGTGGGAAAAATTTTGCATACGCATACTTCTTATTATATCCCCCCTTTTCTAATTTTCCACATTTTGTTTCCTTTCATTTTGTGGTTGCTATGGATGATAGTGTTATCCGTCCTTGGCAATTGTCCAGCAGTGTACTTATATAATGATAAACTATTTTAATAAAACAAGTATCCAAATTCAAAAGGATTTTTTTTCTGAATAAATCTTCGGTATTTTTAATTGCATATTGGCTGCATGAAAATAAAAGCTCATAAGTCAACCAAGGTTTAGGAAATTGTTTACAAAATATTTTCATCCTACTTGTTTTACTCTCCAGTTTTATTAATTATTATTGTGTTTATTGCTTAATGTCAATATAAAGAAATTAATAAAAAATCAGTTTTAATTCCAAGAAACTGTTTTATAAATTGTTGGATTTGGACATGTTCAAAATAACTTTTCTTTATTCTTTTTGAGTTAACAAATAAGAACGAATTGCTCCTAATACACTCTTGCTTAGATTAATAAAAATAATCTCAATTTATCATACAATTTAAATCATTACATATCAATCGAATTGATTAAAGGCATATAACGTTATCTGAAAGGTTTTAATTAGACTTCAGGAAATCTTGCCTGTGAATTTTACTCCCTTACAAAACTTTTATTATAGAATAAACATCTTCGTCAAACATTCTCTATAAACGTCTAATTCGATATTAATTTAACATATAATGTTAGGTTTATGTATATTAACATCGGAACATTTTAAATGTGATTAGGATGTTGTTAATATATTGTGAATTACTTATTAATCTATACTAAATATTTGCATTGTAGTAGAAATTTAATTTTGATTGTTCACATGTGTAGTACTTACACATACCAAGAATATTTAAATATTAAATAACCCTTTTGAGAGAATAGAAGCAAATCTACTGAATGTAGAAGTGATGACAATATTTTATAGAAGTGATACTTTTCCTTTTCAATTATGATCAAAATGCAACTATAACAACTACAAATATAAGTACCACTTATGCAAAATTCTAATCTAAATTAAAAAGTAATCCAAAAAATGTTTAAAGGAGTTTTGAATCTCTTTTAGAAATGAATTTCTTTAATTAATGTTTAACTTCAGTTTGATGCAAATTTTTTGCAAGATATATTTGAGGAACAAAGAATTTCTAGAAAGGGGAAATACTATGCTATCAACAACTCCTTATTATTTAAAATCAACTAGGAAATTTAATAACCACAGGATTAACTATTATTATTATATTCCCAATTAAGATAATTAGCACTAATTTTCCATTCGTTTTTGAGCAAATATAATAAACATAATTTAGGCTAATAACATGAGAAATAAATTGACTATTCATGAAAAACAATGTAAAGCCAGTAAATTTAAAGAAATACCCAAAAAATAAACTACAAAACAAAAGAAATGAAGATGATTAATGGATTTAAAATATTCATGATAATGTGACATCACAACATAGTTAACAAAACTCTAACAATAGTGTATCAGAGAATATTGTGGTGCTTGCCTAATGGTGATGTCAATTAATTTGGAAAAAGGTGAGATGCTAAGATTTAACAAAACAGTTGTTTATCTTGTGAAGATTAAAATACTTAAGAATATTAGAAAGCTCAGATGAAAAATTCTACATTTTCCACATACCATTTCATCTTATTACCATTATTTAATATCACTTCAATTTTTTTCAAAGCCCACAAAAAATTTAAAAATCATTAAATTTGCAGAATACCTTTTAATATTAAAAATATTTTAATGAAGAAAAATCCTATAAATGATAGTAAAAAAATCATAAAAATCATCATCAAATCATAAAAATGATATGTGATAACTGACTGAATAATAAGAACTTTATTTATATTTTCATCTAGCAAAATATTATTTAATACAGCAAATTCTTATGAAAAGCTTGTTAGAGCAAATATATACAATAACAGGAAATTTATCAAACATACATTTTTTATGAAAAGCATCGCTGAAAACAAAGGAGCAACTGCAGGCGAATCAAATTTCAACACTTGTATATTTATTTCCAATTAAACAGAATTGAATATTTCTTATTGAAATAGGCACCTACTAGATAAACTCAAATAATAAAAAATAACTGTTTTGAGTCTTTTCTATAATTGAGTAACAATATTATATACGAGCCTATTTAGTAGATAACCTCCGTCTTTCTTGTAATTTTGAAGCTTTTTTCTTCATGATCTGTAATCTTTTATCAGCACTCATTAATGGACTACAACTAGCCACTTTATGAGAGTTATTACCATTTCCTGATGAAGTTGAAGTAGCAACTCTACTGGAAGCAGAGGCTACAGCAGCACTTAACAAACTTAGTCCTTTAGCAGTAGAGCTAGTTGTAGATGATTTCTGACTAGTTGAAGAAGCACTAGACTGTGCAGTTGTGGTTAGAGATAAATTCTGAAAAGTACTAGAAGATGAAGGCATTTTTGTTAAACTCGAAGATACTGGTGTGGAAGATGCTTTTGATGTAGATGTAGATGAAAAAGATGTGAGACTTTTCAATGTTGTTCCAGATGTTGATGTTTTTGCACCACGTCCAACAGGTGCTGCAGAAGTGGTGGATGCTGTTGTTGTTCTTCCTCCAAAATTGGCAGCTAGTCCTGCTAAACCAATTGGTTTATTAGGTGTTGTCTGCCCACTTCCTTGAGATATTGGAGTCTGCAAAATTTAAGAACAGAATTTTCATGTAAATGGAAATATGTAACAGTTATTCATAAATTAGTATATCAGATGAATAATTTTGACATATATTTTTGATTAGTATGTTATATTTGAGAAAAAATGTAAAATATTCAAGAAACAGGATTTCACCAAGACAAGCATTTGATACTATTTTAGAAAGTTCAGAATACTGTTTCCCACAAGACTTTTTAAGATATTTCATGCTGAAATAAATAAATAAACAAAAAAAAAATTTTTTTTTTTTGATTTAAATTTAGAGTAAAAACTTATCAATGAACTATTACAAGGAATTAATACATTTCTTCAGTGTTTTATAAAAACAAATGAAAGCACATTTCTTTTTCAACATTTCATTGCACATTTCTTAACTACAACAAACTTAAATGTTGGAAAAATTAAATTATAGAAAACTTTTATAAAAATTAATTTTGATATAAAAATAGGAAAAAAAAAAAAAAAAAGTGGAAAATCTGTTTTTACAAAATTAACTGCTGGTCTGTTTGAAAAATGACTTGTTTTGTTCTTAAAGTTCTTTAATTAGCTCAGTTTATAGTTTAAAAATAAATCAAGATTTAAAAACATTCAGGGTTCATTTAATATTTTAAATATATGAATAAAATATTCAATTAAAAAAACAAGTCACACAGAGCAATAATGGTACCATTATAGACAGACAGCTTAAGCTAACAAAAAATATTGTTGAATATTTATGTTTCATTTGGGAGAACTTTTCAGTTTGTGGACTATATTTACATATCATAAGAGGAGTACCAAAATCTTCAAAATACTAACAGCAAATGTACAAATATAAATTGCTGTTTTAAAACAAATGGTTATAAAACACTTCACTAAGTTAATAAAATCTTTCCCTTTGGACAATTTAGAGCAAACATTAGGTGATGTTGGGTGTAAGTAGATGGATCAAAATCTTTTTGTTTTAATTTTATTTATTTGCATATATTTTTTGCCTTTCCCAATATTATTTTGCTTTGTCCTTCACACACATATTAAGCTTTAAGAATCATAATTAAAAGAAAATATTTCTAAGAAGCTAAGTAGCATAAAAACTTGTGAATACATGCAGTGCTTTTCTCTAAAATTATGCATTGGAAAGTAAAGTACACACATATAGAGCTACACAGAGAAGTTGTATACCATTCTGTCAATCAAAGTATATATTTGTAGTGAATACTTCTTAAACCTTAGTTACAAATATATATATTCTTAAACCTTAGTTACAAATATATATATTCTTAAACCTTAGTTACAAATATATATATCTCAATAAAAAATGTCTAAAATTAGAAAAGATTTTGTTTGATAAATTTAAATTAAAAATATATTCTTTCATAAGAAATGATAAATTTAATTATAAATGATATTTTCTATTGACATGTTAACTTTAACTTTTCTCATGCATGAACATTTCATATTAAAAAAGAACCACTCTCGTGTTTGATAAAAAAAAATGCATAAATATAAAATTTAAATATTTTAAGCATTCATCAAATTCTTTGTCTGCTAATAAGTTTCTACTTCAATTTTTAATGAGCTACATATACAAATATTAAAAATTAACATACAAATTTTTTTAAGTAAATTTTATTTAATTTAATTTTTTATTATTTACTAGCATATCTTAACAGATAGTTTATTAGTGACTGTTAAAAGACATTTGCTTTATAAGATTATATAGAATAGTTTAAAATGATGAAATATATACTGCATGCAAAATTTATTTCTCTAACTATAATACAGTTTACATCCTTTTCATTTTATTGCACAGTTCATTTCAATCCTTAAAAAGAGAATAACTACTGAATAACTAAATATGGAAAAATTATATTAATCTATTTAACTTCACCATAATTTTTTGATAATTTAAACAAAGGTTAAAGGTATCACATTAATTTTAATATTTTAGTAATTTTCATTTTAAATGAATAAAATAAAAATTAATCAGAGATGCATCCTAAGCATCTTGACTGAAGGCTTGAGACATAAATACAAATATATAAGTCAAATATATAAAATTATTATATAAATAAATAGATGAAGTTAACATGTAAGGTAAAAGTAAGTTGATATTTTAATAGAATTACAGGTATCAGAGCCATATGTTAAACTTTCCGTTTTTTATTTGAATCATCTTTCTATTTTAAGACATTCTTCATATTTTATTAACACTGATACACACGTATGCATCCTTTATCAACATTTAGCATTATAACTGGATATTTTAAAGAAAAATTTTGAGCTTTAATTAGTGAGTCTTCTTAAAAGTTTAATGGAAATTATAAATTTTCATAAAAAATTTAGCATTTAAATCCATATTTTTAAGGATAAATTTGCCAAATTTTTCAATTATATTTTATTGAAAACATAGAGAAGTTACAAGTTAAATTTTGTCTTTCTTATCATGCTCTCTTATTTACAAGTAACCTCAAACAAATATCTTAATTCAAAATATTTTTCTACAGTGATATAAATATCTGCAATTTAACAACAGAATAAATAAATAAATGGCTTGCAACTTAACTAATATTTTTAATATATGTATGCTGACATATGTGCATATATACTCAAGAAGATAAATACTTTAACTTTATTATGTAAAATAATAAGGCCATAAAAAACTTACTTTTAATTCAGTTCTTTTGAAAGGTAATATTAAAGCAGGGGGACTATTTTCTGTTTTAACGCTCTTAGTTTGAGATACGGGTTCCTTCACAGGTACAGTTACACCAGATTTAGAAGTCTTTTGCGTTTTAGTAGCCTAATTAAATAAATAAATATAGTTAAAAGCAATATTTAGATAAATAGTTGTTGATAATTTAAAATAATAATTACCATTTTCTTCATGCTTTTTACACATTTAGCACAATACCAAACTCTTCTGGGATCGTTATAATCATAATCGGTTGCTGGAGGTCTATGACATTCCTACATGACAAATTATAAAAACTAATATCACAACTGCAAAATTCAATCATAAGAAATTGTATTCACAAAACATTTCTGAAATCAATTTCTTATGATTGCAATATACTATACATATTTTAAAGACTAGTTTTCAAATAATAAATAAGAAATTTTAAAATTACAATTATTTCTTACAATTTTTCAGTAAAAATATTACAACTAAAGCATTGAATCATTTTTTATATTGGGTATGAATAAAAAAACGCTTTTAAATATTCAAAAAATAAAAATTTATTTAAAGCGAAATAAATTCTATAAATTATATTAAAAGAGAACTTAATAAAATTAAAGTTTCTTTATAATATGAGAAAAATAAAACAATGCAAATTACTTTAAAAAGTACTAACATAATCAAATTACATGTCAAAATTTTAATTGATAACGATCATAATTAATTAAATTTTTGACAAGTAACACCAGACAAATTATACCAGAAAATTTAATATAAGTGATAAATTAGATTTGAATAAGAAAAAATCATATACAGATTACAAATATTTCTGAAATTTATAGAAAGTAATTTCAATGAAATCACTGTAATGAAATTAATATTCTCATAACTTAGAGCACAAAACTATGAGGTGAAATTTTAGGGGCAAAAATCTAACAATACATTTTCTGAAACTACTTTACATATTTGCAATATACTGGGATGTACTATGATATTTATGTTTAACTTATCATTAAAAAATAAACCAGAACAGTAATATCTCTTAATGTGGTTATAAATATTATTCAAGACACTAGAATTCTAAACTTGAAAATTATTTTGTTAATTTATAGAAATCGTAACATTATAAATTGATACATTTTGTACATTTTTGTTCACTAAAATAAAATTGGAAGTTGACCATGAAAATTAATTTGCATAAATAAAGCATTCACCTTAGCTTTCACTTATAATAAGGTTAAAATTTCTTGAAGGTGAAAGTAAGGCTTGATTGCTAAGGTGAAAATTTCTTGACTTTTAATAAAAAAAAAGAATAAATAAATTATCTATGTAAAAGTAATTCATAAAAAAGTTTTGCTTCATAAGCACTTAAAACAAACTTAGATATTTTTACAATAGCAGTAAAATATAAATGCTTTTCTATCAAAGTGAAAATTTCAGAAGACTTCAAAAATAAATATATAATTTTATTTTTAGTAAACATAATTCTTGTAATTATTCTTCAACTGAAATATAACTTCTTGTAAAGAAAAGAGAGTTAAAGATTTGTAAAACATACTTGGTGATACAGGCTATGACATTCTTGACATTCTATCAGTTGATTTCCTTGTGTGACTTCAATTTGGCTATAAAATAAAATTTGTTTAGAAAAGTATTTTATCATTGAAATATTTGCTGAATTTACATTATAAATAAGCTTAAATAACAAGCATTTAAACTATCTTAAATACTACAATTACCAAAACAATTTTTTAAATGTATTAAAAGGAATTCAAAGAAAGCACTGCAAAGATAAGATATTATTTTATCACTGAAAATTATTATAAATGACAAATACATTTTTTATTTTTGTGAAAGGTAAGATGCTGACATAAAAAACAAATAAAGATAAATAAACTTTTCTAAATGGGTTTACAAAACAACAAAAAATTTCCAATTAATACAATTATGTTAATTTCAACTCCAACCCATGTAATTTGAAAAAGTAAGCAATTTTTATGCAGTGGAAAAACAAAGTGGATTAAAAAGCTGAATTATTTCACTATGAGTTAGAGAAACATAAATGCATTATTAAATTGAATGCCAATATTAGAGTTAAATTGCCAGTACAAATTTGAATGAATTATTAATTTTGATTAATCCCAGTACAATTATTTATCATATATATTGTATAAATCTTTACTGTTCATAGAATTGGTAATTTTCATTTGATCTGTATTACTATTACTGTATTTTTACAGTAATTGATTTTTATTCTTTCTATGCATATTCCCCAATTTTAAACTGAATAATTTGGTAAGAATAAAAGGACTTAACGTTAAGGATATGAGGTTAAGAACGCAGGGCAAAATATATTTTCTTTAATTAAAAGTATCGGCGCAATATTTCAGAAATTGGTATAAAAAAACTGACATTTTTTTAATTGCAAGTTTTCCATAAAAATGATTCATTTACATTGCAAGTTAGAAAGTTAAAATCTGAATCACATACTAAAATAGATTATATTTTCTACCAAAAAATTTAATGTTTATGAACAAGACTCGATACAACTTTTTTCTGTTTGCTAGAAACGGAAATTTTAATTCAAATTATTCAAATAAAATTTTAATCATTAATGAATTAGTAATATCTTATGGAGCAACAATCTAAAAACAATTTAATACTACTGATGGCTTTATGTAACACAAAAATAATTGAAGTAGTATGTAAATAAAATGGTAAAAAAACAAACTGTGAAATACATGAATACATGAAATGAAATAGAAATAAAACAGTTATATATACCCATTTAGGTGTGATTATGTGTGCATATGCAAACAAAACTAAAATAAAGCTTGTTTATATTAATTAAATTATACAGGTTATATATTTGTCAGATTTGATATGAAATAAATTATATTAACATACTCAAAAAGTATTAATTTCTAGTATATAAGGAAATTAAGAATCTACATTGTAAATTCCATTTGTGCCAAAAAATTTTATATCAATATCTGAAAACTATGACATTGTTAATTATTATTTAATATACCAGGAATGGCAAACTTTTTTGAGACAGGAGTCAAATTTTGTTCATATTTTTATTAATACCAGCTGGTGGGTCATTAATGCCCATTTGCACTAGAGTTAAGTTTCAAAACTTTTAACTGAATATTTTCATAAAACTAAAAATTTTTAAAATTCATTTGACTCAACGGGTAAAGGCATTGTTTGAAGATTTAAAAATATTTGTGGGATTGGACAAGGAGTAAAAAGAGAGAAAATAACAAACAATATATATATATATGCTTTATTTGTTGACATGTTGAGATTAGAATGCAGCATTAATATCTTTTTACTTTATAAGTATGTGAAATAACTTTTTCATTACAAATTACACATATAACAATTTTATTCCTTTCAATCATACCATATTAATCAAACCATTCAGCTTGATATGGCCTGGAACTTGTATTGTTTATTTTTTAATTTTTTAACCGATGACATTTTAAAAAGCTACAGTTAAAAATGTATATTTAAATTTAGAATACAGTAATTTGAGAAAATTCTTTTTACTAATATACCTTATTTACATATACATTACTTTTAAATGCATTCGAAATGGATGCCACAAAGTTCAGCGCAAGTACTGATTGGTACAGACATGCCTTAGATTGTGAGTCAAAAATTGCTAAATATGAGAGAAAAGAAGTGGGTGTAAAGGTATAGTTTTTATTAGATTCACTCACTAACAAGGTAATGTGTGAATTAATAACAAACAAGCCTGTGAGTGTGCACAATTCTCAGGCTGTTCACGCATAAAGAAGTAACAAACTGTTGGTTCTAAGAATCTTTAGTTCAATGTTTGCAGTGGTATGAGAACTGATATGTTATAACAATTCTATCAATTCTAGTTCTTTTATAAGTATCATGGACTAGAGGATAATACAAGTACAACAAAAGTCATTTTCTACAAGTATAGCTGAACATAATCTTACAAAAGTGCATTTTATCAAAAGAAAGTGTTTTAAATATATATAGTATTTGCTTTGGTTTTCTGATTTTATCAAGAAACAAAATGTGAGTAAAATTACTGTGCTTTTGTGTCAAAGCAGTGCTTGAAAAAAATACAAATATAAATTATAAACACAAATTTAGAAAATCTAAAGAAACCCAGGTACACAAACAAATGGTTACCTAGCAATCATGGGTCAATTAAAAATTTGCATGGCTCAGTGTCTGACCCACAGGTTTACCATCACTATAATAAACAGTATTAATATTGCAAACTCTAAAAATTATATTATAAATAAAAAAATCTAGATTGATCAATTTAAAAAGAAATGTATAAAGTGACCTTAATAGGTTTAAAGTTTGGAATTTGAATTATTTTCAAGTCATTATATTGGAATTTTATTAGCAATAAAATATTTCCTTTTAAATAAACGACATAAGTTTTTGATGACACAAGAATAGGATGGAAGGCTACATAGCCCAGTTGATATGAAGAATTAATCTATTTATCTGATATGAACTAAATTCTTAGTAACATATTTTGTCAATAAATATTTAAATGTTGATATATACATCTCAAATATTAAAATTGAACCCTATCAAGATAAATAATATCGACCTGAAGTGTTTTTTTCACAGAAAATTTCTTTTTCCGTCTTTTCATAACATATATTAGGTAGAAACTTTGAGAAATCTTAATATCAAAAAACTTAAATATACTGAAACATGTCCAAAAAGAGAAAATATCAATTACACTTTTTCAGTAATTATTCTTGCTATACAGTAAGCTTGAACTTTTTTAGATTCATTAAATCATCATTTAAAACTTTTGATAAAGATAATATTTTTTCTTCACAAATATCACACACATTATAATATTTTTTAATTTATGGGACATAAAGTAAACTAAATATAATTTATTTCTAAAATGAAAAATTTATGACTTGTATGCAACTTGACAATATATATACTCTGGATGGATTGTTTGTCCCTTTATAATCATTTTTTATACACAAGGGTTAATTAGACTGGGACCTATAGTTTCGTACACTCTGAACCACAAACAACATCCGAGCCCAACATGTGATTCAAATTCATGAACTGTACAACTAAAAGCCAGAACACTAACTGTTCGGGTATGCATACTCTGGCAGGAATAAACTATACACTAAATTAGCAAGAACTGAAGAAGATTAACTTCAACTTATTTATAAGTAAAATAGATAAGTAAAAAAACTTAATTTTACCTTTTGAGAAATACATAAATAAGAATTTTTATGGGATTTTCTATAATATTTAAATCTTATAAAACATTAATAAAAAGAACATGACACAAACTTTATAAATATTTAGTATCAGATGAAAGTTTCTAGTTTCCTACATGCATACAAATACACATACATTCTATATATATATATATATATATATATATATATATATATATATATATATATATATATATATATATATATATATATATATATTAAAAATAGTAATTATTTAACAAATTAATTAAATAACAATATTATTAAGTAATTTTATTTAATAAGCTTTAAAAAATGAAAAATAAGTAACTTGAAATGTTCAAATCAGGAAAATTTTGAGAAACTGGAAAAACTTCCCTAATAAGAACAAGATATATCATTTAAACATAAATGAAAACAATTACAGTCATAAAGATAAAATCAGTAAAAATTAAAAAAAATAAAAACAGGAAAATGAGAAAAAATAAAAAATATTTAAAGACAACATACATATTTAATACAAATATTGAAAAATCTGAATATTAGATTACTTGCAAATAACACAAGCCAGACCCATTTCCATAGCAAAATCATCGGCATCAGCATTTTCATCGCTGCTGTCAGTATCCTCCTCTCGCTTAGGAATGTATGGGTCAAGTTTTGGAAGATCAGGACTAGATGGATAATATGAATATACTTGTGGGGGTTCCAGCTTAGGAATTTTTGCTTCAACTTCAATACTTTCTTGCTTTGACTGTAGAATTGTGGATTTTATAAATTATTAATTGAAATTGAAAAACTAATAATAATACTTTACTTAATAATGTTTTTTTTAATGTAATGTACTTTAATTATTCAATCTTTTTCAAAATGCATAAATGATAAGTTAATTTTCTTCTTATTCATATGCATTTCACATTTTTATTAAGTTTACATCATTTTCATTGATCTAATGTAACAAAGACAAAAGTTGGGTCAGAAAGAAATCAAAAGGGCCCTGAGATATATAAATAGTATTCAGTTTTCATATCATTAAAGAAAAATTTTATGCCATAACTTATTTCTTTTTATGTTTTATTATGACCTCTTTAAAAGAACCAATTATTATAAACAAAATGTTCAATTTCTTCAAAAAGCATAATAAATAAAAAATAAATTAATAAAATATATAATATTATTGTTGAAAATATAAAAAATAAGCATAACCTGTGAATAATATGAGCATCAAACATAAAAAATCATGAAAAAATATAAATTAAAAAAAAATAATTTATGATATAAAGGAGATTTGTAATTGAGGAATAAAATATGAAGACAACTATTTTGAGATGAGTTTTTTTAAATCTACTGTGTAAAAGGAAAAATGAATCTATATCCTTTGCCATGAACCATTTTAAAAAATGGAAAACACATTAGACATATTTGTAATGTTACAATTTTTTACAGCACAAATTAAGTGAATTCTTCAAAACATGAAATTTAACATTCATAACTTTTCCTTAAATTTGAAAATGATGTAAATAAATATACAAACAAGATCTTTTTCCACATGCACACTTGTTTGGGATTTTTCAAATGGAATTCCTTGGAATACTATCCTCTTCATAGAAAAATTATCATTGCACATTCATTGTTATAAATGTTTTGTGTGTGTGTGTGTGTGTGTGTAAAGTTATATTTTTTTCCAATTATTTTTATTGACACCATAGGGAAAGAAACTATTTTCTTAAATATTAATAAATTTTTCACCAATTTCCGATAAAGCTTCGGTTTTGCTTTCAAAACTTTATAGATTAGCCAGTACAAAGAATAGAATATTTCTGCATTAATATAATAATTAATAGATAAGTGAAATACATTCATAGTTTTAACCTACTGAATCAATTATAGCTACTGATGCCATAGAAAAACAATACTTAGTTTCTTTAAACAATACTTAGGAGTTTTTCAGTAACTTCTGTCAAAGGTGTCTTTATTTCAACATATTTTACAGGTTATTATTCACAAAGACTACAATATTTCACTACTACTACAGATCCCCAAACATGTTAATGTACAAGTAGAACATTCATCCATATTTTCTCTCATTCTTTTTATGTATTATGCAAATGAAGTTGTGATGTTAATACTGAATTAATAAATGGTATTAATACTACACTACAACTGAAATATCTTTGAAATTTTTAAAATTTTCTGATAAAAATTCAATTTTTATTAAAAAAACAAAAACAAATGCAGACATAATTTGGCAACAAATAAAACAAACAAAATACAGATTATTAAGAATAAATAAATAAATATTTCATATTATTATAGGTCCTTACACAAATTAATTGGCAAATAAAATGTATCCACAAGAGTTATTATTATTATTTTTCATTCTTGTGATAAAATTGCAGATGAAGAATTCTCAACCTTAAAAAATCTTTCGAAAGCTTCAAATACAAAATATTTCTTCAAATTTACTTTATATTAATTGAAAATATTACACCTTTAATTTTTAATACTGTTAGAAAATTATATTAAGATTAAATTTTATAATATGTGAATATTTTTTTATTTAAAATTCATAATTGTTTAATTTTTAACTAGAAAGTTTCAATTCTTAGGTTATAGATTATACAAGGAATAATTATAAGTGAGCTTTATAGTCAGAGAAGTAATGTTCATGTAAAAATTAAAATATTTTCAAAACCCCAAACTCAAATAACCACAGTAAAAACATTATGACTTAAATCAGGAATTGACTATTATTTTTAACAACACTGTATTGTTGGAAATCTTGGCGATCATCAAGAAAATAATGTAACCCTCTTTGACAACTGAGCATTGATGACGTCATGTTACAATACTATACTACCACGCAAAAGCTAGTAAATAGAATACTTTTTGCTTTAAGCCATAAGGAATGCAGATACTTGCGCAGAGAAATAAATTCTTGCAAATATATATGTTCTCCTACAATGATTTCTAATAATAAACAGATATTAGAGAACTTTCATTGATTATGTGTTTAGACAGAATGTCTCATGAAAGAATCCTGGGACGAATTAAGGTAAAAGTAAATTTTCGCTTACTACTTGATTTCTTTTGGTAATTGTATTGTTACCAAAATTTGGCATTCCTGCCGGGATTTGATTATTATTCTTTGAATTATTTAAGAATTTAGAATTATACATGGATGTTAATAGTATTAGTAAAACACCAATAAGAACCAATTTCTCTAAAGCATTAAACAAAGCTTTGAAAATATTAGAAAATAAGGAGGAGGACATAGATATAATAGAAACACAAATTGTTCTTTTAGAACAGAAATAAGATAACTTAAAAGAATTAGACAGAAAGATTTTAATGATTTTACAAGATGATAAAAGTTGCATACAAGATAATTTTGATACTGTATATGGAGCAATAACTGCTTACGAAGATAGGTTCTTAGAAACCACAACGAAACTAAAGAGACAATTGAATATTTTGAATAAACCGAAAGCAGAAAATCTGGCATTAAAGAATTCTTTCAAAAATGTTTATACCCCACGGAAATTTAAATTGCCAGAATTTGAATTAAAAAAGTTTAACAGTAATATTAAAGATTGGCTCCTATGGTGGGGTCAGTTCAAAAAGATACACGAAGACTTTGATATTGAGGATGATGATAAATTACAATATTTAATTCAATCAACAGTTAAAAATTCCTTTGCCAGACAATTAGTAGAATCCTTTCCCCCTTCTGGAAAGAATTATGAAGAAGTTGTAAAGTGTTTGAAGTAGCGCTTTGGAAGAGAATATTTCTTGATTGAAGTCTACATAAGAGAGCTACTTGTTCTAGAAATAAATTATTCGAATTCTCAGAGTGAAAAATATTCACTTGTTAGACTGTATGACACTCTAGAAGGGCAATTGAGATCACTTAGATCCTTAGGTGTTTTTTTGCTCAGGATAGTTTTTCAGCTATTTTGTTATATCCTCTTATTGAGTCTTGCTTGCCTAACGATTTATTAAAAATATATGAATGCACTCATAGTGAATTAGTCACCACCAAGATTACTGGTACTGATAGATTAACCCACCTCTTAAATTTCCTTAAAAGGGAAATTGAGTCGAAGCAGAAACTGAGAATTATGTGCTCCCCATTTAGTTTTGAAAATGTAAACAAAAAATCGTTGTCCCCTTTTGCAAGGAGAAAAGCTTCTGCCTCTGATTTATTGAATAGCACTGGACGAAAAACATGTGGGGTCGACTCAGAGATCAGTGAGTGAGCATTTTGTAGTAAAACTCAGGTCAGGATTGTAGATATGCTTTTAGTTTGCGCTATGAAAAAAAGAAAGAAAGACTTTTAAAAAAGGGCATTCGTTTTCGATGTTTAACATTTAAACACAGACATATTGCGCATAATTGTAAAAATAAAATTAGTAGTGTGAAATACCATGGACAGCATTTATTAGTAATGTGTAAAATGAATGAATGAAAAATTTAATAAAAATAAAAATAGTGAAAAAGCGTTAGAAGAAAATATTGCGACAGAAGGTTTGTTAAACAATGCTACATATATGCGACAAGTTTATTTAAAAACTTTAGTAGTTCGAAAAAATTCACAGTAACAATGAAAATAATTTTATTCGGGTTCTCAATGATGCAGGTTCGCAGCGAACTTATATTTTGAAATATCCTGCAAAATATGATGTCATTAATGAAGATTCTATTTTACATTGTTTATTTGAAGGAATTGAAAGAACTGAAAAACATAAAAAATATTTTGTTCACTTAAGTAATGCTGATAATAGCTATCATTGTAATTTTGAGGTTCAGGATCAAGAAATAATTTGTTCTAATATTTCTAGAGTAATATTGTCCCCTTATTTACAAGAACTTAAATCTGATAAAATATTTTTAACTGATACTATGCACATGTTTGATGAGCAATTATCATACCAATATTCTCCCTTAGAAAATCATTTGTTAATTGGCCCTGATATCCTCAGCAAGCTGCTCAGTGGGAGGTTTGGTTGGTTTGTTTGTTGCTCAACGGTCATTTTTTGCACACGAGGGCTAATTAGACCAGGACCTACGACTTAAAGTGGATTCCGAACCACTACAAACATACGTGCCTAAGGTGGGATTCGAACCACGAACTGTTGAACCGAAGGCAAGAGCAAGCTCAGTGGGGGGATGAATGAACTTAGAACTTAGATTAGGATTAGTTTGTGCATAAACTAGATTAGGTTGGACTTTGATGGGATAGAGCGGAGAAATAGAAAGTCAGGGGAGTACAAATTCTCTTTTATCTTGTTATGTTACTGATGCTAATATCTCAGAATTATGGAAGTTAGATACACTTAGTATAAATGATCCAAGACTCAAATGGAAGATACAAAGTTAGATTACCCTGGTTAGAAGAACATCCCCCTTTGACAAATTGTAAGGAGAAAAGACTTGTAAATTATGTCAAGTCCTTAAAGAAATTAGGCAAGATTGAAAGATACGAAAGTATTTTTAAGGAACTAGTTGGAACAAGATATTATAGAAGTGGGTAAATCGGATCCTGAACACTATTTGCCCCATAGGCCTGTTTCCAAGGAAAACACAACAATGAAAGTTAGGCCAGTATTCAATGGCTCTGCTAGAGATAAAAATTTGCCTTTAATCACTGATTGTTTAGAAAAAGGCCCCAATTTGGTGGAATTAATATCTTTTGTGATAAATAGATTTAGAATAGGAAAATACGGAGTGGTTGCTGATATTGAAAAGGTGTTTTTACAGATTGGACTCCATGAGCATGATAGACCACATTTAAAGTTTTTGTAGTTGCAAAATGGAAAGAAAGAACAGTTAAGAATTTTTCAGCTTCAAAGGATAGCTTTTGGGATTTCTTCAAGTCCTTTTTTATTAGCAGCTACTTTAGAATTTCATTTGAATAATGTTCCTGTTGAATACAAAGAAACTGCTCTAAAGAAACTAATCCAGAGGATTGGCATCACAATTCTAAACAACTAAATCCAGCTGATTTACCATTTCGAGGATGTAGCACTGAAAATTTAGCCAACTCTAATTGGTGGCTTGGACCTACTTGGGTAAAAAATCCTCCTGAAGAATGGCCCAAATCTGATCTTTTTCCCGACAAAGGGATTATTAATGCTGAAAGAAGGAAAACAGTTGTTAGTGTTACCAATACAGAAAAAGAAGAAAAAATTTACAACCTTTTCTCCTATTATCTTAAATTTCTGTTGGTTGTTTCATGGATTTATAGATTTTTTGATAATTGTAGGGTGAAAAAGAATTTTAGGAAATTTGGAAACATAACTGCAGAAGGAAGAAATAGATCTGAGATTTCATTATTTAAGTTAATGCAGCGAGAGTCTTTCACAGAACCACGAGATAAAAGACTTCAGAAGTTTCAAATTTTTGTTCATGAAAATAATCTTTTCCAAATTAAGACAAAACTCTCATTGAAAGAAGATTTAGATAATTTTAAATTTCCTGTTGTATTACCTAGTGAACATCTAATTGTTGAAAAACTAATTCAATGGAAACACTATTCTCTTTATCATGCAGGTATTCAGATAGTAATGACATACCTGAGAGAAGAATTCTGGAGATGAAATATAGGAAAACTGTATGCAAGGTTATCAGAAATTGCCTTACTTGCAGAAAATTTGATTCACACTCAGTAGAAACTCCAATGGCTCCATTACCAATAGATTGTCTCAGATCAGCTTTGGTGTTTGAAATAATTGAAATTGACTTTGCTGGACCACTCTTCCTCAAAGAAAACCAAAAATCTTTGATTGTAATTTAAACTTGTGATAAATTTAGAGCAATTCATTTACAATCGACTACTTCTCTATACACAGAACAATTTTTGCAGTCATTTCAGAGATTTATTGCATGACGAGGAAGACCAGCTATTGTCTACTCAGATAATGGGACAAACTTTGTTGGAGCGAAGTCTTCTTAAAAGAATTAACTGGGATGCAGTAGGGAAATATAGCAATGTCAATAAAATTAATTGAAAGTTTATTCTGCCCTCTGCAGCACTATGGTGGGGTGGCTTCTGGGAATGTTTGATTGGAGTAATCAAGAGAATACTTCGGAAAGTTTTGGAACAAGCGTCTCTCAAATTTAAAGAATTAAGCACTGTTTTATGCGATTGTGAATGTCTCGTTAATGGACGACCTATCACATACGAGGGTTGCTATTTATATTTCTGGCCTAATAATGAAAAAACAAATATGTAGGATCGAAATTGGTTTTATTGTTTTTCAAAATATTCTCCATGATGATCAATACACTTTTGCATGCGTTTGAACCAATTTTCAAAGCACTTTTTCCAGTCCGATTGAGGTAACTCCAAAACATGCGTTTTGAATGCATCAACCGCTTCTTCGGGGGTCGAAAATCGTTGTCCACGTAATTTATTTTTGATGTGTGGGAATAAGAAGAAGTCATTGGGTGCCAAATCAGGCCTGTATGGCGGATGACCCATCAGTTCGATCTTTCTCTCCGTCAGAAATGCCTTTGTTTGAGTCGATGTGTGAGAGCTCGCATTGTCATGATGAAGAATGATTCGCCTGTTCTTTTGCTTTTTTCGAATTTCTCCGATGACTTCTGGCAAACAAATGGTCGTGTAACATTCAGAATTGACCGTCCTGCGTTGCTCTAACGCCACTGTTGCCACATGACCGTTAATGCCGAAGAAACAGGCAATCATTTGTTTCGATGTGCTTCTTCTTCGAACAACTTTTGTTGGTTTTGCCTCGTCTTGGAAGACCCATACAGTTGATTGCTGTTTTGTTTCCGGCTCATATGCATAGATCCATGATTCGTCACCTGTGTAGATGTTATACACAGCCTTTGATGTACCTTGAATGTATTTTTCCAACATTTCCTTGCACCAATCGACACGAGCCTTTTTTTGAGCGTTTGTCAGATTATGCGGGATCCAACACGAACAAATTTTTTTTACGCTCAAATGTTCATGCAATATTTTATTGATGCTAGTCATACTAATGTCCAAAGACGCCTCTATCTCACGGTATATCACATGACGATCTTGCTTTATCAGTTCGCGCACAGCATTGATCTTTTCTGGCACAACAACGGATTTTGGACGACCTGCACGGGATTCGTCCTGGATCGAACATCGACCACGATTAAATTCGTTATACCAATTTTTTACAGTGCTGTAGGATGGCGCTTTATCGCTGTATAAAGAATTAAGTTCATCGAAGCACTCTTGTCTTGACAATCCACGTCGAAAGTTATGAAAAATAATGGCACGAAAATGTTCACGATTCAATTCCATTTTTTGACAGAGAAGAACTTTTCAATTTACTGTCAACAACACAAATAAAGCTATAATGGTAAATCGTTTGCTGAATTTATGTTTAAAAATATCAAACTCTCGATTAAAATCGTGTTCGGTCGCCTAGCAACACTTACTGTTGCCAAGGCCAGAAATATAAATAGCAACCCTCGTATGTGAGTGAGGATCCAAATGTCCTAGAACCTCTTACTCCGAATATGTTTCTGCAAGAGGTCAAAGAAACTAGTACGCCTGACCTAGATCTCTTGGATAGTAAATCTTTAAATAAAAGGTTTGTCTATCACCACAGACTACAGCAGGATCTTTGAAAACGATTTTGCTCAGAATACTTCGGACAATTGAGGCAGTTTGAAAGAAAAGTACGAACTAACCACCCATTAAGATACGGGAGATGTTGTTTTGATATCCAGTGACAACATGAAAAGGTTAGACTGGCCTTTAGGAAAAGTGATCGAAGTCTTTTCATCACCAGATGGGAATGTTCGACTCATCAAATTAAGATTAAAAATGGAGTAGTTTTACATCCAGTGCTGAGACTATATCCTCTCAAAGTTGGGGAGAATGAAAAAGAAGTGTTCCAAGAAAATTAAACATCTGCATAAAAGATTACCTGCTCTGATAATATTGGAAGTAAAAAAGATCCTCTCGTCAAGGCTGATGAACAAACCTCTTGATATGGTAGGAGGTTAAAATAGGTAAAAAGACTTATATTGTAGAATTGAACTTTTTTTTAGAGCAAAAACTTTCTATCTTTGGACTTTATGCAACATCTTAAGAACTTTATTTCAGAACTTGAAGATTTAATGTTAAGAAAAATTTTGTATTTATAGTTAATTTTATTGATAATTGAAACTTGTTATTTTGATATTTTTTATTATTTGAAGTGTATTGATTTACTTTTTTAAACTTGTTAGTTCGTATTGTGATGTTGAGAATTTTTTTTAGATTTTAATTTGAATATTGTGTTTGAATTTTCTGAGATATACTCAAATGTGGGAGGATGTTCGAAATCTTGGCAATCATCAAGAAAATAATGTAACCCTCTTTGTCAACTGAGCAATGATGATGTCATATTACAATCCCATACTCCCATGCAAAAAAAATGTAAACAGAATACTTTCCTGCTTTGAGCCGTAGGGAATGCAGATGTATGTATACGCAGCGAAATAATTTCTTGTAAATATATATATATATGCCCTCCTATAATGATTAGATAATATGGAAGACATAATAGATATTACAGAATTTTTATTGATTATGTGTTTAGATAGAATATCTCCTGAAAGAATCCTGGGACAAATTAAGATAAGAGTAAATTTTCGTTTGCCACTTGATTTCTTTTGGTAATTGTATTGTTACTGAAATTAATATAAGAAAATAATTATTAACTTAGGAAATTAATTAATTAAACTTTTGAAAGTTTAAATTTATGGATCCAAATGCAATAAAAAATAAAAAAATAAGTGTTCCTTAAAAGAATTTTTACAAAAAACACAAATTATTTCATTTTTAATTGTTGATAAAAATTGATTATATTATAAAATATAATTTTATTAATATTGTAACACAGTATTTTAGACAAAATTGACAAAAATACTTAAATTTCAATACAAAAATAAATTATGTAAAATATTACACAGTAAAATTATGAGAAAATATGAAAATGGTAGTGGTTAATCAACAGGATTTCTAATAGTTATAGTAATTGCACTTTCAAGATACCTTTAATTTAAAAATTTATAAAACAGATGAGATATTTAAAAGGTTAAATTATAAACTCTTCTCAATAAAAAATTTTATTCGTTAAATTATTTATAATGTTATTTGCTACACCAAAAATATTTCTACAGTCAATCAGTTGTTAAAATATCTTTTTAATTAATTCTTTTTTATCTCAGTCATATGAGCAAAATAAATCTGATTTACATTTCATTACACTTTTAATTTGCAATAAGTGATACTCTGATTAACTTAAATGATAAATCACTATGGAATTAATTAATATAAATGTAAATAATTATTTAAAAAAATTATTTATACTGCACCAAATTAAGTTTACTTGAGAATATGAGTTTATGTTCAGCAAATTATTTTAGTAACTTTTCAGGTGACAAAATTGTTGTTGTTTTTATCACTTGAAAAATTCTAGTTATTTTCTGCCTTTGGCAATCTATTATTATGCTTCAACATTCACAATTATTAAAATGAATCCTTAACTAAATATACATAACCATTTTTAGCCTTTAAGTTGATAATATCCTTTAGGATAAAAGTTTCTTTTTGTTCCAAGAGAGAAACAGGAGTTTAATTCCAATAACATTATTTGTTGGTTTCGATAATGTAAATGGAAATAAATAATAACTTATACATCCAATACATTTCAAATGATCAGGAGCTGTGTTTTATTATAGTGATTCTGTAAGGTCCAAAAAATCATATATATATATATATATATATATAAATATATACATATACATATAAATATATATATATATACATATAAATATATAAATATATATATATATATATATATATATCTATATATATACATATATACATATACATATATATATATATATATATATATATATATATATATATATATATATATATATCTATATATATATATATATATATATATATACATATATATATACATATATATATATATATATATATATATATATATATATATATATATATACATATATACATATACATATACATATATATATACATATATATATATATATATATATATATATATATATATATATATACATATATATATATATACATATATATATATATATATATATATATATATATATATATATATATATATATATATATATATATATATATGAAGACATTATTTTAATAAAAGATGATGATCTAGAAAAGAGATTACTTTTATGGATTTTTATGGATAAAATTGTTTTAAACTAGAAAAATTTCTCAAACTGCCTTTTTGAATAAAGTGAATAGAGAAGTCACATTTAATGCAATATAAATTTTACAAGCAATTTTCTTTTTTTTTAAAGTAAAAAACTTATTAATTATGAAATTACTTCTTAAGCTCACTATATTTAGCACTATACTGTACTAAGAGTTTACGATAAAAGCATGGAAAAAATTAAATATATGCATTAGTCAAAATGACTTTTGTTAAATATAAAACTATTTAAAAGGAAATAAATTTCCATTTTAAAAATTGCAATAACTTCATCTGATCATTAATATTAGTTACACACATAATTAACAACATACAATTAAAAATATGTTTCATATTTCTTTTTATGTATGTTTTCAAGTAAACTTTATAAAAATTTAAATAATGTATCAAGAAATTTTTTATAATTGAAATAAAACATTTTAATTAATGAAGATATATACTTTGAATATATATCATAAAAACAAATTACATAAAATTGATTTAGTAATTCCATTTAAAAAACAATAGAAATAATACTTTTTCAGACAATCTCTTTTCAGGTTTTCGTTCTCTACTGTCATCAGAAGAATATTTATTAAAACTTGTAATTTCAGGAATATCTCTAGGTGCTTTTTTGATATGAAGTTTGCTATCACCTTCCTAAAAGAAAAATAACTGTATGCACTAAAAATAGTAACAAATAGATGTAAAAAATTCAAGTATTATTTCTTTATACACACCTATTTAATTGAATCATAAGAAATGATTAGAAGACTTTCTCTAACAACTGAACAAAAATATTTTTAAATAGTCATCATTATAAAGTTAATCAATTAAAAATAAAAAGATATAAAAAAATTGAACGTAAAAAAAAATCATTCTAATACATTTCTGAAAAAACTAAATTTGGAATTATTTTACAAATAAATAGGAAAATAAACTTACAAGTCAATGAAATTGGTAGACTTTGTAAGGAATGATAACATATTAATCTTTAGTGATTAATAATATTAAATAATATAATTATATAAAATAAAATTGAGAATGTCCATTTTGTAATTCAGCATTATTTTAGAAGATAAAATATTTTTAATACCATAATAATAATATAATCATGACTAAATTTAAAATTACAAAATAAAGAATTTGTCATCAGTACAAAATGAAACTGTTCATTAATGTTAGTCTCATTGTATTTTGAATGATAAAACATAATGAAAATTTTGTGGAAAAAGATAAACAGCAAAGAAAGATGTTAAAAATAAATCATTTTTAATAAAAAAAAAATACATATATAAATACACGATTCAAAATTATAGTGCTGTATTAAAATTAGTTTATATTTTTATAAACTTTAATAATTGTATGCCGACTTTTTAAATAATATACATTATACTTTATTCAAACTTTTATCAATACCATGAAAAATATAATTAAAATTTAAAAAACAAAACTTGTGACTTAGATATTGAATAGGTTGAAAGAACATAGATAAATCCAGGATAATTTAGTAACATACAAATTAAATACTGCCCAAGAATAAAATTCTAAACCATCAAAAGACTTCTGTAATTCTAGATTACTCACTTAAACTAATGAAAAAGGATTTGAAAATAAAAATTAATTTAAATATTTTCTATATTGCTATGATAATAAAAATATATATTACCAATTTTACAGTGGTAAAATATTTTCTATATTGCTATGATAATAAAAATATATATTACCAATTTTACAGTGGTAAAATATTTTCTATATTGCTATGATAATAAAAATATACATTACCAATTTTACAGTGGTAAAATATTTTCTATATTGCTATGATAATAAAAATATATATTACCAATTTTACAGTGGTAAAATATTTTCTATATTGCTATGATAATAAAAATATATATTACCAATTTTACAGTGGTGTAGATCCTATCTTTGGAATTGGAATGTTTAGACTGAGCTATCATTTCATCAAGCATTTGTTTTAGCTGGTCAGTTGAATCTTTGCTTTTAGAATGAAGCAATCTCAATCCTTTGACAAACAAGGGATCAAATTCTGAAGCAGCCATCAATGCTCTGCTGAGAAATATAAGATTATTAGACAAAATGACACTAAAAAATGTATTGTAAATCATAATTTCATACAGACTTTATAGATTACTGTAAAATCAGGATTTGAGAAATCATTTAGTAAATACTAATGATTGATTAAACTATTGTAAGTGTCATTCATAGATGAGAAAAGAATCTCATCTGTCTTGAGAATCCTTCTATAAATGAATACAACAGCCAAAAAATTGATTTTTTTTTGTTAAAAGTAGACTAATTATTGCAGCAATATTCATTTAAAAAATTTATTTTACTTTCTATCAAAATGTTAACATATTCTTAATTTATGAACATAATACATTGAATATTTTAACAATTATTTTTGTAGTGAATTACATATTTATTTTACAATCACTATTAATACAATTTAAACATAAGTTTTTAAGTATTTTTAATGTATCATATATTTGTATGTTATAAAATTCACTACTTATTACTGGAATTCCATTTTTTTTTCTTTATTGTTACTTAAGAATTTCCTAACTGTTGTAATTAGTTTCAACTTACATAATTTTATTATTTAAATATATTTTAAAATCAATTTGTTTGTCAACAATACATTCAAAATTTGTGAAATAATGTTTAATGATTTATTTAAAATTAATATTATTTTTAATTATAAATATGGAAAACTTTTATACACATAAATAAATGCTCAATTGCATACACTATACATTTACAAGTACACACACACACACACATATATACAAATATTTCTGTAGAATTTTAATTAAGCTAAAAGGAATAGAATGATTTTTTTAAAAATTGT
Source organism: Latrodectus elegans (assembly GCA_030067965.1). Lineage (NCBI taxonomy): Eukaryota > Metazoa > Arthropoda > Arachnida > Araneae > Theridiidae > Latrodectus > Latrodectus elegans. Next base: position 46,015,483 of record CM057819.1, read on the forward strand.
AAGAAATATAGTAGTGAAGACAAAAGTAAAGACAATTATTTCACTAATATTTGACATCAGTACCAAATTGATAAATCTACATATTTAAGACAAAACTATCATTTCCATTTAAAATCAGCCTGAACTAAACATTTCTGTTTAGATTTCTTAAATCACTAAAATATTTTTCTTGGTCAAATTTTAATATTCCGAACATTTAATACAGGGGAATATGTAAAAAAAAAAATAAATAAATAAAAGAAAATGATAAACTAACTTGAAGTTATTGAGAAACTCGGGAAACAAAAAGGGATTGCTAGTTTTCCTTAATTTAATCATATCCCAAAAACACAAAAATAAAATTTAAATTTTAAAATATCCAGTTCTAAGTTTATATATATATATGTATATATATATATATATATATATATATATATATATATATATATATATATATATATATATATATATATATATATATATATATATATATATATATTGCTATGGTGAAATATTTATTTTCACAAAATAATTTGATATTCTGAATGGTAGAAATTATGCTTTGGAAAACTAATAATATTTAATAATCTTACTTTTAAACAAAATATTAAATTCCAAATGAAAAAAATTAAGGAATAGTGCTTTAATTATGAGAATGAAATAATATCAACTTCATTACAATGAAGAATTAATTAATAATTCAACTTCATCATAATAAATTCTCATTTTTATATATTTCTTTCTTTACTTCTATATTTTAAATGCTTCATGTAAGTATTTTTACATGACAATATTTCCATGAACGTTCTTTGAATTTCAGTAGTTATTTCATAATATAAGCTTTCCCATTTTTTTTATATATATTTATATGCATTATACAGTAAAAACAATATCTTAATGGAAAAATTTACCATAAAATAAATTTTAAATATAAGATATATTTTTAATACCATTTTATAATAAATTTTTAAATTTTCTTTCAGTCAAAATTTAGTATTGATAAAAAATTTGGTTAGTTTAATAAAGATATTGTGACAATGTAAAAGAAACCTGAAAGTTTATTATTTAATTTACATTATTTACAAAATTAAACTTTTGAAAATAAGATCATTCATTTGCTGAGAACCATTTATAAACACAACAAAAGATTATTCCACAATAAAATTTACTTTTATTAAAAAATGGATTACACAAAATGTATTTCAGTATATGAAAATTCTAGAGAAAATCTTCTAAAAATGAAGGCTGTTTAAAGTGAAAGTATATAATATAATAAAATATTCCTTAGCAAAACTAAATAGAATTTTTTTGTGCATGACTGAAAATAATGCATGATGAGAATATATAACATTAATAACTTAGTACACTATAAATTGAAAAAATGCACAAAAAATTCACTTTTGTAAAAACCCCAAATCACTCCTTTTGTACATTAATTATAGTTTCAGTTAAATTTTGAAGAAAAAATTAGTCTTCATTAAACTTTCCTAAATTATTTTAGAATTTTTATATACCATAAATTTTTTACATTTAACATGGTTGTGAAGATATTTCCTCTCTATCAAATTCTCAATAAAGTTACATAAATGAATTTCTTATGAATGACTATATATGAATATGCACATCTGAAAGAGTATTATATAATAAAAAATATTACAATATGAGACACATAAATATTTCTCATTAATTTTAAGAACTAAAGTTTGACCTTCAATAACATGATATTGCATATTTTTTTTCTATTCCTTTAAAAAATTATATATATATATATAATTGTGAAAAAATTCTTTCACACGATTTTTATCACTGTTAAATTTTCAGGTTTCTAAATTAAGTAAAAGGAAGTTACAATTAGCTTGTTGGTGAAACAGCACAAAAATATTATACTAAATATATAATTTTTTTTATACAGATCAAGAGTTTTTTTTAATAAAATAACATTTAAATATGTAAATGGTTAATATCTTTGAATAATCAATTTATTAATATTTGACACTGCATCAAGCTTAAAATGTTTGTCATTACTATCTACTGGTGAGATACATAATAAAGAATTATTGCCAGGTTTAAACTTATTAAAAAGAATATGTTATTTATTTAATCATATATAAAAAATAAATAACAAATACTTTTTTTAACTAACAATAATTTCCTTTGCAAAGTGGACAAGAGATTAAATCTCATTAAAATAACTGTATTCTACAAGACCTGTAATCAATTTTGATCAAGAAGATGGTAATTTTAGATCTGCAATTATTTTCAGTATGCATAAGTCAACATTCATTTTACACGAATACTTAATGAAATATTGAATAGATACCATTTTCATGACATATTTTCTTTAATGTGCTTACCAGTTTTAAGTTTTATAAAAAAAATATAAATTTTGCTAGATTCAAAAACAAGAGTCAGTCCCATATCAACAAAATTTAAGGAATTTAATTTAAAATAAGTATTTTTATAGATAGCTAATATGGCTAAAGTAATTATGTTTTGATGCATTTTAAAATGTCACTGATCCAACTTCTTTCAAAGGCATTTTTTAATAAGTCTATGGAATGAATTTTGAGTTCTACTTCAATGTTATTATAAGGAGATAGTGAAGTTTTTTTAAGACATGCTAAAAGAAGTTATGGGTAAATTTCTTAAACTTATTATTTCCTTTGACAAGATATTGTAATAATATCTTATTATAAGCTTTTAAAATATTGATTTTAACTTTACACCATATTTAGATCTTGCCTGAGTCCAGACAGTTTTAACTAAAATAAACCTAATTTGTGATAGCTTTATATCTTTTTTCAACAAATTTCTTTTGGATTCAAAAATTTAAGTAGAAATCATTGGACAAGTTCATTAAATTAACAGTGTTAGAGTTTGATTCTTTTATATTAAAATTAAATAATTAAAATAATTTAGGGGGAATAAAAAAGTAACAGATTTAGTTTTCAGTATTTTATAATTTAATAATATCTAATATAAAAAATTTTTCTAATTATTTATAATGTTAAATATGAAATATTTCTTTAGAATGTCACATTGTTCATTAGTTTTCTCCCAAATATGGTCCACATAAAACTAATGACTCCTTACATGAAATATAAAACTGTGTCCTACTAAAGTATCTTCAGGCTACAAAATGTGATTATTTAATCTTCTTGCAGAAAATCAACAATTTAGTTTTTAATTAACTTATTTTTAAATGTTGTCAATCATTACATAAATTATGAAAATTGTTTCACTAGTTAACATAGCAAAATTGATAACATTAAATTTTGTTTATTTTATTCATTATATATCTTAAAAATTAATTTTTTTATTCATTCACAGACAATTGCATTGATTTTCTTATATATTAATTTACTTAAGTAATATTCTCAAGAGTAATAGTATGTAATTATTCTCAATAAAATTCAATAAAAATCTTTACTCTGTTATTGATTTCTTCATATTCTGAGAAAACAAGAAATCAATAAATGGTATTTTTTCCCCCTATTTATCAAAACTATTATTTTTTCCCATAAAATATTATACAAATTTAATTTTTATATGAAGCATTCAAGTTACACTGAAATCAATTCAAATATGCATGAATATTCAATTATAAAAAGAAATAGTCATTATGAACAGAATTAAAATAAATTACAAACCAAAGGAAGATTTTTGATCACATTAATAATCATTTTTTTATGCACACATTTTTGTTTTTTTTTTTTTAGAAATATTGGACAATATAAATTGTTTACTTATCTTCTGTAAAGCCTATTATATATATACACAATGTATAACAAAATTATATAAGTTGGTAATTATGAAAGTAAATTAATTACTTCATGAAGTAATTATTTTCACAATTACTAAATTATACAGTTAAAAAAAGTTTTCAGAATACATTGCCCTGAGATTCCTTATTTTTTACAAGTTTAACTTCTAGAATAAAAAAGGGAAATATTAATTTTTCCAGATAGTTCGATCATACTGCAAGACAATAAATTCAAAACTTAGAGAATCTATAATTTAACAAAAATATTATCATAAAACATATTTAAATAATATGAATATATATGCTAGTAGGAAATTCTTAACCAAAAATTAAAGTTATAGTACACATACAAACAATTTTACAAAATTGATAATATATGAGTATAATCGTATAAGATATATTTTATAATTATTATACCTGGAAGTAGCAGTTCAAACTCACTAAACAGGAAATATTTAAGTTAATATTTTCAGACTGAAAAGCAACATCAAGTGGAGTCACAACTCATTCATGCTGTAACAGTACATGGCAAACACTTCTGAAGCTCTATGCAAGAAAAATATATGCATTTCATGCGGTTGTTTACTCTACAAAAACAATGATATTGTGTTGATTGATTGATTGATGAAACAAGTTGAAGCATGTAGAAAAGACTTCCTCCATTATTTGAAGAGTCTTGCTGATGCTAATCTCTTATGATTTGAATAAGACGATTTAAATTGTTTGTTGAGGTATTTTTTTTTCTTGTGGTGACAGTTTATAAATTAAGAAATTCGAAAAAAAAGCAGTGCATGCAAGGTATGACAACCATATATACATTAAACTCATAATTTCTACAATTAAAATCCTTCAATTTAATAATGATCATCTTCAAAACTATATTATCCAACTAATAATTATAAATTTATAATATTTTCTTTACAACTCAAATATTGCTATAAAAATGCAATGCGTAATATAACAATTATGATGGTTATATTACGCAATGCATTTTATAGCAATTCCTAAGGGCAATTCTTCTGAAAGATGAATAAGTCAATAATATATGAATAATACTTATAGATAATAAAAAAAAAATTGTCTTAGTACATTACAGAATTATTTTACTGCATCTTTTATAGCTAATTTCACTCTATTTGGCTATACATAAACGCGTGCTTTAATATATTCCTTATTGCTTCTTAAGCAGAATTCAATATATGCTATTAAATTTTTTTAATGAAAAAACATTCTATAATCATTCATATGCATCTGTCATTACAAATTTATAGAGCTCAAAAGCATTTCAGGATCAATTTCATACTTAATTTCAATCATATTTTGTCCAAAAATCATCTTCCTTTAAATTTATAAGCTATTTTTTTTATATCTTATTCTTTTTTGTTTAGCTATTTTTTTATATCTTATTCTTTTTTGTTTAGCTATATAAGGCAGTTTTCTAAAAACTAAGTGCATAATTATTAGCTCATTATAAATTTATTGCTCAAATTTCAGGAATTTCAATTAAATTACATAAAATTTAACTAAACAAACATTTTTAAAATGTCACGGTTTTTTCAATATGAAATTACAATATGAAAGATTACAATATGGTTCTATATTATTAATTTTAATTCCATAAGTAAGCAATTTCTTTGAATCACAAAAGAATAAATATTTAAAAATTAAATTATTAAAACTGTGTATATTACTTTGTTTTATTTTACAACACATTATTGAGACATTTTGTTTTCCACTTTTTTAAATTCCACTCAAATAAAATATTTATTGTAGTTAAGAGTTACATCCATAAGCATAATTGTAATTTGTGTCTTTTTTATTATATTTTATAATTGTATAAATGATTTTTAAGGGTTGTACAATTTAAGAATTCTCTACTTGTCATTTCATATCTAGTTAAAACTCTTATTTTACTATATTTCAATACATTCCATATTTATAAATACACTACATAAATTATTTACTATGAAATTTACACTTAAACATAATTTTGATCTTCTGCAGAAATTTGATTATACAGTAGAGTCCCGAAAACACTGAACACTTGATATCCTGGTAGTCCAGATAACTCGGCCACACCCTGGCAGAGGAAAAAAACCCACAAGTAGACCCATTCATATTTCCACATTCCTTTGTTTTGCATCGCACTGTAACTACTCCAATACACATCCGGCACTGCCACTCGTTCAGTCGTTCAGTTTACCAGCAGTCTTTACGTTGTTTCTTACTCGATATGAGTAACATGCGTACTATATTAATCAAACCTGTTTCAAAATTTGTGAGTGCTTGAAAATACTCTGCAAGGGCATTTTCCACACAGAAAAAAACAAGAAAATTTATCTACAGAGCAAAAGTTGTGGAAATTAAACAGAATGTAAAATGCCAGTGTAGTGGCTTAAAACTGGGTAGTCGACAAAAATATGCCTCGAGAGAAGGAAGAAGTGGACGGAAATTGAGTGAAGATATATTAACAGAATAGGCGTAGAAACATTAAAGAAAATTTACTTTATCGTGATAAATGAAACACTTTTCATAGGTTTTTACAAGCCCCGAAAAGAGAAAAGCACCCGAATTAGTAAGCCAATCTTGCAAGAGAATGCCTTGAAATTTTATGACAAATTTAAAAGTCAACGGTCCTAAATTTTTCGTAAGCACTGGCGTTTAAGTATATCTCAAGAGAATATAAAGGCGCAAACAGTTATTCTCCCTTCTTTCTGCAAACGATGATTCTCAAAATCTTATGCAGAACATAAAACAAAATTGACATGTGATGCTGTTGGAAGGATGTCGGACGGCTGCAGCGAGTTAGAATCTTTAATACCAGTTCCTCTCTGGGGAAAACTTCTTGATCACAAGACAAATGAATTTATGGAACATGAGCATCCAGGAAATGTAAATTTACTCGATTTCTTCAAAATGATTCATAGATGTTCAGAAGTCGATGAAAATGACATCGAAAAGTACACTACTGGCCATTAAAATTGCTACACCAAGAAGGCGACATGCTACAGACGTGAAATTTATACGAAAGGAAGAAGGTGCTGTGATATGCAAATGATTAGCTTTTCAGCGCATTCAGACAAAGCAGGCGCCAGTAGCGACACCTATATTGTGTTTAAATGAGGAAATTATTCAGCCGGTTCCTCATACACAAATTGCATTTGAACGTTGTTGCCTGGTGAAAAGTAGTTATGATGCCTCGTGTAAGAAAAAGAAATGCGTACCAGCATGTTTCTGACTTTGATAAAGGTCGAATTGTAGCGTACCGGGATTGCGGTTTATCTTATCGCAGTATTGCTGCTCGCGTTGGTAGAGATCCAATGACTGTTAGCAGAATATGGAATCGATGGGTTCAGGATGGTAAAACGGAAGGTCATGCGGGATCTCAACGGCCACCTATCACTAGCAGCCGAGAAGATAGGCATAATATCCGCATGGCCGTAATGGATAGTGCAACCACGTCACGAGCCATGAGTCAAGAAACGGGGTCGTTTGCAAGACAACAAGTGTCTGCACGAACAGTTCGACGACGTTTGCAGCAGCATGGACTCTCAGCTCGGAGACCATAGCTGCGGCTTTCCTTGACGCTGCGTCATAGACAAGAGCGCCTTCAATGGTGTGATCAACGACGAACCTGGGCGCACGAATGGCAAGACGTCATCTTTTCAGATGAATCCAGGTTCTGTGTACAGCATCATGATGGTCGCATCCGTGTTTGGCGGCAACGTGGTGAACGCACACTGGCAGCATGCATTCGTCATCGTCATACTGGCCCATCACCTGGCGTGATGGTATGGGGTGCCATTGTATACAAGTCTCGGTCACCTCTTGTTCGCATTGACGGTGCTTTGAACAGTGCACGTTACATTTCTGGTGTGTTACGACACGTAGCTCTACCCTTTATTCGAGCCCTGCGAAACCCTACGTTTCAGCAGGATAATGCCCAACCGCATGTTGCCGGTATTGTACGGACCTTCCTTGATACGGAACATGTTCGGCTGTTGCCCTGGCCACCACGTTCTCCAGATCTTTCACCAATAGAAAACGTCTGGGCAATGGTTGCTCAGCGACTGGCTCGTCACCAAACGCCAGTTACTACGGTTGATGATCTGTTGCATCGCGTTGAAGCTGCATGGGTATCTGTACCTGTACATGCTATCCAATCTCTCTTTGACTCAATGCCAAGGCTTATAACTGCTGTTATTACTGCCAGAGGTGGTTGTTCTGGGTACTGATTTCTCAGGATCTATCCAGCCAAATTTTTTGAAAATTTAATCACTTGTTACTTTTAGTATAATATATTTGTCCAATAAATATCATTTTGTTATCTACATTTCTTCCTGGTGTAGCAATTTTAATGGCCAGTAGTGTAGTTCCAGAATGATTCCGAGCAAGACATCATATCCGATGCAGAAAATATTGTAGCAGTTATAGTTAATGAAATCATGCTGCATTTTTTCACATACTTTATTAGAAAAAAACCATATAATTGAAAAAGAACTTTGGTTTTTAGATAAGTAAACAATAATTAAAAATTCATGTTCTGTTTTTATTAATATTTTAAGTATACAGAATCTAATGAGGCTACAATATTTACTTTAGCCTCGATTCAAGTCAATAGTCCAATGTTAGGATTGAAGCTCCTTCTGTCAAACTTATATTTTTTAATAATGACAAAGCTATATAAATAAAAATAGGATTATAATGTGGAATACATAGCAAAAAATAAAAATGAAAAATATTACTAACATTGTAGATATACTTTTTACATTATTAAAATTGAAATTATAAAAAAATGAGAATAAATTATAATTAAATCATATAAATATCATAAGCCAATATACTATGTTTCATATTTCGCACAGTATCATTCAATACTATTGTGAGATTTGCGAAATTTTAATTTCACATTTATATTCACAATTTTTTCTCGGATATTTCGTGCATAATTTTTAAAGTAAATATAGTAATATCTCATTTCAAGCTGTGGTGCGACGTGGATTTAAGATTGATATTTTTTAAGATAATTGCAATATTGCGTAGATAATTATTTATTATGATTGGGGTCAGGCATGAATCCATTTCACAATTTTAATACGAATTAAGTATAAAATTTATTTTATTTTATTTTGATATAAATTTGAATTACTTTATTCTTTTACATTAGACGTTTTTATGAATTCAAATTATATTCTTATTTTTCTACCATAAATTGAACTAGGTGGATATAGACTTTTACAATATACTGTTGTCTTGTTTTAGCATTCTATTTGAAACATATTTCTTTCAGTAAATATTATTATCAAAATTTTTTAATACATTTTAATACTGTTTTGATAATTTAAAGTTTCAATAATTTTTAATTGTAATATTATTAATAAAAATAAATATACATTACCATTATTCGCTTATTGAACTGAATTACTTATATCAACCGTTAGGAGGCGCTTGAATTAATAAGTTGATCCTCGTCTGTTGTGAAAGCATGACATAGTTTCCCCAGCTGATTGTATTTCCCTACACTAGCCTACGATTTGTAACTTCATCAAAATCATTATCTAATGAAACAAACATTGGAAAATACAAATTCTTCAAAATTAGTTTTAAGAAACAAAATTTATGATAAAAAAAGAAATTTTTATATCGGAGAGTGGAAGAACAACAAAAGACATGGTATTATATTATCATGATTAATATTTCGTTGTAAGTACTTAATATTTTTGGAGAGACATAAATATTAAAGGAAACATTGAAAGATACAAACTTTTGAAAATTAGTTTTAAAAAACAAAACTTATGATGAAAAAGGAAATTTTTATGTCGGAGAGTGGAAGAACAACAAAAGAGACATGGTATTACATTATCAAGATTTATATTTCGTTGTAAGTGCTTTATATTTTTGGAGGTATATAAATTAAGTATTAAAGGTACCGCTCCCGCATAATCCATGATGCCAATTCCTTAATTTCATTAATTATTTTTGGATTTCCTTGTTTACTTTGCAGCTTGGTCTTTTTTTATTATGTCATGGCTATTGAGATTGATTCGAATTCTATAGAAAATTCTATTCTTGCAATCCTAGTATTTTCGTCATCGTGAGGAAATTCAGAAAATATTTTGTTCTGTGAGATTTTACTAAGAAATTTTGCGAGGATTGTTCTAAATTATTTTAGTGTGCTCTGCAAATTACTTGACCTTTGGGATACTTAAATTATAAATCGTATTAAACTTTTTCATTATTTTAAATACTTCTTTTTATTCTGTATTAATTTTTTCAGAATTTTTATGATTATTCATGTTTGATACAGTAGTTATGCCATTTAAAGTGTATTTTATAACTTGCATTTATATTAATAGAAACGATGATTTTGTATTTTTTTTTTTTAAATATTAGATAAAATTTAAATTGTATTTTGTAATTCATATTTAATTTTTTTTGCAAATGTTAATGTGTCTTCATTAAATTCATGTTCCTATTTTTCTTAGAATTCGTATTTATATTTTTGAAATTATTGTTCCCATGTTTCCCTTATTTGTATTTGCGTTTACATTAACAAAATTAATATTCTTAGATTTTCTTTCCTAAATTCCTAATATTTCAGAATTATATTGTATGCTTTTTATTTATCAGGTTTAAATTTATTTATATGCATAAGCTTTTTCAGGAAAGAATCTATTATTTTACTACAGCTCTTGTCGTGGTATCTTGGTAACGAAATATCACCAAATATAGATAAGAAATCTATAGATATTCTATATATTTCTTATCTATATTTGGTAATATTTCGTTACCGTATCTTGGTGATATTTCTTCTTCTCTAAAGAAATTAAAACATTTGCCTGATGGATTATACGGCAAGTGTACAGCATTAAAATAACAATATTTTTTATGATATTACAATAGTATCGTATGGTATAAATATGAGAATATAAATTTCATCGTCAATAAATATTGAAGATCATTTGATATTTCTAGGAGTATATTTTTAATCAAACGCCGATAGTTCAAAAAGATATATATTTATGGCATTTCGTTCTTAATTTAATTAATTCTTCAAAAGAATTTAGAATGTTTCAATGCTATCATTTGGCCTTAATAAAATACTGTGGATCTGCGAATAAGATTTTTAATAAATGGTACATGACTTGGAACAATGTTGTGCCATTAGCTGCAAAATAATATCAAAGAAAAAGTTAAATTTTTAAATTATTTGTATTAGGATAAAAAGAATTTCTTGTCCCAGTAATTTTTTAATTGGATTACTCTTCTGAGACTATACCACAAAATATAAAGGTAATATGCCATTTACTCGTAAAAGCAACTACTGGATTCGATCACCATCTAGTTTTGCTTCTACACGTAGCAGTCATCAATATTAGTGTGATTCTTTGCAGAAGTGATATTCTTTTAATCTAACATAGTTGTTCAGATTCCCTGAAATCAACATTAAACTAATAAAATCATATATGCTTAGTGTCAACTAACTTATTGAATGATGATAATGGGCTTAGAACAATGTTTCTTAACCTTTTTGGCACAATGGACCACTTTAAAAATTTTAAATATGTCCCGGGCCTCTCTGTGAAAAAAATTGCTGAAACACCATTTATTACAAAATATATTGTTTTATTATTTAATTATTTTAATATTTTTATTTCAATAGTATAAAAAATTTGAAGAAATAAAATTTTTAATGTGAAGGCTGTTGTTGCTTTTCCTTGATTAACAGATTGAATTAAGGGATGGTTTTCGACAAAGCAACGCGCGTATCATGTTCGACATTCAGTCGATTTCAGTGTTTTGTTTTATTTTGTGACAAGTGTGGAAAATCCCACTTCGCAAAGATATACTGTAGCAAACGGAACAATGGCTGCCATAGCTCGTTTTACAAGCAATGGGTAGGCTTCTGTTAAAGAAGACCAAAACTCTCCAAGAGTTTTCGAATCGAAATCCACTTTTAACAAGGACTTTGTTTTCAAATCAATTAGCTCATCTTTGGCAAGGTTCATGTCATCGATACTGTCAATATTTTACAAAGAAAAAAAAAAAAAAAAAAAAAAAAAGGATTACGAATCTACAGCTCATATTTTATATTTATTCCATCCGAATTGAAATATTTTCCAAATGAAACTTGAGATAATACCAGGCGTTCAACGATTTCATTTTTCAAGTTATTTCATAACAAACTATCTTTCCGAGATCTATTTTCAAAAAGTACTTCGTCCAACATTTGAAAGTTTGCATAGATCCCATTTTGAATTCTATTTTTCCAAAGTGACATTTTCAACAAAAATGCCTGTAGTTTCTCAGTGGTACCCATAATTATTGTATCAGGCCCTTGAATTGAAAGACATATATATTTCATGTGGTTTAAAATGTCTGCCAGGTAAGCCAATTTACATATAAAATCTTTTTTCTTCAAAAATTCGAAGAGTAAGTTAAATTTTTCTTCTAAAAAAGTGATATTTCTGTCTTCAACATGAAAATTCGTTTGAAAACCTGCCCTCATGACAGCCAGCGCAGTTCCGTGTGGTATAGAAGTACCTCATGTTTTGCGTTCATTTCTTGACACAGTGTTTTAAAAAGACGATGATTAGGGCTCTACTTCTAATAAAATTCACAGTTTTAATAACTATTGGCAATACTTCTTTTAAACTGGTTGGAAGACTTTTTGTAGCCAGTGCATATCCAGGTAAAAAAAACAACACGTAACAATAACATTAGGAGCCTCTTTTTTTATTAAATGGGCAAAACCAAATTTATTGCCACGCATCGCACGTGCTCCATCCGTACAAAGTGAATGAAGTTATTATTTCCAGTTAAAGTCGTGTTTGGAAAAGAAAACATTTGAAATCGCTAAAATATCAGCTGCCTTTGTAGTTTGCAAAAGAGGCTCACAAAAAAAAGAATTTTTCTTTAATAGTATCAGCAGACACGTAATGAAAAAAGACAAAAAGTTGACTACAATTCGAGATGTCTGTAGTTTCATCCAGTTGTATACTAAAGGGAAATGACGATGCTTTCAATTCCTCGATGATCTGATTTAAGATTCACTATTCATGAATGTATCACATCCTTGGATAATGGAATAGCTTCAAGTTTTTTCCTCTGTTCCAGTCCACAAATTAATTCAATCATTTCCAGTGCACGTGGCTCAATTAATGTCTCTCCAATGGTATGCGGTTTCTTAATTTTGGCAATACGATATGCAACTTTGAAAGATGCCTCAACCAAAGGTTTTTGTGAAATACCATATCCAAGTTTGGCTAATATTACAGATTTCGAAAACTGGGCTTTCTTCTTTTTAAAAAAATTCTTGATCTTTAGATGCATTTTCATGATGAAGAGATTTGAGATGCTCTCTCAATTTTGCCGGTTTCATACTGGCGTTTGCAAAAACTTTTCCACGCCGAAAGCATTGTTGCTTTTCAACACCGTCCGATTCCTTCATGAAGCAGAATGGATATTTTACATAATTTTCATCATACTTCCTTTTTTTGGACATTTTGGGCTACAAAAAATATCAAATAATCAAATGAAATATTAAGAACAAACATTAAGACACACCAAAAAATACTTTAATTAAAACTTATGAAAAAGTAAAACAAATATTTTGTTCTACAAATTTGCAAGAACTTTGCGGAGCTGATTTTAACGTCACTTTATTTCCAAGTGAAGTAAAATTCAAAGGCTACTTTGTGTTTCTAAAAATTTCAAATTTTATATGGTTTGCGAATGTTTTTTTCCTCATATTGTGGAGGTCTCCATTATTGGGAAATGGCAGGCAGGCAGCTTACAGAGTTTGCCCGTGACAAAAAAGTTTTTTTAAAATATTGATGGAAAGATTTTAAAAATTAGGAGCAGTCGGCGGATCCCCAAAATATGACCCATGGATCCCCAAGTGATCTATGAACTACAGGTTAAGAAACCCTGGTTTAGAATCTTCGAATCTCCTACAAACATGTTTTGAGACTTCTTAATCCATAAGGGCTGGTGAAACTAATCAACTAAATGACTTTCATATTCTTAGTGTAAACATGTCTGTTCTTCTGACTGATCTTGTTCATTTTGGGGAAATGTTAAACCACAAGAGAGCCTAACTGTATTTTCTCTGCTCTGCTAAAACGAAGATAGCGTAGTGCAGATACTATATATATCTTTCCGACAAACAATTTAACAGGTACATCTGTTTGTCTAATGGAAGCTTTGAAGGCATCGCAATAAAGATCAATCAGTAGTTCGTAAAATCATCGGAAACATTGTGAACGAAAATTTTTTTTCTATTATGTTGCTAAAAATGATACACTAACTCTATCAGAAATCAAATAATATTTTCTAATTGCTGTGTTGCTTACTTTAAAGGCAAATTGCATAGTTTTGCTATCCCCGTAAGTGATAAGTATTAATCCTTTATTAAATTGCATTGTCATGTCAAGTTTTGTTGATGTTTCTGAATTTTTTTGAGTGCATATGTTCTTGATAATTAAATTTATTATCATAAAATATCAGTTTTTATTATCGCTTAAAATAAATAAATTATATAGTAGCATTAAATATTTAAGATTTTAGTTTTAACAAAAATCTTTTTGTAATTGAAAAATGTATTGAACTCGAATTTTTATCTTCGAAATTGATTTTTTCCCATTAAATTTAAACATATTTTCTCCGAAGAGTTCACGTTTTATAATGATTTAAATAATATATTGTGATATGAATATTTATTGATTTAAAAATGTAAAGTTTATTACACAAAATCAGAACTTTTTTTTTTTCTTAATCTACAACTTTGATGAATAATATTTTCTTTTTGCAGGGTTTGGGACGCAAGTATGGAAAACTAAAAATCTAGTTTATAAAGGCACTTGGGAGAATGGAAAACGCAGTGGTAAAGGAATGCTGTATTTAAAAAATTCGGTGTCTCATTTTATTTATAATGGAACATGGAAAGAAGATAAAAGACATGTATGTCAAATTTATTTTTTAGATTTTAATTCACATTTATAATTTTATTTTTTGCCCATGAGCCCAACTATTGGCATAAAAGAAATTTTGTCGCAAAAATAGGAAAATGCATCTTTTATACAAAAGAAAATAACCCGATTTATTAACCTAATTATTTTTATGCAATATTAATTAGATGAGTATAATAACCTTATTGTGCCATAGTTTGAAGAGGAAATTTGTTCAGATAGATTCCAGTTGAAATATTAACTTCAACACTTGACTGCATAAAAAGTACAATATTTGTTCTGGATTCATTTTAGGACTGTGGCTAGATCAATAATAATTAGTTAGGTACAAACCTCTTGCTGAAAGTGCATTTAAATATTAGGTAAGCATATTTTAAACTATTTCTTACTTCCCTTGTTAGGTAAAATAAATAAATGGATGATCCTTTCATTAGAATAATGTAAACTATTTCTCTCCTTAATTATTCCTTATTGTATTAATAACGCACCAAAATCAATTTCTGATCAGTAGAATGGTTTTCAGTAATAGCTTAAATTATAGTCCAAATGTTTTCATAAATGAACAATTCAGGTTTTACTTGAATACTTTTTTAGTTACAAATTTTAAATTTTTATGCAGCATCTTTACAAAAAGTTGCTCATTTTAAAATAGGGAATATTTCTCTTTAAAAAGATCAATTTGGAATAATATTTCGCATCAACTTTTATTTGGAGTAAGAAATAAAAATCAAAGGGATCATTGCAGTTGGATGGTAGAGTCATGCTCTTGAGAGAAAAATTCCGCATTCAAAATTCCTCCCGCATTCAGATTAAGCCATTGTTGAACAACGGAAGATGAGCATATATTTTTAATTTCTGCATGCATGTCAATAGGGTGAGTGCCTGGGAATTTCATTGGTTTAGTTTCTTGCATCACATGAATACGACCTCCTACATGTGAAGAATCCTCCATGAAGGTATGGACTTTAAAATGCCTTAGGTTCGCAATACACATCAAGCTGTAAAAGTATGTCAAAATTTATTACAAGGATTTTTCGTAAATTTCATTGAACTGAATACATTTTCAAAATTTACAGACTCACATGTAACTGGGGGAAAAAAATAGGAATTTTTTAGTAGGGTGATTCCGATTATTTTCACGTGTGTTAACAGACGATAAATCTAAATATTCTGTCAATCAATCACTAAAGTTACATACTTGCCAAAATGTTAAACTACATTATTCCTCAGCGTATTTCATAGAGAAAAAAACATTATTATCAACGAACATTTGAAAAAGAATTTAAAGTGGATTCCGTTTCTTATCGGGAAATAAGTACACTATTAATTAAAAAATTCAAACATATAGAAACTTCACTTTCAAAGAGATTCCGTTTTCAATGTAATGTGGTTCATGCAAATTTTCCTATTTGTTTGTTCCACTGAAAGAATGCTTCGGAGTCACGTGATTACTCTAGGTTACTCGCATATGTCATTTACTGTGTGGGAGTGGTTGCCTGATTCTCCCAATTTCAAATCGTGTGATGGATTTCATAAGAAATTCTTAAAAGTCAAGTTTATTCGAAGAAACCTCAAATGGTTTCTGATCTGAGGCTTATGGTTCAAAGAAAATCGAAGCCACTAGAGTCTATAATACAATTTTGTTCTGCTTAATGTTATGCTATTGCACGCAATGGCAGATTTTTTTTTAACATATAATTTCATAAATTTAGAATATATATCTTTTTTGCTAAAGGAATTAAATATATTTTTCAATCATTTCATTTTAGTTTATATATCTAATCCTATCAACAGTTAAATAAGATTAATGTGGCTCAATCGCAGGTGTCATTCATTTAAAATCATAATCAGTTTGGACAATGAATGCCTGAAATAAAATGTCAGTAAACCTTAAATTTCTATCACAACCCATACTTAGAAAATTGACTTGTCATTAAATTGATTGATTCTGTCATTAAATGACAATGCATAGATTTTGAGAAGAGGCAAGCTTTCTTTTTCTAAAAACCCTTACCATTAATGTCAGGAAAAGTATCATATATCCTAAGTCCATCACTAATGTTTAATTTGGTAGAACTCTTCTTGGAATAAGTACAGGGGACTTTGCTGGTGCATACTATACTAATTTTTAATCTTTTGCTTGGATTACACCTTAGCTGTAAATGTGGAATAACTGAACTTGTTTCAAAGGCAAAATTATTTAAAGACACGTAAACGGTTCATACACTATAAACTAGATTAAAAAAAAATTTCAGCACATAAAAATAGATATAAAAATTTTAAATCATTTTCGCCGATTAAGATTTAACCAAGTTTGGTGGTTTTCTTTTCTTTTTTTCTTTTTTCTTTTTCTTTTTCTTCTGTCATCAATGTTTGAATGGCTTGAACCAATGTGAAATAGCTTGTCAACAGGCCTCTACGAAATAATTTATGTATTCGAGCAAAATGTACTTAGCCAATTTTGTCATCAAATTGAAGGAGTCGATATTATGGATCATCACCTGAAGTGAATAGTGTGTTCGAAGTCATTCGACGATAGTTAAATAGTTTGTGTAAATGTGCACGTGGCTCCAATCAATTTGAGCTGTCTTGTGGAACCTTAGTTTTGGATGTCGTTGAGTAATCGATGTTTTATAATATATTCTTCAACAACTTTTAAATATTCTTTAACAACTTTTGGGTTTCTGTTGTTGAAGATAAATATTCTTCAACAACTTTTGGGTTTCAAATCGAATGAATCTTTGCCACCAATTTATCATCTGAAATAGATGTTATGTTTACGAAGTCATTCGATCGTAATTAAACGACGTGTCAACGAGCTCTTGTTTCGAATCCATTCGGTATCGATTGGTAACCTTAGTCAAGGCATTTGCCTCTATTTTAATTCTTTATTTTCTAATGCATAGTTTTTGGTTCACATGAATTTCCATTTATGTATATCAGTAATTGTCTCCCATTATGATAATCCTTTTAGTGGATTCATTTTCAAGATTAGATTACCAACTAAAACATTTCGATTCATTCTTTATTTTTAATACTTGCAACTTCCTGTAAGAAATAGTTTTGACTTTTTGGAAGATGCTCAACGTTTTGACTAAAACTAATAAGAATGTTGGTTACGGATCCTTTATTACCATATTGTCGATCATGTGCAAGTTCTCAGATATGCATGAATCGTATGCAAGACATGAATTTTTCTTCCGAATCATTCAAGTTTGCAAGGTATTTGGTTAAGATGATTATTTAAGTCCATAGTTAGTGGCTATGTTGGAAAATCAACCTTCAATGAGGGTATTGAAACAAGTTCTACAAGGCATTGCAGATAATTAAATAATTTCTTTTGAAACTATTTAATGAACACGGTCAATAAGTATATTTTGATTAACCATTTAGAGAGACAGATTCGTATGAAAGACTTTAATCATATTAGATAGTATCAAACACAGCTATGAGTCTGACTATCTTTTATTGACTCAGAGAATTCGATTCAGCTTTTTAGAAGCATTAGGCTTATGAATAGAGGATCTATAGAAAGAAGTATGCAAGCCGACGAATCACTAATTTTAACTTAAGACTCCTGAAGAGCATAACTAGAGGTTGAACGACAGGTACGGCTTGGTCTTTTAGAGATATACATTCAATTTTATCGTCAGATTCAAGTTTTCTCTTTCTTTGACATTCACGACACGATTATGTTCAAGGTCAGGAAGGAAAAATATTCTTATTTAAAGGAAGTCTGTAGGTTTTGTTTCAGCATTTCTTGTCACTGTTTCTTAGGTTTAGCTTTTTCTTCATCAGTTTCAACTTGCGTCTACCCGTGATTGTGTCTTATACTTATTGTCAAATGGAAATTATGACGGATTTCAAACGAACATGAAATAATACGACAAAAACTGATAATTTCGAAATTCGCTCAAGAAAATTAGATTTGGGTAAACACTTAGTTTAGTAAAAGAATAATAATTTCAAGAAATTATTAAAGCAGTATCACTGAAGGTTTTAAGACTGCATTTCAAACAACTGAAAATTTTCACAACATTGAAAACTTTTAGAAACAAAATAAAGTAATGAAGACATCAAACCCTATATTGACAAAACAAACAACCACTAAATGATTAGAAAATAAATAAATAGAAAAAACAGAAAATTCTGTTTTTAAAAGCTATTGTGTTTGCAAAATTTTAATATCCGATTTCATAAATACCATTAATAGTATTTTTACTTTTTCCGGTAAAGAATCACAAACCGTCTCAATACTAACAGTAATTTTCTCCACAGGAATATCTTTCGCATGAATTTAAACAATAATAAGTTTTCATTCATTTCAATTTGTAAATATTTTATTCTTTATTTAATTTAAATGTATATCATATATTTCCCTGAATTATTTTCTGTAATCTTATTATCAAATTCCTGCCTAAATTATTTTAATATTCAAATGAGAAGTAACATTCTTTAGATGAAAATTCTTTTGCTTAAATTGTTTCCAATTCCACTGTACTTACTGTAATGAAATTTTATAATAATGTAGTTCAAATTTTTTTACTAAATTGAAACTAATTTTATTATTTCATTATTTTCAAAATAAACTATAAAATTCTTTGAAGTTTTATCATGACTAAATTAATTACAGTGTGAGAATAAATATAAGCTTAATATATTACAATTTATTTTGTTTTGGTTTATTTCACTTTACAATTATAAGTTTTTTTTTTTTTTAAAAAAAAAAAAAACATATTTTACATATGCAGGGTCACGGAATTCAATATTACAAAGATGGAAGTCGATACGAAGGAAAATGGGAGAACGACTGCAGAAGCGGTTTTGGGAGAATGGATTACTTAAATGGCGTTACTTACATTGGTGAATGGAAAAAGGATAAACGATCTGGTAAAGGGAAAGCATGGTATCCCGATAATTCCTCATATGAAGGCAACTGGTCATCTGACAAGTACAATGGATGTGGAACGCTAACAACAAGTAAGTAATAAGCTTTTCATTTTAAGCCTTGCAATGGTTTCACGGCTACAGTTTTGTTTCCCAAGAAACACGGGATTCAATAAGGAAATTTTGCCATAAACAAGCATTTTGTTGTAAATTTAAAGTGCGTTCTTTGCAAAATACTTTTATCATTTTAAATGTTTAAGAAGTAGTTTAAAGTAAAAACTTCTCTATCATTTTTTGAAATTTTTAAAGTTATATTTTTTAATATAATGTATTGTTATTTTACGAATACAACAATTCATTTCCAATCTCAGAATGAGTTAACTCAGGTTTTATTCCCAGGTACATTGAAATTAAATTGTGACCTAGATTTTATGTTGAAAGAGTCGACTACTATTCTTCCTATCAGAAAGTAATTCATCGGGGGAAATTGGAACCCCTACATGGGCTTGAATCCCCCCCCCCTCCAAATCAAAGTCAAAATTGAGAGAGTGGATCTTCTGGTGGTGCCATCTATAGGAGAAGTCTCAGAGTAAAGACTTACTTTCACCTTCATGATGCTCTGATTAAACGAAAGACGCACCTTCTGACTTAATTTCGCATAGCCGTCGGCTAGCGAGACTGTCGAGTCCAAATGTTTTAAGTAACAACAACAACATGAGCTTGATGCGTTTCTCTAGGATCTTGATTTGTGTATTTTTGAAATTCAAGGACAGATCAATTAGTAATTACCTTGTGTTTTTTATTTAATTTTTTTTTTATATAGTTATTTGGCTGTTGTGTTTCCCACACCGGGTGTCATTAGACTAGGACTTACTCTTTAAAGTGGATTCCAAACCATTAGAAACATCTACATTAGAAATGAGAATCAAACCCACTAATTTTAGAAATGAAAGCCAGATCGTCAACTATTCGGCTTATAAGTAATTTGACATTATAAAATACATTAAAATTAAAATAGAATCAAGAGAATGTCCCATTTATTATAAGTAACAATAAGTATAATGCTATTAAAAGAGCATTGTAATTTATGGTTCTTTGAAAGTGAGGAGGAAAGCTGAAACTCACAGGTATGCTGATTGAACGAAGCACTTCTTGAAAATTGTAAGAAAAAAAAATGGAGACAGAAGAGAAACCAAGGAATATTATTTGGAGATCTTAAAGTAATAATAATAAAAAAAGACCCGTAAGGGTCCCATTGTGATAATGATAGTGTAACCTTATTTGATGTAGCCTTATTTGATGTCCTTACACTATCATTATCACAACACCCATTGTGATAATGATAGTGTAAGGACATCAAATAAGGCTAAGGGATTTTTCAAGACTCTTTTATTCATATACCATTTTTAATTTATCAATGAATCTTTCGTGAATTATACGATGTATCATCTTTACTTAGTAAATATCTGATAAGAATATGTGTATATTACTTTCTACTTATTTTTAAAATATTATTTACCTTTTTATTTTATTAATTTATTTGCCTCATTTTAAATTTCAACAAGTGACTGCTCGATGCTCATTACAATCTTTTATCTTCGGATTATTATATAAAAAAAATTCCTTTAAAAACTTATTATATTTAAATCGCGAATTTCTAAAGTTTACATTTCCTGGATTATATTTTTGAATATATAATATTTTGGTAATATCAAGGATTGCATGTATGTTATAATCCATGTAAATAAATTTCGTAGTTTTTTCTCTTATTTCTTAAATTTTTAAAATTCAATATATAGTTTATTTGTTTCCTTATTACTTTTTATATGGTGTAATATCATCACATGCATTTACTTTCGTCTACTTATAAAGTTTATTTACTAAATTTTCTATTTTTTTCGGGATATTTCTAAAATAAATTTATTTATTAATTCGTGTGTTATATTGCTTTTCACACTGATTGAATTTCACATTTGGACAATATTTATTGCTTATTTATATTTTTCTACTTTGTTTTTCGATTTTTATAAATTATTTTAATATTTTTGGGGGTAGAAAACTAATTTGTGAACTGATTTCGTTAAAATGTTTTCATGAGGGATTTCGTTTCTTAATTTGAGTCCAATTATCATGAAACTGCCATAATCACGTGAAATAAATAGTCGATGACATAAGGGATCTGCACATTTAATTAGACATAATGTTTTATTTAACTGTTATGTAAAGAAGTCAAATATTATCCTCACAAATTCTGTTCGATTCGTTATTTGCCATTTTAGGACGCGTATATCAACTATATCTAGGAAAAATAAGTTGCTCTTCTTTGGAAGAAGAGCTATTAATAATTAATAAATAAAATATTCATTAATTTAACCGAGTATTTAGAACAATTTTGTTTGCCTGTTAATCTTAAAATTAGTCCTTTTTATATTAATTTTACACATAACTTAATGAGCAATTTAATGTTTAAAAATGTTTGTTACAGTAAAATTTCCCTAATTTTATGCCGTTTCATTAAGAGTTAATTCCTATTTTACATCTTATTCAATAAAAGAAATATTTGACAAATGCTGAAATATTTTAAATAAGTGTCAAGTTCGTTTATTTCCTTCACTCATCACATAACCGTTGATTATCATATTTTTCATAACATGGATCAAGATAAATCATGATCGTTTTCAAAAAATTTCACAATCTGATATTTATATTTTGTTGCGAAAAATAGAAATGTCGTTGTGAGGAAGACACATTTGAAAACGCTTTCTGCTTACTGATTGGACATGATTATTTGCAGCCATACATCGACTCAAACTTGTGGATTTCTCTCGTTGCATTTTATTTAATGACAATGTTGACATGGATGCCGGGCATCTCTGGGATTTTTCAGTTTCCGGGGTGGCCACTATTCTCTTTCATTTAAGATGTAAAAATGAAGTTTACCCTCCTGGAGATACTTCATTTTTACCCCGGACTTCAAGACTTCGTACGTTCGAAAGAGCCAACCAAGAGACGTAATTAAAAAAAAAAAATGTTATAAAACATGAGGGGAATACAGGACAAAACTTTTTTGATTTCTTCACATGTATTTTATTCAGATACGCGTTGCCATAAGTGGGAAATAAAAATTCACTTTATCTTAAAATAAATATACGAACAACTTTTTATAGTTACTCAACCATACAAAAATGATTACCATTTGTTGTAAATGTCGATATGTTAGTTACCAAAGATCTTATTGTATCTCTGAAGTCCTTTTCATGCATCAGGCTGAACTTTTATGTTCGAGTTTTATATTGCTTAATAAAAATAATTCAAATTATTTTCTGGTTGTATATGTTGACGTATATAACAATGGACTGCGTGCAGTAAAGACAAAAGAGTAAAATTTCAATAAAATTATTTTCACCATCGTACTTGTGCGCGTAATAATAATATATGGAACAACTAATTCTAGAATTATGAGTTTCAATTTTATTTGATAGAGAGATTTTGCTGTTGATAAGTATATAAAAGTTAGTCCCTATTTCATTCCAGTTCTTATAAAACCAATCGAAGCAATAAGTTCCAAATAAGCTTTAACAAATCAAAAAAATTTTCTCATTTAAGTGTAGTTGTTGTTACTTATGACACTTGGTCAAGCCAAGCTTTCTATGCCTTGGCAAATGTGAATTTAAGTCGATGGGGAGCGTCTTCCGTTTTAATCAAAGCACCACGAATGTGAAAGCACGTCTTTGCTCTTTTTTAAATCCTTCGATAGATCGTTGCATTAGAAGACTTACTCCCTCAATTTTGACATTCATCTGAAGGGGAGAAAATTTTCTGCTCACCATGGTAACTGCTCAATGACCGACCGTAAGACTTTCGATTCCACAGATTTAACGAGCACGTATATCGCCTGTACTCTGTGGGTCTTTGGTGGCATTGGGAACCGAATTCCACTCTTCCGTATGCAAGGCCGATACCCTAACCACCAGGCAACCACGGCCCTCTCATTTAAGTAACATAAATATCTAGTTCAAAATGACATCTTAACCTGATTTTTTATCCAGTTCCAAATTCCTCTTTAATCTGATAGTTTATTAAGAAAAATATTCCATTAAAATAATTTAAATAGTCCTTTCAGTCGTTATAACTGTATTTATACAAACATTCGGATAAAAAAATGAAGGAAAATTTAGAAAAATGCAGATAATATTTAAAAACTAGTATTTGTTGGAATGTAATTAAATTTAGCAAAACGTCAGGCCAAATGAATTTTACGATTAAAACGTAGAAGAAAAGTAATATGCAGATTTGGTCTTAGAATTATAAAGAATGCGCACACTATAAAAAAATTAAGAAAACATCTGAGGGAAACATTATCGATATTTTTAGTTTCATATTTGACCACTTGTAATTGGTCAAATACCATGCTGGGAATTATAATTCTTCATAATTTGATTTAATAAATTAAAACTATTTATTAGTTCATAGATATTTGATGACTATTGCCACATTAAAATCGTTCGAAGGTTCCCCTATGTTGCAGAAAGAAGGATACGAAACACAACACGTCTTCTTAAGGAAACCCAGATATCCACCAGAAAGCTGGTGGACAAAGAAAGGTATAATCAAAGAAAGTACTCTACTGGCCATTAAAATTACTACACCAGGAAGAAATGCAGATAGCAAAATGATATTTATTGGACAAGTATATTATACTAGATATATAACAAGTGATTAAATTTTCAAAAAATTTGGCTGGATAGATCCTGAGAAATCAGTACCCAGAACAACCACCTCTGGCAGTAATAACAGCAGTTATGCGCCTGGGTATTGAGTCAAACAAAGATTGGATTGCGTGTACAGGTACACATGCCCGTTCACCTTCAACACGATGCCACAGTTCATCAACCGTAGTGACAGGCGTTTGGTGGCGAGCCAGTCACTCGGCAGCCATTGATCAGACGTTTTCTATTGGTGAAAGATCTGGAGAACGTGCTGGCCAGGTCAACAGCCGAACATGTTCCTTATCAAGGAAGGTCCGTAAATTACCGGCAACATGCGGTCGAGCATTATCCTGCTGAAACGTAGGGTTTCGCAGGGCTCGAATAAAGGGTAGAGCCACGGGTCGTAACACACCAGAAGTGTAACGTGCACTGTTCAAAGCACCGTCAATGGGACCAAGAGGCGACCGAGACATGTATCCAATGGCACCCCATACCATCACGCGAGGTGATGGACCAGTATGACGATGACGAATGCAAGCTGCCAGTGTGCGTTCACCACGATGCCGCCAAACACGGATGCGACCATCATGATGCTGTACACAGAACCTGGATTCATCTGAAAAGATGACGTCTTGCCATTCGTGCGCCCAGGTTCGTCGTTGATCACACCATTGAAGGCGCTCTTGTCTATGACACAGCGTCAAGAGAAGCCGCAGCCATGGTTTCCGAGCTGAGAGTTCATGCTGCTGCAAACGTCGTCGAACTGTTCGTGCAAACACTTGTTGTCTTCCAAACGATCCCATTTCTTGACTCACGGCTCGTGACGTGGTTGCTCGATCCATTACGGCCATGCAGATAATATGCTTGTCTTCTCGGCTGCTAGTGATAGGTGGCCATTGAGATCCCGCATGGCGTTCCGTATTACCGCGTTGAACCCATCGATTACATATTCTGTTAACAGTCATTGGATCTCGACCGACGCGAGCAGCAATACTGCGATAAGATAAACCGCACTCCCGAATTCGACCTTTATCAAAGTCAGAAACGTGCTGGTACGCATTTCTCCTTCTTACACGAGTCATCACAATAACTTTTCACCAGGCAACAACGTTCAAATGTTATTTGTGTATGAGGAACCGGCGGAATAATTTCCTCATTTAAACACAATGTAGGTGTCGCTACTGGCGCCTGCTTTGTCTGAATGCGCTGAAAAGCTAATCATTTGCATATCACAGCACCTTCTTCCTTTCGTATAAATTTCACGTCTGTAGCATGTCGCCTTCTTGGTGTAACAATTTTAATGGCCAGCAGTGTAAAATAATTTCTTCGCGATATTAACTGTTCATCAAATAACTTTTGAGTATTCGAAGTATAATCTATAATTTTTTTTACAAGTATGAATGATTAGTTAAATATTTATAAGAATACTTCGATCAGGTAATTCTAGAATTTCTTTATAACTAAAAATTATCCTAGTTATGGGCTCTTTAAAACGAAAAAGGACACATCCATTGAAAACATACGTACCCATTATGACACAGCAAAAATTTACGAGACAGATTATTTACCTTGAAAATTTCATTGCACCATGAATCTCACACGATGTTTTAAAATTTTCTAATAAATCTGAAGACAGGAATCCTTGACACTATTTTCAATCACTTCCAAAGGATTGCTTTCATAATCATTTTCTTATTCTAGATAGGATTGATAAGAGGTTCTTTTCTAAATAGGATTGAAGGAACAAGGAATTCTCTCCCGTTTTTGCCAGATTAATACACAAGAATAAAATTTGCAGAATTTCATTGATAAGCATTTTTATTGACTTGTACATATGATCATGTTGCCTGTTAAAAATTAATTTTTTTTTTTTCTGTAATACGGAAAAAATGTAAACATTCGAACTTCGTACAGAAAAAGCTTCACGGAAATACCTTCTCATTTTTTTGATGCTGATTTTAGCTTTAAAATCAGACTATTACCAAATAATTTTTCAGAATTGCTCTCATAACTTTGGTATTTCTAACTATTAGCAGCAAATGGTGGCCATTTATGACAATTTGCAGCACCATTAGGCTTATTCTGTTTTAAGAAAGGTAAGACAGTTTCAGAATGCGGTATATTTAACAATCTTGTTTCAATGAAAATATATTTTGCTCGATTTCAGTTCACTCTATTATAAACCATAAGAGAAAAATGATTTTTAGTACATTCATATCTATATCTTTGAACCATCCTACTTTTAAGAATCTAAATCGATGTACAGGGTATCTACTTTTTTTGTTTTGAACAATTTAAGCATAGCATAGTCGATACCTCAGCTAGCAGTTCCTCACTGAAGTCTTTCAGTCGATGGCAGAGGAGTGAAATTACACTTTAAAAAAGCTCGAGATTCATTGAACGAGATTCATTGCAAGATGGTTATCAACCGGATTATGAAATATAAGTCTGCTTTCCAAATTACTTCCTATTGAAGTCAAATCAAATATTATTTTAAAGTAATCTAAATTTTTGATCAAAATTTTGAAAAATGCTGATTTTGATTTTTCATAATTTTGTATAGGAGAAGGTCATATATATAAAGGACCATGGAGGAATGGCGAAAAATTTGGTGAGGGTGCATACACTTTTAAAGATTGTGGTGCTCATTTTTCTGGAATCTGGATTAACAACAATTTCGTTACTGGTACATTACAAGCAATTGAAATTGACTCATACTACAAAATGAAAAAATTGCCTAAGGTAATTGTAATTACTGCAAAATATTAGTTTTAGTTCTTTTATCTGAAATTTAACTAGCGAACAAACTGTTAAATCAACATCGTATTTTTACGCTAATCAAAAGTAATTCTGTTTTTATATTTGTTACAAAAAATAAAATTCAAATTAGCTCTAACATGGTATTCAAAATGTTACTTGCAGTTTTTGGGAAGTAATATTAATCTTTCAGACGGGAAGCCAATATAATTGATCGTAAACTTGTGAGATTACAAAAATATAACAATAAAGATAAACAGCAACTGTTAAAAAGAAATATAAAACACAGAAAAATTATGTCCTTAGCAAAGTTTCACAGGATTTCAATCATCAACAATGTGTTATTTGATTCAGCAATATAAATACACAAAAACTTACTTAGAATATTGAAATTTTGCATGGTTTTTCTCCCCAAAGCTTTTCCTTACATGAAAATGTAATTAATTAATG
This sequence comes from Latrodectus elegans, assembly GCA_030067965.1. Classification (NCBI taxonomy): domain Eukaryota; kingdom Metazoa; phylum Arthropoda; class Arachnida; order Araneae; family Theridiidae; genus Latrodectus; species Latrodectus elegans. Next base: position 46,042,998 of record CM057819.1, read on the forward strand.
CGAAATAGAACAATATAAATGGTAATTTTATCATAAACTTTTTAATAACTGCTCATGTCTCTGAGGAAATTTGGCAGCAAATAAAGTTTAATATTCAAATCTATTAATAAAATTGCCGTTATTAATATCCAACTCAGTCTAACGAAGTCAAGCCAGATCCATAAATCTCTACTGACTTTTAAAAAATCGAAGACAATATGAGTGGAAAAATTCATTTCTTCTAAAAGGAGACTCAAACATTTCAAAGATGTGCCTGCTGTTGGTGGCGATTTGGACAGAGTGGGTAGGATTTCCCACCCTACCCTCAGGAAATGTGTAACATTTCAGGTGGCTAGTAGCAAAACGTAAATGCAGGTTTTTCTGTCACTAGTCTTAGATAGACCAGATTTACTGTCCCTGTACAAGAAGTGAGTAAGGAGTATCATTCAATCCTTCTTAATTTGGGATTTTTTTTTTTTTGGGGGGGGGGGAAGTTCAAGGTAGGAGAGCTTTGAAAATAGGAATGTGCGACTACAACCCTCCTTAACAAGACTGTCTGCCATTTCGTTACCGAAAAGTTTAACATGAGATGGAGTCCACAGGAAGTAAATGACATGTTGAAAAGAAATGAGCTTTAACTTTAATAAGATAAAATTAATTGTTTTGTCTCCAATGGGAATCCAGTTACTGAGATGTTGCGCCAAACTGTGGCTATCAGTAAGAATCCAAAGTTTGTCATGAATATTTTCTTTCAGAATGAACTCGAAACCTAAATTAATTGCACAAGTAGCTCACTTCTGAAAACGGAACACAAGTCTGAGTTACGTAGAAAATTAATTCTGAGTTAAGCTCATTAATGATTAATAAAGTAAAATATAGAACATGTATTACAATAGATATTTTCAGCGGAAAATACGAACAAAAAATTCATTAAGATATTGCATAAATGTGCTTCAGTTTCTCACTTTATAGATGGAATTAATATAACTCACTGAATTCTAACATTAAGAGTAATAAAATTATATAATTAATCAACCTGCATTATACCAATACATAATTGTTAAAATTAAATTTAAAAAATTCCATATCGCGCGAATTTCCTCTTTATTAAGAATTAACAATATTTTTATAGACGGCATACCTCTTTACACCTAAACTTTATTCAAAATATTAACTCAAATATTTTTTTTAATCTTAATAAAAAATAATAAACTATTACATAAATTTCTTTTATGTTACTCAGAAAAGCAAGAATTTTATGTTTAGAGAAATTATTTTTGTTATTTTGGTTTCCAAGCTTTAAATACGATTTAATAAATGTCAAATATCTGTATTGTGAAATTATAAACATAAAACAATGAATGTTGAAATACCTTTAAAATTGTGTAAATGATAATATAACAATAAAATCACAAAATCATTAACTTGCCGTTAAATCCTATAATTCCCTTTAACATATCATTAGTACCATTATAAAACTGATATAAGTTCATCAGTAATATTGTTCATGTACTAATTTGATAGGTTATTACAACTTTTGTCACCTACATATTTTTATATTGATTATTCTATTATAAAATGAAAAATAAAATAATCATTTTAATTATCAAATAATTTATTTAAATGCATGAGAGAGAGAATGAAAGAACTTTTATTTGAGTATAACTAAAACTGCTAATGCAGTATTGACGATAAAAAATTTTGTAAACATTAATAGATAAATATCTCATCAAAAATATTTCTCATTTTACTAACATCGCTAATAAAGATATCATATTACGTGTAATTGTCATTATTTGATACGTACACGCATTTTTTATATCTACTACTACATGTTAATTATCTATGCAAACAAAATTTGAAACTTCAAAAGGGATAATTACATAATATGAAATTAAATAAACTTAAGTGTGTTTTCTAATAAGAATTTTTATTTCGCATTTTAAGCAGTTTTTATTCTCCCCCCCCCAAATTGTTATTATTTTATTTTTTTATGATGGGAGAGCAATCCATGTTAATACATCTTTAGAAACATCGCAAACAATAATAATTAAAACAAATTATGAAATGCTATAAAATTTTCAAAAGTATTAAGATGTGATTTAAACTCGTGTGTGTGTATAATTATAAATATTTATAACATATATAATTGTAGTGAATATTACAATGATAATATTAAAATAAATGTAGTTGAATACTAAATTTTTTTTGTGCTTCATAATTAAATAGAGAATTATACTTGTCTTTTTTTACAATTATGTTGATTATATTATAATACTTTGAAGTTATAAATATCAGCATCAAATAATTTATCTCTTATTAGAAAAATTAATTTCTTTTTGTGTTTATTTTTATGATTTCTTAAAAAAATATTAAGTTAAAAATTAAAATTCAATATAATGTGCTATTATATTGGATTATCTATATTTGATGCCTTAGATGTAGAATGAGAAATGTTTATTTTTAATATAAAAATGCCTATATTTTGTTGAAATAACTCAAAAATATTTCCCTCTTTCAGTGCACTTTACAAAATGCTGAAGAAATCTTCAGGAAAGAGAAACGGAAGCTTTTAAATGAGAAAAATTCTCTTTAAAAATATAATTTAAACTGTGGAATACATAATTTTAGTACAACATTTCTTTCCCTTCTGCATGAAGTATTCTAGGTGAAAGTTCTTGGCAGTGGAATATTTCTCATCAGTACATCTACCAAATACATAATTTGCTATTAATTTCTATTAAGATTTTTCATACATTGATCCCATTTTTAAATTCTTAATAATACAAAAATATCTACTTATTAAAATCTTGAAAACAGTATTGATATTTAAGAAATATATGATACAATTAAAAAAAAAGCATTGAAAATTATTCATTTCATTTGTATTTATTTATTTATAACATATAGCGACAATCTTGGTATTCGGAATTTCGCCCTGGTTCTGAAGAAAGTTATCATACTCACATAAATAGTCATCAATGAAAGCTGCAAAATATCGTTAATAATACAATATAAATTTTTAAACATAAGACATTTTTCTAATCAAAAGACATGTGAAGTAACAGCAGATATATATGAGAAATTATGCTCGAAATATAACAATATTTGATGTTTAAAATCATCCGAATTGAAAATATTGTATTTAATTTTCCGAGTTTATCCTTTTGGAATAAAATCACAATGAGTGATTCGTATTTTTATCATTATGTAATGCCTTAACTTGCTTGCTTTTTTATTAGTAAAATAGAGTAAAGAATATTATTTTTACAAACAATACCATTGTTATTTATTGAGCTAAAATGATTTCTAAAGATTCATTTTTTTACTATATTGGCGATAAAAAGTTTTCTAAAAGTTTAATGTGGAATACCTTCCCAATATTTTCTCTATTTTTTGAAAAGCAGAAATTGATCATTATATTATAAATGCTTAGGAATCATTGTGGTCCAGAGTTAGGACGGCGCTCTTCAGATTATCAGGTCCCTCCCTAGTTCAATTGAACAGCGTAAAATAAATATTTTTGACAAATACGTCATGGATAGACTATCCTCAGACGGCCGTTGTGACCCATTGTGTTGAATGCCTTTCTTCATAGAGAGTGAGCCATATTCAATTGTAGAAAGGAAGAAAACCATGAAAACTCCCAAGATCCCAGCCCAATGATGGGCTTTCAGAATGCAGGAGCCATTGTTTAAGTGACTAAAACGAAAACCGTAGACTTTACGCTACGAAGAATGCAGTTCTACCATAGGGACACAGTGAGAGAGAATATGGGTGTTACACTTCTGGCTTCTGCAAGAACATTTGTAGGGGTAAGAGCTTGGAAGTTTTCCAGGCTTTTGTGACGTGTGAATACGGCTCACTATCTCAAAAAAAAAAAAAAAAAAAAAAGTCTTCTCGTAAAACAATTTACGTAGTGGATATTTAAATGCCTAATACGATCTTTGACAATCAAGCAGTAAATTATGTGATTTCACACTGTGTTTACCATTAGCTTGTATTAATATTCATTTTACATATTGTTCATGAAGTGCAAATTATGATTATCAGAAAAAAATGAAAATTATAACCAATTAATAATAATTATGAATTAAACAGCAAGTGTATTCCCAAGAATTTTCGTTTTACATTTTGAGTATCTCTTTTGTAAAGTAGGGAGTTTTTATCTGAAATATCGTACAAAACAGATTGGCAAAAAGAAAACTGCTGTAAGACATTTGAACTTCTTTTAATGCAGGAGTATTTTTCATGGATAAAGGGCTTTATTCACATGCTGCAAATGAGGAGACTCAATAGCACCCATTTGACATTTATCCGTGTAAGAAACAAAAACGTAATAATCATCTCATGTTGTTCAATAAAAAAAGGAATTAAATCTGATATCTGCTAACTCTGATCAGAGAAATCTTACTTCCAAGACATGGTGATTCTATTTCTCATCGATCTGGAAACTGCCCGTACTTTTTAGAATTAAGTAGAAGACATCTTTAATATCTTCAATACCTTATTTTATCACTGGATGGTTTTTGTCAGAAGAAACAGGAGTCGGGGCTCCTCCCTTGGGAAGATGGAACTTAACCGACTTAGAAGGATACTTCCCAATCATCTGTAATACTTTTTAAAAGAAATAATGAAATATCTTAAAATACTGATACCGGTTGAGTTCATCTCTGTTAATGTAAAATAGTCAACATTACAAGAAATATTTTTAAGAAAACGATATAAAAAAAGTATAAATAAAATATCAATATTTTATAAAATGTCTGTATATTTTTATAAAGTTTATTTATGCGTAAATAATCTTTGTTCCTCAGTGGCACACCTCGAGGTGAGCACTGTCTGTGTGTGTGGTTCCCTCAAGACCTCTCTCTATTTTGGCCATGGTGTTCCAATTGAATACTCTTAAAATAGTGAGATCACTTTCAAGGCAGTCAAAAGCATCCAAGATTGGGTCGACTTCCAGTTCTTGCTCCAGAGGTCCAGGCGAAAAACATTTTCTGTGTTGAACGCTTTTTGTTCATTCTAATAACATGACCAGCCCATTTAATTTGATGGATTTTATATTGGCTTCTATGGAGGCATGACAGAGTTATGTATTTGAGCGTCTGTACCCATAAGCTATCAACTTGTATACCTCCAAAAAAAGGTTCTTAGAATAAAGCAGTGATTCCCAAAGTGTGTGCCACGGCACCTTGGATGTCATGAGGAAAAAAACGGGTGCCGAGATTGGTTTCATGTATTGCAGAAGCACATGGTGTGCCGAGGAGACAAACTTTCAGATAGTACGATGACATTTTCCACAAAGCATTTATCACAACTAGCTGACAGGTTTTCAAAGTAACCATAAAGACCAAACGAAATTGCGTAAATTCAAGATACATTCCATATTGAAGCTCCAAAAACATTCACTTCACAAGAAGAAAATCTAATTAAGTTATCAAAGGACACAAAAGCCTGAAGGCAAAATTCGCTTGTTTAAGGTTGGCGGAGTTTCGGATATCTATAAAAAGTGAGTACCCATTTTAAGTTCAAAATCAATGGGAATTCTAATTCTCTTTGGAATTTCATATATCAATGAAGCTGGATTCTCAGTAGCTGCTGTTATAAAGAGCAAATATAGTTCGACAGTTAATATTGAAAGAGAAATGAGAGGTAGCTGTCTATCAAGCTTTATTCCGCGATGTTGCACAGCTGATATGCAAACTACAGGCTCACCGATCGCACTAAAACAAAATACACGCATAACAAGAGCATCTGTATTAAGTCATTTTACAATTAATTTAATTTTGTTAAGGCTTTTCAATTAATTATAATTATGTCCTGACTATTTTCCTAATTTTTCTTCACAATCGTACAAATATGAGAGACATATGTTATATTTATTACATAATGTCATACTACACGGGAAGGTTATATGATTAGATTCTAATTTCTTTAAGGGAGGGCACTACTTGAAAAAGTTTGGAAACCTCAGGAATACACAATCTAATATTTTCTATACCCGAAGAGGATTGAAGAAATTGAACTCATAAAAATTTATACAATGAGATGTAAGTTAAATCGCGATAGTTAAAATTCAGTTAATAATAATGTAACCGAATTTCACTTATCTCCATTTGAATTTTTTATGAATATAGAGAAAGTTTAAAGAGAGAGTGCTTAAATTATTATTTAGTATGAAATGGAAAAACTTGATTTTCACCTCATTCTACTGTCAACTTTTGAATGCCAGGGCTAATTCGATCGCTAGCAAGCAGCCCCTCTCTATAACTCAATAAGACGAATAAACACCATAAGCTTAGCCCATGACACAATCATTTGGCGATAAATCTTGTTTAAATGCAAAAAAAAAAAAAAAAAAAAAAAACATATATTCAATGAAAACAATGTTATAAATTTTTAAACAGCAAACATCTTTCAAATTAGTAAATATTAAAGTGTTTTAATAAAATGTTAAAACAAAATTCTTAGTTATGATATTCAAGAAAACTGAAACTTACTTAGAAAAGAATGAAAATAATAGTTTATTATATGATAATCTTAAATGGACTTGTATTTAAATGTAATCTTCAAAAACTTAAAGGAAACAATAAAAAATTATAAAAATGAAAAAGGGAGAATCGTGCATTCAAACATACATATTATAAAAACTCCTAGAATTGTAAAATATTTGTATTTTCAATAAAAAATACACGAGGTATTTTTAAGTATGTTTATAAATATCAAATGATTATCACAATGTTTGTGATCATAAATAACACATTCTAATAAATCTTTATATATTTAGTAACAACATTATCAGAAAAAAACTCTAAAATCAATTCCTAAATAATCTATCAAGTTAAAATGTTAATAAATGAAACTAATTTAAAATAAAAGATAAATTATACGTAAAAACTTAAATATAACAAAATTCAGCAGAATTTTTTAAAATTTATATAAGCTCATTTTTTATTTCTTTTTAATTTATGAAACACTGAGGAAATTTCTCAATTTTACTTTTAATATAAACACTATTATACTCATGTAAGCTAATTATATAAAAAAAGATATTTTTAATATTTTATTTTTAAAAAATGTCTAAATAGCAGTAGTTTTTATGCTGAGTTGTATTTTTATACAAGGGATTAAAAATTATTCTTTATCATATGGATAGTTTAAAATTAAAGATCTTACTCAGCTTTTAATTTTAAGCGCTAAATATCCTTATTAAGATTTTTAAAGATATAATTAAGATAACTCATTTAAAAGAAATGGAAAATGAAACGTGAGCTATTTTCAGTTTACAAAATTAGTAAGTAATGATTATTATTTACAAAACTTTTAAAGATTCTCAAAGAAAATAAAAATTTATTATTCCATATTTGCAAAAATTGTTGAATTTCTTGAGATGAAATTCGTGAAAATCAGTTTAAAATTTAAAAATAAAACTGTATCATCATAATGAACAAATAAAATAAATTAAATATATATTGTTACAAATTAATAAATAATTAGTATTTATCTTATAATATCTCAGGCAGATCGGAAATACATTTTGGACAAAAAGTGCGGTATTTTGAAGTGTTATACGTTAAAAGCGGGTTTTCTAATGATTTGGTGACTTGGCGATGTTTTGGCGAGAAATAGATACTTCTGGAAACATCCATCACCTAAGCTTTAGGACCAATATTAAGCGAGATAGCCTAGAAGCTTCCAGAACCTTGGCGAAATTGGTATATTTCCCCACCAAGTCAGGTATAAATACCGCAGCTCGACATAGTTGGTCAGAGTTTTGTGAAGACAGTCAGTTTTGTGAAGACGATTAGTCGTGACTGCTAGTCTAGAGAAGCTGTTCTCTGCCTGAGGTATTTGAGACCTGTGATTGGAAGCTGTTACTTATTGTATCTGACGAATTGTAGCTGTATAATTGTGATCGATACAGCTGGTATTTCTAGTGGAATTTTTACAAATAAAAGTCTTGTGTTCATTGAGTGGTTGCTTTATTCAACTCTCAATCCACACGAACCCTGAAGCTTGTGGTGCAATATATATATATATATATATATATATATATATATATATTAAATGCTATAATAACCATAAAACCTTAAAAAAAAAAAAAAAAAAAAAAAAAAAAAAAACCTTTGAGAGAGATTTTGAATGAAAAGAAATAAAAGAAAATAACAGAATTCTCAACATATTTAAGCAAAATTTTATTTAACACTTACAAAAATATTTATCACAATATTCAAAATTTTCCCAAAAATATAAATACTTTACTTAACAGGATTAAAAATAATCTTCATATTAATTCTTTATCACATTTCGGTTTTATTTATATCCTAAACTATTTCAGTTTCTGAAAACATCAAGATATAAAAAAATTATTCAATATTTTTCTTGTAGAAGAAAATCCTAAACACTAAAACAAAACAAAATTAAAGCACACATAAAAATATAAATAATCAGAACACTAGGTATGCATAGACTCGCTTGATATCTTCCATCAAGTGGTAAAGAAATGCACCAGTTAAACAATCAATTTAAATAGAAAAATTAAATAACAAATGTTTAATCTCATAAAATGTATTACCAATATAAAAATGCTTTTTAATTTTTTGCAAAATTAAAAATTGTGATTTCAAAGATAAGATAAAATAATTTATATATTTCTGACATTTCCATGTAATTTAAATTTTGTATGCTAAGATAAATAAAGACATTCAATAATAAAGAGCATTTAAGACATCTTCCTAATTATTGATAAACAAGAAATATTTTAAATCAATTTTTAATTAAAATAATTTTTCAATGGTTTGCCAAAAGTTGTATTGTTGTATATTTTGAAATTATGCTCCTTGAAATTAAAAACATTTTATCATAAAATGAAGAAAATCAAATTTTTTAAAAGTTTATACATTTTAAGTATACAAATGTTAAAAATAAAAAGTATAAGTAGTTCTCTCAATGTAAATAAATTAATACTTGATACTTAAAAAAATTATTTAAAGAAATGCAATAATTAAACAAACACCAACTAAAGCTTAATATGATTTTACATCATGTCTCTGAATGATGTTATAGATCAGAGACATAATTAATATTATTACAAGTCATTATAGATTTTAGAAATACACATATATGTGTGTGTGTGAATCAATAACAAGCAAACATTAAAAACAACAGAATATAATCTTAAAATTGATAAATTAAACACAATTTATACTGTTAAAATGTTATAAAATATTTTAAACAAATACTGATAATATAATTTTGACAAATATATGTATACATACACACAATCATTTTTCTAGATAACTATTCTACATTCAAATTGTTATTGAAAAAAATCGTGTATTTCTTTTAATAATTTTTAAATTTGACAGTCAGTTTAAGAGAAAAATTTTCAACCTTAATTTTTATTACTATGTAAGAAATAGTTGTAGAAAATGAATAACTGAATCATTGAAAGAAAAATATTTAAACCATATGAGAAATAAAACATTAAATGCATGATAAATTAGAATTATAACAAATGCATTAAATGTTATAAAATTTGCAAGTACTAGATTATTAAATACACTAGTACAATATTTCCTTAACTTACTTATTGAAAATTTTTCTTCAAACTCATCAATATATATATAACTTTCAGTAAAATTATATACATCATCATCAACCCCTGAATGCCTTATTTTAATATAGATGTTTTAAAATAAAAAGTGTAAAGCCAACTGAAATGTAACTTTTTTCCAAGCAATGTAATTGCAAAAACTGAGCAAGTTTCTACGTTTCTTTAGAACACATTCATTACAAGGATTCCAAATTTTTTCAATCTTAACATACAAATTTAATGTTTTTATTTAATAAATTTTTATCTCAATTATGAATAGCAAAATAGAAAATCCTTGAGCAAGGAATAGAGCAAATACTTTGAAGAAAATGATTTCCACTCTGACCAGTAATTTTAAACCATTCCTATTTTTCTTATGCCTATAATTCATTTAAGAAAAATATCTTAAGGTGGCAATTAAATAGAAATGGAACAAATGTAGTAAAGGTAATTTTTTTTAAATACCTAACAATAAAAATTGTATATCTTGCTTATCTTTTTGACATAGTTAACTGAGCGGCAATAGCATTATGATAAGAACACATATTACTTTCTTAAATCATTTTATAATAACTTGGTAAAGGAAACAACAATCATATATTTTAGGCATATTACAAAAACTTTTTAGTTCACAATGTTATTTATCCAAACTGTAGAAATAAAGCTTGTTGAACAGTATTGTTTTTTATTTTGTAACATATACACACATAAATTTAAATATATGTGTTCATGTTACTTAAAAAAACTGGCTGATCATGCTTCTCTGTAATATTTCTTATTACATTTATTTTTGCTACAGCAAGCAGTTATCTTATCTTCCATACCAATAACATTTTTCAATATTTTTCTGGTGTATTAGGCAATTACACTATAATTTAATAAAAAATATTAATGTACTCTTTTCCTTAGGAATTCATTCTGGTGCTGAGATATTAAAGAAAGTTAACAAAAGATTCAACATTACATAAAAATTATTGTATATTAAAATTCTCTTAAATAATATAATGCTTTTCACATACAGAAATCCTTTACAGTTAAAATAATATTAAAATTACTAGTTCTTAAATTTTATTTTGCTTTTAATGTAAGCAATTTTTAAACTATTTTTGTAACATCAAAATATAACTGTATAGTGAACTGGAAGTCATAAGTTAACAAAGGTTTAATATAAAAGGTTAAGCAATGGCAAAGGTTCTTTGAAAATAGTTTTGAAACATTAACAAAGATAAATTCAACAACAAGAGATAAAAACAATCCTTGATTAGTAATATTATTGTAGCATGAAAACTGGTTACCAATTTGATAAAAAAAAATGTGACAAATGAAATAACCAATTTCAAGTAATAAATCATATGTGAATTTATATCATTACAAATTAAAAGAATAATATCAAACAGATAAGTCATGGCTTTAAATATATGAAGCCCTTTTCAAAAAATAATAAATACATAAAAAAGTTCTAATCACTCTATGATACAGAAATTGCACTCTTAGATGTAGCATAATGCTACTTCATTATTAAAAACTCTTTTGAAGGTCATAGATACTTACAAAAATGCAGTATCAAGATGTTTTTCATTTAATAATACTGAATGATCAGTTTCTCTAATCTGTTTTTCCCATTTTTAATAGATTATCCCTTCCTTAAACTGCTAACACAGAATGGTTCGAATTTCTTTCTAAGCTATCACTTTGAAGTTGATGAGCTAAAGATTCTAACTCTCTTAAACCATGTTTAGATAGTTCAAATTTGTGTGCAACTAACTGACGATAAAAATGTATTGCAAAAGCAAGTAGCACAATAACCACTGGAACTAAAACAATAGTTGTACACCAAGCTGCTGTGAAACTGAATTCATAAAATTTTACCCAACACAAAATTGCAATTTCAAATAAGAACAACAATATTCCAAAAACTGTAGAAAATGCCCATGCAGTTTCTATATAGTAATGTAATTTTTCATGCGGAGATTCAGATATTGAACAAGGAGTGCTTGTCACAGCTTCAATATGAGGCAAAATGCATGTAGATATTAATAAAGCAAGCATGTGAACAGCCACTAATAGGGTTGTGCAAATACAAAATGTTATCAGTAGTTCTTCAGGCACTTCATTACTAAGTTGAATTTCTACCATTGCAACCTAGAATGACAAAATTATAAAATCATGATTTGAAATAATAAAAGTACAGCAGTTTGGTACTAAGAACAAGTTTTTTTTTATTAAAAGTTTGTTTCTAAAAATAAATTCTTTTATTGATGATACTATAACTAAAATTTTATAATGTTATCAATAAAAGAAACTATATATTACACTTTTAAAAACTTTGAGAAGAAAAATAACTTTATTAGCTTTTATAAAATTTCTTTAAAACATATTAAAATTTATGATTAATTTTAAATTCAACATTTGATAAAAAAAAAAAAATAAGTGAAATTAATTTATTGAGCATAATTAAGTTGATCAGTTTATGCAATAGTTATAAAATTATATTTTGTCTTAGAAATATTCAGCATCATATTTAACTTTCAATACTTTTTTGCAACTAACTTGATTATTTTAATAAAAAAGAGGAGTTCAAATGTTTTCAATATTTTGTGACCTATTATTTGAAGGTATAAAACATTATAACAAATTATCTTTCAAACATAGTAGTAGATTTTCAGGTAATAAACAAGTATTTAACTCTACACCTAGATTTAAAAAAAAAAAAGCCTTATACATTAATACAACAGAAAGAGTGAAGAAATAAATTAAAAAGGATTTTAATTTTGAAAAAAGATGCTGTACATTTAGTTCCAGAATTTCAAGGATTGTCAATAACGATAATAATCTGGGAAGACTTCTGTTATTAATAGAAAAGTTATACGAGCTCTAGAACTTGTGAATAATTTGTGAAACATAATCTTTCCTAAAATAAATAAAATGAAACTGATTCAAGTTAGAACATTTCTGACTCTGAGAATGATTAAATATTAGTTTTGAAAACAAATCAAGAGCTGAGTAGTTATTGATTACAAAGTTATATTTTAAACTATTGGATTGATGGCATTTAAGTTTACAAGCTAGTGAATTTTTATAAAATTTGAAATTTTTTAAAAATATATAATTAATTTGAAATAAAATAAATAATCGAATGTGAATAAATTCTATTAAAATGTTATGCATAAATGGAGATCCTTTCAGCAGTCTTGGGAATTAATAAAGCAATGTTTGCCAAAAACGAAATTCTTATTTTTGGCATAGAATTGAAACTCATGGCAAAAGATGGAATATATTTTTCTTCTTTTAGATAAGAGCAAACAGAAGTAAATTCACACAACACAATGCCTTTTTGAATGTAACATAGAATTTCAAAAAATTTAAGGTGTTTCCCCATGCCCATTTGTAAGTGCTGACTATAAAACTAATGAATACCTAAAAGCTCAGTACTCAGGAGTAGTCTATTGAATAGCATATAATTTTGCAATACTGCATTTCAACATATTCAGCTCAACAGAATAGGGAAAACCATTAAGAATTATAATGTATCAAAATATCTTCCAAACTGCATATAACATAGACTTCATTTAAATTGTTCAAGTTTTTAAGTTAGGTTGAGCAATGGTTGTTAGATTATTTAAAGTAAATGTGTCTAAATTAATATAGTCCATTCACTGCAAAGATTATGTAAAATGTCAAACAATCATAATTCCTGTGAAATTGCTAAGCACAATTTTTAATATGGATTATTATTTATCATATTCTATATGGTATTAATCACAACATTATTGATGAATGTAAACTGACAAGTTGAATATATATTTAAATATATTACTCTGTGATTTATTGAATTTGCATGTTAGCAGACTTTGAATTAATAAATATCTGTAAAATGTTTCAATAAAATACTTGTTTGGAAGATATTTTGATACATTATAATTCTTAATGGTTTTCCCTATTCTGTTGAGCTGAATATGTTGAAATGCAATATTAAAGCATAAAATATTATTCAGCATAAAATATTATTAAAGCATAAAATATTATTCAGGAGTTATATTTTCATAACAAAAATGTGAATTTGGTACACTATGTTTTTTCTTTAGAATATATATATATATATATATATATATATACATATATTCCTGAATTTATAGCAAGCTTTAATTTTTAAACACTTACGCTTTTTATTAATTCTTTTTCAGAAGATGACTATATTGTTTCTTTCCACTTAATAATCATTTTTTTGTACACAAAGTTTAATTAAATTGGGAACTATAGTTTAGGGTTAATTCAAATTACTGCAAATATTCATGACAAAGGTAATCATTTCAGGTATAAAGTTTATATGCTTCGGTTAATTTACTTTTCTAGAATTTTTTACTGACTCATGGTTTTAAAAGGAAAAAGAAAAAAAATAAAAGACGATTTCTAGCAAGTTTTAAAATTCTAGCAAGTTTTAAAATAGAAAGAACTAAATAGCTAAATCGTATTTAGTCTATCATTTCATATCAGTATAAAAACAAATATTTTAATCATAATAAGCACACTATCATACTGATTAATAAAAAATTATAAACTCAAAATTTAAGCATTTTAACCAAGTCAGAAGTATACCATCTTACACGGAAATACTGCAAAAAACTCAATGTTTGAGACAAATTATAAATATTTAAAATTGAAGTAATAGTTCCGGGGAAATAGGTAGTTTTGCTCAGTTTATATACTATCGATGTAATTTAAGAAGAGTAAAATATGTTGTTTTGAATTTTAAGAGAGACTAATTACCATTGCAAAACCAGCCAGTAAAGCAGATGTTCTGCTCGATGCTTTCAATTTTGCCCGGCTTAAATGTAACCTTCTCCATGAAAGTTTTGTCTGATTTCCAGATTCCATAGTTTTCTTAGAGAGTTTATTTTAATATTCAAAGAAATTCGCTACACATATTTATTATTTCATTACTTTAACGTGAAACTTCGAAAAAACCTTTGGACGGGACGGATGGCAGATTTCGCAAAAATGATGCACGCATATTTGTTTACATTTTTATATCCAATCAAAAATAAGAGTACAAAATGTTGCCAATAAATATTTTAATTCACAGTTATTTTATAAATATATTAATAGCCTTATTTTCATTTGAAGTGAAAATAATAATATTCAAATATGAACTCAGATATTACTTGCAAAATCAGATATTACTAAGTAGTTGACTTAAATTACTACACAATTCTCAGTGCTTCAAAAATTTTATAATTGTCACATAGTTAGAAATTAAATTAAATTTTTTTAAAATATAAATTATCATTCATGACTTAAAAAGCATAAAAGCATAGAAATGAAAATTATAATTTTATAAGGAATTTTTTTTGATATTTTTCACAATTTCTTTCTTTTTTTTTATCAAATAAGCTGCACAAATCATAGATATTATCTGTGTTGTTGTTTCCAAACCCCGTGATCAGCAAAGCTAGATCAAGTCCATGAGTCCATTCACCCTAAAAAAGTCAAGCACCAGAAGGAAATCCTAAATATAATCTTGCTTGGTAATCCCCAAACAAGATAAAATGTGGTCAGGAGAAGCCTACACCAAAGAACATTTAGTGCAGGTCTCGAAATATTTGTTACCACCTACGAAAGTCATGGAAAGCAGATGGCCGCTAGGAAAACGTGAAAGTGCATTTTGATTGCGTCTACTGCAGCCCCGAGCCAAGGAGCTACCAGGACACCTCACCTGGTACGAAGGATGCACAGGTGGGACAATCCAGGTAGCCATGGTAGTTGCCCTAAATTAAAAAAAAAAAAGCTCCATATGAATAAAAGAAGCGGCAGGCATGGTGAAATCGCTAGCACAAACTCTAGCCAAACTGTCCGCAATTTCATTACCAGCAACATCCACAGGGGACGGAATCCACTGAAAGTGGACATGATGACCATAGGAAAGATGTTTTAGTTTCTTGAGGATGTCTGCTTTAGTATTGTCCTTCACATGATGCCAATCGGCCAAATGCTGAATAGCACTTCTACTATCAGAAAAGATCCAGATATCCTTTTTAACTGCGGAAGCGTCATGACGGAGTCCAGACCTTCTAGAATTGCAATAAACTCACTTCGAAAAACTGAGCAGAAATCCGGATTTCTTCTTTGGATTTTTATTTCCTTATCCCGAAAACTAATATAGACCCTCAAGTCCTACAGGCTGTCTCACCGTGGTGACGGGGTACTACTGAGCGTTTGGTTGGTTGGGTTTTATGGCGCAAAGTCCAAAAATGGACATGCTGCGCCAATTGTGCTTCTGGGCGGAGTGCGCGAAGTACGTCGGGAGTCTATTCTCCAGGTAGGATCATCTAAGTCGTGAAGGCCACTCTACTGTGCCCAGCTAAAGTCTGTAGGCTCCGGATCTAAGTCAAACTTCTGCCACAGGTGTATCAGGTTTCTGACCATAGAAGCTGCCTCTTATCCCAACCATGATTAATTCACATATTATCTCTTAATTCTCTTATCTAAATTTTTACATGGCAATAAGTATTTACATTGTCTACAATGCTTTTAAAATGGTGAAGCTTAAATATTATTTAGGTTCAAATGTCCACATTACCAAGTACTATAATCATTATATATAAAATTGTAATATTTGTATTGGATATAATGTATTGAGCTAATCACTTTAAGCAATCGTTTAAAATGATATTTTCTGAAAGTCCTATCTTACATTTTCAAAATAAATAAAATAAATCACATTTAGTACAAGATTTTTTCATTTCTGCCAGGAGAAAAAAATATTTTCTGTTATAGTTTTATAATTATTGATTTTCTATCTGCATTTAGGTATGCCTGAGATAACGATTCTAGTATATTAGCTATAACTCTTAGGTAAGTCAAATAAGTTTTACTGTCTATTATCTTCATCTTGTACTGACTATCTAAAATCTTAAGTATCAGTAATGTTTTAATTATCAGTTCTATTAAAAATGGTAAATGGCTTGTTTAAAATTTTCAGATGAAATTAGTTGCTGGTAAAAAGGTGATACCTTTTCTAATTTATATGAAATGCTTCTGATACAAAATGAGTGGCAATATTATAAATATAAAAATACATCAATGTAATTTATTTTAAAATTAATGATATTTAAAAACATGATTAATGGTAATTTTACATTTCCGTCAAATAATATGACATTATAAAGTGGAATCTTATTTAGAGTTTTTTACTTGAAAAATACTATTTTTTATTTTGTTTTATGTTAATGTCATTATAAATTAACACTGGCTCTAAACATTATTGAGCTCATAAAAAACTTACCTAAATCCTTCATATTTAACATATGCCAACAATCACCCTGTCAAAATGCGATATTTAGAAAAATAATTAGTAATCTATCAAATATCATTTATATTGGGCATTAATTAGTGATCCCCTCCAGAATAAAACAAAAATTGTTCAAAAATCTTCCTGATAGAGTTGCGATGGTATTCTTTTAATTGTTCATTTTAATGCTTGTTTTTGGTAAAAAACATTAAAAGGAACAGTTATAATATAATTTAATATTTGTTTATGGTAAGATCAAATGCTTATTTGAAATAGTCAACAATTGAAGTTATATCCAAGAAACAATTTTGATTTTTTGATTACAAAAATATAATTAAAAATCATCAACTATGTATATTTTTTCTTCAAAACTTAAAATTAAAAAACTGCTTTAAGTTAGAAAGAACTTTTTTTTCAAACAAAATGTAAATGTACTTGGAAAAGCGATTTTATTTTCTATATTAAATTTATGGGTGCTGTTTAAATCTTGACAAATTATGGGGAAGAAGCAGCAAATTAAAGACAGCTGGTTGTTAGAAATGTAAAGAAAGGAAATTTATATAAATTGTAAAAAAATGTCTCGCGTTACATAAATTTTTTAATTACACTTCTCTGCTGTCTAGAAAAAAATGTAATTTTTTATTTGAATGAAATTCACTTTATAGCTCAATTTATATAATAAAATGTGAAAATATGATTTATGCACAAAAATTTGCAGTTTGAGCTATGAGCACATAACCCAGAAGTGTGATTTGCGATTAATACCAGTAGATCAAATTTTCATATTGCTAATGTGATTATTTAGAATTTTGCATCTATATGCAATAATTAAATCTATATGCTAAATAGCTCATTAAAAATTGGTCAATAGTAAATATTTATTTGTTTTCTTACTTAATTTATTTTTCTTTGCATGTTAATTTTAAATTAACATAATATGATTTTCATCTTCAATTAATAATTTATAATTGCACGCATGAAAAATGTTTAAGAGTATTGCTTAAAATGACAAATTTGTAACTTGTATTAGCTTTTTAGTTTATTAATAATTAATAATAAATTTCAATCATAATTTTATTTATAAATGAGGCAACAAATACAGCTTTTTAAATGAAAAAAAGAAAGATGTATGTTTTGGAGTAGTGTAAAATATTTTTTTTTTTAAATTTAACAATTAAAAATAAGATTCTTAGTTATTAAATGTGATCTACAAAATGTTGATACTTATAAGGGTCGCTAAGACTGGTCCTATTTTGGCTGCCTATATCTGAGCAATTTATTTAACAAAGGTTTGTCCAATATGGGTTGCCAAGTTTGGTCCTATCTTGGTAACCCATATTAGTCTTATATAAGGAAATAAAGGCATCCAAGATTGGCTCAGTTTTGGCCATTAACAATGGACCAACTCACTATTAACTAATATAGGGCCAAGATATTTTGCTACTTCTGATATTGGGAAATCAGAGGTTGTAATAAGATAATTGTAGTGACAGAATAACTTATCTTACTACGGGATTCAAATTAAATCTAGAGTTGGATAAACTCACATTGAAACTGTTGATTGGTGGGAAGAATCATGTATTTGATTAATTTATTGTAAATACAGCATACCGATTTTATATTTGCATTTTAAGCAACAAAAAAATGATGAATTAAAATATATTTCGATATATTACTATGTAATTCTACTTCCGTAATGCTTTTTAACAAAAATGTTTTTACTTTATTGACAAAGTTAATCTAAAGAATAAGAAAAAAAAAGAAAAACTACAATTTAAGATATGAACAGATTATTCTATTCCAGTCCTGTAGTATTCCTATAAAAGACGAGAGTCAGCAGAACACTCTGAGTTCGAGACTATAAGAATGTTTAGAATAATTTGATAATGTCAATACATGTGTGTGTATACAAGAGTGTCGTCTCAATTTTTAATAAAATAATTATTACATTCCGGCTGTTTCAATGAACATTACCATAAAATACACTACGAGAAATTGGCGACAAGGATAAACAAAAAAAATCATGGATGCAGAACAATTTTCAACTTTATTAAAAGTATTTACAACAAGTAATGATCGACTCGCAAATCTTATTTTGAAAGAAGAATGAAGTAAGGATATTCCAGATCATCAAGAAAATGGTATGATTACATTTTTATCATATTTCGAATGTTTAAATTCTTCAACAGAAATATTTTTGCAGTATAATCAAAGATTTCAAAATTATTTACAAATAGAAAATATTTTCAAAGATAGAGATTTGTGTGTTAAAATATTACTGAACTGCATTGGATTTGAATATTATAATCAGTTGTGTTCTTTAATTGCACCTAAAATTCCTAAGGATTTATCGTATGATGAAATAATTTCTGTTCTTGAAAAGCATTTATGTCCTAAGCCTAATGTTATTATCGAACAACAGAGATATGCCGTTTTCAAAATGAAAATATTTCTAATTATGTTGCCACACTTCGAAAATTTATTCCTACTTGTGACTTTAATTGTGAATGTGAAAATTCAGTTGCTAATTTATTTTTGAGAGGACAGTTTATTAGTGGATTAAAAGATGACTTTATTTGAAACTTTTAATCATTTCAGATCTAACATTTGATCTAGCTGTTGAACAAGCATTAGCTTTAGAAGCTTTGAAAATAAACAACAGTGAATTATCAAAACACAATTTTAGTGGAAAATCAGACGAAGTTAATAAAACTTTAAAAACTCGAAGTACTTTTAAAACAAATCACTCAAATGTTACAAAGAGATATTTTTCTCAAAAATGAAACAGATCAAATTCTGGACATAGATTTTGATCAACACTAAATTTTCTTGAACTTGGTATTTATAATATATGATTACTATGCGAACATTCAACTCACCTTTCACGAGAATGTCGTGCTGACTTAACAAAATTATACTGTACACTTTGTTAGCGAAAGGGACTCGTTCAAAAAGTCTGTTTATCAACAGTGCTGGAAATTAAAAAAGCTAATGAAATACAGTCTGTTGAAAATGATGAATATGTTACAGATGCTGATTAGTCAATATTTTTCCTAATAAGACTAAAGTTTCTGATATTTTCAAATTTACCACCGACTCTGAAAAATTCTGGTTAATGTGCGGATAGATGGGAAAATACAAAAATTTGAAGTCGATTCCGAAGCAAGATTTTCACTTTTGCCTAAACAAGCTTACGATTTACTAAATTTAACAAAAGTTTTACAAGATTTACAGAACTGAAGTTTCCATCTTACACTTACGGAATTTTCGAACCATTAGGTTTGGTCAGAGTTTTAGTCAAATATAAAAATTACACAAGTAGAAACTTTGTATATAGTTTCAGATATGTTTATACCAGTGTCAGGAAGAACATGAATTTGACATTTTAAATTAATTTATCTGATACAGATAAGTGTAATCAACATAAAAAAATTCAAATAAATACAGTTAATATTTCTAATATTATTGATGACATTTTAAAAGAATTGCCTATTGTGTTTGAACAAAAAGAGAAGGAAATATCTAATTTTACGTGCTACTTAAAACTCCGAGAAAATCCGAAACCAGTATTTTAAAAGCTAAAGAAGTACCTTTTGCTTTATGTGAAAAAATTGACGAAGATCTTAAAATACTTGAACAAGATCAGATAATTACAAAAGTAGATTGTGGCGACTGGGGTTCGCCTCTTGTTGTCATACCCAAGCCTGATGATAGTGTTCGATTATGTGTTGACTATAAAATAGATGTAAACCCTCAATTACAAGCTGCAGATTATCCAATCCCAAAGATAGATGAAATACTGAATGGTCTTCGGAACTCTAAGTTTTTCTGCACTCTAGACTTATTCAAAGCATATTTACACTTAGTGGTTGATGACAAAAGCAAGGTAATTCAAACTTTATCTATACATCAAGGAACTTTTCAAATAAATAGTTTATCTTTTTGCGTCAAATTTGCTCCTAGTGAATTCTACAGAATATTAGATCAAATATTAATGGGTCTATGAAGTGTATCTACATACTTTGACGATATTATAGTACACGGAGAAACTTTTTCAGAATACATTAATCATCTGATCGAATGCTTGAGACGTCTTCAAAAATTTAATATGCATGTAAATAATTCAAAATGTCATTTTTTCAAAGAAAAAAATTCATATTTAGGCTATATAATCCAACAAAATGAAAGATCAAAATGTCCAAAGAAAACACAAGCCATTATTCATGCACCACGACCGAAAAATGTAGAAGAATTTAAATGTTTCTTAGGAATTGTTACCTATTATTCTAAATTTCTCCCTAATGCATTACCTCTGATTTATCCTTTAAGACAACTTCTAAAGAAAAATAAAAAAATCCACTGGTCTTCTAACCATGAATCTGCTTTCATTAAATTAAAAAATGAGATTTCTAGCGATAGGGATTTGATGCCATACAATCCAAATTTACCCATTGTAGTTTCTTAAGATGCCAGCCCAACAGGCATTGCTGGAGTTTTATCCCACATAGTAAATGGTATCGAGAAACCAGTAGCATTTACACGCAAAATTACAGTCAACTAGATCATGAAGAAATAGCCATCAAATTTACAATTCAAAAATTTCATAACTACATCTATGCTAGAAAATTTACACTAATTACTGATAACCACCCGTTACATAGAATGTTTCATCACGATAGTAAAATACGCTCGATGACATCACCCCGATTACTAAGATATGTCGCATTTCTTGGTGAATATAATTATGAAGTCCAACATAGAAAATGAGAAGAAAACCGAAATGTCGATTACCTCTCAAGAGCATAACTAAAACTTAAAGATTCAAACATCTTACAGGACGATGATATTATTCACTGTCAGACTGATAGCCAAATTTTAACATCTTCCATTACTTTTGAGGCAATTTCTGAAGAGACAGAGGATGATCCAGAATTCTCAGTTTTAAAACAAGAACTTTTATCAGGTAACAGATATGATTATGAATATTCATTACAAGATGGAGTAATTTTTAAATGACATCGAGTATACATTCTTGAAAAACTTCGAGCAGGGATATTAAAGGAACTTCATCACACACATTTCAGAATAGTCAAAATAAAGAATATAGCCCGAAGATATTATTATTGGAAAAGCATCTATCGAGATACAGTGCAATTAGTTCGAGAATGTAGAAGTTGTGCAGAAGTAAAAGATAATCCTGAAATAAATATCAAATCATCATTGGGAAGAGCCATCATCAAATTTTGAACGAATACTTATTATTACGCTGGGTTTTTTTCAGGATATAATTTTTTAAAACTTTTGGATGCAAGATTAAAATGGCCTGAAATTAAAATTCAACAAAGTTCTCCATCAGCTATTTCAACAAGATTATTAAAGGATATTTTCAGCGTGCATGGATTGCCTCAAGTCCTTGTATCTGACAACGCATCTATATTTACATGCACTGAATTTACAGAATTTTGCAAGGGAAATGGAATTATTCATAAGACAATAGCTCCAGGTCATCCTACAACTAACGTAATGTAAAAACTCTTAAGCAGAAATTAAAGTCAGTGTCCAATGAAAAGAACTCAATATCAGAGAAGGTAAGAAAAATTTTATTTCGTTATCGATCAACTCCATTAAAAACCGGAAAAACTGCTTCAGAATTGTGTCTTGGACGCCAAATTCGAATTAAACTAGATTTATTACGTCCACCAAGTAAGGGATTCAAATATACATATACTTCACCCACTATTCCAAATCATAGAATTTTAATTGTAGGAGATCGCTTACAATCACGTACTTATGTCAACAATAAGCTATCATGAAAACTTAGCATCATTAAACAACGAAGAAAAGTGAGGTTCCTAAAATTTCAAGAGTTACATTTTCTCCAAAGCCTGATATCATTTATCCGAGGAAATCCATCCCTACTGGAAATCATTTCGATCCCATGTCATCAGAAGTTCGAATTGCGAAGAATCATGGTAAGCCAGTATCTGGTGTTTCACGAAATCTTCCTATTCGAAGATCGGCCAGAATACGACAACCACCACGTTATCTATCGGAATAACCATAATTTAAGAGTGGGGGAATGTAGACATCTTATAAAAAAATGAGAGTAAGCAAAACACTCTGAGTTCGAGACTATAAGAATGTTTAAAAACAGAACAATTTGATAATGTCGATACATATATGTGTGTATAGGTGTGTCGTCCCATTTTTGAATGAAATAATTATTACATTCCAGCTGCTTCAATGAACATTACTATAAAATACACTACAAGTCCTTACATTTAAGTTTTTAGATAGCTGTTGGGTGCTTTTGACACTGCTAATCAATTTTAATGTCAAGGATGAATTCAGATTTATCTTTACAGTTTGAGACGCTTCGCATTTGATATGTCAAATATTCAGTCGCAGGAAACTTTGTTGAATCTTCAGTGAGAGCATTACACAGATAATGGATTTATTATTTACATTTAACAACTAATTTAAATGAAAGAACATTATATGACTTTTAACAAGTTTAGAAAAGTTTTCGTTCTCTTTTTTGAAACTATTTTCTTAAAATGTATCTGCTCTATCGCATTTGTCTATAAAACATTCCTTAGGAAAAAAGTGAAAATCATCTTTTTTACATCATTGCACACAACTAAAACACTATCTAATTTTAATTTTAATCTATAAATTCAGAAAAATTAAGTTTAATCTATAAATTCAGTAACTCAAAAATAAGTTTTAATATCTGTAACTTTTAAAATTGCAATAATTTTAAATCAAAACAATGACAAATAAAATAAATGTATTGTATTATACAATTAAAGATCATAACTGACGAATTTCATGTTTTAAGTATTTCATTCTCTCATACATTTATTAATAAAAGGTTAAACTAAAGATGTTGTCTTTCTTGAAATTTAATATGATTCAAATTATAAATTTTATGTTACATTAATTATAAATTTTATGCACGAATAATAGTAAAACTTGCGGTATCATATATAAAGATTTTCTAATTCCTCTTTTCGATAGATATATACAACAATATATGCGTCGGACTTGTGCTGTATTGCAACTATATATCTATAGGTGGCACTGTATACGAATATTTGCTTACAAACAGAATAAGATTATGCGCCTAGTGAGGTAGCTGTTTTTTCTATGTCCTGTCTTGTTTTGTATTGTCCCTTTTATGTACTATGTTTAAAAAAGAAAAAACCTGCTCAAGGTAAGCTTATTCAAAATTTGAATTGATTTATTATTAAGATCATTTAATAAACATGATTAGAAATAAGAGAGTTAATAGAGAAATATTTCATGCTGGTTTCTTTATGTTTCCTCATTCTTCAACTCAAAATTTTTATTTATCTAGGAACGTATAGCTTTCTCATGATTTTCGTTATAATAAAATATTTTTGATATAGAAGTAAAAGTCATTGCTTATTGTTAGATACATCGTTTTAACAAACTGACAAAAGAAATATTTGATTTTTTTTTAAGAAAATTAAATTTTTAATTTTTTTAATGTCCTTTTTTCAAAATTTTATTTTATTTTTCGTTCCTTATGAAAGAATTAAATTTATCTTTCATTTCGATATATAAACACATAATTATAAGGCACAAAAACATTCTATATTTCACTCTATGGAAAATATGTTCACATTGATTACTTTACTACAGTTGAAAACTCCATATAAATTTAAGCTTACATAGAAAGATTTAAATGTAGTGTAGATGAAATAAATAAAAATTTAAAACTTATTATACTTACCGTATTGCATATAATTTGCTACTTTAAAACTAAGGACTTCAATTTTGCATTAATAAACAAAAAAAGAGTATTCTTAATTGATTATAAAAAAAAGTTTTGATAAAATAGAGGTAATAAATATATGACAAATCAAAATTTTACTCTAAATTCTAAAAATTAAAACAAAAAAAAAAAAAAAAAAAAAAACATAAGAAAATTAAATCAGTTTATCAAAATATAAAAGCATAAATAATTGGCTGCATTTCAAAATCTTTATTCTAGCAATCATCTTGCTATGATTATTTCCTTTACAAAATATTCTGTTGTTCCAAGAAACTATTACTTCTGGAGGAAAGAGCAGAAAAGTATAACTTCTATTCACAGTATGCTGTTTCATAGTGTTGTAAAGAAGGGAAAATACCGGGTTTATTTCCGGGAATTTTGAAACATTTCGAGAGTTTTGAAATTTTTTTTTATCATATGTTTCTTAAAATAAATAAAAGTCCACTTATTTTATGATTTCTACTAATAGTTACCGTCATAAAAAGTTTTCAAGGAAAAGAAAATAATTTTGCTGTAATGACCAATATAGATTATTTAATGTTGAGAAAATATTTTTTTTTTCTTTCTTTCTCCGTATGAATGTAGAAATTTCAAACCAAAGAAACATGGAAATGTCAATATTTATTCTGATGGTCTTGAAAAATATAGATCTTGATATTTTTATTATTTTAACAAGTATTTTTAGTTTTCTCTGTACGAAACTGATTAATTTTTTTACTAGAAGACAGAACAGACATTTCTTTCTTTCTTCTTTTTTTTTTTCTTATTTTCGTAGTTTACACTTTTTTTTAATTATATAAGACAAAACAATAAATTACACGAAAGATGATTGGTTGAGTTTATTCCCTCAAAATTCGCAAGATTTCCAAAAAATCCCAGTTTATTCCCAAAATTCTTGAGTAAATTCCCGAGAATTTTATATCTCTAATGTAGCACCTTAAGGAATAAGACTGATTTTGTACCAGAAAGTGGGTCTCGTAATTTAGAAGCAGAGACCAAGCAAAAGATTCTGAGACATATTGGGCATCTTCCAGAGATATTATTTCACTTACAAGATAAAATATCAATATTTTCTTGTTCAATGTAGTCATTCGTTTCAAGTTCTGGAGACCACATTTTGTTGTATTCACTGATTGGATAATTTTTATAAGTTAATTAAATTACCCACATTTTTTTCCTAAATCAAAGTCCTGTTTTTATTTACTTCGATTCCCTATCCCCCCTCCCCATTTTAATGAAATGGGATGCCCTAACGTATGACTTGAAGGAAACCTGTTTTTCAGGGGAATTCGAAAGCATCAAATCCTGTGAGTTTTTAAACGGAAGAAGAAATATACTTCTGTAAAACGAGTCCAAATGAATACTTCTGTAAAACGAGTCCAAATGAATACTTTTGTAATACGAGTCCAAATGAAGGAAGCTGAATAAATAATCTAATAGGTTTTCGAAGCCCTCTAAATAGGCCAGCCTAGTTCCTGAACTTTACTTATGTAAGTCAATGTTTTTTTTAAAGTTAGTTTTACTAGCCAGTTGCTTTTTTTTAGTGTGGTACCACCTACTCTATAACTTTAAAGAATGCTTATGATACCTAGTGTAAATTATGAACTCCACGTGAGTGATTGACCATGTTGTGAGTAAAATTTAAATATTTTAAATAATATAAGTAACTGAGTTTGTATGTGTGTTAAATAGATTTCGAATTTTATGAATGAATTAAAGGAAATTTTTAAAGGCAAAAACAAAGCCAGTTTCTACTTCTACTTTTCAGGTTTCAATCTGAGTAGAAACAAAAAATAATAAATACACAATGCAATGTTTAAAAAATAATACATTACTTTAATTTAAAATATTATATGTAATAGCTATATACAATAACGGTAATAAAATACACAACAAATTTGATCCGATTTCAGATCAGAGGGATTAGTAAGATGAAGAAGAAAACACATTGAGTTATCCTCAATAGGAAATTGAGACTGTAATTCGAATTCAGCAATATATGAAATACTACGTTTGTGCAGTTGAATGATCTGCTTAAATTACAATTCAAGGGTTTGAACAAGTCGTAATATTTTTAATAGTTCGCCATCCCTTTTAAGCCTTGATTCTCAGCTATATTAGCCATCCTATAAAAAAAAATGGTGATATAGCGATAAGCAAATCATTTCATCAATCTAAGCAAAATATCTACGTTTGACAGAAAAAGTTATGCAAAGACAGTTATGTACAGACAGACGTTTGACAAGAAAAGCTTAGGCATTTTGACAAAAAAAAAAAGATTATGTACACAAAAGTTATGCATATTTACAGGAAAAATTACTTACACAAAAGTTGCGTATGTTGACAGGAAGAGTTATGTACACTAATTTGTTAAGTCGTAATACACCAAAAAGAGTTGTTATTCATATATATATTTCATAAGGATATCGCATATCTCTAAATTTAAAATATAACTTTTCACTGAAATCAATGAATAAAGATTTTTGACTTCACCATATTTTAAAGCTTCTGTTTTACTTCAATATCAGATAAATAAATTTTGAAGATACTAATATTAGGTTTCCTTAGAGAATAAAATTAAGAGATTCTTATGTAAACAACGTTACATCGAAAAATGTGTTGAAGCAATCGTCAGGTAATTTAATGACAATGGATACACTCCGCTTGACGAAATTGGAGGTGGTATTGTTCTCCGAGAAGTTGGTGATGATCCCATGGAACCAATTCATTCAAGGGAAAACCATCAAAGAACAGCGGCGAAAGGAACAAAAGACAATGAGAAAGAAAATTTTGATGAAATGGATGCATCAGGCCTTAATTCCATGATCAAAAGAAATTTTGATGAGATCGATAAAGCAGGATTTCAAAGTATAGGAAAGAGAAACTTTGACAAAATTGATAGAGCTGAATTTCGAAGCATGGATAAAAGGAATTTTGATGAAATTGATAAAGCTGGTTTTCTAATATGGGTAAAAGAAACTTCAATGAAATTGATAGAGTGGGGTTCCGAAGTAAGAATAAAAGGAATTTTGATGAAATTGATAGAGCTGGATTTCGTAGTATGGGAAAAAGAAATTTTGATGAGATTGACAGAAGTGGATTTCGTGGCTTAGACAAAAAGAATTTGGATGAAATAGACTCAAATGGGTTTCGTAGTATTGGTAAAAAAATTTTGATGAGATTGACTGAACTGGATTCCATGCTTTAGGAAAGAAAAACTTTGATCAAATTGATCGCTCAAGTTTCGGAGGCATAGGTAAACGATATTTTAATAAGCTGTCTAGTTTCAAAAGAAATTTTGATGAAATTGATAGATCTGGTTTCAATCATATGCGTAAATGAGATTTTGATGAAATAGATAGAATGGGTTTTCGAAGAATTGATAAGAGACAGGTTCAAAACAAAATGCAAAGGATGACCAATGAAAAGGGCTCTGAGGTTAGAGAACTTTAAAAAAGTAACCTTTCCGATCAGAAAAGAGCAACTGAAAAGAAAGTTAGAACAGAAGGAACTGGAACTTCCAACCATTAAATAAGTTACTTTCACATTTCAAGTGACGTAGTGATCGTCTCATAGAGACTATCATATTTTTTTCTGAAAGAAGCAACTATAGTTTCATGAACCCTCTTGAAGAAAAGTTATCTTATAAAGGATTAAACTCAAAAATTGCAACAATCATTAACACATGAACCATTTAAGAACTTAATGAATAAAAGTATACACCATAGATTTATGTTTAAAGGAAAAAAAAAAAAAAAAACCAAATTGTTCTTGTAGATCGATTTTCAAAAATTAATGATAGAATTATATTCCCAACTTTATGCGAAATTAATTCTACACCTCAGCAACCTACTAACTCAAATGAGGAAAATAAAATTAATTCTCTCGTGGTTAACGATAGCGTGCGAAGAAAAGGTAAAAAAGAGTATGTTTTTAGCCCTGAAATGAATCCTCAGAGCAATATCTCAAAGTCAATTCCAAATAAAGAAGTTTCATTCGTCCCAAAATGTGATCCTGGAACATTTCGAGGTATAAAACATAATTATAATGCTCGTTTTGCTCGAAGGAACTGTAGCACATAATGGACTGATTAAATTATTAATTCAAACATTAATAAATGATTGCGTAGAGTGTATGTACAGTAATACATAATTTTGTATAAATATATATGTTTTTATATCTTGAATTACTTATGTAACTGACTAGATTTATTATTTTTAGCAGTCTGTAAGAAGTTTTTATACTTTAAATTAGCCACGATTGCAGTGTGTGGTAAATAAATGCATACTTTATGTGCTATTTCTAATAGGAAATCTTATTAACTATCACTTTATGCATGATTCTAAGAAGAAAACGGGGATGTACTAAAATAAAATTTAAAAAAAAATGTAGAACAAATGAAAGCCTTGCTAAAATAATTTAGGTACCAAATAAATAGATTATATAAATTGCATTAAATTTTGAATGTAAGACATGTTATAAAATTGATAAAGGTTGCATTTTCTTTGCAAAGTCACGATTGCCAGAGAAGTGATTTCTATAAGGTGGAGAGAAGCTTCGCGACCGTTTCTCTAAAGATGTACTCTAGATTGTGACTGTTTTTAATTGAGTAGTAAATGTGTGAAAAAATCTTCGATTATTTTTTCCAGGTACATGATTGATGTTGTATTCACTGGCTGGATAATTTTCATAAATTAATTAAATTACGCACATTTTATTCCTGGCTGGAAGTCCTTTTTTGCTTAATTCGATTCTATCCCCCATTTTGACGAAGTGGGATGCCCTAACGTAGGACTTGAAGGAAACCTGTTTTTCAGGGAGAAAGCGAGGCAAGGAGGAACAGAACAGGTGTGAGCAAAAGAAGTTAGAAGAAAAGGCTGAAGCACGTCACCCCTAAAAAGGATTATGCTGGTTTTTCAAGTCAGACGTTCTATTGGAATCGATAAACAGCAAAATAGAAAATACGAAATAATCAAATTCTATGAGTTTTTAGATGGAAGAAGAAGAAATATACTTCTGTAAAACGAATCCAAATGAAGGAAGCTGAGTAAATGATCTACTAGGTTTCTGAATCCCTCTTAAATAGGCCAGCCTAGTTCCTGAACTTTTCCTATATAAGTCAATGTTTTTTTTTTAAATTTATTTTACAAGCCAGTTTTTTTTAGTGTAGTACCACTTATTCTACAATTTTAAACAATGCTTATGATACTTAGTGTCAATTATGAACTCCACGTGAGTGCTTGACCATGTTGTTAATAAAGTTTAAATATTTGAAATAATATGAATAACTGAGTTTGTATGTGTGTTAAATAGATTTGTAAATTTATGATTGGATTAAAATGAAACTTTTAATTGCAAAAACAAAGTCAGTTTCTGCTGCCATTTTTCAGGTTTGAATCTGATAACAAAAAATGCAAGAAAACAAAAAATAATAAATACACAACGCAATGTTTAAAAAAATTAATACATTATTTTAATTTAAAATATTATTTTTAGTAGCTATATAATAGTGGTAATTAACTACACAACAAATTTAGACATTAAGGTGCTTCATAGAAATATTCATAGCAAACTCCTGGCAGAGATTTAACGCCATTCTGGTAAAGATATTCCTCTTAATTCTTCAAAAATTCAAGATAAGGGTTGAGAATGATTTTTTTTTCTTTATTGAGTTTAATTTTCTTTCTAAATTGAAACATTTTTAGTATATTGTTTTTTGAATTATGCATGTGAATGATCAGGTTAATATCGCTTTAAATCTTATTTCATACATATATTTCATAATGGTTAATTCTACATTAATTTAAAAACATTTAATATTGGTTAATACCATAAATAAGTTTGATTTATTTAATCGTATTTAATACTGCTTTTTTTGGGTAAAAAATAATCTAAATAAAATTATTTGGAAATATTTACTGAGAGAGATTTCAATTATACAGGATGCGCCAGAACCGACTAAGCAGTTTCTATCGATTGCCACTGGGTCCGTGGGGGGAGGGTAGGCAGTTGCATATGGCCTGATTTGTTCAATCAGTGACCTTATTTCAGTAGCCAACATGGTCTGTATCGGTGCACATCGGGGTTTTGCCGTTCACGCTTATTATGAAAACAACATATCTGTGATCGTTATGTAACGAGCTTTTCGGTGGCAGTTCAAATTTCCACACAACAATGCCATTCCTAATGCAAACACAATTCTATCCTAGGTTCGTATTTGGAGAAAACTGATAGCACACTAAGAATATATACACATAGCGCACGCAGATCCATCAGAATTCCAGAAAATGTGCAGCGGGTGAGAATAGCAGTTCAACAATCGCCCCAATGTTCTGTTCGACGATATGTTGTTGCATTGGAGATTTCAGACCTCAGTTTGGGAAGAGTTCTGCTATGTGATTTGAAAATGTGTGAATACTTTCTTGGGGGTTATCTGAAGGAAAAGGTTTTTAAAAAAAAAAACTCCCTCACACCCTACCAGATTTAAAAGAGTGGATTATTGATGAAGTGAATGCCATATCCCGTGATATGTGTGCAAGAGCTGTTCGAAACATCAGGGATCGTCTACATTAATGTATTAATAACAGCCACCATCTTGATGAAATTATTTTCAAAATTAAATAAATGTAAAATGTTATAGTGTACTAATTTAGAAAATAAAAACATTTTTCCTCTATACATCCAGGCTTAATTGTAAATGCTCCTTAAAGCGGCTTAATCGGTTCTACCGCTATACTAGCTATATTTTTACATTTGCAATAAATTTTTAAATGTGAAGTAATTCTTAAAATTAATTTTACTGCGCAGAGGAGTTTCCGTGAATAAATTTTACTACAAAATCGGATGTATATATGAATTATTGCTCAATCTTTTGTAACTGTTATTGACCAACTGAGAACATTTTAACCAGTCATTAGATAGCAAACATTTCTTATGAATTAAATTTACACTTTAAAAGATTCAAATTCTTTTTATCAATTTTCACGAGAATCGATTCGTTTTGGTAATATTTTTACTCCTTAAATTTAATTTTATGAATATGTATCAGAAGAAAAATCAATTAGAAAATATAAGTAAAATAGTTTTTCTAGTTTTTTACAGTAAACCTTTGAATGTTAATTTAAAACCATGAGAAAGATAATTTATTAAACCAAAATTTACAGTATTACAGATGCTTGTTTCTCATAACTGTATGTTGCATAATAACTGCATGTTTCACATTCTTACAACAAAAATTTGTTTCTGATTCCGCAATTTTGCGAATACTACTATCAATAACTAAATCATGTTTGAAAATTCTTCAATTTGTTTTATGAAAGAAAATTTTATTATAAGAAATAACATTGAACATTATTATTATATATAAATTACAATTCAAGTATCAAAATTTTGTGTTTTACATGATTATTAATTAGCCATTTCACATAAGTAAGATGGCAAGAAAACTGATTAACTGATATTGAGAAGATCAGTAACGCCCTTCAGTGTTTGCAACACGGAGTATAGGGGGACTTGTATTGGCACGCAGAGTCCGAGTTTAGCTTGGAGGCCATTCGCTGATTGGAAAGATATTAGACCCAACAGACAAACTATCAGCATTAGATATATTGTACTCATCTGTAAGAATATAAAATGATTATAAGCAAATGAAAATGAAGCAAGTTTTAAAGTAAACTATTCAAATTTAAATTAAATTAGTCACTACTACATTCAAAATATATACCGTAATTCAAAATACTGTCATTTTTGGAAGTAACACTGTAACGTCGATGTACTTACAAATTTAATTCCTAACGTGCAGCGTTTCTACTGTTATAGTTTTTACGTGCATTTAAAAAAATAAAAACTTTTCACTGGGATTTAAAAGGGGATAAAAAGAGCATGGTAATCGGTGAAAAATCGCCTATAATAGCCAAACTCAAAGATACTAATATTATAACTTTTGATAAGTAGATTGTATTGTAAGATATATGACTTAGTAGGTATAGGAAATGAAATTTTAATTTAGATTAGGATTTACTGAATTTGTGTTTTTCAAATATCAGATAACTATATAAGTTTTGCCTCTGTGTAACATAAAAATCCCAGATGCAATAATGGTATAATAAAAAGGACTTTATCCCAATAAAAGTAAGTACCTTTACTGCAACCTCCTATTAGCGGAATGCCACTTCGGTTTTGATATCTTTAGAATCACGGAACCATCTCATTCACTTCATCCGGCGCACGGAACAATTGTTAACCATTTGAGAAAATGTCATCGAAATAGGGAAGATGAGGAAGAAGTTCCCTTTCTATGGCATTAATCACATTCAGGGTCATATTTCCAATGTGCGGTTTTGCAGTATCTTGCAAAAACCGAAACTTGTTTTTTTGTTCATCAGCGTTTATTTTGGACGCAAGAAATTCTGCACGCGCTCCAGTTGTTGCATGTAGATAGAAGCATTAATAATCTTGCCTCATGGGAAGAACTCGTGGTAGATAAGGTCATACGATTTTCACCATACACACAACAGCAACTTCTGGGAATGGGATTAAGCCTTTAAAATTTCTGGAATCAGGTTTGTCCATGACAACAAGTGATGAGAGTGTTTGTGGCTGTTGTACTGAATCCGTTTCTCTAATCAAGTCAGTAGATTTTTCTGGTAGGAAAGAAGTGATTATAGATGGATTATTTTTTAAGTTCATTGCACTCAGTAATGTCATGAGCGAGAAAGTTCACCACACCTTTCTCAGTAACTTCCACGCCTTTCTCAATTTGTATAAGTGAGCAAGAATGGTTTCCTCAGATACGAGGAATTTAAAATGCAGGTTCCTGACAGATTTGAGAAATAACTTCTTCAATAGTACGGTTCAAATAATCTCGATTTGAAACTGCTTTCGCACCCGATCGTGATGCAACTTCGAGTGATTCATCAACGAAACAGAATTTGTGATGCCATCATTGTGTGGTGCATTTAATTATTGCATTATCTTCTAACGCCATGCATGCTCAGAATATTCGGCATGCCTCAGAAGAATTTGTACCCAGTATGTACAAATATGACAAACATGCTCTAATAACATCCTCGTTTGCAACCTTTATTAAATATCTTTCAGATTCACAAACTAACCTGAAATCTATAAAACTTCTTAGTAAACAAGTCTTATTTATGAACTCTCTGAAAAATACAGAACATAACTATGATAATTAATGCACATGCATAACAGCATTTCAATCTGCTTTATAAAGAACGAAAGATCTTTTCTAATTATCTGATAACTAAGAAATTCTGAAGGCTTTGTATGATATCAAGCTTTTGTTGTAAATGTTTTCATCAGCAAAAATAATATTTCCTTATTTTATTCAATTTAATTCTTCGTTGCATCGATATTCCTTAGAATCGATTTTTCGCAATGAGTAAATATAAAGTCATTTTCAATATTATCAACATTTCTTATTTATAATTTAGTTTAATTTTCATTTCAAGCATTTTTCTTCATTGATGTGCCATATATAACAAAATGTGAATCAAAATTATGCATGTATTCAGTGAGTTATTCACAATGAGTCCACTTGTAATTTAATTTCATACGGAAAAATGCGAAATTTTAGCTATTTACCTTCAGTGACGTTAATTAACATTGATTAGGCTTTTTTCCAGAATTACAGTAATTTTATAAAGCATATTTAACTATGAAACATAAAATACATTAAAAATAGTATTTTAACAAAACCATAAAATCCATTATATATATAATAGAAAAGTGATATATAGATCAATCATTCTTTTAGGAAAATATGAATCAACATTAAAACAAATTTTTCAAAATGGAATCGAATAAATCATAAAAGCAAACGACAACAAAATGTATCATAATATTATTAATTTAATTGGTACAATGTGGAAAAACACATCTTCACTTGAAGCGAAACAAAAATAAAGCTATTCAAAGATTGAAATGATGCATAACACTTCCGAAACGAAAGACATACACTAAACAGTATAAGTTAACTCTGAAAATATATCCCTCAAATTCACATCATATTGCATTTCTACTAACTCTAAGAAACTATTTCGATACCTGCTTGTATCGGCATTGTGAATCGGCATTTATTCACAATGAAAACAACTGCTCATTAAATCCGAAACTATTTAGCCTCTAACCCATAAATTATCCATTTGTTTGAGTATGTGTCAGCATCTATTAAAGATTAAAGAGTTTCCTTTAGTTTAGTTTCCTTTAGTTTAGTTTCCTTTAGTTAGTTTTATTTTTTAATAGATGCTGATACAATTAATCTAAATTTAGACTGAGATGACATTTGTAAAATGTGAACAAACTTAGACCTAGATTATACTTTTTCGTACTATACACCAGTATGGAAAACCTAACAAACGAATATTATATGTTTATTTTTCGCATAATTCCACAAAATATCATCTGAGAAAATGAAAATCTGAAAAAAATAATATTTTTCACTTATAAGATAATGAAAACATAATTCCACCGAAATGAATGCAATATATATAGTATGGAATCAAACAAAAAAGACTTTATTTAACTCATAATATCGTTATTCAAGAAAAAAACAAAACAAAAAAAAGTATCTTAGTATGGGGTATACCCCTTCTTTTACTGCAGTGGTACTTTCCAGTTCCTACTGCAGTGGTTACTTCGCGCCGTCTTCCTATATTCATTGCCAGATTGCCCAGATGCTCTCGAGGCAACACAACCCATTCCTCAGTCAGAATATGTTTCAGTTGTATGTTCCCCGAGGAATGTATCCGTGCCTTGTGTTATTATTAGTAACTTATGTGGAAATTGTGCCTTATGGAAGTGTGAAATTAATGATAACTTCCTTTTTCCAGAAGCTGCTAAACAGCGGATGCTAAACGAATGTGTTGTCATCCATAAAAAAGAAGTCTTCTCCAATGACACAGCGAAACAGAAACATGTGTGGAAGGATCACTTCCCTACAACAGCGATACATAATCTCTATCAAAAAAGTGGAGCTTAGTCGATCCGTTCAGCACAATGTCTCCCTATGACATCAACTCCGGGAAAACTTTAACAGTAATCTTTGAGTGATATTACTAAGTTAAAACTGTGTCCCAACCTCTCTCCAAATCAATTAGCATTAAGAATTACTCGTGGTATTGAAACCACTTTTATCCTTAAAGAGGATATGACTCCATTGATGAGATGTTCAATTTTTGTGCTTCTTGCACCATTCTTAACGGGGTCGACGATAACCAACTTTCATTTTGAATGCAATATTCAGGTGGACGAATGCTTATGCCACTTTTTTGAGGCTTCAGGATACAATAAAATGAGACGCTTGTCGTATGTTGCTGGGCAACGGTGGTTGCTGACAGATTTTGTATTATTTTCACCTGCAGGAAGATATATTGATACTCCTCGACAGTTGTTTTTCTGGGAAGCCATCATGAGCCGTTCTAATAGATGTGCTTATGGTTTGGAAAGCTTTCCGGTCATGTGAAACAAAACTTTTGTTGATTCCGAAATCTTCAGCAACACTGGTCACACTACATCCCTTCTCCAACTTTTCAATCATTCCTTCACATGTCAAGTCATCCTTACCCAATCCTTCTTGCCATATTTCATGAAAGAATTGATTTTCACCAAAAGCAAATGCTTTTTATTGGATCTCCGTCAACTTTTCATGTGTCTTGTGCCACGCGGGTCAACCGCATGTGCTTTGTTTACGCTCACGTTGCCTGTGATGCTTTGTTCCTGACATATATATACACAAAAATGTATACATACGCGTGACTTTTCTATTGAATTGATTGCAAAAACCCTTTTCTACATGTTATGAGAATCTACTTAAAATTTACAGGGTTTCTTAAGTTATAAGCACCAGGGTAATTATTAATACATATTTTGTAACACATTTCCAATTAGATATGAATCTTTATATGAAAACTTAAATAAAAGTATGATAACTTGATATTTGGAAAAAATCACACAAATTTAATAGCAGTGATGATTACCTTAATATAATCGAAATTCAATTTTATTATTGACTTTTCTATTTATCTGTCATCCGGTCAAAAAAAAGTAAGATTTATTAACGGAATGCGT
This sequence comes from Latrodectus elegans, assembly GCA_030067965.1. NCBI lineage: Eukaryota > Metazoa > Arthropoda > Arachnida > Araneae > Theridiidae > Latrodectus > Latrodectus elegans. The sequence goes on from CM057819.1 coordinate 46,079,751, forward strand.
AAATTAGAAGTTAATGAAGGATATTCCTTATTAACTTCCTTATTATTATTCCTTAGATTTTATTTAAAATTTATTTTCTGTTGAATTCGTGTAATTTAATTTGAATAATTCCAATTCACTATATTCCTTTAAATTCTACATTATTTATTGCTTTATTCTAACGACTCTGTGAAAATTTACATTTTACTTTGAATATAATTTCTGTTTTTTAATGTTTTAGTTTTCATCAATAATGTTCATTGAGTGAGTTATATCTATGCATATCATTGTGTATATATTTAAAAAAAATTAAACATACTAACATCTTTGTATAGAAGAAAATATTGAGAGTGAGACAAATACCAACATAGAAAACAAACACACAAGTTTGAGAAACAACAAATATGTATGGGTGGAATTGGCGTAATACTCACAGATGCTTCATTAACATCAATGATTTATTTCGTTTTCCCAGCGAAAACAAAATCAAAAAGATTGACATCTCAAAGAATGTCGTTGGAATTCCTATGTAACAGACAAATATTTCCAGAAATGTAAAATTGCTCCTTATATTGAAAAGAGATACATAATCCAAAATGATGATATTAATTATTTTTAAAAAATATCGATGCTATTTTTGAAACTGCAGAAAAATTATCGAATGTCATAGACGAAGATTACAAGCATTGCGAAATAATTTAAATCTGGAAGCCATAGAATCCAGCAACTATTTACTCAATGTTCAAATTATCAACTGTATTGTATAAAAAGATTTTACTAATCACTTTTTTTTAACACATTTTAAAAAGAATTCGTTAATTGTTGTTCGAAATTTGAGGTATCTGAAATGAATATTTAGGTCAAGCATCTGCCTACCAGCATACGTGGTTAGAAAAGATCTGGTAGATTAGGTGACTATGTATCAGTATTACCAGCGCAGAGACAATATAGATTGCCATTTGACCCTTGGATTATACGCATCTTGATTATAAAATGACATTAAATATTGCTCGCTTAGCAATAAGGTATTTAACAAAGTCATGAAAGCTTTATTAGCTGTGTCCTTAAGAAATTTCAAATCTGTCAAGATAAAAGTTGAGGTAAAATGAAGAAAAACAGGCATTTTCTATAATATATTGACTTTAAGATAATCTAGCTCACTTTTTTAGTTACAATATTAAAATCATTTTTATGCTATAATTATCATTTTTATGTTATAACTTTTCTAGCGACTTGAGTAGATGCTATATTAATTTTTTTTTTTTTACAAATTACAGTAAAATATGTTTTGTATAAGATTTTATGAAGATTGTCAAATCAAAAATAAATGAAATGAATACTTCCTAATATTTTATACTTAAAAAATATCAAGCAAATATTCTTAATCTATGCAAACCAATTTATCATAATAAATTTCTATGCTTATAAAAATCGGCTTTACGTAAAGTATTATTCTCTTAAAAAAAGGCTATTTAATTTAAAATTGTAAAATTGAAATATTGAATATGGAGAAATACTATTAAATAAAAAGAATCAATTTAAATTTCCTAAATAATTTAATCTTTTGACTTTTTATCTTCTGATACTTATCTTTTATAAATTGAGTGCATTAAGAAACAACAAGGGTTAATATTTCTCGTTGACATAAATGGTTGCTCTTAGAAAATTAGTAATTTCAATATTTTTTCAATCCTCGATTAAAAATGTTAATCTTTCTTTAAAGTAAGACAAAAGTAATTAAAACTTAGAAGAATATATAATGTCGAAAGTTTTTCTTCCTTGTTTCTAATCTAGAATTAACTAAAGAAAGTTATGTTCTGCTGTGTTTTTGATCTTATAAATTTGCAGAAATCCTTCATGAGATTTAAACATTCCAGTTGATTTGCTGATTAAAAGTACAGAAGAAAACGTTTCCAGGAGACTGAATACTTCAAATTTTACTTTATATTGTAAAATAGCTTAAATAAATAGCTATTGTAAGCCCCTCCTAGTATATTTACCTTGTTTTTGAATACAACATAATAAACCATTTATTGTGGAACACTTTCTAAGTTAAGCGTCATTTTTCAGCATGAACATCCTTTTAGTGAAAAAGATATTACAATTATCTTTTAGTGTTATAATTCATTATATTTTCCTCCGAGCACTTTTAAAAAGATGTAAATCTTTAATTTATAACTTAAGCATTACAGAGTTTAGAACATAATCAATATATTATATGTGTTATCTAACTTAACTTTTTAACAGTGTTTTGGTACCAGAAAATTTTGGCCTAGGAAAAAAAGGTACAGCCAATAGGTCTCAATTTCTGAATTAACCAGTATTTGATATTATATTAATCTTAATCAATTCCTAATAATTATTAATACATATGCAGATAATTACTTCATTTTCAATACCTTGTCGAAGAGGAATATAAAAATGGTTTGCTGGCTAATTTTTATTAAAAAGATTTAAATTTGTTTCCTAAAATTGAACATTAAACCATAATTTTTTTGTATATTTTTTTTTTATCAAAAATAGAAAGGGTGACATAAAATTATAGTATTGTATGTTACATAATAAATATGATTACAATAACAAAAATATTTTCTTTATTGCTTCATAAAATGTTGTTTTTAATAGATAAGCTATGCATAAATTAACGTTTTATTAAAAGTTTAATTAGATTCTTATTAATAGATATATTTTTATTTAAAAATTTAATTCGAAATTTTTTTCATAATTTAACTCTTTCCAGTACGCTAAGAAACCAAAAAGTAAGAATTCGCCAACATGTTTGTATTTATAAATCCAATTTCAAAAAAATGAAAACTTATAATATCATTTTTTTATCGTTAATAAATGATTATATTAAACTATAAATACATAATCGCCTTTTAAGTGTTACCCACCAAATTTTAATGAAAGAGAAATCAGACACATTTTTAATAAAAGAGCAATAACATTTTATTCTTTATGAAAAAATCAAATTTAAATAAAAGAGATCTATTATAAATTTTATGAAGTGTTAACGGATAATTTTATTTAATCGCTATAAGTTTTTTTTATATGTTTGAACAAATATTTATTTTACAATTAAAATTATATTATAATTATTTCTTTAATATTATAATAATTATTTAAAATTATGTTATAATTATTTCTTATTAAAATTATATTATAGTAATTTTATAATTATTTCTTTCATATATAAAAATTTAAATTAATATTCATTTTATTTAAAAATTATTTCTAAATTTATTTCTGATAAATCCAATTGAAACTATTATAATTAATTATATTAAACAACAGAGTAATAATCCTTAGCTCTCACACATATGCGAATCAAATGTACTTGCCTTTATCAAATAATTTCACTCCAACTCCGTAAGGAAATAGTAGATTCAACAGTCTATTTTTCGGACTTTATATTCGATATTGTATTTTGAAATTTAAAAGTCATTAATCATTATATCATGCTATGTATATGTATTATGCACTTTAAATCACGCCTTGAATTATGCAAGTCTGAATGACATAAGCTATCAAAATCAGTGAATCATCAAATTTAGTACGCTTATAAAATTTCGTAAATCACTTCTAAAGGAACTTAAATGGGGAATGAATTCCTATTTTCAGAAATGATTTGCAAATTTATACTTCAAACTGTTCTTAGAATGAGAAATTGATTAAAAGTGACAGTTACAAAGAATTCCATTATTTAAAGATGAATCCATCATGTGAAAATTTGAACCTCTTTTATTGCTGAGTGTAGAGATAAAAAGAACGAAACTAAATTGTTTCTGTCATGAGACGTGTCAAAATAGAACGCAGAAATTTATATTATTGTGAATTTAATAACTTTCGGTATTTTAAGTTATAAATTAAATTTCTAAAAGATTATGAAATAAATATTATCACTAGAATAATGAGCCTTTGTCTTGTGAATCCATCATTTTTATGTGATAAGATCTAAATTGATCTTTTTCTCATTACTTTATTCATTACACTGTGTAGTTTGAATTTATTTTTATTTCTGTTTCAACAATGGAATCATTCATTCATATACAGTGGGTGATTGGTTAAAGAACGTAATACGTCACAAGACTATATTCGCTATCTGAATTGTAAGTTAACCGATCATCAAGTTGCCATAGATTTTTTGTGAAATGGATTAGTTCATTCTAAATACTCTAAAAATTAAATTAAAAAAGGATATATAATTTTTTCGTAGGTTTATTAAAAAATAATGTATGCGTATAGTCTTGCGTATTAATCAGTCCTTTTAATTTTTTATGAGGTATTAGAGAACATGTTGAATGGCGATTGCTTTTCAAGCCTTATTAAAACTTTCCGGAAGTGATTAGTAGCAATGTTACTGTAAAGATCCCTAACTTTACTGATATCAGTTTGGTTTGGGTGCCATTCTAATACCATTGCTCTGACATCCACCCACTTGATTTACGAATAAATGAGGGAAGGGGGCTTAAAATTAAATCTAATTCGGTTTCGAAATGAAAACCGAAACTGGTGGTCTGTTTTGGTTACAAATATTCTAGTGGTAAAAATATTTCTAGTATAGAATTTTGAAGTTTCATAGGCAAGCAACATAATTCAAAAGAATTACTGTAACAGCAATAAATTGAAATGTTATCATACAAGAGATAAAAGATATTTTTTACGAAATTTTTCATGCTAAAGATGTAATTTGAAATGTTTAATTCTATTTTTGAAGCATTTTAAGTTTTCAAAAATATACAGATAGAAAAATATTTTATATTTTAAATTTCTTTATTTAATATTAAAATTTTTTTATTATTTTTGCATTATTAGATAAAAATTTCTTGGATTTAAATTTAAAATAAATTGCACAGAACACATTTTAATAATGAATTATAATTTCATTATTATAATGTTCAGTGCACTTTATTTTAATTTTAACAATGAATCATAATTAAAAAAGTGCTAAAATAAATCTTAAATTATTTAGGGAAAAACAATTTTTCTGTGCATAAATTTTTAAACATTCATCAAAAAAAAAAAAAAAAAAAAAATTTAATAGTAAGATTTGTTATACATATTAATGATACTGAAAACAAGATTTAATATAAATCAAATTGAATAACAGAATTTGAATTTTTCAAATATATGGAACGCTTAAGAATCATGTGTTTTCTTAAATTCACATATAAATCTGTTTTTACATAAACGTTCTTATGTTAACTCTTCTTTAACAGTTTATCAAATTCCAGAATTTCAGTTTGGAACTTTTCCTTTATCTGCCTTTCAAAATCAAAGTAATAAACCAAAATTACATAAAAATTTTAATGAAATTTTATAAATTTGCAATACATGTTTTCTTTTTTTTTCTGTACGTGCTTCTTTCACAATACGATTACTCAAGTATTTAAACTGAAATAAGAACGTAATTTAAATTTAGCGAATCAATCCGTTAACATTCCAGAGGTCAGCCAGCTACCACCATGTTCATTGAAATATGCTACAAAATTGTTACATAATAAATTATAATTTGAATAAAAGATCAGAAATTTAAATTCTTACTGGTAGAATATAAAATATTTATAAAAATTCCGAAATTGAAGTATTATACTCCTTTTATTTTATATATTTTATTTAAAAGTTTATCGGTTCCAAAATATAGATAATTTTTTAAAAACACAAATAGATTATAAATACATTTATGACTCTTTCGTACATTTATGTGTTTTATTTATTTTATGCCGCCCACTCTGTCTAGTGGTCAGAGTGCCTGACTGCAGATGAGGAGGTCCTGGGTTCGAATACCTGTTCGGCCATGGATGTACTTTTTCTCTCTGTCTATCTTGTCTGTGTCCTTACTTTATATGAATGAATTGTGAATGGTTGATTACCCTATAAACGGGGTTCCTATGGCATGTGCGTACTGAGGAAGTCTGCCTCCACACCAAAATATGGTTAAGCTGGAATAGTTCACCCCATATTGCCAGCTTAGATGGCACAAGACGCAACGACAACAACATTTATTTTTATTATACATATTATTAACTGAAGTTAATTTGTTCTCATGATTCTTTTATACGTTTACTGAGATACAATTAATAAGAATTTTTATATTTGTCCCTCTCAAGTTGTTAACTATTGTTTTATATTACATTAAAATCAAATATTTACAACCCAATTCTTATGCTTTTTGAACTAAAAGATGGATGAAAATGATTACTATTTGAAACATATACAAATTGATGAAAAAAAAAATTTTTTTTTATAATTTTATTGCTTTGTTTCTTTAATCACTTTCATTTTAATTTTATGAACATAAATGACAACAATTATATTTATTATTTATATAAACATTAATGATTTGCAGCAGCTCAAAGTTTGAAATAAAATTATGATTAGAGCAACAAAAGTTATTTACAAAATGTAAACAAATGTTTGAAAGCACATTCGTATGTTCCTCCAAATAGCGAAGGTGAAAAAAAAAATCAATGTTATCGATATTAATAAACACGTGTAAATCATTTACTATTTTCGAGGGCGTATGTGATAGTAATATTTTATTAAAAGCAACTAAAATGAAAAGTTAGTAGATAAAGACAATGAATTTGATTTTTAATATGGTATATAAAATGTTTTTAAATCATTAACTAAATTTGAAATATTTTTTTAAATAGATAATTCTTTGAAACAGAAATCTCTGTATCCATATTTAGAGCCAAAATTACTCTGAATCACCATTAAACGAATTCTTTAAGCTTTAAAAATTATCCAAGTTCTTCCATGGGAAATAGTTATCACCTAAAATCAATAAAACTTCAGGTAATAAGCAGTAATAAAAAAGAAATCTATTTCAGATTAAGACAGCAAGTTATCTCACATTAAATTTCCTTAAGATATTTCTACAAAATGAGATTTAAAATTTTTCATAAAAAATAACTTGCTTAAAAATAGAATGGTTTTTGAAAACATTAATATAAATCCATTCATTAAACAAACTTTATTGATCCATATTTAATCAAATTGCCTTTACATGGCAAATATTCAATAATAAAATTTAACATACTTCCTTATTTTATTAAATTACCACATTTCCTTGATTTGAAAACTAGAGTCTAAATTTATATTATTTGTTATATAAATCACAAAAATACTCAAACAACTTTTGCTTATCTTAGCTTTAACTACTCATATTCAAGCAGATTTATAAGTATCAAACTAAATAAATAATAATAAAAAAGATAAATAAAAAACAATCCAGAAAAATATAAATAAGAAAGATTATGATTAATTATAGAAAAAGTTATGTTTGTAAAGACCTTAAATGACTTTATAAGCATTACAAACGTTAGCGGTCCTATTAAATGTCCATCATTAAAAATTCTTCTAAGCAAACAAATCGGCAGCTGTTAAAGAGCAATATAATGAGCAATTAAATTGTAATAAAAAATTAAAATAAGTGAATCATCAAAACTGAATTATATAATTTATTTTCCTTTAAAGACTGACGTAAAAGTGCTGCTTTATCAATACAAGGAATTCAGTCGCAAAAAGTGACTCAAACAAAAATAATTCCTGTTTTCATTATATAACTTCAGCTTCAAAATAACTTTAAAATAATTTAAAGACATCGGAATAGCAAAAAAACTTAAGATATTGCATTCCCCTTAACGACATTGTTTTAAATAGAAAAATATACTTTTTTATTTAGAAAGACTCGTAAAAATTCAAGGCATTTGAAGTAATTCCCCAACTGGAAGCATCGAATTTTAATTATTTCCATTAGTCTTAATTACTTTAAAGTCTTTCTTCCGACAAATTTTTAATTAAAAAAGTAATATATATGTTATGTAACACTTTTTTTTTTTCAATATCACATTCTGTGAATATGAATAAAACATTGTTCGCTTAATTTTTGAATTCACCGTGGCTTAGTGGAAAGGTGACATTTTCTTTACCAGATAGCCTTAAGTTTGAACCAAACTAGTTTTTCAATATGCTGGTTTTCTGTATTCACTTCTATCGAAGTGTGTGTATTTTAATCCTGCACAATACTCAAGCAGCTTATAACTGTTGTAAAACTTCACTCAGTATCTATTGTGCATTCGTTTCTAAAGACTTTTCATAGAAAATTGTCTGTATCAATGTGTAGTAAGGGAAAAAACAGACAACAAAGCGAAAATGTGACCTATCTTGCACTAAGGTTGGTTGGTTGGGTTTTATGGCACAAGGTCCAAAAATGGACATGCTGCGCCACTATCTTGCACCAAGCACCCCTAGCAGAGCTGTGCGATACAGTTCCGAAAACAAACAAGATTTTCCGAAATATTTACATTTCATTCAGGGAAATGTATTTTAAATTAATAATTTTAACGCGTCGTATTTGCAGATAAATTACAAAGTTTCCAACAGTTCATTTTAAAAGGAAGAAAAGGATGTTAGAAAAAGACGAGCGACAGAGATGAGGAAAAAACTGGACAAGCTCTTCAAAAATGAAAACTCTTCTTACTTTTACATTTCTTAATAAATACTAGTTTGAATAGAAAGATTAAAAAAAAAAAAAAAAGCCTTTAAAATAGCTTTCTTTGATCACAAATGAAATTCTTTACTTTGGCTAAAATGCTTCTATCGCGTCAGTGATTCAAGAATATGAAAAGCATATCAATTGAAATGAAAACATATAGAACATTGGTTTGATGATTAAGTCAAAATAAATAAGACTTTCTTCCTTTTACAAAATATTTAATATAATTTTGTAAAAAGGAAATTCTTCTTCACAGTGAAAAGAGCGAACTTTGGAAGTGTCATTGGATTTCTGTTTCCACTTGAAATGATAAATAAAATAGCTCCTGTCTTTTTTTACATAGCGATATATATATATATTCTTGTAAAGTTTAGTTTGTAAGTGTAGCAGGCAATCTTAAAGGTATATCTTTCTGGAAGGTCGACATACTGTATTTACTGTTATTTGCTTAATACATAAGGTCATTCTACATTGAACCTCTGCTATGTCCTCCACAGAAAACACAAGACACTGTAACCACCTCTACCGATATGTTTCTATTATGAAACTATCCCCTTAACTTTTCTCCAAATAAATGGGATTGCGAATCGCCTTAAAGTAATGTTCATTCTTAATGAGGACATGATTCCATCAATAAGATGTTGTTTCTGTATTCGTGACATAACTGTACACTGATAACCAACTTTCAAAAAGATGCTACATTCATGTTGGCAAGTAAATAAGACACTTTTGTTGAGGGGTCTGGACATAGTAAACTGACACACTTACGCTTGTTGCTGTACAAAAGTGCAGAGCAATAGCGCTTGCTGATTGGTTTCATACCTTTTTCACCGACAGAAAGATATCAATCATACACTGCAGTTGTTTTCCTGCAGCAGCCATCATCTGTTGATTTCCGAATTCTTCAGCAACATTGGTCATCCTTGCCTCTCTTCCAGATTTTCAACCATTCATCTATGTAACAAGTTGAGATTATTTCTTCTAGTATATTTTTAACAAAAAACTGACTTTCATTCGCAGTAAATGCCTTTAACTATGCTTCCACCCTTCTTTTTATTGTAGTCTCAAGCTGCTCATTGACTACACAAGCTTTGTGTTAATTCACTTCATACAAGATGTTTTGTTCCTGACATTTGCATACGCAAGACCTTGCTTTGAATTGTGTTTTCATTTCATTGATTATAAGAGCCAATTTTCTGCAATTTCATGGCTATCAATAAAAATTTACATTGTTGCTTCAGTTTTGCATGGCAGAGTAATTTGTACATTCAACTTTTACATTCTCCAGCTTGTCACAAAAAGTACAACTTTAGATGTGATATTCGTTTTGGAAGCATAAAAGTAACAATTAGTTAATAATTGTGCAGGCAAATCTTACCAAATCATATTAATCTATATTTAACATAAGAAAAATTGCTGTATATTTAGAATAAAATCAAGAAAGAAATCATAAATATATTTTAAAAAAGAGTATGCTAGTTAAAATGAATGTTAAAGCATATATATATAATCATATATACAAATTTATCAAGTATGGATACTATTTTTCACTAAAAATTTAATACAAAGGATAAAAAGTATAAAACTTATTTCATAAATCACAGACAATGTAAAAATTTAACCACACTTTTATGTAACAACAAATATACATATCACGGTATAGTATGAAAATAGATTTAACTAATGATTGCCTGCTTATCCTACCAGGAAACAAATTTAATAAAGTGTATTAGCAAGTGTAATATTTTAGATCATTCAATATCTAATGAATAACTAAATATACAAAAGGGACAGATCTGAAGAAATGCACACAAAGAAATATTGGTTAGTTCTATTTATCACTTATAATAATTTTGTTCGCTAATGGAACAATTAAATTGAAAACCCAGTTTAAAATGGATTCCTAAAGACTACAAACCCTCATGCTCAAATTTAATATCGAAATTCTGAATTATTGAACTGATAGCTAAAGCTCTTTTCATTTAACGGTCAGCTCAGCAAGGCAAAGAAAGAAATGCTATTTGATGAAATGATTAATTTTTTATTTAAGCGCTTAAAAAAACTATTTTTAGATTTCAGATTTTATAGTATTAATAATATGGCCTTACAGTTTTTGTTATTAATTATCATTTACAAGATTTTAGGATATTTGAGCTTACACGAAGCTACCATAGTTAAAGAAGGCAGTGGTATGAGAACCATATTACAATTATTCTGTTCATATTACTGCTATTCAGATCAAAATAAATGTGAGTAGAAGATTTATAATACTGGGAATTTAATAATATTCATTGTTAAATAATATATAATGGAATATATTTTTATTTATTAATTGGACTGGAACAACCATCATGTTTAGAAACATTGAAAAAACTGTATATTCAGATAAGTTTACGTCACTCTAACATCTTCAATAAAATTATTTGTAGTAGAAATCAAATATTAAAATAGAGCACCTTCACTATTGTTCAGAATTTTAAAAAAAATCATTAACAAATTGGTTACATATCACACACCTTGATACTTTTAATATTTATTTTTACTATTTCATTTGATTTTTTTTAACAATAATTTAAAATCAATAAAAATGCTAAGTAAAATAAAACATAAGAGGAAGTGCAGAAGTCACAAAAAACAACATAATATAAATATTTATTTGGCACAACAAAATCATACAAAAATATAATCTTCATATACAAATTTCAGATATAAAACATGCATTAACAAATAGCTTGTATTTATAGCAGTATCACAAGAGATTCTACATTTTTTAATCCACAGGCACAGACCACTCTGATTTTACATTACCATACTAGAATATTAAAGAAATTACATAATTAATAAAAAATTTATAAAACAAAACACTTAATGATGTAATTTTTAATAATATATATATATATATATATATATAAATATATATAAGTTATGTATCTCACATGAATATTTTTTGCTAATATAATAATACAGGAAAAATTAGGATCAAAATAATACAATTTTTGAAAGAAATACTTAAAGTAAAATTCTCATAGGATAATAACTTACAATAATACAACACACACAAATTATAAGAATAATTCATTTTATATTTTATCTAAGAAAATACACCAATTTAATAAAAATTTTAAAAAACATCTCAGCAAATTTTTGACAAATATTAATAACAATTTTAATAAAACAATAAAACAATTTTAATGATTTAGAATCATAGATGCATCCATTACTATTTTATAAATTATATTTTAAAATAAGGAAAATTTTAAAAAATCTTTATTTTTTATACCTTATGGAATATTCAGATAATAAACTTATCAATTAATGAAATTAACGAATGTATATCTGATACAGTACAATGAGTTAAAGACATTACTGTACTATTTCCTTTAAAAAAAAAAAAAAAAAAAAATCAAATTTAAAGCGAAAAAAGGAATTTTATTTGGGCTTTTTAGTACAAGTTGCTTAAAAGATAATGAATGTAAAGTTCAAAATATAATGGCAAATATGACTAAGATCATATAGCTTAAATTAGCATTAAATTAAAAAAAGTTTTCTTTACTTTAGATTAAGCATTAGATTTAGAGTAAACATGTATATCCATTTCTTCAAATAGTGTTGAAATACTTAATTTATATTAAGTTTTGTAAGCACATATATATGTACTTTTACATAAAAGTTTTAAAATGAAAACTGGGTAAATGTATCATGTTAAATTTATAATTGATATAACATGTATAGCACAAAAAATAATAAATTTGTTTTTATTGCATATTTTTTTGTTAAAATAGTCAATTTAGTATACAATGCCACTTTTATTTAGAGAAATTATATCATAGTATGCATTATAGAAAATTAAACAATTCTTTGTCATCAATTAACTGTCTTTTTTTATTCTTTTTGTTAACTTACCTGGATATTTGTAAGCTCATGTAAGAAACGTTTATGTAGTGAAGGTTTAGATTCAATGGTAGGGATTGAAATAGTTTGGCCCATATATGAAATCGATCCTACTGGCGAAACCACACAAGCTGTTCCAGCTCCAAATACTTCTAATAACTAAACCAAAAGGAAAATCTAAAATATCTTAATTCACAAAAATAAAATACAACTGTGACATAAAACTATAAAAAAATATACAATCATTTATTTATTAATGCAGTTAATGGTTTCCTTCATTCAAATATTTTTATTTCTAATATCCAGAAATAAAATTGTCTGAATGTGTGTGCATTTATTAAACACATACATACTCTCATGCATAATCAGATCATTAATGAAATGTTACATATTGGAGAAGAATTTATCTTGAAATTTGAAAAATTCATATTTTGGTAGTATTCACAATTTTTAATGTCCGATATCATTTTGCTAGCTAAAAAAATCTTATGAACTTATGATAAAATTTATTTTCCAATATAAAAGTAAATCAATTAAATTATATACTTAAAAATATTTACTATACAAAGAAACAACATACACGATGTTCAGTTTTAGCTTGAATAAGTTCCTTCATGGTTATGTGTCTTTCAGATACCTTAAATTCTTTCTGAAAAATAAAATATTTTAAAAAATTTAATATACAAATATGGAAGAATAAAAATACAATCCATATAGTATTACACTTTTTATAATTTACTCATATGAAAATTTTTTTTAACTAATAATGCAACAAATTTAATATAAATTTATCAAACTGCTATTCATATAACTAGAATTGTTCAAAAATTATAGTTTAACAAAAATTAAGTACACTTATACTTATAAATAATAAAATGTTTAATAATATTTAAATATTAAAAAAATAAATTTGCAAATACATTTTAACAGAAGTAGAATTATATATTATTTTTAAAGCCAATAAACCAACCAAATCGATGTTACAAATATTCTAATAAAAATGGTTTATTAGCATAACCCATCCTTTTAAGATTATGTAATCTTATCTAAAAAAACTGTCAGTAAACACTGAATTTATTGATTAAGCTCATTTTTCTTCAGTTGATAAAAGTAAAGAATATGAGAGTTTAAGGGAAATTGTGTTTTCAAGATAAACTGTAACGGTACTTGGTATATTTTGGTGAGAGTTCTTATTTAACACAAAAAAAATCTAAAGGGATTGTCTGAAAAAGGGTGTGACCAATGACGTTAACTGACAATGACGTAGGGCAGATTTAATAATGTATGCAAATGTGGAAAATGCAAACAAATATTTTTTTAATCTAAAAGCAAATTAATGGGATAATATTTAAAATCACTTACTATAATGATAAAGGTATTCAATTTTTTTCCTCTTTAATAAAAAAGATGAAATATTTTTGATTAATAAATTATTTATGACAGAATGATTGTAAAATTTATCTTTCTTTTAAATTGCATGAAATTTGTATGGAATAAATTCCGTAATCAAAACAGATAATTTATCTAACTACTTTTAAAATATAAAATTTCTAATCTTATTTTATATAAAATCATGTTATAAAGACACAATTTATTTTTATTTTATAAATTTAATTCACTATTTATTTGTAGCTTTACATATTTCAATAACTTATAAAATTTCAGCTGATAAAAAGAATTTAAATTCAGTAATTAATTTCAATCATTTAAAAAGTATAGAATCAACTATGTAATAAAATAAAACTTATAATTGAAATAAATGTTTAAAAATTTGTACTCCTACAAAGCATGGGGAATTATTATTTATTTTTTTGATAATCACTCTTTATTGATTAAAAATAACCCCAATTTATTACTCCATCTAGTTCAAAAATGATAATATCATTTATTCCAGAAAACAGAAGTTTCATGTATCTTTGTTTTTATTATTGTATCTTTTACGCATAAGTTTTTAAATGAGTAAGACAGATTTTGAAGTAAGACAAATTTGATCCAATATTTAAAAACGGTTGATGTCCTTAGTCTGATTTAAAAAAAAAAAAAAAAAAGCAGAATATTGTTATTTTGAATGAATTTAATCGGATCTGATATTGATATTTAATTTTTGGCTTATGGTATTTATATCTTTATAGACTATCATAAGATTACATAGATATCATAGTTTTCTTGATAGATTATCATAGATAGTTTTCTTAAATCTGAAAATTAAAATTTTCTTTTGAATAAGCAATATTTTCGCCTTATTTAAAATTTTTTTTTAAAGGAAAAGATTTATTTTAAAAAATATGCTGTCAGAAAGAAATTATAAAAATATGCTGTCAGTAATATAAATTATTAAAAAACTGTGCATTATAAATGTTTAATTTATTTACCTTCAGCTGTTAACCGAAAACAATTTTTCAATTATTTTCAAAAACTATATAAAATATAAGCCGAGCCAGGATCAAAGACTGAATAAATTAAAATTTTTTTGTTTTAATAAATATATCGTTTAAAATTTAACAGGCATTATATTTTCCCTAAAACTATAGCTGATTTTCATATTATATTACAATAATGAATTTTCTTTGATTTTCGGGGCTCAGCATCTTAACTAATCATATGATGGTTTGAAAAATATTCTATCATTCAATAGTACACACACATATACAACATATCTCTATATTTCTCTTTTTTCTTTATTTATATCACTTTAATAATTAATCAAATAGATTATTTAACTAACTTAAAAATTAATTTTCAAGATCTATCAATGTTGTAATTTTCAATACTTATCCTAGAACAGAATTTCAATATTTATACAAATAAATGAATTTCAACAACCTAAATAAATTGTGATATTTATTAATATATTGTAATTCTTTTTCAAAATTTTAACTATAGGTAAAAGAGTATATCACGTTTGCAATTTTTCTTATAAAGAAGCATTACTTCTTTATCAGAAAAACTGTAAAAGGAATATACTTTTTTAGCTATAATTAAAATTTTGAAAAAAAAAAATTATTACTTTAAAATTTTATCTCTGAAGTGTACTGGCCAAATTCCATTTTCTTAATAAGAAATTAAGCATCCTCAATTAAGATATCTTTCATATTATTTATTAATTGTTTATCAAAAATTAACTTTATTAGCTAATAAGAAACATTTTCTACTATTAAAACTGGTTTATTGCAATTTATGTAGCAAAATCATCTGCTTCCATAAATTCCAATTCCTTTTATTGGAATTTAAAAATTATTCATTAAGAAAATTTATCCAACAAAATCAGTCATTTTAGTAATTTATTAAATACCTCCAAAAATACTAAAAACTGTACTAAAAATATGTATATGATTATGGAAAAAAGGAAAGTTCATGAAAAGAAACTTTATTTTTTATACTTTGCAGTTATATATTTAAAATCCTTATACATTTGAAATGTCTTCTATTTTAGTTTAAAGTTATATAGCAAATTATTTTTTATTAATGCTGTATATCTTGATTTATGGATCAATAATCCAGAAAGATTCCCAAAAAGTAAGCTCATGAGATAACTTATTACCTTCTCATGAGATATCCAGCAAGATTTATTGTTCTTTTCACGATATACAACTTGTAAAAAAAAAAAAAATTAAGTCTAAGTCAAGTCACATGCCTATGAAAAATTATAATAGTGATTAATCAAATAAATCTTTTCTATTCAAAATAAAAACTATAATATCTAATTAATATTGCTTTGGCTGCTAAAGTATATCATCAGCACTTCTCTCTAGATGTAATTATTTACTATTTAAAAAAATCAAAATGAAATTTTTTTTACATATTTTAATTTCTTGAAATATTATTTAACATTCTATTAACTTTATTATTATATTTATTATAAGAGATTAGATACTTTTATTTAATAACAATATTTAGTTAATATTTTATATTTTCTTTTGTAAATAAAAAATGTTAACTTTTAACAGAATTTTGACAATAATATGATGAAATATAGCTCCCAAAAGAAAGAGGAAATTTCATAAAATTGAAATATCATTAATGAAAAATTCTCAGAATAAAACTAATTACAAATAAAAAATTTTTATTAGATATCCTTAAAACTTGCATTGTTAAGAATCAATAAGAAAGGCATATAAACTGAGAAAATTTTCGTTTCGAATAAAATAAATGAATATAAAAGTTGTCTTTTTTTACTCACTGCAATTTTGATTACACTACATAAAAATATGAGAAACAAAATGAAGCATAACTAATTGTAACAGATAAATAAACTATATTTCAGGATTTACCTTTTCGAGAAAATATCTAGATTATTAACTTCCTAAAATACTTTATTGGATATGTTCAGTAACATCCTAAAAAATGAATAAAGTACGAAGAGATATTTAAATATAATATTATATTCAACATTTAGGGCTTCATCAAATCTAAATTTAGAATATAGTAAATCAAAAATTTGAGAATTTTCATTTTAAAAGAAAAATTTATCTTGCATAAAAAAATAAAATGATTTCTACTTCAGATTTTTTTACTTGATGATTGAATTAACATATTTAGATACCTTCCTTTCCAAGCAAAGAAGGAATCTGACAAGGATGAGGAAAGAAAAATTTGAAAATAAGTCAAATTCTTAAGAATACCAACTTTCATATAAATATTTTCTAAAATCATTTAAATGTGATGATATTATCAAGGAAGTCATAGATTCACATTTAGTATCAAGAATCATAATAGAAACATGTGTTAAGAGTTTTAAGAAATTTATGCCTTCTCAGAAATTGTACACCACCTCAAAATAAAAGCTCAATTTTTTTTAAATCTCAAGTTTTATTTGAGATTAAAAATAATTGATTAAAAGATGCACTGAATATTAATAGCATTAGATGCCCATAGTTTAATAGCTCATAAAAACCTAGGTTTTTAATAGAATAGGTATCTATTATTCATAAAATCCTGTTTCAAATCATATTTACCCAATTATTTGCTAAATCCAAGAGACTTCGTCGAGTAACACCAGGTAATATAGTACCATCTAAAGGTGGTGTGACTAATTCCTTATCTATAGTGAAAAAGAAACAGTAGTAAAGTGTAAGTGCACATTGTACTCAATAAAAGGGAGAATTTAACATAATTTACATTTGAAAATTGACAATAATTGTAACATTAAGAGGAATAGTTGATTTCACATTTTTAGAATTTTCAAAATAACAGAATACAAATATAAAAACAATCTTCAACAACTAAAAGTATTTATTATCCATAGAAGATTATTAAAGCATTAATTTGGTTTTATGCACTATAATCAATTTTTGCAGACTCCAGACTTTGGATATTTTAACATTTCAAACATGTCTAGAAAATTATCTCAGAATTATACTTTAAATTTCAATACATTATTCTTATTAAAGCAGTAATATATTTAACACTTTGAGTAAGTTATTTAAGATTTCTTTAATATATAGAATAAACAAATTTCATTTTAATCTTTTAAATATATTTTTCAAATGTAATTCTTAGACTTGATTTGCTTTCTGATAATTTTTTATATATTATTTTAATTTGCTCAAAAAATTAACTATCATTTTAAGCTTTATTATTATATATATTACAGAATTTGTGGATATTTAAAAAACTAGATTCAAAATTGTTAACATTTGTCCCACTTTTAATTTTAAAATGCAAATAATTTCTATATAAAAAAAGGAGAGAAATTTTGACTTTGCCATTTCTGTATTAAATGGCACTTTTGAACATAAACACATAGCTTGATATACAAAATTATATAAAAGGAAAAATACAACAAAGGAAATGCCTATTTTTACAATAGAAAATAATCCCATTACAAGAAACAACTATCAGTTATGAAATAATCTTCAGACAGAAGAGATTTGAATGTATCATAAAAAACAAAGAAAAACATTTTTATCTGCAATTTTTATACTTTTCTGGTTTAACTTAATATTTTGTACAATATTAATTAACCATAAAGTGGTTGCTTCTTTCATTCCAGTTGATATTATTATTACACTCTTTTATTACAATTCTCATTGGTTTAAAATGTCCATGATGTCAGATAATTTTTTATCTATGTCACATTGCATTAAGATGATATTGTAAATTTGATGCATTGCAAATTTCCTGCCTGTCTACAAATTGCATTTCTCAAATGGCAGCAAACAATGCAAAGTTCATTAGTATTTTTTTAACTGTAATGTTTGTACTTATAAAATTTTTACCTGTTGCTTTAAATAACAAGTTTTCAAATCTTCAGCAATATTGTTTACAAAATTGAACACATTGAAAATAGAACTGAAGTAAAAAAAAAAAAAAAAAAAAGACAAAACATCCACTTTATAATTGGTTTAAATTGGCAAGGATGGTTTAATTTTTTTTGTTATTTTAATCAGATATTGTAGCAAATTTATACAATAAAACTAATAAACTGTTTGAAACAATATGATTATATACCTGAAAAATGAATTGATATGATTCTTTCATATCACTACTGTTCTTAAAAATATCAAAATTGAAAAATAGATAAATAAACAAAATAAAAACATTATAGACCAATAATTTCTTTGTTAAATTACTGAGGATTTTTTATTGGGAATAAATACAATTTTAAATAAAAATTCTTTGGGATAGAAGAACATGAAATATTATGAGTCAAGTAATAATTCAATGTCCATATAAAGTTAAAAAACATTTTTTCATTGATATTTATTCATTTAGTAAAATTGAAATCAATGGTGAAAACAGGAATTATGATATATCAAATGAAATATTGATAAAAAAAGATCTTTCTGCATGAAAAATTTAAGAATTCCTAAAAATGTTTCTATTGTAGAAACATAAAAAATAATGAAATTAAGAAAATGTTGAAATTTTATTCAAATCTCTTGTTTTTCATTTGGAAAATTCTGTATTTTTTTAATAATCCACACATTAGAATTAGAAACCTATAGACTACTATATATAGAAAATTTTTTGAAATATTAGAGCAACCTTATAGATAAAATGTAGCACTTAAAATAATATAACAAACATGAAATTTAAAAAAAAATTACAGCAAAATTTGTTTAAAAAATTTGACAGAAATAAGTTTCAACAAAAGAATAAAATACTATTGGTAACTTATAATATTAAATAAATATATACCTCCATCAGAATTTATAAAATAAACAAAAATATTCATGGTTCCCACTTCAGCTAATTGATGATTTTCTCCAAACAGCCAAAGAACTTGTTGAAGATTCTGCTGTTCAGCAATATGCTGTACATATATAGTAGGAGCATAATTGCTACAAAAATATCATTTCAATTATAATTAAATTTTAATAATATTTTATAATACTTTTTAATTATTTTATTATAATTTCATTTAAACTGAAATATGCATAAACTTAATACTTAAATTACTAAAAAACAAAAATATTTAAGATTTTTGATTAAGTAATTGGTTAAACTAACAACAATGGCTAAAAAATTAACCAGGTATGAGAATAATATATAATTTAAAACTTTTGCAAATATTTAAAAAAGAAATATTGAATATAACACCTTTTTTTTTAAATATATAAAACCTCTATCAGAATTTTATTTCAAAAAAAGATTCCCTTAACATTCAGTTATATTTTTTTCTCTAAATTATCCAATGACCTAAATATAGAAGTTGCTTAAAATTTTAAATAAAATATACGATATTACAGGATTACTATTAGCCAAGAATTTATTAAATTTAAGCAAAATTAAACACAAGAAAATGTAATGTTTTAATTTACAACAATCTGTTAAAAATAATTGATCCAATAAGAAATTTGGAAATTTATCATGAAATAATAGATTTTAGGACCAATGCTGTCACCTGCCATTAAAAATCTTTTGAAGTGGGAGGATGTCAGAACATTGGTCTTAGAATGGCACCCAAACAATGCTGATGTCAGTAAGGTTGAAGATCTTTACAACAACTACCTTATTAATCACTTCTGGAAAATCCATAAAAAAAGAGAAAAGCAATTGACATTGGGCATGTTCTTTAATACTCCATAAAAAATATAAAAGGACTGATTAATATGCACAAGACTATATGTATAATTTTTTGATAAACTTACTAAGAAATTATACACCCTAATTAATTTTTAGGGTCATCAGAACAAAATTATCAATTTCACAAAAACATTTATGGTAAATTGACGATAGGTTAATGAATAATTCGGATAGTGAACATAGTCCAGTAACAGATTATGTTCGCTAATCAATCATCCACTGTAAATCACTACAAGTAAGAACAGAAGTAGATTATGTTCTCAACAGATTTCTCTTTTAAATACAGAAGCAAAAAGAAGAAATAGTTCTATTTCCTATATAAAACCTTTACATAGAAAAAAAATAAGTAGAGTTGGAATCTAATGTACACATTATAAATTTAAAACTTTGTCTTACCATCCCATTTTCTTATCGCCAACACCACCAGGCCAAGCTCGTATAAAACTGGGATCAGCTAAAAGAGAAACTGGTTTTTCCTCTCCAGTTTGAAAATAAGAGCCCACTGGTCCAGTAATAACATACAATAATGCAGTATTTGAAGAACCCACTCCTAAGGATGGCTATAATAAAATTAATATCTTCAAAACTATTTAATATGCAATAATGAAAATCATATTTTACAAATATTTATATTCTTCAGTCATACATACACTTCAAATAAAATGCCTTTTCTTACAATAAAATCATCTTTTCATAATTACTTTTATCTTATACTGAAAATGAAACAGATTCAGATGAAGAAAATAAAACAAATTATATATATATATATAAATATATATATATATATATATATATATATATATATATATATATAAATATATAATAAAGTGAGATTAATGTTATATGTAGTTTTTATTAGTTATAATTTTAAAAATCTATATTTTGTTGAGAGAAAATTGTTAAATTATTTTGCATGGCAAACTTACATAATTTTATTATGGTACAATATGAAGTAGTACTTGTACATTATATCTATTTTAAATTTAGAGATTAAAATTTAACTGTAATTATGTAATAAATATTTAAAAAATATATGTAAAATACAAATATTAAATAAATACAATTGTAAATGATCATAGCTAATGATGCATTACCAATTGTACCATAAAATATCAAATTACATAAAGTTCTTTAATACAATTAGATAAGATTTATTAATACCATTGAATTTTTATTTAAAACAATTGGTTTTGTAACTCAGGAGTATTGTTAACTAAAATTTTATAATTGATTTCAATTTTAATTTGTTGTAGAATATAAAAAATTATATAATTAAAAAATAATCAAAGCAACATTTTTTAATAAAAGTTGCTGAAGTTAGTACAATAGAAATTTTAAATCAAATTCATTATCATTTCAAAAGCAATTTTAATTGCATTACAAATATAGGTAATAATAAATATGTCAAATAATGTATAGCATGAAAAAACTAATGACTAGATATTAGATTGAAAGGGGTTAAATATAATGACATAATAAAAAATGTTATAATAATAAATTGGAAACTATGTAAATAATATAAAACAATGAGTTGGAAACTGTGAATAAAAAATCAATTATTAAGTAAAAATTCATTTACTTAGATAGCAATTAATTATTTATCTGCAATTAGAAGAATGTTTATAGGAGTTGTGGTCATTAGTTTATAAAATGAATTTATAATTTTGTAAATATAAATTTTGTTTTTATCTAAAAATATATCAAATGAGCAATAATAAATGTTATTAAATTATTTGATCTAGTAGACACTTAAATAATTTTAAAGTACACATCTGATACTTCCAGTATTTTTATTTTGAAAATTAAGATAATTTCCAGCATTAAACTGTCATAATAAAATAAACAATAACAAGAAGAAAATAAAATAGACAAATGACCCATATTTCTTGTGCAAATTTGATTGATAACATCAAAATGAGAGATTGATATATAACAAAAATTGTAAATATTTATAAAATTAAATTTTAAATTTTCACTATTAATACATGAAAATCTACAAAAAAGTAATATTTTTAAAATTATAAAATAGGAAGTACCTAATGAAACTGTGAAATGGAACTGATACACTACATAAATTTTAATACAAATTTAAACAAGCAATTTAAAAAAAAAATAATCAGCAAAAGTCCCTTAAAAAATTGTTTAAAATCTATAAAAACCTGATTTCAAATGATTTTTAAAAATAAATTCTAAAAATAAAATTTAAACATGAAAATGTTTCCCTGGTATCCCAAAATACATTTTTCCCACATTCAAGCCAAATTAAAATGTAAACTTATCCTAAAAACATTTCATTAGAAAAAAGCAAAAAGGGAATTTAATAATGATAAATTATCAATTGGTTTTCTCATTATAATTGCCTTAAATGAAAAAAAATAGTTTTAACAATAATTAGTCTATAGCCATAACATAAAAATTAAATGCAACTATACATAAACTTTTACATATAAAAAGAAAACATTTAAAGAAATATTTGGATTATATTGTAAATAGAATCAAATAAAAGATATCAAGATCATACTAACTTCAATTCCAATAAATGTTGGTCTGATATACAATGAAGAATTTTCTCTATAGGGCACCCATTCTTGATCAATGCTGACTAGTTTTTTCATGCACATTAAAAACTCATTTTCATCAAATTTCTAGAACATATAACTATTTATTAGATAATGTTTTCATTATTTAAAATAAAATTTTGAATTATTCAAAATATAAAAATTGAAATAAGGCTAAGTTGAATAAAAGAATTGAGTAATTCAA
This sequence comes from Latrodectus elegans, assembly GCA_030067965.1. Lineage (NCBI taxonomy): Eukaryota > Metazoa > Arthropoda > Arachnida > Araneae > Theridiidae > Latrodectus > Latrodectus elegans. Next base: position 46,102,915 of record CM057819.1, read on the forward strand.
ATTTTTCACCCTATATAATTAACAGAACATTTATTTTAATGAAATTAAGACTTATTATATTACAATAAAAAAAAGTGTCTATAATCCAGGTACAATAATATTCCAACACAATTTTTATGAATAAAATTATCCAAAAAGTACAATGCAGCATAACTATTATTTTAATATTTGTGTGAAAATGTCATTTACAATTTCAAATATTATAAATTAAAAAAAAAAAAAAAAAAAAAAAAAAAAAAAAAACTTTTAAGGAAACAAATTAAAGAATGATTAAGAATATCTATAATTATTTAATAGTAATAATAATAATAATATAGTAATAATAATATAATTTGCAACAATTTTTTTATTGAAAATTGTCAAAATTTATTTTAAACAAGAATTTTTAAATAAATATAATCATATTACAAATTTATGTATTTAAAATAAATGCACAGTTATTGCTTTTTTTAAAAATTGGAGGTATTAAAAATTTTTTTACATGTCTAATGTTTTTTGATAAATTGTACAAATTTTTGAAGTAAAATTCTGAATTTACTTTTATAATTATAATTAGTAAATTACTTAATATACTTAAATATGCATAATTTTAAATTTATAAGTTATAGAATTATAAGTTTAAGAAATCCTAAAAAAATTTATATATAATCTAGTCAAAAAATTTAATGTGAGACAAAAATTTCTTTCTAAGTAGCTAAAACAAATATGAAATAAACTAGTATTTGAGTACTTTTATTAAGAATTCCCCAAATGAGCAATTAAAACAATGAACATGATCAAAACTGTAAAATAATAAACACAATGCCATCCGACAGGAAATATTGAGAAATTACATCAAAAGATGCAAATATCTTAATAATGTGGGTATAAGGATATATGCAACTAAAATGTTTCACAAACAACTATTGCAATAATTTTCAAAACAGAAAAAAAAAAAATGTTTTATAAATCAGAGCTTTCCTTCCAGAGGAAAAACTTGAATCAAAGATTCATAGGATTGTAAATCAGCAAAACATTTGTGATGCAATAAGTCTGTCTGCAAGCATTTCAAAAAAATTTAGCAGAGGAAAGGTGCCAAAAAGACTTTAAACTATAAATATCTTTAACTAAGTTTAAGTTTAAACTATAAATATCTAAGGAAGAAATTTAACAAATACCATTTCACTGATTCAAAAATAAAAATGAGTATTACATGGGACTAGTCTCTCAAAACTTTTTTATTGACTATAGGTATGAATTAATTCAAAGAGAATCATTTCTTGTTTTAACTTAAACTAACACTACCCATAATGATACAACAAAAGTTATCTTGATTATATATATATATATATATATATATATATATATATATATATATATATATATATATATATATATATATATATATATATATATATATAACTGTGTAAAACTCCACAATTTAAAGAAATTAAAATATATTTTATTGGATAATCTATGCCATAAGGGATAGGGAATACAAACTATAATATCACAGACATTCAAAATTAATTATTAAAACTTTAAGGAAACAACACTTCATTAAAAATGCATGTTGAATATAAAAAAAGCTAGATAATCTTAGTTGTGTAGCTATACATCTAGCTTAAATTCCATTGCTTTTTAAAGTTTCGATACTTTTTTAAATATATGTATGTGTAAATTTATATCAAAAATAAAATACCCAAGTAACACTATTCTATAAAGATATACAAGTATCTTATTTCCCCAAATGAAATATATAAAATGAGTATTAAGTATTAGATTAACACTTACAATTCATTAAGTTTTTACTGAACATATTATTTTACAATAAATAATATTTTTACAGAATTACAATTTATTGAAATTCATGTGAGAACTTCAAAAATGTATAAAAAAAGAAATCATATTTACTTAGGATGATATAATCAAACAATTAAAATATCAACTTATTCAGTTTTCTATCTTCTTAAATTATTGACAGTTCAAAAGCCAGACTTTAATGAAAATAAAATATAGTTAAGGTGAAATACAATCTGCATAATGTTATAAAAAGTAATTCAAAACTGTATGTACTTACAGGTAAAGAAGCTCGTTCTGCAGTTTGTAACAGTCGTTTAATATTCAGATCAGGTCTAAACAGCAAAACTTTTCCAGTTTTACTTCTAAATGCTTTTAAACCTTCAAACAACTACAAAATGAAAGGTATCATAAATCTAAGGATTTAAATTTTCATTTCATTGTCATACCTTTTCTATTATTGCATTTATGTTAACTGAAGAATTATGTTTAGTGCTCACAGATAAGTCCAAATTTTAATGTTTTACTGGAACAAGTGCCTTACTTGAAATGTTTATAAAATAACAAAATTAACTTTGTAGTGTTTGACACAAAAAATTGAAAGTGGCCACAAAAATACAATCATGAAAGTTAAATACTAAGATTTTTTCAACATATTTTAGTTTTGCATATTTAAAAAAGTTCTTAAAAGAATAAACAAAAAATTCAAATATTTAAATAAAAAATATCAAGAAAAATCCTTTATTGATTAGAAAAAAGGAAGCACCAACTTACTTCTTGAGCATAATGAAATACTTTGGAAGCTGGATGTAGATTTAAATTGTGGATAGGGCATATCACAGGCTGACCCCAACCATTTTCTTTTGTCCATTCTATTTCTAACATATGATCACTAAATGTTTTTCCAAATGACAAGCTGGTTTCACTTGGCTTCTTACTTTTCTGTTTCTCATCAATGTAGTTTATTTTTAAATCTGAAAACTAAAAATAAGCAAAAATTAATGCATAAAAGTCTAAAGAAAAATTATCAATCCTTAACTAAATTTATTTTCAGGATTTACATAAAATATATGAATTAGTTAATGAAACTTAAAATTGCAATACAATGTTTGGAAATTATAAAAGATATTTATATTAGATATCAACAATTTTACAGGATTGATTAAAATTATAATACATCTATATATGGAATTACAGTTGTATAATTATTAAATACACAAGTAAAAATTACAAATGAAAAATTTTTATTTCTTACATTTTGATAGGTTATATAAGAATAAAACTTAACAATGTTATTTTCAATATTAGTTGACATCAAAATTGCTAAGAGAGATTATCTTTTAAATTTTGATAAAACTATTCCTATTCCAAAATTACTCTTGGGGAAAAAAATTTTTGATTTTACCAAGATCAACTACTCTGCTAAAACACTGCATTCAATTCCTAGTCAGATGTCTAATAATATTTAAATAACACATATTTAAAATAATACAGTTTTAAACAGTTAATTTTTTATTTTACAAGAAGACTTTATTTTTTATTTAAACATACTGTTTAAAATGTAAATTATAAAAGCCAGTGTCTGTTTTATAACTTAATATTTTTTTGTTCAAATTAAATTGTAAAAAAATCCATTCATGAATTAGCAACAAAGATGAAAATTTTTATAACCTATTAATAAAAAACAGCACACATTGACACTAAACTCAATTTGTTAAAAATATTGTCTTTCTTCAAGGTAAAATATAAACTACAAAACTTTGTGAGCACTTATCCTAATTAATAAAAATAAAGTCAATGGATTCTTGAAGTAAATCATAAACTTTGACATATTATTATTTTTTTTTTTACAACATTCTTATTGACAGAACAGAAAAACATTTATTTTTAATTTAATGAGTTGTATTGCAATAAAATGAGCAATATTTAAAATTAAAAATATACCTTAAAAACCTGAATTTCAAATCTTTAGAAGCATGAATATGGTATACATAGCTAGCAGTTTAAAAACATTAATTATTTCACAAATACTAGGGGGGAACTATTTAATTATGTAAAATATTATAAAGAAAATTATTAAAATAATCTTTGAAAATTCTGACAGTAAAACAAACAAACAAATAACAAACACATGAACAATAATATGATTTATTAAAGTAAGAAAACAAAAAATCTCTGAAAACTTTTCATGCAAAATGTATTACAATAGTTTTTCTCATTTCCCCTTAATTTATATAATTTTAAACATCATATTACTTTTAAATTTATAATTGTAAAAAGAAAATTTCAGCAAAACTTACTATGAAAAATTAATATTTATAAGAAACTAAACTGAACAAGAAGTTTAATAATACAATATAATTTAAATTTACCTTGAAAGTTGTAGCTTTTTCTGCTGAACTTTGAGTGGAAAGACTTCTCAAGAAGCCTACCTAGTAAAAAAACAAAGCAATATTAAAAAAGTTAAAAAAAAATTCTTTTAATAATCAGTATGCCAAATCAAGAATAAAAAAATTTAAAAAATTAACTCTTTAATTATAATAAGAAATGGAGATAATTTGTGAATAAAAAATTCTTTAATTTCTATTTTATTACTAATACATCTAAAACTAAAAGAATTATTTAATTAAAAATTATTTTTTCATTATTTTAAATTAGATATATTTATTAAAAAAAAATTTAATTACATACAATGCAATATTTTATTTAAATAGCTATCTTATAGTCTCTTAAAGTTTCCACATACAGAATTTATTTATTTAAACTTATATTTTATTCAAAAATTGATAAAAATCTACATTTTAATATAGAGATTTAAAAATAAGTAAATACAATAATAAACATGTAAGAAACTGAAAAAAAAAAGTAAATTCTTAAATCTTGTTTATTTTTCTAGTGAATTAAATTGATCTTTTAAATGATCAGCACAGAAAATCCAAATACAAATATTTAAATTTAAAATTTTAGCAAAAATTTCTGAGTTTTACTCATAGATGTTAAAGATATATATAAAGTAATATATATATATGAATAAAGAAATATTCACTTTGACAAAAAAGAACAAATTTATTCGTATGCGAATCTTAAAACATTTATTTAAAAATGTTTAACCAATGTTGAATACAATTTTTAAGAATACTGAAAGGTTAACTTATTTAAAGGAAGTTAATTAAATTTACAATAAGATTATGAATCCTTGAAAATCTCGCATAATTTACAATATTTCGATTGTTCTTTCAGTAACAGTTTTTTTCTATCTATTAATTGATTTACTTCAATGATTTCCTATGTACCAATATAGTCCTCATAATATTTATAAAAATTCGCGAAGAAAAACTACATATTTAACTACGCACCAACAGGTCACATTGATAAACATAGAGAAACAAGAGACGCGTACTTCAGAAATATGATTATTAAAATATTTAATTTAAAAAATAAATTACATACTCTATTTTCAGCTAGTATAAACCGAATGGCACTATTTTTAATATACGATAGCATCTTTATTACAAAAGCAAACAGCACTATAAACTACAACAAAATACCACCATGCAAAAGACAAATATATAACAGTAAAATAAATAATAAATCAATTTATGACGTAAAGATACAAGTTGAATTATTGGGGGTTAAATAGCAGCATGTCATTGGATAAATTTTTTAAGTCATCAAGTGTTCGATAAATCTAATTGGTTAAATAAATAAATAAACACAAACTAGAATCTCCACAGTTTCCACAAGAAATAAAAATAGTTAAAATAAATTAAATACATAATTGAGCTAGAGAAATTTAAAACAATTAAAAAATAAATGAATTCAATGAAAATGCAGTGTTGAATTAATTTGCCAGCGGAAAATTATACATAATATTTAATTAAAATTAATTAATGTTTGTATGCTTATTTTATCACGTGGAGAAAGAAATTGAAACAAATAGCTTTTTGATGGGATATATTTTAATGGATTTCTTAAAATATACATTTTAATCATTTAAGCAATGTATAATCGGCACTATTATCAATATTATACCTTGAATTTATACCATGTACATAAAATTTATACCATTTTAAATTCTGTACCAAAGATTATAGAAAATCATTGCTTTATTAATAAAATTTTAGTGTTTCTAAGATTTTCATGCTGATAGGACACATGCAAGGTTCTTTCAGATGTTCTAATGGCCCTCTATTTATATCATATAATGTGAAATAAAGACTGGAAACAAATGGAATTAACTGAAACACACATTAATGAACTTCTTGTGAATATAAAACAATAGAGTAGTACAGCTAATACACGACAGTTGACAGTAAATACAGATAGTGAAAATCAGGCATTATATATTTTATATGAAAATAATTTTAAAAATTGCCCAAAAAACATTAAGCTATTTTAACGACTTTATTTTGAATGATCAGCAGTTTACTTAGATTCTAATTAAAATCAGGATTTGCTGAATCTTATCGTTTCAGAAAGTTAAAAATAGATTTCGAAGTATCTTATGTGATAATTATTTCTATAATAATTATTCTTGTAAGTAAAATTTAAAATTTTGTTTTAAATTTATATAAAATATAAATTTAAAAGAAATTCTTTTAAATTTATACTATAATAACTTGAGGCGATATTCGATATACTTCGAATGGTTGTAAAACAATCACCATTCTTTGTGATGCATAATTACCAATATACAATAAAAACATTCCTAAATAAATCTGTAGAGAATTCTTTTTTCCTGTGATTGAGCATGCATAATTCAAATTTCTTTGCTTTTTGATTATAATTTTTTATGCTTTTAGCTGCTTGTTTTTTTGGGGATTACCCTTTCATAAGTCTACGTTAAATTTATTGTGAACATAATTGTGCGAAATTTATTGTGATTTTTATTAAAAAAATGGATATTATTTGTTTATTTTTTGTTTTGTGATACAGCAAAATAAAAATCACTAGTAGTTCCCTTTCCAAACAGAATCGTTTTGATGTATTCTTTATAATAAAATGACAATTTTTTGTTGGGTAAATATATCTATTTTGTGAATGAAATTATATTTCCAATATTTCCACCATATTAATTATTTGTAAATGCTTAACTTAAACATTACATTAAATTAAGTTAAGATTGGGATCGTTATGAACATTACAATCAAACCATAACAGTTAAAAGTATTGTATAAAATGAAAAAAATATTAAAAAATAATTTATATGGGGGAAATTTTGAAAATATAATTTAATTCACAATATGAAAGCTTCTCTAGAGGCTTCTGTGGATAAATTCACATTTTTTTAAGCCTTTTATCTTCACCTGTAATATTTACGTTGGTACAATTTTCTCGCAAAAGTTCATTCAGGTTTTTATTGCTCGTTTTCACACCTTTATATATATATATATATATATATATATATATATATATATATATATATATATAAATCTTTTATAGATGCAACTGAAAAATACTACATAAGAATTTCAGAACTACTTTTAACAGTAATATTAAACGGCTCTTTCATTTTGAAAGTATTCGTTAGACAGGGTTGCATGGTGCGAACGTAGAATCCACATTATATTTAGTGTTTTTATTGTATATTTCATATATATATTAGTTAGTTCATAAGTAAGTTAGTGAGATGTGTAAGGACTTGTGAGGACAGTTTACTTTGAAAACTTTATAAAATACCTAGAATTAATTTATAAACGCGAAGTACGGTAACCTTAGAAACTGCAATTCTCTTTGAAGCAAAAGTGTAATTCTTACTAAACAACCATTTGTCCATTGAAGAATGTTGATAGCAACAACTTGCTTACGCGATACTGTTCTTTAAAAATAAACTTGTAATAAATAAATATGTCAAGAATAGAGACAAAATTTTAGAATATTGTTTTACTATTTTCTTCTTCCCAAGCGCTACAGCAGATTGCCGGCCAAGGCTGTCTCAGTCAGCTTATGCCATCTTGATCTATCACTGGCAATGACTTTCCAATATTGACTCCTACGTCCCTTAGCCACTCTTTCTATCCATCTAGTTCTTGGTCTTCCTCTTTCCCTCTAGAGTTTTAAAAGTTATTTGCCTGACAGGGTTTTCATTGTCATATCGGAATACGTGTCCCAACCACCTTATCTGTGAAATCTTGATTATTTTAACTATGTTGGGTTCTTTGTATTTGAATTGGAGCTCATGGTTGTACCGTATTCTCCATATACTATTCTCTTTTACTGCTCCAAAGATCTTTCTCAAGGTTTTTCTCTCAAAAGTCATAAGTCTCATCTCGTCGTCTTTGTTAATTGTCCAGCATTCTGTGCCATATACAACGATTGGTTTTATCAGGGTCTTATATAGCTGTATTTTTGTTTTGTTACTTATGTTTTTAGATTTAAACTGATTTCGTAATCCGAAATAGCATCTGTTAGCCATCTGGATTTTGTTTTTGATGTTGATTTTAATGTCATTATTAGTATTCACAGTTGTACCTAGGTATTTAAACTGATCCACTTGCTCAAACTGGAATTCGTTAATTTTTAATGGTTGTAGATTAATCATTTTGTTAGTTACCACCATGAATTTAGTTTTTTCTTCATTAAGTGTCAGTCCTATGTTTTTTGCTGTTGTTTCGAGTGCACTGAAAGCCTCAACAGCAGCCCTAGTTCTTCCCACTATATCAATATCATCTGCAAATGCTAACAGTTGAACGGATCTAACAAAAATTGTTTTCCGAGTTTGTATACCAGAGTTTCGAATTGCTTTCTCTAGCGCTATATTAAACAGATGACATGACAAGGAATCTCCTTGTTTCAATCCCTTCTCGGTATAAAATGTATCCGATAAGTCTGATCCCATCTTTACCCTACATTTAACTCTGTTTAGAGTCATTCTTATGAGGTTAACCAGTTTTTTAGGGACTCCCATCTCTAGCATTGCCTGAAACAGCTTGTCTCTAATAATACTATCGTAAGCTTTTTTAAAATCTATGAAAAGGTGAAAGGTATCTATATTATATTTTCTGGTCTTTTCCAGTATTTGTCTAATGCTGTGTATTTGATCAATCGTTGATCTTCCCTTTTGGAATCAACATTGGTATTCTCCAATTATGCTGTTAGTATAAATAGTAAGTCTTTCAGTCAGGATGTTTGAAAATAGTTTATACGATGTGTTCAAGAGAGTAATTCCTCTATAATTCTTACAGTCCACCTTGTCGCCCTTCTTGTATATTGGACAAATGGAACCATCTTCCCATTCAATGGGCATTTTTTCCATAGTCCAAACACTAGTAATTATTGAGTGTAATTCCTTTATTAGTTTAGGCTCCTTTACATTTAAGAGCTTGGCTTTAATGCCGTCCGGACCAGCCACACTGTTAAGGTTTAGTTTATTTATTGCTCTTTCAACTCCCTCCATTGTAGGTGGCTCCAGTTCTTCATTTAGTGGAATCCTGTTTATGACCTCCACCTCTTCTCTTATTATATCTTTTCCTCCAAGGGCAGTTTTGAAGTGCCTTTTCCATCTCCTTAGAATTTCAATATTGTCATTTAAAAGTTCTCCATTTTCGTTCCGACAAGTGAGAGTTCTAGGCCACCACCCTTTTCTTGCAGTGTTCACTGCATTATAAAATTTTCTTGTGTAAATCTTATAAAATTTCCTTTTGTTCTTTAAGGTGTTCTATCTCTTTGTAAATCATCTCCCAATATTCTCTTCTCTTTTGTTTAAAAAGTCTTTTCTCTTGTCCCTTGATATCCTTGTATTCCTCCTCTGCCTTTCTAGTGTAGTGTCTTTATATCATTAATTTATATGCTTGGTTTTTTCTTTCATTAATTATTTCACATTCTTTGTCAAACCAATCCTTGATTTCTTTCTTTCAATTGCTGGAAGAGTTTCATTAGCTGCTTCAATAATGGGGATTTTGAGTTTTTCCCAGCAGTGTTCATCATCACCCTTGTCATAAGCCCTTGTAAGCTTGTCTTTTAATTTGTCCCTATACGTTTTCATTATGTTTGATGCCTTCAAGGCGTCTGTATCTCTTCTCTTTTCCTCTTGGTCTTTTCTCTTAAAAAAGTGCCTTGAAAGTTTGCCTCTCACTCTTGATACTACCAAATAATGGTCTGAGTCCGCATTTGCACCCCTGTGACTTCTTACATCAAGTAAGTTACTTCTGTGTCTTTTGTCAATTAGGACATAATCTATTTGGTTCAGGATATTTCCATCAGACGAACGCCACATGTGTTTATGTGTGTCCTTATGAGCAAAAAAAGTGCTACCAATAACCATTTCGCCACCAACTGCAAAATCAAAAGGCCTATTTCCATTATCATTGAACTCACGATGCAGGCTATGTTTCCCTAAATGGCCAGGTGTATTTTCGTCTCTACCAACTTTTGAATTTAGGTCTCAATCCACTAATCTTATGTCATTTTGTGAACACTTGTGATATACTTGCTCTAGTTTTTCAAAGAAGGACTCTTTCTCTGGCTCCTCCTTATCATCTGTGGGTGCGTGTACACATATGATGCTCAAATTATAGGGTTTGGCCTTAACTCTTAATCTACAAATCCTTTCATTCACTGGTTCAAAATCAATCACCTTATCTCTTGTTTTTTGTCAATGGACTTAATTTACCAAAAAACCAGTTCCAAAATGATGTTGTTTGTCTTGGGAACTGTAATACACACTGCCATTTCTCCTGTCTAATTTGTCTTCCTACCCATCGGATCTCCTGTACAGCCAGGTCAATTTTATATCTGTCCACTTCCTCCATTAGGTTCTTCAATGCTCCACTTCTAAAAAGAGTTCTAACATTCCATGTTCCTATAATCATTGCCTTTTTCAGTCCATGTCGTCTAGGTGCAATCAGTCCGGCATTAACTTCTTGAGATTTCTGAACGGTTTATTTTTTTATGGGGTGGGGTTGTTAACCCCACGCCCAACCCCCAACCTGGAGTGCCAGTTCCCTGATATAATCCCCAGGGACTGGGTACCCGGCTATACCACCGAGCACTGGGTACTCATTTTAGTCCCCTCTTATGACATGCATGAGCTACATTGGGACTATTCTTTCACACCCGGTCACCACACGGGTGATTGTTGTACTATAACTGATCGAAAATGCCACAGAATATTTTGTCACGATTGATTATATTTAAAATAATGTTTTATATACAGTCTTCTAGACAAGGATATAGAAAATAAAAAAAAAACCCTTCTTAATCAGATGCTTAAAATGTTTTTTATATCAGTTCCTAATCATGCAGAATTTCTTATTGTAATTTTGGTAGTTTGCTAAGTTAAAATGATTGAGGGTTAATTATAGGCAGCTATGATTGAAACAACACCCATGTCTAAACAGAAAATAGATTTACAAAACCAAAATTATAATTGTACATTAATGTTGTTAAGTTTAAGTTACTATTAAAATTATAAATGAAACCATAAATTTCTCAAAAATTTATGGTTACAACGTTTACCAACTCAAATTCAAGTTGTTTTATCTGTTTCTTCAGAGAAGTTGGATAAATTCGCTGAAACTGCAGATAAAGTGGTGGACGTTGCCTTTCCTGTATGGCACAGCAGCAGCCTCTGTTTTTTCTGCCCGAATTTGATACAAGAGTTATCTAAGTAAATTGAAGAATTAGAATTGCAAGTACCTCATTTGTCACGCTTTCATAATAAATCATATTTCCGGCAGAGGTCACGAAACAAACATTATTACCCAAATAATTTTTATTATTATCATCGACGTTTTCGGAATAATGCGTATAAATATATACAACCTTGCGAATATTCAAAATCGCTGTCTGGCGATGGACTTAATTTACCAAATAATCAGGAAAACTAGAACCCATGATTACAGTCGCGACTTGTGTGCGTATGTGTGTGGTCATGAAAACTTTAATCCTTAAAACTGTTGCCTATTTGTATGTGACAAAAAAAAACAAAACAAACTTATTAGCGTTATTTAATCGATTTTGGAGCCGATATAAATATTGTTACTAAACCAAATATATTTATGAAGCCCAGTAAATTTGAACTTTTCACTGGTAATGATTTACGAATAAAAACATATGGTCAAAAATTCCTTGCTCTTAATGTAAACTTCAGACGATCTTTTCCGCGGAATTTTGCAATCGCAGATGCAAGGACTGCAATCATTGGATCTGATTTACTTAATCATTGATATCAACAATAGACGTCTTATAGATCCAGAGGCAAAGTTGCCAACAAAAGACGAATGTTTTACCAGACAAAATTTAAGAACAAAAACATTGTCCAACACCTTTTATGCGGAATATGCTGATATTTTAAAAGAATTTCCCAATCGAACGAGACCAAGAGAATTCAGTAAAAAATTAAACACAATACATTTCACCATATAGAGACTACAGGTCCTCCTTATATGCTTGCGTCCGTAATTTAAATCCGAAACAAGCAGTGGCTGCTAAAGAAGAATTTCAATGTATGCTCAATAAGGGCATTATTGTACCTTCCAAATCAAATTGGAATTCTCCTCTTCATATGGTTCCGAAAAAAGACAAGAATTTTTGTCATCCTTGCGGTCTCAATAGGCAAAAAAAAAATCCCTGATCGGTTCTCAATCTCGTATTTAACAAATTTTACTGATAATCTGCAAGATAAGATCATTTTCACAAAATTTGATATTCAAAGAGCGTATCATCATATTCACGTTCTCCTAGATGATAGACATAAAACTCGATAATAACAAATTTTAGATTGTTCGAATTTGTTTTTATGCCTTTTGCGTTATGTAACGCTACCCAAACTTGAATGCATTTTATTCATGTGGTTTTAAGAGGTTTGTATTATTACTTTGTGTATTTAGACGATATTCTTATTGCATTGCTAGACACTGGCTCCCATAAAATACGTTAGAGAAGTCCTAAAACGACTTGATTCCTACGGATTAATTATCAACACCAGTAATTGTATGTTCGGTTGCAAAGAAATCCCTATTGTAGGTTATCGTATAAATAAAGATGGTATCTTACCACAATCCGAAAAAGTCGATATCATCGCTAAGTATAAGCGATCAGTTACGATTCGTGACCTTAGACACTTTCGGGAAATTTTGAATTTTTATTGGACATTTCTACCTCATACTGCACAGGGTTAAGCTCTTTTACATAAATTCCTTAAGAATTCTATGAAATATGATAAGCGAGAAATTCTCTGGGAAGCAGATTCGGTTATCACATTTGAGCAATGTAAAAAGCAACTAGCTGATGTTTTCATTTTAGCTCATCCTTCCCACGATGCGGATCTCACCATAATGGTCGATGTCAGTGATTTTGGATTAGGTGCCTTATTAAATGAAATCATCAAAACTGGTTTCAAACCTGCAGGATTTTTTTCTAAGAAATTACCCCCGCTTAAAACAAATATAGTGCTTTCGACCGAGAACTGCTCGCAGCTCATGCCACAATTAAATACTTCCAAATTATGGTTGAGGGATGAACGCTGATACTGTACACTGACCCTAAACCTTTATCTTTCGCTTTTAACTAAAAGTCAGATAAAACTAGTCCAAGTCAGTTGCGTCATCTGGACTTCATCTCGCAATTCACTACAGACATTAAATATCTTCCAGGTATGGATAATATTCCCCCTGATGCTTTTCCTCACATAGATACGATAGTTACTTTCAACGGTATTTATTACGAGGAATTTGCACAAGCTCAATAGGTTGATAATGAATTTTCTACAATAATCTCAGCTCCAGATCAGTCACTTAAATTACAAAAACTGCAGATAGCTTGCTCATCAACAGAACTTTATTGTGGTATTTCTACTGGTATAATTGAATAGAATAATTGAGCGCACACAACGACTTCAAGTTGGACTCTGGTGCTTCTTTTTGTTCTCCTCGGTCTGCGTTCTGTAATCAAGGAAGACATAAATGCTACTGCTTTCGAGCTGGTGTATGGAACAACTCTTCGTTTACCTAGTGAATTTTTCCTTGATTCGGTGATGCAAAAAAGATCCGAATTTGGGAAAAACCTCAAAGAAGATATGCGGATTATAAAGCCTGTTCCTACATCATTACAAGGAAACAAAATACAATAACAAAACCATTACAAGCACCATACGGCGGACCCTTTGCTGTTGTGGCCCGTTCTGAAAAGCTAATCTCTATTCTCCGAAATGATAAAGACTTGTGTGTTTCGATAGATCGAGTCAAAGCAGATTTATGGAAGTTAATGTTCCAGACATCACGATTGAATCATCTGGTGCTGCTGACTCCAAGAAACAAGACATTCAATTACTTTATGATAGAACAACTCGTTTTGGTCGTCATGTGCGTTTCCCCAGAAGATACGTCCTTGACTGCTGTCAACAACTTCTTTTCCTAGATCAAGCACTGGTAGGGGATCTGTAGTGACTCATAATCGTTTTATTGTTTTATTTGATTTCGAAACTTAATTTTGTAAGAAAAAAGTTGGCAACAACTTGAAAAACTAGATGGAGAATTTGTAAACATTGGATCAACCGCATTTCCGCTATATCGGCGCCTTTCTATTTTCAATTTTATTTTTAATAAATATATTTATACTAAAATAATAATTAATAACTACAGAACTGCAACACACTATTTTGAAGATATCAGCACTTGTGCATGATTTGATTTAATAATTATCTGTTCATTTAGAATTTATATCAGACATTTACACTTTACTCTTTATTATATGGATGTGTGAAGCATTTCTAAAATTTCTATGGGCAAAATTATAAATAATAAAAAAATTGGAAATGTGAGTTTTCGCATTTAATGAAGCTATACATCAACAAAGATAATATTTTTTGGAAGCGAAATATTCAAACATTCCACATTTGTATGTGTAGGAAGTTGAAAAATTTCCACAACAATTTTGGGTTTTATATTTGATAGTGTAAAAAATAATATTATAATTTTTACACTATCAAATAATTTATTAAAATTATTATGAGAATTAAAATTATAAACAAATCGTAATTTAATCAAAATAGTTATCTTCTGTTTATTTAAAATGATGGCAACAGAAAGAGAGAGAATAACTATTTCTGATTAATGAACTGTGGTGATCAACGAAATCATATTCAAGAAATGCAGAAGTATCTTACTGAGAATTTTTGAGAGAATATGTTATAAATAAGTGAAATATTTCTTGTAATCATCCCCGAATGTAATCTCGCTACACCAATAAGCTGAATAAAAAAGGATAAAGAATTGCCATTTGTTACGATTGTTGTAAGCTGTATTAGATTGACTAACTTGAACAATCAGGGTACATTCATTTTAATTTAAATATCAAACATAATTCTTTTAATCCCGATACTGGAGCACGAATGCAAAATAAAAATACAGAGTTATTACAAATGAATCTCTAGCTTTTGATAAATGCTAGAGATTCATTACTGGGTCCGAACTTGAAAACGTACATTCACTGTTGGACAAATGCTAAGGACGGATCACAAATTGCAATGTAGCATAACATTAAGCGAGACATGAGGACTAGTAGAATAAAATATTGTTGCCACAGTGTTCAGACATTAGAATAAGGAATATTTATTGTTCTGGAAAGTAAAAAAGCTGTGAAACATCTGAAAGAAAAAGAAATGTTTATTTGATGCTGCATACGAAAAATGGAACAATGCATCTAAAAGTCAGCAGGCACCTTGAAGAAAGGTATCAGTACGGGATATGTCCACTGTGGAGTGTGATGCAACATTCCACACGTCGTATCATACTTATCACAACATTATCCAGAAGCTGTTAAGGCAATTTATCCCATTCCTCTGTGAGTGCACGGATGAAGGTGTTTTTGTTTGTCGGAGGATAGTTTCAACTAGCAACATGGCTCCCCAAAGTATCCCACACATCTTCAATGGGGTTTAGATCTGGAGAACGTGTTGGCCATATGAGGCGTTGAATACCCTCGCTGTCTAGACAATCCTGAATAGCGAGTGTTCGATGACATGTTGCGTTGTCGTCCATAAAAACAAATTTATCATCGACAGCACCACAAAAAAGACAAACATGAGGAAGTAGAACTTCATTAATGGCCCGTCATAGTCCCATTCGCAACCACGTGTAGGGGCGTGCGGCTATTGATCATGATGCCGGCTCACACTGTGACACTGCATGTCGGATATCGGTCCCTTCCCTTTCCATGTCGGATATCGGTTCCTTCCCTTTCCATGTCGGATATCGGTCCCTTTCTGGACGATAAGCAGTACCACTCTCGCGCCAGATCAGTTAACGTCTACAATCCGATGATCAGACTGAACCTACTCTCATTTGATAATAGTACGCATGCCCTGTCCTGTTCAGCCCAATTACGATCCTCACGACACCATTTCTAACGGGCAGTACGGTGCTGTCTGGTCAATGGGACACACACAACAGGTCTACGGGCGTATAGTTCTCCTCCCCTCAAACGTCTGGCAACAGTTTTTTGGGAGATCTGCTTTCCTGAGGCAGCAAGAAACTGATTTGCCACTTGCTGAACTGTGGTGCGCCTGTTCCTTTTTGCTGATAGGACGATATATCTGTCTTCTGCAGGCATCGTACTTCTAACACGACCTCCCCCATGCCACCTACTACACTTTCCAGTCGTTTTAAATGACTTCCACAGCCGTGAAACAACGCTGTACGTGATGTCGAACTCCCTGGTAACATCTGTTATTTTTCGCCCTTCTTCGATCTTTCCAATAATTCGGCCACGCATAAAATCATCTAAGTGACGTCGGGAAGACATGCCTAAAATTTCAAGTTCGTCTATTAAATCTTTCCTGTAAAAGTTTATTTTGAAACAACAACTGTCCACACGCGTCAAAACCTTTAAAGCTCTTATGAACGCCATCACATGATGAACAGACGTGGAAAAATTTTTTGCATACGTATACTTTTTACTATATCCCGCACTTATTCTAATTTCCCACATTTTGCTTTTTTTCATTTTGTGGTTGCTATGGATGATAGTGTTATCCATCCTTAATTATTATCCCTCAGTGTATTTCCATGACAACGCGAAAGAGAAGGTGTTGTCTACAGTTTCATGTTGCGTATGCGCAATGTGCGTGTATTTGACATGGTTGCTGTTCAAATTTCATATTCAAAATTGGGACGGGAAAGTAGAAAATATTTTGTGCACTATAATTTTTCAAAGTGTGAATCATTCTAACCGTGCAGAGAGCATTCCGGAGCGATATGCAAATGCAAACCACCACCGACTCAACAAAGCATTCTGCGCTGGTATCAACAGCTTAAAGAAACAGATTATTTATGTAAAAACAAAAATTCCGGTTAATCAAACGTTACTGTATAAATAATGAACAGAGTAGGAGAAAGTGCGCACTTTTCATTCCACAGCCAACT
This sequence comes from Latrodectus elegans, assembly GCA_030067965.1. Taxonomy (NCBI): domain Eukaryota; kingdom Metazoa; phylum Arthropoda; class Arachnida; order Araneae; family Theridiidae; genus Latrodectus; species Latrodectus elegans. Next base: position 46,120,056 of record CM057819.1, read on the forward strand.
AGGTCAAAAATTTTGAGAAAATCACTACGATTTAAACCGTACAATATGAAATTGCTGCATGCATTAAGGCCGGACGATTATGTGTTTATAGAAAAACATTTTGTAAGAACATGCAAAAAGCCTGTGATGACGACGTCTTTGAAAATAAACATGTGGAGAAGCTAGCATTCATCTCAGTGGAAAGGTCAACTTACACAATGTATGGATATGTGGCACGGAAAGTTCCCATGAAATCGTGGAACACGAACGTGATTCCACAAAAATCCAAATTTTTTTAGTATTTTCTGGTAACAAGGTGTATGGACCTTTCATTTTTCTTACAGTCAATGTGACGGGCACTTCCTACTTGGACAAGCTTCAATTAAGGTTGTTTCCTCAACTGGAACGCAATATCAACCATTTCATTTAGCAAAAGAAGGAACTGACTCAAAAAGGTTTGTGACTATCTTAATCGGCAACTACCTCAGAGAAGGACTGATTGATTGATGTGGCGAGAATAGACACTGTTTTCATGACCATCAGGTCACCCAACCATTCACCGTGTGATTTCTTTTTTTGGGGATATGTTAAAGACTATGTCTACTTATCACCATTATCTACCACTTTGGTTGAGTTCCGCTTTACGGCTACATTCGCCACCATCGACGCGACTTAACTGAGTAATGTGAGGATCAAACTAAACTATAGCCTTGAAATTTGCGCTATCAAGGATCACATATTGAATATCTATAGTATGGAGGTCAATATTGGATACTTCCGATTTCTTTTCATGTATAAATTATTATTGTAACTCAATTCCGAAATAAAAGCTTCGGAAGCATGATTATTTTGTAATAACTCTGCACATATAGGAAAGTATTAAGTATCAAAGTAAACAGTGGAACAACTTGCTACTATCTTGAGTCCTCCTCAAAGTTTTTTGTGTAGAGGAAAATATATGATGTAAAGGTATATTTAATGACGAACTAAAAACAATCTCTTAACATTTTCCCTAGTTATGTAAAATATTACAATATTCTAATATGCATTTTGCTTGATATAAAAGTAGCAATTGATCTGAAAAATCCGTTGGATTTAGTGTATAAAATAATTATTGGCTGAAACAATTACACGGTGGCGAGGGGACATCCCTGGGTGGAGGGGGTGATGTACTTCGGGGGATTATTCTCCTGGTAGGGCCACCCTAGGCGTGAAGGCCACTCCATTTGCCCAGCTAAAGAATGTAGGTGTAGCAGCCAAGTCAGACTTTTAACCTTTAGTGCTCCTGTCCTTGTGACCTTAGAAGCTGCCCCTTTTCTCCATCCATGATAATGCTGTCGTTACTCGTTTTAGATTTTTTAAGAATTAGCGGGGGCCTCGTGGATCTGGTCTAGCTTTGCGGACCAATTGGAGGTTTGAGACAACAACAATAATTACACGCGAAAAGTCTATATGCATACCGGTAAAAAAAAAAAAAAAAAAAAAAAAAATAGAGAACCGGGCAAAATTGAATAGTCTCTTTTAGAAACTAGAAAACAAGTTGGCAGACTGCTTGCCAGAACAATGGAACTTCGATGAAATTTGTCAATTAACAAGCAAGCGTTTTACAGTTTGAGTGCCAAATAGAAAGACCAGTACTCTTTTGGAAAAATATAAAGCAAAACATTGAAGAATGATTCGCAATTTTTTCCGACTCTTGGAAAGCGTTTAAAACTAATGAATTGATAACCGCAATATTTTAAACATTTCAAAGTCATTCTCAGTTATAACACTGTTAGTCCCGATACTAGAATATGTTCACTGAATATCGAACAACTATGGGGTTTGGCAAAATGGTAAAACAAAAAATATTTCAGAACTGGACGAATTTAGATTCATATTTAAGCTAATTTATGTGAAATCACTTTACTAAAGAATTTTAAACTGTTGCAATTTTGAATGCTACCAAAGAGTTTTAGCCGCCGAAATAACCACCTCCAAAATTCTCTGAAACGATGCACTAAAACTCAATTTTTTGTTAAAATAATGGAATACAAATAATAAAATGGCCTTTAAATTTTGTTAATTATGGTTAAATTTGGCTTTGTGATGAATTGTTTCACAAATTTTTAAGGATAGTACGTAAGTACTATTCGACCATTTATGTTTAGAGAAAATAAGGTTTAAAAATATGTAATTGGGTGAATTGATAGTTTCTAAGTTTATTTGTATTTCGTTAAGTTTAAAGTCCAATTCACTATGTCGAATTTGTAATTATTCTATCATACCTGATTTGACATCGTTCTTTAGAATCCCTAAAACGTATCTACAGAGGTGCATATGTCTAAATACAGTCAATAAGCACAGGCGAGTTCTTTACTATATTCTTTGGTGAGATCAGATTATGTTCTCTACCATCTGGCAAAGAAAATCTTCTATTACATCTTAAAAACGAAAAAAAAAAACATCTATCGTTTTCAATTTTATAAAGAGCTTCATCTTGCTCTGTGATTTCTTATCTCTTTTCTTTCAGATGTCATTGTTTAATTGGAAATTTTGATGAAACTGTTAATTTTCTTCAAAATTTGTGCAACTTATTGTGTAAATCATTAAATAAAATACATTCAGTTAATTTTTGCTTTCAGTTAAACATCGCTTATACTGTTAATGAACGACAATTAAACTGATCAAATTTCCATCACTTTTCTTTTGATTTATGATTTTTCTGGGAAAAATATATTTCGGAGTGCCCCTAATAGGAAATTGGAAATTTTTCGTCACCAAACGTGTTTTCGTACGTGTTTAAAGGAAAAAAAAATCGGAAACATCCGCTAATGCATATTGTAAATTTCACGTTATTTGCATGCTTCCTTCAGGGTGTTTACGGTGGCCATCAGTGTATAATTACATAAAATCAAACGTTATAAGGCTTTATAACTCATTTGCGTTGTTAATAAGTTATTGGTATGTTTAGCTTGTTTTTATACTTTTGATTATTTTTTTCAGGATGTCAGAGTAATAGTCTTAGAATGGCACCCAAACTAATATGATATCAGTAAGGTTAGGGATCTTTACAACAACAATGCTATTTATCACTTTAAAAAAAATCTTAAAAAAGAAAGAAAAGCTATCGACATTTTGCATATTCTTTAATGTCCCATAAACAAAACAATTTTTTTTTTTTTAATAACGCCTGCCATCGTCTTTTCAGTATGAAGCATCTTGCAGTCCAGTACAATAATGAAGTAGCTCCAGCAAGCGAGAGGGCTCGAAAGACATCACTGGAACGAATGTCAGATAGAGAGGGGCAACTAAAGACATGTTCTCCAGTCATAGGTGAGGTATCACAGAGCACACACATAGGTGAATTGGCCAGATTGATTTTATATATAAATAAAAAGCGAAAAGGGTTGATTAATATGCAAAACCATACATATAGATTTTTTTTAATAAACTTATTAACAGATTGTAGATTCTTTTTTAATTTAATTTTTAGGGTCTCTTGAATGAATTAATCACTTTCACAAAAGAATCTATGGTAAATCGATGGTCGGTTAACGAATAATTAGGATAGCAAACATCGTCTTGTAACGGATTATGTTCGCCGATCACCTACAGTATGTATGTTTTCGCTTGTTTATTGTTATGAAGCAGAGGAGAACCACATAGAAGTTTTTTCCCCAGGACCCAATTAAGTTAAATCGGGAAGAAACTGGTTTTTGGTTAGTGACTTTAACAAGTATTTCCTTTGCTCCGATTGGTGGTAGCTTTGTGACATCCTTGATCTCTCTTTTCAGCAATAAAAGATGCTGTGGCTTACACTTTGAGATCTGCTGCAATATACACTTTGAAAACTATTGCACTAAACGAGGTAAAAAAATTATTGTACAATGATGTACTTTAAACAGTCAATTACGTGAAATTAGCTCATGTATGAAAAATTACCGCATTACAAGAAATAATCAAAAGAAAAGCAAAAATTGAAACTATTGCAAAGAGATCACTTAAATGTATTTAAGTGTTTATATCACGAATCATTTAAAAACAACTTTACAAGGCATAAGTTTATCAAATTCAATGAAGCTTGTAAAGATGATTTTTGATCTCATTGATTTTCAACAATACACATAATTTTTAGTAAAATAATTATAAATGGCAGCACACAAAATAAGCAAGACACTGCTTCCTTCTGATACATTTTCTGTTTTCCACTTAAATATTTACTTTACAATTTGAAATGAATCGAGTGATATAAATATTTCCCAGTAATATTTTTAAGTAAAAAGTAGGGTAGTTTGTGGAAAGTAATTTCGTTTTTTTCTGGATAGAGGATTTGTATTTTTAAATTGTATTTTTTCGTATTGCATAGTTGTATTTTTTCGTACCCAACTTCACATTTAAGCCGTATAATTATTATTTGCTTTGAGAGCTCATATAGTAAGGCTTGTGTGTGAAAAATTCCGTTTAATTCTACGCAGTACTTTTTTGTTGGTGCCCTTTTAAATATGGAGAGCGATAAGCAGCATTTTCGACATATCTTACTGTTTTACTACACAAAGGGTAAAAATGCTGTTTAAGTGAGAAAGAAATTGACCGATGTGTATGGAGAAGGTGTGTTGACAGTACGCCAGTGTCAGAACTAGTTCGCTAAATTTCGATCCAGCAATTTTGAGGACGAAGATGAACCACGTTCGGGAGGGCCGGTTGAAGCTGATAAAGACGCGATAAAGGCATTAGTTGATGTGAACCGGTGAATAAAAACAGTTTATGACCACTTGAAAGGCCTGGGATTATCCTCGAAGCTCGATGTATGGGTTCCCCATATTCTCACAGAAAGAAATCTGAATCAAAGAAATCTGTGTCGCCGCATTGACGTCTGCGATTCTCTTCTCAAATGTCACGAAAATGCTCCGTTTTTGAAGCGTATCATCACTGGAAATGAAAAATGGGTAGTATACAACAACGTCCGATGTAAGAGGTCATGGAGCAAAAATGATGAACCGGCTGAAACCATTTCCAAAGCCGATATTCACCAAATAATGGTAAAGCTATCTGTTTGGTAGAATTATAAAGAAATTTTTTTTTAAGGTTTTATCGGATAACACAACGATTAGTTCGGAAGTCTACTGTCATCAGCTGGACAAATTGAATGATGCACTTCAACAGAAAGGCCAGCACTAATCAACAGGAAAGATGTAGTGTTTCATCAAGACAACGCAAGACCTCACACAAGTTTGGTCACTCGCCAAAAGCTTTTACAGCTTGAATGGGATACAATGCCACACCAACCCTATTCTCCAGACATGGCACTATCGGATTATTATTTGATTCAGTCACTCCAAAATGTTTTAGACGGTAAAACCTTCACCTCAAATGAAGAGGTTAAAAACCATCTTGATCAGTTTTTTGCCAGCAAAGATTAAAAAATTTATGAGTGTCAAATTATGATACTACCAGAAAAATGGCAAAAGGTGTTAGACCAGAACGGCCAATATATAATTTAATAAAGTATTTGTTTATTATGCGAAAATCGTCTTTCATTTCCACAAAAAAAAAAAAAAAAAAAAAAAAAAAACGAAATTACTGTCTGAACAACTTGATATAATTAATACATACAAACTGCAGGTTTGAAGAAGAATGAATAATTTTTTTATAACTAATTTAACCCTTTCGAGCCTAACGGGACCCATACGTCTCAAGCGAAGTTTAAAAAATTCTTTTGGGACAGAAACACTTCATTGTCTAATGTGACATTGTCCCACCAGTCCTGCCAATATTTTCGAATGTATTTTCATTTACAGAACATAGATGGCACTGTTGTACATAAAGCAATTCCTTCGTTTTTGAAGTGTAGTAGCTCCTTACATACAATACGAACGTAAATAGTTTGGTTTTAGAAAATACCGTCTATTTCCGATTAAATTTTGATTGATCTATAAGTCTAAAGCCACATAAGTTATTCAGGAAGGGGATATTTTATGACTAGAAAATCATTGGGGTTTTCTTTACAAAATTTTTATTGAAGATGGAACATATCTGTCCCGTTCCTAAATAAGACTTAACAAAAAATGTTTCTAAAAATATAACATCTTAGTTTTAGCATTTTAATGTGCCCTACTCATAATTTATACTACCAAAATTTTTTTGTTGTATAAGAATAAATAAATAAAATAAAAATAAAACCTCGTCGCGAAAGGGTTAAGGCAAAATAAATCCTTATCTATTATAATGATGTACGCTTCCAAAATTCAATAATGATTAATCCAATACTGGAGAGAAGTATATTGGACAAAAAAACGGCAATATCAAAATTATTCATATGCAAAATGTATGTAAATATTACAATCATAAATAAACAATGCATATTTCTTATTCTTTAAACATTTTTACTTTAAATTAAAAACTTTCTTTCGCTGAAAGCAATGAAAAATTATCATCAGCCTTTTATTCTATTTTACAAAGATTTATAATTTCATTTTCCCATACCCGAAAAGGCATACTTTCTACTTTAAAAAAAAAAAAAAAAAAAAAAACTTATTTTTAAACATTTGAATAGATCGAAAAATCTCAAACAAATAAACGATTTTCTAAAAACAATATGAAGTCATATCGATGCATTTTCCTGTCACTTACATTTTAAGAATAGCATCAACCAGCGTGTAATGAATTAATAATTGAAAAGATTAATATATCACCAAACTAAATTTTAATATTTTTACACTGCTTGTGGTAAAAAGTGGTGAATTAGAAAGAGTAAAAGAATATATGTGTTTATATATAGCTAAATATTAATTTTCGTACTACAGACCTATTCAGATAGCTGATTTTCTCCAGTAATTCACAGTTTATACTCAACTCGGAATTTTGATACTCTCTTTTCTTTTTTTTTCTTTTTCTTTTTTTTTTCTTTTCTTTTTTTTTTTTTTTTAATATTCTTTAAATTAAAAAGAAATTTTTCATACATATTTACAAAATTTAAATCTTTCGTATAAAAGCAAATAATAATACAATATTAAAAAATCTTTAGTTCAAAGTGAGGAAGTATTAATAAATTGTTTACAAAAAAGTTTGGAAAATATCTAAACTAAAACTTAATGCTAGTATTACATTCATTTGAAAAATAATCTAGTATTCTTCCTGTGTAATATAATTCATGATCAAAGTACAATATTTGCAGAAGTTCTGCATCATTTCACACAATTTCAAAAGAACATGAAATATTTCTGACAAACTCAAAAGCATTTTCAAAAAAATACTATATAGCCGCACAAATTTTTAAGCAGATGCAAAACACTTTTCAGATTATTCATATTGTGTTAATAAGAAAAAGAGAGGGAGAGAGGAAAAAAAAACAATATATAAAATAATTTAGTTTTTATGACTCTTACACAGTTTTTAAAAATTATATATATATATATATATATATATATATATATGTATATATATAATATATATACATATATATATATATATATATAATATATATATGTATATATGTATATATATAATATATATATAATATATATATATATATATATATATATATATATATATATATATATATATATATATATATATATATATATATATATATATATATATATATATATATATATATATATATATATATATATATATATATATATATATATATATATATATATATATATATATATATATATATATATATATATATATATATATATATATATATATATATATATATATATATATATATATATATATATATATAAACACACACCCAGAGTATAAGTATACTCACATAGACTTCACATACCTCATACATGTACATTTAAAGGAAGGAAAACACTTACTTCTTCTGAGTCTGGCTTAGTCCACAGATAATAACAGAAGCTAAACCTTAGTGTATATTAACCATTTTCATAAGTAATTTTCTTAAATCCACAGAATTTGAAGTTACTAAATTCAAATGAATTCATTTTCTGCAATTCCTAAGCAAAATAAACCACCCATTCTTACCGTAAGACGCCGTACAATAAATGTAGGGGAAATTTTTCCTTTTATCTAAAAGGAAATTATCAGGTAAACAAAAGGAAATGTCGTCACACTGATAAGACTTCACGTTTAGTTTTCGACCCGCATTTTTAAGCCTTACGGTAGTTACTTAAACCGCTTACCTCAGATAATCTCACGCTTCTTACACGTGATTTCGAAATAGTTGCAACAAAGTATTAAAAGTACATATAATAAAGATGAATGAATAAAATGACACCAATGCCATGTGAAGAGTTTTTTTTATTTACCAAAAATATTTACCAAGCCTATAAAAAGATTCATATTTTATTGATTAGTTCAAACTGAATCTTTAACTGTGGCACAACACTGTTTAATACCGAGCTTTATAAAATCAGCTTTTCATTTTATCCGACACGTTGTGTTAAAACAATTTTTGGAAATAAATTGATTTTTAAAATTTTTTGGCACAACTCATATCATATGTTATAAAATCCCGTAATATACTTGAATCCTTAGAACACATCTGCGTGAAAATGGTAAAAATAAAAGCAATTGTATATTCTATGTATTGTACATGTACACTCTACTTATTAATAGAGTTATTATGAAATATGATACACAAAAATTATATCAAACGGGAAACATATGAAAATATGCAATTTTTTTTTATCAAGATTTCTTACGCAGAAATGAAATTTAGAATGAAATATATTTGATGAAAATGTGCTTATTTTGTTGGAAAAAAAATATATATATAGTAATCCCAATATTGGAAAAAAAAAAAATATATATATATATATATATATATATATATATATATATATATATAAATATATATAAATATATATATATATATATATTGTAGTTGAATATTGAATATTGGTGGAAAAAATATTGCTGAAAATATTGTAGTTTTACAACTAAATTATTTTCATTTACATACTAAGTAATTAGAAATTCCAAAAAATATATTTCGTTATATTTAAAAAGATACAGAGGGTATTAATTAATAAATTTTACCGTGTTTATATAGTGATAAATTAATGTTAGAAGATATCGCGTGCAATATATAGCAAACATTCTGCAATTCTTTCGGTTCATGGACATTATTAAAGATAAAAATTTTAAAAATGAAGTTAATGAACATTACACGGTAGTTAAAAATTATGAAGTCGTTTTAAATAACTGGCAAGAAATGTAATTTCGTGAATGCTTTATAATAAAAAAAATATTTTTGATAATATTTTTGTCATAAAACAAGCTCAAGAGATTGAAATTTCGAATGATTTGAATGATCAAGAAGGGGAATGAATATTACTAATTTCCGAGAATAACTAGTTTTTTTTTTTTTTTTTTTTTTTTTTTTAAAAAAGAAAGTTACTTGCAAAGTACTTAAAAAAATGAATTGAACAATAAGAAATAAAGAGAGTTAAAATATAAATGCAGTGTGAGTGAAAAAAGTATTCGTACAGTATGACAATTGATTTAAGAGATCCGTTCATAAAAATTATATACATAAATTCCATTTTAATTAACTATAAATACATAACAGAACACATTTTCACTAGTTTCATGTGAAATTTACACAAAAATAATTTTTTTACATGAATAAATATTTACAAAATTGTAACAATCCAACATCTTGTGGTGTAAAAAGTATTCGTACCGTGTTTATATGCAAATTTTTTTTAAGTTATATTTTGTGATTGGTTTAGCCATTAAGATGTAGTTAACTGACGTCATTTTGTAAGTTACTTAAAAAGTTCGTTAATGGGAATTTTAATGTAGCGAGAAACTAGAAATTCTGTAATGGGTCGTAAAAGTATAGCGAGACAAGTGTTTCCGAAAGAGAATTGATTTTAAAGCTCCGTAAAAATGGTAAATCGTGCAACAAGATTTCTGAGCTGGTTGGTAGACTCCGTTCAACTGTGCAGTCAATCATAAAAAGTTTGCTGCCACTGGAACGGTTAAAAACAGTTCTCGTACCGGGCGACTATGTCTATTGACATCATCTGACAGACGGTTTCTGGTACGTTCATTAAAGAAGGATCCCAAAATAAGTGCTCCTACATTAACATCAGAACTGAAGAACATGGGAACAGCAGTCTCCGTAATTAAACATTCGAATTACGGACAATACGTTTAACATTAACGTATTGTTCGAAATGCATGCAGAAATGAAGGTTTCCATGGCTGTGTTGTGAGACACAAATTCTTTGTTAGTGAGAAGAATCGGAAGCTGTGATTGTCTTTCGCCAAGCAATACGTTAATGAAAGTCCAGATTTCTGGAAAAAGATTATAGATGAAAGTAAATACAACATATTTTGATCGGATGGGAGTCAAAGAGTATGGAGAAAGCGCAATGCAGAAATGCATCCTAAGAGTTTAGTGCCAACAGTGAAACATGGGGTTGGAAGTCTGCTTGTTTGGGGGTGTATAAGTGCTTCTGGGGTGGGCAAATTACATTTTATTAAAGGCATTATAAATCATCAACTTTACACTGATATTTTAAACAATAATTTAGCAATTAGTGCAACAAAGATGATCTTGAATGATGATTATGTTTTCATGCATGATAACGACCACAAGCACACAGCCATAAACACAAGACTCTGGATACTATATAATATACCAAAGTTCATGAAATTTCCTCCTCAATCGCCGAACCTCAACCCCATCTAGAATTTTTGTGGGATGTTATTGATAAAAATATTAGATTCAGACACATTTCTTATAAAAATGATTTGGAATCAGCTCTTAATCAAGAATGGGACGCCATATCTAGCTCAATAACTGCAAAATTGGTTGAATCAATGCCAAAGAGACTCAAGGCAGTTATTCGAGCTAAAGGATAACCTACAAGGTATTAGCTGAAATACTATGATTGTATTGGCCAAAACATGCTTGATGTACGAATACTTTTTACACCACAAGATGTTGGATTGTTTCAGTTTTGTAAATATTTATCCATATATAAAATTATTTTTGTGTAAATTTCACATGAAACTAGTAAAAATATGTTCTCTTATATATTTATAATTAATTAAAATGGAATTTATGTTTATAATTTCTATGCCGCATCTCTTTTAAATTAATTGTCGTACTGTACGAATACTTTTTACACACTCACTGTAGCTAAGTATTCGAAGCTCAATAGGAAGTTTAATAACAACTTTCTTTAGACTGCTCAAAGATGTATCAGACTTTATACATATGACGAATAAATTATGGCATTTTTTAATGGTGTAAGAAATAACCTAAATTCAAAATTCACCTAAAACAAGTAATAAAATAAATATTTAAAAAAAGATTGCAAAATAATTTCAAATGTTCATATGTTACAATTTTATATTATTCACATTTGTTACAATAAAAAAATTTCATATCTTACAATTTTTCATTTCGTTATTTTATCAGAAAGATTATTCTGTATTTTAACCCCCATAAAAGCTTGTAATTTTAGTTATTTCAGAGAGCTTCTAAATTTAAAATAAACGTCAACCTTATGACAAATATGCTTCGGTTTGATATCATCGATTTCAGTTTTATTTTTCTCTCTTTTTCATTTAAATACTTTCACCTTAACTTTCAGTATTATCTGATTTTAAAATTCGTCTTTAGCTTGATTTTACATATTAGTTCCGTGCAACTGTCGGAAGAGCTAGGGTTTGTTCCTCTCCCACACGAGCAACTATTATTTGGATTCACTCATTGTTAAGGTCCCCTTGGGATACACACTGAATTCTCCACTGAACAAAATGCCATGGAAATTTTTGAGTTTTACGAGCACAGTAGAAAATTGTTAATTTTACAACCTTTAGGCACATTTCTTACTGGCACAAGTAATATATGAGAAAAAAATTTCCATAATCTCTATTTCCCATAAAAGATAAAAAGAAATACAATTCATTTGGTCGGTGTTGTGTCCACGGGGAGAACGCAATATAACCATAAGTTTGCAGAAGTGAAAGTTGGCTATCTCCTTGATGTTTTGAAGTATACTCTTTTCTATGTCAATCAAGAGAGAATTCTCCGAACTGAGCCAGAGATCTTAAAATGGCAGGGTAGTCAAAAATGTGTCTTGGTGTTAGTGGAATATTATCGCAGTTCCCCAAGGGAGCCTGTAACCCAACAGAGTGCGTCCCCAGGTGGCTGATAGGGTAATGCTTCCATTGGATCCTTTATGGTGGTAGAAGGAATAAGGGAAATAAAATACCTTCCGCGCGAACCAACAGGCAGAAGTCTAATCTCTTCGGAGGTATGACAACCATTTTTCCATGGGAGAACAATTCATTTTGACACTTTATTAGAAATCTGGGGGATTTCTTCAATAACTGGGAGGAATGGCAAAACTGGCATTCATTTTTATTGTATGCTCTGTCTGTTCATGATATTATATGTTATGTTCCCATGCTATGTCTGAGTCTTAGTTTGGAATGTAGCTTCATTGCTGTCATATTGTTGGTAATAGCATTTTTCTAATATTACTATTATGTTATTCACCCCTATTTTAACAGCGTAATCATCTTGAAGACTTAACAACTTTTGCAATAAAACAAGAAATTGTCTGCACATAAATTTTTCTTGCTTCATGTTTGAATTGCATTGAGCAGTGTTATAGTTTATTTGTCAGCGTGAAAGCTCATATCGCCAAATAAAACAAATTGACTAATCCTACTTACAGATTATTTCGGTAATATTGAATACAGATTTATTTTTTTAAAGCAAGACTGAATGTTACAAAGACAGCACATAAAATACAATAATATATTTGGATTGCATTAACTTTATCGGGACTTTACTGAGTAGTAATGAGCGTACATATATTAGAAAGATAAAACTTGTATACTTGCAACTTGGTAATAATTCTCTTAAGGTGTTAGTTTTGAAAAAAGAAACCAATATAAATATACTTATAAATCATTCTTATGAAATTAAATAAGAATGATTTATAATACAAGTTTTTAAACAGATTTTGGTTAAAAAGAGCATCACAGTCACAACTCATAAAGGTAAAAAACAGCCAAAGATTATAAAATTCGTTAAAAAAAAAAAAAAAAAAAAAAAAAAAAAAAATATATATATATATATATATATATATATATATTAACTGCCGAATGTACGTAAATATCAGCGGCGAAATTATTACAAGTAATATCTTACATTTGAATCTTTGAAAAAATTTTTCTGCGTTTGAAATGTTAAAATTCTTTTTGTGATAGTCGATATTATCTCTGGTTTATTACGTATTTCATTTGAGATGGAATAAAAAAGAGGAATATAAATTTAAGAATTATATTCCTTTAATTTTCGATAAAGTTAAAATTGTTCTTAAGCTTTTAATTACTTCCAATGCCAAATAATTGCTGAATTCTATGTTGCTAGAAAGTTAAATTAGGACAATTAATTTCGTTATATTTTCTAAGATTTTTATTATGAAATGTATTAAAAGAAATTTCAATTTTTATTGAGAATTCTTACAAGAATTTTATTACCTAAAAATTCTAAGAAAAATTTATTGCAATTTTCTATTACCGTAAAATGTTATATTGTATAATCAGATGAAATCTTATATATATTAAATAGAATTATAATTATGATAATTTATTCGGAGAATTTTTAAATTGCTTATTCTATATCTGATTCATTTCTTAAAGTTTTGATGTAATTAAGAAATATAATTTTTTAGTTATTTTGGGAATTTGGAAATTTTATTTGGGAAATCTTGTTCGTTGTATGTATGTTTCATTATTATATCATAAACTAACAGACAATTCATATTTTGATAGGATATTTTGTTACATTTCTATTTATTAACGATATTTTAAAGAAATTAAATCAATATGTATGTATCTCCTTAGAGTTAGCGATTTAAATGCACCGTCACTTATTTTTTCTTCTTTTATTCTATTTTATAATTTCCTTATTTTATTCTGAGAACACCCCCGATGCTGACAAAATTTAGTTTTTGTGTTATGCTGATCAAATTCTGATACTTATGTTACCCTTAGCTTGGAAGATAAGAAATCGTTCAATATCTTTGCCATGACTGTTTCGCTCCTGTGTACTCACTTTTCCAGTTTTAGATTTAATGAAATAGGATCATATCGGCATGATGTATTTGCTTATATAATAGTCCACTGGCTATATCACCAAACGCAAATTGACGTGAAACTTTAACAAAAAATTTAAAGGCAATTAATAACTGCCCTTAAATGTTGAGACAGCTTAATGAAATGGAATCATGAAGAAGCAATGTACTTGCTTTCTTATCTATTCAGTAAATAAGTCCCCAATTGATATGTTGTTGCATAAAATTTAAACGCATCCCCCACCACACAAAAAACATGTTTTAAGATTTATAACTCGGACAGCGTTACGGACTATAAAACAGTTAATGTCGGTTAGACGATATTTTCAAAGAAAATTTCTTTCGTTTATCCACATGGACTCTAAATGTTGGAAATTGCTGATAGATTTAAAAGAACTATTTGATACGTTAAGAATTCTTTTGTAAAATAGAAAAGGTACAAATTCGAAATTAAGGAATGAGAGGAAAAAGGACACAAGTAAGTTTACTTCAAATATCTCTGAAGAAAGCTTCGGTTATCGTATCGATTTTAAGATTTTCGCCTGTTACTCTTCAAGAAGTTGATGGCGAATATCATTTGAGCTTTCAATTGCAGTTTCACGCTGAATTAATAGTCAAAGATGATGGTGATAAGACCATTAAAGACATGATGTCAATGGTTAGACATGAGTGCTTTATTGAAAATTGCTTCTTAACTTTATATAATTAATTTCGAGTCAGATACGCATAAAAACTCCATTATTGTTCTTATATAATAAGAATTAAAGATGTGAGAATAATAATTTGCTCCAATTCTTGAAGTAACAAAGTAATTGCAAGATGATTACAAGACATACTTCAAATATTATTTCTCGTTCTCAACTTTTCTCATTTTAGGCACAGTAAATCAGAGAATAATAAATAACTCAGTAAGTTAGATAATAATGTGTGGGCCAATTCTTTGATTAAATTTATTATAAAAATTTATATGCAAATAAATTTATGTATATATAACATTGAACATTTTTGATTTTATTGCGCATAGAAGTTTTTTTTATAAAATATAACATAATCGAAAAAAAAAAATCTAAAGTATAAAAACAAGCTAAATATATCACAATAATTTATTAACAATGCAAAAGAGTTATAAAGCTTTTTAACGTTTCACTTCTGTCCACCTTAAATGCAACATGCTGAAGGAAGCATGCAAATAACGTGAAATTTACAACATGCATTAGCAGTGGTGAGATATGCAAATGATTTGAGTTTCAGCGCATACGCACATCACGTGCACCTATGGCGCCACTTCAAATTATTCTTGGAGATTTCGACCATTTCAAGTTAAGCAATTGTTTTTCTTGTGGTTTGAAAAAAAAGATCCATTATGTCTTGTAGGAAACTGCTCATTTTTTGATCAAGTATCCGAGTTCAACAGAGGAAGGATAATGGCCTACCGAGATTGTGGATTATTTTTCGAGGAAATATCGGTAGTCGTGTAAGACGAAACCAAACAACTGTAATGCGGATATGTGATCGTTGGATGCAGGAGGATACAATAAAACGATGTTTTCGATCGCATCCATCTCAGTCACTATTTCACGTGACAGACATACTGTACGCATAGCATTGACGGATCCCTGGGTCACATTACGAGCCATAGTACAGCACATTCAGTCTGTAACGCATCATCCGTGTCTGCGCGTACCATTCAACATACATTGCTTCGTCTACGCTTGACGCAGAACCACAGACGTCTCCGTCACCAATTGTGCGATGAAAGATAAGGACGGCAGAATGGAATGAAATTGTTTTTATTGAGGAGTCACGCTTCTGTCTGCAACACCACGATGGTTGTATTCGAATCTGGAGACACCGCGGAGAGAGGATGCTGAACAACGGCGTTATGAACCACTACACTGTTCCTGAACCGGGTATTATGATATGGGGCGGTATTGGATATCAACTCTAGTAATTATTGCCGGTACTTTAAACAGCCGAGTTGTTGATGCCAGTTGTCCTTCTTTACCTTTTCAGGGCTTGCCCACAGCCATATTTTAACAAGATAAAGCGCGACCACGAGTGGCACACACTGTTTAAGGGTTCTTCATCAATCGGCATACTGAATTGCTTTCCTGGCCGGCTCGCTATCCGGATCTTTCGCCGATAGAAAACATGTGGTTCATGATTGATCCAGATTACATCCCCAGCTACCACAACAGATCAACTTTGGCAACGTGTAGAAGCTGCTTGGTCTACTGTACCCCAATAACACTTTAAAAATTTCAATGAATCCATGCCGAGGCGTGTGGCAGTGGTGATTTCCAACAATAGCTAACTTTGGCCTACTGATTTTGGCAGGGATTACACTTCGCAGAAGTCTAAAAATTTAATCGTTTGATACTAGGTCTCAACATGTAATCTACAAAATAAACTTTGTTGTGATATCACTTGTCGTTCTTGGTGTTGCAATTTGGGTGCCCAGCAGTGTATGTAAAGAGCTATTTTTAATATAACTTAAAGATAAGTTTAAGCTAATTTTTAACAGAGCTATATATATGTATTCTTTGGTATTTACATTTGGTTTAAATATAAAATTCCCTATACAGTGAAGCTCAAGTTACAAATTTAATATTTTAAATACATTGGCTGATTTAAAAAAAAAAAAAAAGGCATTCTACAAAAATATGTAAGCAATTAACCAACAAATAGCTAATTTTGATAAACTTTCACAAATAATAAATTAAAAGGATTTAATTGAATGAAAAACAATTTTACTGAAGAATTTTATCAGTAAATCCAATGGAATCTATTAGTGAAGATATCACAAAACTCAGTATAGAAATTTCATGTACATCAGTGACATTGTCAAAAACAAATTTTAGGGGCATATTTAAACAAAAGGCAAATGAATCAAAAATTTCTATTCTAATACTTACACCCTGAGAAACACATTTCCTTTGAAATATTTTTTTTTAAATTTGATATAGCTTGGAAAAGATGTGCAATGTTTCACAACTACTCTTAAATAAAAATAAAAAAAGCCGCTTTTTAATATTTCGTGGTTCGATGAAGAGTCCTACCCTATCTAGTGCGTAAAATTTGCGAGACGCTTCTTGATATAAAATGAAATGAATTATAAATAAACAATTTATATAATTATATTCATGTAAAATGTGAATTTTACATTTTCCTTTAAATTACAAGAACAGTCATGCACGAACATGTTCTCAATTTTTTTGTGTTAAGTGAAACAATGCTACAAGGTTTTAAAAGTGGAATGAAATTGTTTAAGTTTTGCCAAGAAATCAATACGGTTAACACGTGTTATCACTGCTTTTCAGCTTCCCCCACAATCATTTCCGCCAGAATAATTGCTTTGAAGTGGTCAGCCTCTGGTTAGGAGGGAGCAGTGCTTTTATCAACCATTTAAGAACCCTAAAAATTAATTTTTATTTTTTAAATATATATAATAACATACATAACAATTCTTATTACATGATTGTCTCTCAAAAAATATTGTCCCATTTTTAAAGACAAATTTCTTAGAAAAGCAAATGCTTTTGTTATATAAACAAAAGGATTTGCTCATCATCGAGAGTATGATCTTGAGATTTTCATTTGGAAATGGTTTTTAGAATTGCCATCCTGAAATTTGAGCTTTAAAAAACAAACCTGTGAGCCTAGACTACCTAAACTTCTAAAATGAGGAATTCAAGTATTGTCTTTGACGTTTATACGCTGTTTTGGAAATCTGCAGGCTGTTGCAGTGAAACTCAGTTTACATGCTCCCTTGATTTGTCATTGCTTAGCCAGTTTCCTTGTAGGAAATTCCTAAAATTTTCTTTTCACCAAGAAGAAATTTGTTTACATATAATAGTTTTCATAATCTCCAGATTCATTAGTACCTCCAGTCATCCAGTTAAATAATGTCTTGTAGTGGCAATTATTTTCTTTTTTAAACGATTCCTTAAGGATAGAATAACTGAGAAAAAAAAAGCAACCACCTATGTTATCTGCAACACAAAAGGTAAAATATTGTTTTGCATGCCAGATGTCCAGAAGGGATTTTTAACTCATTTATTTTGCCATCCCGAGCTTCCCATTCACAGGCATGAGAAAAATCCACTGGGTGTCCATTAATCCAATCGCAGACATGCTTAATTACAATCAACCAGATGTAAACAGGAAGAATGGCATTGTCTCATAAACGGTGAGGAGGAGGAACTTATTGATTTTTTAGGATGATTTAAGTTTATGTGAGAAGAGGTTTTGATACAAAAAACTTCTAGTTCTTTAAATGAATAGAATAAAAATGATGCTCTGTTTAAACCTACAAATACCAATTCATTGTATTTCTATTAAATGCAATTTAATTTTTTTTGAATGGTATTTTTTTGAATGAAAAATGGATGAATTATTTCAATAAGTTATGTTTTTTCTTAGCACAAATTTAAATATAATGTTGGAATAAATCAAATTATGTTATTATATATATTCCTATCATATTATTTTCAATGTTATTAATAATTGTTTAATCTATTGTGAAACTTGTTTGAAATAAGTGCTAAGTTTGAGTTGTAATGTTTATCTACCTGCAATTTGCTCCAACTATGAGGCTGGAATCGCTGCTGTGCAAATCGCTTAGACTGAAATTGGAAGGGGTGATGACCTAAATATTGGGATATTTGTTGATTCACAGTCCACTATAAAAGCTACCACTTCCATCTAACAAGAAATCAGTCCTTAGCTGCCAACTTCCAATTGATGCTTTGATGAATAGGAGGCAAATGTTATCTTGAAATGTATCCCGAGTCATTGTGGAATCACTGGAAATGAAATTGTAGGCTCCTTGCCCAAGAATGGCTCCAATCTCCCACAGCCTGATCCACCTGTTCACTATTACAGTGTTAAAAGAATCATCGACGCTGGATTTAAAGTGCACCTTAGAAGGATTTTTAGGGATTTGGTGGAGGGAAAAATTGGAGTGACTTGATGGAAAATCTCATCCCTCGTGACCTGCCTAGAACTGTTGGTGTTGCTAACTTTAGAATTAAAATAGGACATGACTATCTTTTAAAACATTTACACAGATTTTGTTTGGTAGATACTTGCCCACGATGAAATGCCTTTGACATGTCTGGAGATCATTTGTTCTGGACTTAGTGACATAGCAGCAGTTAACCCTGCTAAAAAATTTTCTTACTTCGTTTGTTTTTCAAAACTCTATTGAGCTACCCATCTCAGACTAATGGCAGCCATGCCAAGGTCTGATGTAAGTTAAAAAATAAATAAAAAAAAAACTGACACCAATACAAGGAATCACACAAAAATAACTATATTTGGGGGAAAAAAAAAGATGAAAAACCTTAATGAAAGTGATAGTTACCATTGAAATTAAATATGTGTATAGCTCATGAAATGATTAAACTTCAAGGCAAAATAACCTATTAATGTTGAATTGCATATTGAATGTTCATATTAGTAATTAGTGAAACTACCATTTAAAGGAATACATGATTTTTTTATCTCAAAGTACAAAGGGATAATGATTGGTAACATAATCCTGCAATGTATACAATAATTAATGCTTTAGATCAGTAACATTTTTGAGTATCGATATCTGGCAAATCAAGACCTATAAGTTTTGAGTGATAGAAACTCTGGGGAGCTTGGTGCCCAAGGAAAATATTAACTCTATAGAGAGAGACAAATTATAAATGAGAAACATTTAAAACACAGGATTAGAAACTGGTCCTAGGGAAGACTTATCATGAAGAGTAATGCCAGAACCCATAAGATGAAATGAACATATTGCTGTGGAGTTAGGGCTGAAAGCAAATGAATCCACCATTGCATGAACATGGTGGCTAAATACCATGATGTCATGTATAGCTAAATCGTGCAGGTTTGGTTTGGTTGGCTTGTCGCTCAACGGTCATTTTTTGCACACGAGGGCTCATTAGACCGGGACCTAGGGTTTAAAGTGGATTTGAACCAACAAACTGTTGAACTGAAGGCAAGAGTGCTAACCATTCGGATGCCAGCTCGACTAAATTGTACAGATCTTTCCACCAAATTAAATATTCACACAATAGGTAATTTTTTTTTTATCCACAACTAAATAACAGTTGTTTACTTCAAATATACATTATGTGTCAGATGGATTTTAATCTCTGCATAAATTATTGCACAAGATTAATTCTGCAATATCTGCAGAATTTATTTAATATTTCCCAAGAAAATCCATTTTAGTAGTTCAATGTTTTAATTTTGGTTCATAATGAATATATTTGGTTAATTTTTCAATATATAAATATATTCTTTCAATAAGTAACAGATCCTAGAAGGATCTAAGAAATGAATTATTTTAATAATAATCAGCTTTTAAAATATATATACCTGGCTTAAATAAGAGCAATCTTAAACTTGAAAAACAAGTCTGACAAAATTTTATTTTTAAAAATTATATATTTTTATCAAATAAATATTACTAATCAGAAATTAACTGAAGTTGTTTTAAAACTAGAAAAGTATCTTTATTTTATATATTTCTTGTTACATGAAAAAAATTTAATTTAAAAAGATGAACATAATTTTCAATGAGAATAGGATAAACATTTAAATTTGATTGTTAGAAAAAATGACAAACACATATGTGTAGAATTATGATTTAATGAATTAGAAAATGAAATGTAAAATCTTGGATTTTAAATTCAATGCAAATTGTTATGTATAACTAATTTTACTATCTAACTGCAGTTTTCAGTTATAAAAGAACAAACAAAATGGAAATTTATGTTTAGATTTTATTGCTTGATAGTAGCGAATGCTATGTTTTAAATTCGCATAACATTTTTGCACTTTTACCAGGATATGTTTGACATATTTATTCACACAATAAGCACTTTTTTTTTTAAATAGTTCAATATATGTACTGAATTATTTTTAAAAATTTAGAATTGCTTGTAAATACAGTTCTGGTGCCATATTTCTGAATTAGATTTTTTTTTAGTTCGATTTTAAAAATTTAAATTTATATATGAATTATATTCTTTGTGCAAAAGTTACATTTACTAAACAGAAGTTGAACTTACCAAATATATTTTTGAGAGAAAATTCTAGAAATTTGGCAAATACAGAGTTCAAAATTTTCAAGACTGTATAATAGAAAATAACACAATAAGAAAAAATTTACTGTATTAAGCAAAGTAACTATAAAAAGATTTCTTCCTCACAAGATGATGAAATAAGAGACTGAATTGTACAAAAACTTTTTAAAAATTACATGCAATATTTTAGTGATGAGCATGAGAAGAAAAGTTTAACATAGATATTTCTATTTTCCATTTTAGTATAAATAAAAATATGTTAGCTCAATGCTGCTAGTTTGTTATGCAGGACATATCAATTAATGCCTAGAAGAGAAAATGGCCAGATATTGAAAATAAACACTTGAAAAATTTATTTTTACAGGAAGCATATAATTTCAATAAGAGTCTCAGATTAATCTAATGTGAAAAATCAGAAACTGGAGACATCTGCACTCTTTGCAACATTCATATAAATGTTATCTAAAAATATTACAATGGTATACTCAGTATTTTACAAGCACCCCCCCCCCCTCCAAACAAAAGAAGAATGTGTGAATGAAACAACCCTATTCTTAAACTAATAACTATAAAACTTTTTAATAAAAAATATAAAACAGTTTATTCATGTTTTATATACAAATTTTTCCACAGTAATAATCTGTTAGAATAGCTGCAAAGTTCATTGAACTTTTGAATCAAATTTTTTCCAACTTCTACAAATTTTTAAGAAAAAAATTTTCAATTATTTGTTATTTCATTAATTCAAATATAAAATCAACACTAAGAAATTCCTAAAAATTAAGAAACCTAATTAAATAAATTATAAACATAAGTATCATAAGTTTTCTCTCTATATATTTTTTACTGTTACATTCTTATCGCAAATTATGTTTGCAGTTCATAGGCATTTGTTTTTAAAACAAGCACTTATAATAAAGAACACTTTAAAAAATAGTGATACATCATAAAATATTTTTCTTTAAATAAAATAAACAAAAATATAAAGAAAATGCAGATGACAAATTAAAATATATTTACAAACAAATGATCTTGAAATGACATCAGTAATAAAATACACTTTTTTTTCCAAACAAAAAAATATTTAATGGTTTTAAATTATCATATTTGTGTTTAATTTTTATAATTATAATAGATTTAAATTTATTGTAGATATTATTATGATGAAATTTTAATCGCAGGTTTTCTTGTTCATGTAATTAGATTAGTAAGTAAATCAAAGATAGTTGTACAAGAAATACATTTATAATAAAAAAAACAGCATCTACAAAAAATATTTAATTACTTTATGATTATGAAGTCCAAGTCTACAAATAACAATACCATTGTGTTAATGAATTGAGAGCCTAAATAATCTATTTTATATACAAACAATTCTAAAAACTTGATTTCAAGAACAATTTGTTACTCTCAGGTAGACCTAATTTGCACAGATGTCAGAGTTTCAATTCGGTTGGTTTATAGAAAAATCGACAACGTTCATAGAAAACCTACAAGTAAAAATTAGTACTGTAGACATAATTGCAGAAAAATATGAATTTATAAAAAATATTTTTACTATTTTGAAAAAAAACCTACTTAAAACTACATATAAACTAGCATTCATAATAGTTTAAATTTCAATTGGCAATTCAAAATGACTTAATTACATTATCAATTTTTATTGTACTAATTAAATATTATGATAGCACAATTAGCATACATTTTTAGTTTTCAAAACCACAACTTTTCAATTAATTTTTGATTTTATGTTCTCATACCAAATCTACTTTTCATATTTCCATTGAAAGAATTTAACAACGAAATGTACAGCTAATATAATTGCATAACAAAACAATCAATAATAAAGAGTAATGAACATTAATACAAATGACCAATATTATTTAAAATCAAAATAATTTTGAAGCAAATTAATAGATTTGACAAATTTGATACACATTTTGTAACAAGAATTAAAAAGATTTTACTTGAACTATTAAAATTGACAATCAATATATCCCGAGAAAAATTTGATCTTGACTTAACAGTAGACATTTCAGAATATTTTCCAAGCCTTATTCAAGTGCAATTTAATTTTTAAAATAAAATGAATCCTCTAAAAATTTTTAACTTAATTAAAAGCTCATCATCCATTGTGGCAGTCAAATAATTAAGGAACACTATATCACGCTCACAATATAATATTTGAATTGTTTGTTTTATGCAATACAAAATACACAAAATTATTTTTAACCAATTTATTATAATTTTACCCAAGAACTACCCAAGTTATTTAATAAGTTGCAAAAATTAAATATAATAAAATACATTTTTTTATTAAATTAATAACACTTAGTTAGCAATAATTTTTTGTTCAAAAAGTATGAAACCACATCTTCAAACAAAGCAATATCAATTGCATTTACTTCTTTTCAAAAATTTGATTACATTAATAACTATCACATAAATCTAATTTACTGAGTGAGTGTCAAAGCTGCAAATGATCTCTCATAAACTAGAAAAGTCTGATAGTTAAAAAATTAAATATGAATGTATAAAAAATAATAAATTAATAGTAAGAGCATACATTGGACTAATGTGGAAGTAAAACTAAAATATATTGTCTATAAAAAATATTTTAGCTTTACATTAGTTTAGTTTCGATAGTTTTTCTTCATCTAGAATTGCTTGGGAAGTACCTAACTGACTTTATATCATTCTAAATTGTCAGAAATGTGTGGCATCTTACAATAAGAATATAAAAATAAACCACTGTCTCTATTAATTTGCAAGCATATTTTTGCAAATATGATAAACCAAAATAAGAAATTATAAACTGCTAAATTAAAAGAGATTTATTTTAGGTTTTGAATTATAATTAATATATTTATTTAAATTGCATCTTAAAGTTAAATTAAAAGTATTATTATCAGTGCTTTTATTTTAACTCTCTTTTATTTTTATCCTAACTCTACAGAACAGAAAAAGTCATGGAGTTCTGTTAAATTTCTTCATTGTCAACATTTGTTGCTTTTCCGTGTTATTCTCTTAAAGAAATTTGAGTTAATACAAAATATTTTTTAATTTTAAGTTGTGTAAATGCACACAATTACTAAAATTATTGAATTTATATTTGTATATTTAATATATTAATATTCAAAAATGAAATAAAATATAAAAATTAATTTAGACCTCACCTTTAAGCTTCGATCTTTGACTACTTCTTCAATATTCAATTCATTTTGCACTAGTCGAAACTAAAGACAATTATTTCATTAATTGAACTTAAAACTACAGATGTAAATCATTCTACAAAAAAAGAAAATTGATTTGATAGAACTTGAATTCTACCAAATTAAAATTTGAGAAAAAAATAAAACTAGAAAACAAAATATTTTATTTTTTAATGCAACAGAGAAACTAAATAGAATCAGAGTCAGAAAATATATTGCATTATAAATTTTTTTTAAGAAAGATTATATTTTGTTTATGGTAGTTTTAAATAACATTGTTTCTTCGGTCAACAATGATTGAAAAACTTGATTTTTTCTCTAGAAAATATTAGTGCTATAATTGAATATTTCACTATTCTATTTTCAATGAATATTTCACTATTCATTGAAAATAGAAAAATAGACTGCTTAGAAAATCAATGGTGGTACTAATATGGCACAACTAAAAAATCTTATATTTTTCTACTTTGTGGCCAGTATTAATATATTAAGCAGCAAATATGCACATAATGTAACACAATAAATTTGTGTAATATCCAAGGCATATTTCTGCTTTTTATAATACAATAATTTAACTTTTGTCATTTTTATATACACTGCTTGACACTGAAAATGCAACATCAAGAAGAAGTGGCCAGAAAATTATGGGTAATTTCAGGCTAGATGTAATTTACCAAGTTATGCAAATGATGTGAAATGTGCAGCTCCCCAGAGCAGGAAGGATGAAACATAAGGGGAGAAACCAGCAGAGTAGACAATATTCACGCCATTTTTGCTGCTTGTAAAATAATCTTTAAAGCTTGTTCTTATTGCAAAAGATGCATGTAATTGCAGAGAATGCAAGACCATCGTCGACTGAGTCAGTTTACGTGGGGCAGGTTGGTCCTTCTCAGCCTGATTATCATGCCCTTCAAAAAGGAACTGTGGAATGTTTGCGGGCAGCGAACGCAGCCAGAATGATGCCAGTACACATGGATCAATGCATCTGATGAGAAGGGAGGGTAAAGAGCAAAGCATGTCTACCAAAATTCTGCAGTAAGAGCAAGACACCCTGGATGCTCCTATATTGAGAAGAACCATTTGCTGTCAATTAGTTGCCAGTGGCCTGTGCTCATGTTGTCCATTAAGAAGACTGATATTGATGCCAGCATCTGGAATAGTGCCAGATTACAGTTATGTGGACTATGGAGTGGCACAGGATCACCTTTCCAGATGAATCACAATTCTGTTTCTTCAGTCATAGTTGATTTGTAAGAGTATGGTGTCAGATCGAATTTTGCCGCAATTGTGGAAAGCAACAATGTGGCATCATGATTTAGGATGTCTCTGAATGCAGTTCTAGGTCCCCTCTAGTTTGTATTCATGGCAATATGACAACCCCCTACCATCAGGAAGTGACCATAGCTTTTTATCAGCAGGATAACTCCTTATCTCATATTGCTTGCATCAGCTACTGTACTCACCAGATCTCACACTAATCGAACATATTTGGGATATGATTGGATGACATTTGCAGACCCTGCTACTGCCTCTTTCAGAAGACGCACTTTGGCAAATGGTTGACAGGCATACCTGCCAACCTCAAAGGAAAAAATATCATTAGTCTACTGATTTTGAGGAAAAAAATCAGCAGACATTTCTAGTGACATTTTTGTTTGAAAAAATGGTAGTATTGCAAAAAGACAAGTTTACTTTTTAAAAATTGTACATTCTGAGAATGACAAAAATATTTTCTGTTAATCTTAAATTTTTAATGAAATATTCATCAACATTGTAAAGGAACTATGTAAAATATAATATACTATATGTAAAAAAATAAACATCAATGTTTGTATCCCAAGATTTACTTTATACAGCGACTTTTACTACACTAGTGTATTTTATAACAATTAAACTTATAAAATTACATAAAAATATAAAATAGAATACAGAACAATTTTAATTTAGTGACAAATTTGTTTACGAAAATCTTTTCCAAATTAAATTACTAATAACTAGTAATATTCCTCATAATTGTGAACATCTTATATAAACAGGAACCTGCTGTCATCTCTGAATGTTAATTACATGATTGGCAACTTGTAGGAATCTTGACAACTTAGTGGTTACAGCATCATCCTCCAAGGGCAGAATGGAAACTCACAAAGGAATATATTTCAAAAATAATAATAAAAATACATATGTATATATTTATTATCATTATATGCATGCCACCTGTAGACTATTTAAGCTCCTAAAACAGCTCAAAAAAACTTTTTTTCTGGCCAAATTTCGACTGTTTTAAAATTCTTCTCTGAAATTTCCAAAATTAGTAGATTTTTATACATTATCAGGAAATCGGCAGAAATTATGAAAAATCAGTAGTTTCCCAATAAAATCAGTAGAGTTGGTAGCTAGGGACAGGGAATGGAAAGCTATTTTTAAGGACATAATTTTCACACTCATTGATGTGCCTAGATGTGTTGCTTTGTGAATCAGCATCCACGATTGTGCTACAACCAACTGACCTGACCCTGTTCTCACTCTGCATTACATATATCATTTTGAAATAGAGAGCACTTATTGTTCATTACTGTCTCTCTCTATTTGCAGAGTTTCGTCACTTTCTGGTAACTCTTCCTTCCTGTTGCACTTTCAATGTTAGGCAGTTTATATACTTGCAATCTATTAATATTAAAGTAATACTAAAAAATATATTCTCTATATTGCAGTTTAATATACTATTTACACCTTTTAATATAAGTATTTTGTTAGTAGAATGTGCATAAAAATTATCTGAAAGTTAGATCATAATATAAATAAGAAATAAAAACTAAGTCAATACTAAGAAAATATTCAAATTAAATACTAAATTTTTAAAAAAAAAAATGTCAGAATTTAAATTGTTTCAAACATTTTGGTGTAAATTTTTTTTTCTATATTATAAATGGAGAAAGGAAATATTAATCATTTTCTTTTTAATAATATTAATCAAAAAACTGAACAAAATGAAAAAAAGACTATTTGCTAATTATACTTAAGAAACAAAATTTAAATTTATGTATAATTTACTTATAAATAATTAGAAATTAATTTTAACACTTAAAATGAAATTGAAACAGATGACAGTTTGTTTTAACAAATAGTAAACTGTTGAAGGTGTAAATATAAAATAATAAAAAAAACTAGATGTTGTGATTTATTTATTTCAATTATAATTTATATAATTTACTCAGTATACTAATATACATAATTTAAATTATGACAATTCATTTAACAACATTGGAAATTTCAGCATGAAAATTATTACCTTAGTTTGTGCTTTTCTAAGTTCCTTTAGAAGTTCAAAATTATCAGCATCTTTTGCTCTTCTGTCTTTCAAAATTTGTACTTCTTTTGATGATTGTTCGACACAATTCTTTATGGCTATTTCTCTTTTCTCATATGATTCTAATAACTGGAAGAAAATATAATAAGGTAAGTTTATCTTAAATTAAAAGCCTTCTTAAGCAAACTAATTATATATATATATATATATATATATATATATATATATATAATGAAAAATATAAGATTAAAGTAAACTTCCTTAAAATAAACCTTTACAGTTCACATGATATCATTAAGGGAAAGAGAAATGTAAATAATTTTTTAATTAATAATATAACTGAATAATCATTAAACTGTGCAAAAAGGAAAAATTAACTATGGTTTGCTAATGAAGAATAAGCAGTAAAATTTATATAATTTATTTATATAAATTAGAATTTAATTTTAATACTTAAAATATACATGATTATTACACATCAGAAATCACACTTATACCATAAAATTGAAACAAGAAATTCTTAACTTCTTTTTGGATACTTAAAAAATATATTCTTGTGTATATGATTGCAAATCTTATCAATATTAAAATAAGACGTAATCATTTTTATAAACTCATATATTGAAATAATTGTAAAATTTGGTTTGTGTATTGCACACAAAAGTTAATTAGATCAAAACCTGCAATTTAAAGTAAATCTGAACAACTAAAAGCACCCAAGAGCAAGGTGCGGTTTGAAACCAAAAACCATTAAACAGAAAGCAAATGAATAGAAGTGATCACTATACATAACATAGCATATGCTTGTTTTAAAAAAATTGGTTAAAAGCAGTAAAATAGGGGAAAAAATTAACTTAAATTTTTTTGAAGCAAACTGCCTATTTTTATACATAAAATACTATTCAAAAAAGTTATTTAGTATGCTTTTTTATCAGAAATTCATAAAAAAACAATATACATTTCAATGTGCTATAAAATGGATGTTACGTAAGGTGGAAGTTCAAAGGAATTGCTTCAAAAATTTGAAACCTTCAATCTGAGCAGTGCAATTATACACAATTAGAACTTCTAAATATTTCACCAATAAAAAAAATCAATCCAGATTTCACAGCTACACAATAGAAATTTAAAAAAAAAAAATAAATAAATAAATAGAAAATAAATGAAAAAAAGTTAAAGATTAAAAAAATGTGCTTGCAATTAAATTCTACCACCTGGTAAGGATACCGAATATACCAAATTAGTAGACTATTAGAATGGAGTTTTTCATTTGATTAATTTTAACTTATGCATTAGCTATCTGTGTTTCTATAATATTCCAATATGCTTGGAATTCATCGGGTGTTTCATTAACTTAAAGATTATAGTAAATGTTTCATTTTAATTGTATCTACAGTTATCTGGAACTTATATTTTGTAAAAATAAAGTTGATTGTCCAACCAGTGCTGATAATTTTTCAACTAGTGATAAATTAGATGGATACTTCATGTTATTAGAATAAATTTGCTATTTTATGTACTAATTTATATAGCTTAAGTAATATAGAAATATTTACAATATGTACGGGTTTCTTGTTGAATTATACTACTCAATTGAAGCAAGAATACTGTGGCAGTAGAAGGTTAATTAAAAATAGTTATATAATAACTGTTTTACTGTTGTTAAAAATACTATTTACATTATTGATTTAGCTTTATTGCCTGTTTTTTTTTTATTATTATCTTTGCTCATGTGAGTTTCATAGAAAGATTTTCTTAAAGTGGATGCCACTACATGGTTAATAAGAATCAGTTTTCATAAAAATCAATGTAATTTATTTGACTAAATTAAGTTTATAGTGATGCTGTTAATATGAGCTTGGTAGTGTTATGTACAATATACCTTTAGTTTATGCATTTGATTCATTAATTCAAAAGGTATAAAAAACTGATTATGCATATATTAGTGATCAAGCACAAATATTGTTTCTATTCTATTTTTCTGTAATACCTATAATAAAATATGTGAAAAGAAATTTCAAGTATTTAGTTATATGGCAATTCTGTAGTAAGTAAATATATAGAAATATTCGAAATTCCAAAACTGAAAATTGCAGAAGATTGCAGTATTCAAATTGGTGATTAAATGAGCAGGCTTTAAAAATTGGAATTGCACAGTCATAGAATTTATGTCGGTAAAATCAGTGCTTTTTGCAAAAATTGGAAATCTCACCGTGCCTGTACCAAGCTGTGAGATTTTACCAAGTTCACAAATTTTTTTTTTCATATTTTTAGTTTGTGAATAGAAATTAAAATTACCATTGTGTTTATGGAACAATATCATGCAGCTGGAGCACAAAATTATGAGTGTTTTGATAACAAAGGATTGTAAAAATTAGTAATATATGCTATAACAATGAAGAAAGTGCAACCCAGTAAATCTACATCAAGCTTGTCTGGAAATATAACCAGAATTTATATAACTAACAGTTAGATAGATAAAAATCAAAAATAATGATAAAATCTAAGTTTATACATCCTATGAAAACCAATTTCAGGATTACTAAAAAATTATTTTTTAAAATATGTTGACACTCTCATCTTAAAAAAATGCAGCTGACCTTAAATTATAAAGCTGAAAAACTAATGAAAAATAATTTTTCCCACTATAGGAATTTTTTTAATTAAAAGTTAAATTAAATTCTAAAAATATTTTGTTAACGAAGTTCTAATAGTTAATAATATGTCAAAATAAATGTGAATATAATGTATTTAATTTCATAATATTTATTGAAGCACAGATTTAAAATCAAATCTTTTTAAAGATATATGTATAATTCATATTGATTAAACCTTTTAAGCAAGACATGAAATTTTTTTTATTCTATTATGCAACATTTATTATTTTAAGGAATAATTTTACAGATATTGTAAGATACTATTTCAGAATTTTCAGACTATCTTAATTTATTAATTTAAAGCAAATTTCAAACAGTCAATCACTTAGCCATAGTTCCAATGTATATACTAGTTTAGATTTAAATACTTGCAGGAAAGGATATAAAATATTTTACTATTCATGTATTAACATAATGTTTTGAAATGCAATTTTTCTTATTATCTAAAAGATATTTCAAGAAGTTATTTCATTTAATCATTATTTAAAACTCTATTTAAATTACTTTAAAGCTATTTTTAGATACCTGTAAGCATCATACACGCACGTTAATAAGCATACAAGTTCCAACATTTTTATCTTTATCAAAATACGTAAATAATCAGCAACAAATAGCCATAAAGGTTTAGCTTTTTTGATGAAAAGTTAAAATTGATTTATTTTTCTCTGTCATTTTCACTTTGCTGCAAAAGAGAGAACATTAAGCTTTTGTTGATCAATTCGTTTTATCAACATAATTAAATTTTTATTTCAAATATTTGTAAAATAGTTTAATCAGATTGATTAGGAATATTAATATAGTTTATTTTAACTTCTTAGACAAGTGTTAGAAGCCTGGTGTAGTGTTTCACGCTCTCAAGGTATAGGTGTGACCCTCTGGCCAGGCAAGGTCGACTCAGCCTTTCTACTACAGTGGGCTTCAGACTACAGTGGGTCGATAAACTGAATATCAAGCATGATTGGGAACTAAACACTGGGTGTTTCACTTAAGGCTGACTACCTAATCCAAGGTATATGCTTCACACTTCAGAACCTCTCAATCACAAGAACAGAGATGGGCACAGTAGGCCTTGGCCCACTTGAACTGTCATGCCAGAGAGTTTAGTTTAGAGAAGTGTAAAGAGAATAAAAATACAAATGTTTCATACTTATTATTTTTTAACAAAAAAAATTTTTTTAGGAGTTTCCATTGTAATTGTAGAAAAATTAAACTTGAGAAATGTTTAGAAAATCCTAACAATTACAGTTGGGAAATCTTAAAAATGATCTACTTAACAATCACATAAAAAATTAATAGTTAATATGGAGATAGAAACGAACATAATTTACAGCTCTGATTTGTAAGTATATTTAAAACATATCAGACTCCTTAAAAGACAAAATCATTTCATTTTTATAATGAAATTTATTAAAAACATTAAAATTACAAGGCAAAAATTTATCTAGTTAAATTTTTTATTATGAGTGAGATTATAGTTTATAACTGATTAATTGAATAAATAGAAAAGTCATGAGGGTTTGAGCTTAGCATAATTCAGATGGAAGTTTCACACCAACAGAGAGATTTCGAAATTGACTGAATCAGTAAAATAAGGTTTCTATCCACACACATATACAAACAAACATGGAAAATTTATAATTACTTTTGGCAAAAAACGTACATATTTTCGATTTTTACTGAAATAGAAGATAATATACACTTCCATCATTAAATTTCTTACTTGTTTATAAAGATCTTGACATTGCAATGCTGCACTTTCTTTATCAGCAAATGAAGCAGTAGGAATAGTGGTATTTAAAGCATGCACTATATTATCGTCTATTTTTCGCATAAGTCTTAAAGTCTCCTATAAAAGCAAAAACAAGAATTAAATTTTTAAAAGTAATTAAAATACTTTTATTTAAAAACATTATCCTGTTTATTTTTACATTAAACAAAGTGGTTTAATTCTGTATATATAATGTGGTGCATATTTGAAGAAATTGAAAATGTTTGAAACATTTGGGAAATTACTAAAAATTTGTGATGTAGACTTCATTCTACAAGTCAGCATGGGTGCCAAATGTGGCAAACCAGATTATTGTGCGAAAATGGATTTGTTCAATAATTCTATGACATATTCCACAGTGTACAGTTAGTTTGCAATTTTAGTAACCCTTAATTATGCTGTGTTTTTTTAAATGGTTGTGAGTGAAATTTTATTTTCACACATTAGATATTATTTGGATATTATGAATTCGTAAAGTAGCTTAATTTGTAATTTATACAAGTAAACAATAAAATTCTGCTCATATTTGTGATGTCATTGAATAAAGTAAGAATAAGTATGCAAATTAGCATATGATGCAGTTGAGATTAGGAACATCAGTCACTATAAAAGCAGGTGCACTATGTACATTCATCAATTGTATGTAGCTCATACAAAAACAAAGAGAAATGGATGTGGCAAAGAAATTTATTCAGTGTTCTTTGCTTTACAACTTAAAAGTGCACTTATCAGCAGCTTCATCAAATCCCCAAATATGTTAAGTGCTTGGGGATAGTGTTGCAAATGAATGTACATCAAGCATTGATTTCCCAGATTCAGATTGGGAGATTTGTCCTTCTGTGATGAAATTAGCAGTGGAATGCCTACAGACTATGGATAACAAAGCTCTCCAGGTGGCCAGTTATTCAGAACGACAATAGTCAAACATATTATGAGCTTGTCAGACAATTTAATTTTTCTGATGAAATGGTTAGACTTTATCTGCACAACTTAGGTAATGCACAAAAATACAAGTTGACCAAGTGAGTGTTTCATACGCTGTTAGATATCCATAAGCAAGTGGCAGCCTGTTTATTACTTTCTCACCAATAGCACATACACATTCAATGGAGTGCTGACCAGTGATGGAAAGTGGGTCCTGAACAACATTCCCAAACATTGGTTGTCACCCCAGAATACTGTACAGCATAGCATAAGACCACTCATGCACCTACACAAGATTATGCTTGGTGTCTAGCAGACTAGTTGACAAGTGGTTTATTAAGAGCTGAGATTAGGGCCAAATGGTCACTGTGGACCTGCTCTTACAGCATTTGAAACAGCACTGGTTAATTGCAATGGTGTATCATTTTCAGTCAATAATGCAAAGCCATATGTTGAATAAATGGAGAGGAATTGTATCAATAATAAGATTGGGAGACTTTGTGAGATCCCTCTTACCCACCTGACCGTGCACCAACAGATTACTATCTCTGGATAATCATCTTTGTGGAAATTATTTTACTAATGAAGCCAATTTGTACCATGCCCTCATAGACTTCTTTGCATTTCATAGACTTCTTCCAAACTCCTGAGTATTACTGCAAGGGGATTGTATAGATGGAGACACATTGGCAGAAGGTGCTGGATGCTGATAACTTCAAGAACTAACAGGTTATGCTTTTTGTAAGTCATGTCCTTTTGAATAATTAAAAATGGCAAGAACTTTGTGCTTTTACATTTTATTCTATTTGATTTTTAGTATTTTATATTGTAAAATAAGTACAGTATTAAAATAGTATAGTTATTAAGTATAGTATAGAAGTATTTGAGATGTTTCTTGCTTAATTGTATTCCTTGATTAATTAAAACTTGAATAATGCGATATTTTAAGATTGGAACCAGTGCCTGGTTAGTTAATAACCAGCTTTCATGAAAATGTATGTTATTTACGCCATTGATTTAGGTGTATAGTGTAGTTAATAAGTGCTTGAATTAGTCCCATACAGAGTAATTAAAGTATTTGTATTCCTTTGATTAATTGAAAGAAAATAAGAAAAATGAATTATGAATACATTTTATTGTGCAATTACGAATAATAATAGTATGAATTTTAAGAAAAATTTATATGTAAATTTTATAAAATATGTGCAGTTAAGTTTGTAGCTATTTTCTAATAAATATAATAAAACATTTGAGGTTTGAATTTGAGAATAGCACGATATTGTGGCATTCAAAACTAGGATTATTGCAACCTGTTGTTGATTTGGCATGAATAAGTGGCTTAATGTTTTTTGACATTTAGTATTTGAAAATCTTATAATATTACCATTGTTGACATTTTTTAAAACCACATTAAACACATTATGTATTCTAGGATTTTACCAACAAAGCTATTGATTATTAAAATTGTATCCAAAATAAAATTAAAAAATAAACTATGCAAGTATAGAAAATTTATTATTTTACACAATTTTACATAAAGTAGTTCAATAAAGTTATTGATTTCAAATTAAAAATACAATGCGACAGATGTCAGTTTCTTGACTTTAACAGTAAAATCCTAGTATGAGTAACAAGTTTGTGTAGTTTTCAAAAATGTCCTCAACAGCGAAATTCATAACCAACAGCATAGGAGAGTATTTCGTGATAAAAAAATAATGAATATCAAAATGGTGATACATAAATGCACAATCCAAATCTTAATATCGCCAAACTTAACTCTAATATCTTGTTATGGATATAAGGATTAAGGTGAATCACCTAGTGAACATGAAATTCTACTTGCAATATTTTTGTGAAAGTATGCTTGGGAAAATGTTGCAGAAAAAAGGATACTTAGTCGTTTTGGTCAGCATGGGTTATTAAATAACCCACTGTAGCTGAAGAAAAAAAAAATTATCTGATAAATTGAATAATGACAAGTTACTCATCAACAAGCTTCAATAAAGAAAACTATTGCAGCCCAAATTTTCTTTCAAGACTTGTTTTAAATCTGGAATCAGATGTAATTTTTTGTAAGGAAAATTATCACATGATTAAATGACATATAATATATGAGAATGAAAAAGAATTTTCAATTATCAAATATGAAGAAAATGGCTTAGTGCTGTGACCATCTGTTAAATAAGTAGATGAATAGCTAACAAAACTGAAGTACTTATTAAGAAAAACAAGAGGGAACTGTTTTTCTACAATGAAGAAAATGTGCTTTGAAAAATGTAGCTTTGAAGTAGAAAAACTGATTACTTTTGCTGATTTTCCCTCAATAGAATGAAATAATTATTTTTAATTATGAATTTTATTTTGCTTACACACACAGACATACATATAATATATATAATGCATAATAAATAATTTTTATAATTTTTGTTTTATGATAAATAATTTTAAGATCTAATATAATTAGTTTTTCTATTATATGAACTTTTGTTTTCAAGAAATACTTTATCCGTTCCTACATGTTCTTAAACAAGGGCCTATTGTATGAGGAATTTTGAAATGCTTATTTAAAAATTGGGATTCCTTGACAATTTATGATGTATGTGGAAGTTGACTAATTCTACATCTCAAGGTAAACATGTTCTTATTAATGTAAATTTTTAATACATGGGTTTAAAGTTATGACTGTAAATTATATTAATTATAAGTAAAAATTTGGGTTTTAATGTAATTGAAAATTTTAACAATGCAGGACAAGTGTTTGTTTGATAGTTCAAATATTAATTTTACGTTGGAAAGCTGAAATTTGTTTGTATTGAGTTGGTAATGCGTACTTCTATATTGTCAAAAATTATTTTTTGCAGATGAGAGGTAATTAGACTAGGTTGGTTGGTTTGTTACTCTATAGTCACTCTTTTGACAAGGCTGACTGGGACAAAAAGGTTGAAGTAGATTCTGAATCACTGTAATGACCAAAGTGGGAGGTATGAATTGAACCCATGAACTGTTGAACTAGAAGTCAGAGCACTAATCATTAGGGTATTAGAGGGGGAGAGACAATATTTAAAATTGACCTGAAATACCCTGAAACTGAAACAATGAAAGTTTTGCTCCTCTTAGTCTCATTATTTGAAATCTTGGAATTTTATTTTACATCAATGGGTATTCGTTCCAAATAAAGACTAGGTAAAAATCAGTTTAATCATTCTTCAATTTTATTTATAGCAAATTATTTTCTCCAAGAGTATTTTAGTGGAAACAAATTACGTAATCAATAGTAACCAGAACCATATCAAATAATAAAAAGTACTAAGAAATTTTTTCAAGTAGTTAATAATTCAAACAATAAGTATGCGGTGCCTTTTTTAATAAATGAAATATTTTTGGATGTTTAGTGTGTGTGTATGTTTACCATTTAATAAACCTTAGTAATTGACAAAACAATCCACCAGGTTACATAAGTGTTCTTACATAAAATAAGATTCATATATACAAAATATCTTTTTAAAGTCAATAAATATAACAGTTTTATACTTTCATAATCTTTGTATTATCTTAATAAATGAAGAAAACCGGCAGTTTAATTTACTTATCTGAGAAAATAAAATGAATGAATTATTGAAGTTTTATCTAATAATCCTAATAATAAAATAATTAGTTTTAATACATCTGACAGTAATAAATAACTTATTTTTACAAAGAAATTATAGAAAGAAAAATATATTACTTGAAACGCCGAAATATCATCACACGCCATATCAAATGTGGGCGCAGCCATCTTATTTGGTGCAGATCTATTATTAGGTTGAAATATATACAAATAAAAGTAAATAATTAATAATAAATATTCAGCAAAAAAATAATTTTCTTAATTTTGTATGAATTTTTTTACATCAATATTTGTTTCTATGGCTTAGGAGAATAACCTAAAAAATAATCGGCATTTTTTCATTAATCTCGCTTTTTAGGGTTACTGATTAATATTGGTCTGTGGTACATGATCGTGACTTTATTATTTAACAAATTCACGAGCACTGTAAGAGGTTAGAAAAATTATGTTTAATTTGTATTAAAAATCATTATGTTATGAAATTCATTATATTTTCTTTGATTCTAAATTCTGCTTAGTCTTTGTTTCTTAAAAGAAAAAAACTTTGATGTCTATTAATCTCTGTTGTCAACTCCGGTTTTGATCAAATGCGTAGAAATACTTATAAATTATTTTAAATTATTAAATTAATGTCTAATTTCTTATTTTATCATATTATTTGACCTTAAAGAACCTCAGCTATATATGAAATTGAATTTGATTGCTTTTATATTCTTGCAATTCTTGTCACGTGTAAAGTTACCATCTAAGTACTTATATATAATTATTAATATTTTTTAATTTCTTTTAATATTATTATCTGATTTAACTACCGTAAGATATTTTAATTTGTCTTTCAATAGTGATATTTCTATGTTGTTTGATATATACTGAAAAGTTCTATAATTTGGGCTTTGATAATGCAATTAATATTTTATATGTATTGAGCTATATTAAAAAATATAAGACTTTGATTATGAAAATTAATTTATTGTAAATATGTGTCGTTGGTAAATAATCAATGAACAGCAGTAAAATTCCTGTGAATTTTTTGTTGGTTACATTATGCAGGCAAGCTATGTCTTAATTAAAATATTTTCATTTTGCATACATACTCTAAATTCATTTACAGTATTATTGCAAAAATACAGTAATCAAGCTATCGCATTTTTTCGAGTATTAACAGTTCTGTTAATAATAGAATGTTTGTTATCTTTTTTCTAATTATTTTCAACGTCATTCAGATCAGAAAATTAATTTCTTATGTTTTCATAATTATATTGTATCAATTTCACATAAAATTAATTTAAAATATATAGTCAGTATGCATCAGACATTGTTAACTTTATCTTATTCTTCTCTTTCAAGTTAGAGTAATTATATTTATAAGGTATTTAGTTTTACAAAGTGTTGAATAAACATTGTTTATAATGAATAATTTTCTTGCTGTTAAAAACACTTCCAACTATTTGCTAAAAAATTAATATAGTGTTAAATGTCAATTTGTATTTAAAATAATTCATGTGAATTGTTTATTATATTCATTTCTATTAATTTCATTATAGATTAACTTTCCTTGTTTGCCATTAAAAAACATTTTATTGTATATTTATTTGTATGGAATTGTTGACAACAGCAGTTTGTTAAATTACATGAACTTCTAGCTTTTTGGTGATGACATAATAGAATACAAAACTGTAGTTTATCGTAAAAATTTAATATTTTTTGGTTTACTCTTTTTAAATTCACATTATTAAAATCCATGAGAGAATTATTTTACAGAAACCTTGTATAAAACTGTATTTAAAGAATGCTATTTCTTACTAATATAGAAAATTAATAAGCTTTATTATATTAAAAGTTTTAATCATTTTATTTATTATGTACATATTGTAAATATTCAGTTGTATATGTATAAATTTGAAATAATTAATTGTGAATAAAACCTTTTTATTAAATACTTTATGACAGTCAGTTAAAATAAATAACAGCAACTCAATTGTTTTTATAATGTTTAGATGCTAATAATTTTAGCAGGAAAAAAAATTTAAATGGTTTTACAAGTTTTATGTAAGTAATATTTTACGAGCTTGTAACTGTATACTCTTATGTCAAACACATCTACCAGATAAATTGCTATAACATTATGACATTTGATTAAAAAATTAGCATGTTTGACTTCCATTTTGAGCATAAATGTCTGTAGTATTCTGGTTGACCCTGTTCTAACAAACTTTTGTTTATAAAAAATTACCAAAATTAGTACTTAATGACAAGCAAACCAAGTGGTCAATTTCTTTTCAATGACAGTAATATTTTCCTTAGAAGATGTAGATGATGAGCTAATTATATATATTTGAAAACACATGGCAACAGAATAATTTTCTTAAGGATTTCAAATAGAGGATGAGCAGCTATGTGTCCTCAATTATTTATATTCAATCAAGTTTTTGCACTGTTTAGCTCTTTCTTGAGAAAATTCTAATAATGTAATCCATCTTACAACTTGCTGTTATATGCTGCAAATTAAATGAATTTATTTTTCTTTATCATGCAAGTGGAACAGGAAAGAATGAATAAGCAAGTAAAATAACAGTTTCTAATACTTATTAAGTGTGAGTTGGAACTGGAGTTCAAATAAAATTGGTTTACTGAGGTTCCTATTCCCAATGATTTACAAATTTAGAAGACCTTATTATTTCCTTCATGGGGGATAGAAATCTGATAAAAATTAAATCTAGTACTTTTCATGTGTTACCAGTAGTGTCAAGTTGTTTAAAATCATGGTCGGATGGCTTGAAATTTTCAGGGGTTTAATATTTTTTGGTGTTATAAGAGGTGAACTAGAAATAAAGCTTTGTGACAACATCAATAAATTTTGAAATATTTAAGTTTATAAGTACTGAAAATTTTTATCATAGTATGCAAATGTTTTCTTTACTACTGCATTTGAAAATATTTTGAATGGATATAAATACTGGAAGCAACGGTAACTCGTGCCTAAAAGAATTGAAACTTTGAAGGGATATAAAACTAGATGGATGTTTCCATACAGATCCCAAGGGTCATTGCCATTTAATAAACATAATACTGCTTGACTAATAATTAAGTCTTAGCAATTGATATTTAATGAAAGTTAAGATGTTTATTTTTGAAAAGATAGATTTATCATAATATTGGGGATAATCTTATAAGTGAGGAATAACAATTATTGAATCATGTGGTGAAGTTGAGTCAGATTATTTCCAACAAGACTCATTGTCGATATTTGTTAAGAAATATTTGGTAATGGTAAGCTGTATGGTCTCTTGTATGGATAAGTTATACTCTAGGACAAAAGAAATGAAAATAATTCTTAGGAAAAGTTCGTTCAGACCTAAATCTAGATGTTTATTCCCAAATATGTATCTAATTTTAATGTTAGTTGTAGACAGTGAATTTTTAGCACTTTTCCATTATATCCCTGCTTTTGATCCTAAAAAATAACATGTTTTTTTTTGTGGAGGAAAGAAAATAATATAACATAGATATGACTATTTTATTGGCTAAGATTTTTATTTTAAATCGAACCTTTTTTGTGCAAAAGTTGACTATAAGGTGATTAACAAAGGTAGACATAGTTAAAGCTTGTTGTTGCAAAAAATTGCTTGGTGGCAATTTTGTCAATTAAAAGAAGCATTGTGGTCATATGTCACTAAAGATATAAAATGACTAAATACAGCAAAATTATATTTTGTTTCATTGATAAAGGTTCTATTATGTTACACTTAGCCAATCAATTACCAATGCAATTGCTAAATAGTTCCTGCCAGAAATATATAGTGTCATTTAAATTTTACCTATATAAGTAATGATTGTTTGGTTTGTAAAATGTTTTTATTATTATTTTTTTTAGTAGTTTTTGAAAACATAAACATTTTTAAACAATACACGAGACAATTGAAATATTTATGACAATAATATACAGTTTCTTTCTTTCCTGTTATTGCATTTATCAAAAGCGGGATTATAATTGAAAAGTATCAAATTTTTTGCATTTTTATGAAAAGTAATAATACTGAAATTTCTTTACTAAAACTAGTGAGAAACTTCTGACTGGTCTTTCAATCATGAATGATCATCTGAACCTTTTTGTTATCATTTTAGTTAGGATAGAAGCTGTGTGTGTAAGAGAGTTTTTTCCTTATAGGAACAGGATTCTTTACACTTTAAGCCTTATTGTCCCAAGCTTTTATAGTAAAATCAGCAACTGCTTTGATTTTTATTTCAAATGTGGATTTTCATTAAAGATATTTGATTGATAGTTAGGAAAATTGTCACATGCATAATTTTTTATTTGTTATCTTAGCAAGAAGTACAATATGTAGACCATAAAATTGCTGGTATGTTAGTCTTAGTGGGTAGCAAAAGTTCCACAAATGTTTTACTGTAGTAATTTCTACCATTTATTAGCTATAATAACTAACTTATCAAGAAATTTTGATAACATTGTCAAGAGAACTTTTAAATATGGTTAGGCCTTCTTGGTAATCATAAACTCTGAAGAAAAAAAATCATTTATTATATACTAGAAAGTTCATCTATTTTCTGAAGTAAATCATTAGGATATTCATCACTCAGTTGTACATTGGTTCATAATTTCTTTATATTGAGGTTTTGAGGAAATTGTCTTAGATCAGCTTACTCACACTTTGGAGTAAGCTGATCCAAGACAATTTTGTACTCATTGGCTGACAGTGGACAACAATATTTGAAACTAATCTAAGTGTACTACAAGTACAAAATATCTCTTATAATTGGTGATATTAGAAAAAAGAATTACAATGGAGTTTAGATGTCGTCACATAATGCACTTCCCATTGGTTAAGTATTATAATTCACACTATGGAATGGGTTATAAATGTGTATATATATTATTGTTCAGCATTATTTAATGTAAAAAAATGCAAATACGGCAAGCACATACTAATATTTGAAAAGTAATAAAAATTTAACAGTTTCCAAATTGTAGTTGGAGATTGTGTTTTTTTATACATACTTTGAGATGGGCATGCATAGTTTTATTATATTAAAAACAGTCCATCAGCTATAAGTTATTGTGGATTTGTAAATTTTTAATAGTATACTTAAATTAAGCATGAATTTATGTAAGCAAAACATTTTGTTTAATAAACAACCATGAAGTAAAGCAAATAACAACTCACTATTTCAAAATGCTTAAAATTTTAGTGCAGTTTAAATAGTGTTTGAAATGTTTTGTAAGTTTATTGGGTACTTTTCCACTGTACCCTCGTTCGATAATTGTTGTATACAGAAACAAATCGTAACTTTCGGTCATAAATACTCTATTTGCATCTTGTGTTTTTTAAAAAACTTTACATTTACTACTAAAAAATAATACAAACATTTTATTTAAATTTTATAAATTAAATAATTATAACTTATTGAGAAAACCTATTTTAACACCAATGTCTATTTCTGGCAGAAACTGCTTAACAATGGCATTAATGATAGATTGTATGTGTTTAATGATATAGTATTTTTTCACAGAAACAAAATTAAATTTTGCTGTTTTTATCTAATTTTTACCATTGGCAACTTGTGATTGTAATGCTTCTTTTAACAGACCGAATTATTGCTAAGCCATCATTTGCACTAACTTCATCTTTGCTTATTATTCTTCATTTAATTTTTGTGCAAAAAATACCATTGGAATGTATTTAATTTAAAATTAATTTTGAGGGATTAAAATCATATCTACATTTTATTTTTGCTTTTGGAAGAAACATACTATTTCTTTTGGAACATAAGCGGTGATATAATGGAAAAAATTACCATTTGTTACAGCATTATGAACAGTGATAATGTTTAATGTAATTAAAAATAAAGATGTATAATTATAAATGTTATTTACATTCCTGTTCTATGAATTTCATAATTAATTTTTAAAACAGTGCAAAGGGTTTTCTTTTGAACTAGAATTTTGGAATGCTTCATAATTTATAAATTATTTATTTTTGGTTAGGTTTTACTTAACTTTTTCATAAAGAGCATGGTAATTATTACTAGAGATTGAATAATTTCATCATTCCTGTAATAAAGCATTGTTATCAAGTTTAAATGTTGATGCAAAATGGAACATTTAGAATTGAATCTTTCATGAGCAGTATATAATTTTCATGCTTTTGCTTTAAGATTTATTTTAACCACTCACAATAAAAATAAAT
Source organism: Latrodectus elegans (assembly GCA_030067965.1). Taxonomy (NCBI): domain Eukaryota; kingdom Metazoa; phylum Arthropoda; class Arachnida; order Araneae; family Theridiidae; genus Latrodectus; species Latrodectus elegans. The sequence continues at coordinate 46,162,873 of CM057819.1, forward strand.
CTTGTAAAAATATTAATTATTCAAACATAAAAATATTGCTTTAATTTATGGTAATTACTGGAATGAAGTGATCCTCAATAAATAAATGTATTTCTATTTTTATTTTAAATTTTTTCTAAAAGCCTGTCAATGAAAAATGTTATATATTTCTTTTTTTAATGTTAATTATTTGATACTTAGATCAACATGTCTCAACATCGGTATCGCTATAAAAACATTGGTCTTGATGCTCAAGAACTTAGAAGACGCCGTGAAGAAGAAGGCGTTCAATTGAGGAAGCAAAAGCGAGAAAGTGAGGTAATTTAAATAGAGATTTCTGATTGTGTAACATTAATATAAACAAATAAGGTTAGATAAATTTCTTATGAATTATCTGCAATTTTAGCTTTATAAACGGAGAAATCTCACAAGCACCGAAGACAATGTACAAGATGGGGAAATCTCAACTTCAATGATTCAAGATGATTGTCTTTCATTAACTCCTCAGGTTTTAAGTTTTACTTAATTATCTGATTCATATCAATTTTATTGATTAGTTGCATATGTAAGATGGAAAAAAAAAAAACTAAAAATAGGGTACTTCCGTATTAGCGTCACCACGGCTTTTTAAGCTTAACAAAAATAAAAAAAAACTTTCTCTATAATAAGAAAATTTCTTTAAATCAATTTTTCAAAAGTAGAAAAAATTTTTCAATTATAGGTTAACGTGCTAATTCTACTTAAGTTTTGGAACAAAATTAGCTGCAGTGATGCTAATACATAAGTACCAAAAATAGTTAGAATTGCATTTCTTAATGAACACTTAACTTTTCAACTTAAAAGTTTTAAAATGTGTCTTACGCTTAATTTAAGGAATATTATCATTTAATCTTTTTTAAAAAAAAGGAGGAATGGAAATACTATTGAAATGAAAATATATTAAAATATTAAGACTAAAATAAAAACGTCATATAAAATTAAGAGTGAGCTTTATATTCATTTATAGTAAATGGACAGTTTTTTAGAAATGAGAAAAAGGTTATAAAATTTCATTAAATATTTTTCTTTTGAAATGATTGTCTTTTAGTCTAAAATGTTTCTTGCATTTTCTAGGTCATTGCAGCATTGTTTTGAAGACCTTGTAATTAACTTTTCACACAATGCATAACAATTTATTCAATAAACTTATTTAGAAATATCCTCATTATGTCCATCTTAAGCTTTAGAAATGGTAAAAAGTCTTATGACAATAAATTTGGAAAATTTAGTGATTACTTTACCTCTGAAGTGAAATATTATTTTTTTAAAATTAATTTTAAAGTAACGTATGATAATAAAAATTTGTTCTTTTCCATTATACCCACACTTTTGATATTCACCATAATGGAAAAGAAAAAAATCATAAATTATTGTCAGAAGTATCTATTTATATCATGTATAGTTTAAGAATGCTTATGTTTTCAGAAACTACTAAAAAATAATACATATTAATTACATTTTATAAAATTGTCATTTTTTAATAAAACTTGTTTAAATGCATCAGGGATCAATTGTGTAAGTTTAATGTAATGATAAATTTTTTTTTTCAATGAGAGACAAAATTAAATTTTGCTGTATGTGTTTTTTGCTCTTGGTGATTTTTGACTGTAATGCTTCTTTTAACTAACAAAATTATAACAAAGCAATTTTTTTACCAATTAGCATTAACTTTGTTTAGTATTTATCTTGTTTATCACATTTTAGTAAATTTTTGCACAAGAAAAAAAAATTGATTTAATAGGTACTAAACTTGATATAAAACTTTGAGCCAATAAAAATGGCGGTATCTACATTATGTTACTTTTGCTTCTCTGCAAAAACATGCAATTTCATTATGATCAAAAACAAGCTTGTAATGGAAAAGTGCCTAAAAATTTGTGGCAAACTCTTAGTTTCAAAATTTTTAAAAATGGAATGCAAAGTTGAAAGATATTATAGTTTAATCTTATTATAAAATAACGAATAATTTTTTAAATTAGTGTTTAAAAAACCGTGGAAACTTAAATGTTTTGATATATAAAATTAGTCAAATATCAATGCTTTTTTATAAATTTTAAAAATTTACTAATAAGATTCTGTTATACATGCTATTATTTAGTATTTAAGAATATTACAATATAAATTAATATATATTCTTTAGTTATACTGAGATAACTTTTGTAATAATGTGTGCTTCTTTGCAGACTGGAATTACACGAGAAATAGTTGCAGCTTTGTATACAGATGATGTACAGCAACAGCTTTTTGCCACCCAAAGATTTAGAAAACTTCTTTCCAAAGGTAGCAATTTTTATAATTTTTTGATATTTTAATAAAATGTTTTTTATCTGTTCTTGTTAAATGTAATTTATTTTTAAATAAAATTTCTTGCATGTGGTTCAATATTTTACTACAAGGAAAATTACTTTGTGGAATACCATGAAGTATATAAGCTCTAATACAACAGAAGCTCATAAGTATAGTATAGTTAAATGTCATTTTATTTAAAAGTTTGAACCTGTGAATCTTAAAATTTATCTACCATGTAATGTTATATCCATACAGAATTTATACTTATGCCTTCTATTCAGAATTGATTTCCAAAGAATTTGATGTATGGTTACCTAGAAAGCTAAATGAATCTTAAAGACATTGGAGTACATATTTTATTCTTTATTTGCTGAGCTCTTGCTCTGCAGTTATGGTTCTGCTGCTCGAGGGTTCAAATTCCATCTTGATCTTGAGTGTTAGTGGTTTGGAACAAATTAAAAACCTTAGGTCATGTTTCTAATTAGCCCTCTTGTACAAAAAATGACTGTTGAGTAACAAACCAAACTTAATTCTTTATCCAACATAAGAACGAAATATGGATTCATTTTTTCAAAAATATCCTTCAAAAGCAAGTACATGATATACTTTATACAAGGAGCAATTCTCTGCTATTCAATGTTAATAAAATTTTCAAGTTTTTATTCTATATATTAATTGTGTTTCTAATTATCAAGAGAGTTGCTTACAATTTTTCTACAAGTTAAAAGACAAATATTACCAGAACTATGTTTGCCTATTAATCTGCATTACATACCTCTTTTATATACATGCAAATTGTAATTTTAGAATAATAGGTTTTTACTACTGCATTATCACATAAAAATATCATTTGGTCAAATCTTGTTTAAAGTGAGAGTGTCAAGCTGGATATGTTTAACTATTTGTCCTTTTATTCAAAAATTCGTACATTTTATTTTGATCATAGATGTTATTAAGGGTTAGACTCCATTTTTAATTATAAGTTATTGCATAATTAGTTTATATGTGTCCAAACATTAGAGTATAAGATGGCAAACTTCCAGTATACAGGCATTTTTTTACTTTTTCAAGGGCTTGTGGTCCACTCCGTAATGTAGGTGGGATAGGTAAAAAGATAAACATTATAATATTTATCATTTAAAACACAGATTTATACAAGGGTAGACAGAGCCAAAGAGTGATATCAAATAAAATAAAAATTGTTAAATAATATTAAAATAACTATGATACTTTTTTCTTTGTCCATTAGTTTTTAAATTATTCTTAGGTTCTGAACTATTTTAAAATGCTGTCATTTTAAGGGATAAAATCTTAGTTTCCTTAAGAGATAATTAAAATACAAAATATACAATCTCTTATTCTTCTGATCAAAATTGCCAAATGGGTAAAACATGGATATAACAATCGGTTCTAGTCTAGTAGATTTTTGAAGATTTTATATACAGAATGAAGATTTGCTGCTTCATACTCATATTTTTTGTTTAATGTTCCTCTATTTTTTACCAATCAAAATTACTACTACCTATAATATGACTAATGATTTTTTTTACAGTTGTAAGTTCAATTTATAAATATGACTTGGCAACAGTAAAAGCTAAATCCATCTAGCAAATATAATTACTAAGTTTAAGGTATGCTTCATCTTTTGATAGCACAAACCCTTGAATTTTATAGCTGAGCTGATAATCGCATGGTTAGCGGCTATGGTTTCGGTTCAACAGTTTGTAGATTCAAATACTATCTCAAGTACGGATATTTGTAGTTGTTCAGAATCACTTTAAACTGTAGGTCCCGATTTAATTAGGCCGAGCTGGCAGCTGAATGGTTAGCGCTCTTTCCTTCAGTTTATCAGTTTGTGGGTTCGAATCCCACCTTAGGCATGGATGTTTGTTCGGAATTTGCTTTAAACTGTAGGTCCCAGTCTAATTAGCCCTTGTGTGCGAAAAATGACCGTTGAGCAACAACAAACGATCTAATTAGGTCTTGCGTGCAAAAGATGACCATTGATTGATAAATTAAACTAAACTATGCCTTGAATTGTAAACATATGCTCTGTGACTAAGCCAATGAATATGTGCAGGAAATAGTTCTATTCTCTGAAGAATATTTCCTTAAATTGTGTTCAGAACTTTCCTGTACTTAAATTGTCATAGATGTAACTTTATAGTTTAACTTTTTTATATATAATTTTTGAATGCTCATGAAATATTTTATGTTGCCTTCTTTAAAAGTACTAATGTTGCTTATATCCTTAAACATTCTTCCCACTTTGGACATAGAGGCTTTTAGTGATTCAGAATCCACTTTAAATTGTAGGTCCCGGTCTAATTAGCCTTTGTGTGCAAAAGATTACCATTGAGCAAATAACCTTAAAAAACTGTTTTTATAAAAATGCTAAGAAATATCAACTATTTCTATAGATTTGTTAAAATACTAAAAAATAAATGCAGTTACTTTCAATCTTCTGGTTAGAATTCATATTTCTGTATAGTATATGATTGTTCTGCATTAATTGTGAAATAATGCTGCTTTAATTGTTGTACTGCATTGATTGTTAAATAATATTTTTATTCTATAATGAATCAAAATCTGACTTCCAAAAACGATTTTTAATCATATTTCCATCTGTGAAAAATTTCTTACACACAGCTCAATAAAAGCTGCAACTCGTGAAGCTTTAAGCTTATTAAATCATATTGGGCTAGATAAAAAATGGATTGTCCTAATAATAGTGAATTAGATTCTTGTAACTTGTTTATACAATTTTCTTATTCTTTTTGATGGATTCTTTTTAAAGAGAAATCTGCCTGAAAACTTCCGTGTGCTTTTCAAATGCCTTTTAACATTTTTTTTTTAAAGGGCTGTCACTATTGCAGAATATATACCACATACGCAGCTACTTAAAAAATTTTTGCTGTTTTGTATGATTAAAATAGTTTTTCTTTACATTTTCAGTATTACCCCTCTTTTAAAATATACAGATTACTATTTTTACTTCAAAACCACAACACATCTTTGTCTAGTTGAATGTTTGAACAGTTGAGCAATTCCTACTCTGGATCTATTCAATGCAGTGAGTTGTGAACGTGCATGAACTGACGAATATGAACCATGTTGTATAGTTAACGCGTTAACTGCTGAGACTTGTGAGATTGTGGGACATTTCATTGAGAACAGAATTCTGTGAAAATACTCTGCTGTGCAAGAATGCAAGAAGAGCTAATCATCAGTGTTTATTTTCCCTTTTCATTGTCATTTGGGGTAAAACTCATTTTTGACTTGCATTGTGGTGATCGCTATTTGCTCCTAAAGTGGCGGTGAAACTCTTGAGCATCATTGTATGTTTTAGACTAGATGATGTCTAAGTTCCATGAATATTACACATGCTAAAAGAATTTTAAGTTCTAAAGTTTTAGTAAAAGCCGTCTCTCAAATGTCTTGGTTGATCATCAGTCGATTATGAGTAAATTAATGTCCACCCATCCTATAGGAAGTCTTTTAAATGGAAATCACATAAGCTTTTAAAAATAATTGTGAATTTATAATTGAAGTTTTTATTTTTATTTTTCAGTTGATATTATTGACTTGTGTAATATAAAATATTTCTTATAAGCATGGAAATATCTATATTGTGGTATTATAAAGTTTTGCATTAATACATTTTCTAAATCACAAATACATTTTTTTTTCAAATTCTAAGCTTGAGAAATTATTTCTTTGTGAAAAATACTAAAAGTAAATTTTTTAATCATTACAGTTTGAATTTTTAATCAAGTTGTCATTAGTTTACTTGCTTGTGAATAACTTTTTTTCCTAAAAATATAAATAGTGAACAAATTTCTTTTCAGAGCCTAATCCTCCTATAGATGAAGTTATTCAAACAGGAATTGTTCCCCGATTTGTTGAATTTTTGAAACATAATGAAAATTCTACTTTGCAGGTAATTTTATTTTAAATGTTTTACTAATATTAAGATTTCTGTTATTGAAATAAATTAATTTTGTATGTCAGAAGTATTGATAATTGACTTTAATTCTTGTCTATAATTAGTGGACCAAAATAATAAATCTATTTGCTTGTAAAATAATAAATCAATTGTTTGTTTTTGAAAACCTTAAAAAAATAATAACATTGAAAAATTGTTCCCTTCCATTTAGAAAGCAATGCCAATTAAATATGTCTATTTTCAAATGCTTATTATTATTATTATTTCATAAAAAACATTCATTTAAAATTTTGAACATTAATTTTTAGCAGATATTAATATTTAATAGTAAAATAACAAATATTGCATTTTACTATTAAAAAATCAATGAGCGAATTCAGTGATTGCAAAGTATATTAAATTGATTTAACATGAAGAAAATTAATTTCTCCTTCTAATACTAGTATATTATTGAAAAAATATATTCTATAATTAATGGTAAAATAATGGAATTATATACATTTTTAAATTCTACATGTTTCTTGAATGCCCATACATCAAAGTAAATTATCAATATTAAATCTTACATTCTCCGATTTTCAAATATAAGGTTAATTTATTCTAATTCTAATGTTACATGCTTTTTTACCCATTAGCTGAATATTACCTTTTCATGTGTTATTTAAATGTACATTTGATTCACACAATAAAATATTGTAGTTAATATAATACTTGACTTATCATATACTTAGCTAATTTAGGTCTTATGTGTTTTGAATTGTATCAAAGATCTTAAGTTAGGAAATGTTTTAAAATGTAGTAAACTTAGGAAATATTTTAAGTATTCCTACCAGCTTCTGTAGCAGTATTGTATGTTTTTATAATTTTCAATTTAAATTTACCATGTTCATATTACTTTCAATAAATATTTATCATTTAAGAATGTATTTCAAGAATATTATATGTATGCAATGGATATATTTACGACAAAGTATGATAAATACTTATTCAATATTTTAATGCTTGTATCTCATAGAAAAGTTAAATATTACTTGAAAAATTCCTAGAGTTTGTTTCTTCTGAATCTATATTAAACTTATAATTTTTTTTTTTTAAATTTTAATGTTAAGTATGTTTGATTCCATTAAATTAAAGGAAAATATATATTTACCTTATTTTGTTACTTCTGAATGTACAGAAGATTTAACTTTTCTGTGTTGGTAGTTTTATTAAGTAATGTCATTATATAGGAAAAAAAATACCATGTACAATGCTCTCAATATATTCACTTTTTCCTGTATATTTTGAGCCTTTGTTTTCTCTATTAAATGTCTTAAAGCATGAATTACAATTTTAGGAATGTCGTTAGTTAGGTCACATCTTTTATTGCTCACAGATTACTGTTACTTTTCTGTTTGCTGTACACATTTTTACCAAAATAGACATTTAAGAATAGTGACATGGAAATCTTCTGGTGAATAAAAAGTTACAGTTTTGCTTTGAAAATTTTCTTGTGAAGAATTGGTTATTTTAACATTTAAAGTGCTTTAAACATTGATGCTTCCTTATTCACTGTAAGAATTTAAATTGAAAATTTTCTTTTTTCCTCTCTGCAGTTTGAAGCAGCATGGGCGTTAACAAATATTGCTTCTGGAACTTCATTACAAACCAAAATTGTCATTGAAGCAGAAGCTGTTCCAGTTTTTATTAGTCTCCTTGATTCAGAATATGAAGATGTACAAGAGCAGGTAAATATATATCTGATTTAAAGAATTTATTGTCTGAATTTGTATTTGTGTGGGTGCATTTGTTTAATCAATGAATTTTGTACTGTAATTTGTCCTTCTAAAAATGCTGGTAAATTACTTGACTGAAATAATCTTCATAGCTTAAATTTTGTAACTTATTAATTTATATATCCAATCTGAAGTTTTAGTTATATAAACTTTAGTGCTTAATAAATTTTGATATTAGCATAAAGCAATGTAAAACTAAATTTTAGTTTTTCTAAAACTACTGCTAGGTTTGCGTGTAATATGCTTCTGATTACTTGTGGCCAGATTTTGTTTTATAGGTTATTCATAATGTCTAAATTATTTTAATCTCTAATAATAAAATATTTGAGTGTAGAGAAAATTTTTTTTTTTTTTTTTTTTTTTTTTTTAAAAAAAATAAATTTCGAAGAAATTAGTAATGAATAATATCCGTCGAGAAATTTTTTTATGTTAGCTATTGACTGTTTAAAATCTTCTAATGTTGAATGAATTTGTTTCCTTTCATTCCTTTTATTTGTACGAAGCATGGTAATCATTTTTGGGTATAATTGATAGTAAACTATTTTTAACTTGGGTGCTATTTATATTGGAATTAATCATGTTTTAAAATATCATATATATAGATATATCATATGATGTGCAAAAATATTTTAAGAATATGACAAGTTTGATACTAGTATTTTGGAAATGGCTGTATTTAAGAAATGCATTTTAATACCTTTATCTAGACCGCATACCTAAATTAATTTTTTAATTTCAAATTTTGATTGTGCTGGTTGATTATTTAAAGTATTTTTATTTATACTTTAAAAATTTTTTTCTTTTTCATTATAAAAAGTATATACTTTAAAGTTTGTATAAGAATTTAAGCTTTTTTATTTATAATACTTTTGTTAAAATGAATGAGCATTTTTATAAATAGTTTTGGTAATAAGCCTTATAAAATCTTTGTAATTGTATTATATATTCATGTACTTTTCTTTTACCTTTAGGCTGTTTGGGCTTTAGGAAATATTGCTGGAGACAGCCCTGAATGCAGGGATTATGTTCTAGAACAAGGCATTCTATTACCTCTATTACAGTAAGTTTTGTGTACAGTACTTTTAATGAAATTGTTGAAATGACTAAAATAGGTTTATGTGTAATAAACAAATCTTTCATCTAAAAAAATGTATATCGTAAATTATGTAACATGTTCTATTCCTTATGGGAACTATCTTATATTTTCTAATATAAATGTGATTATAAACGAATATATCCTTCTGAAATGATACAACTATGATTATTTAAATATTACAAAAAATTTATATGTAAGGATGTAATTCTGAGGTGAACACTCAGAATGGAATTAATTATTATCCAAATAATCAGGACACATTTTTTAAAATGTGCATTGATTTAAATTTTTTTTTTCCTCATACTTGTGTAGCATATGAGAATGTTTTACACTTTACTCAAGACCTTTAGGGAATACCATCTTTCATTAAATAAGAAGTTTATTTTTTATGTTACAAAGCAATACATTTCCTTAGAAAATTATTTATATTTTTACTATATTTCTTAGATTTTTTCACTTTAACAATAATTTTTTTTAACTTTTCCAACTTATCTGTGTGTATTTCACGACTCATTTTACCTTTTATTAAAGGGAAGCAATTTTTATTCCATTTAAATTCTCACTCTAATATTTTATTATTAGAACTGTGTAAGTCTCAAAGATTTAATTGATTCTTGTAAAATAATATATCAGCATATATTTAAACTTTACATAAAAAATTATTGAATTTTTTAATAGCTAGATCTCGCACGAATTGTGTGCTAAATGTGAAAAGTATTGGCAACTGAGATGGCTTAAAAGACATAGATTTTTGTTGTATCTCATCATATGTTTTATTCAAATTAATTGACAAATGATCCTTAGTGACAAGCTAGACTTCTTCTTAATTCTTGAAACTTTTTTTAAAATATTGGAAATATATTCTAATTGTAATCTTAGCATTCAAACATTTAAAAGTGGTTAAAAAAAATTAGTCACTCCTAAAAATTTACCAAACAAAAATTTAAAAAAATGAACTACTTTAAAACTTTTAGTGCAAGAGATAATAAAACCAGTCTTTTAAGGCCCTAACTTTATAACAAGTGTATAGTGACTCAAAGATAATATATGCTATTATATAATAATTATTTTATCCAATGTTTTGCTTTTGTTTGTATTTAATTCTGTTTTAAAATATTGTTGTTGCAAAAAAAAAAAACTTTTTTATCATTTCAATCGTGTTCTCTAATTGATTATAATTTATCCATTGTATGTAAATTATGAAGTTTCTAAAATGTAATAATATTGCTTTTAGGAGACAAAAACTGGGGAAAATGTAAAAAATAACAAAAACCTGTATTAGTATTAAAACATTTATTCATGTATAGAAATGCAACTACTTAAAATCTGCTTTTCAGTTGCATCTGTTTTGTATAAAATAGTGAAATCAGTTGCAGTAGTGTAGTACTTAGAAGTAAAAAAATGTTTTGATTTTCAGCAAATTTAGTTTTTATATTAAATATTTTATTTAATGTAAAAACTATATTTTTATATTAAATACATATTTATTATAGGTTATTAAGTAAAGCTACAAGAATGTCAATGACCAGAAATGCAGTCTGGACCCTCTCTAATCTATGTAGAGGGAAAAATCCTCCTCCTAAATTTGAACAGGTATAGTTTTGTAATTACTGTTTGACTTATTCCAGTTTTAATGCGTATTAAAATTACAAAATTTTTAATAAATTGTATGCTCGGCAGTTAAAAACTGAATTATCTGCTTTGGTATATTCTATTTAAATTTTACATTTGATGCAATGAATTTAAAGTTGACACCTGACTTACCAAATTATTATCCAAAATTTTGAAGATTTCTCTTTTTGAGGAGTGATTTTTCTTTGAAAGTAAAAATAACTCTAGATCCCCCCCTTTTTTAATACAGTTTGTAGAAATAAAAACCTGAAACTTCCAAAATTTATTTATCATTGAAATACTGCTTTAAAATGGAGACATAAGTTCCATAGTTTAATGCATTCTATTTTATAAAAATTAATCTAAGTGTACATATTACTAATCTATTTATAAAATGAGAAGTCACATATTAATGCTGTGAAAATATGTTCAGTCTAGATTAGTTTTTTTTTTTCTACATTGCATACTCAAATGATCAAAAACTCAGGGAGTTAAAAGAATAATTATGTAATATAATTATTCTTTTAACTCCCTGAGTTTAAAGAATAATTATACAAGACAACAAATGTATATAATATTATATACATTTGTTGTCTTGTGCCAGCTAGGCTGGCAATATAGGGTTTGCTGCTCCATTTTTCTAACTGAGCTGTAATTGAGTGTGGAGCCTGACTTCCTCAGGTACCGATTTATAGGGTAGGCAATTATTCACAACTATTTCATACAAGAAAAGGAAAAAAACAGGAGAGAGAAAGTACATCCATGCCCGAACTGGGATTTGAATGCAGAAGCTCTTTAAATATTTATAACATAAATATTTATAAAATGATATAGTAAAGTAATATCATTATAAATATTATATAATTGAAATATCAGCTTAAAAATGTGAAAAAGTTATACATACAAAAATGTATGTGATATAAAATAATTAATCTAACATCACTCCGAAACAATGTTAACTCAAACAATGACTTAATGAAATCTTAGAGTAGCTAGAAACATACTCAATTTCAGCTGCTCATTAGTTCGTTTCCTTTTGATATGATTGGGAAAAGCAAAATCGCATTGTTTGCAGGAGTATAAACAATACTTGCAAAAATTTAAAAAAGAAATTGCAGATAAAAATTTTTTTTTATTTCAAGAGAATTTATACTTGGAATATCGAAAGAAAATGTGTACGTAATGTAAATTTTTTTTTTTGAAGCAAGAATTTTAATTTGGAATGTTTTATTACTTTAAATAATCTTATTTTGCTGTAAATTCATAGGGAATTAAAACCAGCAATAATTATGATATGTATAATTTATTTATGCTGTAATCAAAATTTTGAAATTAAAATTAATCTAATTGACTTTCTAATCTAGGTTTAACTCTATTCTCTACAATCATTTTCAACTTAACCCTTGGTAAAATTTGGAGATTATTGTAATTTTTTGTTTCAGATTACTAAAATGCTGAGCTGAGGGCATAGTGATTAGTACTCTAGTCTTTGGTTCAATAGTTTGTGGGCTCAAATCCATGTTGGGCATGGGTGTTTGTAGGAGTTCAGGATTGTTTTTTAAACTGTATGTTCTTGTGTACAAAAAGTGACTTTTGAGCTACAGACTTACTAAAAATGCATATCTGCTCAATATGCTGGAATATAATGTAGCATAATATATATGTTCATTATTAAGAAAGATTAATTATTAATTTGTAGCTATAGATGTTTTGTAAATTATCCATCTTCAGACAATAATTAAATATTATATATAATGTGAATAAAGTTGTTCACACTTTGTAATTTCATTAAATTATTTTTATCTATTAAAACCTACAATGCATATTTTACCTTACTATGCATTAATAATAAAAAAAATTAAAAATATATACAAATATAAAAAAATGACACAATTTTTTTTTTTTTAAATAAATCATTTATTTTTAGAAAACCTGAAAGGTGAATGGCTAGTGAAGTCACACCCACATTCAGTTGAGTGTGTCTTCCATTTTAGCCAACAGTGTTTGTCGTAATTAAGAATCCACTTTAAACTGAAAATAATAATCAGTCTAATTTTGAGCTAAAGACACAGCATGTCCAATTTTGGACCTTGTGCCATGAAACCCAACCAACCAACCTCCTCAGCTAAAACTAACAATGGAATGACAGACCAAACTACTTGCATCAATTTTGTTTATCTTTTTTTCCTGATATCTGCAGTTTTGTATTGTACACAAAGCCTTTTTTAGAGTAAAAGAAAGCATTTCATAATCTGTGGTAATATTTTTAGTGAATAATCCAAAATATATGCTATTGATTGCACAGTATCATATAAAATAAAATATAATTTAACAAAAACATGTTATGAATCTAGTTAAATTCTATTTGGAGCCACCTCATTGCCAAGTGCTATAAACTGAGTTGAACGCTCCTTATCAATTGTCAAGAGTTATAATTCCTAGAATATTGGTATAAAATATCGATTTTTAGTTTTTAATTATTTTTTTTAATGAGATTATATGTACATTTAAAAAAATACTTTAATAAATAAAGGAAGTAATGGAATTTTTTTTTAATTGTGCTTTTTATTCATTTTTCTTATTATGCATGTTTTGTTTTTCACTTCACATTAATTATTTCCCCCTCTCTAACTTTTGGTTTAAAAACTATTTTGTTGCTTAGATGTTTTTTGTTTCTCCATAATGATTGTATGAACTGGTATAATTTCAGGATAAAATGGCTCAAAATAAAATTAATTGCGAAATGATGCTAGGGACATGTAATATTTTTTTGAGGGAACATCCATTCTTGATCGTAATTGGACTATTTAGCTGAAGTCTGCCCTTTGAGTCTTTCAAAGTTTTCAGCACAATCTGTTACTTATTTTACCAAACATAAGTGACATTTCTTTCATTGTAAACTTTTTTGCTGGACAATGATTTTAACTAGATTATCTGCATCAGTGTACAATACATACAACAAAATTAAATTTTTTTTAACCTCTAATGATTATATATACATGTAATACAAGAAAATGTGGTAATTCTTTTTCCTACTTTAGAGAATATCCAATATTTGGAAGAATTTCATATTTATACTAATCTTAGTGAAGTTTCATTTGTATAAAAAGAAAACAATTGCTGTCCATAAATGTCTAACTTCATATAGTATAATTTTGAGTAATAAGTACCCATGTTTTCTTGTATATAATCTGCAGTGGCATATTATCCGCAAGCCCCTTTTTTTTAGCAAAGGAGAAAAACATCGTATAATCCGCATCAGCGTATGGTCCACAGCAATTTTTCTGACGAATAGTCGAAAACTTTTACTACAGATAATTTGGTGCCACATAAAATAAAAAATACACATTATGATTAAAAATATAATAAATTCTACAGAAAAAATATTTATAGTGATAAATAAAGATCTGTTTGAATCCACCTCAATGAAAGGTGCAATTAACGGAGATGAAAGCATGACATTGATCAAGATCCAAAAAGTTTCTAGTAAATCTTATCTATCTTTAGATTTTAATAAGTTTTAAAATGAGGTTAGGTATATTATAAAAATAAACTATATTTGTTTGGTTGATAGTTAAATGAAAAAATGGATTTTTATCTAACTGCACATGGAATAAAATTTTTCATTTGTACATCGCATGCTGTTTCTCACTTTACATTATACATTTCTCGACATTTTTTTTTCATTTATCTTCCATATAGCTTTCAGTTTAAAATTTGCTTAGTAACTTAATTTTTATTTCACTAAGACTATATAAGAATTTGAATGTTTACAAAGCGAAAAAGTTCAGGTGAAGATAAAATGTGAAGTGACACTAATGAATTTGAATTTTTATTTCGTTCAAAGGAACTGAATTCATTCTTGAATGTAATTGGACAATGTTGATAGCAGTTAAGATAATTCAATCAAGTCATAGCGCCATTTGTTATTTATTTTATGAAACATAAACAACATTTTTTTCAAAACTTTATTGTAAGCTTTTTTGGTGAAAAATATTTTTTATCAGATTATCCGCAGCGGCATATAATACGCACAACAAAATTCAAACTTTTTTAAAACATAATTCACAGATTATATATGGGAAAATACGGTAATTAAAAATGCTTAATGAAATTTTTCATTGATATGTTCTTTTCAAATTCATTATTAAAATACTTTATCTGTATCCAAGCATATAGAAAGTATTAGGGAAATAATAGAGAAAAAATTCATAAACTTAATGTTGATTCAAGATATTAAAATTGATTTAATTTTCCAATTTTCATTTTAACTGATAAATTTCAACTCTTAGTTCTTAAATTATTTATCATTTTGTTTCATAATCTTGAATCAGTTTACATTTCATATACTGAAAACATTGTTTGTGACAAGGACTTTTTTTAATGTGTGTGTTATTATTTGTTCAGTATGTATGTCAAAAAATCTATAGGGTTATTAATTTTTTATCAATTTAGATTCAGCCATCTTTGCCAATTCTTTCCCGGTTACTTTTTCATTGTGATGCAGATGTTCTTTCTGATGCTTGCTGGGCCCTTTCATATATTTCAGATGGTCCTAATGAAAAAATTCAAGCTGTTATTGATGCTGGAGTTTGTCGGCGCTTAGTAGAACTTTTGATGTAAGAATTTTTTCATTTTATCAGCTTTGTGAAACTAATTTCCCTTTTATTGAAAATTTTTAATATTTTATATGCAGTACATTTCATGTTATTTTATAAATTGTCTTGTGCCAGCTAGGCTGGCATTATGGGGTGTGCTGCTCCACTTTTCCAACTGAACCATATTATAGTGTGGAAGCCAACTTTCTTGGTACACACATGCCATAGGCATCCGTTTATAGTGTTGGCAAACATTTATAACCATTCATACAAAGAAAGGACAAAGGCAGGATATATAGCGGGAAAGTACATCCATACCCAAACTGTTATTCGAACCCAGGACCTCCCTATTCACAGTAAGGCAATCTGACAGAGTGTGTGGCATTTAATTTTATATTAAAATGTATTTATCAAAAGTCTCTTATTTTGATAGTATGTACTATATACTAAATTAAAAAATTTTTTAACCTAATGGGAAATTTCAATAAAATAAATTTTTTTTAGTTTTATTTCTATCTTAAAATAATCTTTCGTTTTGGTGATCATAACATCAGTTGTGAAAAAATATTTTCCTAATAATATACTGCAATTTTATATAAAGTGATTTTTTTTGCTTCATTACTAATTTAAATCTTTGCTTGTATTATATTAATTACCCGTGGAAAAGTAAGGTCATGTACAAGCAATTTAATGTGATAACAGATGTATAATAGTGTTTGTTTAGTTTAAAGTTTTACCTTCAAAATTAAAAATTTTTTTATTATCTTATAAAACAAATTTCAAATTAAAAAAGTTATAATAGAATTCCTTCAGAATAAAACTAAAGTCAGTTGAAGTTTCACTTTGAATAAATTGTTGATAACATGTTTGTTTCATCTAAGTAGTGCGTATTTGTAGTATATTTTTAATCAAACCTAATTGGCACTATTCCATCATTGTTACTTTCAATCATCATAATGGAAAAAATCGCTATGAATAAGGTAAATATTTGTGTCATTTATGGTTTAAAAAGATTTGAATTTTTAGAGACTTTTAAGAAATAGTACAAACATTTTTATTTACATTTTATAAATTAAATAATTATGATTTTAGTTGTTTCTGATAAAAACTTTTCTGCAATTACTTGGATGATTAATTTCAAAGGTATAATGAAACAATACCACCTGATTAAATCGGCATTGTCATATTGATGTTTTGCTAACATATATTTTTAAGATTAATGAATAAATTTCTTACCACTTAAATAATAAAAATTAAAATATAGTTGACTACAAATCTCTTATGTTATAAATTTAAATGTTAAGAAACAAATATTTTTGATCTGCAAAACAATGTGGCTTATTGAACTTAATTTTTTATACAAGTTCTTAAATGCTATTCTTTTCTCATAACATATATTTGTAAACATAAGCACATTGTGGGTACAAATGTAGCTAAATAAAAAAAGTTATTTAACTGTAAATGCTAATCTTTTGATTTATTGATTTTTTTACAAAACAATTGTATTACAAAGCTTTATCTATTATAAAAATCATTATTCTTTTAATAAAGAGTAATTATATATATTAAAACAAGATCAAGCCTTAAAACTTTAAAAGTAATATCTTTGTTGCATGTTATGTTTTAATACATCTAAAATTTATTGATACATTTAATGATAATTTATATAATATTAATTTCTTAAGAGTATATAATTTAATTAGTGTCATTTTCATAATGTTTAATTTGAAATTGCAGGCACAACAGCCAAAATGTAGTATCTGCTGCCTTGAGAGCAGTGGGTAACATAGTAACTGGCGATGATATACAAACTCAAGTTATATTAAATTGTAACGCTTTGCCGTGTTTATTACAATTATTGTCTTCACCTAAAGAAAATATTAGGAAAGAAGCGTGTTGGACAATTTCTAACATTACAGCTGGTAATAGGCAACAAATACAGGTAAAATTTATATGTCTATAGCTATATAGGTAATATATAATCACAAAGTGCTAAAAGAAAGACATTTTTTTGTGATTTTTTTTTCACTTTTGAAATAATTTGAGTGTTTGTTTTAGTCTACTGCATATTGGCTTGTTTTAGCAAGTTTACATGTTAATTTTTTGAAGGAAAAATTGCAGAATTCAGTATTTACTTACTGAGTTAATAAAATAAACCATTGTTCAGAATGGGGCACTAGTGTGCAAAAATGTTTTGTGTTACATCATTACATTAAAATTACTTATTGCATTTCATGTAATATTTTTAAAAGTAATGAGATTGTAATTTAACTTTTTTATATGAATTGACCGAGTGTGAAATTTCCTTGTATTCTGAAATAAAATTAAAATAGGTCTTTTTAATTCTAGGCCATTATTGATGCAAATATATTCCCAGTATTGATTGAAATTCTTGGTAAAGCAGACTTTAAAACAAGAAAAGAAGCTGCTTGGGCTATAGCTAATGCAACCTCTGGTGGGTCACCAGAACAAGTAAGGTAAAAGAATGCATCTAATTTTAGATTTCCTGTTATTTATATGGTTCAAATCAATTTTGAAATTTCCTTTTGATTTGCAAAATTTAATTGGTTTGAAATTTCTATATAAAAGTAATGCTTTTAAATTTGTAAACTATTAATTGACATTACTATACTTTTCCCCATCATTTCAATATAAACTGAGATACATTTTTGAAATAAATATAATTACCTTTAGCAATATTTTAAATATATGTAATAGTAGTAGTCTTCAGAGTGCAAAATCTGTCTTTATGCAAAAAATTCTATTCTTTTCAATCTTTCCTATGCTCATAAACAAAATTAATTTCCTTCTTTATACTGAAAACATTTTTATTTATTTTTTTTATTTCCACAGTAGTCTTAAAATAGTGATGAACCTTTGAAGTTGTATTCTGCTCTTTTTCATTATGAAAATATTTAAGTTTTTTTATAATGCTAAAACCATTATAAAATTTTTTTTATATAATGCTGAAATATTCTAGCAAAATTAAAACAGTGCTTATTATTAGCAGTGAATAAAAAATGCCAAATTGTAATACTCTAATTTTTATTAAGTTAGGCTGAAGAATAAATACATCATGAAAATGAATTTTATAAAAGGTTATGAATTAGTCTTAAATGTATATGGTATTGAATATTTGCTGTAAAATTTTTTGTCCTTATATTAGATTTCAAGTTATAAAATATATTAGAATTTTTTCTTTTTAAAATTAAAGGTCGCTGATATACTACATCATGTCCAAATATAACACTTCTTGTTAGTCAGAAAATACCTATGAAATGTAAAAATTTATAATATATGGAAAATGTCAAACTCTAAAAATTTTTTTATTAATAAATTTGCTTAATTGTCTACTTTTGTTTTATGACATATATGGCATGTCACACATTAAAGTATACACATTCCAGTAACAAATTTCTTGGTTGTAAATGCATTCTCTTTAGTGAAGATGGGGAATTATTGTTTACTTTTAATGCTTATCACTTAAAGTATAATGTTATGTTTGAGTGTTCCTCCCTAATTTAGAAATATAACTATATTTATAACTTGACTCTCTAGCGATCTTATTTTAATTCTGGATTTCATAGGTTTGATTCCCATTTCTTATGTGGATATTGTAATATTTTGGAATGCACTTCAAAGCTAAGTTATTGGCAGTTCACTTTCTTATAATTAACGATAATTTGAGTATGTTTTACCAAAGTGTTGTCCATTCATTTAAAATTACATTTTAAATTTCTGTAAAATGCTTATATTTGGGGATATTGTATCTTAAATGGTGTAATTTTAAAAATATTAACTTAATGCTAATGAAATAGAAAGTTATGAAAAAATACCTAATAGTATTTAAAAAATGTTATTTTTAATCTAAAAATTATATATTTCAAGGTATTGTATTTTAAGATTATATAAATGTTTTACATTAATTAAAATATGAAGAATCATTTTTAATAAATCAATAATTGAAACTTGTGTAAATGTTTAGTTTCTATCTTGCTTTTCTTAGCAGCTTATGTGGTTTGCTCTCTTGACTTCTATAAAATAATTCTTGTGTTTAATTTCCAAATAGAGTATGAATATTTGCAGATGTTTTGAATCCCCCACTTTATGTATGTCCAAATCAAATTAGATCATGTTGTCAGCTGAATGATTATTGAGTACTCTGGTCTTTAGTTCAAAAATTTGCATATTTCACTTCACTTTACTGTATGAATATTTTTCATTGGTGTAGGATCTATTTTGTCACTAGTCTCAAAATGAATAGTTATGTGAAAAATTATTATAGAATGACAAACCAAACCTTGCCATTTTAAAATTCTTACGTTTATTTTTAAACTAACATATAATTTAAAACTTTGATCAACATGTGTATGTATAACAATTTGCATATTCATTTCAGAAATTGAACTTGATGATTGCTTTTTAAAAATAAATCAAAATTTTAAATGTTTGGAAGTATTTGAAAATTATGTTGCATGTAAGTGGCCAATAAACAAACATGGAGTGGTGTGTGTGATTATTTTTGATTTAAATGTCTTTATGTGACTTATAGTGACGGCTGGTTAACCATAAGTATCTAAAAATTTGGTAGTTATTAGTGTCTTGCTTTTAACATAAATATATTTTTAGCAACTTTTTATGGATTAATGTTAACTAGATGTTACAAAGTTCGTATCCATGTTTATTGATCACTTGTGATGAATTATTCTGTATTATTAAGCAACTTCCATGCATTTTAAATTGTGTTTTGGTATTATTTTTGACATTATTTATTAATATTATGTGTGAAGTTTCCTCGATGAGTAATAACTTTTTCTTTGACTACTGTTGAATTCCAAGAATTTTAAGTAGTGATATTTTGGAGGGCTCTGAGTTGTCCTGATATTCCTGAATTTCCTGATTTTTTAAAAAAACGTCCTGAAATGTCCTTATTTTTCAAAATAAATCCTGGAATTCCTTATTTTTTATTACATTTCTTTTAAAAGTTTAATTTTTATTAATAATTTTATATTTTTTTAAGTAGTAAACTTTTCTTCCGTGGAATATATTTTTTCTTTCAACTGCTTTCTATGCAAGAAGAAAGAGAAATATTTTCCCCTTTTTTGTGCTCCTTCAAACCGGAAATAGGGTTGCCATACATTCCTCACCGCCTCGTTTTTAGCCATTGCTTACGAATATCTGATGTCAAAAAAATTTAGGTTTGGGTTTACCATTAAATTCTCTTTTCTGCGTTTACAGACAAAGATTCTGGTTTTAGTAGTACACAAATATTTACAATCATGGCGAAATTGTGAGAATTATTTGCCTACATTTATGCGCATGCGTGAAATGCTTAT
The DNA here is from genome assembly GCA_030067965.1 of Latrodectus elegans. Classification (NCBI taxonomy): domain Eukaryota; kingdom Metazoa; phylum Arthropoda; class Arachnida; order Araneae; family Theridiidae; genus Latrodectus; species Latrodectus elegans. Next base: position 46,183,542 of record CM057819.1, read on the forward strand.
TGCGCCATTTTGAAAGATTTTGAAGAATGTTTATTAGCAAGCTCAGAATTTTATTTTTTGAAAACAATTAATTTTCTTTTAAAAATGCCAAGGAAAATGAAATTTTCCGACAAATGGTTGGAACTGCAAGATGGGAATAAATGCCTAATCAAGACCTGGTGCCGAAGTGTTGACGATGTTCATTCTGCAGAGTGCTTCGTATGCAAAAGCGAATTCAGTGTTTCAAATATGAGTTTTAGACAAGTGCTGCTCATGCAGGTGGATTAAGACACAAAAAAGCTGTGAACTGTTACAAGAATCAAACACTATTTACTATCAAGTCATAAACTTCATCTGAATCCTCGACATCGATTGTAGTAGTGAATAACAAATCATGGCTTCCCAAAACGATATCAGAGAAAACCATTAAAGCTGAAACCATTTTAATTTTGGTGGCTATAAAAAATAATTATTCTTTTTCATCTTTGAATGATTTAACTAACATTTACAGAGAAATTTGTGACGATTCCTCCATAGCAAAAAATTTCAAATTATCTGACAAAAAAAGTCAGGTATATGATTAATTTTGGTTTAGGTGCGTATTTCAAAACTCTTTTATTTCGGGATATCGGCACTTCATATTTTGTTTTACTTTTTGATGAAACTACTACAAAACAAATAAAGAAACAGTTGGATATTTACATCACATACTGGTCTGATAAACAAGGTAAAAATGTCATTTGTTACCACGAATCACATTTTTTAAGGCATGCTTAGGCCAATAAAATTGTAAAAATTTTATTAAGTTTTATTCAAAATAATGGTTTGAATTTAGAAAAATTAATGTAGTTGTCAATGGATGGACAAAGAGTTAATTTAGCTATTTTAAAGCATAAATAGTGAACTGAGTAAGCAAAGTTTACCAGTACTAATTGATTTGGGTACATGTTGCTTACACATAATCCATAGAGCACTACGTCAGGGTATTGATAAAATTGATTGTAATATTGATGGATTTGCTATAAAACTTTTAAACCATATTTACTTCTAATGCAAAAAGTCGAACCTTTAGTACATGTGATATACAGTAAATTAAATGAACTTGTTCACAGTATTATGTTAAAATTTTTAAACCCAAAAGAAATCTGAAAAAAATGGAGTAAAGTTGCTACAAATTAATGTTGATTAGGAAAAAATTGGTTAAATTTAAACAAGATTGAAATAGGTCATGGTGCAACAGCAATACTGGAAGAGCTTACTGATAAAACAAAATTTCTACAAAGTGTCAGAAGCTGCTACATAGCAACTTCAAAGCATTTGCTTCAAAAACTTCATTATAATAGAAAAAAGGAAGAGTCTAGGAGTTCATTTAGCAGATTAATTCAACATATTCCTCATGTGAATAAAACTTCTTGAGATATTGATAAGATGAATGAAGAGTGGATTCTTTACATGTGTGAAGATGTGACTTTGATTGTGAATGATTATGATAATAATCAAAATATCTGTAAATATTGGAATACAGCTTTCAATATAAAATATGCTGGCGGTTATATAAAATATTCTACTCTTTCTAGAGTGGTTAAAGCATGTCTGTCGTTATTGAATGTAAATTCCCAACCAGAAAGAGGTTTTTCAACTAACAATTCTGTTGTGACAAAGGAGAGAGCTTCTTGATCGGAATTAACAATTCAAAGTTTACGGATTTGTCATGATGTTATTCGAATGCATGGAAATTCTGTTTCTTCCATTCCATACACCAAAGAAATGATGCATTATATTCAGAAATCTCATGCAGAATATGCATCATATATGGAAAAATCAAAAGATGTAACACAATTAGAGAAGAAAGGATGAGGAAGATGTAGAAGCTACTTGTGAAAAAAAGTTTAAGCAATCGGACCTATTAGAAAAAATTAATGAACTTGAGAAAGAAAAGAAAATTTGCTTGATAATCAGTGTGTAGCTCAAAAACTTTTGGATGATGCAACTAAAAAAATAGCATGTGCTATCAGTGATGATAATATGAGTGATGTGAAAGTTGGACAAATGATGCTCTCTGCTGCTAATGCAGAGATTGCATCTGGGAATGAAAAGTTAAACAAGTGCAGTATTAAATTATCGGAATTAAATGCTAATGCATCCAGTTTAAAATGAATAATATTCAATTATACATAAATTAATTGTTAATTTAAAGCATTTATAATGTAACAAATTAATTTTCAAAAAATGTTCAGTATAGAAAGTTTAAATTTCTGTATCATTTTTCATATTGTTGTATTAAAAATTAAAAAACTCAGAATTTATTAAATAGTTTATTCCTTTCTAAAATGTGTTTTATGCATAAAACAGAAATTAATATGTAAAAGTAATATTGGTTTTGTTTAATTATTAAAATATGTCCTGATATTTCTTGAAAATAATGTCCTGAAGAAGAAAAAATTTCTATACTCCTACCCCTGTATTATGATTTCAACTAAATTGACCTACATTACTGTGCTGTTGAAGTGTTGAATTTTTCACAGATCTGATTGTTGTGTAATGGTTTGAAATCATTAAACCACATAAATCCTGATCATGTTAATTCTTATGTACAGTAATGACTAACCAGTCAATTTATAAGAAATAACAAACATGTAAGAGGATATTCAATGTTTGATCTTTTCAAAAAGTTAACATCAGTGAACATTTAATTCCATCGCTTCTGTATATGTAGTGGTTGTAATTTCAATGGAATTATGCCACAATAAGTTTTAGAAATTTCCCCTGTGATTATTCATACAGATTTTCAGCTGTTAAGGTAGCAGATGGGTTGAATAAAAGGATATTGTTTATGTAAAGTAACTTTTATTTTAGAAGAGATTTAAGCAATAAATGAGTACAGTAAATGAAAAAATTTACCTAAATTTCTATCAGATAGAATTCGATAATTAAATTTCTCTTTCTAGGTTTCATGTGAAATAGAGAATTGAAAAGAATCTAAAATGTTTTCATTTGTAACGTGTCTTCATGATCTCTGGATGATTATACTAATTTATTAACCATTTTTTGTTGAGTTTTCTAGAGACTTCAAAATACTAAACAATTCAAAAGAGTAAAATACTAAAAATTTTACATCCAATTATTTTTATTTAATACTTGTCTATATTATTAAATTAAAATTTCAGCTCTTTTCTTTGTTAAATGTCAAATATATAATTATAAAAGTCCCCCCCCTCCTTTTTTTTTGCAAAAATAATTAATTTATATTTTGGTACAATAATAATGGAAGAATCTTTGATGTATATGTGAAGTTTTTCGGTGAATAATATAATTATTTTGTAGGTATTTAGTTGAACAGCAGTGCATACCACCTCTTTGTGAACTGTTAACAGTGATGGATGCTAAGATAATCCAAGTTGCATTAAATGGCCTTGAAAATATTCTTAGGCTTGGAGAACAAGATGCTAAGGCCCAAGGCACATTAAATCCATATGCTGTTATGATTGAAGGATGCTATGGTAAAAAATCATAATTAATTGTATGCATTTTTTCCCCTTTAACTAGTGACTATTTTGAAAATATTATTTCATTTAAGTAATCCAGTTTTATTTTATTATTTAAGTTTTTTGTAAATTATTAAAAACTTAGTAATTTCTTTGTGGAATTATAAGTTTTAAGGAAGTTTTATGTTTATTTTAGTTCACTTTTGAAATATGTTTTAAAATTTTATTTTGTAATCATCAATCATTTAATCTAAGAATCACCTGGGTAAATCAATGTAGTAAATATTTTTGTTGCCAAATGTAAAACAATGACAGTTTGAAAGGAATATACTCATCCACACATGAATTTATTTGCCTTCACTTATTTAATTTGTATTTTTATTTAATTTATGAAAGCCCTTTAGTAATCTTTTAGAAGAACCCTTTAGAATGGTTGTTTTTATTGAAGCAAAATCATATCACTCATTTTAATAATTATTAAAATTACTACAGTTAAAAATGAAATTTTTTAATAATTTTTTTAAAAAAGATAATGATGAATTTTTGCTTTTGAAATGCAATTTTCGTATTTTAATAGTTCTAAATTATCAAATTTTTGTCATTCTGAAAATTATGAGCTAAATGCAAATTAAAATGAAATTTCATGTATTGGTATTTTATAGAATTATATACACTACTTAATAAAATAAAATGTGTGTGTCAACGTTTTTTTTTAAAGATGTATTTTTTTAATTGCAGTTATTCTGATGTTTCTATATTTTTTTAAAGTTTTAAAATGTTTCTAGTCAAAATTAAATTTGAAATCTTGAATTTTTCTTTGAATTGCTATTGAACCAATTTTATGAAATAATTATGATTTTTTTAGACACTAATTTGTTCAATTTAGATGTTCAAGTTTTTGGTAAATTTATTCAATATGCAATGTTTTTGTATGTAAATTGTTCCTTCAGATTCTTTAAAGTAATAAGCTAATGTATATGTATGTGAAGGCCTTTAAGAATAAAATAATTTGAATCGTTCAATATTTTTCTTTATTAAAAGGAATGAACTTAAGAAAAATAATACCGATTTATTTAGTTTCAAAATCCATTTTCATCCACTTTAAATTTAGTTTAGTTTTGTCAACACTGATTGTGGAAAAATAAAGTTTTGTTTTTAAACTCAAATATAGTCATAAGTGTTTTAACAAGAATCCCAGTTAAACCCTCAAAAATTCAATTCCTGGTGATTGAATATTAAAAATTTTATTTAAAAAAAAATTAAATAAAAGATAACCGTTTGCATAATAACAGAACATTGATTGCTTTGATGAACTTGATACAAGTAATATATTATTAATAAGTGGTAAGAAATACCATTTATTAATATATTTTTATTTTTTAAAACATGCTGAATCTAAAAACATGGTAAATATTTAAATTTGATTGAAAATAATGTAATTATTTGTGAAGGTTTCAAAATTGTTTTAAAAGAAGTAATGAACTGAGTAATGTTGAATTTATGAAAGTATACAGAAATCAATAGATTGATTTCTATATATTGATCTATATATTCATATATTTTGGTACATATAATTCATGAGCCATTGCATATTATCTAATAAAAGTGATTATGTTGAAAGAGATTTGCTCCTGGTATTTGTTTAAGGTTCAAGTAATTTCCTGCAGTATTAGAAGTTGGAAAAGCATTTAACTCAGCGTAATTGAAATTATGTGGAGTGCAATTGATAATCTATAAGAGGGCTATTGAGAAATGATTCCCTAAAAATATACTTAATGGTAAAAAGACTAAAATTTTTTGTTTCCTGTTAAGACTCAGACAAGATTGAAATACACTATGCTATGAAGTCAAAATAAACAAGATTACTGATAAAACATTTAAGAAATTCAAGAAATTGTTACTTATCTCGACTCCTCTATAAATTTTTTGCATATTCATTACTTAATGAATTTGTTTTATATTTTTATAATAAAAACAAACTCTCCAAAATTTACGTAGAGACTAATTCAGTATATTCCGCATATAGACTTATAATTTATGCAGACATGGGTAGAATGAATGATTAGAATAAATTATTCAATGTTCACATGCTTATCCGATGTTATTGGGAAATATGGAAACTTTTTCCACTTAATTTATTAAAAAACTCATCTATTGCGTAAAAAATCTTATACTGCAGAATATGCATAATATAAGTTATATAGTTGAAGTAAGGGAAAGCTGAGGCAGTTTTTTGCAAAAGTCTGCAGTTAAATTAACTTAGTTTTCTAGAGAAAATTATCAAAAAGTTATTTTTAACACCACTGATTAATGAACGTGAAAATTAGGCTGATAATTCTATCTGTTGTGCTAATCCTGTGAATGCATTAGCAACAAACTAATCAATTTTAATATTTAATTCTGATTAATCAGCATAAGTGAAAATTAATAATTCGATTAATTTTGAAGTTTTTTCAATTTTAAAGAATGATTTTATTTTTGTGAAATATTAAATTTAGAAATTTTTATTTATATAAAAATGATTATTTTTTTACAACTAGTGAAATAGGGCCTGGAAGTGTCCTGATATTTTTGGAAATTCCAGTTTATTTGGTTGGGTGATTCACTCCACCTTTGAAATGTGTAAAAACAAAATAAATTATCATGTATCATGATCTTTTGCCCTGTTCAACTTTGCTCTACTTTCTTACATTTGTTCTAACCTTGATTTTTTTTAAACTCAAAATAGGTTATTTTACCATAATCTGGCAATGATTAAGACCATTCAATTAAAAGATTTTGATGTAATTAATTAACTTCTATAAATTTCAATTATTTGGTTTTATTAAATATATTGTTTCAAAGCACATGTATTTTTAGTTATGTTTAAGTTACTTTTGATTCTTAAACCTTGGTATCCTTTAAAAATGGAGCTTTTGCTGGTTATAAAATGCGTGAAGAATTTTGCCATTTTCATGTTGTGCATAACTATATTTTAAGTTATTAATAAAATGAGCCTGAGAGTATTTGTGAACTAAGTAGGAATATATGCAAATTTTCAAAACAATTTTGCATTTTCAAGAACATTTTATGAGAATTTATTGTATCATGTTTTTTGGACTGAGTATTTATAAAGCATGTTTTCAGTAGAAATAATCTTAGAATCAGCTTAAATCAATGCAAAAAAGCTACCCAATTTGACGAAAATTTTTTGAAATATTTGTGTGAATACAAGTTAGAAGGAAAATTGAAAGCATTAAGAACTTTCTCTTATTTTTTAAAATGTTTTGGTTTTTGCCTAAATTTTTGAAGAGTATTTCACTCAATTCTAGAAAGATTCTTTAGCGACTTCATGTTAATATTTTTAAAAGACTTATCATATTAAGAAGGTGAAAAGTTGAAAGATATGGATATCAATGATTAATAACTATTAATGAGATTAGAAATAGCTCTATCCATGTAGATTAATTTAAATGAAGAATCTTGAGAAAGAAAAATAATTTTCTAAAAATATTATTGCTTTTGACAGAACCTATCAAAAGAATTCTTCTATATTGTAAATTTGATGGACCAGTGAAAATGTTAATATCACATTTAGTTAAATATTTCATTTTTCCCTTTAATTTTCATAAAGTTTTCTTTCCACCTATAACTAAGTAGTTTTCTTTCCATCTATAACTATCTAGGAAAATAAGTTATTTGCACATTCAATTTTTTATTGAAAAGTATTTAATTTTTGATTAAATAGAGAAATATATTTTATTTTTGTAATAAAATGTTAGTTTGTCGGGAAAAATGTTAATAACTTTTATTTTAAATCTGAATATTAATAAGGATGTTCAGTTCTCCCCTTTTTTTAATGAAAAATGTCTGTCTTAATTCGGAAATATACAGATACTTCATATTTATCTGTTTTTCTTTCTTTAAAAATATTTCAAATTTATAAACCTTTTCTTGCTCTGTTGTCAAAAAATGAATTAACTATATGTATATGTGTGTTAATTCATTATATATATATATTAAATTTTAATCTTTGTATTAACACTGATCTATTTTCAAATTGATAATTGTTGCAGGCTTGGATAAGATTGAATACTTACAATCCCATGAAAATATGGAGATATATCAAAAGGCATTTGACATGATAGAGCATTATTTTGGTCTGGAAGAAGAAGATATACAGTTGGCGCCCCAAGTAGATCCAGCTAATCAGCAGTTCCAGTTCAGTGCTCCTGATCAAAATATGCCTATGGGCGGCTATAGCTTTTAATTAAAGAAAAAATGAAGTACATTCAAAATGCTGTAGCAAAAATTGTTAAATCAATCATTGCTGAACTTATATTTTTATGACTTTCCCAAGAAACTGCAGATGAGTGGCTGCTGTTGTAGAATATTCAAGCTTATTTATGTGATTTCTATTTCTTGATAATAGAGATCAGAAGTTGACATTTAACAAGGTTGTGTTTATTAAGAGATGCAATGATACCTGAAGCCATATTGAGTTTTTCATCTGGAAATGAAATCTGAAATGTTTATTTTTAAAGTGAAAATCCAAGAATGTTCCAGTTATTTATTTACCTAATTTGGTTATTTAAAATTGCAATGTGAATAAAATTGCCCGAGATATTTTTGAAATTTTAAATGAACATTTTTTAAGGAAAAAATGTAAAATGCATAAGTATATTTATTTGATATCTGCATAATATCATATAGCAAATAAGTATGTTTCATGCATTAATGTACATTTTTAAGTTCTTTCCTGTGTACCTACATTTAAAGTATTTTAATTATAAAAGATTATTATAATTGATATTGATAAAGTTTGCTTGATTTCAATATTGGGAATTAAAATCAAACAATAGTTTATGTTAAATAAATTTTTCCAAATATTTCAATAATCATAATGACTCATTTTAGCTTAGCTTACTTAGTATGTAATATATTTCTTTTTAAACATTATTTATTTTTACAGTGTGACTTAATGAATGTAGGAAGTACATATTTATTAGTGACCCCATTTTGAATTTTAGAAATATTAAATGTTTTGTTCCAGTAAATGCAATATTATGATTAATTAAGGACAATCAATATGGCTTTAAATATGTTAGCATGTGAAAGACTATCACTCTTATATTAGAATAAAATTATTTGATCTTATTGCAATGTGTAATTTGAAGCAGTTTATCTATTTTTAATATTTGAGTTCTTGAAGATTTTTCTTTTATGGTAATAATTTATTTTGTGGTAATGCTTTTAATTCTCTAAATTCAATTTTCTATGTTTCTTTTATTAAAGTACTTGCTAACATTTGATTAATTGATAAAAACTTCATGCAAAAAAAATATGTGGAAAAAAATTTTTTTTTGTGAGTTTGCTTTTCTTTAACAGTATTTGTTTTGAAAATATTTTTAACTTTTCTGTGATGTTGTATATATTAATCATTGTAATTGTATTTGTTTATTATGGAATGGGATATGTCTCTTTGAGACTTCTGTCTGTGAAAGACTGGATAAGTATTAAAAACATTGAAGTGATAAAATGTGGGATGCAGTTCTGTTTGCATAAAGAGATTTTTTTTTCTCCTAATATTTTATTCTATTGTATCGATTTGCTTTTACTTACATTTAACTTTCTATTTTCGAAATGTAAGAAAACTATTAAAATAACTTTTTATTGCAGTTAAGCTTGGACTTCTTTTAATTAGCAAATCCACTTGTTTTCTTAATTTTTTCTTATTTGATTTGTTTGAAATATAATTTATCTTCAATGTATAATTGTGAGAACATTTAATCATAAATTATTTATAATTTAAAATTTTTAGTTAGAATTCCAAAAGACTATGAGTTATTTTTTTTTTAATTAACTGTGTTACAGCTTCTTATTTTGTTAAAACAACAGTGGCATGTTATATTTTGCTATTTAGTATATTACTTGCTCAGTTAATGTTGCAGAACAATTCAATGAATTTTTTTAAAATAACCTGAAATGCTTTAATTACAATGTAACTCTGCCTCTTTATGCAATCAGAGAATGCAGCAGAATTCTGCTGTTGTTTTATACACGGGAAAAAGTCTGCAAGTTCCCTGTGGCATCCCTGTAGTCTGTGGTTGAGTTATTGTGTGCAGTTACACTCTTACAGGTCACACTACACACTCACACACTACACAGATAACAAGGTACACAACATGAACATGCTACTTTTTAACACAACACAAACACAACAAACATGACTACAAAAAATGTCTCACTCATTTTAAAGTGGTGAAATTAAAGCCTTGCACAATGTGTTGAAATTAATTTCTGTGTACAAAATTTTAAACTATAAATATATTTTTTATGAAAAAACTGAATTTATGTACAGACTATCGATAAAGGACCTTATTACAAAGAAGCTCTGGTGATTCTTTGTAAAGAATTTTTTTATTCTTTATTAAATTCCTAATTTAACAATAAAGAAATTTGATTTCCAAGCTATTTCTAAAATCTGATTGTAAAACACCTTAAAAATAATAGTTCACTTTACAAAAACTACTTTTTTCATAAATTTTTTTATGTTAAGAAAATGTTTAATGTATAAATACATTGCAAACTTTATAAATTATTTTAAATATTAGATTTGGATAAACTTTATTAACTTTTTTAAAAACAAATTTCTATATTTTACGGTAATTTTATGCTTTAAATGTCTGTACTCCAGTTATAGTATCCTAATTATTGACGTATAAAATTGCCTCTAAAAATTAATTTTTTAAGTATATTTATTTGTACACTTAATTGTATGGATGAAAATAGTTCTTAAATTCTTTTTGAGTCTTAAACACATTTATTATGCCAATTCTTAAAATCGTGCAATCTGTCTGAATGTATGTGTTCAGCGATTTTCGTATAAGTTGTAATAAGTTCGTTAAGGACATAAATGATCCTGTTATCCTTATTTTCACCAAAAAATTAATAATTGAATTATATTTATTGGTTTAAGTAATGAATATTATCTTCAATGCTCATAAATGTATATGTTGCCTTTTTCTTGGACAAACTTCTTTTAATAAAGAACTGTGATACATTTTCTAACAGATATTTGTATGTTAAACTAATATTCAGGCACTATTTTGCAGATTTTTTTACTGCTGTCATCATGAAATACTTATTTGTGCATATGAACTATTTATTGCACTTTCTTATAATGTGCCATTGTGAATTTTTTATTCTAGTCAGAAGACAGTGCCTTCTTTTGTTTACAGTGACATTTAATAACAAAAATGGTATGCAGAAATCCTAATTAAACAATTGAGCTTAAAATTTACTTATATTTCTGGTTAGTAATGGGGCATTTCAAAATATGTATTTAATAATATAATGTAATTAAATCTCTTCTGAAATACTTGTAATTCTTGTAGGAATTTGGTAATTTTTTTATAAATTTAATTTGATAAATTTTTATTGTTTTTATTATCTTTTTTTAATGCTATATTCTCCTTAACAATTTTTATGGATATTTTTATTATGAAAATAATTAGCAACACAAAATGTTGATCTTCTTATATATATACTTTCTGCAAAATATCACATTAATTTCCTTCTTTATATAATAAACATCTCATAAAACTCTATTGACTCTTATAGAGCACTTTTTATTTTGAAGTTAAAAATTATATCGCATATTGGAAAAATTGCTGTTCTTAGGTTAATGATGTATACTTTAGAATCATCTATATTAAATATTTATACTCGAAGCAAAATACCTGGATTTTTTTCAAATATGATTAAATTTCTTTAAACTATTGAACAATATAATAGCGAATAATATTTTTAATTTATGAAAAGAAAAAATAAATATAATGCAAGAAATTTGAATATTAAGATTAAAAATGTATGGTGAATATGCTTTTCATTCTTGTAGATTACTTTTTTTGCATCGTTTCACATAATCACCTCTGAAATTTTTTTAATGTGGGAGTGGTTAATTAATTCCCTGTTCAATAATTTTAATGAAGTTTTACATTTTTTTATTTATTTATGATATGCTTGTAATTTACACAAAAATCTTAATTTTTTGAAGTTTTAAGTACATTTTTAAAGATTTTGTTATTTGTTTACTTTATATATTTGAAATTGCGAACATACCAGGTAACAAGTTGATACAACTTTTATTTTAAAAAGACAGCAATTCATAGTTCTCAATTGAGGGAGACATTGTTACATTTCATGAACACAAACATAAAACTCAACAGCAGCTCAGTATGATCTGCAATATTTTTTCCACAAACCATTTGTACATAAACATTGTACACAACATGTACATAGCTCAACACTGTACACATGTATAACACAAACCATGTGTGAAATGTTTAAAAAATGTAATTCAAAGAAATTTCTTGTTCAATAAATTCTGTGCTGAATAAATTGTTGCTTTAATTTGTTTTTTTGTACTAGTTATCAAAACAAACCACGAGTTAAATTGTATACATCATAATATATAAATCAATATTCATTTTATTCCAGAGTAATAAAAGTATGCAAAATTATTTTGCTTACAATATAAAATATTTTTAGAGATGCATATAATAGTTAATCGACCTTCAACACAAATAAAATTCTTGATTAATTAAAAATTGACAATATTTCTAAGTATAGATTTTTACTGATTCATTACTATTTCAATTTTTCTATACTGACTTTCTGCAAAAAAAAAAAAAAAATTAAAAATTTGTTATTCATCTGTTTCATATTTTATCTGTTTTGCTTCCAATCTTTTTACATAACGAAATATAAAAGCAGTGAAATATTCAATTTTTATTTTGTGTTAATTGAAATGTTCTGTTATTCAGTTTGTTATTTTAAATATTTTTGTGGTAATGAAAAATTTCAAGGATACCTAAGAATTTGGTTACCAAATGGTATTTAAAGAAATAGTTTTACAGAATCTGTGATCCAAATATATCTTGATTAAATACAGATTTTAGCTGTAAGAATTCACATTTTTTATGTTTTAACCATTAGGTTCCCTTTTTGCTTTATGCAGAAACCACATTTGTGCCATTTAGTAATATTTTGATTGTATTAAATGAATACCTCATGTGCTAGAAATCATTTGCAAACTTTATCAAACTATCCGAAGTGACAAATGTAAGTAAACACCGAAACACTTAGAATTATATTTCCTCTGTAAAGCAATAAAATTAAAAAAATGCCAACTATGATGAACAGTTTTTTGTTTTGGAAAAAATGTGGATGTCATTTATGCATCATTATGTTAAAAATATTGCATTTTTTTTTTATATCATAACAAGCTAAACAACCAATTGGTACTTACTCATTTGAAACCTTTATTACTAGGTAATAAAAATATTTTATTTATTGCAATATAATTTGATTTTTTTCCAGATAATCTCTTCTCAAGTGAGTGAGTCTTGTGAGAAATTTTTGATAAAAAGATCAACCATTATGCTCTGATTATATTTTCCGAGTATAGAAATTGTTAGTTGTCTTTTTATTTTTAAGGATTCAGTCTTAACATACCACAAATTTCATTGCAAAAATTGCTTAGATTTTGAGAAGAAATAGGCTAAGATATATATGCTCTGAAGTTACAGCGGATTTACTACAGTTTAGTTTTATGTATATATAATTAGGTGAGTCTGTAAGTTCTCTACCCATTTTCATTACTAGAATATCGGAAAAAATTTTTTTAAAAAAGTTTTATTTTGCATGTGAGGAATTTTTAATTGCCAGTATTTATCCCAGATTTGTATTTAATTCTTGAGGCAATTATTATACCACATAAGTTGATTCAAGCAGATAAAGACAGACGTGTTCAGGCCTGCAGTAATCTGCTTGAATGTGCTTTTGCATTAGGAATCGACTTTAAGCCGTCTAATTAGCTCTCGTGTGAAAAAAAAAAATGACCGTTGAGCGAAAACAGAACGAAACCAATCTGCTCGAGTATCAACGCAAGGTCAAAACTGTAGACTAGATTATAACTTGTGATGAAAAGTGGATTTACTTCAAGGAAACAAGCCGAAAGGGGGTGGGGGAGTCTACACACGACAAGTACGTTGGTTGAGTCGCAAAGCGTGACTTGACTAACATAATAAAAATTTATGTGGTGAGGCTGCCGTTATATTATCCTCAAAAAATACTTGGAAAAAGGTAAAACCATCGACTGCGAAATGCAAGTCTGTCTTTTGACGTTGTTATCAGATACAAACAACTGAGTTGCTGCGTAAAAATAGATATTGTTATATCAAGTTAATCCAAGACTCTACATTCATCGTTTGGATCCTGTTCTAACGGGACCTTTTGCTACAACCACTAAATAGGATCGGCATCTCTTCTTTCAAATTGGTAGTTACATTTTGGTGCTATCTTTGATTCCGCGCGGATCTGTCCGTAATGGGGATGATCTGTTTTAGATTTCAGAGCTTACGTCTTTGAGAAATACAAAGTTTCACGAACTAAACCGTTGAGAAATTAACAAAATGGCAGAAAAACGAGATTTGGGTGGTGTACCCTCACTGCTTTTTTTTAATTTTTTATTTTTTTTCCCCGTAACTTTATTAAGAACGTTCTTGGTGGAAAACAGGTTCAAACCCGATATATATTACAGATATACTTATTTATAACAATAATTTGATTAATTATGTATACATATTCCTTACCTTTAATGAAGCAAATTAATTGATTACTTAATAATTGTCCATCACTACAAACTTTCCTCGCTCGCACTTAGATGATTTTGTCCTTGTATGATCGTAAATATATCAGAATTTCAATTGAGTGAATGTTCACACAACTAACACATCCGGTGTTAAAATAGTGAGGATTATTTGAAGTGCTACTCTCTTATTTAGAAAAATATCCTCAATATATGATTTTGAATGTTAAAAGTTTCATTGTGATTAATCTTTTTGAAATAAAATTATCTGTTTATATATATATTTTTTTTTTATCAGCTGTTTTCAGACAAATAATGTAAGTTTATAATATTAGTTTTTCCAAAATTTATACTCTTATGTATTCAATGAATTAATTCAAGTTATCACTGAATTACAAAGTTTAAACTGCAAATTCACGTTTAATTTTCCATATGCTAAAAATGATTTTTTAGAAATGTAAAATCGACACTATATAGATGTCTAATAAAAAAGAGAAGAGTTGACGTACGTCAATTATTAGGATCGATCAGAGAATGGCTTAGCGAAATTATCAATAAATTTGTTACTGAGTTGCAGTTTTTTTATTAAAACATCTTCACTTAGCTATATGCAAAATAAGGCAAATGACGAATTTGTTAATTTATAATACACATGCAAACATATCCGAAGAGGAATGTTTCCCCTATTGATGTGGTTATTAGTTTCGACACGGAATTTGTTTTACGGTGCATAGGAAATAATTTGGAGGAATAGGAAAGCATCTAAATTCGTAAAGGAAAAACTCATGGATAGTTAACGATTAATTTTTTGTTGAATAAATAAAGGATTTATGTTGAAAACATATTCGAAATTATATTGGGGTACATCAATATTGGATGAAAACGAAAGAACTCGACTGACTTTTATCAACGTTTTAAGTGCAGCTCGTGAATTTGAGCTAGAAAAACTACGCTTGCCAAATGAAAATGCCAGTAATGTGAGAATAATTCTAATTCAGAAAGATGTACTATCACGACTTTTGCAAAAGGAAGAAACATTCAAGTTGGAAGAGCCTTACAAATCAACCTGTGTTACCTCGTTATGACCCTTAATCAAAAAACGGAAATACATTGCGATGCAAGCTCTAGTGGTTTACCTGGCATGTTTCTAAAACAAAGATCAGACAATAAATGTAGGTTGTGGCCTATTGTGTCAGCAAAAAGACAACTGGAGTAGAAAACAAGCATCATTCAAACAAGCTCGAATTGATGACTATTGTGTGGACTCACCAAAGATTAAGATAATATTTGTTAGGTATAAAATTCAAAATAGTGACAGCTTGATCTGCATGAATTCAAAG
Source organism: Latrodectus elegans (assembly GCA_030067965.1). Lineage (NCBI taxonomy): Eukaryota > Metazoa > Arthropoda > Arachnida > Araneae > Theridiidae > Latrodectus > Latrodectus elegans. The sequence continues at coordinate 46,198,979 of CM057819.1, forward strand.
AAAACAATTTTAAAAAATGGAGTGATTTAATTCAAGAATTCAATTTTGATGTAAATCATACACCTGGAAAGATGATGACTCGTGTTGGGAGTCAGAATACACATATACATTTCTCATCGAAGTTAAATTAGGAGTTTGATTTTTGAGTGTAGATGAGCAAATATTGACCATACAGTAAGCTGGTCCAAAAATTGAAAAAGTATCTTCTAAGAAAAAAGATTAAACGAAAATGGAAAAGAAATATTTTCTGTGTTATATTCCAAAGATCATGAAAAAAAGATATAGTAATTAAATTCCATGATCTTATGGCACATTTTTCTCTTGATAGAACTATAAATAAGAGTTGTATTGATTTTCTTATATGAAACGCTATGTACAAAGGCAGGTTTGGAATGTTTAAAGAGCAAACGCCGGTAGGAAAATGGCTTGGTTAATTGTATCCATCCGAGCAGACTAAAGACCTTTTGCAATTATACATGTGGATCTTTATGACCTTTGGTTAGTTCTAAAGGTAACAAGAAATATTTGATCATTGTAGAAATTTCACAAGATTTGCAAAATTGACTCCAGTGAAGAGTACATCAAAGTCACTCTGAAAAAGCTTGTTATGATAATATCTGTCTACCTGAGAAAATAATAACAGATCGAGAAATTCGTTTCACATCGCATCAATTTCAATAATGTACTGAAAATGGGATCATCATACACGCAGTTGTACGAAGCGACCATGTGCAAATGGAATAATTGAATGAGTACATAGAATATTATGTGTTCACAATAACAACTAGTATGGAAGATTAAAAAAAAAAAAAATGGCACGTTAAAATACATGAAATTGAGAGAAACTTGGAGCAATTTTGCAAACAACTCAACGAACAACACACTATTTGAAATGCTTCGAGGTTATTCTCTACGATTTAATGAAAGAATTTTGAGAAAGTTATCTGATGAAGAAGCTGAGATTCGATAAAACCCACTTCTATTGCAGGTAGAATCTTGAAAAAAAAACAATAAATAATGGAAATAAGTCAATAAAAATGAAGCAGTATTATCATAAGAAGAGATGTAGAGCTATGACGTTATAACTAGGAGAGATTGTCGTGATGAGAAGAGCTTCGACATCTACAGGCCAACTTATGCTGACGCCACACAAATATCGAAGACCCTTTATTATTACTGAGATATTGCATGACGATATCTTTTTATGACTCAGCTGGAAGGAAAAAGAAAAGGTCACTTCTATATAGAAAAACCGCTCATATTAATCAACTAAAAACTTGAATAAATGAAACGGTTTCAGATGATGAGAGTGATATCTATAATGACAATAGTGATGATAATTATTCTCTGACGTAACTCCGCATAGATCTACACGCAAGGACTAAAGGTGTATGAAGGATTCTAAATGGTATAATTATTCCAATTTTATTTTAAGAAAAATTTGCAAATTAAAAGACAGTAAACTTTATAATAGACTGCTGACTCTAAAAAAAATTAATTTTAAAGATCATTTGTTGTATTCTGAAATATATTCATCAAATATTATGAAAATTGGTTAATATTTGTTTTGTGAAAGCTTTAATGTGCTCCTGAATTCATTTATTTTGTTGTAAACTTCTGCCATATATAATTTGGTTTGAATTAAGAATTGCATATATTAATAATTACAAATAATGAAAAAAAAAATGTTATTTTGAACAGGCGTATTTTTTTTAAATGGTAAAAATAGATTGTGTGTTGTTATATATATTTAAACATTCTTAAATTTATTATTATTTGATAATTTTTTTCTACCTTTAATGCTAAATGTAAATTGTGTGTATTATTAATACAATATATCTACTTGTGGGAATCAAAAATGATTACCTCTGTAATATAAAAAAATATAATTGATATTAATTAGTTATAAAAATATAATTGATAGTATTAATTGATAATATTAATTAGATATAAAAATATAATTGATATTAATTAGATTTATTCTGTTATTAGTTGTTTTATGTTATTATGCTGTTTAGCTTAATTTCAATGTTAATGTTATAAAAATTGCATAAATTAGTAAGTGAGTATTAATTTTATAAATTACCAATTAAAGATAATTTTAAGGTCAGCTTACCCGAATTGAATGTGAGAAATGTAAAATAGCCACTAGGGGCAAATGGGAAAAACAATTTCATGTATGTCGACACATAATACCTAAGGGTTGGCTTGACAGATTTCTGGAATCTTCAACTGGGACATTGGAATACTCCTCCCTCCCCAGCATCGCAGATATTCAAGGGCAGGCACTCTTATCGAGTTTTTAGTGTTTTAGAGGTTGATGTATGTGTGTGTGATATGTGTGAACACAAAAATGATTACTGATTAAGAATCTAAACAAGGAGTAATAATGAATGATAAGCATATAAATTTAAGTATTTCCGACACGTAAATATTTATATGAGTTACTTAAGTAAGATGAATCACTTTGAATGAGGAATAAAAATTTGAGCAAAATATGTATTATTATTAGACAGAACTTTATTTAGAAAGTTTTTATGGTTTTAATCTTGTTGTAAAAATCTTTATAAGCTAATCTGTTAACTGTAGATTTCTTCATCAAACTTTTATCACCAGTCCAGACCACGTTGTTCATCAAAGAAAATGCTCTCTATTAATGCTCATGTCCCAGGTAAGCAGAAAGCATATTGAACAATCTTGATTAGATTGAGAGATGGTGTATGATTATCCTTGAAATGACCAAATAGCCGAAGTCTTTTTTTTTTTTACTTGAACTTTATTATCTTTGGTAGTCACTTCTAGTGCTTATATTTTTCCCAACTTGACACCAAACGCAACTTTGCGAATGGCTACGGTTGGCTAGACAAGATGATACGATAACAGTATTACTTATTAGCCGACCATCACTTTTCTAAGGTTTTTATTTTTACACATACTTGCAAAACCGTTGAGCAACAAATAAATCAAACCATCAATTACAATTACTCAGAGGCCGTGTTAACCTAGTGGTTAGGGCATCGGCCTTCCGTCCGGATGGGCAGAGTTCGATTCCCAAGACACATCGAGTAAATGCGATATACGTGCTCGTTAAATCTGTGTAATCGAAAGTCCTATGGTTGGTCGTTGCGCATTTACCATGGGTGCAATGGCCTGGGGAGATTTACTTCTCCTTCAGATCAATGCCAAAATTAAAAAAGTAGATCATATGGTGCTGCCATCTATCGGAGGATTTTAAGAGCAAAAGTTGTATTTTTACCTTTATGTTGCTCTGAGTAAACGAAAGACTTAATTAAAAACTATTGACTTAAATTCGCATAGCCAAGGCATAGCGAGCTTGGCTTTTTCAAGTGTCATTAGTAACGTAACAACAATTACTCAGAGGTAGCTTTTAACAATCATATCTCATGGTTTTATTGTGTGAAATTTTCAGTTTCTAATCAATGAAAAAATTCTATTTAATTTTTATGTGTTCATATCTTACGATTTTGAAACATATTTCTTTATTAAAATAAGAGTTTATTTTTATTCTGAATTATTTTGAAAGCATTTAAAAATATTTTTAACTTTTTTCCATACATAATAATGTTATATTTTCATGTGTGCAATGTCCTCCAATTATTATTCATTATATTTCATTATTCTCTAGAATTATTTAAGTTAGAACATATAATTTTATTGTATTAAGTTCTATCTTGTTAAAAATAATTATCAAGAAACGTTTTATGTGTACTCAAACATAAAATATTTGATATTTTAACGTTCTAAAAAGGAATTATTCAATATAAAGAGTTAATTAAAGGCAATAATAAAGAATTTTTTCATTTTGATTCCAAGAAGACACTAGAAATTGCAGTGGTGTTTCGAAAACAATTCTCCCTTTTTGTTCGAGGTCAGTCTATAGATGCACATAAATAATTTCGACAAAAGGAAACGTTAATTAGAAACAAATTTTAGTTCGAATTTTCTCACGAGTATAGCGCGATACTGGACTGATAATTGGCTACAACAAAGCTTGTGATGAAAACAGAACCTTTATTTATTCCGACCACAGATGACAATAATTTCACAGAGACGTTTTCTGAAGTCTCAATAACTTATCTTTAAGTTACGTTTCTTTATATTCTTTTTTTTATATTATATCAACACGCATTTAAATACTTTTAAAGAAACGAAATTGACGTAAAAATCGATATTTTAAAAGTAATTTGATAAGTTTTTCTTTTCGTCATGCTTGTCAAACTATTTCTTAGCTTGTTAAGAAAGGGACGCAAGTATATAAATAATATCACATCTTATCTTTTTGTCTTTCCAACGCACGATGCGAGAAGTTCTCCGAGAAAGGTTTGTTGGGCTGGTAATTTGGTTAATCGCGGTTGATTCCATAATAAGAGCTGTGTATTTTAAGTGGGGATCAGTGGTATAATGGAGTATCGATATTTCGGATAGTATTTCACATTATTCTCAAACCGCTCAGAAATTCAATGTTGGTATTTTTCTTATGGCTCATTCCGTCATTTTACTTCAGCAACTGACAGGCACATACAAATTGATGGATGTTATTTCGTGGTAGATCCCTAGTATATCATTGTTTGCATTATTAATTCTTTGACGTCTGCTGCCCTATAGGTTGCATGGAAGAACCTTTTTATATCGAATCTTCCTAATACAAAATTATGGACACCTTCGATAGCAACGAGCTAATTAACACAAAAAGTTGAATTTTTGTTGGCAAGACGTGCCTTTCTTACTGAGGAATCTTGGTTTAATTTTGGGGACCAAATCGGTGTGGATACTTTACTAGTGAATGCTTAGTGCATTTCAGGATGAGTTATTGATCATTGTGACTGAACATTCGGCATTATGATACTAATTGAAACTGCGTATCTTGAATTATATCAGTTGTTGATAATTGTGTGTAATGTTAACCGAAATGGTACTTCAGTTATGTACAGGGTTAGCGAAATTAAACTTCAACTACTCAAGGGACCCTATAGGCCTTTCTACTTGTCGAAACTGAAAAACTTTTGGACAATAGATACTTCAAACAATGCACTCAAGATTTCTGATATAAAAATAGTTTAAAATACCGCCACTAGATTGCGCTATGAGTTACTATGAAAAAAAGGACAAGTTGAGATTCTGAAACAATGAATGACTAGTGGTCATACAGAAAAAGAATGAAATAAGGACGATACACAATTATAATATTGCACTTGCAATTTATTAAACAAAAGGAACTTCTCTAAATGACATTACTAAACACGGAAATCATTGCTTTAAAACGTATTCACCATCCTGTTCGACAAACACACTCCATTCTGAAAATCGCACTTTCTATTGCTAACCGGAGAGAATCAGTATGAATGCTCTGAACATAACAGCAATATTTGTCAAATGTTCCCGTTGAACGTTGTTTTTCAAAAATCCGGATAGCCAGAAGTCGCAAGGCTTGAGATCGGCCAATCGGGGAGGCCATGTTGGAAACCATTGGCTGATCATCCGTGCGTCTGTAAATGTTCGCCTCAACAATTGTTGGACTTGGGTTTTGATGTGAGGTTGGGCTCTATCTTGCATGAATATGGTTTCTTGTAGGTAGTCCCGTTGCTGAAGAGTAGGAATTACGTAGATCTCCAATATGTTACGATACAGTAGCTTATTTACAGAACAGGTGGTCGATCTTTGAGGGGTCATTTGTTAAAAAAAATAATGTTCGATAATGACTGAAGCAGTGAACCCGCAACATCTGGCCACTTTCGTATCCTGCAAGGGTTTGGCTTGCACCTCGTGGGAATTTTCTGCCGCCCAGACGTGACAATTATGGGTATTCACATCCCCATTAAGATGGAAGCGGGTTTCGTCCACCCACAGAATGTTCCATGACCAGGAATCAACAACTGCCGTTCTCGCGAGAAATTGCGTTAATTTTTGGCAAATCTCCTGCTCGTGCTGTTCTAATTGACGAATCACTTGAATCTCATACTGGTAGAAGAGTAGAATTCTACGCATGATAGGTCATACTGTCGTGTAGCGCTTATCAAGGGTACGTGAGATCATCGGTACACTGACACTTCCACGAAGCTGCGGCCTTCCACGACAGCTGTAGCAACATCCTCTACGACGGCGCTGTTATTCCTTTTTCTTCCTCTTCCCGGCAGAACGCCTAGCTGCCCTGAACCCGCTATTTTTTTTATATATATTTCACCATCGTCATCATGTCTCTGAGGGCATGATCGAACATCGGTCCACGTTATTGTTTCTTCAGATGGTGGGACTCTCTGACAGCTGCCTTCTCACCGTTGCAATAGTAAGGTTTGACTTTCTCCCAACGACTGCATCCTGCGGTGTTCATCTGATTGTAGCACGAACAGCATCTTTCTTTTATTGTGCATGGCATTTGGATATGTTGCTGTAAGATGCTGGTCTGCAGCGCCCTCCAGTGGCGATATTTTAAACTATTTTTTATTTTAGAAATCTCGAGCGCATTGTCTGAATTTTCTATTGTCCAAATATTTTCCTTTTTTTGACTAGTAGAACGGCCTCCAGGGTCCCTTGAGTAGCGGAAGTGTAATTTCGATAACCCTGGACTATAGACCGAAATCTATTCTTTACTTAAAGGCATTCCTAAAGATATCGTTGACATAATGCTCATTCACATGTGGCGAAGATTATTTATCTTTTCAGCAGAATATAAATAGCTCTTTCCTCAGTTTTCATTTATCAATTTTATGATACGTAAGCAATTGAATATAATGTGGAATATCTTGGTCAATATCGCTCATGATTCTGATCAGCTCTTTACATTGAATTTTGAATGTTTATGCAAACAATATGGAATATTTTTTATTAGTGAAGTATTGGAAATCTATCGGATTTCATTTAAAACTGCATAACAGCATTTATTGCAGCTCGTGTGGTACCAAATACTGATTTCGGACACTTAATATAATTTTTTCTTGCTTTGAAAGTTCAATTATTTATTTGTATCAATATATTGTGCTTTTGAACATTAAATTTTATTTAATTTTAATGACTATTTCGGGTTATTACACGTGATCAGACTGCCTTGTCCAGACTCAGATACGGCCATCTTCGGTCTCTACGGTTCTCCCAGGGCAAACAAGTCTTTCCCACCTGCACTTCGTGCAATACTAATGAAGCCAGTCCCGAACACCTACCGAACTGCATTGGTTTTTCAAAGCGTGAACTTTTATGCAGCCCTGGAGCTGTCCTCGATTCTTTGAAGACGGAGGATGTCTTCTTTCTTATCCCCTGGTCTGAATCAGACCAGGGGATAAGAAAGAAGGTTATTACAAATTTTACAAACATGAGTAAACGTTTTTAGTGGTTCATGTTTTTCACCAAATGTGCTATAATTTAAGTTTTTGCATCATTAGCTCACGAACACAGGGTCTAAATCATCAAATATTCCAATATTTGTATAGAATCAAAGATAACCATATTTGTTTGTGAGAGCGGGTCATCAATGTTATATTAGAAAAGCCACGATAATAGCTGTTGTGGTCTAGAACTACAATGGAATGAGAACAGGAGAGATTAAAGACTGGAAAATGACTACAATAGAACAAGAATTGCTAAATAACTCTCGCAAAATTAGATTAAAACAGGATACATGATCATGATTATTTGATAGAAACAAAAACCCCTTAAATGGCTAAGGCATGTCTGAAGATGATCAAGATAATGAAAGAAATTGGCTTAATTATACTGTATCACATATTGATTAATCCTAGAACTCGAAGTTACAAATAGGGAGCGTCATTTCTTTTAATTGCCAAAAGAGAGTAACATACTTGAAAAAATAGTATTGTTACAAATTTATAAATAATTATTGTATTTGTCTTAAAATATCTCAGACAGATCGGAAATACTCACATTTAAGGCAAAAATTGCGGTACTTACACGTATTATACGTTAAAAGCGTGTTTTCTAATGTTTTGGTGACTTGGCGATGTTATGGCGAGAAAACTTGGCGACAGTTGGCGAGATTCTTACCGACTTGGCGAGAAATATACTTCTGGAAACATCCATCACCTAAGCTCGAGGGCTAATATTTAGCGAGATAGCCTAGAAGTTTCCAGAATCTTGGCGAAACTGATAGATTTCCCCGCCAAGTCAGGTATAAATACCGCAGCCCGAAATAGAGGGCAGTCAGTTTTGTGAAGACGATTAGTCGTGACTGCTAGTCTAGAGAAACTGTTCTCTGCCTGAGGTATTTGAGACCTGTGACTGGAAGCTGTTACTTATTGTATCTGACGAATTGTAGCTGTATAATTGTGGTTGTTACAGCTGGTATATCTAGTGAGATTGTTACGAATAAAAGTCTTGTGTTCATTGAGTGGTTACTTTATTCAACTCACGAACCCCGAAGCTTGGTACAGTATTGTATACATGTGCACTGAAATATTTTTAATTTAGCATGCAGTTGCCAAAATTAAGCAAAGTGTCGTATTGAACAATTCCAGGAAACTTATCAGTCTATATTATGATGAACAAACTGTACATCCTGACCAAAATTGGATAAAAGTTTTATTGGATTTTGCAATTTGTTATAATTTTAAGCTTTAAAATAAATCTTTTTTATTTGCTTAATATTTTTTAAACTTTTTCTTCGTAAAAATACTTAAAATGTAGAACTTTTCTTTCAATCATAACGTAAGTCATATAGTCCAATCATATCGCTAATGTATCGTAATTATTATTGACAATGAAATACAACGGTTTTTTTTTCTCTAAAAATAAGTTTTGAATAATAAAAATATTAATTTTATAAGAGTTAAACTGATTTCATGATTAATTTGAATTTCTTAAGCAGAATTTTTAAATTCAGAATGAGAGAAATATTAGAAAAAAAAGGAAAATCAAAAATTATAAAAAGAAAATATATGTATACTTATTTCAGCAGATAGCTCAAAATAAATTATGTTTATACTTTTTCTTGAAACTTTTTTAGTTTTTCAAGATAAGAGATTTTATTTCGATAACAAACTTGATGTTCAAATACGATTTCTTTATTGAAATTTTATAGTAATAAAAGATTATCTATTATTATATGAATTATATATGAGTAAAGGCAATTTGAATTTATAGTCCTAATAAACACGAAGGATCTTTGGTTAAGCCGAGATTCGAACTCACAATCTTTCGATACTGAGAACGGAGCCCTAACAAACCAGGTCCGTTGGACCCATTAAGAATAAAGAGTAAAAATTCTTTGCCATGCGAACTGATGGTTTTATTTTGTCATAATAATCCACTTCCGAGTAATAATTTAGTAAGTCATTATATCCAAACAAGACAATGTGAAGAGAAAAACATTTTGTAAATACAAATTTCTTCAGGTGATCAAATTTAAACTATTTGTATCTTAATTTATTACTCATACACTTTATATTAAGTCTTTCACATAGATCCCGTACTTCGCATATATGATCTGTTAAAATTAGAGATCTCTGAATGTCGTAAAATTCTTGAAATTAATTAGGTTGGGTAAGAAGTTCGTAGCGTTTTTACCAAAGACTTTTATTTAAACAAAAAACAATAATTATATCAATAAGTTAATCAATTATATATTCACCGTTGCTGTTTACTATCTCTTCCCATTACTCGACCAATTTGTTTTGTTATCGTTCAGCCAAAAATCGCCTGGTCTGGTATTAAAGAAGTTGTTGAGCCAGTTTTTAAGGACCTCTTTGTTATCGAAGGCAATGCCCTTCATATGGTTTGACAAGGAGCGGAAAAGATGGTAATCGGTCGGTGCAAGGTCCGGGGAATACGGCGGATGCTGAAGGATCTCTCATTCGAGCTCTTGGAGTGCAGCTTTGACGTTTTGTGCAACATGGGGCCTGGCGTTGTCGTGAAGAAATATGGTTTGACCATATCGATCAGGTGTTTTCAGTCGAAAAGCCTCATTCACGCGGTGTAGCTGGGCTATGTAGAGCTCCTTGTTGACTGTGGCATTCTTTTTGAGCCTTTCCCAGTGCACCAAGAGGTCCTTAAAAACTGGCTCAACAACTATTTTGACAGCAAACCAGGCGATTTTTGGCGCAACGGTACCAACAAATTGGTCGAGAGGAAAGAGGCCGTAATCAGCGACGGCGAATATATAATTGATTAACTTATTGATATATTGTTTAAATAAAAGTCTTTGGTAAAAACGTTACGAACTTATTACCCAATCTAATACGTTATTTATATCCGTAATATACATGAATATCATTAAAATGTTTGATGTTTACATTTAAATTTGGGTAAATATAAATATTATATTTAAACTTACATTTGAAATCTTAAAGTTTGAAAATGTAACAATAAGAAAATTGGTTTTTAGTTTGAAACATTTAAAATTCTTTAAATAAGGTTTCTTATGATATCAAAGATTTTCTTTTAAGATCCTTTAATAAGTTACAATAGCTAAAAAAATTATTTTGAAATAAGCATTTTAGAATTTTATGTGTTTATTTTACATATTTACTATAATATATAACTAGAAATATTAACACTTAATTTTCTTAACTGCATTATGATTTTTAAGTAGACTAAGGAATATCGTATATTTGTGTGATCTCCTTTTATATATATATATATATATATATATATATATATATATATATATATATATATATATATATATATATATATATAAGAAGACTATTTAGAATAAGTAAATTAAATATTACTATAATAAGTATTCATATTTGTAAAATTTTGAAACTGCATTGTTTCATTTTTCGTAATTTTAATCATCTTTTGTAAAATATTTATAATTTGGTGCATTATTTAGTTTGGTATCGCACTTTATTACATACTTCTGAAATAGTATGAGTAAAATCAAATAAGTTTATTATTATTATTTTTTTTTTCAAGGCAAATCGAGAGCTTATATTTTGCCGTAAAAAGGCTTTTTACTGACTCATTTATTTACAATGTAATATATATTTTTTATTACATTGTAAATAAATGAGTCAGTAAAAACAGATTTAATATTGTCTGTTTAAATATGTTTTATTTTTTCTCCAAAGACTTAAAGAATAAGTCTTTCGGAATAAAAAGGCAAAAAATGAGTTTGTGATAAGGTTTTGTATAAATTTTCAAGAAATTCTAGATTAGTTTCTGTAAAATTTTAATTTTCTCTGCTTCGAATAAAAAAATGTCTTACAGAAAACACTAACAATCAGTATTCTTTTTCCTAATACACATCATATATCATATACTTTATTTAAATAATTATACATAAAAATACCTTTGCATGAAAAATAACACAATCGGTAAAATATTTTACAACAGCTATGAAATCACAGAAAAAGGGTCTTAAAATTCACAAAGTAAAAATCTTAATATAAAATAGCTTACAATAGCCACATAAAATCTGAATATGACAAACTTCAAGTACACAGCACAGTGCGGGAATCAGCACGTCGTGAAAACGAATTTAATTTATAGACGCCAAAAATAAATGCAAGTGGGACACCATTTTTTTTCCTTTTCCCTATTCGAGTCAGATGGATATCTTTCACACCTTGACATTCAAATGAAGTTGTTCGCTTCAAAGTGTGTTTCTCAATAACACAGAAGAGTCGGAAAAACTATCGCTGCTGCTCTAATTCAACACCATTTGTGTATCCATTTTTCTTATCCACGCCCCTGCATACAATTTCTTTCCTATAAAAGTATAATTTTTTTTTTGCAAAAATCAATTTTACAGGAAATTATTATTTATATAATTAAATTATCAGTATATTATAAGGAAAATAGAAAATAAATTGCAAAACGGACTATTAATTATGGGTAATATTAAATAATAAGAAAACCTTAGTGAGATTCAAAAACTGGTAATATAAATTTTAAAAAAAGACCTTTTCTTTCGCTGGAAACGTTTAATCTCGTTTTTGGTTGTTGCCTTTTTCAAGGGACGTGCCAGCAGATGTTTTCATTTTTCATTCACATGTGTTGATAACGTTTCGTTTTGTGGCCGATGAACCGAGCTTGAATAACCGGAAGAGAAGTTTAATCTAATCCAATAAGGCGTAAAAAGTTAGTTTATAATTTAGTTCGCTGATTAATTGACTAATGGGTTTATTGATGATACTGAATGTAAAATAATTGATTTCATAATACATTTAACGAAATTGGGAATATGAAGATTATGAATTCATTGTGAGAGCAACTTAAAGACAGAAAATGAAAAATCTAAGTATTTGCCTAGAAACCAATCAATAAAAAATTTTGTTCCAATATATGAAATGCCATGAATTTTTTCTTTGGTACAGCCATAGTTATATATAAATAAACAATAATTAAAACAAATTTTAAAGTTTTTCTCAAAAACCACTTTAAGCTTTTAACATTAGTCACATTTGGTAGATATTTTATAATTGTCTGATGATGACAAAGCATTAAATAGTGTTTCTTATGTTCTTTTTGTGCTTGCTTACTTTTACTCCAATTGACAATTTTGTGTTTTCTCAATTAAATGGTGAAGTCAAAAATAATTTAATATGAAATTACTTAAGGATATAATCATGTCATAATATCAGTTCTTGAAGTACTTATTCAATCTGTCATTATACAAGTAAAATAAATAGGTTGAGGAGTGAGTTTTACCTGCTCAATTTTAAATTCTAATATTGCAAACATTAAAAATTTTCTTACCATTATTTAAACAATTTCAAAAGAGTATAAAAATTTTTCTACTAATTATTTAATGGAATGAAATAAACTTATTGGTTAGGACTCATTTTTCTGTAGCGCAAGATTGTATCAGAACATCAATTACATAACACATTAAATGTCCACAATTTTAAATTAAAGATGAGAGAAATTAATATGAAAAACAGATATTAAATTAAATTTTTGAAATGAAAATATGCATTCTTTGAATTTCAGTTTAATAAATTAAAACTTTTTGTTCCAATATTTAATTAGTATAATATAACTAATAATTAACTTATTAAATTTATAATATTTAATTAATATTAATTTAACAAATTAATACCTGTTAAGATTCATATACATTTAAACTTTAACAAACATTCATTTCTACTTTATTTGAGAGAGAATTAAATGTAATTGATATTAATAGAACATTTTGAATCAGGAAATAATTTTAAATCATTTGTTCAGAAATTGAAATAGTTTGTTCAGTGATTTGAAAACTATTTTTCTTCTAAATTTTTAATGATTCTTTGTTTTAATACTATATATTTTTTTTCCGAATAAGACATTTTTAAATATTTCTGTAATTACTCTAATATTGTGTCTTTGTATATGAATAGTTCCATTTGCATGACAGCAGCAATCATTCTTACCACTAGCAAGGAATTTTGGTTAGTCATTATGAAGCTAGATTTTATCCTGAAGAGTTACCTAGAGTTAGACTTTGAAAAGAATATTCCGAAGAATTACTAATTCCCATATTCCAGATAAGGATTCAATCTAAGAACAATTATACTGAAGTTTGGGAAAAACTGATAAACCTCTCATTTAGTTCTATCCGAGTGACAGATTACAACAAATATTAATAGACCAAAGTATGCATTGCAGTATCTGTTATCGTGGTATGCATCATTACCAAAAAGTAAGATCTGTAGAAATATTTAAAGCATAAATCGTTTATCAAAGAATTTATATTAAGGTCTTTCTAAACACATTGCACTGTTTTCCTATATATACAAAATTAATTCATTATTAATTAAAAACATTTTTTTTGAAGAATAAGAAACTGTAGTCTTTTTTTCAATATTGCTCATTTAAAATTTCTACATCAATCTCTTTTTTTGTTCCAAGTAAAAAATTGAAATACTTTTTTTAATGACATTATTTATCATATATGAGAGATTACTCTTACAGTCACTTTTATATTCCATACATTTTTTTTAAAAAATTAATCAGTCTCAAATTAACAATGTGACTGTGATTAAAGAGTAAAGTAAGATAAAAGTAAAAATCAGCAACATTTGTTGTCTCACTGTTTAAATTAAGAAATGCAGAAAATGTCAAAGAATTGAGAAATAAAAGTAAAATAGTGTATATACTGGATGAAATTTCTCCTCCACTGAAAATTTCAAGAACGAATTACCAAAATGTTTGACAATCAAATCAATTAAGAAACATTATAGCAATACCTTTGACAAAAATATCTTCAAAAAAAGACCAGCTAATTTATAGCAAAAGTTTACAAAATATTTACAGGATAGTTGTTTCCTTCAAGATAATTTTAAAATAATATTTTTCACTTTTTTGCTATAGTGAGAATTGTAAAATGAACTTTTAATATTGGTTTCCATCAAAACTGCTGGAATTGCTTGATGTAATCCAAAACACAATTAAGCGAAAATTTATCGCCTTTGTTTTAGGTATAAATTAACCATATTTTAATCGAAATTTTTGAAAATTATTAGCTAACGATTATAAAATATTTGGCAAAGTCACTAATTATTCTTTTTAAGTATATCCATTAAAAAACAAATGTATCTATAGTTACTATTTAAATTGAATAATAATTTCAAAAATCATTGCCTAATAGCAAAATTTCATCTTGTCTGAGCAATCAATGGTTAACAGATGAAATAATGTAATCAATTGTTATACATAAAAAACATTAACTTTCAGTAAGTAATTTTTTATTATTTATTTTATTCTTATTTATTTATTTTTTATCTTGTGCCAGCTAGGTTGACAATATGGGGTGCGCTGCTCCACTTTTTCATACTGAACCATATTTGGTGTGGAATCCGACTGCTTCAATACACACATGCCATAGAGACCCGTTTATAGGGTAGGCAACCATTCACACCTCATTCACACACTGTAAGGACAAAGATAGGATAGAGAGAGAAAGAAAGTACATTCATGCCCGAAACGGGATTCGGGCCCAGGACCTCCCTATCCGCAGTCAGGCGCTCTGACCACTAGACAGGGCGGTCGGCATTATTAACGTTATTATTAACATTAGCATTCAGTTTGCATTCGTGTGACATATCGAAAGGTAATAACGAAATTTTACTTTTCTAATTTTATTTTAATTATGACTTTCATAGTCAAATAAAATTACTTTTTCCATATAAGATTTGAGAAATGAAAAGGTATTCTAATCTTACTATAGATTTGAGAAGTTTTATATGAAAATATTAATTAACATAACTAATACATTGTAACAGTGCAGTAATTTGATTCTGCTTGAAAGGAATGTTTAAGTACCTGGCGAATGTCTCCCCTTCTTCTAAAGTATCAGGTAAAGTACGTCCTTTCGTTTCCGGTAGGAAGATCAGCATCAAACCGCTTATTACCGACAGACTACCAGGAAGAACCATTGGTACTACAGGATGAGTAAAATCTGCCTGCAGAAAAACAAAAATTGCATTCACTTAAGAACTAAAATCTTGTTCAAACTTCCAAAGACATTATTGATTACCAAGATTTGTGGTTTTCATTTTTTGAAATGAAATAAAATGACCGGACATAAATGCCCTATAATCTGTATTTTAGAATTTTTTGGGATTAAAAAATATTGTCACACTTGACGTAATGTTACATCATACTTACTTTCTACAAACTAAATTTGATTAATAATGAAAGTAAATAAAATTATGAAATGTTAGGATTTTGAAAAAAGAAATAAAATAAAGTTTACACTTAAATAATACTAACAAGAATAATAATGTCAACCGATAGCTGAATGGTTAGCGTTCCTGAATCCTGAGTTGTAGGGATCCAACATACTGGTTCGGACATGGATGTTACTTTTTCTATGTTTCTCTGTTCTTTCTTCTGAGATGATGCACGAATGTGGCCCACCTTATAAAACGAATTTCTGGTAGTGTGGCATGGGTAATGATACTTATATGTCTTGGTTCACAGGTACCCACTGATAAATGAGTAGCAGTTTCTTGCCCTGTTCCCGATTAGTCACCCAGTGCCCGCTATTAAAAAAATTCTAATGAAATCAAGCAAAGTGTTCAAACTTGTCCCGCAATGATTTATAATATTGACTAGAAGATATATATATATAGTTTATAAAAAGAATATTGAAAATCCTTTCAATTTTTCTAACATAATAAAAAAGTCCAAATGTCGGAAAATATCGGTAAAAGTCTTACAAAAAATTCATCAAATTCAAAAATTTCCTAAAAGGATCTTACGGTATTTATGACAATGAAATTATTTATAATTTTGCATTTCTAATATAGTTTTGTTACAAATTTCTTGACAATCATCTATTTTAAATATAACTCAAAAAGATCATTATACATAATATACTATTATATAATACACAGCACACTCACAGTAATGTGACCACCTGTCCAAAGCTAGAATATATATACCTTTCGCAGAGCAGACCACTGCGATACGTACAGGAAGTGAGTCAGTTAGGTTCCTGAAGGTGTTCACCGGGATGTTAAACCATGCCAACTCCAGTGCCATGGTCCAGTACCGCATAATCCAGCGTAACTACATTATGCGGATGAAAAACAATCTGATC
This sequence comes from Latrodectus elegans, assembly GCA_030067965.1. Lineage (NCBI taxonomy): Eukaryota > Metazoa > Arthropoda > Arachnida > Araneae > Theridiidae > Latrodectus > Latrodectus elegans. The sequence continues at coordinate 46,215,477 of CM057819.1, forward strand.
GAGATGGTCCCCCAGATTTTCGATTAAGTTTAAGTTAGATATGAGTTTGCTCATCCTGGTCTTCTTCGAACCATGCACATGCACTGCCAATTGCTGACATTACTGGTAGATGTCATGGTCCTGAGGAAAACAATGCACACAAGGAGGTGTGGACATGGTCTGTAAGGACACATGCATACATGTATACCTATCATTCTTTTCAAAAGGATGAGTGGACCCAGAAAATGCCAGGAAAGCATTCCCCAGACCATAATGCTTCCGCCTCTAACGTGATTCAGCCGAAAACACTCTCTCGCTAATAAGTAGACATCCAGTTGCAGTACTGACGTACAAATCTACCCTTCGTCACTGATAAACAGAAGTTAACATGGATGCATGAACTAGGTGTCTGATGCAATCCCAGCCGCAGTAATGATCGCTGAACAGTAGTTGAGGAGAAATTGTTGGTAGCCCCTTAGTTCATCTGGGCAGTCAGTTGCTCATCGTTAGCACGTTTATTCTCCCAAATGTGTCTCTGTAGCCATTGTTCACTTTTCATTTATGGGCCGTGGTGCACTACATTTTCCATGTCACTGATTTCAGACAATCCCACTTTGCCATGCACGGTATACTTTAACCACTGCGGCACGCGAACACATCCACAAACTTAGTCGTTTCGGAAATGCCTACAACCTTAACCCAAATACCCATGATCGTGCCTTTTTGGATGTCGGATAAATCGCTCTGTTTCTTCATTACTCCAACGATTGTAATATTTTCCGATGCTCTTACGTACATACACTGCAATGCCTTTTGCTGTCACATGCCTTCTGTGATAAGTTATTTAACGTCGAAGTTGAAAGTGCATGCTGATCACATTAATGTGACTCGACTTGTGTCATGAACACTATTTACTAAGTCCAACAGACACTTACGAAATACTAGAAATTTTCATTAGAGAATAAGCAATACTTATATTAGCAAAAGGTAACAGGAATGTCAAAAAATGACATGTTCAAGCACTATTTGTTTTTAAAAATCTGCGTGCCTGTTTTAGATGATAACTGCTACTTACCAATTGACGTATGAATGGTGCCAGTAAGGCTCCGATTCTAGCAGAAGTCGAACTAGATCCCACTGCTACATTGCGCACTACAGTTGGAAATATTTCCGCTGTATAGATGTAGACAGTATCAAAAGATGCTGAGTTGAAGAATTTGCCAGTCATTGATAAAGCGATGATTAACCAAGTCATTTCTAAAGAAATAGAAATTTCAGATTATGTCAACACGTATTTAAAAAAATTAAGTAACTATGAGTCAAATTCATATATCCTTTTTGAAAAAAGTGTACTACAGGTAGGATTCATTTCAGAAAATGTTTGTGTAACTAACATTGGAAACAACTGATAATAGTTATGAGTCATTTACCTGTACACATGCCTGCATTGCATCTGATAACTATCCGATTACGATAATGACAAGGAATTATTTCCATTAAGATATTATAATGAAATCAAAGAGTAAGAATGATAGGTGTTTGTTGTTCATAATTAAATATAGGCGGTAGCTCGTGCGTTACAGACACTGCTATCTGAAAATGTGGGGCAGTAATGATTTTTATTTTAATTAGAACTCAAAGTTTACTTTATTAATTAAATTTTGGATATTTTATTAAATGAAGTTTGGGATTTATTTTTATAAGATTTATTTAAACATTATAATTTTACAAAATATTTATATATGTATACATAATCCGGAGAAAATATTTGATATCTACAATGAAATTGGATATCATAATTGTATAATTAATGACTTAAACATTGTTTTATAAACTTAATATTAAGTGGAAGATTCTCATATTTCACGCAATGAAATTAAAAATGATATTTAGGATTAATGAAATGAAATAATATTATATTAATTATAATCGACAATTAGATTTATGTACCTATGATTTTCCCCTGATAATTATTTGCTGTCATGGATAACGCACAAGTATACATGCAAAAATTATCAGAAGTGACATTAAAAATTCAACTGTTGATTTCATTCTATAAATATTTTTATATTAAATATTTCTTTTCGGTTCAATAAGCCCGCAAGCAAACTTGTGTAACTTATCAAAATATGTTAAAAAGACAAAAAAATTACCAGCACAGTAATGAATTTAAATATTTTTCAGGGCAAATTTAACTGCGTTGAAAATTTATTTCCGTATATTTTTAAATTTTTAATACAAAGATTTCCATGGCAATATTAAAAGAAGTTTAAGAAATTTTTGTATCTTTAGTTAAGTCACAGAATATATATTTTTTAAAGCTTCATTCAGGAAATATGTCAACAATGGTCTCATAATGATGTTTTTCATACTATATTAGTCACTGAAAATTATTCACAAGGCTTTATTATTTTATGCAATTATAATTACACAACTTTATTATTGGTTACAATTCTGAGTATATTTGTAAAATAACATTGACCAAGAAAAAAATGGCGCCGAGAAACACATTTTTCGCCAATTCTAGAAATCTGTATGATAATATATATGGTTCCTTCTATTAAAAAAGCATTTAACTCTTTAAACAAGAGTTTTATCAACAACTAATTCTTTATTTTTACACAACAGAAAAATTATTATTCAATGCCTTTTTCATAATTCCACTTATTTTCATTGATTTTGAATGTTATTAGAATGCTTTGGTCATCAGTACAAAATTATTCTTTTTAGTTTTTTCATTGTTGTTAAAAATAATGAATTTTAAGTACATTTATATTTAAATATTTTCGTAAATAAACTACCTCAGGAATTGCTGATTATTGTTTATATTATAAATTCTGAAGCTTTAATTTCAACATATTTTTTCATATAAAATTAACATTTTGTTTCAGTATCATTAAATATAAACTGGAGAAAAATATAATGTAATTTAGTGTCAGTTTCATGAAATTTGAACCAACTTTCGTTCTCGACAAGATTGTACAAATTATCAGATACTGATAGCTTTACTTGTTTTCTAAATCCTTAATTTATTTTCTTATTAAAGACACGAAATTTCAAATCCAAATAAAACATTTGTTGCGTTCTAAATGACAGTATGTATTTAGAGTCTTAGGATTGGCTTCTCTGAATCAATTCGAAAACCCTGAAAAATATTTCCCTAATAGGAAAACACTCGTTAGTTGACGTCTTTATAATTGCGAGTAAGTAGAAAATGAAAACGAGGATGGAGAGGATTCAATAAGCGCACTTTGTCGTATAGAATTTTTTAAATTTATGAATGAAATTATGACCGCAATCAAATGCAAATTGTATGATAAGTTATTTAGCATCATTTCAGACTTTACCAGAACGAGATAAGAGTAAAAACAACCAGGAGGATTAAAATTCCTTACAAATTTGCAGCTATTCTGAAATTTCAAATGGAAATATAAAAGGGAATTTTCTTTTGTCAGCTGAAATTTTGCCTTTGTGACTTTGTTGATGAATAAGAGTATGACCATCAGACTAAAACATTTCAAGTAATAGTAAATTTTTTTTTTTTTGTATTTCTGTCTTTATTATAATCTTGCACATTTTGAAATATAACTTTGTGACAAATATAACAAATTATTTAAGCAATGATATTTATAATGTTGCATTCTAAATGATTATGATAAATGATATCATAACAATAGACCATTGTTAAAATTATAAACTATTTCGAATATATGGATTATAAATTGACATAAACTGCATTCATTTACATCGCATTAATACAAATCTTTATTATTAAATTTGAACTTTTAAATATAATGGAATAAAATATTTCAAATTTGATAATTTAATAATTTACACCTTTTTTTTTTTCCTCTTCTTCTTCAAAATACTTAATATAATGTCAACCATCATGCAGTATTGCCAAAAGAAATAGGTTTAAAATTCGGATTAAGGTTAAGATCAAAATTTTGAAGTTGCTAAATAAATAATTAAAAAGAATTCGAAAGTGTAATTCACCGATACATTCGTAATATTTTCCAATGATTTTAACATATTTTCAAATAATGTCAGAAGCAACATTCAGCCAATTTTGTAATTGGTCTTAGAAATGATTTTGAAAAATTTAAATCCTAACTCGTCGACGAATTTGTGGCTGCAATCTTCTTCGAGTTGCAGCAAACAAGGCGAAGTTCTACATCGAATGTCTGAATGTCGTCGGCAATGAAAAAAAATAATCATTTATGATTCTTATCAGTAATAAAGAGGTATTTTTAATTATAATTTTTTCAGTTTGTAAAAATTTTCAAAATCTTTAAATTAATTGTTTTAAATAATAAGTTTTCAAATCTTTGGCCATATTGCTTACAAAATTGAACACAAAAAATGAGCGGAAGAAAAACAAAAATGAAAAAAGGACCAAACATAACACCCACTTTATAGTTAATTTAAAACGGCATGAATGATTAAAATTTTTTTAAGTGAAAATGAAGTTATTATCAAGGATAACATTCAATCCAGTAATTATCCTCATAGTAAAAATATAAAAATTATTTCCCTTTTTCATGGAAAGGTAGATTACTTAATTTTTCTCTGAACACAGCATAAAAATGTATATTTAGCATCTTAAAATAAGTAAACTTAAAATTATCAATATAACAGAAAGTACTGCAAAATAAGGCCAATATTTAAACATTTCCAACCATTGATATTGTTATTAAGCACTTGGAAATCTTGGAACATTTTTCAAATAGTGCAACGGCTTAACAAAATATAAGTTCACATTTTGTACATATTTTACTATTTTTAGATCTATACAAACTAAGTTAAATGGATATAAAATAACGTAGCCCAAATGCAAATTTATCAGAAAGAAAAAAAAAAAAAAAAAAAAAAAACGGAAATTATAATTTTTTTATTGTCTTGTGCCAGATAGGCTGATAATGTGGGGTGCACTTCTCCACTTTTTCATACTGAACCATATTTGGTGTGGATTCCGAATGCTTCAGTACACACATGCCATAGGGACCCGTTTATAAGCTAGGCAGCCATTCACACCTCATTCATACACAGGGCGAAGACAGGATAGATAGAGGAAGTACATCCCTGCCCGAACCGGGATTCGAACCCAGGACCTCCCTATGAGCAGTCAGGCACTCTGATCACTAGACAAAGCGGTTGGCAATTATTTGATTGCCTTTCTATTAAGTGTCAACAATAGATAAAAATATTAGATATCAAGAGCAGTTGAATATAAAGCTTTTATTGCAATTTTAAGAAGTCAAAATTAGCGAAAATTTACCATGGACATTCAATTGACAGAAAAACAGATCAAAATAAATAAATTTTTGGCTTGCAAATTCGAATTTTTTAAATTCTTTTATTATTCTCCAGTTTACTTTATACTAAATTATTGAATTTTGAGATTATATATATATATAGGTAATTCATAATATTTTTTTTTCTACGAACACTCACATTTTTACAAACCAATGGCTAGTCTGACATAAGAGACAATGGTAATTTTAACTCCCATTTACGAAGTAAAATTTCGAAAAATCTCTTTTTTGCTAACTGGAAAAAACAGTTTCTTTTCCATTCTTTTAATTTTTATGATCTGATATTTTTTTTCAGCTTTTTGTTTGGTATCTTTTTATGTAACGCCTACAACGAAGGGGCACTCGTGCAGGCATTCCAAACATAGTGGGAAGAATTGTCGAAGACTCATGAATATCAGATATTTGATGGGAAAGAGAACTAATTCAAATTCTTTGTTTCCCTATAGACATAAAAAGAAACATTCTTTAATAGTTTGTGCTATCTTGTTCCATTATTAGCTTCGTTCCATTTGAATAATTAAATTTATGAAGCTTCATTTGCAGAGAGATGGAACCGATTGCGTTGAGGATTTGTTACAGTTGAAGAAAAGAACGTGTTTATAAGTTGAAGTGAAAAAGAAAATTCTGATAATAAACAAAAACATAAAAAATTGCTAAAAAAATTCCATTGAACACACTCCTCGACAATTTTAAAAACTCGGAAGACAGAGAATCAAAACGTCTAAACTAAAATATGCTCGTTTGGCTTAGGAAAAAAAAAAAAAAAAAAAAAAAAGAGGAATAAATATTCGTGTTGATGGTAATGCAACTGAAGAGAAATCCAACTGTTTTGCTATGAAGATGGACATAAACGATTTCAAAGCATCAGACGGTTTGTTCCAAACATTTTTAAAGCAAGACACGGTTTGAGGTTTCGAAAACTGTTTCGTAAAGTGCAGTTTATAATGAAAGTAAGCGTTGTTCTAATCTTATTTTGTGCATGTTTCTTATAGGGCATTCTAAACAATTCTTTCTAAAAGATTTTATTTATAAAAAAACGGATCTTTATAATTTAATACATTATTTTTATATTTTACGAATTACTTTACTGCTCCCTACGAGTTCGTAAAAACGAATGTCTACTGGGCACAGGTGCCGTATAATCCACGATGCCAAATTCTGAGATTGGCGATTTTTGGGCGAATTTTCTTATGTATCTGGCAACTTCGTTTTTATTAGGTCATACATATGGAGACATATCAGAATTATGCAGAAAATTCTGTTTTGGTAACCCTAGTATTTACGTCATCACGCATGTCACGATACGTCACCTTGGCAACATTTTTTCATCAACAAAAACATTCAGAATTATGGATTATACGGCACCTGTACCGTCTACTGTACACAGAAGTTATTAAAACAAATTTTATTTCTCTCTAATAAACAGTTTTCAGCAGTTAGGCTATCAGCTACACGATTTCAAAAGAATCTTATTTTTTTCAATTAGATGAAAGAGAATGATTCAGTTGAATAAAACAGCTTTGTATGATTCACTTAAATATAATATTGTAATATATGCAAAAATATTTATTTCTTTTTTACTTTTTTAAAGACATTTTATTATATGTAACGTAATGATTTAAACTAGAAACATATCTTCCAAAATTTTTAGGTTTTTGCTATATTTCGCACTACACTATGTCGGTCTTTGTAGCTTACCATAGCTTGGAACTAATATCCGATTTTCGGAGTAAAATGCCTTGAATTTTGACTAAGCACAGCAAAATTAATACTGTGCGACTGGTCTCTATACGGAAATCTGTCGAGAATATTACTACTAAATTTCTTACTTTCTTCTTTGCAACTATTGAATGCAGCTTAAAATTAACTGTGAAATTTTCTCAAACAATGCAAAGATTTGGTGGATGTTCAAATGCCTTATAACAGGTTTTCAGCCACTAGGCAGTTCCCAGTACAGTGTCAAAATTCACCCATGTTTACTCCATTTATGTCTTGCAATATGAACTGCGACATTTTAAATTCAAACATGAATTCTCCTATATCGTGTGACTAACATACAGCCAAACATATTTACTCAAAGAAAATATAGCTCAATTATATGCAATATAAGGTGTTTTTAAAATATGAACTGTTTCAAAATTCTTCCGTTGAAACACTATAGTTAAAAGTTGGCATATGCGTACCAAGTACCGAACTATATTATAAATTCATATACAATATTAAAACGTCATTCCGAATACTGACATTTGTCTGAATAATTGAAACGCCACTTGGGATTAAGAACACCATTCACTGGGAATTATGTGTTGACTCATGTTTCTGTGTATAAAGGTGTGAAAAAGACTAAAATTTTTAGTCAGATGAGTGAAGCCGATGGTAAATAATTAGATATCACACGAAATGTGCATCACGAAAGACAGTGAATAACAACCATCAATCACTACAGACGATTTAATTTAAAAAATTAATGAAAAAAATAAAAAATGGACGTTTTATGATTTCGACGTCAGGTGAAATGGTGTGTGCGATTGTTACAGAACTGTTTAAATTATCGAAAGTTATTCACGAGCTGGGTATCAAAAATGCTGATTCAGTGAACAAAAACACTGAGCCAGCTTTTCGATTTTCAAAGAACAATATAGTAAAGTGGCGATTGCATTCTTAAGTCAAATTATTACAGACGGCAAAACATCGTAGGTTTTCGTTACTCATGAACCAAAACAGCAATCTAAAAAATGGTGGCATTCAATGCCACTCACGAAACTGAATTTTATTTAATTTCCACTGAAAGAAAATTATGTCTAATAGCTTAATGTTTCTATTTCGTGCAAGCAAAATGTTGGTGTTGCTTCTCCAAGGTGACACCATAATATCTATGCCTTTCTTGGTACTTTAAAATTGATGCATCTGACTCGTTTTAAGTAAACGAATTATCTATTGTGAGAGTATAATATGGAATTCAGTATATGTATCTACTTTCAAAATGAATTTTTTTTTATTTTCTTGGCGAATTTCAGCAAAAGTAATATTTTGCACTTGAATATTAATGGCAAGATTCTCACCATAAGGAACAAATGCAGCAGCTATAAGGCATAACCCAGCTAAAATATTTGCCAGGAGGAGACCTTTGCGATGTCCAATGTACCTACAGACCACCAGGAATATGAGACCGGCAGGTAGCTCCACGGCTCCGCAAATGAAGAATGTCCAGTAGGGATCACCTCCCAAGTCATTCGTATTCCAGGAAAGGGCATAGTATATGTAAGCAATGATAAACCTGTCAAAATTAATTTGATGACTTTTATTGAATAAAAGATTAATATTCAGTGATAAATATGTATATTTTAATCTTCCAATATGTTTAATGTTGTACACATGTAGTACATTTTGTTTTATGTTTTGCTTAAAGTCGATAAATTATCACCAGTTTGTGGTACCCTTATCTTAAAACTACTCATCTGGCTCAGTGATTGCACCAAATAATGTTGGTTTCAGAGGGATTTTAAAATAAAGACTTCAAAAGAAATTGCAAAAAATATAGAAGTTGCTTAATTTTTAATGAAATATCAATAAAACAATCCCCCCGTAGAGAGTTTATTAAAAAATACAAATGAATTTTGTAAAATAAGTAATAGTTAATTGGAATCTAGTAAGATCAATCTATTACTTTTTTGAGTAATGACACGGGGAGAAAATTCATAATAAAAAGTTAAAAAGTAAACTTTAAGACTTTTATCCTTTTCATGAACAATAATATTTATAATCTTTTTGTGCATTTTCTCACCTTATGACAGAACATAATTAGTTAATAAAAATTAAAAATTTTTGAATGGGGTGTTTGTTTCAGTAGAAGAGTAAGAATAAATTTAATGTAAGATTTCAAGAGAAAATTATCTAGTGTACTATTTTAGGTTTTTTATATTTATAAATAATTCGAATTATATAACTTAAACATGTGAATTAATTATTTTAATACATATAACTTTTCAATTTACGTCTTTATCATCTCAACTATTAGTTGACCAGCAGTCCATTAAATTATAGTAAAACTTAAAAAGAATTAAAATTAGCGTCCATGGATTGTTTTCGAGAAATTTAAAAATAAATAAATAAATAAATAAAAGATAAAAAAAAAATGGGGAGATGCCCGAGGTTTGAGATTAATGGTATTTTGAATTTATCGATTATTTAAATGATTGCACAACATATAGTGCTTAATTTAATCGTATTTTAGAATAGATAAATCTCCGCATTGATCGTAAGGATATGCACGAAGTATGTGTGTACACATATAGAGTGTTGTTGCCCTCAAGTTGCCTGTAACATTTTATGTATGTATAGGAACAAAACAAGAGCTTTTGTATATTATATATGTATAGATTCGATAATATATATATATATATATATTATCGAATAAGTATAAAATAAATTTTATTTTTAAAACGCGCGATTTACTTCGTTAATAGTTAAAATTATTTGATACTTACATTTCCATTTCTATAATGTCTAGTAAATAGATTGCATTTTTTTCTAACAAAAGGTCTTAAAGACTTCTTTATAAGAACATTAAATTTATTTATTTAAAATAATTATATTAATTAATTTAAAATATTAATAATTTTTAAAATTACCGTAAATTAATTAATTTAATTTATAATTAAATTAATTAATTTACATTTAATCATGAAACATAAATGTCATCATTCAATGGCAATTTTAAATGATTTGTGTCAAGGTATGGTGATTAACTTAAAAATAAAATTATCACACTTTGCGCGCAAAATCTGAAATTTCGACGAAAATTTATGAGATGAAATGTAAAGATTCTTGCTTTTCACAGATATTTATCTTACGATATAAGCCTGCATAAGACTCATAAAATGGCGAAGTGAACTGTAAGTGTGATTGTAGTTTGAAAACTATGTGGAGTATAAAATGAAAGCAATATCGTTAATTTTAAGAAAGAATACTTTTCTTAAAATTATTATAGTAATATTCTTTAGCTCTATTGCCATTTGTAATATATAATATTCTTTATCAATTGCCACAATAAAGAATAGACATATTTTCATAAATATTTCCTCTGCTTTTTCCTACTTATGATTTTTCTCTTGATTTAAATAAAAATATCATAGTTTTTAAGATACTGAATAGCATTTTACAAATATCTTAATTCCATCAAATTATGAAATTATAGTATTCATTAAACCAGGAGATGGTAATCTTTCGCTTTATTGATTGATATTTGCAAAGGAATTTTATCATGTTTGTAAATTTTAGCATCGCTTTTGAATATAATTATACGAGGACATATTTTATTATGAGAACTTTCCTTCAAATAAATATATATATATATTAATTATTTGGACAGGAAGTATAAAAATGTTCAATTGAGAATATTTTATACTCATTTCAACATCAAACGCAAAATGAAAATCAAATATTCCCATTTTCAAATCAAACATTTTTACATTTAAATGCAATGCTAAACTAAATGTATTCTTATTTTTGCATCAAACATTTTCTGCTTAACGATACTATCCCATTTCGAAGCTAAAGTGTTCGTTAAGAATTTACTAATAATTCAAACAAATACATAAGATTATTATGAAGTTTACTCGACTTAATCTACTTTGTCATTATATAGAAACAAATTCGTAAATTTTGGGAAATCCAGTATAAGAAAATGCCTAATGTATATTAGAACTATCTATTCTACCTATATGTAATCTGTAAAGTTGAAACATTTATATAATTCTATTCATTTTATACATTTCTCTTTACTACTTATACAATGTAGAATTAAATAGAAATTTGAAAGTAAAATGACACATAAGATATTAAGTAATAACCAAGTAGAGATACTGGCTGATAAATCTATTGTTTAGATCAGATATAAATGTTACCAAACTATAACTTTATGAAATTCGTAATTATTAATTGAAGGTTTTGTTAATCATGGAAAAAAGATGAGAAGTTTCTCAATTTTCTTCATTAAAACCGAAATTATCCACAAGAAGTTTTGAATTTTTTTAAAATCCTTTTCATGAAAATAAAAGAAATGAAATTTAAGATGATATTCACATTTTAATATTAGCAATTCTTACTTGGAATAAAATTTAAGAATTGACATCAGAATTGTAAGAAATATAGAGATAGAAGGACTTCCCGGAACTAATACAATCGAAATATTAGAAAACATGAGGATGTAATCAGATATAAATGAGACTAATTACTTCACTTCGTAAAGCAGTTTTCCTTTAAATTTCTTAAAAAAAAAAAAAAAAAAATGAACAACAAACAAGTTTCAATAGATTCACAAGCGGAAAATTGCAACCTAGGCTCTCTATTCGCGACAAAGACTTTATATATATTTAAATTGCTTTGGTATTTTTCTCCGTAAGAGAAAAGTCTGAATAAGAAGTTTCAAATTTGTGAATTATTCAATAAGAAACTTACCTACATTTTCAATGAAGCATAGTTTCATATGGCAATAAATATCTTTTAGGAAATGTTAAGTCCATATCTGTAAATCCAAGAGGTCGCGTTTCCAGGAGGCGAGTACGGAAATACCTCTATTATATTATCCTTTGGATGGTAAATACCTTCCGCAGACTAACAGGAAGAATTTCAACCTCTTCGGAGGCACTGGCAACCATTTTTACATGAGAGAACACCTTAGATTTTTAAAATCTTTGGCCCAGCACGGGGAATGCTCCTTGCTCAACATAGAAAAGAGTTTATACTCCAAAAACACCAAACAGATAGCCAGCTGTGTTCTGACACTCATGGTCATATTTAACTGTATCAAATGACATGACACCAACAAAGTTAAACTCTTTATTGATTTCTTGATTAACAATTCAAATTAAGAGAAAATATATTAACGTTCGATTTTAAGATTTTCAGTTTGAGTAATCCTGAATTTGTGAGTCACATTTTCAAATATAGGCAGTAATAATATGGTCCAAATACAGATTTAAAATATATATATATATATATATATATATATATATATATATATATATATATATATATAATATATATATATATATATATATATATATATATAATATATAATATATATATATATATATATATATATATATATATATATATATATATATATATATATATATATATTATCCTACACCCGTTTTCGGCATCTCTGCCATTAATCCACGAGCAGCCCAATAAAAGGAACAAGTATAAAAACAAGAATAAAGTCCTTTAGTAGCCTCAAAAGAGTTGTCAGTCACAAACTTTAAAACTTCAAGGCAGTTCTTGAGGTAAGCAGCATCCATATCATCATGATTGCACAATGGACAACGAGCAGAGTCCATTACACCTATTTGATGCAGACGCTCTTATAGACAGTCATGTCCACTTGTCACGGGGAAACAAGCGACACCAACAGCTTATGGTAAAGAACCAGGGATTTTACTGTTCGCATCAAGTAGAGTTTTCCATTGCTTGTCCATCACCACATCAGCAAAAGGGAAATTCTGTCATACTTTTACTAAGGATTATACTTTTGATGTTACGCAAAGGCAAAGGGGGATTTGATTGGATCATAAAGGAACCAGCTTTCGCAAGTCTGTCTGCTTATTCATTTCCAGAAACATCGCACTTTCTCTTGATCCATTGAAGAGCAACGCGGTTCTTGATTTCAATGAGTTCGTGTAACTTCATGTATATTTTTAACATGAATATTTGCTGTACTGAAGTTTGTTCTTTTGAAACATTTGTATGAGATTTGGAATTTATGTTTAGTTATTAAACTATTCATTTAATTACTCAATTTCTTAATACTATATAAAGTAATTCAAAATTTGATGTTATAAAAATCTCATTTATATAATTTCATTTAAAGAGTTACTTAATATGTTTTTGGTCAGTTGGATAAAATCATTTAGAATATAAATAATATGTCAATCAAAAAATTAGATTAAATTATAGACAGAAATCACCGGGTTCCAGAAATCACACACACAATATATGTATACAACATAATTTTAATGTAGAAAAGGAAAGGAATGAATTGTGGCAATACAAAAGATGCGGATTATGCAACTCACCAACAGAAGTAAATGTTCAGAGTGTTCCTTCTGAGTGCAGGAGTCCTTAGTAAGTCGAGAACAGTTTCTTTCCTTTTCTCTTCTGACTTCAGCATAATTACGAGAGAAAAACATAGAAAGAAAGTACAAAATAACACACAATTTAATTCACTGTTACCCACAGATTTCCATAGAAATCAATAATAGTGGAATCAGCAATAAAGTTATATGGAAATCTGTTTATTCTAAGATATACACGGATTATATGGAAAAGAATTCGATAGTACTATAGAATCTGTCTATATAATAGTAGTAATTTTTTCCATTCTGTCTATTTTTTATGTATTGCTCTATGGTCATTTTTTTCAACCTGTGAGTTAAACCAGAACTTACCGTATAAACTTCCAAACATCCAAACCCGAGATGGAATTCGAATCCACGAAATATTGAATAGAAATGCCATTATCCGTTAGGACGCCATCTGGATAGTAATTAAATCAAGTGCTAGCATTTAAAATAAATTTTGAATATCTAAACACTCTCCTTGAATCACTTACAGAATTAACAAAATTGATGCAATTCAAAATTAGATTAAAACGCAATCGAATCCCCTGATAAATGACAGAGAGCTGACAATTCAGTATCAATTCTGCTAATTCTATAATTGATAGAAGGAAAATGTCATGTAATATGCGATCGAAACCACTATCTTTATTCTTTATGACGTGAAAACCTCATTATTTCGAGGGATATTATATTCATGTTTCTCTTATTGCATTTTTTATTACAGCTGCTTGATAAGGTTCTTGAACTATCCATATTATGCACAAACATATCGAATTTTTCTTATTGTTGAACAGCATCTGTATAAATATTATTTCAGAAACTGTTTTTTTTTTCAATTAAGAAGTCTTAAGTCAATATTTTCTGAGTTTAATTTTATTTCTATTCAAAACAGACGAATCAATAGAAAAGTTTATTGACGATGAGTTAATGTTACATTAGGATAAAAGTTTGGGATCGAAAAGTGAAATATCGGTAGATGTAGATTATACAAAATAAATCAAATATTTATATATGTTTATGCTCTTACAGATATTGGATCTTTCGATCAATGAGCAGAAAGATTTAAGCTAACTTTAATACCGCATAGGTTCTCTGTAAAAGTTCAAATAATTCAGCATTGAATTAAAATCGCTTAATTTGTCCATATTTAGTTGGTAACATTTTTCTATTAAATTTTAGACCATATTTTATTAATTCGCATTGCTTAAGCCAAACTTCCATTTTTGTTTAACACTCTAAAATTGTAGATGTGCATTTAAAATTAATTTAACCCTTATGAACTATACATAAAATATTTATAAGAGCTTCATAAATAAAATGCATTTTCTACCATAGCATTCACAGATTTATATTTGATATTATCAACATATATAATATCAAAAAATCTATGAACATTATGGCACCAAACGATTCTTATTTAAGAGATTCTTACATATTTTAGCAAAAATATAAAAGAAACATTTTAATGTTTTGTTAACATTTTAACAAAACAATGGTAATGCAAATTGGATAGTATAAATCATAGGTTCCCAAAGTGGTACAGGTGGAATCTCAGGAGTCCATAGGAGACCACACGGAGGTCCATGAGAAATGTTTTGGTTTTCATAGTAAAGAACAAAAATTTTGGCTTGAATCAACCTATCAACGTAGGCAGGTATCATCATTCACTTGGTAGGTACTCAAAAATATTAGAGATTCAGTTCAAACACAGGATTGAATGGAACAATAGATAACAGTACAAGTGTACACACATGTCGAGACTTGCAAAGTGCCACCCGTGCGCCGTCTCATTAAAACAATGACTATCTTTTATTGTTGATTGTTTGTAAGAATGTTTATAATTTTGTATAACCACAACTATTATTTTAATAAACAGGACATAAGGAAAAAAAAAAGTGGCACATTTTCTTAACACCCCCTATTTAGGGTGATATTTTTTTAGGAGTTTTGGGAATACAGTAGAAATGCATCAGCAGGAGGTCTACCGAAAATAGTAAAACTTTGAAAGTGGTCCACGAGAAAAAAATTTTTTGGGAAACCATAGTTTAAACATAATTCTGTAGATAAATAAAATTGACTTGTAAATTGAATTAATATAACTACCTTTTGATGATGAGTGAGATAATAGTGAATAGCAGTTCGTGCTTGCTTCATGTCTTTTCCATTCTTCTTGGCTGCTGTTAGCAGAACTTTTTCCGTCTGGCTGAACTTGCCATGTGTCAATAACCACCGGGGAGTCTCAGGAACAACCCTAGACAGTTTAAGAAAACTTTTGTCAACAATAACTAAAAGCATACATGCATTCTGTCATCTTAAAATATATGCTGTAATGAATGTGCAAAAGAGACACTGTTATTTAAATTTTTAAACCGAAAAATTATTGTAAGTTAATTTTAAGTTATTATGATGTTAATTCTTAAGAAAAGAAATCTTTAATATTACTGGAAAATATTTGATTTTTGGAATTAAAATATCATTTCGCGACAAAATAATCGGAATCTATCACATTTCCTATACGAGTTGGGGAATATATATTTTTACCAGTAAATGTGATAAATATTCAATAATTTATCATACTTACTGAATTTAATGGGGATTATAAGTAATCACCGATTAATCACTTTAACCTTAATATGTTACTTTCTGTAGTTAAATTCTGTGTGCGTTGTAGAAAGAGAGCTTCTTAATTATTTATTAATGACAAATAATTTCAGGTTTCATAATAATTGATTCATCATATTTAAATACAGTAAAATCTCATTTTCTTCTGATCCACTCACATACACACACAAATTATATATAATGTTAAAGAACCTTAAAACAAATTCTTTATGAGTAACTAAAAAATTATTTAAAAATACTAAAATATCATAAAAAAATTTCCTTTTCGTTGCTATATAAATCTTATCCGAAAGATCCAGTGTTAAGAGAGAGTTATCAGAGTAACAAATATAGTTAATATTAAAGAGCAAATAATTAATTTTTTGCAACGTGAAATTATATATGCCGTAATAAATTGTAGAAAAATGCAAAGACAGTGAAGCACATTTTACACTTCATTATAATATAAAGAGCAAAAGAGTACTCCATTATGTATAATTGCCCAATAAGAGAGTTAAAATTCTTGATTAATGTTCGGTCCTATGATAAAACATACTGAATCTTCTTGCAAAGAATCCATAATGCAGAAGAGATGAAATAGGATTAATATGCAACTTGATGTCATGATAAAACATACTCCTTTCTCTTCAATGCAGTTGGCACTTCTGCATTCTCTGTTCTCCAAAAAGCACTTTATATAAAAGCTATTATTCAACAAACGGTATCTAAGTTCTACTGTTACGCAAATATTGTTCCAGCTCATTTCCTCCATAAAAAGTATTGACAGCAAGTAAGTACATCGGTTTAAAATATATCAAATGCAGATTTGGGGGTGTACAGGCTGAAACCAATTACAAGATTCGATTATATATGTCTCCAATGTGTTTATTCGTTTTTCTCAACGATCTTAATATGCATGATGATAATTACTAGGTAATTGGCTTCATGTATTATCTCATAAGCAAATCGAAATATGCTGCTTGCTCATTGTCATTGAATATACTAGAGTTCTTTTCTAACTATTTACACATGGACAAATATTTAATGCTATAATTGTAACACGTGGGTTAAATTTATAAGCCATTTTAGCTTGGAACTGCATCCGATTTAAAGATAATGCCCTATTTTTCATTGTATTACTCGTGAATACAAATATACGGAACATATTCATGTAACTACATCTGAGTCATGTGCCTTTGAACATCAGATAACAGATTTTGAGCCCTGAAAGCAATTGATATTCATTCCTCGAATATATGTAGATAGATAATCAATGTGTAATTATTCGATAAATAAATTCGATTCAGACAAATAGTTTCGAATAATTACTAATATTTTCTGTTCAAGGAATATTTATATTGATTAACATAGGAATGAAAAATATAATGAAATTATAAATTCCCATATTTCCCTATTAGCTTTAAAAACCTAAAAAAAGGTATATGAATTTTAAATTAAGGCATTACTAGCATTGAAAAAAGCAATAAAATATCACCATATTTATCTTCTTTCTCTCTAAAAGCAATAAAAAATGACTTTCTATTTAAATGCAATAAAATATGACCATATTATTGATAACAAATAGATTTTCTATTATATTCTATATTGATTTCATAATTTCTAAACTACAAAGAAAAAAAAACACATCCATCTAAGAATATTTTTACATTTTACTATAATTTTAATGTACGTGAATGAATAATAGTTGCTGTTCAATAAGAAAACACAAAGCGAAGATTAAAATTTTGGTGTTTGTTATAATTACCAGAAATGAATTTTTCAAATTAAATTCCTGGTAATTATAACTTAAAAAGATGAAAGGAAAAATTATATGCATGAAATGTTTGCAAACTTAAATAATTTAAGCAAAAACCCAATATATATATATTCATACAAAAAGCATTAAATATTATAACGTATGAAACAAAATCTAAAATTACAGGACTAAAGACCTTATTTTTTCCAAACGGTTTTACTTTTTAAAATGCGTCACATATTAAAAACATTAATTTATGTGGTTTTAATATTTTAAAAAATATTTTTATGTAAACGCATTAAATATCTTTATTGTTTCCTCAAATGCATACAAAATTCATAATGCTTAAATATTTATTAAAACAATCAACTACACAAAGGTGAATTTTCAATTCAGAAGACACTACCAACAATATAACGCGTTTCGTATTCAAATAAATATTTCTCATAATTACCAGTAAACAGACAGGAGAATGAGCCAGGGCAATGTCAAAGCGAGTTGCAACCAGAACCAGCTTGGAATATACCATGCAATCAAAGGCATCAACATGTACGAAAATACCCAACCATTCTTGAAAGTGAAAAGATAAATGGATCGATACTTAACGCTTACAACTTCTGAAACTGAAGAAAAGTAGAGATTGTTAGAGAAACGTGGTACAAATTTCTCTTTCATTTAGTTTTTCAAAATAAAAGTGAACATCATTCAAACAGAACTTAACATTTGAAAGTTGAAAAATCAAGAAATTACAAGTTAATCTTAATTTTTTATACATAAACACTAAAATGATCTTTAAATAAAAAGAATTCCAAATAGGAAAAAGTATTAATTGGAAACTAAGTTTAAACATTATAAAATAAAACAGTTAAAATTCATTTATTTTGCGATTAATGTATAAATCATTAATTTTTTTTCTCCATTATTATCTAAAGTACACCTACAGCTAGGTGTGATTCGGGATCAAATTAAAACTAGACATTTAATTTGTAGGCCAATATTGTGCTATAGGCTTCCGATTGTTTTAATAGATACTACAAATTCTTCTAAGCTTGACGCGTAGCATGCGATTTCATTCGCAATATGATAAACTTTATTAAATAGCGTTCTTCAAATTTCGAAAGATATTTGTTTCTAGTTCGTTAAAGCAGCTAACCATGTTACTTTACGATCTGATAAGAATCAATCTGGATAAACTAGCATTTTTACCTAAATTCATCAAAGAGCCTGTTCTCTTCAATTTGCGACAGACAATTGTAGTTCTCAGCATAAGGAATAACACATTTAAGACAAAGCATTCTATTTAATTGTAAACTGTCTAGTAGAATACAAAAATTATAGTTGCACACGCTTTTTTATCACTTATCATGCCTAGATTATTGAAACAAAGTTTGATTATGTTGGTTTATCGTTCTCTGGTCATTTTTACACCCAAAGGCCACTTCAATGTTATTGTTTGAAATTTGCGTTGATTCCAAACCATTGCAAATATATATATTCCTGTTCAGGGTTCATAATATCTATAAATGGTAGGACGACAATTTTCAAAGATTCCGGGCTCTGTTTTAGTCACCACTGAACTACAGAAGATGGGTGTTGCAGTTCTGTTTTTCCCATCACATCTATAAAATGGATATTTGGGAGTTTTCCTTTACTACACGTGAATATGGCATACTATCTAGAAAAATTCTTCCTACAAACGTAGTTTACATGAAAACATTAATGCTTTAGGACAAACACAGGCCCTTAACTGTTCATTAGCGGTGCCAAACAGCTCTATGTTGTATACTAAGCCCCTTATGAACTGTTGAAATGAGCTCCGAATGCAAACCGTTCAGTTGTCTTGCGGCTGTTGAAATAAAGAGCTTTATAAATTCCATTTATATATCTTAGCTACATCTAAAATCTATGCAAATTTGAGCTCTTCTTTTCATTTTCGTGTCGTATTTGTGTATTTAATAGCTTGAATTGCGCATTAAATATTTCACTCTGGCTCTTTCAGTATCTCATCACTTTCAAATGGAGTATCTAAATTCTGATTTCAAATCACATTATGTATGCAATAGAATAAATATCAAATATTTATCATACATAATACTATTTTTACAGAATCATTTTATAAGACTTCCTTCACACAGAATATTTTTTTTATTTGAAAAATAATTTTAAAATTTAATTATCTCACTGCATTGTATTTAAAACTTTTTCATTTGCAAGTGAGTTTATGTGAAACACAATGATTACGCTAATTTCGCATGAAGATTAAGTAATCCTTTTCATATACATTGTTTCATGAAAACTAATATAATACTTCTAATCAAAGCAGGAATTTGCTTTTTTCAGTTTTTCTTTCATTCTTTGCATGTTTCCCTATTCCTTGGATTGAAAAATACTAATGACAACTTGAGTATTTTTTTTTTCTCTTACATTGATATTGAAGTATCAAACCATATTTTAGTGATGATGGGAACTTATGATTTTTGATTGGCTATTTTATGAAATTTTGCATGTACCTTCCATAAACTTCTGCACATCATGCAATACAAACTTCTATATCATATCCTGATGTAGAATTTTGAAAGTATCCAAATCAAGATGTAGAACCACGAGTAGAATTCTCCATAATAAGTTGATTTGAATGTTAACATTTATTTTTAAAGCTGAATATTGATAATCGAATACTTACATTAATATTTAAAAAATACTTAATTATTTAAATTTAACAGAATTCAATACAAAATTGTTTTTTATTGAATAGCGAGTTGATTTTGTAATATATATTTCAAGAGTATATTCCAAATAGCTATGGTTGTTGCAGATGTGTATATTAATACTCTTTTAAGTTATGAAAAGAGGAAAATGGAGAAAAATATAAAGAGTGTTTCAAATCCCCTCTGTTCAAAGGATGATGATATCAAATATGTCTTCCTTTTGTATCCTCCTAGGTAGATCTGTCTTTATCGAACGATTTCCTTTCAAACTTTGTTGTTGTATAAACACAGTACAAGAGGCTTACACAGATATAGTGGATTCTGAAACACTATAAGAACTTCCATTTAAGGTGGTACGTATAATCCACTTGAATGAAGACCTGAATACTGACCATTCATTTGCGAATTTGACATCTGTCACAATTTTCTAAAGTACTGTGAATATTATTTAAAGTACTGTGAATATAATTCATTTGCGAATTTGACATCTGTCACAATTTTCTAAAGTACTGTGAATATTATGCTTACTCCAATAAATTTTAGTGAAACATTTTAGTGAAATCTCGAGTACCATTATAGTATCGAGTACATTCTCCATCTATCTGTGCTTCCATTATTGTTACATCAATAATAATGAATAATTATGATAAAGCACTGCATTATATAGCTATAAAACGATATAATAAAACTCTTATTGTTTCTACTCGTAATTATGGTTCCATTCATAAATACTTTGTATTTGCATTATATTATAAATAATTTCGTGCATTCTCTGCTTCATTTGTTATGAGAAACTAATGAATTCATATGATGTATCAGAATGAAAATTTGTACTTTTGTTTATACAACTCAATGATTATTATTTGATCCATCATTTTTTGTTGGTTAATTCAGAGTACGAATAATTGTATCGTGAGAAATAACCTAACTTAAAAAACTAGATATTTAAAATCAGGTACAATATATTTATTAAGCTTCTTAAATTAAAATAGTAATTTTAAACTTATCTTCTATGGTTAACCTGTTTTTAAAAAAATCTTTTAATTGCTTTTCTATATTAAATAATAAATATTCAAAGAGAATTTTGTTTCCCTTAAATGTTTCAGCTTGTTAAATAGAAAAAAGGAATTAAAAAAAACATTTTTAATAATTAAAAAAATTCCATTTTTTATTTACTTTGACTCATATTTTTAATATAAGTGTGAAAAGTTTTATTTTAAAATAAGGCTATAACGTACCTTAATTACGTGACGTTTTTTAAAATTTCTTTCCTAAGCTAACAGGAAAAATATTTTCAATGTCTTCATTAAGCCACAGTAATGGCAGCGAAACGAACTGCATTCATTCCATATATCCAAGAATATTTATAATTACTGCTTAGCTCTTGGATATTTACAAATCTCAATTTTAATTATTTTCTTTTCTAATAAATATATATATGCTTGTATTACACAAACATCTCAAGAGCTTTTATTATATATATATATATATATATTCAGAACTATTTTATTAACTTAAGGTAAAACGTCTCCTGAAATACGATAAGAAATACAATTTGATTGAAGTAAAATAAGTCAATAATCAGAGAATTACAAGTTAATATAATTCGAATAACTTTTAATAAAACACTTTTATTATTATAATTTTCAAAACGAAACATTTAGAAAATATTTCTCCTTTTGAAAATTACTTAAAAAAAAATTCGAATTTCTATTAATATTTGTATATTTCAAATATTCTCAATATATTTTTATTTTGGTAATAAATTATTGATATTAATTTTTAAATTTCATCATAACTTCTGAAGCACATTTTGTCACGCAAAAATTTAACCTAATAAATTCAATGTTCAAATGGTATGTAACTACATTTGACAAGTTATGAGAAAGGAAAGTTTTATTATTTTTTATGAAAATGAAAGAAATGGCATAATAAGATTTGCATTAAACAGAACTTTTATGCAGCTTTTGGATTAAATATAAAATAATAAATCGTACAATCCACTAACTTAAATTTCATCATTTAAGCACTTTTTCAAAAATTCTTTTTATGTTTATTGAAATTGTTTTTCCAATCGTCTACAAACATAGTAATTCATTTGATTTATTATTACTGAGGATTTATATATATATTATATCTTTCATTAAATATAACGAGGCTGTAACTAAATTTATGCCTAATATTTCATTGGCTTCAAAACTTTGAAGAGCATTCATTTTATGACTACAACATTATACGACCCAATCATGACTACAACTTTCATGGAGATATATTCAGTGTCTTGGTTTGGTTTAAAATTGAATATTTCTTTCTTTTTCTTAATTGTTTTTGTATGATTTTTCAAATTATGTTTCAGTGTATGATGGAAATATCTTATTAAATCCCCCTTTAAAGAAACTAGAAATGTCTACCTCAATTGTATCCCACTGATCCCTAGATCTGGACATCCTTTCCGGTCAACTATTCTATTTTCAGTATATTTTTGATGATGTTAAAAAAGCACCATTTTTCGATATTGTAAACACACACTATTTTTAAAATTTCAAACTGCTACGAGAACTTTTAATTCCCCAAGGAATCAAATACTCTACAATTTTAGACATATCATAAGCAATTTTTCTGTTAAAATTTCAAATAGAATTTTCTTCGACAATTTTCTTCTGTTGTTAATATTTTGCATACACTCCAACAATGAATTGTTGTTTCGATAGCCTTCATTTCAAAGTTATATAAGTACCACGTGGTGACATAATTTGCATATTTGTTGTGGTATTCTATAAAGTACCTATTTCTTCTTTTGTCAGAAATATTGTATTTATGTGTTTAATTACTTGGATGTACAGCAGAAGGTGGCAGATCAGGTGTGGTCTCGTTACCTGATGGTTTAAAATTACGAGGCATTTGGCGATAAGCGCGAGTATTCTAAGTCTGCTCAACTTAAAGCTGGCTTACTCTGAGGCTCGTCTGTTTGCTATGCATGCAATCATTTATTTAATTACTACGTGACTCTGACTAAGTAATTTTCTTGACATGGAAATTACGTAGCAATTTTTATTGCACTCATAATTGCCCTGATCTAATAAATTTGTCATTTCTGTGTGACAGTTCCATCGTTTGTGATAGTTATTTTTATTATTAAGAATGCAATTCATACAATTTTGAAAGCTTATCTAATATCTATAGTCGTTTTCAGAAGTAATTTTATTAAGTACGTTACAATGAAATTCACTTTCCATACCATCTAGATGTATTTGCAAATGTACCGTATTATGCAGTTACGAAAAAGTTAAACTTGAAAAACTGATTCAACTATTAGATAATGACATAAGTATTATTAAAAAAATACTTTCATTATATTTAAGCCATTGATACTTACGTACAACATAAGAAATCGTATACACAGAAGTGAGTCCCATCGACACAAAGAACCGTAGTACGATGAACATGATGAAGTTAGTCGAAAGTAAAGTGAGGCATCCTGCTATCAGGAACATGATTATGCAACCAATCAGAGTGGGACGGCGACCGAATCTGAGAAGAAATCAAAATTATCTTTCTGATTAAATGTTTCATTGCAATCAAATGTTATTTTTGTATCGTTTACGCCAGCAGATCTCTTTTTACCAAGCTCAAAATAGCTTCACCAACTTGTTTTGTGTTGTAACAATACTAAACGTGGTGTTATTAGTCTAACACCCTCCGGAACTTAATATTCTTAAGCGTCTCACACTTCAGTAGTATGGCGCGTTGTGGGATGATACTGCGATAAGACATTCCTCTGATGTTAGGAAGTAACTACAAATTAGTTTCAGTTGTCATGAAGTAATTTGTTGTTATTTATGACATTTGGACAAGCCAAGCTCGCTATGATTTTGGCTATGTGAATTTAAGTCAATAGGATGCGTTTTTTGATTAATCAGAGCACCACGAAGGTGAAAGTACGTCATTGCTCTAAGATTCCTCCGATAGATAACACCACCAGAGCATCCACTACCTCAATTTTGACATTGATCTGAAGTGAAAGGAAATGAAGTAAAGTTTCCAATCTTAATTGAACTTGTACTTTTTGGTGAAGAATTTTATCACAAAATAAAAACAAAATTCCATTTTTGTGCACGCTAATTTATTTTTACCAAAAAATATTGCCAAAATTTAAACTACAACAACAAATATTAAAAATCAGAGCTTTTACTTATCAAACTTTACTTTAATAGATGTCTTAAAGTTTGAAGACAGAAAAAAATAGCCTATTTAACAACTTTTCAATTATTAATTTGCATGAAAAATGGTTTTGAAACAGTTTTACGGTAAAAAAAAAAAATGTACATACATTATGAGTATTGTGGTCAACCTCTACCACTAAAGTTTAATATCAGATTTATGATAAATATAAAAATGAGGCAAGTTCATCCCAACAAAAAACTTAATCAAATATCATAAAAAATTGATAAAAATATGATAATACAAGGTCAAATGTGCATGTCTTTCAATAATAATAATATCGAAGATTATACTGTCTTTTTCGCTGAGTAACTTTCTTGCCCTTTTATTAATTTAAAAAATGTCCAGACTCATTTTAAACACAACTTCGGCTATCATCCATCTACAGATTAAAGTAGAATCCAAGCCACTACAATACTGGAATACTATCGGAATTACTATTGAAGAGAATTGTTAATTACAATACCATAATGCAGAATATTCAACAACCACCTTGGTATTAAGATGGAAATGTGCATTTAAAAATTGTAATTTATGTACTCACCTGTCCGACAACTGACCACATGTTGTTGCAGCAACTAGGAAAGCGACCATGTAAACAGTTTTAGAAACAGAAATTAGCCATTCTCTATCACAAACTAGGTCCCACTAAAATGATTGCAAGTAAGTAACTATATATATAAAATTATTACAAAATGAAATATTTTTTACTCATTACTTGTAACAAAAGTTAGAAAATGATATAATTCAAGTCATTTACACTTCTTAATATTTGTTCCAAAATAGATTTCATTTTTCACAATTCAAAATCGTGAACATATTCAAATATAATTTTTCCTTGTTTAGTAAATGTTAATTATTTCATTCGCATACTTTTCGAGAAAAATCTACTTTTTCTACTATATTAAAATAAATTAAAGAAGCTCTTGTTGAACAAAATATTCTAATGATCATTCTGTGTTATATACGCTATTAGAAAGAAGAATAAACTAAATTAAAAACATAATATTGTTATTCTGTTTTGCTTAGTAAGACTATTAATCCCATCCTTGTAAATGTCAAACTAGCTTGGTAATTTTTGATGAAAACGAAATGTTTATCTAATATACAATAAACAGACTAAACATTAAGGTACTTTTGCCTTATAAAATATTCTATTACATGAAATGTATAACGCAATAAGTAACAAATATAGTTCATTTAAAAATGTTCTGTAATTATAATTGTAAACTGAAAAAGTTCGTGACTTTGCAACACAACTAGTTTTTAAATATCAATTATTTAAAGAAATTCTTAGAGCTAAGAGCTTAATATTTTCTTATTTATGTAAAGTTTATAAGTAATTTATCTTAGATTGATCGTCATAAAGATATGATTCAATTAACTGATAATAACTTTAATCATCAAACTTATTCATTAAAGTGATGAGGTACATGATATAAATAGATTTATCAATCATAAAATTTGTTTTATCAAGTTATATCACTGCAATGAAATTATATCATTCTATTCAATGATAATATTTTACAGAAGTTACTGACCCAGTTCGTTAAGAATATATTGATCAATTCGATAAAAGATATCAGGCGAAGATAAATTGATTTAATATAACAGCTTATAACAAACATTAATTTATAATAAATTGGTTTATTGCAAAAATTAACTTTTAGTAAATTATTCTTTTATGTGGTTTAAAAACTGTGGTATTGATTTTTGTTTCAACCCACAATTTTTATCAAAACATTGCTCCATAAAGCTTTCTTAACCCCTTATTACGCAAGATTTGACGATATTTCAGTTTGAACAACTCGCGTAAACTTAACAGTAGCTTAACGTCAGAGCTCGACATAGCTACGTGAAGTCATTCTCATTGTTCAATAATATTTCAGATTTTTATTACTGTAGCGCAGTTGATATTTCTATTTCTATATTATTTTGTTTTCGCCAAGTTTCATGCTAAATTAAAGTTATTGGCGTTATAAATTACCAAAAAATTACAACATTTTTGTGGATGCAGCAGCAACCCGGGCAATTTATATCGCCAATGATTTTAAAAACGGATCTAGTTTTGTCTTTTGTTCGCCAAGCGGAAATAGTACATGAAATGATGGGTTTTTTTATTGTTGCCATAATTCAATGTTAACGAACGATCGGGAAGTTTTCAATTTTAAAATAGCAAATTTAGATTTAGAATCGGCATGTTAATTTCAAATATAAAATAATTTAACTATTTAAAAATTGACTGCATTTTATCGAATATTTTATAACTTAAACTATTTGGTTTCAATAATTTGAGAGTATTTAAAAAGTTTTATACAGATATTCTTAACAGGATATTTTTATATAACAAAAATGTCATGCAAAATTTAAAACTTAATTATCGAATGTAATGAAGATACTGTATATTTTTAACTTCATATTATTTTTGAATTAGCTTAATTTATAAATTTTATACAATTTAAAACCTAAAAATTTAAACTTGAAGTTGTCAAAAATAACCATTTTATAAGAGATACTATTTTTTTTTTTTTATTTAGCCGATATTTTTAGTTTTTATGGAAACTTTGAAAAAAAGAATTACTTAGAAATCATTAATATTTAATCTTTAAATCTGGATAACTAAAATAAAATTAAAACATTGTATTGACCTGACATCTGGAACTTTCACGATATTCGTATTAAGTATTTAATTTTTTACCCTCTTTAAGAACTTAAAAATAAAATTGCTCTGTTTAAGATGCATAGATTTAGAAACCTCATTAAGTACTGTACTGTTCAACGGTATAGTCAGAAATGTCTTAATGAACTTTTAAAAATGTTTATTATAACAAAATTTCATTTTCACTTTTCTAATCATATTTTTTAAATCTTGACTACTCAAGGCTTTTACATGCAGTGTATTCATCATCGTTTCTTATCCATGGACTGTCCAAAGTTAAAGAATGCAGACAGAAGTTTAATTTATTTTTTTTAAATGTGCATTTAGACAAACGTATCCTGTCCGACAATGAAATAATACTATGGCTAAAGGAAGCAGAAAATGTGAAATAACTGGCAAAGTCAATTATAAAATATTAATTCATGGTTATGTTCATATTTCCAAGAAGTTATAATGAATGACGAGAATAAATTTAGTAAATAAATGCAGTAATATATTGAACTTGTTTCATTTTCTTAATAAATTGTGAAGGTGACAGAAAGGGAAAATGTTTCATTGATTAACATATTTAGACAAAATATTTTTAAGAAATGACGTACGAAAAATATCAAAATTTAAGAGTGAGATTGATTCAAACAAAAAGGTAACCCATTTTAAATGTTCATATGAATAAATTAATATTTTAATAACTTGGCTACAAATAAAACTCCCAAGTAACAATTTAAAGGTGAAATCTGGATATTAAGTATAATATGGCAACCTTACGAATTGTAGCCATAAAAGCGATTTGTTATTGAATCTAGTAAACAGTTATTTTCTTACAGCAAACCTGAAAGAAATCTCAAGCATTGATTGGGCTATGAGAACGAATTACCGAAATTCCAGCTGTTACGTCAAGTAATGTTAAGTCTACGAGAATTGCTCAAACTGAAATATCGGTAACTCTAATGTAATAAGGGCTTTAGCGGTCTTTCAATTTTTCTCCAGTGATTAAGATAAAAATATAACCTATCTATGAAACAAAAATATTTCATAATCAATTTTTGATGGCGCTGTCATTCGAAATGATATTTTTTTCTGCTATTTTTCCAAAGCAATTTTAAATTAGACAACAAAACAATCTCTTTGATTTATATAACGATGACAGCGCCATCTCTTACTCAGTCTTCATAGATAATTCTAGAATTATATATAATTTGAAATATGATGCATCTTGTTAAGTAATCTATCCATTCATGAAAGCTTGTAATCAAAATACTCGAACAGATTGTGAAAAACTAAGATCAACATTTTTTAAAAACCTCATTAAGTACTGTTCAACAGTACAGTACTTAATGAGGTTTTTAAAAAATGACAGCCCAGTTGAGCTACAAGGGTATACATTTATTCTTATTTTGGTCATCATATTTATCAAAAACAAATCATTTCAATTTTTATGTGTGCAGAAAATTATATTTACATTGCAAGAAAGAATTCTTAGAAGTCATTCCTTTTGCATAAAACAAATATATAATTTTTACCTTTATCGCATGTAAAAAGCCTACTTTTAAACAAAGTGTATAATTAATTGCTTTACATTGCAATTAATTAGTTACATTAATATTTACTTAATAATTCTGCGAGGATCTACTAATTTTTGTAAAACTGTATTCTTGTGCAATTTTCACAAATGTTTTAGCCCATTCATTTTCTTACATCTTTCCCAAAAACTAGATATTCAAAATCAATAAAATCTTGCTTTATAAATCACTTACATCGTCGACCATCGTATGCTCATAAAATGAATGATCATATTCCCAAGATTTGCAAGAAATAATATCTTGTTCAGATCGGGAAGTGACAAAAAGAGATCCATTTGTCAAGACATTAGGGTACATTTTGCAATGACTTCTTTCTAGTACACCAGCCCAGTTGAGCTCCAAAGGTATTGTCTTATTCTTCCATTCCTCCACTGATATGTTTGCTGCTATCACCTGAAAAAATAATAAGTATTCCCAATTATTCCAGAGTCTATTGTTTTGTTATCATAGACTGACGATATTCGCTACCGATGGCTACAAATTTTCCTAAATGCTCGAACAATGAGTATTTTAATATTTTGCTATGCATGTAACTGGAAATATATTTAAAAAGAAATATTTGCATTTAAATTAATTCTTTTCGTATGAATTTCTGCAACTTTTTACTGAAGTATATAGCACAAAAACAAAAGTTAATTACATTTAAAACTAAACTCTATGGCACGATAGCTTATGTGGGCCAAGGCCTACAGTGCCCCTCTGTTTTCCTGACCGAGAGGCCCTGGGGTGCGAAACATATGTCCCGATTAGATGGTCAGCCAAATGCGAAATCCCCAGTGATTAGTTCCCAAGCATATTTGGTATTCAAATTATCGACCCATTGAAGGGGTGAAAGGCTGAATGTCAAAATATAAGGAGAAAATAATTCATTCTTTCTGAGTGGGAGTGAAGGCCCTTGAATTTGGTTTGGGATTCTTTTTTTGTAGAAAACAAACACTGAAAGTATTTATTCTACTTAATCACTTATAAGCTCAGAGACAGAACCTACAATGTTCATCGAATTTTTAGAAAAAATTATCGTTAAGTAAGTACAAGGCAGAAGAATAGATGTATACTTTTGAAACAGATTAAATATTCCCTTTGTGACATCAAAGATGAAATTCTAAATATATTATGTTTTCAAATAAGCTTTGGTGCAATGCGGGAACCAAAGCACCCATTAGATAAATACACAGAAATCAGCAGATATATACAAAAAGATTTTATCTATATAGATGGGACTTGAAATGTATTTTTCATATGTGAATCCCCAATTTTTTAACGAACAAATAATCCTACTTATAAACAAAAAATGAATTCAAAAATTTTATTTAAAATATAAAATGTTAAATTAATGCCCATGAATTGAAAATGTAAGAAATGTCATAATAAGAAACCTATCAATCTATAAATGATTTCAGATCAAATTGCGTTCAAACAAAATTAAGTAAACTCAGAAAATTTGTGCGGTTGAAAAATTCAATCAATGTTATTAATTGAGAAAATTTACTTTTGAAATTATTGCATTTTTGACACCGAAAAGAAAGTTCTAGACAGAATTTCATTTTTTTGTATATTGACTTAAATATTCTAACTAAAAAAAAATTTTTATTACCTAAAAATATGAAAATTTTTAAGAGCCTTCTAAAATACTTTGAAACAAATGCATTAATTTTATCATTATGGCTAAAACATAAAAGTTATATTATTTACTGAAAGTATAGTAAATACAGTACAACTCAAGGTGGCAACAAAATTGCATGGGTTTTGCAAGTTTGTTACATGTACACATTTCCAAAGCGCATATTTTATTTTCTAGATTTCTATCAGTGCAACCCCTGGACACAATTCACTATATAAATATATATTGTTACTTATGATACTTGGACAATCTAAGCTCGGTAAGCCGTTGGCTATGCGAAATTAAGATAGTAGTGTGCGTCTTTCGTTTAACCAGAACAAAACGAAGGTGAAAGTACGACTGTGCTGTAAGCATCTCCGATAGATAGCACCACCAGAGAATTAACTCTCTCAATTTTGGCATTGATCTGAAGGGGAGGAAATTTTCGCCAAATCATTACACCCATGGTAACTGCTCAACAACCGACCACAGGACTTTCAATTACACGGATTTAGCGAGAATATATATCGCATGTACTCGGTGACCCTTTAGTGGCATTAGGAATAAATTTTTTATAATATTGCTGTAAAAAATTTTTTTTAATAATTTGATGCCGTAATAAGAGTTAAATAATTTTATTATGGTAGGAAATACACTCTGAAAATATTATTTTACAGTAAAAATTTTCTCGGCAAAGTAAAAAAGATATTGTTAAATATTATAAACAGTTTTATAATTTTCAAAAAGACACCAAACAATTAACGTTCTAATTTTTTGGATGATGAAGTACAGAAATTCCCTGTGAAAGATTTTTATCTTTATCTCATTCTTAAGGAAATCATTTTCATGTAATTCGTTTATACAAAACAAGTTTTAAATGCACTATTTTAGAATGGCAATAAATAAACCATTTTAGCGAATTATCTTTAACACCAGATATACATAACTCCAAATGAGATTGAATATAGTGCTCATAGGTTTACATTAATTAAGAAGTTATGATACATTTTTTGGAAAATTTAATTTTAATAAAAGACTATTTCTGAAAAATGCAATTATTTCTTTCGCAATGCTTCTATTTTTTTTTCTTTCTTTCTTTCGTGATTTTATTTCCTTGAGTTGGCTCAGATTCAAATATTTTAAAATAATATTTAGCTTTAAAATTATAAGAATGTCTGGAAAATCAATTTAGAGGAATCATCTACCTTTTCTTGAATGTCCTTGCATTGCACAGGAGTTTTTGTGTCAAAAGAACAAAAGCCAAGGGTTTTTGTTCTTTTGACAGATATTCAGGCGCAATAAAACACACTGTATCTTTCTCGAGTCAAAAGTAAATAAACTCAATTTTACAACACCTAGTGTCCTTGGAACTTTTCCAAATATTATCAAAATGGATTTACTTATACTTCTAAGACTTAATTTCAAAATTATAGTTAAAATTCCGCTCTCTTGGTGAAAAATATTTGAATGGCGAATATATTATGTAAAAAATTCATTAGTGAAACAATTATAATCATTTGTTTGAGATTTAAATAGTAAATTACAACATTGTGATGTTATAACGATCCAGTTGTCTCCAGGATTGTTGAATAACTATAAACGCTTTCCTTTTAAACGGCAACATTTATTACATATTAATACACAATCATTAGTTAAGACTTTTTCCCACATTTTTGTTGCTGTTGTCGGCTGGAAATAAAGGGTGCGTTAATTCATTTTTCCAACTAAACTGTAATTTGTGATGGAGTCCGACTTTCTCAGCACACACATGCACTAGGTACCCGTCTATAAGGTAGGCAACCATTCAAAGTCTATTCATACAAAGAAAGGACAAATACAGAAGAGAGAGAAAGTATATCTATGCCCAAACCGAGATTCGAATGACCACTTGACAGGCTGGGTGGGACCCACTTTTTAAAAGATATATATTTCACATCTACCGGGAGCGAGACATCCGATATCTTAGGTAATAAAAAAACCTTTTCTCTCCGGCACGAATAATCCAACATGTCTCCGTATCTCCATTCTCGGCAAATAGCGAAACCAAAAGTTCTTGTTCCAGTTAAATGTCTGACAATCATAAGCATCTTAATAATTGGAATCTTTGTTACAATCACAATTTTAATTAAAATGGAAATGAATCCTAAGCGTCTCACATGCGGGTTCGAATCCTAACTTGAACTTGGATATTTGAAGCGATATGGACTCCTTTTTTAAATTGTACGATTTGATTGAATTAACTCCCGAGGTAAAAGTGAATTCAGAGTGAGAAACAAATTAACAAGTAAGATGCCTCACTGCTTTTATCTTTTGAGAAATTGAAGAGATTTTTTTACAGATCTAATTTTTCTCGTAAGAAAATTTTGACTTTTGAAAATTTTCATTTAAAGATGTTTAATATGAACTTCAAAATGAATCAGCAACATATTTCAATACATTTTTACTTAAAATCAAAATTCAGCGAGACAAAGTGTAATAAACTATGAATTCAAAAAATTTCATTTGAAAAAGTAAAACGTATCAGCAATTTTAACAAACATTCACTTCCATCTATGGCAATAATTGTAATTTGTGAATATATTTATTACAGAATAAACTTAATTTCACGGTCATTAAACTTGAATATCAAAATTAAATATAAAAAAAGAATTCTTTGATACTGCTTAATTTCCTTATATTAAGTGCATAAGATAGATTAGAATTCAGTACTAAATCATGTAACATTCCTTAAGAGTATTTTCTGCGCCAATAATGTTTTTTTATACACAAAGTAGGCTAAAATAAACCAGTGGTAAGACAGCTTAAGTGGTCCAAAGCCTACAGTGCCTATACCTGTTCTAGTGATAGAGAGCCCAGGGATGCAAAGCATATGTCCTGGATGGGTGGTCAACTTAACGCGAAATTCAAAATGTTAAGTTCTCAAACATTCTTGGTACTCAGTTTCTCACCCACTGTAAAACCAAGTCAACCTTGCCAAGCCGGAGGATCAAACCTCGGACCTGCGTCTTGGAAACGCGAATTGCTACCATTAAGCCACCGAGCACAGAGTAGGCTTAAAACATTCGAAATCGTTTAATAATAAGTAAAATTGTAAACAAAACAAAAAAAACTACAGTAAATATATTTATGTGCAAAATTATAATTTGGATTAGAAAATGCAATATTTTACATCCACACAAGATGTTTAAACTGTATAATCAATTTTTTCTTAATTAACTATCCTGGCATGTTAACTAAAGTGTTGATGGTAAACCATATTATCAAGGCAAATTGAATGGTCGATTAATTAATTACACAATAGCCCACAGAAGACAAAACTGCGTAAGATCTGTTTACTTCAACCTTTGTATTAAAAACAGTCTCTAAGTTTCAGGAAGAGAAACTGTGTTCTCTTAAATTTCTTGGCAAAGTGACGAGCCAGAAGTCGCGAATGTATTTTCGTCTGGAATAATAGAAATATAATCTGTTATAAAATGAAGGTAAACAGACGATGATTTGAGTGTATTGAATTAAAAATTATACAAGTGATAAAAATCTTTTTTTTCATACAATAAAGTATCTTAATTGAAATATGTGGTTTTATTTACATTTTAGGTTTCCATTAAAAAAAAGGGGGGGGGGTGAAATTTCATGAAAACTATAATAACAAAGTTTAAGTTCTCGAATCTGTCGAATCAATGGCATTTTGTGCAATGTTGAGGTTTAAAATTATTTGTCGATTTATAAAATAATAAAAGAATTATAAACAGCAATTAGGAATAAGGTTTCTGCGTATATTTTTTTCCGAAACATATTTAAAGAGAAAAATTTTTCTAATTATTTCCCATTAAACTTATTAGGGTAAAAATCCCTAATTTGAACCAAATGTATTAATATCTTGGTAAAAATCATTGATAAATAGCTAGTCAAATGTTACGCTTAAAATATCAAATGCTACGATTAAAATGTAATCAAAGTCCAATTTTATTCACAAATTCGTTTTATATTTATAGCTCGTTTCAAACCAGTAATGAAATTTTTTTTTTTAACTTATTCAAGAATTCAATGCTCACAGTTTTTAAATGAATTTTGTTCCATGGAAAAATATATTTTTTTAACTTTGAAATATTTTCATTTACAAAGCTAATATATATAATTCTGCTCCTTATTTTTTTACCTCATCTTCAATCATTATTTTCAGATTATACGGTTTAAAAACTTTTCATAATGAATTATGTATTTTTCCAAAACTTTTGATCATGATAAAAGGTATTGCTAAAATTTGGAAACTAATTATAAAATTGAAAATAAAACTGCATCAACGAAAAAAATCTTACCATGAGGCACAATTAGCTTAGATAGTAAATGCCAAAGTCAAATTAAAAAAAAACTTTTGGAAAATATGTCTTAGTAATTGACAAAAAAAAAAAAAAATTGAAAATTTAAAAATTACTTTGGTAATTTTTTTTTTTTTACATTACTCCTTATGGGGTATATCTCGGTGATTTATCTATCCCATTGAAATTTAATCTGCAATTATAATATTGCAGTATTTTTAATGAGTTAAATTCATATCAATCAAAATTAACTATGAGGCAAAACAGTTTCCCGTTAAGGGAACACTGTTAATTGACAAAAAAGATGAAAAAAGATAAAAGACATATGGTTGCATTAAATAATAGATATAGAAATTTTTTTCTGTTTCTCATTATCCAGTGGTCGAAGATGCGTTCACTTTAATCTCTGACATACAAAGTTCTTCCGCCGGAGCTCCATGGATGGGGAGAGCAGGGTGCCAGCTCTGCTGTGATCTCGTTAATGACTTTGGTTCAAAATTACTAAGCGTTTTTTGATAATCAAGTTTTCCAAACCTTTTAACCTTGAGATGCAGGGGCTCACCTATACCGGTATATATATGTTTTACTTTACATACTGAATAGTCTCAGCGGCACAGGTGCCGTATCAAGATGCCAAATTCTGAGATTGGCGATTTTTTGACGGATTTTCTTATGTATTTAGCAGCCTCGTTTTTATTACGTCATACATATGGAGACCTTTAAGAATTATGCAGAAAATTCTATTTTGGTAACCCTTGTATTTACGTTATCTTGGCAACATTTCTTCATTGCCAAAAAAATTCAGAATTTGGAACCATGGATTATACGGCACCTGTACCGTCTCAGCTATAATACGATATGAGATGAATATTCCGCCAAAAAGGGATTAAATGTAATACATTAATGAATAAAAATTACACACTATAATAAAATTAAAATTTTGATAAAAAATACAATTATAAAATCAAAATTATCGAAAATATCATGCATTAATTATGTGACAATATAGTTGCATAAATATTACAGTGATTGATTTTTTTTGTGAAATAACTTAACTACAAATTGCTAATTTCTAGAACATGTTAAAAACGAATTGTTAATGAATTAAAATATTAGATGTCATTCTTTTTTTTTATAATAAACTTTTATTACTTCAATTAAACTCTCGTTGGTTTCATTGATTCATATGTGGCTCTGTGTTCACTTTTTGGACAGGAGTATTGATTAAAAAAAACCTATTGAATGAAATGGACTCGAATGTATATGCTGTAGTAAATTTTAATTAATAATATTCAAATTACCGTTATACACACATGTCAATTATGACAGAAAATTGATATTTTGCTTTTTTGGGAAACTCATAAAAGGAACATACTTGCTTACGCAATTTAAGTTAATAATAAACAGCGGAATATATATATATATAGAATAAAAAAATAATTTAGTATAAAATGGTATAAATTTGAATAAATTATAAATTGTTATGTCATTAGTTCAATCCTCAAGAGCGTTCTCGGTAATGTATGGAAATAACTGAGCTTATTCTAATTACGTTGAAATTTATAGTCATATCGTTTGCCCACAGACTACCGCAATACTTATTTCTTACACTTGTGTTAAGAAATATATTTTTTACTTCATTTTAATAAGTTATCATACATTTATTACCATGAAACTTGTTTTAATACTAATAATTTCATGATTATAAAATTAAAATGCTTTTTGTTTAGCATATAAAATGATTTATTCATATAAAAAATAAATTGCTCATATGTTAATTTCTTGGTATACTAATATTATTCATTATTAATTAACAATCCCTTTAAGTTATAATATTATCAACAACATTCTTAAGCTACCCCAATCACATTAAATAATTTCGGCTCAATATTTGATTTTATGCGGAAGTATTTAATGATTTGATGCTATTTATATAAATTTTATAGTTCAAAATAGACATAGATTTTGATTGAAGCAGGTCCTGGTGGGCCGTTAGACGTACTAGCTACTGACTCATTTGGAGTTGTTTTCAAGAGCTGAAAATGCTGTTGATGCTTATTGGACCATCCTATCTGTTCATCAATGGACCTGGGAAAGTGTCTTTGGGGCACATTATCACTCAAGTGTTGTAGACGGGACCACATGACTATATTAATTGGCAGACACTTGAGATCTATGTCCTAATCTGATGCAAAAAATGATTTTCCCAGCCTGTTTGAAGTATGCTGACCACCAGGCCATTTCTGACCATATCATAGATTGTCAAAGGATTTCTTGTACTGATCTTTTCACAAGTCCAATTTTAGTGTTAAATTTTTTTAGTGTGACAAATTACATTGATCTTATTTAACGTTGCTAAACACCGAAGATACGCAATAACCACATAGTTTAACTATTTAAATATTTATAAAAAAAGATTTGGTTAAATATAATAAAACATGATATTTTTATATAATAATTCTCACAGTCAGAGATAAAATATTACTATTGATACTTCTACAGATTTCGATATAGATTTGAGATCTACAAGGGTTCTCGAATAAATTTCTACCTAAGCGATATCATTCCAACTTGATAAGTCACTCTGTCTTGATAATGCGGAAAGTATTCTCTAACTTACAATTAGTTACATGATTGACGTAGTTAGCGTTTACTTACTTCCGCAGGTCTTGCACACCAATGGTCGACGTTCGGAGCGAAAAAAGTCATTATGAGGTTGTGGAAGCAGTGCGGTGCGGCACACAGGAAGAAGAAAACGTAGATTTGCATCTGCCAGCGACCATGTCCTCCGATGATGTCAGTGAATTCATGAGGCACGGGACCGTTCTCCTTCTTCGGCGAATAAGACATGCTCAAGCCGGCAGAGATCTTGCAGTGTACCAACGGCCTGAAATTGAAAATTACTCATCAAAGTCAAGAATAATGCAGTAAAAAGCTTCTGTAATTCCAGCAATTCGCTGGTAGTGAAAAATAACCTTTATCAGAATAGTCAATAAGCATAATATTTCGTATTGCAATAACACAAAAAGTATTAAAGATTTTTATTTTTGCGTGCAAAAGTTACATACTTAAATGTGTAATTTAAATAGTTTTAAATATCATATTGGACTAGTGAATCCTGCCTAGGTGAAGAGAATTCTGCTGATCTCATGACTCTCTCCAGCATGGTTCGCTGTTTCTCTTTGAATGTTTCTTTCGAGATCATCTAAAGTTCGTGGGCAGTCAGTATAGGCACGTGACTTAAGTAACCCCACAAAAAGAAATTACCTAGAACCAAAGCGGGAGAGCGTGTTGGCCACTCCCAATCGTTTCTCACTGAAATGATGCACCCGGATAAATAGGTCTCTGCAACAAATGCACGGTGTTCATTACTCCAACGCATGATGGAGACTGAACCACAATGTCACACACAACCTTATAATATCCTCTCTGAAACGAGAGAGCACGCCACTCTTTATTATTTTTTGCTTTATTTCAATTTAAAATAATGAAGTTATCTTCTTGTATTATTTAATATATCTGAAACAATCCTTCAATTCAAATTGCTTATAAATAACGAAATAGAACAATAGACAAAAAAAAAAGACTGTGCAATGCCAATTATGCAGATTAACTTATAATATAGATTTTTGAGACTATAAAGAGTTAATTTTCTTCATATTTTATATTATGAATGCTCTTTTCAAGATTAATATAGATTTCGCCATTTTATTTTAAATCATTAAATTTAAATATTTTGCAACATTATCTGCAGTCAAATATTTCACACAATTTCATCCTAAAATAGATGCAATCATTTAAAATATTGCATAATCAGTAGCACTGAAATTGTTCATTTTGACAGTGCTATGTTAATTATTTTTATTACCATTAGGTTCCTTTTTGCATTAAAGGGCTAATTCGATATGGGCTTATGCTGTATAAATATCTATAGGGAAGAAATGTTTGATTAATCAGTTATTAATTATTCTTTTGTACACGAGTGCCAATTAGATTGCCTTCAAAGAGAAAGTCGAGCTGGCGAAATAATGAATTGAAGAGCGGAGAGTTGAAGATTTGGCATTCAAGAACAACTTTTTAAATTCCTAAGCAATTACATTGAGTTTCTTAGATGTATTTTGATTTCTGTGGAATTTTTCAATTTTACCTAAAGCGGTACATATTTATTTCTTTAAATTTTTAATTCCTCTGAGAAATCTTCAAGTAGTTTATCTTTGTTTATTTGAAATTTTGGAAATTGCGAATTTCAATAAGATTGCGTTTTAACTTATTTCCTCAGTTCGTATGCGATGGTCTAATCACCATAACAGACTTGCCCAACGATACATTCTTTATAAATTGTGAATATTGCATACTTAAATACACATTGAAATCTATTTTAGGCTGATAATACAGCACCTCTGGCTATACAATTAGCTTCAAAATTGGAGTCTCAAATTTGACAGTACTTTAAAAATTTTATAGATTACATTAAAAAAACTTAAATAACAAATCACATTGGAGAATTAAGTATACAAATATGTAATTCCTCTACGGAATATAGATTTTAAGTGAGATTATTATAATTAATAAAAAAAATAGATAAATTCAGATGAGCTTATACAAATATTTATATTGTGTTCATTTTACAGGCGAAGCTTTCCTTATTTGGGCCTAGCGCCATTAAAAACAAAAGGAACGATATCATAAAAGGAAAGATTTTCGTTCATACATCAGGCCCATACCAAGTGTAACTTTTACCTTGCAACCATGATAATTTGATAGATAAAAATCATGTTCTTACAATTCAAATATAGCAGTTTTAATTTTACTAAAATTATCAATTTCCTAACAATTTTTGAAACTGGTTAGTGGTAGTTATGCTAGTTAATGGTTGCAAAACATTTTTCCGTTGCTATAGAAGGAAGGTTGGGGAAAAGATGATTGATATAAAGCTAGTCAACTATATTTCTGAATAACAAATGTATCTTTTGTATTCCACATAGCCGATAAAAGCCTTAAATGTTTTGCAAATATGACGCTGTCACATAAATACAAATATATATTTGCTGTTAGAGTTGCTTAACACTCCTACGTCGACATGAAGTAGAATCTTCGTTACAGAAGTATCAACTCAGCTACTGTCCTCATGAATCGTCATTGAAGGTCTAGATAACAGATGTGAGTTGATACTACGAAATTATCTTCTTTAAGAAATGTCATACGACTTCTGCGAATGCGTAAAAATTTTTCATAAAAAGTATTATATTTTTTAATGCACTTTATAAGCTTTTTATAAAAATATTATTTAAATCGTAAAATTACTTCATAGATAAGTACAAATTGTGGTGTATTAAGAACAATAACGACATTGGAAAAAGGTAATTTACTATAATTTACAAAATACTTTTAATTATCTGAAATATAACTTAAAAAAAAATACATATATATTTTTGCACAAATTACATTGATTATATATGCCTTGTTTTGTGTTTAAGATTTTAAAACTTTCGTACTTTACCCATTAATTCCTCTAAGTATTTGAGATGAATGTTTAATCTAAAATTGGAAAATATACTCAAATGATTTTAAATTTTTGTAATTATTGACTTATACTATTTAAAGGTTTTATCAAGATAATTAAATATAACTACAAAGCAGAATTATAAAACATTTACTAACTCTCAGTCATTAATTATAGCTACTTCGATTATAAAATTTATGACCAAAAGATTTACATTAATTATTACTAATTTGTAACATTGCTTAAAAACTATTTGTTATAAATTTCAATTTGAAAATTGTGACTAATATCAAAAATATGTCATTACATTATAGCAAATTGTTTAACTATTTTCTGTGATAAAATTGAATTTCTTATCATTTGATTACACCCAAAATATTTAATACACGGTAATATTTGCTTGAAAGTAAACTGACATTAAAGTGTAATTAATAAGAGTTATGTTTTTTTATTCTTGAAATCTTCTAATTATCGAAATTTAATCCAACTATTTGTTATTACGATTGTTCGAGAAGCCTTGTATGAGTTTAACGGTGTTTTCACTCATACATGGTGTATCCGCATTAAGATTGGATTATTATAATAGCATACACCACATATCGACGTCAACGTAGTATCCGATTTTAAGTGGTAAAAATGTTTTATGCTTATCCATGTGGGAACATATTTAATCAATTTTAATTCATGGAGAAAATTTTGTGTTTTCGTTATGCAAGATTATAGGATTTGAAAATGAAATTAACTTTCATGTTCTGAAATTCATATTAAGAAAGTAAAAAATATTTCTATAATACAGCAGAATAAACTCAATTTTGACATTGCATAGAAGATCCTATTACACATGAAGAAGGAAAATAAATCCATCCACAGCATTTCGATTCACAGAAAGATTTTTTATAGATAGCAATTTATACTTATTCTTATCTCGCGAATATGAAAATGAATGACATTCTAAAGTAACCATTCTCAACAGATGGGCATTTGAAAAAGCAGAAACGTGACATCCAAGTTCAACAATGCATGGAGCTGAACCCAAGATCTATTCCGGGAAGGTAATCGCTCAACTAGAACATATCTATCAACTAAATGAAGTAGTTTTGTGAGAATTTATAGCTTCAAAAATTGTGCATAGTGATTATATCCCATTCCTCCTGTATGGAATGTATGGGTTTCGAATTTCAAACATGAATATTGACACGCATTTGTATCTTCTGTTTCAGTAAAATTCCATACCAAATCAGTTAATGGACATGAAGAAATCAAGAATGACAATGAGTCACAGTTGTGCATGAATCTCGTTAACAAGTTCATCTCTAAGTTTGTCCAAAAAAAGACGAATCGTACGAGTTTTCTTATCTAAATAACTTTAACTGTTATAAGCAAAACATATGAATAATATTTGAGCTCACTTTAGTCAAATCTATTAGTTGTCTATATGAGTATCTCCTTTCACAGCATGAAAATGAATCATATTTAACGAAAAATCATGCTAGAAGCCAATCACCAATGATAAAATCTTAAGAAAAGCTTTTAACCGATTGGCTACTCACTATACAGTTAATTGATTGGTTGGTAAAGTTTAACGGCGTAAGGTAATGAGCATTTGACTTCAGTTGGATTCATTTAAGATATAAAGCTCTTCGAAGTCAAATTTTGGAGTTTGATTCCAAACAGTATTCAACAAAAGAAAATGGTTTTTACAATTCTGCATGTGCTACTCTCAGAATGTCTGCTAAGAAGTTTTTTGGACATCCTTCTTTGCGATAAAGAAGGAAGGATAAATGCAGCAAACAATGAAAAAGTTCTTATGGTAGGAATTTATAGAGGATCTTCAAAAGTTTCAGCTGTTTGGTCTCTTTCTTTATTTCCCTTTTTATATTAGTGTAAAATAGAATAGCATTACTTTACCAAATATTTTTATCGAGATTCTGCTCCTCAGATTTTTAAAAAGAGATCCATATTAAAGTTTTTAATATGTATTGTTAAACTAACATAAGAAGGTAAATATATATGATTTAAAATCCAATTCTCTCTCATTTCACCTTTTCTTATAGTAAGAATCAATTGAATGCTGTTCTTTTATTATTTCATATAAAAAGATTGCACTCTAAAATTGCGATTACTATTTTAATCATACAGAAAAATTACTAGAGAACAAATTATGTCGATCCAAAACAATTACTTCCGTTGTAAGAACTTGATCTAAACTACATAAAAATAGGTAAAAGAAATTTATAAGTTTTTCTTAAACTATATAGCATTTTAATTGCATATTAGTGCATTAAATAGAAATTTTCAATATAATACTCAAGAGGATTTATCACATTGGTCGTGGCAGGTGAAGGCCAATTCAATCCCATTTTGGGTATTTGCACTCTATTGTCACATTCTGCTTACGAGAGATTGCTGTAATAGAAGTACCATTGAAATATGCATTCCAAACCATATGAAACATCCAATTCCAAAGTCGAAAATTAACCAACAGCTCTTTCACTAAATGCCCGAATTCTAATCTTCCAGCAGCCGACTTAGCAAATAACGAAACTTAAAAACACGTAGCCTTAAAAAACGTACAGAAAGATACTTCGAAATATTGTTTTCAAGTACCTATCTCCATGTTTACTGGTGAACAGTACCACCAATTTGTTCTCTTGCAACAGAGGAAAAATTCAAAAACAGATTCAGTTTCGAATTGAGACATCGATACAACTTTGGACTGAATTGTAAGATCACCATTTTTTTTAAAATATTTCATTTATCTCATCAAAGTAATCAGAAGCTTTTATTCAGTGTAAGGATGCGAATAATTTGGGACATTTTTTTACATAGGGAGTCCATGAGAATAGATAGAGAATATACCTAACTATTAATAATTATTATTTATATTCCTGTTAGTTCATATTACTGTTGTCGGGGAAAAGCATATTTTAATATACTTTGTTGACTAATTTTTCTACACTTTTTTAAAACCCATATAATTTCGATTTTTATATATTAATTTTATGCTAAATTTTTAAAGCGTTATTTTGTATTACAGGATAATCTTTTTTAAAATGACAGTGTTTGGAGCGCCCTCTAGCGCTATTAAATAACCCAATTAGCACCAAACATGGCATTTAGCCTAATCAAGAAACAAAAAAAAAAAAAAATTCATTAAAAAAATATTTTAGTTCCAAAAATCGCCGCCAGTGCATTTTTGTGGTGCTTTACAGTGCATAAAACGTGAGCAAAGAAAAATACTAACACATACAATCGTACAGTTGAATTATTAATGTTTCTTTACTACATTAACTTC
Organism: Latrodectus elegans; assembly: GCA_030067965.1. NCBI lineage: Eukaryota > Metazoa > Arthropoda > Arachnida > Araneae > Theridiidae > Latrodectus > Latrodectus elegans. The sequence continues at coordinate 46,259,133 of CM057819.1, forward strand.
AGCATGTGTAACTGGTCAACTGGTAACGAATTAGACCACATTCAATGTGATCACCGTGTGTGTGTTCCCAGAAATAATACCGTGCATTCTGTGCACAGCGTTTTCTACAGCCGTACGTAACATATCACGAGGAATATTCCCCATAGTCTTTGTTATGTTGTCCTTTCGAATTAACAAATTTGATATTCCACGTACATAAACTCACGTTCCGTTTACGTGAAAGGCATGGCCACTTAAGGTCGTTTACTTCAGCTGAGATTATTTGTTGGAGCTGTCTACTACTTGCTTTTTTGTAGCCCCTATTTCTGGCACTGTCATCGCACAACCTTCGCATTTTTCTTTGATACCCGAGTTTTATGCTAATTCTCGTTATTGTAAACTACAGCTGCGCCACGAAATGCCCTGGCGACAACTGTTAGAACTAAAATCTTTTTTTTTCATGTTTTGATCAGTTTAAATACTACCAAGTTTAGTGTTATTTCGGCTATTAGATCACGCTACAAGACGCTCTATAATAACAAGCAAAATTAATAGATGAATATAAAAATCAGTATTTAATACCTAAAGATTTAATACTTCTACAATATTAAAGTTCTTGGAATTTTATCCAAAAATAAGCGAAATTAAATGAAGAATCAGCTTTACACACACATTTCAGATAAATATAAAATGTGCATATTTCGCGATTTTAAGTTCCTGGTATCCTAAAGCAAAGTAAAATTGCATACGCAAATTTGTCCTGCGCGCTGGAAACAGTGAACGTAAATAGTATTTACATTTGATAATAACGCAAATCTTTTATGCCCAGTTACACGCTACAAAATATTCTGTTGCGTGTTGCATGAGGAATGGTAATAAAATCTAATTTATAATCACCACTAAAAACGATTAGTAGAAGTAATTCCCAACCAGAACATGTACATTTTATTCAAGTTAGGTAGGAAAAAGTAAGGAAAGAATTGACACACACGATAGCACCTTGACCTAAAGTAAATAAAAAAAAAATCAAACGCTCTGTAGCTTTCTGTACTTCCTGCATAATCCGAAGAAATGAGTTGACAAAAGAACAATTTAAGCAGTCATTCTAAAAATATTTCTCTGCTAACCGTTGAATATGTACACTATTAACATTTACTTTTTCAGCATTTTGATAATCTTCATTACTGTTACGAGTTTATTGTAAATGTTATCAGGTCAAAGTTCGGAAAAAAAATATTTGACATGGAAAATTACTTGCAGCTTACAATATGGAAAAAAAATTTATACAAATATTTCAGTGAGGGGTTATAAAATATAAGTGAATTATCATAGAAAATTTAAAATGTTATTGTGAAAAACAACCCAAAAATCATAAAACCGAAAAATCAAAAATAATTATTGTTGTCATGTGCATGACAGGCTGGCGTTATGGGGTGCGCTGCTCCACTTTTCCAACCATTTTTTTCCTTTTTTTTTTTTTTTTTAGGTGTGGAGTCCAACTTCCTCAGTACACACATGCCATAGGGACCCGTTTATAAGGTAGGCAACCATTGACAACCCATTTATACAAAGAAAGGACAAAAGACAGGAGAGAAAGAGTACATCCATGATCGAACCAGGACCTCCCTATCCACAATCAGGCACGCTGACCACTAGACAAGTTGGGTGGCAGAAATAATTATTAAAAAGTACAATTTAAGATATTTTAATGCCTACTTTCAAAAGTTATTAAGATAAATATAAAGCATGTTTTTTTTAATAAGCTAAAAGCTCGAGACTGATTTTCATTAATAAAATAATAACATTGGTCATTGCATTATTTTTCAAATATTTCTCAGATATCAAGAAAAATTAAGCTTTTTATTCATTTACAGACAATGCATGTCTTGTTGCCTAAAGATGTCAAGGTCAATTTGGTTTGCTGGTCACTCAGTCATTTTTATCACATGAGGTCGAATTACATTGGGATCCACTCCTGAAATCGGATTCTAAGCCATTGAAAATATTATATTATAACCCAAAATATATATACGAGGGTTGCTATTTATATTTCTGGCCTTGGCAACAGTAAGTGTTGCTAGGCGACCGAAGACGATTTTAATCGAAAGTTTGATGTTTTTAAACATAAATTCAGCAGACGATTTACCATTATAGTTTTATTTGTGTTGTTGACAGTAAATTGAAAAGTTCTTCTCTGTCAAAAAATGGAATTGAATCGTGAACATTTTCGTGCCATTATTTTTCATAACTTTCGACGTGGATTGTCAAGACAAGAGTGCTTCGATGAACTTAATTCTTTATACAGCGATAAAGCGCCATCCTACAACACTGTAAAAAATTGGTATAACGAATTTAATCGTGGTCGATGTTCGATCCAGGACGAATCCCGTGCAGGTTGTCCAAAATCCGTTGTTGTGCCAGAAAAGATCAATGCTGTGCGTGAACTGATAAAGCAAGATCGTCATGTGACATACCGTGAGATAGAGGCGTCTTTGGACATTAGTATGACTAGCATCAATAAAATATTGCATGAACATTTGAGCGTAAAAAAATTTGTTCGCGTTGGATCCAGCATAATCTGACAAACGCTCAAAAAAAGGCTCGTGTCGATTGGTGCAAGGAAATGTTGGAAAAATACATTCAAGGTACATCAAAGGCTGTGTATAACATCTACACAGGTGACGAATCATGGATCTATGCATATGAGCCGGAAACAAAACAGCAATCAACTGTATGGGTCTTCCAAGACGAGGCAAAACCAACAAAAGTTGTTCGAGGAAGAAGCACATCGAAACAAATGATTGCCTGTTTCTTCGGCATTAACGGTCATGTGGCAACAGTGGCGTTAGAGCAACGCAGGACGGTCAATTCTGAATGGTACACGACCATTTGTTTGCCAGAAGTCATCGGAGAAATTCGAAAAAAGCAGAAGAACAGGCGAATCATTCTTCATCATGACAATGCGAGCTCTCACACATCGACTCAAACAAAGGCATTTCTGACGGAGCGAAAGATCGAACTGATGGGTCATCCGCCGTACAGCCCTGATTTGGCACCCAATGACTTCTTATTCCCACACATCAAAAATAAATTACGTGGACAACGATTTTCGACCCCCGAAGAAGCGGTTGATGCATTCAAAACGCATGTTTTGGAATTACCTCAATCGGACTGGAAAAAGTGCTTTGAAAATTGGTTCAAACGCATGCAAAAGTGTATTGATCATCATGGAGAATATTTTGAAAAACAATAAAACCAATTTCGATCCTACATATTTGTTTTTTTATTATTAGGCCAGAAATATAAATAGCAACCCTCGTAGGAATCAAATACATGAATTTTTAAACGGGAATCTACAGAACTTATCATTTAACTAACAGTTCGGCTATGAACAAGGTCAAAAATATTTAATAAAATTTCGATCTTTCAAAAGTGGTTAAAAGTTTTGGAATATAATTCGAATTCTAATCTTCTTAAACACATTTTAATAAACACATCACAACATTATTTGTTTTAATTATAATACTCACTTTTCAATAACGTTCAAACTTATTTTAAGATTTGTGAATAGATCAATTAATTCATCATTTTCTTGACTGACTTCAATGTATGCATATATTGGTTGGACTAGTAAGAAATCAAGCCATTACTGTATCTGTGGAAAAGTTTTTATCATATATTTACTCACTCCCGACATTGAATTCTTATAATTGTAGAACAAATAATAAAGTCAGCTACAATCGATAAATTATCGTTTTGAAATATATTATTTCTTAAAGTTTTACATTTGGTTCTAGTAGATAACGTATCCGATTAATTCTAATGCATCGATATCCACTAACAATTATAGATCAGATTGCATTTAAGCTTGAATGAAACACTAAATCAAGCTTTCTTTCATCTGTCAATAAGAAAACTTCCAGCCACTACTTTTTGAAAACATTTGCATTTCGCATTACATAATGAAATCACATTTCGAAATATGAGTCAATAAGAGAGTCAAACTTATCATATTTATCTTAGTAAGAAGTGGACCAAAAATAATCGCATTGAAATATAAAAAAATGTTTAAAAAAAATATTGCGAGACAACTTGAAAATAAACATCGTTCAATTTTCGGAGAACATAAACATAATTCTTTCCATGTTGTAAGTAATTATAAACAAAATTTTCTCTCTTAAAGATAAGTAGTGTTGATAGAATCATAAACTTTTTGTTTGGAATGCGTATAAGAAAGGCTTATATAAGAGAAATCAACTAAATAAGTTTTCACGGTTTAATATTTTGAAATTGCTTCAGAAATTTGAACAAACTCATTTTAATTATAGAAGTACATGGAGAATATTTGCTTACATTATAAAGTATATTTACAATTTTATTGCTATATTACACTTTAACAAAATTACTTTTTAATTTGACTACTTTTTTTTTTTATAAAAAAACAATTATATGCAAGTTAAAAGTTTACCTCTGGCTTAAAATATACTCTGAACCGAGTATTGATGTGGCATATCATTCAATAATCGTTTTTTCAGACAAAGTCTAATTAGATCGATATTTATGGATTAAAGTGAATTCCGAACCATTAGGCACACTGAAATACAATGTGGGATTCAAACCAATGAACTACTGAATCAAAGGTTAAAGCAGTGTCTCTCAACCGCTGGTCCTCAAGAAATATTTTCCAGTCCGCGAAATATCTAGCTATCTATCCAAAATCCAAAGTGTCATTGGCCGACAATCGATATTAAAAACAGCACCTACATTACAATAATTGTAGTTTATTGGTTTAGAAAATAATATGATTAATGACGAAAAACATAACAAACTGGCAATTATATGTATCTAAACGCCTTTCATAATTTCTGTGTCGTACACTCAGTGAACTAGTTAGTGAGCCTTTATCTGCCTTGAGCATCGTAGATTACTTGAATGATGAATATACATCGTATAATAATTTATAAACTTAATTTTCTAAATATTCTTTAAAAATTATTTTTGTCTTTATGATTTATTTATATGTAAAAATTGTATCATTGGGTTGAATTATTAAACTGACCGCAGTCGGCGAGAACATACCAAAATATTCTACCGTTCCTTGAAGTAAATGCGTTTGAGAAACACTAGGCTAGAGCACTAACCTTTGATTCAATAAGACTCATAGCACCAGTTCAGCGGTACAAATTGCCTTTATTTTAGTTTGCTTGGTGTGTTTAAAAAAAACGAGGTATTTCAGGATCTTCTATTGTTCTTAAAATTATTCTACCTTTTTGGATTCATGGAGATTGTCAAGCAAAGCTAGACAATCTGGAATCAGTAACAATAAGTTGGAAGTTGCAGTTACAATTTCTTTTCATCTTAAATTAAGGGAACAATTCATTCCCAAAAACTATTAAAAAATTCCACTTAAATAATTTGACTGGTGGGATAAACATGTAAAATAATTAATAAGTACACTCATTACGATCAAAAATTCTCATATAGGATCTTGGAAAATATATTTCCCAAGATAAAATTAATTCTATTCAACGAATTTTATAAACAAAAAGAAATACTCAGAAATTCCTATAATTTATACCTATCATTTTTTTCTGTTAAATACTACTCCATCTTGAATGAAGATATTTCTATCACTGAAAATTTAGTTGAGGTCTTATAAATTTTATTTGGTTTGATTTTGTTTGTCTTCTTACTGTGATTTTCTCCACATTCATCAGAAACCTAAATTTTTAAGCAGATTACATTCGTCTTGAAACATCTAACTCTAATATCGAAGATCATACCCTCGAACTTTTAAACTGCAAGTTAAACCATTTCCAGTGATTATTTGAGTTTGGTGTGATAGGGGAATATTTGTTGCGATTCCTTTCTCTTTTTTTCGACTGTATCCAACTTCTATAGCGGAAAATTAATGCAGTCAATTATCTTAGACAAACAAGTTTTGGCAAACAGTAATTTACAGACACAAGCCAATACTTACAGACATAATAAAAATATATAAAAATATTTTTAAAATAAATTTTATTTTACAAAACTTTTATAAAAAAACTTTTATTAGGATATTATAATAATAAAAAGGATTATAAGCACTGCCCCCCATAGTTTTCCAATAATTACTTTTCATTATCACATACATTTAATGAATTCTTATCAATATTGATACATTTAACATTAAATAAGATTTAAATACATCGTTGATTATCAGTTGCTATACAGATAGCTTTAACTAAGCAATAAACATATTTCTTTGCTATCAGCCATCTAAATAAGTTTAATCTTTTATTAATTATCAAAACAGGAGAAAGTCTTAAGCTATAAAATCCGAGATAAAATATTTTATTATAAAAACTTATCAAGCCTTCCGCTAATTCTGATGGAATTTATTGAATCAAAAGATAGACATGTCAAAGAATGAATTATGGAAACGAATATGACCTTGTAGCTTGGTATTTTTCTCTTAAATTCATAAAGTGAATTCCTAAGGTTTGTATTTAAGAGACGCTTCCGAGGAATGTTTATTCTTCCGGAACACATGACAAAGGCCGAAATATTTTTTTCAAGATATAGATTCGTCAAAATGATTCTTCGACTTCGGGAATGAAATAAGGGGAAAAGATTGTCATAAGTTGCTCATAAGGATGAGCCATGACAGTTTCATTGATGAAGTTGGATTGACGTTTAATCCATGCCTGAAGTTTTCATTACTTTGATTTCATTCTTGATTAATTTTAATACATGATCATGATAAATGCTAATCAACTAAACATCATAAATATTTACATTTCCGGATTCATTCTGCACAAATATTTTTAATAAGCGTTTAAGTCTAGTGAATAAACAAAAAGTTTTTTTTTTTTTATCCTTTCTGCTTTTATTGAGTTATTCTTTTGAAACTATCTTCATAAAAATTCATTGATTATTCTTTTAATGTGGTTTAGATTGTAAATCATTTTTAGGAGGGATAGCATTTAAGGATTTTTACAATAGAGATGTATTGCATTCTGTATACTTCAGCATTTTTTTAAACTAAAAATTTAATAAAATAATAATAGAGTTTAATGCACAAAGTTTTGATGAAAGCTAAGCAATAATATCATTCACAGAATTTTAGGTTTTCAAATGACGAGCCGATAGCTCAATGATCAGTGCTCTGGATTTCTGTCTCATGGGTTCGATTCTCATTTCAGGCTTAAATGCTTACAAGGGCTCGAAATCAATTTTAAACTGTAGGTTCCCGTTAAATAACTCACATTTTTTTAAAAAAAGTTACCATTAATTTATAAGCATCTCAAAAATAAAATAACATTCATTAGTTAAAATATAAAATGAATTTCACTTACAATTCATTTTATGAAAAATTTTTCTACATCAAATTGATTGATGTATGTATGTATACAAAAACCTATGTATTCTTTGTACGGCAAAAGAACGATATGCACGAAATTGAAGCGTTATTAATGGCTGCAAGAATTCGTGAAAGTAATCATTTGTTATTTATATTAATAACTTAAGTCTGTTGTAAAGCATTTTTATAAAAGCCTTTGAATGACATCTGTTAGATATACATACATAAATACAGATAGGTACATACAAATAGATACATACATACTTACAGACAGACACAGAGAGGCAGTCAGAGAAAGATTCATGAACGGCAAGAGAGAAACTTGTAATTCTTACACGATAGCCCCCCAAAAGACTAGCATTCATATCTGCATATCATGACCTAGTGGTAGAGCATTACTCTTCAGAAAGAAAATTCCTTGGTTAGATTATTGGAAAATGGGAGACGAATATTGTACTTCTACCTGCACATCTGTCTGGGTGAGGGATTGGGAATATTCCAAATTTTCCGTCTTGTGTCTATCTATGAATACTGTTCACTGTGTATGAAAAGTTCTCATGAATTGCCATTTACTCAATAGAGATTGAATCTCTAATGACGGTCTTGGTCCTTTTTACTGTACATTGTGCTGTTTAAGAGCACATTACCCTATAGACATACATGCATAAAGAATTAGAAGCACAAAACTTATCTTCCGTTATTTAGCAATTGCTGAAATCGAATCTGGAGCCTCACACATGGAAATGCTCAAGTCCTACTATTAGGTTAAAGTGAGCTCACATATTACTGATACATAAGCAAGGTTTTGCTTATAGCAATAAAAGTTGTTCAGATTTAAAAAAACGCGCACAATTAGTCTTTTTTCTTATAAACTTAGAGATGCACGTGTAAACTAGATTCGTGCAACTTCGATTCACTGTCATTCTTAATTTCTTCATGTTCCTTAACTGATTTCGTATGGAAGCTTGTTGAAACAAAAGATAGAAATGCGTGTCAATATTCTTGTTTGAAATTGAAATTCGAAACCCATACATTCCATACAGGAGGAATGATGTTATAATCATTATGCAATGTTGGAAGCTATAAATTCTCGCAAAAATACTTCACTTAGTTGATAGATATGTTTTTGTAGAGCGATTACCTGCCCTGAATGGAAGATCCTGGGTTCAGATCCAGACATTGTTGAACTTGGATGTTTCGTTTCTGCTTTTTCGAATGCACATCTGTTGAGAATGGTTACTTAAGAATGTCATTGGTTTTCGAATTTGAGAGATGTGTTTGAATACATTTAACTTAATATCTATAAAAATTTTTCTGTGAATCAATTTGCTGTGGATAGTTCTCATTTTTCATGTTTAAGGGGATCTGCTATGCAATGTCAAAATTGAGTTCCTACTGTAGTATTAAAATGTTTTAAACATTCTTAAAATGAATTTCAGAACATGAAATTTGATTTTATTTTCAAATTCTGTATCATTGCAGTGATTAAAAGAAATATACAGAAATCTTTTACGTGTTTTTAGTTTTAGGTTAAAGAATTTTTTTTCGTCACTTTGAATATTAACTTTTGATCAGAGTAAAGCAAACTTATTTTTCTAAAGAATTATATGAAATCCCTTTTCCATAGAAATGTCACAAATAAGACTTTAAAGAAACTATTTTTATTAGATTTAAAATGGCACAATATATCATATTAAAAGAAAAAAAATAAAATTTAGCGTATAATAATTTAATAGTGGTTTTTGGAATACAAATTTATATTTAGTATAGCCCTCTTTAAATTTTAGGGCACATTAATTTAGACTATTATCCCGAATATTTTCATATCCCATCAATAAACTATAAACATTTCATAAAGGGATATATATACATGTATTTGCAATTATAATAAACACCACACAAAGTTTTAATTCACTTCCTTCTAGTACTCCAGTAAAATTCAAAATTTTCTCCATGAATAAAAATTGATTAAAGATGAGCCTATATGGATTAGCAAAAAAACACCGATTTGTGCTGTATGCAGATATAGCATGTATGCTTGAAAACACCGTTAGAAACATATAACGCTTGTCCAAAAATCGTAAATAATAAATACATGGATTAAAAAATTCGATATTTAGGAGATTTTAAGAATAAAAAACATACAACTCTTATTATTACAATTTAATGTATACGTTTACTTTTATTTAAATATTATAGTGTTAAATATTATGGCTGAAATCAAATAATATTAAATTCAGTTTTATCACAGAAAACAGAAAATTTGCTATAATGTAATTACAGCTTGATAACTTTTTTGATATTTGTCACAATTTTCAAATTGAAATTTATAACAAATAGGTTTTTAAGCAATGTTACAAATTAGTAATAATTATTGTAAAACTTTTGGACATAAATTTTATAGTCGAAGCAGTTATAATTAATGACAGAGTTTATATATATATATATATAGTAAATGTTTTATAACTTCGCACTGTAGTTATATTTAATTATATTGATAAAACCTTTAAAAAGTATAAGTAAATAGTTACAAATTCTCTCTCTCTCTCTCTCTCTCTCTCTCTCTCTCTCAAGTATATTTTCTATTTTAGATTGAACATATATCTCAAATACTTAAAAAAAATAATGGGTAAAGTACCTTTTTTAATTTTACTTTTTGAAGTTTTACTTTGAAATCTTAAACACAAAACAAAGGATATATAAATGAATATAAGTTTAAAAAAATAAGTTTTCTCGAGTTATTTCAGATAATTAAATCTTTGCGAGAATAAAAAAAAAAATGAGAAAAGTAAATTACCTTTTTTCAATCTCGTCCTTATCCTTCATAGTCACCATTCATATTTATCAAGTGCTTTTACGTTAAATAATATTTTTATAAAAATATTATAAATTATATTATAAAAATATAATGTTGTTTATAAAACATTTTTATATATTCAAAAAAATCGTATAAGACATTTTTTTAAAGAAGAGAATTTCGTAGTATCAACTGACACAGGTGCTTATCCGAACCTTCAATAACGATTCATGAGGACAGCAGCTGAGTTGATGCTTCTCTAACACGAAATTTTTACTTATCGTCGACGTAGAAATATTCAGTAGAAACTTTAACGATCAAATATTTATATGTATTTATGCGATAGCGTCAACCTAGCGAAGCGGCTATTTAGAATACATAAGATGCATGCGTAATTAAAAAATATAATTGATTATCATAATCAATGCTCTTTTCCCCAACCCTTCTTCTACAGCAATTGAGAAAACATTTTCTACAACTAATTAGCATAAATAGCTATCACGAAATTGATAATTTTAGTATAATTGAACCTGCCATATTCGGATTGTAAGAACATGATTTTTATCAATCACATTATCATAGCCTCAAGGTAAGAGTTACACTTGGTATGGGCCTGATGTATAGACGAAAATCGTTTCTTTTATGTGTTCAATTATTATTCTTTTTTCCTGAAGTGAATTGTTGATATTTCTATGGTTAAATAAAGGCTCTATTGAAGTATCTCCAAATTATTAAGCCTTAAATTATAATTTGTTTAGTTTATGCGCAAACGAGCTTTCAGTAGAATTAAACCTGATGTACTCGAATTGTAAGAACATGATTTTTACCAATCAGATTATCATGGTCTCAAGGTAAGAGTTACACTTGGTGTATGGGCCTAATATATAAATTAAAATCGTTCCTTTTATGAGTGAGGGTCTTTTTTCTGACGCAAAATCCAAAAAGAACATACTGCGCCAAACGAAAGTTTAAAATCCTATCAGATCAGAATAAAATATCCATTATAAAATTGGCGAACAAGTTCCTTGCAGTAAAAGATTATAAATTTGAATCTTATTTAAAATTTAATTTGGAGTAAAGAGAATGCATTATAAGCAGTGCAAAATTCTGATAGTCCTTTAAGAAAGCAAAGAGATTTGAATGAGGTATTTCCCCAATCAAGTCCAATAAATTTAAGACAGTGTTGTGGAAAAACGTAAGACGAAGATGGTTAAAATTAGGACATTCAATTAAGATATGATATACAGTTAAAACTATTTTACAGCTCGAACATACAGATGCAGGTTCCTTAAATAAAATATAACTATGTGTCAAACGAGTATGACCGATTCGAAGTCTCGATAAAATAACGTCAGCACGTCTGTATGAGATATTACTCCAGTTCCGAATGAGAGGTTTAACACAGAAAAGTTTGTTTCTTGCGTATTCCAAGAATTCTGCCAAATAGAATGCGTACATTCAAAGATTGAATGTTTGATATCAGCGTAAAGGATTGCTTGGTCTTAAAGGGTCTTCACCTTCTTTAGCAGCTGAGTCTGCTAATTCATTGCCAGTAATACCGACATGACTAGGTATCCAGCAAGACAATATTTCGAAACCATTATGAGACATTTCATTGAACAAAGCTAAGATTTTATAAACCAGGGGATGAAAGTGTTGAGGAAGTTTGAGCTGTTTCATAATGCTCATACTGTCAGTATAAATGCAGAATTTGCGGTTGCGAGAGCACTTGATTATGTTAAGAGCTTTCAAAATGGCAACAATTTCAGCAGTATAAATAGAACAGATTGACGGAAGACCATAACTATAGATATTAGTGCCATAAACTATGCCACAGCCGACGTGTCTTTCTGTTTTTGATCCACCAGTAAAGATTGGGAAGTAATCCTGAAATTGATTCCGATGAATAGCATAAATTTGTTTGAAAATTACGGGATCAGTATGTTCTTTGTTAAACAGAGCAAAGTTGCTTAAACAGCGTATTTAGGGAAAAGCCCATGGGGGAATACTATTGTAGTCAGCAATCTCAACTGGAGTTAAAAGATCAGCTTCCTCTATAAGAGGTTGAATCCTAGCATAAAAGGGAGGAGTGCAAGAAAGGCGAGCGTTAAAAAGTCTATTTAACATAGAGTGAACTCTAGCAGACCTTAGTGGATGGTTTAGAGTAGAAAAACTCTTGAAATAATAATTAAGGGAAAGCTTGATGCGTCGAAGTTTTAAAGGAGGTATGTTGCAGTTAACATAGAGACTGTCGACAGGTGAGGTATGAAACGTTCCACTACAGATACGAAGTGCAGCGTGATGAATCGGGTGTAACCATTTTAGGGCAGACTTTGAAGCTGAGCCATAAGCCACACTCCCATAATCGATACGGGATAATATAACAGACTGGTATATTCTGCACAATGAGATTCGATCTGCACCCCAAGAAGTATTGGAAAGAACTTTTAGTATGTTAAGAGCTCTTTCGCACTTCTTGCGCAAATGTAATATATGGGGCAAGAAGGTAAGTCTGTTATCAAAAATTACTCCAAGGTATCGTAACTCTTTAACAACAGGAATGGATACCTCCTGAAGTTGGATATTGGGATCAGGGTGAAGGCCACGTTTCCTACAAAAATGGATGCATCTGCTCTTACTTGGTGAAATGGTATAGCCATTTTTGTCACACCAGTCAGTAATTTGATTTATAGCCAACTGTAGCTGTCGTTCAATTGAATATATATCTGAACCTTGACAGGAAATCTGCAAGTCATCCACGTAAAGTGTACTTTTAATACAAGAAGGTAATGCAGATAAAATCTTGGAAATATAAATAATAAATAATGTTACACTAAGTACACTACCCTGAGGAAGCCCTCAGTTTGAACAAATGATCTAGATAAAACAGACCCAATGCGCACTTTAAAACTTCTTTTTTGTAAAAAGTTTTGAATAAACAGTGGTAGGTTACCACGGAGTTTAAAGCTATGTAAGGTCCGAATAATTCCATAGCGCCAGTTTCTATCGTAGGCCTTCTCAATATCTAAGAATATTGATACAAGATGGTTCCTACGAACAAAAGCGGTTCTAACGTCATTTTCCAAATTAATAATATTGTCTAACGTAGATCTACCCAGACGGAAACCACTTTGCTGCTGACGTATACACCTATTGTTTTCTAAATAAAAAACAAGACGGTTATTTACCATGCGTTCCATTGTTTTACATAAGCAGCTAGTTAAGGCTATAGGACGATAACTTAAAGGGTCTTTAGGATCTTTTCCTGGTTTTAGTATGGGGATAACTATTGCTTCTTGCCACCTAGAAGGGAAAATAATTTCCTGCCAGATTCTGTTGAAGAGGAACAGGATATTGGTAAGAGAAACTGGGCTTAGATGGCGGAGCATTTGATAAGTAATTCCATCTGGACCTGGGCTGCTATTATGGGTCTTGGATAGAGGCTTTTGTAGCTCATACATGTGAAATTCGTAGTTGTAGGGCAACTGTTCAGAATTATTAAAATTTATGCTGATCTGCTCAGTACGACTCTTATACTCTTGGAAAAAAGGTGTGCAAGAGTCAGATTTGGACACACCAGAGAATGTTTCGCCAATTTTATTAACTACTACTTCGGGAGAAGAATAAACTGCAGTGTTAGTATTCAATATCGGGAAAGAGAATTCTTGGTACAGCCATTAGCTGCTTTAACTTTTTTCCAAACAAGCTTGCTAGGAGTGCTAGATGTAATATTTGATGTATATCGCATCCAAGAGTCCCTTTGACTTTGACGACGAATCTTGCGGGCTACAGTCTTTGCTTTCATAAAGATAATTAGATTATTGGTAGTAGGATGTCTTCGAAAAATGTTCCAAAACTTTTTTTTGTTCACGGTAGGCTTTTGCACAGGTTTCATTCCACCAGGGTTTCTGCAATTTTCGAGGACGAGAGGAATATTTTGGAATGGATATTTCAGCAGCTTTCATAATAGTATTTGTGGCTTAAATAACAGCATCATTTATATCAGCGTTTGTAAACATTTCTTCTGTAATAATTGCCAGTTCTGCAAAAGAATGCCAGTCTGCCTTATGATATTTAAAAGTGGCAGGTTGTAAGCCATTAGAAGGTGGATCAGCAAAAGTAAGGATTACAGGAAAATGTTCACTGTTATACAAATCATTCTCAGTGGTCAGGTCCAGATGAGGAAATAAAATAAGAGAGCAAATAGCCAAATCTATGGAATGAAATGTTTTCGTAGGAGAATGAAAGTGAGTTTTTTCATCGTTATTTAGCAGACAGAGGCAGTGATCAGTTATCAGTTGCTCGATCTGTCGTCTTCGAGAATTTGTATTAGTACTTCCCCATAGAGCACTATGTCCATTAAAATCACCTATTAATATATAAGGAACGGGAAGTTGTTGCAATAGTTTATTTAAGTTGCTTTGGGAAATGACATTACGTGGGGGTAGGTAAATGTTACAGTCAGTGATTTGAAAATTAATGTGTATCTCAACTGCCACAGCTTTCAGCGAAGTACGTAATGGGAATATTGTGAGGGGGTAGTTATTCGAAGCAAGAATGCACACCCCACCTGATATAGAATCATCAGGTATGTCCAATCGATAAGGCGTGTAATCTTTTATTTTCCAAGTAGTATGAGGTTTCAAGTTGGTTTCTTGGAGTGTTAGACAAGCAGGAGAGTATGAATTTATTATGTCTTTAATGTCAGATATATGCGTGCGGAGTCCATGGCAATTCCAAGAAATAAGAACTACCATTATGAAGGGTTCTTTTTACGGTGACGTGATCTGTTCTTCGTAATCAACTCAAAGTTATCAATATCAGTATCCATATCGCTATGGCTGTCTGTAGGAAGGCTGGCTTTGAAAGCAGTTACATTTGATTGATCTTTAATCTTAAGCTTTTTTCTGTTATCAGAGTCACTCGTTTTTTGTGGCTTTATAAATATGGACTTTTCTGTATAGGTTTGCTTTGTGTTTCAGGTTTAAAAAAGATAATTGATGAAGTGTCTGTTTGTACAGCAGTTGAAACTTTTTTTTCAGTACATGGGCATATGGTTTCTTTAAATTAATTGCTGTATTTTGCAGTTGTTTTTTAGCTTCTTGATATGATATCTTTTGCGTCGTTTTAATCCGTTGAACTTCTTTTTCATGTTGCCAGTGTGAGCAGGTCTTAGAAGATGCGCTAAGGTTTTCTTTACAGTTTATACAAAATGGTTCAGATTTACAGTCAGATTCCTGGTGTTCCAGACTTGAGCATCGAGTACATGTAGCTTTTGATCTGCAAAACATTTTAGAGTGTCCAAATCTGTTACAATTAAAGCATCGTATGGGGTTTGGGATATAAGGTCTTACGGGACAGTTCAGGTAACCTGCTTTTATTGATTTGGGAAGATTGGGACAGTCAAAAGTATCAAATTTTTTGTTGGGAAAATTTCTTCACCTCGATGGATGATGATTCGACGGACATTGCAGACTTTTTGGTCTTTTAATTCTTCCAGGATCTCAGTTTCAGATACTGATAAAAGGTCTATCTCTGAAATTACACCACGGCATTGATTGAGTGATTTATGACTCGAGGCTATGATTGGAATTTCTCCAAAAACTTTTAAAGATAAAAGAGTCTTTGATTGTAGAGCAGATGAACTCTCGATTAGTAAATCTCCTGATCTTAGCTTTTTTACATTACTAGGTTCTCCTGCAACTGCCTTAATCTGTTTGAGAATTTTGAAAGGTGACATTTGCTTAAGCATGCCCTCGTTGTTCTGTATTAATATGAATTTTGGGTAACCATTTCCAAGTCTGTCAAACTTATTATCAATTTGTGACGAGTAAGGCCCTCGCCGCGGCCAGAATTTTTTGGACCCATGAGAAAGAGAAATGTTCATCCCAGTGGGCCCCCGCCCATCACAGAGCCCAACAAGGGAAGGCAGTTACCGGCTCTGGCAAAAGCCAGCCTCGGCACTTACCTTAGGGGTATCACCAGTATATAGTACTACATGTTGGGTTGAGGATTTAGCGAACATGTCCGCACAACCCAGAATGCAGGACTAGCCCTACAGCACCATGCAAGGAGTAAAATAAAATCCTAACATAGCACCAGCCGATTGACTGAGAGCGGGCTCACTCTAGCCACCCGTCTACAGAGAAGCCTGGGCCAAAGGGAACGCTAAGGGACTCCAGGACACCAATTTCCCCCTTACTGGACGCCATACACGGCTAACATATGGGGTGGAAGACCAAAGGGAAAAAATGGACGTAAAACCCATTGAAAAGCAAGAAGTCTTGATCTCGACGACGACAAAGAATAGGAAAAGAAAGAAAGAAAAGTAGAGGACAGGAGGAAAAAAAGGATAAAGATCGCTAGGGTACCTTAGGATAGCGACACCCATATTTACCTAAAGAAGGTAAACCCCTGAGGGATGGAAAGGGGAAGAAAAGAAAGAAGAGGACAGATCGCTAGGGTACCTTGGGATTGCGACACCCATATTTACCTTAAGACGGTAAACCCCTGAGGGGGCGTTCCTTTTATGAACAACAGCGAATGAATAGAACTTAGTACCTTCTGTATGAAGACCACACAATGGTACAAAAGGTAATACTAAAGTGATATTGCATTTTCCAATGTTTTTATGGATCCCATAGACCTGCTTTATAAAGACAGTCAACAAGAATAATTCAAAACATTAATTTTAACCATATCACATTTGTAGAAATATCTCATAAGAGACAGCTTTTGTAATTTTGATCAATTTAAGAAAATGAAACTGTAATATAAAACTTAATTGTGATATAAATAGAATTGTAAGAACATGATTTTACCAATCAGATTATCATGGTCTCAAGGTAAGAGTTACACTTGGCCTAATGTGTATAAGCGAAAATCATTCCTTTTATATATTCAATAATTATTTTCTTAAAGTGAAGTGTTCATATTTCTATGGTTAAATAAATGCTCTATTGAAGTACTTCAAATACACAAGCTTCAAATTACAACATGTTCAGTTTATGCGCAAAAGAAAGTCTGCGTAGCTTCAGTTTCTAGTTTTAACCTAAATTAATTTCATTCATTTAAATTACAAGATTTAGACATTTTTTACTAAATATATTTCTACAAATTTTAAATTCTTTAATTAATGGGTCCATATTAATAGACACTGGAATGTATTACTATGATGATAAGAAATTTTATGTTATGAAATAGGAAACACATTGTAATTAGTTTCCATAAATAAAGTACAAATGCCTTAACTCTGATATTCAACCCTTTCTAAATCCACTGCTTAAAGCATTTGCTTGAGAGTTATGTTTTTCTATAACTAAAGTTAAAAACTTGCAGATTAATATGCAAAATTATAAGAAATAATTTTGAAACGTATAATTCTCATATTCGATTTATTAGTTAAAACTTTAAATATGTTAAGAGAATTTCATTAGGTTCTTACAGAAGAGTAAATAAGATAAATATTTGAGGTAAAAAATATGAAACTTATGCACAAAAGGATTCATGTAACAAAGTAAAATCAACATTTTGAATAGTTTAAAAAACAAATTGTTAAATCGAATTTTATATTTTCTTAGTTTTTTCTGAATGAGTGACCAAATATAAAATACATCTGCTCTCGAAAATCTCCATACTTATCAATAAAGCTACAGTTGTGCCAACAGAATGCTCGCATACAGAATGCAGTATGTATATGCCATGTATATGCCATGAAATGTATAATGTATATGCCATGAAATGTATAATGTATATGCCATATAATGTATATGCCATGAAAATTAAACTTCGATGGATTGGTATAGATAATGAGCAACTTAGAAATTCAGAATCAAATTTTTCCAGAATTCCAGTCAAACCGTTGAAACAAATTATTCTTTTTTAATTTGAAATTAATCAGCAAATATACTTTGCAGTTTGTTTTAGAGTGATAAGCTGCTTCGAAACAGTTTAGTCTGTTAGATATTAAGGTTTAAAAAATAGGTAATTTCATTCAGAATTATTAAATTTTATAGAAGTACTTTGCATGTGTTTTCGTTAATTACCCAATTTGCCTTTATTTCTCTACTAGCCACCTTATTTGAACGAAAACTATAGATTTTTTTAACCATAAGTATATTAAATAATGTGAATATTCCCTTCAAGTTGAAGTAATGACTTTCTTTCATTATGAAGGAATCTCAGAACTAGAAGACTGCTTTTTTTTTAAGGATAAAAAATATATTCCTAATTTAATATATTACAAAGAAAGAAATTAGAGAGAAATTTATGGGGGTATTGTAAATAACATCGGAGACAAATTAAGAGTTTAAAAATTATTCTTTAACTTATGAAAGTTCATTAAATTCAGCCATTCAGTCAAAAAGATTCAAGATAAAAAGCCAAAAGTTACTTTAGTGAAACATTCGAGAAACATTTACTAATTTAAAATTCAAAGAAATATATTTCACATGTAATTTGTTTGAAATGAAAACGACTTTTCTAATTCTATAGAATACAAAATAATTTGTAAAGCAGTTCTAAAACTCATGGAATTGATATTTCTATATCTATAATTAACATATTTTATAATAGCGAGTCCATTTCAAAGAATAATGATTAAAATGTTTAATAAAACAATTATAAACCAAAACGAAACATCTAAAGCATTAAGGATAATACGATTTACGATAATTAGGATTTAACGATAGTACTATTTTAACGATTAATGATATAATTATAAATGAATTAATATTAATTCTCAATTTTATTCAAACCTTGATTGTTTCAATTTCATATCTTCTAAATAAAAAAAATACATTTTAAATGTGATATATAATATATTAAATAATTGTACATAAAATATTAATGACTACAAAAACTGATTTAGAAAATTGCCCTAATTTTAAAATATATCATATTTATTGTATATATATTTTAATATGTATATTATATTAATATAATATTTTTTTAGAATCAAAGTAGTTTTCTGAAACAAAAATGTTTGTAATCATTATGTATTTTATATTAAACATTTTTTATAATTTTCAATATAGTTTATTTAATATGAAGTCACTTAAAAAATTTTATCTAAATTACAAAGTTTCAAAACAAATTAAAACTATATTCTGTAGAGGGTGAAATATATAATACATTTTAGCCTCTTTTTCTGAACAATTATTTAGTTTCTATTATTTAAGGTATTAAACCTTAAAATGAAAGCTTAATTGTTTATAAAAGTGTTTAAAATATCATAAAAAGTAGCACTTGCAATTTTTTTTCAAATCGTCGTCAAAATAAGGTTTGTTTAAGATTACACAGCATATATATATATATATATAGATATATATATATATATATATATATATATATATATATATATATATATAAATTGGAATCAAACCTATCATTAAAATCTACAATTTTAATTACATCACTCAAAATTTTAGGATAAAAAATTGAGTTGGATTAAAAAATAACTGATACTGAAAAAATTTGCTTCCATTGCTTTTAGCCACTTTTGTAATATTTTATGTGTTAATGAAGAAAATATTTATTGCAAATATGACAATATTCATGAGAACTTATTCGGAATTATTTATATTTACAGTTATCATTACACACACACACACACACACACACACACATATATATATATATATATATATATATATATATATATATATATATTTTATCTTTAAAATATCTTATACTTTATCTTTTCATAATCTAATACGATATCATCCAGTTTTATAACTTGCGTTATGATAAGTTTCACGTTTTACAACGTGATTTTATACCTAAATTTTCATATTTATGAGCTCTCTTATTTCGATTTCATTTCTGAAGTTAAGTAAATAACTCTTGCATGAGAATACAGATAGAGCAGAGTAGCGTTATTGTAGATATTTACAAAGTAGTGTAAATTTACTATTCTATTCCTTTTGTAAAATTGTTTCATAATTTGAACAGTATGTATTTCTATTTCAAATTCAGTTTTCATTTTGTCAAATTATTAATTGCACGAAAAGAATAAATATTTCAGAATTAGGATGATTAATATGTTTTAAATTATTGGGTATCATACTTTTCAATATTATTCAAGATATGCTTTTTCGGAAGTACAATACCTATGAATAAACCATAATTTTCTAATAGTTTACCTAAGAATGAAATATTATTTTCAGATGTTTAAATTTAAAACATTTTTAGATATTACACACAAGAGTAAAAAGTTATTGACATATACTATAATAATAAATAAAATTTTGTTTGCCAAACTTATAAATGAGAATGAAACATTTAGCAGATATTTAGGAGGAAAATGTTGTGCATACAATTAAAATATTATTGTCATGCATTGTGCTTACAAATATTGCACTTGTTCATCAATGGGACCAGGGAAAGAGCCCTGTGGGCACATTATCACTCAGGTGTTGAGGGCGGAATAAGGCGGCCAACACCAATTTTATTAGTGGACATTTGAGATCTATGTCCCGTTATGAAATGGTTTATCCAGCCTATTGGAAGAGTTCTGACCACCACACACAGGCCACTCTTATCAATATTCTTGATTGTCAGGGGCTTTTCAAGAATTAATCTTTTCTCAAACTCAATTTTAGTGCTAGATTTTCATAGACCTAAGTTGCTAAACACCAGAGATATGCAATGACAATAAATAAAGAGTTTTATATTAAGAATGTATCAATAAAAAAGTTTTTACTCTCATATATAGTATTTGGTCTTAATTTACGCTCTGGAGAAGAAGCTTAATCAAAATTTACAATTTATTGTAAATTCTGAGATACTAAAAGTATTTACAGATTGGGTTCCAGCAAACCGAATAGGTAAAATAAAGGTTTAAATTATTAGGTACTGCTTACGCATTGGAAATACTATGCGTGATATTTTTTTTTTCTAATTCCAGAACATATGTAAATGTTATTTACAGGATAAAAATATAATCGATAATATAAAATAGCTCAGATAACTGAAGATAAAATGTATGAAACAGTTAAATAATATCGAATATATTAAAAGCATATTTTATCTCATGTTTTGAAATGAAATTACACAACATGGAGTGAAAAAAATAAGACTATCATTTATTGCTTTAAATATAAAAGAAATTATAAACAAGAGAATCGTACAACCTTTTGCATAAGAAATTATTATTACATTTAGTAATAATAATCAATCTTCAGCAATTTATATTTTATATAGAGATTTCTATAAATATATCGCAATTTATTTTTCAATTTTTAACTATATGTATTGTTGTGCTATTTATAAAGTTGCATTGAAAGTATTTTTTTACAAATGATTTGTCGAATAAAAAGTCATTATTAATGTTACACATATTAAATATTGACTTTTTAATGTTTATGTTTCAATAGAACATTTGAAAATAATGAATTTTTATTAAGTTTGTTATACTATCAGAAAATATCCTTTTACTCAAAAGCAATATCTTCAAATTAAAGCATAAATGGTAT
This sequence comes from Latrodectus elegans, assembly GCA_030067965.1. Taxonomy (NCBI): domain Eukaryota; kingdom Metazoa; phylum Arthropoda; class Arachnida; order Araneae; family Theridiidae; genus Latrodectus; species Latrodectus elegans. The sequence goes on from CM057819.1 coordinate 46,280,728, forward strand.
TAGATTTTTGGGGGGTGCTTAACGTTATGGGCCTGGTCTAGCGCTGCTAGCCAAAGGAAACATGGAACAACATTTTTTCAAATAACACTTCGTTATTGGATGCAATATATGTGTGTATGTGTGAAAATAAATATTTTCACATTTTAATAATTACCGTAAGTTTTGCCTCTGCTTTCGTTTCTGGCTCTTTATTTCATATCAAAATTAATAAAAATTAAGCATTTATAAAATATACCTATTGAATTCCTCCTTTATCATTATTATTAGAAGATTGTACAATGTTTTTAGTGTTTATACATTTTCTGAGAGCAAACATCAATAAATCAAATATATTTTATGTTTCCATCAAAGAAGTATCGGTATTACCTTAATGCTACAAAATATCGCACTTCAATTGTTCTTACCATAGTAGAAAAAAGATTAACCAAAATGTTTTATTAAACAATATCTTTTATGAAAGATATCATCCCTTTATTATTTTAATAACAAAAAAAAGGATTTTACACTTTTCAGCAGCTGAAGCTATTTATATTTCATGAGGAACTTATCTTTTATATTATATAACGCATTGTTTGAAAACTTTTCAAACTTCTGATCTTTCAGTGGGAAAACATTTAATATTTAACTACCAGTTATTTTAATAAAAAAATTTAACTCTAGTATATTAATTAACAACAGGTTGTGCAAGTTACTTTTACATCAATATTTGTTCTAATTACGATAACCACATATAAATCTATTGTTTAATTGCTTGATCATATTTTTTTTCAAATATCATTCATTAAACAATTTAAAAAAGAAAAAAATTATATTGAGAGTATCAAATAAATTTTTTTATAATTAAACTTCAGTTAATAATTTCCAAACATTTGATTACATTTTCAAACACCAAAAATAGTTAAAATCTTAAAATTTACGATATAATATTTTAAATGAGTTTCCTGAAGTATTAATTTTTGTGATTAGACAAGTGCAAAAAATTATACGTATATAATAAATATTTTGATGTAATCAAATGCTGTGTTACCTAATTTTATCGATGAAAAAAAATATCAAGCTTAAGACCATTTTTAAAGAAATGAAAGAATATGTATTAAATTTCTCTTAAAATCTTTACTAAAAATGTAAAATTAATTTTTTCAGAATCAAAACCTTATAGCTTTATTGTAACATTTTCTTTCATCAGCTCTCGAATGATGTTCATTTCTATCGAGTGTGAAATCTCGTGCATCAGTTTCGAATGTTATTTACTAAATAGTGATTACAAAGCTCAAGGTAAAGCATTATAAAATGATATGTTTACTTCCGCGTTTCTTTCCTTTTTTTTAATTTTACATTTAATACAAGAAAGCAATCGAAATATGTTACATTACGGCTTACGAAACTTTCACTATTACTGATTGAACATAACCTAATTTAAACTGATCGATTCTAAATTCGAATCTTGACTTTGAATTCGAATCTTAATATTCGTAAAACTTAATATAATAAAAAAAAAGCATTCTCGCTTAATTTTATGGATAGGTTATTTGCAAGAATAGGGGGAGGTAAACAAATATAAAATTTGCAATCTCAAGAGATTTACATTTTTTTTAAAAAAAATTTGGAATAAATTAAAATAGAATTATAAATTATTTCTCAAAACGAATAGACGAGAATTTACTTTTAAGGAAAATTTAGTTTAATGAACTCAAAATTTTTTTCACATTATATATTACAATGACAGAATAGAATGATACTTGAAATACATTACACAATGAGTCAATTTCTCTTTGTATATTACGCTGTTATCACTTTCTACATATACAAAAGCTAATTTTGTATGAATCTACTGTTGAAAGGTTAAATATTACTCGCTGTATTAAACTAAAGGCTCGAGCACTAAACATTACTAATTCGGATGTGTTTTTGTTAAAGGAGGAAATTTTTTAAAAATATGAATATCGTTTCTTGAGGAGTTGCACCAAATTAATTATGGAAAAGTCACGATCACCAGAACAATATTAAATGTAAATGTGTGGTGGACACTAAGTTTAATTAATTATGATCTCGCTATACCAACAATTATATCTACAGATCCTGAATATGAAGACATCAAAATAATATTAAAGAACAACCGGATTGCCACGTTGAATTTGTTTAATCATTATATTGATGCAATTTTTTTTTTTTTTTTTTGCATTTGTCGATTTTTATACTCAGTTTCTTTTTTCTAAAAACTCGCTTTGAATTTAAACTTCAAGTTTTAAGTAACTTAAAGTAAAGATTTAAGTTTATAAAAATTTTATGGAGAATCAAAAATATCCAATTCTATTTTTATGATGGAATTCATTTGGGCTTAAAGAAAATTTAATAACCCTATTATGATCCCAGCCTAAATGGGGCCTGGGGCCAAAAATTTCTTTTTTGGGCTCCAAAGCTTCGAAACAACAAACATTCTATTCGATTGGATTGACAACATAGAATAAAAATAAAAACAAACTTTTTATTTGGTTTTAAGATCCCCTCTTTGTGGGAATCTGGCTCAATTGCCCACCATGAATGCTGTAATTAGGTTCTGCATGTTCCATATAGAAAAATTGAAACTAAGTGCTTAATATTCTCTTAATGTATAACCCCAAATATTCGACAATATATTAAATCTACGTTTAAAAATCATTAAATTTGTTATTAAAATAATTAAATGATTAAAAACTTAAGCATTTTAACTTAAACATTAAAAAATATCAATTTTTCAAATATTTATTTCAAGAAATTAAAAGAATTTTTCAAGTTGTCTATACAATGGTCAGTAAGTCTTATCAAATTTATTGCTCATTAAAACTTATTAGTTTTGAATCCACCGATTTTTTTTTATTATATTTCTAAATTGATGAAGTGTTTATTGTGAAAGATAATTATAGTTACATATTAAAATACGATAACTTAATTATTTCTTATTTGGCTAACATCTATAGCAGGTTTAAAATTTAAAAGAATTATTAAAAGTAATTATAAACCTGTAGGAAAACAGACATTTTTTAGCTGACTAAACCTATCATTACTTAATTTGATGAATTTAGCAATACTTGCAATTTTTGAGTAAAGCAGTAAAATAAAATGCATAACAGGCAGTTTTGATTTTAATGAGTTTATAAGTTGCCTCACTAACTAAACTTATACTTCAATTCAAGTTAAATAATATTTGACTTTTAAAATTCAAAGACTTTAAAAAAACAGAAACTCAATTCCAATCATTTTATTTATAAATAAATAACCAAATTTATAAACGGTGGTACTTTAAGATAGTAAAATATTCTTGTAAGGCTAAATACCCATATAGTAAAGAAAATAAGAATTCTGAATTGTTCTCAACGAATTTAGTTTTTTGTGGAATACGTTAAAAACTAAAATTTTTAATCGCAACTTTTTGTAGGTCACGATGTCTTTGGACAATATTAAATATGTATATAAATTTAAAATCCTGAATTGCTATTTAAAAATTGAAGAAATAATACTGATAAGTACTAGAATTATTTTTAAAATTTAGAACTTAAATCCACTTTTTTATATATATATATTTAAAACTTGTATGGTTTTAGATAATTCTTAAGATATTTGAATGCGAGAAAAGATGGAGTGCACTTACTGGAGTCGACCTAGCTGGGAGAGGGCTGAGGAGCTATCTGCAGGCAGCGACGGCCTCTCACAGCAGAAGAAACTGATCACTGACCTTTGACGAAAAGCCTATTCAATCAACAATTACGCAATTTCCCCACATTTTTTTTTTCTTCTTTCCTCCAATTTCTTTCATTCTTACACTATCAAAATGAAAACGAATATATGCGACACGTCAAGTTGCTCCACTATATTACACAGACAAGGTTGAAATAATTACAGTCTTCATTGAGTACTTGTAAAACATCGCTTTACGTAACACAACCAAACTGTCAAACAATTATGTTCTTATATTCCTAACTATAATGTTTATATAGCAAATATGATAATAAGTGAAATTTAGGCGTTTGTGTGTGTGTGTGTGTGTGTGTACTGCACATGCGTGTCCTAATATATGTTTTTCAAAAGAAAATTGATTTGTGTGAGCATTGACAAATTTACAAAAGTGTCTAACTCTTTTAAAATCCAAAATAAAAAATTTATTCTGCATTAGTAAGGCTCTTTATTAGAAAAAATATATAAAAGTTAAATTTTGTACACGAGAGTGTGTTTAGATATGCATGTGTATTAACCACACCTCTATATCTAATATCCAGTAAGATGCTATATTATCCTTTGTTTTGGATACACATTTATAAGGAAAAAAATTTTTAGGTGGAGTATATTTAATTTTATGAGCCTATAATTCGGTAATAGATATTATGCAGATTCACTGATTTCATATTACTCATGACTGTACACTACAAACGTTTTTGCAATACCACATGATATCATGGTATATTGGCAATTAATATTACAAAATTTTTTGATAGTAACTCAAGAAATGCATGATATTTTTTTTTTGTCCGCCAAACGTAACCAGAAAGTTAACTCTGAAATATCGACAGCAATGATCAAAGAAAAGTGTCGTGGCACAAGCAATGTGCTTTGAGATACAAAAGAAGTTGAGATGTATCACTCTTCACAGTAAAATTAGGAAATTAGCAGTCTAATCTCGAAAACTGAATAAGACTCAGGAATTACTTCTGTTACAAAACTGTAGAACAGGAGTGATTTAATACAAAGCGAGATCTTGCACATAGATTTGGGAGTAATAAATCTCATAAAACATGCCCTGAGGTTTTTAAATTCTAACATTCTTACGTCAAGCGTAGCGTCTAGGAAGGAATCACTTACACCGTCCGCAGAACATTTGTAAGAGTCTCAGTCTAGTGATAGGTGGCCTTAAAAGGCACAAGTATGAGATTTTTACGGCAACATTGCCGTATATCGATGGCATAAAACGTATACTTTTTCTGGGCATATTCTTATTATCTTCACATGTGATCTGTGAGAAGCAGTCCAGAGACCCGAAATGTAATGTTCTGAAGAAGCGCAAGCTGAGGACAAGAAGTTTGTGATAATCACTCAAGTGACAATTAATGGATCTTTTTCATGAGTTTTGTGATGGCACTGTGTAAACATTTTCCCATAAAGTTATGTGCATTCTTTCCTTTGCATTTCTAAGCACAAAGTATCATTAAATTTTAAATCACTTCTGCAACATAATTTTGCGATCGGCTTCAACAATTTAATTTCCAACATAAGATGACTAGCTTTCAAGTTATCAAAACTTGAGAGGACCCTAGGATCAACCTAGGGATGCTGCAACTGGTTGTCTTTTTAGGTGCATTTCGCAGCGCATTTCAACTTTTCCGATAGTATTTTGTGACGATAACAACTATGGTTTTAAAATTGGAAGTAACGTATATATATATAATATAATAACGGAACTTCACTGGGTACTTTATGCATATTGAATAGCTTAATTGAAATGGAATTTGAAAACGGCCACAAGAGTAAAAATCAAATATGAGCATGAACAATTTAAAAATATTCATTAAATTTGTTTAAAAAATTACAATTAAAAAAAAGATTTCTTAGCATTTGCATTTCAGCATTTTTTGTCCTTTCTATGATTATGTCTTGGATTCAGAAGTTTTAATAAATAAAACTATAGTTCGTAACTGAAAATTTTAATTTTAGAAAAAATTGCCGGATTATATGAAATGTAATTTCTTTAAAATTTCGTATCTGAGTTGTGATAAAGACTAAACCAATTGAAATAAGTTTAAGTTTTGAGGAATTTCCGATAAGTGAACAGTATTAAAAGATTTGACAAATTCTGCTGAAAGATATATGAAAATATTGAGACATACTCACATTTTATCTGATGATCTGACTTTCACACTTCATACACTTCAGTAAACTAAAAATTTAGAAAATGTTTTCAAAAAAATTTAATGAAAATTAACATATGTTTTTAACTACTTCTCTAATAAGCTCAAAATATTCATTTCAATTGATATTGTGTTATCCTAAAATAAACAACCAAACAGCTTGAAACTGTACTACAAAATTTTCCCCTCAGCATATATTGTGAAATATCTTCAAGATATTTTGATAGCTATTAAACAGTATTAGGTAAGGGAATCATTAAAAAGTCGAAATGCTTACCTTAATAAATGTGCCGAACAAAACAATTCCTTTATCTCCCATTTTTGTTTCCGTTCTTCTAGGGTCAAACTTGGAATCGTACATTCCAAAAATCACAAATTTATTACTAGATAACGATAATTAGCAACAGTTAGTTAAAATAATAACGGTTATCACAAATTGCTAACAAGTGTACTATTTCACAAAATATCACCTGCAAGAGAATTTATCGATTGATATATTTCATCGATCCTTAACTCTTTCTGATAATGGAAGACATTTGCTTGTAAAGTTTTGCAGCGTAAATATCGGCGAAATAAATAAAAACCTTTATCTTTTATGTCTTTCTCGAAAAAAATACATTACGACATAAGTTTTTATTTTTTAATCTGCAAAACAAGAGGCAAATATTAAATTATTTTTAAAAGTGTATTTTTAAAGGTTAAAATGAAACATTTAAATAAAATGATACTGAGATTCACACACAGAAATACTAAAAATTATAAAAAGAAATATATTTCTAACACCTTTTTCTGATTCCTGTCAAAATCACGGGGTAAAATATCGCACCGTATTTCTCATTTCTCAGGCCAGTGATATTCCCGAGCTAGAGTACTTTGATGTGACGCACAAAAATATTCAGAACAATCTATTTATTACTATACCCAGAAAGTATTTATTTTCTCATTTTACACTTAAAGATGTGAGGATTTACTAACTCGTTTATCACTACTGTACGTAAAGTAATAAGTACAAATGAATATGATAATTCTTCAAAAATACAATGGAATCCCAACTATCCAAATCAACTGCATTCGAATGATTGGAGTTTTTCGAAGAAAGATCTATTTAAATTAATTACTGTATATTGAAAACGGGAGAGAAAAACTACATGTGTTTTCTTAAAAGCATGTAGTTTTTAGTAGTTTTAAAAACATATTGTAGTTGTAGTTTTTAGTAGTTTTAAAAACATGTTGTAGTTGTAGTTTTTAGTAGTTTTAAAAACATGTTGTAGTTGTAGTTTTTTTTAAAAAAAACATTTAATCAATTAAATGAAAATGCAACATTTTTAACAGCACTTGTTTAAGGTACTTAAAAGTGCTGTATATTATTACTGTATGCATGTACATAAATGTACTGTAAATGGAAGCCATTGCTTGCTTACCATTTTGGTAAGAATAAGCTGTTTTACTGCCTTTATCAATTTTCGGTTATCCAGATCGCACATCAGCTTCACAAAGAGGATTCGCATGTGGTCACACTCTTGCTGACCCTCCATCCACTTCAAAGCAGTTTCAAAGCCGGCAAATGCTTCACTAGCTGATGGTCCCGTGTCCACTTTAACTTGGACATTAAGGCCATCTTCTTAACCAACACTTTAAATAAGTTTACCGTCATTTATAATCTGAAATATAGGGCCTGACTCATAATCCATTCTCCTATATCTTCAGCAATAATTTCTGGACATCCAGGAATTTTCAAAAGAATGTTTCTGAATTCCTCAAAGGACACGTCATTCTCATTTTCTCTGACCTTTCCTTTTCTTGAGCTTTTTCCTTTTTGTGATATTCCTTCTTTTCTTCAGTTTAACTTTTAAAAAAAAAAAAAAATTCTGAAAGTGATTCGGATAAACAGAATTTGGATGATTGGAATTCTACTGTATTATCAATAGAATAACAGAATATTTCAAAAACCATAATAATTGTGAATGACGATAAACTTATATATAAAACTGAAATTAAATCAGCTTATAATTTTTAACACTTTTTATACCATATCTTATGCTTAAACATTTGGGGTCAAAACAATTATTTCACTTGTATATAAAGAAGAATATTAGTATTAAATTTTTTTTATTTTTTGTAAATTTATCTTTAACACTCTAGTTTCAGTAAAAAAATATATGAGTGAAATCCGTGATTAATAATATTGATAAAAAGATTTTATTTTTAAATTTTGAACTTAATTGGAATTCCCTTTATGACGTCACATCAATAAGATTGAGATGACATCATCTTTATGACGTTATTTCCAATAAGAATGCGGCATTTTCATATGAATCATTGCTCTTAAGTTAATCAGGAATCGTATCTGAAACAAATGTCTATGAACTTTTGTCTAATTCAGCCTTATAAGCACTCTATTTTATCTGTCAATCAATTTAAAGATGTTCCAAATATCATTTTGATAATTATCAATTTATCATTCCAAAAATTTATTTTTATTATTCTTTTCAACATCTCAACTGATTTCATATGAAATATAAGCAGTTTGGCAAATTATTACAACGTCAGTATTTCTTAACTTAATTCAACCTTTCACTGGAACTATGTCACACACTTTATTTTGTTTTCATTTCAAGCAATCTGATATTCTTGAAACGTCTAGATGCATGCGATAAAAAGGGTTTATGCGTACATTCTATGTTTAGAAGAATTGAAGATTCGCCTTCTATGCAAATTGTTATTCTACTAAAATTTATTATTTACACAAAAATATTTTGTTTAAATTTATCATAGATATCATTCTTTTTAGATAAATTAATGTACTATATTTATTGTTCAATACTTAATTGAATGCTCATACAGTTGAATACGTATTTAGTATTACATACATATATAAATAAATATTGCTTATTTTATAACTTCATTTAAAAAAAAAATTGGTATTTATTTATAATATTCATGTATTTTGGAAATGATATCTATAAAACGAAGTGCCAGTTATTATACCTTTTTATTTAAACAGATTATCAGCACTAATAGAAAGTCAATTACCTCATAATTTTTTCAAAGGCTCTACTTGAAATGCATAACATTTCAGTCTGCAGCTTAAAAGCAATTCGACTTTGAAATCAATGCTATTTTTTGCATGATAGAAGTTTTTTTTCATATTTTTAAAAGCAGCAATACAAAAAAATGTATTTGATTATTTTCATAAAATCGTATGCATGCGATTGTACCGGTTGGAAATTTTTTTAATATACTTCTAAGAGAAAGGAGCTCTTCATATATATATATATATATATATATATATATATATATTAATTATTATTTCGATCTGTAAATTTGAATATTAAATGAATCCAAAGAGAGAATAAATATTCGAACTGTCATTTGCTTCCAACAATGTGCTGTTCACCACCGTTGTGATACGGTATCGAATATAACGGTTAAAAGGTATTGAAGCATGGTATCTCAAATTCCTCATAAGATTTAATAACTTGAAAAAATATATTTTTCGAAAATTAACCATAAATAGTAGATTCTTGCTTTCTTCAAAAGTTTATGTAAGACCATAATCATCGGTGATCATCATATAATAATAGAATAACTTTCTAACGTCATCGTAAGCAAGCAACATGAAAATCCTATTCAGTATGAATCTGACGTTTAAGTTAGAATATCTTAATACCCATGAATTATTTTGAAATGAAGTTTAATCTGTGATCACATCATATAATAATAGAATAACTTTTGAACGTCATCGTAAGCAAGCACCGTGAAAATCTTATTCAGTATGAATCTTACTTTTTAGTTAGAATATCTTAACCCCCATAAGTTATTTTGAAATGAAATTTAATCGAAGATATTATTTGTAATCAATTACTTAATGACCACAAAAAATGCTGTTTTTGAGATTGTATCTTTACATTTGATGAAAAATGTGTCTACTTCGGCAATAAAAGCAAAAGTGAAGGATAATTTAAGATAAGAAATAGCTGAATTAGACAGCTTTTACCAGACCATAATAACGGCTAACTCACATATCAAATTTTAGGAGAAACACTATGGTAATCCTTTTAATTAAATTAAATATGTTTTAAAGGTGAAAACCGTAGATCAATGTGATTAAAATACGACGTAATTTAAATCGAATTTATCTTCAAGTTATTGAAGAATACTTAGAGCAAAAGTGCTATGTTGACTAAATAGAATCTTGAAAACTAAAAGATATGCAGCATTGTTTCCATATTTGTTCCTCATGGAATATTTTGATAATAAATAAGATTTCTAAAAATAATTAACAGTTTGGCTTGTACATTTTTTAAAATTCGATTTAAAATTTTATTACTAGTTTCTAGGCTAAAATCATAAACGTATGAATTGACAACTAATAATAGCAAATTTTATATCAGTTTTCTTAAGAATTATCACACATTTTTACAAAAAAAAGTAATATTTCCTACAACCTTATAATAATTAGCCTTAAAGCCAAAAATATTCTTAAGAATTCACTTCTTATCTAACATGTTATATAAAGTGGTAGATATTTCTATTTGTTTTAATCCATACTATATCTCACAAACTTTATAAGATGTAAATTGTTAGCACTTTCGTTTTCTGATACAAGATCTTTAACAGCAATCTCTAGGTTGTTTAATGAAAACAATGATTAGATAAGTAAAAACAATCTTTACAAATCGCAACAGTGTACGAAAAGAAAAATTAAGAGGATGAATATATTATCTGTTATTATATCCTCCACAATAGATTAAAAAAAAGCAACTTCTTCTACTAATAAATTTGCAAACTTCCACAACTTCACGAAATATCTGTTTTAAATTATACAGTCACAGTAGCATTGTGCAACAAGAATATTTTAATAAATTATTAACTCTAAAACTAGTATATACTTCTATTCATATATATAGATTATGTAATTTATTGATAAGCTCCATGAGCCTTCCTTCATATTTCCATTACTTAATATGCTGGGAAATACTTTCAAGATATCCATATATGTCCATATTTTATTCTTCCAAGTGGATTGAAATCTTTTCCACAATAACGTATTGTAGAGGAGTTGATCAAAAGATTTGAGTTGTACCTACAGAGATTGAGAAATTATTCTGACAATTCGCTTTTAGCTTCATAGTTTATTAGTGTCATTTCTTATACTTTGATGCAAAAAAAATTATTTTAAATGCATTTATTTCAAAGTAAGCACTTTTATACCTCTAAGTATTTGCACATGTTGAAAGGCTAATAATAATTTTATTGCTATTTTTTCTCTGGGAGCTTCTAATGGTTACTTTTATATGAGAAAGAATAAATAATAGTTGAATTTAATTATTTTAGGCATATCCAAATGATACTGTTTATAAAAAGCAAATTTCCTCAAAATTATGACGAATTTTAAAATTTACAGTTATTTGAATAGTATAGCGAAAATTTCAAAGCATTTCATTGCATTTTGGGGTAGAGAAACAAGATAAAAGGGAAGGTCTCAATGGAATCGACAATGGTTACATCGTTTTGCTTTACTTGCTAGAATATCCTTCTCGTGAAATGATTTTCCATTTTTGATGAAACATATAGTAAAAATAATATAGGACACCAAAAATCGCAGTACTTCAAGCTGATAGACAATTATAGTATCATAATAATTGCCTATTTGTTGTAACCATTGCCTGTTTACTGCAATCGAATTGAAAAATGGTGTTTTATTGCTCCAGAGTTTCGAATGCAATAAGTACTATTTATTCCAGCATTTTGTACCAACTACAAATCCAGTCTAGCTCAGTCCTGACATCTGCTGTACTTGACTGCTGTGACTACTGTACTGTGCTGTGACTACTTGACTGCTGTACTTGACTCCTTGTCAAGTTTGAAGAGTTCCTTTCTTCTTCATTCAATTGACACTAGATAGCAGCACTACAAGCTCTCTCATATCTCCTGTCAAGTTTTAAGAGTTCATTTCTTCCTCGTTCAGATGACAATAGATGGCAGTGCTAAAAGCTAATGGTGGATCTTCTATTTTCGATGCAGAGACCAAGTAAAAGTCCTTAGAACTCGGTATGCCACTCCCAGAGGTATTGATTTGGATGGGGACTAGGGGGACTTTGTGACCTCGATTTATTTAACATGCCTTGTCGCCATTAGGGAACATGAGGGTTTTAGCCGATCCCAGGTTCGAACTCACTTCTTTTGGGTTGCGAGAACGACGCTTTCCCGACTGAACTACCACGGATCAATAAGTACTTACGATATAGAACAGTTGTGGCAAAGATGATTGGAAGAGAAGAATGTGACACTTTCCAGAGATGACTGTGCTGACAAAATAACATCAGTATTTTGCCATACATGGAATGGCTCATTCGCAGTCTTGTGCTGTTTATCCCGAAAAACATATCCATCGAGATTTTGCAAAACGCTTAGGATATTTTGATATCCTCAAATCGAGCAAAATCATTCGTTCTCTGAATGGCTTTTCAGGACATAAATGACTTAAGATGTCAATCAAATCATTCAAGTTCTGAAAAGCCTACATTCTCCTGAAGGTGCTCATAAAGAATCCTCTGATTGTGATCTTAGAGTATTCAATTCTTATCAATAAACAAATTGCTAAATTGAAGCTAATTCGTATGCCAAGTTATCAATAGGCTTATTAAAACTACTGTGCCAGTTTTGAGCATAGAAAAGAAAGTCTTTGATAATGTTTGAAATGATAATGAAATATATTAAACTAATTTTAAGGAGGACAATTTTTATGTACGTTTAAGTACATCAGAAGAACAATTTTTATGTATGTTAAATTTCATCAGAAGAAGATATAATTCATATACTATGTTACACATATGAATGTAAATCTGTATTTATTTGATTAAAAAAGGAAAATTTTCATTCAACAAAATTCAGCTTTTAACACAACGAAGTCCTACCAAATTGCAGATGAATATAGGTTATTGTGTTAGCGTCACAGATGATAAGTTTCCCAAAAAAGTTATTGAATAAATCGTAGGAAAGTATATTATTCGTTCCAAATTACAAAAGATAATATGATTTTAACAAAAAAAGTAATAAACACTACTTTGAAAACTATAAATATTATTTAAATCACAATGAAGCTAATTCACTTTTATGAACCTTTTTATGGAGATGACTTGGCTCCTTTTTATGGTAGAACAACTTACTAAAACTGATTGCTTAAAAATTAAACTAAGTGTTGCTTCAAACATTCAACACGACATCCACTTAATACGATATTCGAGAAATGCATAAGAACTTGTGATAACGCAATAAAATAATAATCTGGGTTTGAAAATATCATTGTAAAAATTGTCGGTTAATTTTATCATCTAAAGCACATAAAGAGAAACACATGAATATAAAGGAATTAATCTTAAACCACCTATAAAATGGTAAATGTATAAAAAATATAAATGAAATGTTTGGAACATTATCGATTTCGCTAGGGTATTTAGAACAAATTTTCATTTAAAATATATAACAAAGCAAGAATTTTTTTTAAGCTTTCTAATTTTTCTAAGATGACTTTTAGTAAATCAAATGTACATAAGATATGTCATAGTCATTGTATTTTCATCTATGAAATTTTAGAAGCTTACCTCAATTTACTGGTGGCTTTAAAAAATCCACAAATAGAATAAAATTTCTTAATCCAGTGAGATCATTTATCAACAGCAGTTACTGACAGAGCAGCTAAAAAGAAATTTTGATCTTTGACTAGCTTTAAATATCTCGATTTTCCGAGATCGTTTCCTTCTATATTGAGAGAAAGAGAGGGTCATCAGATAGAGTAAGTGATCCGTCCGTTCAAAGTCCTTAAGAGAATAGAGTTTTTTTTTCTTAGCTTGGAATAAGAAAGAATACTTTCGTATTTCCTAACAAAAAGTATAACGTCTTTTTTTCAGCTGCATTAAGTCTTTTTTCAGTTGTATACATGTTAAACGTATTATGTCACAATGAGGAACATCTAAATCTAGAAATATAACTTTGAATTGATTAAAAAAGGAATTTTTCATTTTATTTATCCAAACTCATATGTGCACATATAATATACAATGATTTCCTAAAAGAACTTGCAAGATATTTATGATTCTTTCATACATGTATCATAAAAACGTATTGGTTTACTGTTAATTATAAAAACAGAGTGTATAATATAGAATTACAAATAACGAAGGGTAATTTCTTATTTATATTTTGATGCAGTGTTGTCGACAGTCTTACTTCAGGTGTTTAATATCCATCGGTTAAATTATCACCAAGCAATTATACGCATGTCACAGAAGAGAAAACTTGGAAAATTCTCAAGAACCTACCCCAACTCGATTTTCCGAGATCGTGTTGTGCTTCTGTCTTTTGAAAATGCATGTCAAAGACAGAAGCACAACATACCTCTCCCGTAATTTAATAGGGGCTGGTATCGAACCTGGAACCTTATACTCCGAAGAGGGGAGTTCTATTACAAGAACATATCTAGTCATTCTTATTTTACTTAGTGACAAATCTGAAGCTGAATCAAAGTTTCAGTTTTGATTGAGATATAAATAAAGATTTAAATACATTTAGTAACCTTTTTCCTGTAATCTACTCTTTGGGCCACTAGTTTCGAACTTTATTAAAAAGCGTTAAAAATAACGAAAGCTAGATTCCAAAAAAAATTTCATTTTCTCAATGTGATGCATGTTTTTAGTGATACCGGTCTATTAATAGTACAAATTACTGAAATTTTACGTTTTCTCATTACAATTAATATGAAAGGATAATTAAAATCTGTGATATTAATCAGAATATTATGTTGTTATTTGTAAACATTAAAAAATATTGGTACAAAAGTATTGAGAATAAAAAAAATCCTACTTTTGATTTAAGTTTCTTCAAAATAAGGTTCAAAACAGCGTACCTGAATGCTTTCTCAGAACTGCACACTAAAATCATTTTACAGTGAAAAAAAAACTTTTTTTATTTCATCTTTTTCATTCTATAATTCAATCACATAAAAAGGAAGTTCATTAATTAATAAAATTATAAAAACTGAACATTGTATTTCAAAATTATAGATTATCGCTCTGAAGCATATATAGTTGGAATATGAGAGACGAGGACAACTTTCACAATAAAAGTATTCTATGTTCAAACATATTTTATTACTTAGAAAATTTTCCGCAAATTATGCATTTTTATAAATAAATCATTTTGTGTTTTATAAAAAAAATATGTATGTCAATAATAATTGTGAATGAAAGAGAAGATTTAATTTTTAATGTTCAAAAATATTTTTTAATGTTGAGTAAACATTTCCTACAAATTATGCATTTTTAAGGATAAATTCATCATTTATAAAAAATATGCATATCTGACATCACACAATTAGGAATAAAATAACAAATTTAATATAAAAATTACATTATATTATTTAAAATTCAAAAGGAATCTCAAATTTTGCTTGAACGTAATAAGCATATAACATAAATCAAAAAGTAACGTTTATTTAAGGATTCTTAATTCAAAATATTATATTTACAACATGAATTTCTTCAATAAAAATAAAGGGGTGTAAATGAATTTTAATTTAAAGTGCTTCTTATACGAAGAAATTAAAATTCTATTTATAAAAATAATTTTTATTAAAAAAAATATTGGCGAGGAAAAATTTTTTGTTAAACACAGTTTTTATTCTATATTTATTTAATGTTTCTTTTTAAAGTTATACTTTAAAATTATTGCTATATTATGATTCTGACGCATAAATCCTTTGAAATTGAAATTGATTTGAGTTTTTTCTGTGGCTTTATAGGACACTTCCGTTCAAAAAGGCAAATTCAACCGAGATCCATTGCTTAACGTGATTTCCGAATTAAAATTTATTTTTAGATACAGATCCGAAGGAAGAACCACAATTTCACACAATATGTAATGTGAAATCACAAATATTCACGCCAAGAAAGAAGCAAAATTGATTGCTTGAACTGATAGATTGATTGTTGATCATTTAACTAACAGTTTGTCATTATTAGTTTCATAGACTGCTAATTATGCATCATCAGCATTGCTAGATAACATTATCATTTGCTCTGCCACGGTGAGTCTGGTTGATTAGAGATTCCTTCTCGTGAACAGAAGATAGCGAGTTCGAATCCCAACCCACCTAATGATTCTTTCACTAATGGCAGCAGAGGCATGTAAAATATGTCTGGTCACAACGTCCTTTATGTGAAATGATACCTGTAGTATGGCAGACCACGTCTATGGCGGTCATCTCCTTGGTTCCTACTTCAAAATTACGAAGATTTACGCACTTTCGAGGTCATGATAACACTCCCACTACACACTCGCTAGATTAAAGTTCTTGGGCATTGTAAAAGGCAGTGCGGGATCTAATATCCGTGCTTTGTACGAGTACATTTTGTTAGGGATACTGAAACCATTGTAAAGAATGCTGCAACTGCTAAAAAATAACGTGTTTCTTGATTTTCAAAGAAAAAAATTGCGCTTTCAAATTTAAACCAATTATATAAAAAATTCTTTTTAGACAATATCTGAAAAGTATACAAAATTATTATAAGTGAATTTAAATCAATAAAAAATGTTAAAACTTTAATCACTTTAAAATTACCAAAATTGCAATGTCTTTCTCATGTTTACATTATAAATCTATTTAATATTTTCTTTGAGAAAACTCTATAAGTATTTCTTTACAATTCATTTGAATAAGAAAAATTCCTAAAATGTTAATATTTACTGCTGTTTAGGAAAAGCTTTTTATCTGTCGTTGCCATACTATTAAAATCATTCTAATATCTGGTAGAGTTAGAATTTTAGAACAAAATGTAACTGAGAATTTCTCTTTGGAATCATAGAATAATCTACACTTTACAAAAATTTTAAAGATCAATGCCTTTAATCTTTTATATATCATTAATATTAAATAATAGGTATGCTTTTTATCTTAAACTGCAGCTATGAATTAAATTTTTGAGCCCAACTTCATTTGAAAAAGAATTTTGTTCCTTCAACTTAAATTGTAGTTATTCCAATTTTTTTGAAACTATGAATTTTTCGCGACTCAAGAATTAAAAAAAGAAGATAATTAAAATTCGATTTATTTTCGTTCTGTTTAGAGAAAAGAGAGAATTACAAAGAAATATTTTCTGACTTATGCATAATTATTCTATCTTTTACGAAGAGGAGTTATCAAATTTTATGTTTATCGACTAAAACTATCAAAATTTTCCGAGAAATACAAGAGATAAACTTGAGATTGCGCACGTGAACAAACTATGTAAATAGAAATATGTATTGCTCACTGTATTCATGAAACTATGGTTTGAACTATATAAATATTACTATCAAACCCTTAACTGAGTGATAAAGGAATGACGTCATATAAGTAAAACTTGAAAATGAAGCACTTTCAATTGAGCCAATGTGGATAATTTCATCAAAAGTGCTTTTTTTATTTATGTGTTGCTCATATTACAGTTTATTGTTAAGTTTATGAAATTCTTTTTAATATTCTATTTTTAAATGCTGGCAGTTTTACTTGTAGCTTGCACTCATCAAAAATGAAAATAAAACTTCATGATAAAGTGAGTATAAACATCTAAGGGAAATGAAAATATTGCGCATATTATTAAAGATAAAAGTTGCAAAAGAAGTACAGTAGAACTACAATTATCCAAATCAATTGGGACCGGACCCCATTCGGAAAATCAAAAATTTGGTTAATTGTATTGTTTCGTAAAAGATTCACTTTAATTAATTAATTATTGCATATGCGATACAGGAGAAAACGTGATATATATATATATATATATATATATATTACATATTAATGAGTTCTTACAATTGCTGTACATCAATACAGTGATGTAAATGAAATTTATTGCTTCCTGAAAATCTCAGTCAGTGTAAACAATAGTTTCGCCACTTGATAGTGAAAACTTCCATATGATCACACTTGGACTGATGCCACTTCAAAGCAGTTTCAGAGTCGTCAAATGAATCACTAGCTGGTGGTCCTGTAGTGATCATACATTTGTCGCAGCGCTGCCTATATAAAAATATTTATTTGTGTAAAAACTACTACAACTTTCATCATCGGAATGTTTATTCTCTCTGAAAAAGGATTTTCCGATTTTGTTTTGTAGTCTTCGCTTCTCGATATTTTCCATGGCAAAGTATGTCTGTTATATTGTTATTATTATAAAGTTTTTCGTTATAAAATGGTTTTTAATTGGATGTAACTCATTCATCTACACCTTGAAACACTTCAGTCCCGTGTCTACTTCAACTTAGAATTTAAGATCATCTCCTTCCCTCGACACTTTCAAGAAATTGACCATCTTTTGCAATGTGAAATCTAATATCTTTCACAATCCATTCTCCTATATCTTCAGCACTAACTTCGGAACATCCAGGAATTTTCGAAATAATGTATCTGAATTCTTCAAGTGACGCGTCTTGCATTCTATTTCTCTCCTTTCTCTTACTTTCTTTTTCTTGAGCTTTTTCCATTTTTTCCCTCATTCTTCGTCTCATCTTCAGTCAAATTTATTTTTCTAAAATTCTGAAAGCTATTCAGATAAGTAGAGTTCTGCTGCACATTCATTCAGTAAGGAATTTAGACTATATGATACAAACACTGAGACATGTTATCAATGGTTGATTAATTGGTAGGTTTGATGTTCCAAGATCTGTTAACATTAAGCTGTAATATTACTTAAAAAATAATGAGTAGCCACTAGATGGCAGTACTTAATATGTCATGCTAAGAGATACGTACATGTAATAGTGTAGAGAGATAGTGTGAAGGAGCTCTCTATGAAGGAGCTAGCTAAAAGATGTGTGTAAATAATCCTAATTGTAAATAAATCTTTAAATATTAGTAAATTTAAGAACTTCCTTCCCCACCTAAGCTACTCATTCGTCATCTGATAAATAAAATGGAATTGATAATAAATCAGAAGAGGGATATAACTCGCGACGCTTTCGGAATTCAGGTAGGCGAATTTTAATTGTTTCGTTTTGAAATGTGTATTAACGTATTATAAGTAGGGTATTCTAAAGTAATGAACGGGATTTAAAAATTATGTGTATAATTTTTAAATATCGTTCATTGTAAGTATTTTCTTAATTTCGTTTTTAAAGAAAGAACTGTTTTCGTTTTGGGAGAAGTGAAAGTATTAATTTCGTTATTGATAAAGCATTTTTATGTATTAAGAAATTAAGTATTATAATTGTAAAATATGGCTTTTTTTGGGAGAAAGCTAAAAAATAGATTAAATAGAATTAGCAACAGAATTAGTTCTCTCGGTACCCAAAGGTACTAAAATAGTTGTTCGAATTATAAAACTATTTTGATGAATGAAAAACGGCACTCCAGATTTCAGATTTTAATAGTTTAAAAAATTTAATTATTATTGAACAATTGAAGAAGCAAATAAATTATACAAATCGGGAACATTTTGTGGACGAATGGCCTAAAATTAATTATCCAGACCAATTAGCAGATAAATTGGATAATTTGGTAATGTTCAATCAATTAACAGTTTTAAATTAAGAAACTCATGGAATTGCAATTCTCATAATCATAAATTTCAGGTAGAAAAAGAATCATTTCTGTTTAGTGAAAATAAATGTATTCATTGTAATGATTATAGTCATATATTTCGTGAATACCCAACGCCGGAGACTTCTGCATACTGTAAGAAATGTAAATAACAAGGTGAAATAAGTATGATATCCCCATCTGCGTGATTCTGTGTTTTGATGGTAGTGTTGCCAATTTCAGTTTTTGTTTCATCATAGTGTTGCCAAATTCAGTTTTTGTTACTTTTCTTATTTTTTTGGTTGCCAGATTTTGTTTTTCTCATGTTTTACATAATTTTTATTTTATATATGTGCTTTTTTCAGTGGCAATAGCTTTTTTAGTTTCACTTCGCATTTGTAATTTCACTTCGAGTTTCTTTGTTCTTTGTTCTACTTTTCAATTGGAAGCCATTTGACTGCTGTTTGCTATTGTGGGAACAAATAGGGTATTCCCATGTGTTGTATTTCGTTGTCGCCAGCGTCCAAAAATAGTAAATTTTTTCTTTTTTATGGTGTTCATTTACTTTATTTATTAATTATATCTATCTTTTTATTTGGTTTATTAATTATATATATTTTTTAATTTTTTTGTAAAGTTTTTTATATTTTTAACATCGTAGACTGTTTTTTTTTGTTAATTTCGTTTTGTTAATTTATACATATCTTATATATTTTTGTTAACTTATTACCATATTTTTCTTATTTATTTTTCCATATGCCTCATGTGAACAATGTTGTTGACATGCATTTTTTATTATATTCGTGTTTCGTTTTTTATTTACTTAAAAAGTATATATTTGGAAAAATATTTTTTGCCTGCTTTTTTGTAAAATTTGATAATTAGTTTCACTGAAATGTAAAATGAACATGGACGGGCTGGTGACAAACGAACAAAGTGTCGAAATAAATATCATACGATTCGGAATGTAAGTTTTATTTCATATCAAGTAAGTCCTATATTTTTATCTTCTTTTTTTTTAATTTTCTAAAATGCTTATTTTTTTGAACTTCGGGAAATTCCCGTGTTAAAAAATTCGCGCTTAGCTTGACGACGAAAAGAATTCACCATGTTCGCCAATAGATAGGGATACCCTACTAGTTCCCCATGCGATGCAATTTTAGGTAGAACAGGGTTAGATTTTCAACCATTGTTCAGAACACAACACATAGATTTATCATACATTGCTTTTACGTGTATTGGGGGTTAACTAAAATTTGCATACTCAAATGACAATGTTTTTTTTTTTCAAAAATCAAGTAAATATAAAGGAAAATACAGTTCAATTAAAAACATTAAATGAAATAGAAATCGAAAGTAAATCAATTAATTTAATTAGAGCGAAAATTGAAGAAACAGAACATTCGATAGTTGGAGTAATTTTAGTCAAAAGTGTAGGACAGAATTTCGATTCTATTCTTGAAGTAATTAACGGTGAAGCAGTTGTACCTGTATTAAATAAAGAGGAATTTATCTTAAAAGTTAGGAATGGTCAATGCTTAGGTAGAGGAATGGAAGTAAGTGTATCTAATTAAGTTAACCAACCCTATCAAAGTTAAAAGTGATGATGAGAAAGTTGAAGTTATAACAATTAACTAAGAGAAATCCCCTATTTTAATGAAAGATTTTAATTTCGACAAATCCTTAGAAAGTGATAAAAATTCGAACTTTTGAATTTATTAAATAAATATCGACACCGTTTTGCTTTAAACATAAGCGAGTTAGGCTACACGAATTTATGCAAAATGACTTTAAAAAAAAAGCTGGCAGTAAGCCAATTTTTCAAAAACCGTATAAAATCAATTCTGAAGAGAGGTAGCACATAAGAGAAATTGTATCCGAATGGGGGGGGGAAGAGGTATGGAATAGTTTCAGATACACAAGATCTCCTTATTCCAGTCCTGTATTATTAGTTAAGAAAAAGGCGGAAACAACGATTGGTTATAGAATACAGAAAATTAAACTCTCAGACGGTCAATGATAAATTTTCATTACCCAAAATTGATGGCATTTTAGAATGTCTCGGAGGAAGCCAATTTTATACTATGGATTTAGCTAATTGTTAGTTTCTGTCAGTTACCATTGACTGAAGAAGCCAAATTTAAAACTGCTTTCATAAATCCAGACGATGCAGGTCGATTTGAGCGAATGATCTTTGGATTGGTGTATGCTCCAACAGAATTCCAAAGACTTGTAAATCTTGTTTTGGGCCCATAGTTTAACAATAAGTACTGTGTTACTTAGACAATATATTGATTCCAGCTAAAACATGGACCGAAATGATACTGAACCTTACTGAAGTTTTTGAATGCTTAAGAAAAAGCAAATTTAACTTTAAAACATTCAAAATGTGAATTTAGAAAGTTAGACACTGAATTTATTGGTTTCATACTTAGTAGAGATGCTTTGAAAATTGGACCACGTAACGTAGCAGGTATTGAAGAATTTCCTGTTTCAAAAAATGCGCACGATATCCAAAGACTTATGGTATATACTAGTTTCTTTTGAAGATTTACACCTAAGTATTCTCTCAAGGCAGCACTATTGTCTGAACATACGAAAAATGTTGCAAGGTTTGTTTGAGAAGTAGAACAAAATGAGGCTTTCGAGGAACTTAAAAGTAATCTTATTATAGCACCGATTCTAGCTCTTTATGATCCTCAAAGTGAAACTGAGGTACATTGTGACGCAAGTTTAATTGGATTGGCCGAAATATTGTTTCAAAGAGATAGTAAAAGGAATTGGAGGATGGTTTACTGCATTAGCAAGAAAACTACGGCAACTGAACAAAAGTACCATTAGAGTAAATTAGATTTTATGTCAATTGTGTGTACATTAGAAAGGCTAAATCAGTTTCTGATTGAAATAAAGTTTCCAATTGTTACATACTGTCAAGTAATCGTGTATCTAAACGCTAAAATGTCATCAAATCCTCAGAAGGCAAGATGGTTTAACCTCATGCAAGAATACGATTTTGAGATCCGGAATAGATCAGGTGAACGAATGAAACACTAATGCACTAAGCAGAGCAGCAGTTAATGAGCAAGAGGATGCTTTGCACAGTATTATTGAGAGAAAATTTGAAGTTTATGTTACTTTGACTACCGAAGAACAAGTTTCAATAATGTTAAATTGAGACATAGAACTATGTAAATTAATAGATATTCAAGAAGAAGGAAGAGGACAGGTCCGAATCTGAAAATAAAATGGTTGAAGGATATGTTTTCAAGAAAGAATAAGATTTATTGAAAACACAAGTTTATGGATGAAGAAAACTTTTACTTCGTAATACCTAAATCAATGAGGAACAGTGTAGTAGTATATGGGACATTTGACCATATGGGACATTTTCCTGTCGACCGAACTGTTAGTTAAATATAAAGGGTATATTATATTAGTAAAATTGTATTGGTTTGCATCTCTAGTAATCGTTACGTAGGAATATATCTCAATGTGTTTTGAGTGTTTGGTGAAGAAATTTCCAGGAGTAAAAAAGCAGTGATTTTTGAACACAATTGCATTAGGGAAACGTCCATTTTCCATCATTCACGTAGATCATCTAGTCTGTTTTGTTAAAACTTGTAGAGGAAATCAAGAACTACTTGTAATAATAGATAATTTAACCAGATTTGTCAGAGCTTTACTTGTAAGAAATACTTCAACTCAAAATGTAGTGTGAAAACTTTACAGAATTTCCTCAACGAATTTGGCTTACCGGACAGGTTTATAAGTGATCGAGGCTTATGTTTCACTTTTGTTCTATTTGAAGAGTTTTGCTCTACACAAATGATGAAGACAAAGAATATAAGGATCCTGATGAAATACGAAAAGAAACGATCCAAAATTTAGAAACTAAGCTGAAAAAGATGAAGTCATATTTTGACAAAAAAGGATGTAAAACAATCAACTAAGTAAAAGGTGAAATAGTTGTCATGAAGAAACCTCAAGTAGCTAGTCAACCTTTGAAAACTCAATCAAAATACAAGGGACCATTGATAAGTATTGAAGTATTACCAGGTGATACAGAGTGACTCAGTTACAAGAAAAAGGGACACTTTTCACTACCACCGCCCATGTAAGTCAACTAAAAATTTGGAGAATTTACACAGACACAAGTAATTCCAGTGACACTGACGTTGAACTTTAATTTAATTAAACATTTTTCGTACTAAATTGAACTTTAAAAATAAATCTGAACTTTTTACAGCATTTTCTATTGAATATAGTGTATGATTTTCATTATGTACTAATTATTTCTTTTCTTTATATAAGTAAGTTAGCAAATGTAAAATTAGTGTAATTTCTAAAATTTTGTTAAATTTGATGGTTGAAAATAGTAAGTTTGTCTACGAAAGAATTATTAAGATTTATAAGTATGTTTATTTTGTGTGTGTAATATTTTGAAATTTTAATATGTATTATTTTTAGTTTATTAATGTCTAGTAGTATTGTTTATATTAATCAGGAGATTAAGCGATCAGTCTGGCCGAATGTTAAAATTAAGCTGTAATGTTACTTGAAAATAATGAAGGGCCACTAGATGGCAGTATTTAATATGTCATGTTAAGAGATATGTACATATAATTGAGCAGAGAGATTGTGTGAAAGAAGGAGATAACTAAAAGATGTCTGTAAATAATTCTAATTGTAAATAAATCTTTAAATATTAAATTAAAGTACTTCTTACTTCCCCATATCTAAGCTACTCACTCGTCATCTGATAAATAAAATGGAATTGATAATAGATCATATTTTGTGAACGAACTGTAATACTATTTATACCTAAGGTTTAAAATGTGACATTGATAAGTCTTTT
Organism: Latrodectus elegans; assembly: GCA_030067965.1. Taxonomy (NCBI): domain Eukaryota; kingdom Metazoa; phylum Arthropoda; class Arachnida; order Araneae; family Theridiidae; genus Latrodectus; species Latrodectus elegans. The sequence goes on from CM057819.1 coordinate 46,305,014, forward strand.
CAAATATCGCTAAATAGTTAACTGAAGGGTTGGTTCTCTGTGCTATAGTTCAGTAATTTAAGAGTTCGAATTCCATCTCGCACGTGGATGTTCAAAGTCAGTTTTAAACTGTGGATATGAATCCAATTATAGGTGATATGCAAGGTAGAATATCAACTAAAATCAAACGTCTTAGCGAATCTTTGATTGCTGACATAACAACATTTTTTATTCTCCTACAGTTGAAAACATTTTTGATGATACTGGTACATCAATTATTGTTGAAAATTTTCAAATTTCATATATAAAAATGAATAATTAATCCTTGAAAGTTGGAAGGTTATTTAAACTGTTGTCTTGAATAAAAAATCCTTAACAATCGCAATATCTGGACATACATATATTTACTTTATAAAAATGTCTCTAATATTTTCATTCAGATAGGTGTTTTATAAGAAAAATTTGGGATTAAATTTAGTTTCATTGTACTTATAACTCATTACCCTGTATGAAATGCTTGTATGATTTTAAAATATATGTATTCGCAAATTTTTTTGCCTCTATTCATTAAAACTGTTCGAAATTGGACTAAAGTATATGTTTGTTGCTGGTAGTATATGTATATGTCTGTTGCTTCGTGCTCTCAAAGCACAAGTCCTAGGCTCGATGCTCGAGCTGAGCAAGATCAACTCTGCCATTCACCCCGTCAGTGGGTCGATAAAATGTGTACCAAACATACTTGGGAACTAAACACTGGAGGTCTCACGTTAAAGCTGTCTACCTAACCGGGACATATGCTTTGCAGCCCAGGCTCTTGATCATTAAAACATATATAGGCACGGTAGGCATTGGTCCACATGGGCTGTCGTACCACAGGTTTAATTTAGTTTAGACATGTGTTTACTATACCATGAGAAATTAACTAATACTGATTTCCTTTTTAATTTTAATTCGTAACCATGTATAAAAGGGCTGTTTAATTTCAAATTACGAGACTTCATGACAATAGTATAAGTGCCCTTCCTAATTAAATGTGTTGAAATTTATTAGACTTAATTTTTAAAAATCTATTAAAATTAAGTTTATTATTATTATTATTGTTATAATTAGAATTATTTTACTGATATTTATATTTTATTGCATCACATTGTTAACGTTAATTATTAAATTTATTTCAAATTTAATTGATTATCTGATATGAAATATCTGTCTATTAGCAAAATGCTACTGGACTAACATTACAAGCTGTACATAAACGTCATTTTTATAGAAATCATTATCTGATTGCATAGAAATGCTATACGTTCTAAAATTTTCTTTGATATCTTAAGAACAATATTAATAAATTGAATACCATTTGAAAAATTAAGAGAATTTAATAATTTCATTTTAGTTTTAATTTATTGCTTTGCATCAAAAACAATGCTCAATTATATGATGCGAATATTTATATTTTTTTAAATGCTTGCATTTTTACTAAAACATACACTGAAACACTCACATTTAAAATGTCGTGTTAAACAATTAAAATCACTTTAAAATGATTTGTTTTTTTCCAGTGATTCATCTCACTGAAAAGAAAAAAGAACTTAAATCCAGATGCTTGAGTTATATAAGTATTTCACGACAATTTCTCTTTTTTTTTTCTCGTCATTCCAAGATCAGAAATGCGTCATATGAAAGAAACTGTTCCAGAAATCCTTTTCATTCATAAGATATTAAGCTACTGAAAGTGGTTAGGTAGAAAATATGAATTTATTGATTGCGTTTACTCTAACTGGTTGTAAATCTAACTAAACGGAAGAACTGAGGAAACAACTGCTTATTTATATGAAAGCAATAAATCTATTATCTGGATACTGATTATCTGTCATGCGAAAGCAAATCAGCGATAATTTATACCTTACCAATTTGTCAATCTATTCAATCAATAATATATTAGCTTAAAAAAACCATGGTATTTTTGCCTTTGATTAGTTTCCATGGCAGTGTTTTTTTAATAATGATTACGATGAGGAAACTCTTTTTCCAATATTGATGAATATATAGCTTCCTCATTTACAAATGGCTGTCGTCAAACCAAATTTTCAGTCAGACAGCGGATAAATTTTTATGCTAAACATTTAGCTAACTGGATCAATATTTAATCTTGAAAGAAAAATTTCTTAGTTATTTTCTTTTAAGACTACATAAACATTAACTTTAAAAATACATTTAACGTTCTCCGTTTTTAAGATATCTCTTCATACGCATCTTATACAACATTTAAATACAAAGGTCTCACTGATAACCACTCACACATGAAGTGTTTCCATTCGTTCTATCTTCAACTCAGTGACTTCTTTCATTGTCTACGTGATTTTTTAGCGAAGAGTACTTGTTTAATGGAACTGTAATGACTACATGTGGCAGTATGATCCAGTCGAAACATTCTCTACCGTAATGCCCAAAGCTTATTTTTAAAGATATTCATCATCCGTGGTAAATTGATGATATATATATTTGCCAGTTATCCCGATAAACAGCTATTGCTAATCTTATGCATCAATGCGTTTAACAGCTTAAGCACTCTAGTTGTTAATTTTTATCCTTTATTTGTTAAACAAAACGTGTTTACCTTTTCCTACTGAATAAAATCTTTCATCTTTTATTTTTATCAACTACGTGCGTAACTTCCTGAAAATGCTTTTCTTTAATTAATGTTAAATTTTTGACGTTCTAATTGTATAATACATTTGGGAACAAGATATACCTTTGGTTTTCTACACCATTACATTGGATCTGGGAATAGGAGGGTGTGTTTTATTTTTTGGCAATAACAGAGTGAAAAATATATATATAATTTTGATAATGCAATTTAAATTTCTGCATTTAATATTGATTTAAACTGTATTAGGTTTGTAAATACATATTTTCTTTTTGTTTTATATACGAGTACATTTTATTTCAATTTTGATAAAGTATATATATATATCTAAACTATGACCGTTTGAGGACTGCATTGTAAAGAAAAAATATTTGCTTGGTCACATATATAAGATTTTTGAACAAACTAAAATGAAAATTAACTCAATGTAGTTTTATTAAAATAAACTTCTCTTTATAATTATTTTTTAATTTGACTTAGATATGTATAGATACACAATAATTTCAAATTTGTAAAAAGGTTTCGTTTTCATTTAGTTTGAATTTCATGTAGAGGGAAATATTCATATTTCATAGAGTTCAGTATACGAATTTTGCAATTCTTAAAGCATTTTCACGATGTTCATCAGTGATCTTTGTCCTATTTTTCTTTTTTGTATGCTTCGTTCTTGCAAATAATTGTTCACAAACATAGGCACTTCCAAAAGCTGAAAACATTAAGAATGTATGGTTGTGAAAATTAGGATATTTATCACGGTGTAGGTAATCTTTGTAAAACTCCAATAAAGGAACACTTCCAAATTTTTTTCCGTTGAATTTCACTCTGCTGTTCAATGCATTCTATTTGAATATAATTACTTTTTTCTATAGAAAATGTGATACAAAATATGTTGAAATACTCTTCATTTCTCCGAATATCTTGAAATCTATCAATTTTAACTTGTGCTGTTAACAAACATTGTTATTATTTGGTATCAATAAAATTATTTATGCTTTGAAGTCTCAAATTTAAATCATTCAAATGTTCTGTTAAGTCTACTAAATAAACTAAATCTAAAACATAATCTGCCTTCAAATTCAGTCATACGCTTCCCTTTTGCATTCATAAACATTTTTATTGCAGTTCTTAAATCGTAAAATCTTTTGAGCACTTTCCTCTTTCTTAGCCATCTTATAATAAATAAACTCTGCAAATTCAGTGCCCATTATCTTAAAAACCAATGATTTTTCTAACAACGTTTAATACACTTTCCATTTTAAAAAGTTTTTCTACATAAATGTCCTGATGTACAATACAATGATATGCCATCAAGATCATATTGCTGATAGTGACGGCTTCCTCATTAACTATTTTAACGAATCCCCCATTTTTACCATCCATCGCAGGGACTACATCGGATATGACAGCTGATAAATTTTTCATAGATAAGAAAAAACTTTTCGTAGCCGTTTTTAATGTATTTGAATAAATCTATAGGACTTAATTGTGTTCTTTAATGATAATAAAGCAACCATTTCATCCGTTATAATACATATCATGTTTATCGATTCCTCAGATAAAGATAATATCTAGTTGGGGCGTATCAGGAGCATCAGTGCTGTCGTCCATAGATAATGAATAAAATTTAAATTTGATACGTTTACTTTTTAAGGAATTTTCAATTGATATCCACAATTCCTTAACTTTTGTGGCTGTACTTTGGTTTGATATATTGATTTTAGAAAAATTAATTTTTTTCCCAGGGCAAATTATGATTGCAATACTTATTATACATACTTTTATAAATTCACTAAAAGTAAAAGGTTTTAATTTTTTTTTCGCTATTAAATTTGCTTTGACATAACTTGCTTTTGCAACGTTAATATTTTGAGTAGCTGTCTCTTTAACAAGAAATTTTATTCGGATGATAGCCCCTTTTTTAGCTCGGTGATTTTCTGTTTACGGCTAATGCCAAGATATACATCATATTTTGTGGCATGCTTTTGACAATAATGACGTTTCAAATTATAGTCTTTAAAAACTGACAAGTGGATTTCTTAGCCAGATAGGCATCAGAGGAAGGAGTAAACTCAGGAGGAGAGCTCACATCTAGTGAGATTTCTTCCCTGGCAAAAACTGAATTCAATAAGCTTATGAAAATTCCTCCCAACCATCCATGGTACTTCGCCAAAAGACCGGGTGAGACCTCCAAACTTAGACCAATAACTTATCAAACTGCTTTTTCCCGCTATCTGAGTGGGCACACGAGGAGGAATCGCCTTTCAGCAGGGGCAGAAGACATTTCCAGACTGTCCTTGGTGTTCTGTCAATATGGCTTCCCCTGGACATATCTTAACCTGCCTAAATTTTAAAAAAGACGATGCCCTGCAGAACCCGTCACATTTTTTAGATATTTTTGGTTTTATGGGTTGTCTAGCCTAACTTGACAGCCTGAGATAAGTAACAACAACAACAAAAACTGGCACTAAATCCCCGCAAATTATGTCAAAAGTATTCTCCTTTATAAAAAAGTATTTCTCCGTCCAGTTTTCATTAAAAACTCTCCTCTCTTTTTTTTAGATCTTCTTGTTTTTTTAATGACGTGTTAAGGTCATCTAAAAATAATTATATATTTTAATTTTATTAGCAATTATCGATATGAAGGAATTACTCATACATTTTTAAAGAATTTGGTACAAGAATTATAGGAAATACAAATACTATATAATACACTGCATAAAAATATTGTAATTCGTCAAAAATGTGTATACATATTTAAAATATTTAAAAGATATAGATAATTATTGGTTGCTTAAAATCTTTTTCCTTTCAAAAATAAAAAAAAAATAAAACTTATTTCATAATACTGATTACTTTATACATATATGCTATTTATAAAACAAACTCAAAGCTAGTAATGTTTAAATGGCAGTGTTTATATAAATTAAAAGCTAGAAATTAAAACTGAAAGTTAAAATCAAAGCAATTCTGAGCTCTTGTTTTGTCTTTCTTTAACGCTAAGAGATTGACTTATTCATATATACAATATCAGATTATGATCACTCAGCGATTTTAAAAATAATATTTGTCCCCAGCCTGCGACTTTTAATAGCAAAAGAATCTTTGGAAATCAAATGTACTTTATTATTTATGGTCCAATTTTATTCATGAATTGCATATTTATAGAGTAAAAATAAGCACACACCTACAAATGCTTTGCAATTTCTTTTTTACTTTATTTGAATCTTATAAACTGTTTTTTTAGTTACACTAAGTTTATAACTAATTTCAAATGGAGTAGCAGTCATTCTTACCAATGTCGTCTCGTCAAAAATTACTTAAATCAGTATTCTTAAAAAAAAATTTTTTTTTTTTAAGAATACTGATTTAAGTAATATCCCAAAAAAATTATGTTATTTAACATTAATAACAATATTGGATTTTATGGGGGGAATAAAATTAATCCAAGTTTACTTACAAATAAATTAATCAGTAAAATTCGGAAAAATGCTTTATTATAATTATTAAATCGCCAAAAGAGAAAAACAAAGTTGATTTTCAATTATTTTTTTTAAATATTTTTAATTTAAAAAGTATCCTGCTAAGCAAAATGTAAATATCTATTTCTTTCATTAAAATTAGTGACATTTAAACAAAAAAATTAGTGACATTCAAAGAAAGGAATAATAACAAAATGATAATGATATGAATAAATCAAATTTGAATCTTTAACTACTCATCAAAACTAATATACTTCCATTTTAAAATAATTAAGTATGTTAAGTTTTAAATAAGAAATATTCAAAAAAATTAGTTTTGAGATTGATTGAAATAATAAAAAAATATCTTGAAAAAATGAACGTGACAAAAAATATCGAAATGTTGCATTTACTTTCATTGCATTTTCTTAGTTATTAATCAAACATTCAATTTAGAAATTCTGCAACCATTTATATGTTGTTATATTGATAAAAAGATAATAGGACCTAAACTGTGTGATGCACAACTGAGAATATTTCAAATTAAAATAAAATAATGTAAATTCAATTAAAAAACGGATCATGATGTACATTAAATTTAAGATCAAATAGTTACTGGATAAAGGACTAATGATTGATAAGATGATTTAAAATTCTTCAATTATTTTACATTAACAAATTCGAAAATCAAACGAACATAAATTAAGACGATTCCTGCGTCAGTTACTTAAATAAATGCAATAAATTAAATTATTTATAAAAGGTAAGATTTCATAGAAATTACTTATTATATCCACACACACACACACACACATACATATATATATATATAATATAATATCTTCTAGCAAGATCGAATATTTCCAGACAATGAGTGAAAAGATGGCGCCATGATCAGTTGTATATTTTTATTTACTTTTCGAAACAGCAAGAAACATCTGATTAAAGCCAGTACTCACTAAAAAATGTTTTTTATTTAAATTTATATTTCAAAATAAATGTCAACGAATGGATTTTGTAAGAATCACATAGGAAACATTTATTTTTTAATAAAAATGAGTAAACACAAATGTTTTCATAATTTGCGTTTTGATCTCACTTTAGACAAACCTGTGATGAAGAATACCTTGTTCATAACAAAAATCACTGTTGTTCCATGCTTTTGTATTTTACTTTTAATTAACTTTTGTTTCAGTTCAGATTACAATGAAGTAATTTCCAACTACATGTAGTAATTATTAAATCTCTCAATAATCTATGAGTTTATTAAGCATTTCTTGGGCTGTTAAATAACCAATTAAAATTAGAGAATGTTTCATGTTTAATATGTGAAAATCTAAAAGTGCCAAAACCTACCTCACATCTCGACTCTTAGACGATTTTTTTAAGAAATCCCCCAAAAATACCTCTCTATTCTATAATTAATAGCTAAGCCAAATAACAATTCTCATAAGAAACAGAAGCTGATACATGGCAATCTAGTTTCTAGTAAATTCTTCATATTTTAACTAAATATAATAATGATAAACTTGGTAATAAATATCTACATTTTTCATTGCATTTCCAAAAACACACACATGCCTTTTGTTGCCACAATAGTTTTGATATTATTGTACGAATATGATCTGGGAATGAAATATACCTTTGTAGCAGTGTTTGATATAACGTAAATTTTTCCAGAAAGCTGAAATATATATTTGGGAATCGTTTAATTCAAAATTTTACTTGTATATTTCAAAAATAAGTGATATATTTATAAAATTAAAGTTTTTGATATTTATTCGGTGTTAGAAGGATTACCCCTCCCCCAAGTGATATTATCGTGTTGCCAATTTAAATTTTCTTACTTTTCAGATTTTTTTGTTGCCAGATTTGATATTTTTCGTATTTTACATAATTTTTTCGTCATATATATGGTTCTTTTCCATGGAAACAGCATTTGAAATTTTAGTTTTACTTTCAATTCGAACATTTTGTTCAGTTTGAGGGAATCAATGCCATACAGCCATATCTTTGGCGTTCTTCCTCTATCTTTGCGAGTGAAAAAATGGCTTGAAGAAAATAGAATTCAAGTATCACATATTTTAAGAGTTCCTGCAAAATCTACATTTGTTAATATCAATTTTAAAATAGTTCTTAGAAAATATACTTTTCAGACTAAAAATCTTCTTACAAATACTATCAATGACCTCTTTGAACTGCATAATACTTCTGAGTGATCCAATCCCATATTATTATTTACTAATGCATCTAAAATAGAAAATGAACTTGGAATCGCTGGTTATAACAGAAGAAATAACTCCTTTGTTTCCATAAAATAAACCAATAACTCTAATTCCATTTTTACTGCAGAGGCTTTGGCTTTATACCTGGCGGTGACTAAATTCTGTATTTCTCCCTCCAACTATGTCATATTATCAGACTCCTTCCTGTCTAAGCAGTTTAAAAACTCTCTCAACCTCTTCCCCAACCATCATTCAACACATCGGATCAGCTTTAGGAAATGCAACTAAGATTTGCGAATCTATTCAATTAGTTTGGATTTCAGGTCATTCCGGAATTGCTGGGAACGGAAACTAGATGCTCTTGCAAAATCGGCCATCAATAAAAGTTATATTCTGCACTCGATTTCACCTGAAGCCCTTATCCATAATATAGGAAACATTTTTATCAATTATAATAACAACGAATGGAATAATAGTAAATACGCCTCTAACTTTTCGCACATGTCTTCTATCAGGAAAATTCACCACAATTATACTAATTCTCGCCTTGAAGAAGTATGGTTAGCTAGAGTTAGAACTACATCTTTTCTGACATATGCTAAGTTACATAAATTTAGTCTTTCTTCAACGGATAAATGCTCTTGTGGAGAAAGAGAAACCAGGGATCACGTGTTATCGTGTCCTCGATATGATGAAGCGAGAAATTCTTTAAGGGAAAAACTTGGTATCGGAGCTCTATCTTTCTCTTGGATCTTAGATTTATCAATGAATCCTAAAGAGGAAATTGACGCAACAATTTCTTTTTTGAAACAAATTAATAGATTCTAATGTTTTTCTCGTCTTTGTATTTCCAAGCGGCCTAATTTCTCCTTCATTTATCAATCAAACGCCGTGCTTATCTTTTCGATTTGATTGTCACTTTTTTTTTTTCAGAATCATCAATCCATCAATTTTTGTTTAGGTTTCAAATAAAGACTTAATCTTACTCATTACGATCTATAAGCCTATGAGCATAAAGATCCAAAACAGTTTTTTGTTGTAGACTAAACTAACCTAACATTTTGTTATACGTTTGCTGTTGTGTTTCGTTGTCGCCAGCGTCTAAACATCGTAAACTGTTCTTTTTTCCAATTTCTTTTTGTTTATATATTATTTATATCTTTTTTTATTTTGTTTATTTATTAAATATTTTTCTAATGTATTTTTTAAAGTTTATTATTATATTTTTCTTTTATATTTTCAACATCGTGAAGTGTTTTTTTCCCCTATTTCTTTTTGTTTATTCATTATTATCTTTTTCTTATATAATTTTGTTAATTTATTATTATCTTTTTCTTATATATTTTTGTTATTTTATAATTATATTTTTCTTACATATTTTTCCATAATATCAAGGAGCATATTCGACATGTGAGCTTGACGTCATATCAAGTAAGTTCATCATTTTTATTTATTCATCTCTTATAACGGTTGTTTTAAAGAGAAGGCAAACCCAACAAAAAATAAAGTTTTTATTCATTTTCCAGAAATAATTCTTTGGATTTTTTAAACTATTATTTGATTTAAAATTTTCTAAAATGCGTATTTTTGGTACTTTGGGAACTTTCCAGTTGATTTCTATTAAATTGAGCATAAGCATGGATAATAAATTATCAAAAACTGCAATATATGAGCTTCAACCAAAATAAACTGGTCTCTGTGTGTTTACTTCTCTCTCTTTCTCTCTACATTCTGCTTTGTTAGCTACAGAGTTTCCAACAGGAACCGGAAAATAAACATTATTTTGATCGGAACAAAAACTAGAAATAAACCACACACACACACAAAATAATCCTGTTTGATATATCTTCAGTCATTTTATTACTGTGACCAACTTATGAATATTATCTTATTTATCGTCAACAATAGAAATATAATTACATGTACATTGCTCCTAAATTTCCTGTAATGATGTTCACAAGTACTTCTTTCTTTCAGTTTCGCATGAAACTATTTGTGTAAGCCACATTTGATTTGTAGAATAAACTAGGAATATAGATGAATTTTTAAAAAAATATCAGCATGAGTTATATTTTTTACATCTCAGCATGCGATCATCTTCAGCTGTTTGTATGGATTGTTAAGATAAACAAAGCAGCAACTCAACAGGAAATGTAGAGTGAAGCGCCGCCGTAAGAAAGAGATGCAGTTGAGAATATATGTGTCTCTGTCTAACTGGTCGGGCGAAGTGAATACGCGAGTAACTGTATATATATATATATATATATATGTATATATATATATATATATATATATATATATATATATATATATATATATATATGCACAGTCACACTAATGTGAGAGTACTGGTACGAGACGTACAGGAAGAAAGTTAATTAAGTTCATGAAAGTGTTCACTGTGATAGTGAGCCATGCTATCACCAATGTCGTGGCCACCACAATATTACGAGGCCGTGGATCTATTCTGTGGAAACCCTATAGTGGTGGTCAGACATCTTATCAATTGTAAAGTCAGGTGAGTTTATTGGCCAGGGAAAAACGGTAAACTCATCTTGATGCTCTTGAAACCCCTCACATACACTGTCAGTTGGATGACACCTCGCACTGTCCTGCTGATATGCAGTATCATATTAAGAACAAACAATACGCAATAACAGAGAATATGGTTTGCATAGACAAATACGTACTTATATTGATCCATCGTACTAATGAGTGTACCCAGGGAATTCCAGAAAAACATTCCGCAGACCATAATGCTTTCTCCTCCAGCCTGGACTGTTGCGGCGATTGCTTCAAGATGCTCGCTTTCAAAAATTCCACCTCATATAGGCCAACATCCATCCGTCCAAAAGAGCATAAAACGTGATTTGTCGGAAAATTCTACCTAACGCCACTCAATGGACGTTCAGTTGCGTTACTCGCATGAAAATTCTAATCTTTGTCACGGATGAACAGCAGTTAACATAGGTGAGCGAACAGGAGTCTGCTTCGGAGGCCTAGACCTGGCAACATTCGCTGAACAATAGTTTGCGAGACACTGTTGGTAGCCGCTGGTTAATCTAAACTGTCAATTGTTCATCGGTACAATGTCTATTCAGCCGAACGTATCTCCGCAGTCGTCGATCACTTCTGTCATCTATGGTCCGTGGTACACCACATTTGCCACTATGATTTTGGACAAACCCATTTTGTCATGAACGGTATATTTTTATCACGGTAACTTGTTAACGGCTTACACACTTAGCCATTTTGGAAATGCTTTCACCCTTGGCCTTTAAACCAATGATTATCCCCTTTTGGACATCAGATAAAAATCTCTCTTTTTCTGCAACAAGCCAACGATTGTAATGTTTCTCAAATTTCTCACTCACAGTTTATATACGCTCAACTGCTTTGCGCTGTTCATACCACTTGCCTTCTGGTATTGTTTATTTAAAGCGATGTCGAAAATACGTGGTGGTCACATTAACGGGACTGAGCTGTATATATATATATATATATATATATATATATATATATATATATATATATATATATATATATATATATATATATAATTGAAGAATAAAGTAAAAAATTCCTGTAAGTCTTAACAGGCTCTTTAGTTGCATCCGTAGCACATTCCAATAAAAAGTTTTATATATAATACGTTAAACTATTTATTGAAATATGCAAAACTTTAGATCATCTTTAGGGGAAATTAATTTAGATTATTATTTTGCAAACAGTAAATAGGTGAAATAAAAATGTTGATACCCTACAAAAAATTTCTAATGGAAGTAACTTTAAAAATACAAAGTGAAGGATTAATAATAAGTGGTTTTTAAGGAATGTGGACACATTGCAATATAAAGAAACAAAATTTTAAAAGTTTCTTTTCAAATATTTTATATAATTAGTTATCAAATTAGTACGCATTGTTAATAAAAAGTGATAATTAACTCGGAACATTTTATTAAAACCCGCGTTATCAAATCTTGCTTTTCCATGTTACGAAAAGTGCAGGCTAAACAACAAAGAATATTTGGTACAAATTACTGTTATTGCAAAAATCCATTTCAATTTTAAACGAGGAATCACAGATGAAAATGAGGAAATCTCTTAGAGACTTCTTTGAAAAAATTAAAATATTGTCAACAAATTATAATCTCCTACACCAAAATTGACTCTGAATTCATTTTGCATAATTTTGACAGTGTGGGAATACTCATTATAAAACATTATTTTAGATTTCTGGGAAGAGAATAACATAATCTATCTGCACTTGCTTAAGATTGCAATGGTAGTTTTTTTTTTTTTTTTTAACAATTCCAACTACACCAGTTAAGGTTGAAAAATGGCATTTTCAAGTTCAAAATTTTGTTCTCCGAGACAACAAATACAATCTTTGTGAAACCATGCTTGAAGATATATCACCAATAAAGGTAATATTCATATATTAAATAATCAAACATATTTTTAAATAATTACTTCAAAGCCAAGTACATCATGTGAGCGATAAGCGTCAAATGACGCGGGTACACATAAACGTCATAATCATGAATTTAATTGACAAATGCGATTTCGACAATGGATAACAATGCCAATGCTCACAATTCTCTACTCATTACTCTTATTGCACATGATAGTTAATTGTATCAATTTATATAGTATACAAATTAAAGAAAGAATAAAATCAATATAATTTTGATAGAATTACACTGTCATCATGAGATAATGCTATTTTTAGTACAAATAAGAAAAGACACCAAAAACCCATCAAAACTTTAAAATTAATTCAGTAAATTATCAATGAATACAGTTTCTTGTGAGATATGGAAAATAAGGAAAACTTAATCATACACCTAGCACCTGTTTTCTTGCGCAAATGCAGGTTCTTTTTTTTCCCATTCAGTCATGTATTAAATCTTTTATAAGCCTCTTCCATAACATTTGCACCGTTATTATAATTTCCGATACATTTTGAAGTATCAGTGCATCTAACTCATGAAACAAGATATTTCACATCAGGAAATTCCTTCTTTCAGTAATGATAATTTTTTTTAATATTCAAACTCACAAACAATCGCCATCGCATCTGATAATGACAAAGCCATGGTTTTTAAAATTATTTTTCTATGAAGGATTGTATTTGCATTGATATATTGATTAAATATAAGAATTATTAATTTCTTTATCCATCTGTTTTCTTATTAAAAATGTTAGTGTGGAACTTTTTTAACACTTATAATAAATTATTAAAGAAATATTCATCAGTAAATTTATTGTAATTTTCAATACTGTCAAACAATAAAGTTATGAAAAATACTATGTTTATTTCCGCATTTTTAATTTGTCCATTAGCAACGAATTATCTTTTTACCAAGTAATTCTAAAAAATGTAATCTATATCATTTTTGTTTTCCATTCACATAAATTTGATGTTAATTCCGATTTCTAACTATCGCACAAGCCAAAATAGCCTGGATTGAAAGTGTGTGACTGTTTAATCATTCTATAAAGTTTTGACAAGTATACTTCAGTATTAGCTTTGTATGAATTTTAAAAACTTATGATTATAATTTCTTTAATACCTATGTTGAAATGATATACTAACATTCTAAATTCTTTAACTAATTATTCCCCTCATCCAATTAAAAATCAACAATATCTTGTCTTCCACATGTGAACATATTTTTCATTTGTTTATTCTTCTTCTTTCTTTTATTTTTTATACTTAAACCTGAGTAAAATTACGTTAAATGTTTTGTCATTTTTCTGAAAATTTATAAATTAATACAAATAACTCCAGCAACTCCTAGTAAAATGGTAAGGCTCAAAAAATAACAATAAGGTAAAGAGGAATTTGCTGTTGTCAACTTGGACTTAACATTACTACCACCCAAGCTCCATAAATATTATTTAAAAAACATTTCTGACGATACAAATTGCAGGCAGGGCTTATCTTCTAATAATGAGTCAGTGTTAACAATATTGATCAATATTGACATTTCTCTTCAATATGTCTCCTAGTGATTTTTTGCTGACTTTTATTTTAAAAAAATATTAAACAAATGCATGTATAACTAGTTTTATTAAGTTTGAAAATTTAGAACTAATTGGGTTTCGAAACATAAAAAGAGGAAAATTCGAGAATGAAAAATATTTAGCTAGCCATTAATTGAAATTCTCATAGTGGGGATTTTAACTATACTACGAAAGATATTTCAAAACTTTAAAATTTCACTTTCCAAAATCATATTCTAGATTAAAAAGCTTCTACAATAACATATTCTTGAAACGTTTTGAAATTAAGTTCCACACTAAACTATCTCTACTTTTTTATATTATTATTTGTTAAGTTTTATTCTAACATTATGGATCGATAATAATTACAGTGTTTGGGCTTACAAAGCAGTCCTTTACATTTACCTCTGAATTCGAAACCACGTTGTACTGCAACCGTCAACAAACAAGCAAAAAATTATCAAAATCCTGATGTTTATGGAGTTAAAAGTTTGTCTTCTTTTGCATCAGTGCAACCATCCTCCAAGAAAATGTCGACAGTCCATATTGAAAATAATGGGAAAACCCCTTAAAAAGATATTCATACTTAAATATAACACAGTCTATCTAAAAGTTACATTTATTGCACCCCATTAACTTAGAAACAATTGTAAATCGAAGAATGAATTGGTAGAAAATGGGAGAAAGAAAGGAATACGGATATAATATATATTAGAATTTTCTTTCCTTCTCAAGATTAACGGAATTATTAAGCTATTATTTTAGCTATAATATATATGTCAAGTTTGATTTCTCTTATATTCTCCTTTAAAAGCAAACAAATATTAATAGTATGCAATATGTGTACAAGGGAAAAAATAGATAAATTGTCTGTGAACTGCCATATCCATTTAGAAGTTTTGTTTTGGTTAGTAAAGCAGTAAATTTATTTAAATCGTTTACTAATAATTCTCTGAGTCTAGCCCCTCAGGGGGTTTACCTTCTTTAGGTAAACACGGGTGTCACAATCCCGAGGTACCCTAGTGATTTTTCCCCTTCTTTATTTTCTTCTCTCCTCTACTCTTCTGCTTTTTCTTCCTTTTCTCCCTCAGTGTGGTTGCCTCGTAAGAGGTTGAGGGCTCCCTTTGAGTAGCTTTCGCCGCTCTGTTGCTACTAGCTACTCTTGAGGACTAAATCACCCACGTGTTTGCCGTGCGTGGAGACCCGTGTCCCTGGAAAGGAGGATCCTGGTAATTGAGGCCTCCTGAGACCAACACATTGCTTTGGCCTCTGCTTCAGGTAAACGGGAGGTGTGTTGTGGTCCTCAGCACATCAATCGGCTTTATGGATCAAGCGATCGGTACATCTACTGGGTGACTCGTTAAGGGTGGAGTCCACTTCAGAGATGTACCGTGAGCGTATAGGGACTGACTAGCACTGGTACAACAACCTGTATCCCCTCGTAGGGCTCCGTGGTGGGTGGTGCCGTCTAGTCCCTGAATTTTAAGCTATACTATATGAACAAATCTATTAATTCCTCTCTCCCTTTGGAGCAACAAATGTCTATGTTAAATGCCAAATTTTCATTGTTAAAAGAACTGAAGGTGGTTCTTTCCAGTTTGTCTCGCCTTTTCTAATTGAAAAGAGCATTTCATCCTATCTAGGTGAAGTTAAAAATATTCGTAAGCTACGAACAGGAGATATTTTAGTAGAGATTGCTTCTGAAAAACAAGCTATATTAATACAATCATTCAAATCAATTGGTAATGTGGATGTTGTCGTACAGCCCCACACAACATTAAACTTTTGCAAGGGAGTGATTTCTGCAGCAGACCTCATATATACATCAACAGACGAAATACTCGAAAATTTAAAATCCCAAAATGTATGTGCTGTGAAACGGATAACCCTGAATCGAGATGGTGTAACAATTAATACAAAACACCTCATTTTGACATTTAGCACTCCAACCTTGCCACAACATATTAAAGTTGCATATATGAGATGCTCAGTGAGACCATATATTCCAAATCCGCTGCGCTGTTTTCAATGCCAACGATTCGGCCATTTAAAAATAGCTTGCAGAGGTCAACTTACGTGCGCCCGTTGTTCAGACGTTGGCCACGATAGTGTAACCTGCAATGCTAAGGAGGTTTGTGTCAACTGCAAAGGCGACCATCCTGCCTATTCACGATCTTGCCCATCATGGCAGTTGGAAAAAGAAATTACTTCCGTCAAAATCAAAAATAGTGTGTCTTATCCGGAGGCTCGACGAATTGTCGCCGCACGTACACCACAGCCAGGTATCAGCTATGCGACTGCTGCTAAGAAAGTAACTCGGTCTTGCTGCACCCAAACTGACTCTATTTCAGAAACTTTAATAAAGCCATCTTCCCAGCCAAAAGATACAAAATCTTCAACCGCTATGCACAAACTATCTCTTGCAAAATCAAGAGCGTCTCAAGCAAAAAAATTAAAACTTGCCAAAGAAGGCGTTCGTAGGTCTTCCTTGACAGAAAGAAAAGCGAGGCTAGCGTTGGAGGAAGATACTGTTAAACTCTATCCCTCAGATAGAGATAGTTTTGAGTAATCATCAGAAACTCAGATGAGCACTGCTGGTGAATAACATTCATCCCATTAATGACTTCCTTCGTTTCATGGAATTGTCGAGGTTTTCGTTCTCGAATAGACGACGTCAAATCTGTTATCTCTCGCTACAACCCCGCATGTGTGGCTCTCCAGGAAACATTCCTGAAGCCCACTGTTTGCACCAAACTGCGTGGGTTTCAATGCTTCAGAAAGGATAATGGTGGTGATGCGTCTGTATCTGGAGGAGTTTGCATATTCACATCAAACTCATATGCAAGTACAGCACATCAACTAAGAACTACATTACAAGCTGTAGCAGTGAAAATTCACGTAACCTGTCTGATCACTGTTTGCAACCTGTATTTACCACCACATGACGTCGTAAATTCGGAGGAACTAGATGATTTAATTGACCAACTCCCAGCTCCATTTCTGCTTCTAGGTGATTTTAATGGTCATAATACTCTGTGGGGTAGTGAAGATACGAATTCTCGCGGTCGTCAGATAGAGCAGTTCATATCTGACAATTGCCTCTGCCTGCTGAATACCGACGAGAAAACTTATTTTCACGAACCTACACGGACATTTCACTCTCTGGACTTAGCTATATGTTCTCCACTACTCTTGCCATTGCTGAATTTTGAAGTTGGAAATGACCTTTTACAACAGTGATCATTTCCCTCTAATCGTGTCTCAGGCTGGAAATAATAGTGTGTGTCACAACCCACTTAATTATGTGTACAGTCGAGCCGATTGGTCACTTTTCACGCAATTGGCTGTGATCAGTGAGACAAGAGTTAAGACAGATATGATAGATGATGCCGTTAAATATGTCACCGACACAATAATCAGAGCTGCGGATGTTGCTATCCCTAAAAATTCCATCATTCCACATAAACACAGGAAACCTTGGTGGAATGAAAAGTGCCAACTCTCCTATAAGAAACAAAGGAAGCAATGGAATATATTCCGAAGATACCCTACTACGGAGAATCTTGTTGCTTTTAAAAAAGCCAAAGCTCAAGCTCGAAGAGTTAGACGTCAGAGTCAAAGAGAATCTTGGATTCGCTATGTGTCGTCAATCAATTCAACGACAACAAGCAGACAATTATGGAGGAAAGTTAAAGCAGCCAATGGTATTTATCAGGATTATTCCATTCCTGTATTAAAAACCGGAGCTGCAATACACTCCTCAGCGGTAGATATTGCTAATGTCATCGGTGAAATCTTTGCTAGTGTTTCCAGCTCTGATTCATATAATCCTACTTTTCTAAGGATTAAAAGAATCGCTGAGCGGACACGTTTAAGCTTTCATGATCGACATAATCTACCCTATAATTGTGATTTTCAATTGTCAGAATTGAAGACTGCATTATCTAAGGCAAACGACACTAGCCCAGGACCAGATGGAATCTCGTATCAAATGCTCCGTCATTTAAATCATGATTCTTTATTAAACATACTTTCATTGTTTAATAGAATCTGGACTGAGCATGCTTATCCTACATCATGGAGAAAAGCGATAGTGATTCCAATATTGAAACCTGGCAAGGATTCAGCTGACCCTCTGAGTTATCGTCCAATAGCTCTCACGAGTTGCTTGTGCAAAACTTTTGAGCGTATGATCAATGCTAGACTCATTTACATCTTAGAGAAGAATAATTGCATACCTCTTCAACAAAGCGGATTTCGAAGTGGACGATCCACTATTGATAATATAGTAGATCTGGAATCCCAAATTCGAAATGCTTTCGTGAGGAGAAACCATCTTGTTGCAATTTTCTTCGATATTGAGAAAGCATACGATCGTACGTGGCGTTATGGTGTTCTCCGTAATATGCATAATCTTGGATTTAAGGGTAATCTTCCAATATTTATACAGAA
Organism: Latrodectus elegans; assembly: GCA_030067965.1. Taxonomy (NCBI): domain Eukaryota; kingdom Metazoa; phylum Arthropoda; class Arachnida; order Araneae; family Theridiidae; genus Latrodectus; species Latrodectus elegans. The sequence continues at coordinate 46,323,784 of CM057819.1, forward strand.
TTTTCTAACTACTAGGCTATTTAAAGTACGTATTGGAAGTACAGTTTCCAATACTTTTACTCAAGCTGAGGGTGTCCCTCAAGGTAGCGTTTTAAGCGTAACCCTTTTTAACCTTTTCATCAATAACATACTTCATCAGTTAACATCTTCAGTTAATAGGAATTTATATGTTGATGACTTACAAATTTCATATCAGGGTACAAACATGAATATAATTGAGAGACAATTGCAAACAGCTGTAAACAATCTAACTACTTGGTGTGAACGAAATGGTCTTAGTATATCTCCTAGTAAGAGTCACTGTGTCCATTTTTGTAGGAAAACTAGTTTTCATCCCGATCCTGTGCTTCACATAAATAATAGACCTATTCCTGTAGTCAGTGAGATAAAATTCCTTGGCGTGATTTTTGACAAGAAGTTAACTTTCCTTCCGCATGTGTTACACCTGCGGAAGAAATGTGAGCGCTTGCTCAACATCCTCAGAGTGCTTTCGAATACATCTTGGGGTGCATATCGAACACCACTCTTAAGAATTTATCAGTCTGTAATTTTATCTCGAATTGACTACGGCTGTGCCGCTTATGGATCGGCTAGATCTTCCATTTTACGTAGATTGGACACCGTCCACCACTCTGCTTTAAGGATTTGCTGTGGAGCATTTCGTACATCACCCGTCCAGAGTCTATATGTAATCTGCCAACAGTTGCCATTAGACCTGCGGCGGATGCAGCTGTCTCTTAGTTATTATTCAAAAATCATGTCCTCACCTCATCATCCCTTGCGTTCCATGATTCCAAGTGCTGCTCTTAAGAGATTATATAATGCTAGACCATCAAGCACCTTTTCTCTGTCGTATTAAATCTATTATTTTGCTTTCTGACCTATGTGATGTCCGAATCGAGTCTACCGACCTTTACGCACATTCACCTTGGTATAATCCACACATTATTGTGTTAAATCCCTTTGGTAAAAATAAAAAATCAGACACAAGTACTGCTATTCTTCAACAGCTTTATTCATTCCATCGCTGTCAGTACACTATGTACACTCCAGTATTTACGGATGGATCCAAATGTCCAGGATCAGTTGGCTGTGGAGTTTTTCTTGATGATACCTCCTACAGTTATAGCCTTCACAAATCCTGCTCCATCTTCACTGCTGAGGCTACGGCTATATACCGAGCACTTCAGTTGGTAACAACTAAAAATGAACGTAAATTTTTTGTGTACACTGACAGTATGAGTGTATTAGAAGCTTTGAGGAATGACAACTATAATTGCCAACCAGTTGTGTCTAAGATATTCAAATTAAATGATACTGTTACTAACAAGGGATTTGAGATACTATTTTGTTGGATACCAAGCCACATAGGAATAGATGGCAATGAGAAAGCTGATGCTGCCGCTAGATCTGCAGCTACTTCCATTTTGCCTTCAATACCATCAATGGACATGAGAAAAGGATGCAAACATTTCATACATTCTCTTTGGCAGGAATCCTGGGACCTGCAAGTCAGCAACAAACTCCATTCCATATTTCCATACATCATTCCATTATCTGTTTTATCTCCACGAAGCGCAGATGTCAGACTGACTCGCCTTCGAATTGGTCACACGCGTTTCACCCACAAACATTTGATCGTAAGTGATCTCCAACCATGGTGTGAAAAGTGTGATGAACCTTTTTCAGTAAATCATATTTCAATTGCGTGCCCAGATTTTAACCATCAGCGTTTTAGATATTTTAATAGTAATATTTTAGCATTAGAAGATTTGCTGGGGGAACCACCCCATCGCAATTTATTTGCGTTTTTAAAAGACATAGGATTTATGAATTTTATCTGATTTAGAAATATTTTATTAAAACACAAGTTTTAATCTTATACATGTGTATATTGTATGTTTACATACTTTTAAAATATATATTAACTATATTTCTATTTTATACCTTTAATATACATTTTAAATATATTTCTATTTTATACTTTTAATGTACATTTTAACTATATTACTATTTTATACTTTTAATCGGTGAAAAAACTGGTGTATAATGTCTTGTGATTGGCGCAGCTTGTCCTTATCTGGACCTTGCGCCATAAAAACCAACCAACCAACCTCTGAGTCTTATTTGAACAAGTGGTACTAGTAATTAGAAAATGAGCTTTTCTGTCTAACTGAGCTTATTTTCTCGAGTGTGAATTGTAAACTGATATAAAATATTTTATTAAATAAATCTTGCATGTTCACAGAAATTAACCGTTCTTAAGAAGTCATCATCTATCTATCTATCTATCTATCTATATATATATATATATATGTGTGTGTGTGTGTGTGTGTGTGTATATATACATACACACACCACTGGTAACAGCGCTTCGCATTTTCTAAGCACAGGTCCGAGAAAGTTCGATCCTCGGGTTAGCCAAGACTGACTCAGCCTTCTTCACCGTCAGGGTTCAAAGCATACTTGAAAATTAAACTGTGGAGGCTAGCCATTAACCAGGTCATAACCTTCGCACCTCAGGGACCACGGTCAAAAAAATTGAAATGGGGTCAATCTAGGCCTTAGTTCCGACATGAGTATGTACATACACATACATTGATTATAAAATATATTTTTTAATTTTGATAATAAATTTCATATTTGTAATTCTCAATTTCTTTACATTAAAATTTTTTATTGATTTCACCAAAATACAAGTGTAATGAGACAAATTACCCATTTCTGCCATCATACAGCTCATGCAGTGTATGATTCACTAAGAAAATCGAATACATCTGTTTAGTAATGTATTAGTCATATTAATTTAGTGAAAAAAACATAGATTCAAGTAATTCATATTCAAGAATTTTATTTCACGGTTAAAAATTTCATTTAATGTGATTAATAGAACAATATATTGATTTCTGGTAAACTTGGGAAGAGGTGATTTTTGAGTCTAAGCATAACAGATTCGATATCTTCTCCGCATTGAAAATGATTCTAATGCTCTGATGTATTAGAAAAGTTTGTGCAAGAGAATGGAAACTCAGATAACTACTTCACCTCTTGACCACGGTTTAAAATTACAACGTTCTTAACTGATTCGATCCACAGAAATAAACAATCGGGAATGAATTCAGTAAAAAAGAAAAACTAATATCATAACAAAGAAAAAAATTATTATTTTTTGATTTACTTAACTTTCCTTTTAATGCAGGCTGAAGAATATTCTCGATATATATATTCGCATTTCTTAATATTACGAAATACGAAATTTTCTAAAATCAGTTTATAATTCAAATGCATTGAAGATTTTTACATAAAATGCATGTTTCCCGTTTTGAATGCAATATTTGGTAACAACAATTTTTATCTTTTTCTATATTAATTTTTTTTAATTTCGAAAAATGATTTTTTAAAGTAAGTTTTTAAAAATATGCCATTTTCTACAACTTTAGTAAACTATTATTGAGTCATTTACAAATTTATGTTTATAATTATTATTCAATCTCTTTATAACTGATACATAATATTTACAAATGTACGAGTGTTTCACGGATTTACGGATATAGATATATAAATCACTCAACCATATGTGGATGTTTTATTTAAAGAGAGACTTAAATAAGTTTAATTCTGAAATAGCTATGAAATATTATTATATAATCTTTTGGAAGAATATAAATATAAATAATGAGACAAATGTCATAGGTTGAGAAATTAAAAACGCAAGTGAATTTATTACATTTATTAATATGCAACACAACGATATTAAGTTATAAATATATTGTTATGCGCTTTTAATATTAAATAATGCTTGTTAGAGCTAGGCGTGCGCGATAATTATCATCAATACTGAATTATCCCTTGATAATATATACTGTACTATAATTCAATAACTTGTCATTATAACATAATATTAAAATATTATTCTTTGTCTTTTTTTCAGAAAAATTATATTATTATAGACATTTAAAGATTTCTCTTTTACATTTTCAACACGTTTGAAAGGGCATAAAAGTGCCACATTTGAAACTCAAGTATGAAAAATAAAAGCAATGAAAACAACTGGACAAGATAACACTTTACTCCTTTACCTTTTTATTACTTTGCTCCGTTATCTTATAACCATATTTACTAAAACATTTCAGTCATTTATATTTACAATTTAAATACTTTCTCATGTATACTCAAGTTTTTCTTTGATATAATACAAATGTATGTACTTTCACATAATCATGTATGAACTTTTTTTTACACTTGTGTTTAAGCTCTTTTTTCACTTTTTCCAAAATCCCTTTTATTTATATAGTTGGAGGGCAATAAGATAGAAATTTTTTAAAAGCATACAAAAATGTCCAAATTAGTAAGATAATATTTTCTTTTGCTTGGAAGAAAATTTCTGTTATCTTTTAGCAGCGTGGCCACTTCAGCACATTCCTGTGGTTTTTGATTTTACCTTATCGGTAAAAACGGAAAAATATTTGTTAATCATGTCCAACTTATCACATCAGAAAAGCTTGAATTATGTGGCATTAAACTCTACCTAAAACGGAAAAAAAAACTCTTTAAAAAGTTATTAAATTTAAAATAAAGTCTTTAAAAATTTAGGCTGTAGAGATAAATCTCTCTCTTACAATTTTCGCGAAATGATTGGCAATAACATCTACTAAAGAAAAAATCACTTTTGTTGTAGGAAAGGAATGTGCCAACTATTGAGAAACATAGGGAAAAAAAATTTTATTTCACTTTTTTAAGATCTAAATTTTTTTTTTGAGTGGTCTCTAAAATGCATAAATAATGTTCCGGCATATACGTAAAATGAATTAAAACATAAACAGGGTTTGCAAAATTAAACTTCCGTTACTCAAGAGGCCGTTCTACTTGTTGAAACAGAAAAATATTTGGACAATAGACACTTTAGGCAATGCGCTCGAGATTTCTGATATAAAAAAATAGTTAAAAATATCGCCACTATAGATAACGCTACGAGTTATATTATGAAAAAAAGGACAAGCTGAGATTCCAAAACAATGAATGTCTAGTGGTCATACAGAAAAAGAACGCAATAAGGACAAGCTGAGATTCCAAAACAATGAATGTCTAGTGGTCATACAGAAAAAGAACGCAATAAGGACAAGCTGAGATTCCAAAACAATGAATGTCTAGTGGTCATACAGAAAAAGAACGCAATAAGGACAAGCTGAGATTCCAAAACAATGAATGTCTAGTGGTCATACAGAAAAAGAACGCAATAAGGACAAGCTGAGATTCCAAAACAATGAATGTCTAGTGGTCATACAGAAAAAGAACGCAATAAGGACAAGCTGAGATTCCAAAACAATGAATGTCTAATGGTCATACAGAAAAAGAACCCAATAAGGACAAGCTGAGATTCCAAAACAATGAATGTCTAGTGGTCATACAGAAAAAGAACGCAATAAGGATGATACACAACACATTACTAAACACGCAAGTCAGTGCTTTAAAACGTGTTCAATATTAGAACCATCCGATAATGAATGAAGAACCATACGGTCACTTTCGTATCATGCAAAGGTTTGGCGTGCACCGCGTTGGGATTTTGTGACGCCCAGATGCGACAATTATGGATATTCAAATGGCCATTAAGGTGGAAGTGGGCTTCGTCGCCCGCAGAATGTTCCATGACCAGGAATCATCAACTGCAGTTCTCGCGAGGAATTGTAGCACGAATGTTTTACAAATCTCCGAGTCGTACCATTCTAATTGATGAACCACTTGAATCTTATACGGGTAAAAGTTTAGAATTCTGCGCATGATATGTCGTACAGTCGAGTAGGGCATATCAAGGGTACGTGAGATCGTCGGTACACTGACACTTCCGTGAAGTGATTCACTGCTGTCTTCCACGACTGCTGTAGCAACATCCTCTATGACGGCGCTACTAACCCTTTTTCTTTCCCTTCCCGGCAGAACGCCTAGCTGTCCCGTACGCGCAAATTTCACCATCATATCTATGAGAACAAGATCCCACATCTGTCCACGTTGTTGTTTCGTCAAACGGCGTAACTCTCTGACAGCTGCCGCTGCATTCTCACCGTTGCAATAGTAAAGTTTGACTAGAAGTGCTCTCTCCACCAACGTCGACATTCTGCAATGCTCATCTGATTGTAGCACGAACAGCATCTTCCTTTTATTGTGCATGACATTTCATATGTTGTTGTAAGATGCTGGTTTACAGCGCTGTCTAGTGGCGATATTTCAAACTTTTTTTTTTTTTTTTTGTATTAGAAATCTGGAACTCATCATCCGAAGTGTCTATTGAAGTTAATTATTAGTTAAACTTTAACTAACATTAAGAGTTATGTAAAGTAAGTTCGAATCACGGATTCATTCGCATAATTCGAATAGTTAGTTTTTATTCCTAACTATTCAAGCTATATAAGTAATGTGTACTATGTATCTTATTTAATTGTTAAATTATTTTTACTTGATTTCTATTACAACGTAAGCAAGCCATTTTTTTTAATTGCAATTCAGTTCTTCAGTTTCAATTTAATCCTATTTGTACGATTTCGCCTTGTCATGCCACTTTTAATTTATATGTTAATTATAAAATTTCGCAAGTTACAGATAAAATTTCCTGTTTACAATACTCTTTTCCAGAAACAGAGCTCTTGGAAATCTTCCCAATCTTCAGATTTCCCGTTTACTAATTGTGTTAAATGAAAAACTGGAGCCAATTATTTTTACTATTGCTCTTAAAAAGCTTTTGCGCAGTTTTGTTTTACGTAATTTTATTAATTCGTCAAATAGCATTAGAAAATCATAACAGTAAAATTAAACATTGGTTCACTTACACATTAAATTATTGAATAAAACAATAAATCTTATCTACTATTCATTAATTTATGCCTTAATTATTTTTACGATCATAAGTCATTGATAATTTTTAACTACTTATGTGTTACAACATGTGGGAAAAGATTTTTGATACTTACATATTATCCCGTCGATCTTTTCCTCCATAAAAATGTAACGCCAAATTTTGAAAATTTTAATTTTAAATTTCTTTCTTTCTAAAATGTGAAGAAAATAAAGAACAGTTTACTCCTATCTTCATTATAACAAACAGATAAAAACTTTATCTGCAGTTTACGTGGTGCTAAATTAACGACATGTATTTTTTCGTTGACGGGATAATACGTATACTAGATGTTTTTTACATTTTTAAAGCTTTTTATTATGGAAATTAGGACTGGTTAGAGGTTTTAGGAGGAAAAAAAATGAAAAAAAATAAGTTAAAGTGGAAAAGTTTACCAAGTTTTCCATACTACTTAAAAATTAAAAATGCAAAGTCTTAGCTTTTCACACGATATTCCTTAAATAACGGAATAAAAACAAAATTTATCAACCTATTAATTCAATTTGTTTGTTATTGTATTATGTGTAAGTAGGCAAATTACTATGTGTATGAGGAATTATTCGGATATCAACTCTCCATTAAAAAGGTTCTTACAATTTTACACCACCCTTTTATTTAAACTAATAATACTATAATAATAATTTACTATAATACAGATCATTAGCATTCTAATAATAGTATGCTGATAATGATATCCATGAAATTTATATTAGGTACTTGTTAATTAGGATTTTTTTTTAAAAAAAAAAACTTTGTTTTCGATTTATTGCATTGGTGACTGACAAATCTTTTACCAGATACCATGGTAAAAAGAAAATGTTAAAATAAGGTTATGTTTTGATTAGTAATATTTTCATAATAAATTTTAATTGCTGAAAAAAGTATCACTTTTAAATAAAAACATTATTTTAAAAAATCTTTTTTTACAAAAATTTTGAAAATGAAAATGTAAATAATATGAAAAATTGTAAAAAGAAACAAAGTGATGATGTAAATTATGATGCAATGATCATGTCGTAATAATATTTTCATGTAAAACAGCACAATGTATATAAATTTTTTTTTTCTCAATACTCAGAGCTACAGATGAAAAGCGTCATACTTTAAAATTATAAATTTCTCTGCTGTGATTTATTCCTCGTAAACTGACGTGGGACACAAATAATAAAAAAATAAAAAGGAATGAGATATTTTTTGATTATGTAATCAAACAGTGAGTGATTGTAGTATAAGTATTTTTTAATCTTCAATAAAGTCATAAAATTTTATCGAATTATAATGAAAATAACCGAGATCTAATATTTAATCAACTTTTGTAATTAAAATATTTATTTTGTGGTTTAAAAAATAAGATAAAATAAGGTAAATGATGCCGAAGTAACACAATGTATGTAAATAACTCTATTATAATTAAATGGATTTTTGCATACATTACTTACATGTGTAATAATAAAAATTACTGATAATATTATTATTATACAAATTATACTTACCTCAAATTTCACTGTTAATACTTCAAACAACTAATATAGATATTTCCCAGTTGTTCGTCATTTAGATTATTCATGGGCGAAATGGTCATTCACATGGTAAATGAGTTTCTGAATCGGTTTATCTTCACCTAACATGCATCAGGAAAACAAGACAGAGAAAAACAAGAGTGGGCTGCTTCTTGGAATCAGGACAAATTTCAGTTGTAGTTGTGACATAGCTGAGTAATTCGTCACTCCAGTGTCAGGGCTAAGAGGGGAAGAAAGTTAAAAGTAGAATTTTTTTGTCCTCTGTTTGCTGATCGTATTGCTGTTGTTGCTATTTTTTTCTTTTTTAGATTGTAAAAGCTCAGTAGATTGCATTCCACTTCACGAAAAATCTGAAGTGGAGACGATGAATGAGTCGATGTAGTTAATGTATGTATAATTGAATAGTCTTGTTGATATCTTTCCATAATTATTGATTCCATCAATTGTCAATCATCAACTAATTTTCAAAAAATGAAGAAAAATCAGAATAATTGTCATTATTCATTATTACAATTTAATAAAACTTACTCGTATTGTATAATTAAGTTAAAATGACATGAAAAGGAATTATCAAAAGAATCTATGGTGCTATAGAAATTAAAATAAACCAATCTGATAATTCATATTAATATAGGCAAATTATTTTTAATATGGAGTATAATCCCTTTAAAATATAGCATAAAAAGGTAGGCTGAAAATTATATGGTCTATCAGTTCGGGATGACGTGAGATTTATTATTAGATTTATATTATAGATTTATTATTGTTTTATTATGGTTATTGTTTTTGCAAAATAATTATAATTTGTTTACAGATTGCGAATGAGGATGGACAACAGCTATACGCCTTCTATGCCCTCAATAAAATGTAGTTCTAGTGATTGAAATGGCCATACCGTGCGCTGAATTGTTTGCTGTTCAAGGTAAGCATCTATGATGAAATCCCACTAAGGTGTCTTCCTATAGTAAGAAATCTTCTTTTACAGTCTCTGCATATGTGGTAATATAATCAAGAAAATCATCTTTTTATGCTTGCGCATTCCCGATTGCGTCCATTAAAAGATTCACCAGCACAAATACAAACACTTGTTGATTATTTGGATTTCTATTCTCAGATATGGAGTGGATAATAATGGATTCTATATTCAGTCCAAATTAAAGAACTTTTACTATCTGTTTGGAGCTTAATTTGGGTCTAAACAACAAAGAGAACAATTCTCTATTAGTCACTTATCTAGTAAATGTGATGACGTGGCTACATCTAATATACATAATTATGGTGTGATTCTTTATAAATATGTTGTGAACAAATGTTTCCTATTATGCTGCTATCTTTATTATGGTTCTATACCTACTACCGTTATAGTTTTTACTCATGTTTGACGTTGATACTAACATTCCGATGTTTTGTAGATTCTTCACTCAGTGGATTTGAAGTCAAATCAAATAACGCTTTTATGACTTAGTGTGAATAACGACAAACATCGCTTGTCGTAGCGTATGGTAATTCTTGTTTGCTGAATTCATGATTAGAAATAGTTGCCAAAGTTTGTGAACCACAGAAGAACTCTCATTTAGACACTTAGCCTTTTTAATCTGATTTTGTTTTGCTTCTGGTTTTCTATTAACTCCTTATCACAATTTTTCGGGCATTAGGCCAATAAAGAGCCAGTAAGTCATTGTTGGAAAATGGCTATCCTAGTTAATTTATATCTCAGTGTCAGAGTAAAATACATAGCCTGGCTCTCACAAATGCAGTTTTGTGTTCTTCGCTTGATTGCACCATCATTATCTCGCCTATTTTACCTTTTTTATTTAATACACTTATCAAATTTAATAATTTGGGTTAGGTTTTTAAAAAAACTGGCGTATTTTTAAAAACCTAATAATTAATTTTTTTTTCTCAATATTTGGAAACTAATGTAATAAAAAATTTTATATAATGAAAGATTTTCCATAATAATTTCTAAATTTTTCTTATAACTTGGTTTTATGAAAAACAGTTATACAAATTTTAAGCGAAAAATCTTCACGTTAAGACTTGTAGCTTAATGGATAATTGCAGTGAATTAGATTCATTTCACATGAAAACACTAATGTGGGATGCTTTATGTGAAATGATGTGGAGGACATTTCAAATTTTGACCTGTCAATATATTCCGTGGAAGTTGTATTACTTTCAACGACTTTGTAACTGTATAATAAAAATCGTGTCTAAAGCAGGAAACGAATGCATTAAAAATAATGAAATATGAAGGTATAAAATTGTAAATGTTTGTTGAATTACTGGGAACCGAATAAATAATTTTTATACCGTAGATTTGTTCAAAAAACCCGATGATGTATCAAGGTAAATGATTTGCACGGCATGGGTTAGGGGTTCTATCCTTGGGTTGGGTAAGGTCGATTCAGGCTTTTATTCCTTGAGTACCTATTATTTTTGGGAATTAAACACTTGAAGTTTCACGTTAGACAGACTAACTGGAACTTATGCTTCGTATCCTCGACCCTCGATCAATAAAACAGATGTGGGCACTGTAGGCTTTGGCCCATTAGCGGATGTTGTACTATTGAATTTAGTTTACATAGTTACCAATTTAGGAGTTTCAATATATTCTAATGTTGTGAAAGAAACTTATAAAGGAAATTTAAATCATTGCAAGTTAAAATTTAATAATATATATTTCTATGATAATATAAACACAATGGAAAGCTTTATGAGAGTAATAGTTTTAAAATATGTTAGCAAACACAAAAGTAAAAATATTAAATATACATTTAAAAAAGTTGGTCATTAGTATTTATTTGAATGAAATATTAAAACTATCATAGCACTTTTATTAAACCCAGTTTTTCTACACCGCTTTTTAATTATAGTCACATCTTTATATATTTTTTCCTTTTCTAAATGTCTTAGAAATATTTTAAATACCATGTAAGTTTCTTACAATTTTATTATGTGATTAAAAAGATTTAATAAGATTTTTTCCATATATTATCTATAATAACAATATGAAAATTATAAAGCACAATCCCCTTTTAATTAAAAAAGCTTTTATGTGTGAGTTTGTGCGCATTCATATATTTGTTGTCTTATTCCTCACGTAATCTAGCTTTTGTCTAGATCAAGTCCACAATCCCACGAAACTTCAAAAAATAATAAAGAAGAAAACTGTTAAAAAAAATCACAAATACAAAGGAAAAATATTAAATGAACATTTAAAAAAGTCAGTAGTGTTTACTTTACTAAAATACTGAAAAACTATCATCATACTTTCATTAAAATCAGCTTTTCTAAGCAGTTTATTAATTGTACACGCTTTTTTGTTATTATTTTTTAAATGTCTTCGAAATATTTTAAATACCGTGTAAAGTATTATTTTAATAAATGTTAAGGTTTCTTAATGTAATAAAAAATATTTAATAAGATTTCAAAATTAATAAGAGAGATTTATTCACACATATTTATTATATAATAATAACAATGAAAAAATTACACAACGCAATCCTTTAAAATAAATAAGTTTTCATATGTAAGTGTTTATGTGTTTACACATTTGTTGTCTTAAATTATTGTTTCTAAACCCAGATAATGCTAAGCTACACCATATCTATAAAACCAAAAATGTCCAGAAGATCCAAAAATAAAATCGGATCCCTTAAAATCACAAAAACTTTAAAATTTAGACAAATATAAATATGAACGGGGGAGGCTTGAACAGCCCCACACCAATGACACTCTGAAAAAGAGCCCCTCGCCCTGGTTAAAGGTAAGTGATTTGATATAGCCGCTCAGAAAGCGTGAGAGAGCCGTCTGCTAATTTCTCGATATATTGAGCTTGTGGCCCCAACGAGGTCTTCTGCCAAAGTATCACGGGAGAGCAGGAGGAAATCTCCAAAGTGTACTTAATTTCTTTTCTTTTTTTTTTTGTTTGAAGAAATTTCTGAACAGATTAATTTAGCGTTGTCATGCAGGTTATCAGCAGAGGTCCCCTTGTTCAAATTATCGGCAATCTCATCACCATTTAATTCAACAAGGGAGGGAACTCATTGTTGTCTTATAGTACTCAAGATCTAGCCGCAAGCTACACCAAATTCACAATAACACGAATCTTCTAAAAGTTATAAACAAGAAAAGACTATTTAATAGGTTAATCAAAACTTATTTAATTTAATGTGTGATCGGGAGAGGTCTAAATGGAGTTACATTTTGAGTACTTCATCTTATGCCTCTCTTTTCTTCTTCTTTTGCCCCGATCTTTTTGGAGAGATGCCTATTATTCCTGGGCAGATTTGGAGAAGTTTTCCATAGCTCTTGATTTGATATTTTTATTTTAGATCAGATCTCAGAGTATTTCAAAGGGTGATATGAAATCGTCACATCAGAGACATTCTGCTTTGCCAAAATTTCTGCGATTTCTTTTCCAAAGAATCCACTGACATATCTGGCTGTTGAGAAAGCTGTTTGAGAATATTAAATATTGAAAAATAACAGCTTTTGTCAGCAGCTTCATTCCAATTAAATATGTGTGCTGATGAAACTAAGAATATCACATAAAATTCCGATATTTGTGTTTGATGTTGTAGATTCAATAGCATTGAGTGCAACAACTATAACTATTAATTCAGTTCTAAAAGCAGCAGAAATCGGAATTCTTAATCTTAATTTTAGAAAAGTCGGGAACCCTGAAAAAGATTCCGCAATTTATACTGATCGCTATAAGGACGATGATTGTTGTCCTTATAGCCATCAGTATAAAATTGAATATCAGTTGCTACAGTTGATGAATGACCACCAAAGCAAGAAGATGCGGATATTTTCTCGCAAATCATGATTTTTTTTAGTATAAATCCTGAAATTAGTTTGGAAATTTGCTCCAATATCATGATGGGGTTAAATACTGCTCTCAAAAAGTGTTAATCGATGTCCTGATATAACAAGACCATCAAGTAAATTCGAGAGAAAGGACTTATATTCCTATCAGTTTATCGAACTACTGATGTGTGTATATATGTACACCATATTACGTTTGTGGCCATATTTTTATGTGCTAAAAGTGTTTTGAAGGGTACAATCATAAAAAACAAAGCATTAACCAATCCGTGTTCTATTAATTTTGCTAAATAGGGAAAAGATTCCTACAAGTACAATTTTAAGTTAAATTTTATTATTAGTGTGAGAGTGTGGCTTTAAGATAAAAATTTATGAGTTTTAATATTCATGAGATTATTATTAGACAGGAAATTGCTATTTTTGATAAACATGACATTAAAAAGAAAGGAAGACTTAAATTTTTACTAAATAGTATTTTAGAATTTAATTGACAATAAATACGGATATATATAGAGCTGGTAACAAATGATGGTGGTTTCTAAAATTTAAAGGCTATTAGTACAATGGATAATGCAATGATTCTCAGCTTTTTATTTTATTTATTTATATTTTTTTATTATCAAGGCACACTTTTAACGATTTCAAAATTTGGCGACATACTAAGATAAGCTTAAAAGTTTTTTACTTACCTATAAAACACATTATGTAAAATAGTTTATGATATTAATTTTTGATTTAAAATAAAATAATATAGTATATACTACAAAAACATTACATTTATTTCTTTATATGTAATAAAAAATCATTATAAATTTACTGTATACATTCCTAAAATTTGGCAGCATAGTTTTAGAATTTGGCGACACAGTGATTGAGAATCACTGGGCTAGTGTTTTGTCTTCGTTAGCATTTTTCTGCAGACTCAGCTTTGAAAAGCTTTTTCTTCATCTGAAGACGCGCCGGGAGCCTACGGAAAAGACTAGTGTTTTGTCTTGAGTTCCATACTTTATAAGATTGATTGTTATTTCGGGGTCCTGAATATTTGTATTTTTAAAATTGATTTTGAACGCTTTGTGTATTAAATTTATGTGTGGACAGTTATCGTAGTAAATCAAATCATTCAATAAATCTTAATCCTGATGTCACAGAAAAACAATTCAAAACATTCAATTTGAAGAAAAAAAATCTTTACGCTAACAGGTTCAGTATACAGTTAAATTGTACCTTATAAAAATGAGTATGTATAATAAAAATATTTTACATCATTGAAAATGACGTAGAATTTATAACTGATGTTAACGACATGCATACGAAAAATGCAATTTTCAATTCTGTTACGAGGATAAATTAAACTATTTTATATATTGTCATCCACGATGTACCATTTGATTATAAATTTTCTTTATCTTAATTTTCTGAAAATTAATTTCTTAGGTGATGAACGGAGATGATTTATTTTCAAAATTTAGAGTCAAAAATAATTCCTGTATTTTGTTTGCCTAAATTAAAAGGTGTGAGTTAAATAATATCATAAATGTTTATCAAATATTAATCAATGAATGAAAAAACATCAAAATCTTAAGGACAGTGGTGATAAATATTTATATTATAGTTTCTATGCCAAAGTTAAAAATAAATTAAATAAACAGTGTTACAAAAATGCAGTAGGAATTATATTTTTCTGATCTTGCTCTATAAGGTATTGATCAAATCAGTTTGAATTTATGCCTGAGAGAAACCTTAACAAAGAAAAAAAAGAGAGAGAGAGAGAGAGGGAGAGAGAGAAAACCATAACGACCTTTAATAGGAAGGTCCTGTAAACTATCTTTGACGCTATTCTTGGCAATAAAATTTGGAAAAAATATGGTTTTGAAATATATAAGGTTTTTAAAAGCGACGATATTATCTAGTCCATAAAACTTAGCAGAATGAGATGATTAGAGCATGTAGTAAGAATATGAATAGAACGAACAACATCAAGAGTTTTTAATGCAATCCACTACAATAAAAAAAAACAAGAAGAAGGCTCAAAAAAGTTTAAAAGACTGCGTGGACGAGAATTTTGTCATCTTAAAAGTAAAGAACTTAAAATAAATTACTGAGAGAAGGACAGAACAGGAAAATCTTCTGAAGAAGGCCCAGGCCCACAAATTGCTGCCTTGTAAATGGTGATGAATCCTTAATAGCTATAAAATCTAGGTTGCCAAAAAGTTCTGCATATTTTACCAGATAATTTTACGAAATATTTGAATATTTTAGAATCCTTTTTATTTAACTGTTTTAATATTCTGTTATATTATGAAAAACTATCATGTACCTAATGCTAAATGTCTCATTTTGAAAATGAAATTTAGAACCGAAATGATTGAAAATTTGCATATTTAGTGACTCCGAAGAAGAGCAACATATCTTTCAAATAACTAAGATGTATCCTGTAGCAGATGTACTTGTTTCTTTTTAGCAATCTTGACTATTACGTCACACATACATTTAAATGAAGACTTGTTCTGGTTTGAGGTTCTTTTTCTTCTTTTAAAAGAATTTTCAAAATTATTATCTTTTCAAAAGAAATGGATTCCTGTTAAACATTTTAGCATTTATTAAACATGGATAAAAACAGATAAGTTATTTATCAAAATTTAATCTTGGAAAATGGAAGTGCACTCTTTATCGTTTTGTGGCTTCATGCAGATTACCTGGGCCTATTTTAACTGTCTGAATACCAAACATTCCAATCGGTTTTATTTTTGTGTTGGTAGATTGCCTTTAAATATATATCTGTTAAAAGTTTGGAAGCTATGATTGAAAAAAATACAATTATATTCGGATTTTTTATTCGGAAAAACAATTCAACCATTGTTTTTTGATTTCTACAGCTTTTGTTCAAGCATTCGTTTGCTTTCGTCTTTTGTAAGAAGCAAACATTAACCACGCATATTCGCATATTCGTGGTCAGAGCACCTGACTGCGAATAGGGGAGGGGGGTCCTGGATTCGATGGATGTACTTTCTCTCTCTGTCTATCCTGCCTTTGTCCTTTCTTTGTATGAATGGGTTATGGATGGCTGCTTACCCTATAAACGGGTTCCTATGGCATGTGTGTACTAAGGAAGTCGGACTCCTTACCAAATTACGGTTCAGTTGGAAAAGCAGAACAGTGCACCCCATGATGTCAACCTGGCTAGAACAAGACAACAACAACAAAAGACTCGTATCATTTGAAAAATTAGCTTCATTTTAAATTTTAATATTTTTTCGTTTACATTTGTCCATATTGAATAAAATTAAATTTGAAAATTTCTGTTATTAAAGAAATTTAAAATTAATCATTCATGTTGAAAATATTTTTTATAAACATTTTTCTGCAAAATAACTTTTAAAATTATTAATTAATATCTAGATATGAATAAATTTGATTTATTATCACAAAATCTTTCGGAAAATCCTTTTAAGATTTTCCGAAAGTTCAGATGTTAATAATTAAAGTAAGCAATTGTTACAGAAAAATAAATAATAATATATTAGACTAATTACATATATTCAAAAAAGTTAAATTTAGCAATATTTTAAAATCAAGAAATCTACAAAGGAATTTTAAAAGAAAAAAGCATAAAATTTTATTCCTTGGATCTTTAATAATAATAATAAAATTATTCTACTATATGAAGTATGCATTTTTAGGAAGTTCCCTGGTTAAAATTGAAAATTCACAATTAATAACTCTTGAATTTTTATGTAATCACAGTAAAGGTAATTTAATTGAAGAAATGAATTTAAATAAAGAAATTTTTTTAAATACATATCAAAATAATAGAGGAGCTACACTTAACTTTTGCTCTGAAAGTGAAAAATATTTTACTAAATTTGGCTAACAAAATATAATTTTTTAATATAACAGACATTTTGACATAGCACAATTCTTATTTTTTTCTCTTCGCACACACACACACACACACTAAAATATAATTAACATATTATACTTCATTAATGCGTTTATTAATAATGCATTTTTTATTTGAAAAATGCATAAGTCGATATAATTGTAGAGAATATTCTCATTATTTGTAATAAATTATCATTTATTTGAAAAAAAAAAGTAAAATATTTCGTCTGTTACTCTAAATAATAGCGAAATTATGCTGCAATATAATCTGTTTATGTAGAACTTTGTTTAACGGAAATATTACGTTATTTGCTGAATAACGTAATATTCTAAGTATTAATTGTGTGTGGCATCATATTCATCTAAGGAGAATATGATGTCACACACAATTAACTTTAGGAGATAAAATATAAAAATATTTCTCTCTCTCATTCTCCTGAAATTAAATAATTTTCAAGTTTTATTCATAAAGAATATCGTGTCAATTTGATTTGAATTTCTTCATTAAACACTTGATAACAATGAAGCATGTTATTATATATAATCATCATTTGCGTTTCTTAGGGCAAAGCTAATAATTATCAATAACAGAATTATTATGATTATTTAACAGTACTACAAAACCTTTCAGTTACAGTAAATAAAATTATGAAAAGATAATGTGATATTCTGTAATTATTAAATAAAATAACATTTTGTTTAAAAAACTAAATATTGAATAACATTTAAGAAATTATTTAAATGAAGAGGGGATTATCATTATAAATATAAATCACATATTCTAAATAATAAGATTTGTATTTAATGTTAATATCAAGATAAGGTTTTTCGTTAAAAAGAATTATTGTTTGACAACGTTATTTGTCTAATAAAATTATTACAAGTAAATAAATTTCTGAAAAATACATAAAAGGTTATAAAAAATTAATCACAAAATCACTGTATATAAAAATATCTGTTTTTTCTAATTATTAATTAATAAAAAACATTGGCAATACTTTATTCTTTAAATAAAGTTTAACCAGCATAATAATTATAACTACATCAAATTTTGAAAAAAGTCATAAAATCCTTTAAAAAATTTAATCACAAAATCATTCTATACCGCAAGATTTAAATACCTAATTTATTTATTTATATATTTGGATGTGTTAAAGATTTAAAGAATGCATTGACCACTAATTTCTATGAAATTTTGATAATATACTGCAGAGAGAGAGAGTTTAATGCACACATATTTTTTTTAAATATTTTATATAGATTAAACATCTGTGACAAAAACGGAAATGTGCATTTTTGGAATCCACTAAAGGTAAAAGCAATAAACTTACTAATTTTATTTTATGATTCTTTTTCAATGTTTCTGACTGCCATACTAAACAGAATTTTTAATAGAATTTGATTCAGTTTCATTTTGATTAAAATACTTTATGTGTTTTTGTTCGTACTATATTACTTACCAGTATTTATTTAGGGTGCTCATAATCTATTTTTTTGGTTGCGAATTTTAACGATGGGCATTCAAGAAGACGATATCGTGGCTTTTATTTGGTTGAAATTATTTACAACAATCAATTACATCCAATATTCCATGCTAAATCAAACAATCAATACAGCCTTTGTATCGGTTGTGAACTAATCTATTTTGATAACGAATGCTAAATATGTAGTTATAAGTTGTTTTAAAACGAAATATTTGATTGTTTATATTTTGGACAAATGTATTTTTTCATTCAGTCAATTCTATTCGAGAAGTTTTAAATCACAAAAGAAATTATATTCAAATTTTAAATTTTTTTTGAAGAAATTTGTATTAATGTTCAAGAATAAATACCTCTTAATGTTCAGGAATAAAACTTTATAATCTAAGCTATCAAATAATTATAGAAAAAAATACGTTTTTACTTTAAAATGTGAAATTTATTAATTTTAGTTTTAAAAAAAAGTTTATGAAATGAGAAATTACTACAAAATTAAAATCTTAGGAATTAATTTTAAAATAAAAATATTGATTTTATTTTTTAAAAAAAAAAAAAAAAAAAAAAAACTCTAGTTTTATATAGTTAAAAAGCAATTAGACCTATAATAAATTTAGGCTGAAGTTATTTGTATTCACTTTCTAACTACAAATTTCTTTCTCACATTTAATCATGTTATGAGCAAAAATGTACAAAGACTACATGGTCCACATTTTGCGCATTCTTTTACACAAACAGACCATGAAACTGATATTTTATTTTAGAAGTATATTTTGTATGAAAAAATAATATTAATAAAAAAACTTTCCAGTCAAATTCGATATTCAAATAATTTCTATGAACATAATTTCCATATATGCTGCGTTTAAATTGCTATGGTACATAGAGAAAATTATATAGAAGAAGGAATGTTTAAAAATTATTCTAATTTAAAATCATGAATAACAGAAATTAGTACCTTATGGATTAATTTAATAACTACTGATTATATTATTATCATTTGCATGATTAATGGAATAATAAAATACAAAATGGTATGTACTTCTGATCTATAAAATTTACTTGTGTTTCCACTCAAGTAAATTTTATTATTTTATTTTATTTTTATTTTATTATTATTATTTTTTGGAGTAAGTTTTTTCAAATATTTTTTCATTCATCAAAAAAAAAAAATTTTTTTTTTTTTTTTTGATATTCTGTTGATTTCCCTCATACTAAAATAGCAGTAGTCCTGAGTAATATATTTCATTTTACTTAATTAAATGAATGAATTAAAAACTATGTTTCATAAAATAAAATTCTAAAAACTACTTAAAATGCAAATAAATTAATTAATTTATAAGCTACTTACATTTAAATAATTATTAAATATTCTTTTAATTATCTAGTTCAAATTTTTAAATATCTTATAAATGCTTTTTAGAATTTTTAGACTAATAAAGCTATTTAGAATTTATTATTAAACAATATTTCGATATTCTGGATATAATAAATTCACCCACTTTCATTACTATCATCGAATTATCATCGATATTATCATCGAAATTGCGTTAATCAATACTAACATTAAAAATGGAAAGTTGATGGCAGATATTCTCTCTCTGTCTGTCTCAGGGTGAGATCTTCGAAATATACATTTTAAAATTGACTCTAATTTAAAAAATGTGGAAAGCAAGTTCAGTAATCTCATGAAGACCAATTAGAAAGAGTTCCAACACACCGAATTCACAGAGCTAATTGAACTAAGGAGAAACATATTAGAGACAACTACAATCTGTAAGTTACTGCAGAATATTTGAAAAAAATAGATTCCTATAACAACACTTGCCCCGTTCGTACGAAGACATAAAAACCAATCTGTCCTTTGCGGAATAATTATCTCGCTACTGAAAGGGCAATCGTTAGGAAATTTTTTAATAAAGTAAAAAGAAAAATAGTAAATGGAATAAATACAAGAAAGCTCTTGCCAACTATAGCAAAATTATTAGGTGATATAAACAAGATTCTTAGAAGAAATTCTATGAAGAGATAGATTTTATATGAGGAGGAGATAGATTTCAAAAACTCCTTATAAGGGATGAATTAATCATGATCGAAATTATATAGGATGAAAGGGACAATTATGCTAGCTTTGGAAAGAAGATTTTGGAAATTATGATCATTAGAACCCAGTTTTCAGGTTTCAGAGACCTATTTAACAAAGAAGAGAAACATATCATTGGCTCTTTGAAAAGAGTTAATAGAAATCACTTTACACATGCGAAAAATATCTTAATTGTAATATTATAAAGTGGACATCTTTTAACCACTGAAAAGCCTGGCCCTGATGGAATAATGCCTATTATGATCCAAATGGCTGCGCATCTTATTATTCCATTTCTAACTAGTGTCTTATATAGTGCTAGTCTTGCATTGGGATATATTCTTATGATATGCATAATATTAAGATTTTTTTTTATTCCTAAACCTTTCAAAGATAACTATGACCATGCCTTTCAGACCTATCATTTCCTCTTCACTCTTCCTCAAAATTATGGAGAAAATTATTATAGCGATATCAGAGAGTATGGAGGAAATAATTGTTCCATGCAAACCTAATGATTTGTATATCAAGCTTTTAAATCCACTGAAACAAAATTGCATCAACTTGTTTGTAAGATTGGAGATACTAGATATATATAGGAAGGAATTTGCACTGGCGACTTTTCTAGACATTCAAGGTGCTTTTGATAATATTTCACGTCTCTCCATCCTTGAGGTTTTAAGAGATACAGGGTTAAATCATATTTTTTATAAAATTAGTCAAATCCTGTTTTCGGATAGAATTATTCAAATGAAAACCTTTGGAGAACCATTTGAAAAAAAAAATGGTAGGGGCTATGTTCAATTAAATGTTTTTTCACAATTACTGTATGACCTGTAAATATCTAAATAGCTTTGTTATACATTTGAATAATATAGGCTACTATACTCAAGGGTATACATATAACATCATCACTCGTTAAGACTCTAAAATAACTTGTCAAATCATGAAAAATACATTTAGTTATGTTAGCAATTGATGCAAAGCTAGGGATGTGAAGACCAGTCCTCAGAAAACCAACTGTTGTACCTTTTATCCCCCCCCCAAAAAAATGGTATGGATTTTTTCGTCACAGTATTTTAGAATGCCTAAATGAATATGGGCACAGAAGTGAAGTATTTTGGTGTATTTCTTGACCAGAAGCTCACCTAGAACAAAAATGTTGATTCTTATAATTAATCAAGCAAAAAGCTCATCATGATGTGCAAACGTGTGCTTGATAAAAGCTGGGACTTATGACCAAAAATAATGTTTTGGATTCACCTAGCAATTTTCAAAACCATCACAACATATGTCTCAGTAATCTGGTTGTACAAGGCTGAGCACAGAACTATGAGGGAAAGGCTAAGGAGTTTTCAAAACCTGACCTGTCTTGCATTATAAGTGTTGTGAGTTCTGCGCCTGCATGAGCACTAGATAATACTTAGATCTGACTTTAATGGACATTTCCATTTCCGACACTACTAGAATGACCGCGTATAGAATGATGTTGCAAAATCAATGATGTAACAAGCCTACTGCTAAAGATTATTTCAGTAATGCTGGGAGAATTCAAGAGCCTACTCTAATAATGTTTTCGGATATCATAAAAATTACTTGTGTGTTTTACAGACTATTTGAAATTATGTACTCTATGAGGAGAGAATGCGAGAACAATACGAGATCTAACCATATAACGAGATCTAAGAGATAAAACCAGATAAGAGTTACAATACCTGTTATCTCTAATCTGGTTCATAGATCAATCAGAACGAACCCTTTGTCCTAAAAGACAATCTTTTAGGACTAGGGGTTCGTGGCATATCACCCAGAGTTAATCCCTCGAAATGATTCCGGAGGTATGCCACTATATTTCAGGTTGAAATACTATAATTAACTGTCTCTTGATAATAAAAAAGGACACCAGAGTAAGCGAGTTCTTATTTTTAGTGACAGCCATAAAACCTTTTTAGCTATTGATGCAATCCAAATTCTAAAGTTGTCTTGAAATGCAGGAAACTTTTTAATGAATTGACTACTAAAAATAAGTTAATTCTTATCTGGGTGCCAGAGCACATAGGTAGGGAAGATAATGAAAAAATGATGAGCTTGCAAAACAAGGTCATTATTTTAATACAATTGATAAGGAGCCTTTCTGTAGTAAAATAGTTGTTTTTAGAAGACGAATAAAGCATGGCTTGATCCTATTGAACTTGGGACACACTAAAAATTATGATTTATAAATCATCAGTGAAAATTACCTCTGAAACTCTTGAATGAACAAGACGGAATATGCAAACAATTGTAGAATTCATCACTGAGCACAACTATTTTAGAAAACAACTTCTTACAGTGGGACTTTTTCAACAAGTCTTTTTATATTAAAAATGTCGCAACAGTGAGGACACGCCGCATCATATTGTATATGGATGTGATGCCCTTGTCTTAACTCAACTGAATACTTAGGTACACTTGATGTTAAAAATTGCACCTTATCTCAATATGTAAACAAAGTGATAGATCCGAATAGGTGAAGCTAGGTTATTTTAGATTTGGAGCATAGTACAAAAGATTTTAGCAGAGTTGCCTTGACTTTCAATTACAATAAAGAAGAAAAATGAATAAAAATTGTCGGAGATTGGTTTCTATTTTCAGTATTTAAAATAGAGTTAATTTAAGAAATAACTTTATTTGTAATAAAATACACATTTTTTATGAGCTTTTTCGCAAATGTTATATTTCTCTATTTAAATTAAATTTTTTAACTCTCCATATTTTATTGGGTCATGCTTAATCTAAAGTTGCAATTACGTTCTATATTCTAACTAAAAAAATTAATAAAACCTACTAAAAAAGTTTTTGTTTGGAATTAGGAACTGAAATTTTCAAATGCGAGTTTAGTTGTTTTAGTGTTGTTGTGTAACATCAATTCATTAAATTTTAAAAATGTGGGTGACATTTTGAATGGATTACTCTATTCTAAACTTCCAAATCATTTTAATGCTGAGACATTAGATTTATGACAAAGTGTGACAAACATACTTTCAAGCTCATTTTTCAAACAGGAGAATGTGATAATTTTATTATTTCATTCTCATATTAATTTCAGTATTTTTGGCAACGGTCAGCAACGTAACCAAAATCAAAATATCAACATGGCGAGTACCTCTGCGACAAATATTTCAAAATCGAAGGATAAGCATTTCAAAGGAAGTTCCAGAGATGATAAGCGCTCATCTCATTCTGAAAAGCATGATACGGCAAATGACAAACACTCTGCATCCAAACGGAATAGATCACCACATCGTAATGTCTACAGAGAGTCTAGTCAGGAAAGACGTGAACGTCCAGATCATTTACAGGAGAGAACTATACATTATTCAAAAGAACGGCGTATAACATACAAATTAGATGATAAACTTTATAAAAGTAACGAAAGCCACAAATCTGCAGGTGGTAGCTCACATTATATACCTTCACATGAACGAAACAGAAGAGACAAATCGCCTGAAAAAAGTTATCATCGTTCATCCGAGAAATCCTTTTCTCATCATAACTTTAATGACGAAAGAAAACATTACGATGATCATCACAGTAGCTATACATCATATGAACGGAACGTGGAGCACATACCAGAAAATGTATCTGGACATTTATCAAATGATGAGAAATCACCAGTTCATGAAAGGTATATTAATTATAAGTCATTTGACAGACATCAGTTCTCATCTGAGAAAACAGGAGAACATTATAAACAAAGTGATGAGAGGCACATATCTTACAGGAATTCATCTGCATCTGGCAATGAAGAATTTGTTGCTAGTCTTCTACAAAAAATTGATTTTCTCAGTAACCAAGTTGATTATTTAACTCAAGAAAATATCCTTGATTAATATTTATAATAGAGTTTTATGTGAATGTAAATTATATTTTAAATTTTTTTATTGAATTGTTTATTTTAGTAACATTGATCTCTTCTCATTACGCGACAGGTTTGTATTAAAATTGTTTACATAAAGCACTACATAATTTTCACAATACCCAACCAGATTATATAAAAATGGCTACTGAAAGTGTCAAATGAAGGCAGTTAAATTTAAAACTGAAAATGCTTAGGATTGAACAACTTTAAGCTCTTTCAAACTTCACTTGTAAGCTAAATGAGGATTAGATTTATTGTATGATCACCCATGGTGCATTTTATTTTGGCGCCAAATTTGGCGAACATTTTTACTGGAAACCTGGCAAACTAGTATTTTGGCAACCCTATTTGTCATTCATTCTCATGAATATTAACCGATTTAAATTCATTAATATAAAATTTAATCAAAAAATTTTATGGATAATTTAACATTATTATTTTACCATTGATGTTTAAAATCTATAAATCTGTGATTTTTGTAAAATTAGTTTCGCATATTGTTAGATACCAACAATGTACGAAATATTTTTTCACTATTTCAGCTATTTTCCTCCTGTCATTTTTTGTGATCAAAGATTCATCTTGCGGCTACTCTTGGCGACTTTTTGAAAATTTCGCCAAGGGTGACCATATGGTAAATTTTTACCACCAAATGATGTTGGAACTTTCTTAGTGTGATTAAAGAAATTCTTGACCATTCAAATACCTAAAAATGAAGCTTTTTTAGGGAAAATTTATAATTTGACAATTGTATATGTGTAAATGTACAGTGAAGTGAACTTTGCAAATAAGAGTATGATAAGATGAAACATGAAAAGTTTAAAAAAAAAATAAAATATTCATATTACAGCTTGTCAACAGTTTGAATTGTATCGTATTGAATTAATGTTATAAAAATCATGGGTTAGATAAGATTTTTGATGTTGTTTTAAGAGCAGTCTCGAAAGTGCATCATTAATGAAATATTTGAAAATAATTCTAACTTAGCAATGCTATTTGTTACCTTTTTTATATAGGAGGGGCTGTGAAAATAAGCAGTACTAAAAAACTGAATGAGTATTTTATTTTATCATTCTTTAATCCAATTTTATTTGTATTATGGATCCATCATTATTGGTTTCACAATGTTTTTTGTCTTGTTTTGAATATATTTTATTTAAAAATATTCAAGATAGTTTTATTTTATCATTACATGAAATTTTTCCAATATTTTTTCAGTTTTTATGTTTAAAAATATTTAAGGCTGTAGTAGTGTGCAACATATAGAAATTAAAAATATTTTGTTGAATCTTATTTATTCTTGTCCTGTCACAAGAATGAAATACATTGGAAATCAATAATGATATCGATATAAGCTTCTTAATATGATTATTTTCTAACAGCCATGTTAATTGTCTGCAAAATTGTTTGTTAGCTTTTGATGTCATAGAAATAAAATTTTGTTTCAATTTTGACAACTTATGGATTAATGAACCAATAATGTTAAGTGTTTTGGTGCAGATGCTTATAATTCTTTTGGTATATTTTAAAATGTTTTGGCAATTAAAAATGTTTGCCAAGGTATAGTAATTCTTATTTATATTCTATGGTTGTCTAAATAGAATGTTGTAGAATATTCTTAACATTTAATCTTCTTATGTAATAAGATATCTATAATGAGTAAAGATTTAAAGAATAAGTGTGTTTTATCCCCGTACTAAAGCTAGTAAGGGTGATAAAAAGTGACAAACTGTTTTTACATTGTTATCTTTTAAAGTGGCCACCTCTGCCCAGTTAATTAAAATTTTTATAAAAAATATATATTATTTAAGTTGTAAATTTAACTTTATTGCATGGTTGAGAAATAAGTTTCTAGTTAAATGTATTTTAATACTTCTGTAATAAGTAATTATAATAAAATATTCAAAACTTTAAAATTTAAAGTGGATTGCAATGTTCAAATTTTAGTGTAATCGGGATTTTGAAAACCAGATATTATATGAAGTGACATAATTTTTAGGTTGATGAGATAAAGCTGGCTTTTTGGATTTTACCTTTTTACTAGAATTTTAGAATGATACAATTGGATAATGCTCTATACATGATCATATTGCAATAAACTAATATGATCAATCAGTTGCTTTCATATTAGTTTATTGCACTTGGAGATGAGGTTAATCCAATCAGATGTTTTTCATAAAAAAAGTATTTTTTCTGTACAATTTATTATATTTTTGATCATACAGTATATTTTTTATTTCGTGTGACAACCCATTATCATTATATATTTTTGGTTATTCGGCAAAAAATTTGTTCGCAAATTCTGTAACTTTTTTTACTACTGTTTTAAATATTTTGTTTCAAGCAAAAATGTCTCTAGTTGTGTCTCCTGGTTTCTTCCTTCAAACTTAATAGATTTGATGATTTTTTTCTCCAAGGTTGGCAGGTATATGCTTGTTTTCCAGGCTAGAGGAAATATTCAAAATTGAGCATGATGGCGATTTTGAAAACTGGATATTCATAAATATGATGTAATTTAGGTTAATGAGTTAATTGCACATTGCTTGGGGCAAAAATAGGCAATTGCTAATAGTGAATGAATATTTTTTAATAATTCCTAATAAGTGTTTTTTTTTAGTCTTTAAATTAATTAACCTAATTTAAAAAAAAATTTGTTATTATTAGTTATCAAATGAAAATATTTTAATACACAGTAGGTTATATATTATTATTGATAGATATTTTTTAAATTGTTTCTTTTTGTATTAAATTGTATTAACTCATTAATTACTATTTTTTTTTAAATTTTTCTTGGGTAAGTTATAAAATGATATATGAAATAATTTCAGTGAAAAACAAAAGACTGAGCAAGTGGGAATACACTACTATGAATTTTAAATTCTATATTTATATATAGCCTTTCATTATAATGTTAAACTAAAAATATAATATGACTATTCTGTTTCATTCTACTTTTAGAAAATTTTCAGTTGTTTACTTATATGAAACAAAGCACAGAATACTAACATTTTGAGTTATACACAATCACTAACTGTATAGAATGAGAAACTAAACTAAGGGATATCAAATACATTTTTGCCTCGTACTATTGTATATCAAATTCCAAAATCCTTTAATGGCAATTTTAACAGGTTAAAATGGAATGAAAACAAGTTTTAAAATTATTGATATTGCTTTATTAATATTTAAATTTTATATTTGTTGTTTAATTTCTTTATTCTGTTTATGAAAATATATTGATTGTAATATACCTTAATAATCATACATGAAAAATTGAAATGTTCTCTGAATAACATGAAAAAATATGGTTCTGAGGAATTAGCTGCTGAAGTATCCATAATATTTAGAAATAAAAAATTTGAAGAGTAAGTAAAGTATATATTTACTATGTTAGACTATATTAAAAT
The DNA here is from genome assembly GCA_030067965.1 of Latrodectus elegans. Lineage (NCBI taxonomy): Eukaryota > Metazoa > Arthropoda > Arachnida > Araneae > Theridiidae > Latrodectus > Latrodectus elegans. Next base: position 46,351,777 of record CM057819.1, read on the forward strand.
TCTTAAAAATTTTTTTATCTATTTCTTGTTCAGAAATTTTTTATCTACATTTCTATTGAATTTGTTATCTAGATTTTGTTTTTTTAAGTCACATAATCTTGAGAATGTATAGATCAGTAAATTGAAACAGAGTAAATGGGTGATGTTTAAAGTTTAACCCTAACTATAACTTAGCATCTTTGTAATAGTTAATTCTTGTCAGTTTTGTGATTATTAGACAATTTTAAAGCATCATTGTAACCTCTGATATATTATTCTTATAATTAGTAAATGAACCATTCTTGGTTAACTGCGGGCTAATTTGTTATAGTTAATTTATTGTTATCAAAAGTTGAATGTTTAGTGATAACATTTGTGTTAAAACCATAATCAACTTGTATTGTCTGTTTCTGTGTGTCTATGGAAATTATATTTGCATTTCTTACTTTTTACCTGAGCCAAAGTCATATTTTGCTAATTTAAAATCATAGAATGACAGAAAGCATAATTACTACATTTAGGCTATTTATGGTTAGCATATTTAAAGATTGTAAGTGTTTATTTCAGCTACTTTCCTATTTTTTTCTTTACTTGAAATATAATAATTCTTAGAAATACACTTATTTGTTTGTAATAAAAAAGAGTAATATAGAAGCGCTTTTAATTTTGTTAAGTGATTTGACATAATGTCTTATAAAATATGTTATATAAGGTTAAAGCAAATAGGTTTATAAAATAACTACAAGTAACTTTTAATAAATTATTTAAAGTGGTACTAAATTTAAAAAGAAGTATAATAATTTTTTTTATCCATTAATATTTATAATATTTGTCATATAAATTTATGCAGACATTAAATCTGAATATTGAAAATGAAATCATTAAAACACAAATTGTTGATGATTGAGAATTTGCTAAATATATCTAAAGCAAAGATTTTGTTAATACAAATTTTAATTTGATTGCTTTTTGTTAGCAACAGAAAGAATATGATTAATTCTTATTTAGAGTATAATTGTTTTCAATTTGGAAATTTTGGTTTTCAATTTCCAAAATCAGGAAATAAGTATTCCTGTGAGTCATCATAAATTAATATCTTCAAAATCTTAATTTTCATTGATTTAAAAATCTTAGTTTTTATCGATAATAAAGTCGATATTTAGATCTTCAGAGAGGTTCCGGTTCCAAATTATTATGGTTTTCCCAATTTTTCATTCTTTAATTGATTTTTCTGATTTTCCACTTTTGATCATATTTTCCTGATTTTGATTAGCTTAGTTGATAGATTTTTTAACCCAATAATTTTAATATTTTTTTTCTTAATTTGTCATAAAATGCTATAAAAATATATTAGCCACCTGTTGTTGTTTAACAAAATTTATTAACGTATTTTAATAGTGAATTGTGTCTTGAACAATAATTAATTCTGTTTTATTGTTAACTTGCATGCTTTTGATTTATAAACTAATTGGGTTCTTGGATTTTAAAACTGTTTTCAAATTTATTATTTAATCATAATTTTGTGGTATTTCATGAAAATACAATGATGATAATGAAGATGAATAAATATTTTATTGTTATTTCTTACATGGTTTAGATTTTGTTGTAAACGTCTTTATATAATTACCAGACATAAAAGGAAAAACTGATGTGTATAAATTTAAAAACGTACATTTCAAGAGTTTTTTTACTTAGTAAATATTTGTGTAATATGTATTAATAAATGAATTCTCTTAAGTTGTATTATTGTTATTCATTAAATATAGCTATTGATCAAATTTCTAATTTGTTCAATAGCTATATATATTTATATATATATGTGTTTAGATTTAATACTCTTTAATGTACTCAGCTCATCAACGGTAAAATGAAAATTACATTTAGTATAGTTAGATTTCTTGATTCAATTGTAATAGAATTTGAGAAGAAAATTACTCACATGTAAAAGCATTATTGGACGATCTTATTTAATGCATACGTGAAATTTTCTAGTTGAATAAAATTCTTCATAAAGAACAAATCTTTACTTAAAAATTGAGCATTAAAATAATTAATTTGTTTGAAAGCTAATTTTATATATTGTTGGAAATACAAAAGAGTGTTATTAATGCTCTTAAAACTGAAATTTAATGTCAATTCATTTTGTTTTAATAGGCAAAAATACTCAAGATACAATTTAAAAGAAAATTGATTATTTTATTTGTTGCACTTTATTACTTATTTTATTATTTTTTTTAACTATTGAAAATTAGCAGACTAATATGTTTTATAGAACTTTGTTTAATATTTACAATAGTAATAAGAAATAATTTTATAAATGATTTATGAATTTTTTTCAATTTTCTTATGAAATTGAGTTTGGAATTAAGATGATTTTAATGAGCTTGAATTCATTTAATTATTATTTCTATAGTTGATAAAAGAGTGGAGTATTTTGAATTTGATTAATAAATATTTAGAACTATGGTATATAATTTTATATATAGTAAAAAAAAATAAAATCAGAGCGTATGGAATTTCTAATATTTTTAGTAATAAATATTATATATATATATATATATTGTGTAGTACATGCAGATTTTAAAAGAATCAGGTACAAGTCATCTCTATTTTAGTGTAATAAATTTATATTAAAATATGATGAACCTAAACTTATGTTAGAAGTGATGAAACTAAATTCAGTATAAATAACTTTTTCTCAAAACTAAGAGAATTGTATTTAGTTAATTATTTGTTAGAAAATTAAAAATAGTAATGTTTTTAATGTATTTTTTTAATCTGAGGTTGGCATGAAAGTGATGTAAAAATTACAGCTATTGTTCGAAAATAAATACCTTTGTTAGTAAATCTTACTAAATACAATAATATTTTTATAAATATATTTTATTACAATTTTTTATTATCTGATTATGAATTTTATCTTTTATTTTTTATTATTATTAAAAAATTTAACTTTCTATTTGTGTAACATTTCATTATCTTATTTTTTATATTTGATTTAGAAGTCTTATGAAAACTTCACTTTTTAAATAAAATCTTCCAATTTTTACTATTAGTAAGGTGGTATTTTTCCCATTTATTTAAGTAATATTACTTATGCTAATGGTGTAGTCTTAAGAAAATTCGTAAAGAAATACTGGTATTATACCACGTGTAAAATTTCATTTGTGAAGCGAAAAACAAATTTACTGCGGTTTTGATTTGGATCTAAATTTTATAATCTACTTTTTTAATGATATTCTTATTTATTCTTAGATAATGGTTTTTGGAATCATTAATAACTGAAAAAAATAGTTTTTAATAATTTTTTTTTTAATTTTTAATTATTTATGTATATATGTAGGAAATTTTTGCCAACATTAAAGGAATTAGCAACTGATTTAATTACTGGAAGATGTAGTGTTGAAGCATTAAACAAACTTCTTGAAAGTACTGAAGCTAGACAGTTAGAAAGTTGGAACCCAGAGGTAATGTTTACAGTACTATACACATATATATTTAAAAAATCTTGATATCTTCACTTTTTTTGTTGCTCTATTGACTGTGTATTAATCTGTAAATTTTGCTGTTAATTTTAAGAAATCTATTAATGATGGAATATTAATTGTGCACTTAGTCCTTGTATTGTATATTTTACATGTCATTATCTTGTCTTGATGCAATATGTAAAGCATAATTTTATGGATTTATTTTTTCTTTGTATGTTTTTTCCAAAGATATTTAGACATTAATTGTTTTTATAATTTTATTTAGTTTTGTAGCAAATTAAACTTTAATTGTGAGATTATTATTCTTCAATAGTGAGAGTGAATTGGAATAGTGTAAATTGTGTTCAAAGAATTTCAGTATTATAAAAAATTTCTCGCATTTGCATTTAAATTGTAATTGGAATATATTTAAACTTATTCATAGCTCACAGAAAATTACTGATTGAAAGATATCAACTATACAGTTTATTAATCTATATTTTTTACAGTTTATTGAGTTACCTGAATATTTTATAGCTAAGTAACAATTACTGTAGACTATCACAAATTTACTGCATTTAGTATTTTTTTGGATTATAATAATATCATATATTGATTATTATACAAAGAGGCTTTTTACAAACTGTTTATTATGTAACAAACAATCCAACCAATCTGGCATCCAAATGGTTTATATGTTGGCCTTCTTTTCAACAATTTGTGAGTTCATTTCCCACCTCAAGATCTTTGTAATGGCTTAGAGTCCCTTTACAAGTTTATTAGTTATCTTTGTTCAAATAGTAATCACTCGTATAAAATAATATAAGGATATGAAATCAAATATTGTAGAACTCTACGAGGGTTGCTATTTATATTTCTGGCCTAATAATGAAAAAACAAATATGTAGGATCGAAATTGGTTTTATTGTTTTTCAAAATATTCTCCATGATGATCAATACACTTTTGCATGTGTTTGAACCAATTTTCAAAGCACTTTTTCCAGTCCGATTGAGGTAACTCCAAAACATGCATTTTGAATGCATCAACCGCTTCTTCGGGGGTCGAAAATCGTTGTCCACGTAATTTATTTTTGATGTGTGGGAATAAGAAGAAGTCATTGGGTGCCAAATCAGGACTGTACGGCGGATGACCCATCAGTTCGATCTTTCGCTCAGTCAGAAATGCCTTTGTTTGAGTCGATGTGTGAGAGCTCGCATTGTCATGATGAAGAATGATTCGCCTGTTCTTCTGCTTTTTTCGAATTTCTCCGATGACTTCTGGCAAACAAATGGTCGTGTACCATTCAGAATTGACCGTCCTGCGTTGCTCTAACGCCACTGTGGCCACATGACCGTTAATGCCGAAGAAACAGGCAATCATTTGTTTCGATGTGCTTCTTCCTCGTCTTGGAAGACCCATACAGTGGATTTCTGTTTTGTTTCCGGTTCATATGCATAGATCCATGATTCGTCACCTGTGTAGATGTTATACACAGCCTTTGATGTACCTTGAATGTATTTTTCCAACATTTCCTTGCACCAATCGACACGAGCCTTTTTTTGAGCGTTTGTCAGATTATGCGGGATCCAACGCGAACAAATTTTTTTTACGCTTAAATGTTCATGCAATATTTTATTGATGCTAGTCATACTAATGTCCAAAGACGCCTCTATCTCACGGTATGTCACATGACGATCTTGCTTTATCAGTTCATGCACAGAATTGATCTTTTCTGGCACAACAACGGATTTTGGACGACCTGCACGGGATTCGTCCTGGATCGAACATCGACCACGATTAAATTCGTTATACCAATTTTTTACAGTGCTGTAGGATGGTGCTTTATCGCTGTATAAAGAATTAAGTTCATCGAAGGCATCTTGTCTTGACAATCCACGTCGAAAGTTATGAAAAATAATGGCACGAAAATGTTCACTATTCAATTCCATTTTTTGACAGAGAACTTTTCAATTTACTGTCAACAACACAAATAAAGCTATAATGGTAAATCGTCTGCTGAATTTATGTTTAAAAATATCAAACTTTCGATTAAAATCGTCTTCGGTCGCCTAGCAACACTTACTGTTGCCAAGGCCAGAAATATAAATAGCAACCCTCGTATAATAATTGACATATTGGTTACAATGCTCAAATTTTGTTTTATGTAAATATGTTTTTGTCTTGTTATTGATTGAAATATTATGTAACTCCAAATGTAAAATTCTAATTGTTTTTTTTTTTTGTTTTTTTTCTTTTTAAGTAAATGCTAAGTAAATATTTTTAAGTATTCATTTTTTGGATTAATTGTATTAGTATAATTGAATACAGGGTGACCTTTTTGCACTTGATGTTTCTTCTGAACTGTCAACAGAGGGTTCATCTGTTCCGAAGTAAGCAAAACTTTTTTTTTTTTTTTTTTCAGTTATTGAAATTAAAATTTTTTTGAAATTTTCTATTATAAAAAATTATGTTTAAATATGCTTTTGTTTCCCAGTTTACATTTTAAAAATAACTATATCATGCCAAATGCAACAATTTCATTTCCTTATTTGAAACTTAAAATCTATTTAATTTTGTGCATTCAATAATTAGTCATTAAAGATTATAATTTATTTTTGATGCTATTGGGAGTGCAGATAACTTTTTATGCTTTTTTTTTTATGATAGACTTCTTCCTAACTTGTGATTGCACCTATTTATGTTTCCCTACTACAAAATATTTACTCAAGCACAAATTGACAATATGCTTTTGATATTTTTGGTAAAACTATAATAAATAAATTAATAATATTTAGTAAATATTTTTGGAAGATTGTTAAAGTAACTGCATGTAATATGTATTTCAAATTTATCATCTTTTTTAAAATAAGATTTGAAAGTTTTTTTTTTTTTTTTTTTTTTGGAATGCAACAAATAATTAGCACAATAACTCTTTTTTTTTTTTTTTTTTTTTTTTTTTTAAACTAACTCACCCCAACTTGTTTTCTGTACTGGAATTTTTTTTTCACAAATTATTTTTATAATGAATTGTTTTACTAATGATAAATTGACCATAGAGTTATTTACTTTTATTATAAAATTTTAGTATATTTAATAATTTTAAAATCGCAAATTTTAGAAATAGTTTAAGTTTATTTGCTAAAAACATATATTTAAACTACTGAAAATAAATTTTTTAGCAATCAATAAAATAAATGCTAATATTTGTTAAATAATTGGTTTACTTGAGGAAATTATTAGATCTCTGCCACATCAGTGGGTTAAGAATAAAAGTATTAAAAAACCCACTGTGGTGATAATTTTTTTTAAATGAAGTTTAATATTTTATTAAATATTGTTTTGTCAGAAATTTTAAATGTTAATTAATGAAAAAGTTTTATAATAAAATTTCTGCCTTGTAAATAATCAAATATCATAAAAGTATTTTCGAAGATTTTGTATTGTATAAAAGTGTCTAAATTATTTAGCAAAATCATTGTAAGTGATATTTGCAGGAAAAGTAATGCATAGGAAAAACGATTTAATGTGGTAATGTACATTTGTTTCTAAATTTGTGAACTTCTTTTTTTTAAATGAACAATTAATTTTGAAAATTCATTTTATAAATTTTTCATCTAGTAAAAATTTGTTGCTTTTTGGTTGTAGAATTTTCTTTTTTGAGGTGATTAATTCTCTTTTTTCTTTTCTTTCTTTCTTTTTTCTTTTTTCTTTTTTTTTTTTTTTTTTTGGTAATTTGTAACTAAGGAATTACTGCTCTTGTGTTTATTTAATGTTAAAGTTGTTTTGTAAATTAACATTTACTTCTTCAAGCTATTTCAAAAATATGAATTTCTTTTCTAGAACCTTAATTTATTTCAAAACTTAAACGAACAATTATAAAAATTTAATTCTTCTATATGTTTTCCTTAAATAAAATAAATTTTTAGAATTTATATTTCTGTATTATGTGTGTTGGAAAGATTTTCTGAAATTGGGCTTTATTCAAACTTTTTTTTTGGAAAATGTTTTCCATAATAATTTTATCTTTATTGATATTAATAATTATACTTTATTTTTAATTTCTTGAAAATTATGAAAAGATTTCATTGAATGTTCAATTTAACCTATTTTGCTCACTATCTTTTGAAAACTATTATATTTTCCAGCATCAACATTTTGAATATAGTTTTGACAAATAGGATATTGATACTTTTACTGGCAAATATTTTATTAAATCTCATGTGAAGTATTTTATGAAAAATCTTATTTAAGAATTAAGTACTAAATATGCTCATATCCACAAACCTTTATTTTACAAATACTAACAATTGTACAAACTAGTGTCTGTTCTCTAACAGGGTCCCATAGACAAATTAATAATTTTAATTCCCATTTATAAATTAACTTTTTAAAAAATCTCTTTTCATTTTTTTTCTTGCATTTACTTTTTATTATCTGATTCTTTATTTATATTTTAAATTTTTTAAGTTGTAGATAACTAACTGTCACATTAAGTTTTAATTAATCAGCCTAGTGAATAAAAGTAGTTTGGATTCTGAAATCAAAATTAAAAAACTTATTTATAAATCTTAGTATTTGATTAATGTGATGAGTTATTAACTGGTGCCGTTCTCAATTCATTCTGGATTTTTAAAAGCAATTTGTGTGGAATTTTTCACACTTTATCTAGTTTCTGACTTCACGTTCATTTAATTGTAATCAATAGCTTTAAGAGAAAGCATTATAGGATACTTTTGGAAAAAGAATAATCATGTGTTGGAATCACCTTATGAAATTGATATTCTAGATGCAATGCTCTTGTGAATGGTGCTTGAAATAATGTTGCAAAAAATAATATCTAGATTATTTTGCTTTATTAAATAAATCATAGTAATTGACAAAAAACTTAGCATTTATTTGTTGATATGATAGAATAAATATTACTCATGACCATAAACTTCAGCTAAGAAATCCACTACTCATTGCAAATTTTTTTCAGGAATGTTTGAATTTGGATATAATTTGTTTATAAGAGTTTTTCAATTATTAAATCATTGAGAACATAATAAATGAGAATTCTAAAGAACTTTCAGTTATCAAACATGAAGAAAACAAATTAATGCTTAGACTGTCTGCAAAACAAGTAGGTGAATGGTTAACAACATTAAGGAAGTTTTTGAGAAAAATAATAAATATACGTATATCTATTGTGAAATGCTTTTCTAGATATAAAAAAATTAACTGACTTTTAAATAGAAGAGAAAAAATTATTAATTTATATGTATTTTATATTTTTATATAATGTATATTAAATATTTTTTCTAATAGTGCTTTACATGTAAAAAGAGAGCCGTATGATTTATAAAAAAAATAGTTTTTAGATCTAATTTTTCTTCTGTTTTATGAACATATTTGTCTTCTTAAACAAAGTACTTTGAATTTGTTTCTGGTGACATAAATATTCTTTTTCTTCTAACATATTCTTGAACACTTATTTTTTAAATGAATGTAATTTTGATTTTTTGTAGATATGATACAAGCTTTAATGAAGCTTTGGAAAGTCCAGATTTACAGATAAAAGAAAACAAGGATAATAAAAGTAAAAGGTAGTCTAAATAAATATATTAATTTATAATTAAAATACATTTGATTGCTATTTTCATTTCTATTAGATTTTTTAAATAAAAATGCTGTAGAAATAAAAGTTTGCAAAATTTGTTTTCTTTAAAAACTTTTGTGAAAATTTTGTTTTTATTTTTTCTTTTAGTTTTGAACTTTTTTTAATTTTTTTCCATTTAAAATTTATGTTCTTATAAGTCTAATATTTATAGTTTTATTTATCTTTAATTTTATTTACTCCCTAATTCAATGATATTATCAACTGTCTTCTGTTATATCTATATCTATTATAATGTCTATATGTTATGTCCTCTTGCCTTCGGTTCAACAGTTCGTGGGTTCGAATCCCACCTTGGCATGGATGTTTGTAGTAGTTCGGAATCCACTTTAAGCCATAGGTCCCGGTCTAATTAGCCCTCGTGTGCAAAAAATGACCGTTAAGCGACAAACAAACAAACAAACTATGTGTTATGTCTATATCTATTCTTCTGTTATGTCTATATATATTATATGTATTGTTTGTCTATATCTATTATATTCATGAGTTTGATTTTATTTTATATAAATTTATATTTTTTGTAAAAAAACCTGTTGCTTTAAATTATTTTGATTAAAATCACAAAAGTTAAAGGTATTTTTAAAGTTTTGAAATTAAGGGATGATTAAAAAAATATTATTAAATTACGAAAATCAGTTACTACTAATTTTGAATCATTTGATAACTTGGCAAGTTCTTGTGGGTTTGATGGCAAATTCTTTTATAAAAAAATATGTCAAAATGTTTTCATTTTTTCTTTGTACTGTCTATATCTATTTTCTAGTACATTGTGTAAAAATATTTGATAATTACAAATTATTATAAGTTAAGTATTAAAATTTTTGGAAACCCTTGCTGTATGTCCCAATATCCCAATTGTGGTAACAAGTCAAAACACATTTGTTAATGAAAAAAAAATAAATAAATAAATAAATAACTTTCTGCATTCAAAACTTCTGTAATGAACTGATTATTTTTGATAAAATAATTCAATTCAGTATAACTTTGTTAATAATCCTTTTGTGAAAAAAGAAATTATAAAAATTAAAGTAATAAGCTTAATCTAGAAATGTTTAGTTTCTAAAGTTTTTTTGTATTCACAAGTATAATTAATTAAAAATATGCTTCAAAATGTTGTCATAAAACTATAGTATTTAGTAAATACTATGCTTTTACCTCTAAAACTATTTTGATTCTTTGAATTTATTTCAGAAAATAATTTTTATAATTTATCCAAAATGTAAAAATGTTAATTTGATTATATCAAATATTTTAGAAACTTTCTTTTTTAGTGATATTCCTATGATTAAATTATTGGTATCAAAAAATAAATATTATATTAATTTCTATTTTGCATCTATTCTATTTCATTTTCATGTTATTATTTAAAAATTGAATACTGTCCTATAAATATGGTGCCAAATCAGTAATTGAAACCTTAACAGTGATCTTCAACAGTAAATAGATGTGATTCTTATCTTGGGCAAGAATATTTCTAATTGGAATTTTGTTTTGAACTGGTCTTTTGTATAAATTGTTATGAAAGAGGAAGCGGAAAATCCAAACAAAAAATGAATATAATGTTCTTCCCTGTTGCAAATTTTCATTATATTACTATTAAAATATTTACTAATCTAAAAATGTATATTGTGGACTAATGCATTTGTGAATGCATTAGTGTTGCATTTGTGTCTCCATTGTTGTTTATCAAATATATAAATTAAGATGACATTTTTTATTGAAATATTTGTAGAATTATTTGTTAATAGTGTTTATAATATAATTATTTAATGCATAATAGCCTTTCTTTCCCAATTGTAACATTTTTATTATTTGCTAAAAATTGCTTTCACTTATTTATGTCTTTCAAAATTTTGTATTTTTTCAATCTTAAATGCAATTGTTGATATTTATCTTTTTTTTTTCTTTTCTTTCTTTTTTTTTTTTTAGTTTTCTTTTTTTAAGTTATTCTTTAATTATTATTTTTTGATTAAACATAATATACTAAAAAGGTGTTCTTTTTAGAAATGAATCTTAATGTTTTTCTAGATTTGATATATTATAAATGTTTATTAATATAATTTTCAGGGATTCAAACACTTTGCCTAAAACTTGTTTCAATTGTGGTGGTGATCATTTTCTTGGTCAGTGCCCTGAGAAATTGAACCATCGAAAAATAGCTGATGCTCGTAAACGCTTAAAACAAGTTGCGTCTAACAAGTAAATATTTATTTAACTTTATGAAATATAATTTATCTTTCTTTGAAAGATTCTATCTTAACTAGGATTTCAGAATGCAAATCATTGATTTAAAAGTTGATAATATTTAATTTGTATCAAAATCATTAAAATAAATTTAATTGAATGCTACAAATAACAATAATGATAAAATTATTGATATTAATCAATAATTTTATCATTATTGTTATTTGTAGCATTCAATTAAATTTATTTTAACGATTTTGATACAAATTAAATTAATTTAAACTAAACTAAGATTAAATTTGGTTATGTATTTTTAAAGGTAAGAAATTAAATGAAAAGTAAAATTATAGCCTAATTGCATGTTTATTTGATTAAAATTATTAAATTGTAGTAATTGTTATTGCAGTTTTTTTTTTTTTTTTTTTTTTTTAAATTTGCCATAATAAAATATTTTATCATTTTTATTGCCTCCAGGAAGTTTTTGACTAAATATTTTGCAACTGTTTGTCAGGAAAAATTTCGTTTAAAAAAATTAATTAAAAACTATATTATTTTTAATCAACCAGAAATTTGAACTATTTGATTTGTATCTTTTCTGCATTTCAGCTTCTGAAATTGAACTTTTTGATAACTTTTCATAAAAAATAAAACCACACATTGAAAAATAGTTACTATATTAGTGTTAGGTTTTTTAAAATTGCAATTATGGAGCAAATAACAGTCTTGTTTTAATTTAAGAAAGCAAAAACACCAAATTGCTCAGGTAAACAGATGAATTATTAAAAAAAAAAAAAAAAAAAAAAAGTAACATTCTTCACCATAAACTAATCGTCCTGCTTTCAAAATTTAAAAATGTGTTTAAAGTAAATTGATGTTTTCAAATCATGTTTGTTTCACTGTAATGTTTGTGTTGTAAAATTTTATTCATAATTAAATAAGTTGCAGTAAAGTTGAATTTCTCTTTTTGAAAATATAATTATTTATTTAAATAATAACATACATTTGTATATGATGTGTAAGTATTTTATTTTTTATTGAAAATAAAGCGTATAACATTTTAGAACCTGACAATGAAAAAAGAAAATTGCATGTCAGTAAAAAAGGGTGGAGGGGGGAACCTTTAAAAGTTGAGTAGATTTTATATTGATCTAATTAGGCATCATGTTATATTATTAGTTCTCCCCAATCTCATTGTTAGGTCTAGCAAAAAATCCCCATTCTTGTTAGAATAATTTTCAGCAAATATATGCCTTTCATTTGGCCATTATTTGGCCTTTTTTTTTTTTTTTAATCCTTAAGTGTTTACCTTACTGATTAAGCAAATAAATTAAGAGGAAGATGATTTCTAATAGTTTTAAGTGAAATGGTATCTTTTATCTATGGCTTCTGATAAATTCATTTACATTATATTTTGTATGAATTCCAAAATTGAAGGATTGCAACAAAAGAATATAAAAATTTACTGAAAGTGCTTGATAAAGAAACAGTTTCTGATAAAACATGTAGAAAGTTTGAAAATTGTCAAAATAGTTATTTTAACTTCTTATAAACTGCTCTCTGGATGACCATCTTTGGAAAATGATAATGTTGTCAAGGTCATGTTTTAACAAAATCTTTTTTTCTTTTTTTTAAAACAGCATCAGAGATTGCATATAAGTTTGATTCATCTCAACAAATCATATATTATTATATTTGAAAACTAGAATTGTTGTGGAAATATTCAAGATTGGTTAAAAAAAACTTTAGTGAGAAGAATTTGAATAAACCATGATATGCACATCTTTGCTTGCACTGTGCAAAATTGAGCAGTTCTTGGACAGATTAATTACTTTAGATAAATTTGGATTAATTTTGAAAATCATATAATGGAAAGATTATATTGGGAACACAGAAAACCTGTTTCTTCCTCTATTTCTAAGCTAAATTTGGGGCTGTTATTTTTAATTATTATTTTACTTTATTCTAAAAATGGTCAGAACTTTCTGGTAGATCTAATGAATATTCTTTACTATATAATTATGTACTTAATAGAACATTTTTCTATTTTTATGTCTTGTTAATATATTTTCTGCATATATTTCCAAAATTTCTCAAGGTCTTCCAAGAAAATTGAGACAGACTGTTTATTGTCGTCAGTTGTTTTCTGCATTTCAGTTCAAATAATATCTTAAACATGATTGTTTGTAGTGGTTTGGAATTCTGTTCAAATTTAAGTTCTATTCAAATTAGCCCTCATATATTCCATAAAAGTATATTATGAAAATAAAAATAACTTAATATGGAGAAAACAGATTCATTCCATTTCCCAAGTGAAAAATATTGTAACAATATTTGTTAATAACTGAAAAAAAAATTGCTTCTGGGAATATTTAACCAATAACACCGAGGAAACAATAAAATGAGTAATTAAAAGTTTATGATTTTTAGCATCAAAATCTAATTTTCTACGTTTTAAAAATTTTGTATTGTTCTTTGTTTTCTCTGCAGTCTTGTTTTCACTGCACTTTCTATAAATTCAATATGTATTTATGTTACTAAAATTTATAATTCCTATGAATCATATTTAAAATTTTTAAACATTTAAGTAATTAGGGATTAAATAATGTAGAACTTGCTAAAATATCTATTGAGATTTTTCAAAACAACAAAAGCTAGAATAGTTTCAGAAAGAAGTAATGTATCAATTATATTGAACAATATACCATTTTTAATTTTTCTAATAGGTTCATTAGAAAAATTTGTCATAAAAGGGTAGGAAAAGAGGCAAAAAAATTAAATGAAGCCAAATTTCTGTATCTGTGATACTGTATAATATCTTATATTTTGGAAGTCTAATTGAATTATGATAAGAAAATTTCATATTTAGAATCTATTGCAAAATCTCACTGATCTACCAAATTAAGTATTTTTGTTTGTTTTGATAATAATATTTGAACACTATCAAGATTAAGTAAAGAAAAATTTTTAAAATAGATTTTAATATTCTTTAGGTCATTATTTTGTTTCATGTCATTAACCACAATCAATATTAAAATGAAATATATGTTTGAAAGAAATATTTAGTGTACAAGTTATTTTAATATAAAGTTTTAATAATGTATTCAAAAAATTTAAATTTCAACAGTAATCATTTTCAAATTTTTAATGTGTTATAAAGATTCTGTCATAATTATTTAACTTGTTACATCTACAGTTATATTAAGTGGTTGGTCGCATAAAAAAGTTAAGGTCATCAAAATGATGTAATATTGGAAAATAGCTCTGCACTTCAAAACGAGATAGTTTGATCTTCCTAAGCTGAGAAATTTGAAAATGAGTACTCTTGCTCAAAATGAGTACTCTTGCTCAAAAACTAAGCAAAATATGGGAAGGAGTCCAACTTATAGAGTTGGAGCTATTTAATACCAAACACAGTGCATATAGATAGGCAAAGAAAATTCATCTAAGCAACCTCAGTGCAGGACTACCAACATTATTTTGTCATACAACACATCAGAATAAAGTATGTTCTGTAAAGTTCCTCAAAAATTATTGTGAATGTTAGAGATTAACAGTAGAATATTTAATCATAATATTAATATAAAGTAGCAATGCAGTGTGCACAACAATATGCCTTGTTCTTAAAATTTTTTTAATTGCCTTTATTCAGCTCTATATTCCATTCAGTTTTTCATTTCATTATTAATAATTCATATTAAACATATTTAATGACTAACATTACTAAGACACGGCCTTGTGTGTCTAGTTGGCCGTGGTATAGTCAACGAGGAAAAATTTATATTAATGATTCATATTAAACATATTTATTGACTAACATTACTAAGATAGTTCAAATTATAGCTAGATATTATGATTTATTAATTGTTCCATTCTAGTAGAATAAATTTATCATTGAACTTCAGACTTTAAATACACACTTTGATTTGTTTGATATGATTAAACTCTTTGATGTGATTAAACAGAGGCGAATAAGCTGTAAAATAGCCAGTTATAAACTGTGCAACATTATTATTCTATTTATCTTATAAAATTATTTTTTTAAAAATTAATATTTATCTATTTAAAAAGATAAAATTTTAATTAAATAAATTGTAGTTTATACTTAACTTATCAAATGTTATTTATTGATTTTTAGTTACTGTAATGTTTAATAAATTTCAGAAATTTAAATAAGAATAATTGAAAAATGACAGATTTTAATCTATTTAAAATGTGGTTACAATCATTTATTTATTTGATAGACGATATCATGTTTGTGGCAGTCAAGAATCTGATTACAAACCTGGAGTTATAAGGTGGGTTTTATTTTAGAATTGATTTCTATAGTATTAATTTATTTAATATAATTTGGAAAAGAAATATTTAAGTTTAAATAAACAAAGTTCTTAAATAATATTTCTTTTGTAATTTCTTATTTATTTCACTGATTTTTTTAACTTCAGAAAAATAGTTTTTCATTGCAATATATTATTTCTAGTGAGGATTTAAGGAAAGCTCTTAATTTACAAAAAAATCAGATTGCTCCATACATATATCGCATGAGAATAATTGATTATCCACCTGGTTGGTTGGAAGAAGCAACTATTGAAAGCTCTGGGATTGCATTGTATGGATCAGATGGAACTGGTAATGATTTTAGTCCTCATTCAATTATTTTAATCAACCCCTCTGGAAACTGATATTTACTCTACTTATACTTTTGATTTGTATAATGTCAAAAAATATTTATTGAACAAAACTTACTTTATTGAATTAGATGATGATTTTTAAATTTATTATATTATTGATAATTTTTTAAAATTTGCAATTAAGTTTTGTTATTCAGGCTTCTATTTACAGTGATATTTTTTAACTTATTTGATTTTTTTATGTAGTGTTTTTTAACTTTAAATGTATGCTATTAAAATATTACTTGTCAGTAATTGTATGTACTTGATTTCTTATATGCATTAAAGTAATTTTTTGGTGTATATTATGAATGTTAATGATTTTATGTGATGAAACTGCATATAAACATTATTTATTAAAGATCTTTAAGTAAAATAAAATCATTGTGTGATGCATTTTGAGACATTAATTTTATTTCAAATATAATTTATTTGTTTGTATATTTATTTTATGTATATTTTATTTTGATTAATATTTTTTTTGCTAATTATTATTATTATTTTGTTTGTATTAATGCTGTAATTTTTGTACTTTTGTACTTAAAGAGCAAATATTTTGCATTTAACAGGAATTTTTAATATGCATATGCTTTCAAACTTATCTGAGCCGAGCTGGCAGCCGAATGGTTAGCGCTCTTGCCTTTGGTTCAACAGTTCGTGGGTTCGAATCCCACCTTGGGCATGGATGTTTGTAGTGGTTCGGAATCCACTTTAAACCGTAGGTCCCGGTCTAATTAGCCCTCGTGTGCAAAAAATGACCGTTGAGCGACAAACAAACAAACAAACAAACAAAAAATCAAACTTATCTGACATTTAAAGAAATTTCTATATTTTATACTGGTATTTCAATTTCCTTTATTAAAAATTTCAGGAAAGAAACAAGTTACAAAAATATATTTATTTTATCACTTGCCAAGACTATCAATTTTATTAAGTTATTTTATATTACAAGAAACTATTATCTTTTATAGAATTCTATAAATTGAAAGAATCATTTATAAGTTAAAAAAAATTTAGTTTGGAAAGAATTTTACTTAACTGTACTATAATTTTTTTCTGGAAAAATTTATCCGGTTTCAAAGCAATACCATTGATATAATATTGTGTATAAATATTTTACACTGGTTCTGGTTCTAAAATTTGAAGTTCTAGTCAACAGTACTTTTCACAGTAAATTTGTAAAAAGTACCTACTGATTTGCCAGTAATTTTGATGTAGATATTCAATGATGTTGATTGATTGCTTATCAACAAATATAAATGATTTCATTTGGTAAACTCTTCATGATTTCCCAACAAAATATAAATTGTACTGATGACAAGATTCACTTCTAATCACATAATAAGGAATATTTTTTGATAGGTTGTAAACCATTTTTAATTATATTTCTTTCTATAAAATATCAAACCACAGATTTAAAATATGTAACTGGAAATTGTAATATTGAAAAACATTTAATTTCAACCCCTGATAAAAATTGGGAACTGAATTAAGTATGCTTAGTTGGACAGTCATAGTGGTGTAATTCATGTGGAAGAATTATATATAGTGAAATTGATTATTGTTGTAATTGATTTGTGTATTGATTATTATTTCAATCAAAAATCATGTTGTTTGATAGTAAATTTTCTTTCTGAAAATGGTAACAAATTTTTAGATAACCAGTTGTATTTATTAAAATATTTCAAATTATGGTTAGATGTGATTTTTAAAGGATTTATTGTTAATTGTTTGATTCTAGTGAAATATAAAATTATCACTGAACTGTGTATTTCAAAAATACATTGGTTTTGCTTATTTAGAAATTTTAGTTTATAGTTAGAGAAGTTTAATTTAAAAGGAAAGTTTATTGTATAATATATATATATATATATATATATATATATATATATATATATATATATATATATATATATATATATATATATATATATATATATATATATATATATGGAAAAGGAAAAATAATGCAAATTATTTCTAATATTCTGATCACATCTATAATAGTAGCAATGAATGTTTTTTGCCCTTGTTGAAATTTCATGAATTTGGATTTATTAATGTAATAAAAATAAATTCAAAAAGCCAATTATATAATAAAATGCATGTTTTATTAAAATAAGCACAATAATTTACTTATACAATATTTTTTATGCATGATTTTATCAAAATATATTTCTAGTGTAATCAAATTTTATTATAACATTATTCAAACAATGGGAAACTGTTAATCTCATGTTGTTTATTCAGAGTTCAGTTCATTTATCTCCAATTTCACACTTTAAAATTATATTTAAAACAGGCGCTAAAATCTTAATTTTTTTCCTTATTTTTAACATAGCGCATGGAATTTGTCATAGTATATGACTATTTTATAAATACTGATAAAATTAATTTTACTTCTATATTTGTTTTAGATCAGACAGAAGAACACTTGAAAGAAAATATAGCAGACACAAAAGGTATAACTTATAATTTTGCTTTTTAATGTTATATTGGTGATTTAGTTGTTATAAAAATTAATTCTGTTGTTTATGCATTCATAATTTTTGAGATTTAAATTGTTCTTCTGTAAATTAGAGAAAATTTCAATTTTCTTTCTTAAATTTATAATAGCATTATTGCTACTAAACCTCAAATTTTTTTCATTTAATATAATTATCATTTTAACAGATATCAATCTGTTTGTATGAAAGTTATTATGTGAATTAGGTTACAAAAAATTCCCCTTGAAAAATATGAACAATTAATAGGCCAAGTATTTTAAAATTATGTGAGCATATATCTTACATAATTTTACCTAAATGTATTTTAATATAATTTTATTTTAATTTAAGCTACATTATTGTAATTTCTTAAAATGAAATTGCTTGGAAAACTGTTATCTTCATGAAAATATTCTCAGTGATACGTAAAATGTCAGTTTTACTTTAAACATATTTGCCTAGTTTTATTTTATAAACAGGTGCTTAACAGTTAAAATTAAACAAGTTCATCAAATGTAAATGTCTATTGAATTTAAGTATGATTAGTAATTAGTTTATTTTACATTTTAATTTGATAGTAGTTTATAAGCATAAGTTTAAAGAACTTAAGTTTTTATCATTTTTTTTTAGAAATTAAGCATTCTTGAGTCAATTAAAAGCATAATTGTAGTCTTTCACTTGTGAACATTTCTATTTTGTGAACATTTGTATATAAAATATTCATTAAAGAAGTGTAAAATCCATTGTTGTCAAATTCTTAAGTATGATT
This sequence comes from Latrodectus elegans, assembly GCA_030067965.1. Classification (NCBI taxonomy): domain Eukaryota; kingdom Metazoa; phylum Arthropoda; class Arachnida; order Araneae; family Theridiidae; genus Latrodectus; species Latrodectus elegans. The sequence goes on from CM057819.1 coordinate 46,370,986, forward strand.
AAGAATATCAAATTCTTAAGTATAAATTCATTCAAAAATCATTAGCTTTATAATAAATTTTAACATTGTTTATACTACTGCTTTTTAGTGAAATATGACCCTGATAAGCTGATTGATTTTCCTGGATTCAATACACCACTTCCTCCTGATGTTATTGATGTAAGATGCATTTCTTGTGTGTAATTTCACTAAAATAAAAAAGGAAATTCTAAATTTAGTATTACATGAACTTCTATTATTAATTTATTCTTTTCTGAATTCTTAATCTTATTTGTTTGAGTTATTGATATTTAAATAAATAATCAAAATTGGAAATAAAACAAATGTATAGTAAGTAAATAATGAATCTTATTTTTATAAACTTTCAAATAATTATTAAATTAATTCATTTCTTTTTTAACTGTTATTCAATATAAATATATAAATTTTGAATAGCAGCTATGGCATTTTTTTTTTAAATTGTAGAAGATGGCCAGATTAGAATTTAGTTCTTATATGCAGATTCAATTATTTTGAAATTAAAATATAAATTTTCATATTTGTGTAAATTCTCCATTTTTAATTGTCGTGTTAACAATTATTTCCTTTTATCATTATCATTTTACTGTTATAGGATGTATTTATTATTTTAGAACAGTTATATTTGTTCTAAACTTATCTTTCTATCTACTTATATTATTGTCCACCGTATTCATGCTATTATTTATCTTACAATCTGCTTATATTGTTGTATAGTGCTATGGATGTAATAGGTTATTTCCTGATATATTGTCTTAAATGTTTATACTATAGAAATTCTAAATATTGGATAAACTTTTATCATAGTTGCTTTGCATAAATTATCACATAACATAATATGTTGGCATCCAAAACAAAAACATTTCATTTCTATGTTCTCAAAACCTATCAGCTTTTTACTATGAATATTATGTTATCTATAGAATGCTCATATTATTTAAATAATGTAATAAAATCCTAGATTAATTAATGATTTTAATAACTATGATTAAATAACTATTTTTAATCATAGTACTTACATGTTAATTTTTTAAAAATGCAATATTTAAAAATGCATAATAATCAATGATTATTTGTTGGTGTAAATTTTACTATGCTACACATATAAATAGTAGTTTAAAAAGTCTTTTTGTTTACTCTTTTAGAATATTTATAAAATTTAATCTTCATTTAGTTTTTTATTAGGATATTATAAAATAATTTTAAATTATAAATATTTAAAAGTATTTATAAAATTAAAGTGTATATAAATTACTAAATTTTTAATTTTATAATGAAATTTATAGAACTAAATTTTAATTGATTATCTTAAATGAAAAATCTACCTCATTTCTTTTAATTTCTGCTTATGCTAATACTTTATTAAATTTAAAACAACTGTGAAAATCATTTTTGAACTTTATGTGTAACATCAGTTAGCAATTAAAATTAATTTATTTCCCTTACTTAATTTACTGGCCTTCTCATTTACTTATTATTAAATTCAAGAACTATTTTTATTTCCATGTATTTTTATCATATAAACTATTAAGAAATTAAAATTGTCATAAGATTGCTTAAAATATAGCATGCTAGTTCTTAAAAAAAATTTTAAAGCATGTCATTGCAGTTTGATGAAGTTCTCCTTTATATAAGCTTTACTCACAATTACATTATACTTGAAAGACTTGTGTGAAAATTAATATGTGTTCTTTACGTTAATGTTGAAATATTTGAATTCTCATAGTATGACAAAGATTCAAAGAGATATTTCAGTTTCTATGATAACTCTGTTGTAATAAACTTTTAATAAGCATAAAAATTCTAAAAATGAAGGCTGTATCTTAGTAATATTTATGTTGAATTTAAACCTTTAATTTTACTCAAAATACAAATTTTGTTAAGTGTTATCTTACTTTCTCATTGTTAATATATTAATGTAAGTCTAAATTTGTTTACTTTATTGTTTATATATATATATATATATATATATATATATATATATATATATATATATATATGTCTTCTCATCTCTGCATGGATGTCACCAATATTTTAAAGATTTAAGACTTAAGTTATTGGAGTGAATGAAATATTTGCATGTTTAAAAGATATTACAAAAAGTGTATGCATTTCATTAAAAATTAGTGAAGTACTTTAAAGCATAAAAAAAGAAACAAAAGTTATTTTTAATGTGTTTAAAAAACGTACAGGGAAGTATGGAAGATCATTTTTTTATACATGAGGGTTTGATGATATATATTTTCTTCTTCATTATATGTATCACTCTAATAATGATGTAAAACATTATTTTCTGAATAATAATCACTTATTATTTATGAAATCTTTGTTTCACAATTTTGCTTGTCTCCATCCATTAATTTTATAATTCCAATGATTGTTTTGTGGTATATTCATTTGAGATGCAAGAATATCCTAAGACTGATTTAAAAAAGTATCATTATTCAAACATTTCGGATTCAGAGCTGTAATAGAAAGCTATATACTTTGAATAATTTATTATTTTGTTTAACAAAATTATGATCGCTTATAATTTATTCAAACAAATTTTACTAAATTATATGACTGTGAGTATTTTGTTTTCATTTCAAATAGGCTACCACAATCTCAACTTTTTCATTATTTTGTATTATTTTTTTATTTGTGTTGTACTTCAACAAAGCCATTTTTTTTTAAATAATTGTAGCTCTTTTTCTGTTTTTGTTTTTAATTTTACAATTTTTTATTTATACTAAAATAGTGCATTATTTTAAATAGTTAAGAATGCAAGAGTTATACGTGTTTAGTATATTAGTATAGAATATATCTTGTAGATCTTTTTTTTTATTATGATATTCATTGAAGTGAAATTGCAGATCTGTATCCCAAAAAGAAACTTGCAGTTCTTCAAAAACGTAAAATACACATGGGTTATCATTCAATAAAATATGATTTCTTTCTTATATTAACAATCCGTTAAATACTGTTTTTTGTGCAAGTGCTGTAAATGCTCTTTTTGTAAACATCATTGCCATACCAATTGTATTGAACATTATTGTGGTTGCATTTCTTATATTCTTTTGTGCACATTGTTCATTGTTTAATGGCCTAAATTTGTTGCTAGGTATTTTTCAGCATCTACCTTGTTTTAAATTGCGTTTTGAGATTACTTTTCGTAGATACTAGGCCATATTGGCATATTGCAAGGGAGAAATTTTCAAATATCCTCAACTAAGATCATGCAAAAGCACAACATCCATTACTGCTGCTCAACAGTGGCTGGGATCATATGTGATATCTTTCATTGTGATGATTTCTATTGTATTAATGTGTCACGATGAGTACATTAAGATTTGTGTGTTGATATAAAATTATCTCACATTTATAAAAAGCACATTTATATTTTAATAGGTGTAGATTCTTCATTTTTTTATCTCTTCTTAATCAAAGTCAGCAGATCATTTGGTTGAATATTAAGCACTATTTGACAAATCTTGTACACTGCTGGCCGCCGTAGATGCAATACCCTGAAGGAAACCTGCAAATAACATGAAATTTACAGCATGTATTATCGAAGGGAAGAAATGAGAATGATTAGAATTTCATCGCAAACACACATCACACGTGGCTGTGGTACCACTTCAAAGTGCTATTTAAAGCTTGGAGGTTTGGATGATTTCAAGTTTGGAAATTGTGTTTTTCTTATGTTCCTCCTCCCCAAAATAATTAATTATGCCTTGTTGAAAACAGCAATAATTTTTTGATCAAGTATCTGAGTTCAACAGATAAAGGATAGTGTCCTGTTGAGATTGGGGATTATCCCTCAGGAAAATCGGTAGTTGTGTTGGGTGAAACCAAACAATTGCAATGCAGATATGTGATCATTGGATGCAGGAGGGTATGACGGAATGATGTGTTCAGTGCACCACTTCACCTCCTCCTCTTCAGTGCACCACTTCACTATCCTCCTCAGTGCACCACTTCATGTGATGACAAGCAAATGCACGTAGATCTGTGACGAATTGCTCGGCCACATCACAAACCATAGCACAGCACATTCAGTCTGTAATGCATCAGGCAGGGCTTACCTTTCGACGGCTTTCACAACAAAGTGGTCTGTCCGCATGATGTCCATTGCTTCGTCTACCAGTGACACAGCACCACAGACACCTCTGCCTCCAAGTGTTCTACGAAAGAAGGATGTGGCGGCAGAATGAAATGAAATTGTCTTTACTGAAGATTCACACTTCAGTCTGAAACACTTTGATGGATGTATTTGAGTCTGGAGACACAGTAAAGAGAGAATGATGAATAGCTGTATTATTCACTGCTATTTTGGTCTTGCACCAGGTATTATTATATGGGGCAATATTAAATATCATTCTCCCACTTCTCTAGTATGCATTGCCAATACTTTAAACAGCCAGCACTACATCTCTGTGAGGTGTTGAAACTAGTTGTTCTTTCTTATCTTCAGGGCTTTCTTACAGTTTCTTCTTCTTCTTAAAGTTGGGTTTGTATGTTATTGGGCACCTCTGTTTTTATAAGCAATTTGTACTGTTAACTCAAAACAAAATGTTTCCTAGTACCAGATGCTCGGGTCACCCACTTTATTAATAAAGTCTGATAACCCTTTAATGGAGTTTAGGTGTAACTCTCTAGTATGGATGATGCCTAAAGAAGTTAATCTAGGGAGGGCAAGGGCCTCGCATTCGTAAATGATATGCTTGGCTGTTTCCTCTTGCATATGACATTTCCTGCAGATAGGGTCTTGCTGAAACAGTCCCATTTTATGGAGGTGTTTTCTGAAATAGTAGTGCCCAGTTATAAAGCCTACGATTAAACGTATCTTTTGTCTAGAGCATCTTAGAATTTCAGAGGCAATCCTTGCTTATGATCCAAAGATCATACTTTTAGCATGGTTTGACCAGGAGTGTTGAGCCAAGTTTCATGCATCTTCTGTTTTTCCCATCTAAGAATATTGTTTTTTGCGGTCTTCAAATTGATCCCACAAAAAAACTCTGCACTGATGGGAACAAAATAACGATCTTTTTTTAGCAAGTTCATCAACCCTTTCATTACCTTCTATACCTTTGTGCCCTGGCACCCATACAAAGATCAATTTGTTTCTAGTTGCCAGTTCTGTAAAAAGGTTTCTGCATTCCAAAATCATTTTAGATTTGATTTCGAAAGAATTGAGCGCTTGACTGTCATTAAAAATGAGAATCCGCTTACTGTGCTAGCCCTTCCTCTTATTTAGCCGCAGACAGTGGATAGTGGTTAAAACTTCTATTTTTCAGTGATTCATCTGTGTACCAGATTAGATCTCCGATTTTAGTTTCGAACATGTTGTTGTGCCATACATCTCTAGTCAAAATAACTATTTCAAATGTCCTTTTAAACATGTATGACTTTTCCGTGATGTCCAAGGGCATTAGGAAAGTAGGATTTTGAATTTTCTCGGTAATACCCCTATTTCCTTTGGCAACAGGCTGATTGTACCATTGGTTTTGTAGCTTCATTCTGTATGCAGTCACTCTGGCAGTGCTGCAGATGAAAATGTCTAAGGGAGTCAGATCTAACATCACTTCCAATGCTCTGGTTGGCACGGTGGACATTGCTCCTGTGATGCAGAGACAGGCCAGTCTTCGTAGACCTCCTAGTTTGTCAATCACAGTCTTCTGTTCCACCTTACGCCACCAGATCACACAAGCATGTGTGAAAATGGACCTGACAATAGATGTGTACATCTAAAACTGATGTTTTGGATGTAAACCCCAGTTTTTACCAAGCATTCGCCTGCAAATCATAATGGTTTTCTTTGCTGGGTTAATTTCATCATCAATGTGCTTATCCCAGGTGAGTTTTTGGTCTAAATAAATGCCCAGATACTTCACCTCTGAAGCCAAATTGATTTCAACATCAAAAAGTCTTGGTATGATAAAACCCTCGTATTTCCTTTTGCGTGTAAAATGTACAAGGTAGGTTTTCTGAGGATTAACCATCAGATCCCTATCCATGCACCATTGACCTACATAACTTAGAGCATCTTGTATAAGGTGACAAGTTATTTCAAAATCTTTATTGAGGATGGATAGATGGGAAGCGTTATCAAAGACATCTTGGATGTCGAGGAAAGTTGCCAAGGCAATTTCTTTTTGATCCAGAATGGTTTCGATCTTGGAAGCTAGCTGATGTAAAGCAGTTTCAGTAGATTTGCCAGATGATAGGCAAATTGAAGAGCATGCAAGGGACTGTTACTGCCCAAGTAATCTCTAATATGCTGATCAATAATTTTCTCCATAATTTTAAGAAAGACTGATAGGTCTGTAAGACTTGGCCTGGTCATAGGTGTCCTTGCCAGGTTTAGGAATGAAAACAATCCTGGTCTTCTGCCATATCTTTGGTATGTAACCCAGTGTTCTGTAAATTCTAGTTAGCACTGGTATGACAACCTCCTCTGCCTTCTGGATCATGATGGGCATAATTCCATCAGGCCCTGGGCTTTTTAGAGGTTTAAAGGCAGAGATTCCCCATTTAACATTGTTATAGTTGACAGTATTTTTAGCGATGGTCCATTGATCACTATTGACTCATTGCAAGGAGCCAATGCAGTGCTCCACTTTGTTGCTGTAACTATCTCTAACACCTGGAATGTGGGTTTTGGTCATAATTTCCATAACCTCTTTCCGGAAGCAACAAAATTACCTTCCTTGTCCTTTAAGGTGCCAATCAAAATAGGTTCATCCCTTTTGAGGAGTTTTTGGAGTTTAGCTCATTCCGAGATAGAATCTATATCTCTTCACAGAACTTCCTCAAAGAGTTAATTTTGCTTTTCCTAACAAATTTGTTATAACTAGTGAGGGCTGTTTTATAGTTCTCCCATTCACCATTTTTCTTTACTTTATTAAAAAGTTTCCTAGCATTTGCCCTTGCGGCTGCTAGAGAGTCATTCCACCAAGGACATTGGAGTTGAGCTTTCCTAGTGCGAATAGGGCAATTGTTATGATAAGAATCTAGAATACTACTGTGCAGAAGATCTGTTATAACTTCTAGATCATAGTTATCTCTAATAGATCTCTTCCCGACTCAACCAACCCAGTCAAATTCTCCTTGAATTTCTTCCACTCCGTCCTAACTGGGTCTCTGAACATGCGATCTAGACACACATTAGAGTGAATTTCAAAATGGATGTTTTGATGGTCTGAACCAGGACGTATGCCATCTACTTTCCATTTTTTGATATTTTTGCTAATTAGCATTGTCGCTATAGTAATATCAATTACTTCAGATTGATTGGAAGTAATGAAAATTGGTTCATTGCCCTCATTTTGAATATCTAACCCATAGTTTAGAATGAATTCTAAAAGGCACTAACCTCTTTTATTTGTGTCCGTGCTTCTTCAGACAACATGGTGAGCATTATAGTCTAGTCCTAGGACTATTTGTAAATTGTTGTCTCTTCAAAAGTTCATGAGCTTGTGCAGAGAATGGTCAAGTGGAGCCTTCTCTTCATACGGCAGGTACTCAGAGCCAAAAAACAATTTCTCTGTCCCCTCCCTCTATATTGAGTCTGACTTTCACAGCTGTCAGGTGCCTAAGGATAAATTCAGAGAGGGGTAAAACCTCAATGTTTTTATGTAAAAGTATGCAAGTTCTAGCGTTACTATTGGTACAATAGATAAGCTTACCTTTAGTTCCTTTGAGGCCACTGATTCTCCTTCTAATCTGCAACAAGTTGCATACTATCTTTTCATCCCTCACCTCATTCATTATATGTTTTACCTTTATGAAGTGCTGTTGTTAGATAAACTCGCCTTCATATCGGACACACCTGTTTCACACAGAGACATTTGGTTTTAAGCGAACTAAATCCGTGGTGTGAAACGTGTGATGAACCATTCACTGTTTATCATATTTTAATTTCATGTCATAATTTTAACCAACAACGTTTACACTTTTTTAATAGTGATTTTAAAACTTTATTTGATATAATAGGTGATCCACATCTCATAAAAAACTTATTCGATTTCTTGAGGGCAATAGTTTTCATAAATTTTATGTAATTTGTATTTTAAAATTGTATATATATTTGTTTTTTCCCTTTTATATTTTAGAATTTGATTTTTAAATAATGTATACACAGATTTTTGTTTTTTAAAATTTTTAATGTTGCTTGAGTTTGGGTTTTTGAAAAACAAATAAGTAAATAAACTTATGATAAAATAAAGCTACAAAAAACATACTTTTGGCACAGTATGTCCAATTTTGTACCTTGCGCCTTAAAACCCAAGCAACCAGCCATCTCCCCCTAACCTGGCAGAGCTTGTCCTTATCTGGACCTTGCAACAGAAAACTCAACTAACCATTCAACCATCTCCCCCTAACCAGCCATGGTTCTTGAATCAGGGCCAGGTGTATATCCCCAACAAAAAACTTCTTACTAAGGTTAGTGGCACCACTTCTACTGTGGTGGAGGTTGGCTTGAACTATCTTCACCCCCATCAGCAGGAACAGGTTTGTCAAGCATTTTTGCCAGCACTTGGTGAAGTCTGATATGAAATTTATATCCTCTTGCACTAAGTGTCACAGCATCTCTCAAATACACTAAGAACGATGGTCTGCCCAGGTGGGTCATTCTTGATGTTAAGAATGTTCCACTGTTGGAGTGACCCCACCATTCTGTGCCTCAATTTTCCTCCGGTCCTCATTTGGCTCCAGTTTACTGCAGATTTTTGGCAGTTTTGCAATTATCTTGGTGGTTCTGATAAATTTCCTTGCCTCACCCACCAAGAGTTTTTGTTCCTGCCTGCCCCAGATCTGCACAGTTAACAATAAGTGCCCCATTCTCAAGTTTACAGGATAGGAAGGTTGGGGCAAAACCCTCCTCATTCCTTTCTATTTTCTCAGTTAACAAGAATTCCAGGTTGGAGTCCTGTTCCTTTGTTAGCCATTTTTCCAGATGACTCTCTATGAGTGCAGCCATCTTGACCGCCATGAGAGCCACCACATTAGTAAATCCCCCAGGTCTCCTGGCAGCCTTTCGGGCTTTGCCCTGGTCCGTCCGGTTGGCGGGACGCTTTTCGCATTTGGTTACCTTGGGTTTTTCAACCCAAGTCCCCTTGGCGATTTTGCGTTCCTTCACCAGCTTCTTCTGGGCACCAGAAAGTCTCTTTAGGCTTGATTCTGGTCAGATAGTTAGTCATGCTAGCGATAGCTTCTTGACTCCCACCAAAAGATGGTTTGGAGGTCATTTCTACCTTCTGTGAGGGATTCATTGCTGCCTCTTCACTAGATTGTCTCTGGGTTCCCTTGTCTTTTCAGCCATATTAAATAGGCTCAGGTAATATAATAGTCCACCCAGCATTGCCTGAGTTACTGGGCAAAGCAAAAAAAAAGAAGCTCTAGAAGTTCGCCATACAACTAGAGACTCCATTAAGACACCATTACTGCTGTGCCAAAGCTAAATAGCCCTAGGCTTTGGTCGCCTAACACCAGGGTTTGCGGGAGCTGGTTCGCATCCTCTGATTCTGTATTCAAGGCTATCCTGACATTCCTACAGGATGTTTGGTGATTCACCACACTCCGACGTGCCTGTTAGCTGCTCAGGCCCCAGGTGCTTACAGTGTTATTTCAACAGGATATTGAACGACCACAGAAGCCACACATTGTCCAAGGGTTCTTTGTCAATGGCCAGATTGATTTGTTTCCTGCCCGGCTCGCTCCCTGGATCTTTCACTGATAGAAAAAATTAGATCCATGGTTGCGCTCTAATTGACCCAAATTACATCTGCAGCTGTCACACTAGATCAACTTTGGCAATATGTGGAAGCTGTTTGGTCTGCTGTATCCCAAGAACTCATCCAAAGTCTTTTTGAATCAATGCCGAGTAGTGTGGCAGTGGTGATTTCCAACAATGATGGCTGCTCTGGCTACTGACTTTGGCATTATCCACACTTCACTAGAAGTTTATAAATTTAATCATTTGATACTTGGTCAACTTGTTATTTGTAAAACAAATTTTGTTGTGATATCTCTTGTCTTTCTTGATGTTGAAATTTGGGTTGTCAGCAATGTAGAATTGATGTAAAATAGCAAGCTCAAAGTTCAATGATCAATTAAAATGGCAGTTAATAAATTATTACTATGTAATCAGAAGAGCAGATGTTTTTAATGTTATATAAAAATGTAAAATAGTTTATATAGTTTTTAAGTATAAAAATGATTGTCTTTTAAAATGGAATATTTCCGTAACAAATAACTCTTTAAAGTCACAAAATTCCTCACTTTACTTATCACGTAAAGATATCATTGAGCTAACTTAATGACATTGGTTATTTTAGATTTCATGTATTAAAAGTAATTTTAAAACATTTCTTTTATGCTTAATAAATACCTTATTCTTATTTTCTCTAGTTAATATGATTATTGTCTCTATTACGACTGAAACATTTTTTATTAATACTAATGCTGCTTTTATATTTAGGAATCAGCTTTTCTAGGCTTGCCTCCATTGCAGATGCATCAAATGCGCAATTTGGTTGAACAAGTTTTACCAAAACCAGTGAGTGATATTATTTGTTTTAACTGTGCATTGTTGTAACTGAGTCCTAGTAACTTTATAAATAAAATAAGTGAAAAAACTTTTAAAAAAAATTGTGAAAACATAAGAAGAATAGAGATTGTATGTACTATGTGATTGGTTTAAATAGAAAGTATTATAGTAATCTGAATACCATGTATGTGAATTTAATATTTTGATTCTTTTTTTTATTATATTATATGTAAAATTTTATGAACATCCAATAAAAATTTTAATGTATGCTATTGTTTTCAAATAAGTTTTTCTTTTTAAATTTGATTTTGAAAACTGTTGAAACATTTGCGCAAAAATCCTTTTCTCAGTATTATTATTTGTAGAGAGGAAAATGATATTAATTTTGAGACTAATATTTTAATTAAATTAATATTCAGTAATTATGCAAATATAAATAATTGATGTTAATTTATATATGCTGGTGTTATTTTGTGTAATTATTTATTAATCATTTATTTCCTTTTTAATTTATTTATTCAAAATGAATAAAATAAAAATTTGTATAATATTATAAATAAATCTATTAAACATGACATTAGTATTTTCACATGCATATTGGTCACTGAAAACCAAAATTTGATGTATTTAAAGATTCAATACATTAACTTTGATATGTAAAGATTTTTAAATCTTCTGTCCAAAAATTTAGTGTGATAAGTGTTTATATTGAGACAAACCCTATATACTAAAAAATAAGTTTTGTAATATTTGTATTAATAAATTAATTCAATTCAAATATAGTAATACATTTTTTGTTATTCGAGCTCCTAAAAGTTACCTTTTATTTTTATTATTTCATTAATATTTTTGTTGGTATTGCTGTTTTATGTTTTTAATTTTATTAGATAATATTTTTTTAATGTTAGCTGCTATTATTTTTCTGTATCATTTTAATGTTTAACTATCTACCAATTAATTGAATTTTTTTGTTCATATCATTTACTGTTTCAGTTGAAATTGATGTCGTTATTATTTTTTATTGATCATTTATCTGTGATTCTTCCATTGAATAATATATCTATTTCACAAACACGTATTATGCAAACATATGATGTTCTACACGAAGCTTCATTTTGAAATTTGTGTTTGCTGCTGATATTTTTTATTGGTTCATTGGTGTCATGTCCATGGGGAGAACTAAATATGGCCATGAGTGTGCAGAACACAACTGACTATCTCCTTGATGTTTTTGGAGTAAAGATTCTTTTCTGTGTCAAGTATTTTTTTTATTAAATAGTTTAAATAAATATGACCATGAGTGTGCAGAACACAGCTTACTATCTCCTTGATGTTTTTGGAGTAAAGATTCATTTCTGTGTCAAGTATTTTTTTATTACAGAGGTTAAATAAATGGTTTCAGCAAATTGTTTGTGTAAAAGCTCTTAGTTTGTAAAATTAATTAAACAGGATAAATATTTGTATTTAATTTATTATTTCAAAATTGAAAACATCATTACAGGTGGCTTTTTAGTTTAATAGGCATTGAAATTTTTAGTTAAAAGGAATGATATTTTTTAGGATGCTCCACCTTCAAGGAAAAGAAAACTAATTTTGCCTGAACCTAAACATAAAGTTCCAAGATGTGAAGTAGATATGGAAATTGATGATCAAGAGGAGTCAGGTACTACATACTTAAGTTTTTTTTTATTAAAGTAAAATATGTTTGTTCTAAAAATTAAAGAATTTGTTATTGTGCAAGTTTTCATAATTATCACTCATAGCCTAAACTACACTAAACTCCGTGGCACGACAGCGCATGTGGGCCAAGGCTTACAGTGCCCATACTGTTTTTATGACCATGGGTCCTGGAGTGCAAAGCATCTGTCCCTGTTATATGGTCAGCCTAATGTAAAACCCCCTGTGTTTAGTTCCCAAGCATGCTTGAAACTCAGTTTATCGATCAACTGAAGGGATGAAAGGCCGAGTCGACATAACCTAATCCGAGGATCGAACCTCAGACCTGTGCCTTTGGAGCATGAAATGTTGCCATTAATCAGCCACATGAGTAAAAGATGTTTGTTTACAAATTGTTTTCCTCTCGCATCCATGTTCTACAGAATATTCATCTGTGTCACCTTGCATCATTTTTTGGATGATACAAGATCACCACTGTATTCCTCCAAGTGAAATATCTAAGATACGAGTAGTTAAAGATTGATGCATCGTACAGAGTTATAATTACTATTCATTGCTTAGAACTAAAGATTCAGTGATTGATTGCTCCGAAGTTTTTTCAATAGAGATTCAAAATTTTTAAGCTTTGGTGATCTTGGCTTAATGTGATCAATAATGATTATGGAGCTTTCCCTGTTGATGTTGATTGTAAGATTCACATAAATTCTTGCAAGCACTTTAGAGGGATCATCATAATTTGAGGGAAGAATTCACATTCCCCCTCTAAAAATTTGACAAATTCCGACAGGTACCCAGTGCCTCTGTGTATGAAATTCAGGATATTTATCAGAAATTGTGATTGCCTTCAGGGGTTGGTAATCATCACACAGGGAATGCTCTCCATTTTACCATGCGAAAAAGTTTTGCTCATGGACTTAGATGGACGATTGATTCCTTCTTTCATTAAAAGACTAAATTGATTGTGAGCAATTTGAAGTTATGATAACAAATGTCAAAAAATTTTTTGGGGGTGGGGAACTGGAATCTATTGGTTTCGATATGATGAAAAAGTGAAGTTTTTGTTGCATCTCTAGATTTTATTGGGCTTGTTAACTTAGGATGATGGGCCAATATTTTATCAAATTTAACATTATTTCCTGGCATTCTTTTTATACTAGTACAAAGAGAATTTGTAGTTGGAAGTTTCAGTTTTTAAATTAATTATGTTTCATTATAATGGGTTATTTTCCCCCATCTCAAATAATTTAAATGTTTTAAAAAATCAATTCCAAATTTAGGTTGATTAACTTTGGCAATTGCAAAAAAACCAAATGAATGCTTGAGATAAATTTAAATCACACAATTTTTTTATTTTGTAAATTGAGATTTTAGTGGCATACAAAGTTATATCATTTGGTATATTTAAACTCTAAAAATATTTTTAGGGCAAAGCTGCTAAATCTGCATCAATATTTATAAAAAATTTAATTTGGAAATCGGGTTTGCCAAGATAATGTGATTAAGCTAGCAAATCGGGTTATGACCATCAGGCTAATATTGTTCCAGTTTTCCTGCTTTCAAAATGAACATTAAAACATAATGTTTTTGTTTCATTAAAATTTACATCATATATAAAAATTTGTCACTTATGGCTTTATTTTGACTGCTACAAATGTAAGAAGCATTACCATCTATTGTTGTTTTCAAAAAAATATTTCTAATTATTTTGAGCCACACACACTTTTGATCAAAGTTATGTATGTATTTACTTGTTTGGCTAGCTCATTGACGCGTGTTTCCAAGGCAGTTGTTTATAAGTTTGTTTTGATGGTTGCAAAAATAATAAGTTGGTTTGTGACATTAGAAATTTTATCAGCAATAATAGCTAAATGAGGTAAATCTACATTTCAAGCTGTAAGTATACTTTGAGTATTAGTTAGAGGACCAAAAAACCACAGAGATATTAGTGGAAGTTCACAGCAGTATGGGCTGCCAGGGAATATGTATGTGAAAGCAACTATGATGACTACTGGTCCAAAGCCTTGTAATAATTTCATAATTGTAGATCTTTTGCTTTCAGAATGAATATTTATCAAGCACTCTTAAGAGTTTTAAATTTTACATTTCATGGACAATTTAAAATTGTATCGCCTATGGTGTTCAATATGTTTGATTCTGAGAATCACTGGCTATTCCTGCAATAACAAAGTAGGCCTCTTGATGATCAAAACCATAAAATGGGATTTGTCTTCCAGAATGTTGAACTCCTATGAATGTAGTTCAGAATAGCAATTTGTAATACAGTTGCAATATGTGTGATTGTAGCATTGCTTAGATTTTTCACTGTATTCATAATTACCACCATATTCACAAAAATTTAAAATACAGTATAATTTAATTATAAAATTAAATATTTTTACTGTTGTGATAATAATTGTTAAGACAATATAATTAATAGCAGGATTTAAAATGAGTGGCCAACAACCATATAAATTTTAACTTTACATAACTGAAACATTTAAAATGTAAATTCGTCAGTTGCTTATTATTCACATACTATAGCAGTATAATGGTACATCTTCAGATTTCTTAACTGTCTGTTATTAATCTACGAAGTTTGATAATTTACATATTCAAAAAAATTCATAAGCTGTCTGTAGCCACTTTTTCATTTTTCAGAAGATTAATAATCTCAGAAATTGTTGTACATAAGATTTTATGGTCAAAGTGACACATGGCATTCACTCTAAAAAATGGCATGCTGTTCTTGTTCTTCATGTTGTCATACTACTTATCACATTTGAATGAAAAAAGTTATGTTTACAGATTTTCTTTTTGATACAATATTTACTTGTGTTGCATTGTATAATTTTTTGGGTGATGCACGACCACTGCAGACTCTTATTTATATTCACTTAAATAGTCCCATAAAATATCCAAAATTTTTGCTTAAAAATTATTTGTTGAACAGCAGTGATTCTTATAATTTTTCTTGTGATCATTATAAAATAAATTCAACATAACCATAACTAATAATGATATTTCCCTCAATATCTTAATTAAAGTAAAATGTACTGATAACATTTGTATGATGTGCAACTTGTATGATTGATACAAAACACATTTGATAAATTATTTTTCTTTTTTAAAATTACTATAATTAATCCGAAAATTTGAAATTGTATCTTAGCTTTGCACAACCATTTAAAATCCCTAACTACCAAATATTTTATTTGCACTACCAAATTAATATTTTATTTTAAAATGTAACACCTAAATTGATATTTATTTTTATCTCATAATTAGATGGAAGTATCCAGATTATTTATATAACTGTCAATATTTACCACTAATGGGAATGTATTGAATTCTGATGATAATTAGCATTAATTTATTTGGCCTCTTTATATTTATATAATCAATTAATAAGTTTAAACCTGATTTAAATAAATTTCCATTAGAATGAAATTTCATAATAATCATTACATGTTTTGCAATATTTTACTTAGAAAAAAAAATACATTCTTGGTTATACATATATCCTTTTATTATAGTTTTTAATTTTTTAATATAAAATTAATTTTTCTTAATGTTTATTAATTCTTTATAGTTAGCACATTTTGAACAAATGATCTTTTTATAATAATGAACTTTGTGATTTCTATGGATGAGAAATTTGAAATGTGTTTTGAGTTTTTTTTTTTTTTTTTTTTTTTTTTTTTACTCATTGTGCCAATTTTTACTATTATTTTAAAATATTTGTTTTTTATTGCCATCTTTAATTTTCTATGTTGCAGGTGAAAATATGACATTTTTCACCTTCATGGTCTTTATCATCTTGTTTAAATTCCCACTTACACCTTTGAACTGTTGGTTTACCAGCTCTATGAAAAAATATTAATTCATTCAAATCACAAAAATGCTTGCTTATAATCTTTGCTTTCACAGTGAAAATTTTACAATGCTAAAATAATTTTAAAAATTGAAATTATAAAATTGTTATTAGTAATTATTAGAAAATGATAAAATTATGTTTTTAAAATGTGGAATATAAAAAACTGTCAATAATAATTTATTAAAATCATCTTTATTAAAATTATATGAAAAGTTTACAATGCATTTTAACTATGTAATATTTTTCATTTAATATCATTTGTCTTCTGTATTTATATCAGTAGTTTGCTTCCTAAGTTCTTTTTTCTTGTCTTACTGTTCTTAGTTTTTTTATCCATAAAAACTGGCTTTTTTCCAGTTTATTTTTTTTGATAAATCAATTTGTGTGGCTGAAAATCGAAACTGAAACATTCAAATTAATAAATGTTACTTTTATCAGTTTTTATTTTTCATATTAAATTTATAATGTTTTGAGATGTTAAAATTTTAACATAATGATTTTTATAAATAACAATTTGTAAGCTTTTGATGTTTTCCCTTAGATTTGAAAAATGATGCTATCACATCAGATTTTGTACCACCATTACCAGCTGAAGATCTCCCGCCACCACCAACTGATGAGTTTCCAATCCCACCTGTTGATGAATTTCCAGAATTTTCCTCCTGTGATTCTCCTAATATAAATTTGAAAATTCAATCACAAATTGATTCTGAAGTAAGCTCCGCAACCAGTGATAATTTTGAGGAACCTCCAATCATAATAGAGCCTTTCAAACTGAAAGGCAGTCTTTCTCCCACTTCTGGTACTGCTTCCCCATCATTACAGGAATTAGAGGATATGAAGAAAAGATTGGTGATACAGTTAGGTATCACAACAGAATCATCAAGCCCTGCTCTAGAAGAAGAGTCTATTTCAAATGATGGTGATTTGGATTCAGTCAAAACTAATATAGCATACTCATTAAGTCGACATTTTGATACATTAGCAAATAGCAATGACTTATCCAATTTTAGTGATAATAGTACTTCCTCAGACTCAAAAAAACCAAGTTCTACTGAGACTGAAACAAAATTGCAAAGAAGTGAAAGTTGTGGTAGTAGTAAACTTGTATCTCTGGGTACACCATCAATATCAAGACACAGCTCTTTCACAAAACTGCCAAGTTATGATAACTTCTCGAAAAATGTTTCTTCCCATTTGAACTTTGAAAACCTCCCAAATTCTACTGGTACGTATGAGAAAATGAAAAAAGTGGTAAAAAAAGTGAAGGAAAAACTCAATTCTCTTATGCAATAATCATCTATGTAAATTAATGTAAGGTGCATTTTAAGTCCATATTGCTCTCAGTATATTATCAAGGCAGATGAAAAATAGTACAAACTATTTTTATAACGATCTCATAATAAAATATTTTAATTCTACACATTTTAACCAGCAAACTCATCTATTTTATATTCTAAACAGGATTTTGCAATTTGTTTTTCTCTTCAAGCAAATGATATTTATTAATTTTGCTTGTTTTAAAATTTTCTGTGTTTATTTCTTTTAATTTCTTGACTGAATTAAGTTTATGTTGCTGAACTTCATAAGTTCTACATTTCTTATTTTGTATCCATTAATTTATAACAAAATTTTATTTTCATCATTGCTAAAAGGGATTTCATTTGCACTTTATTCATATTTTAGAAAGAATAATACTCCAAAGAATATTCTGAAAATAATTGAGAAAATTATTTACAGATTGCATGTGTTTGCTTGTTAATCCCTTTCTTTTCTGTGTTTATTATTGTTTATATTGTAAATATGTATAGGGGGAAGGTATCATTTATGAAGCTAACGTATATAGCAAAATATTTTTCAGTTACAAATAAAGTATCTTTTTTATTCATTTAAGGGAAGCTTATTTAATTATTCTTAATTTTCATATTTTTATAACATTAACAGTTTTTATTGGCATGGATATCAATTTATTTTCCTGAATACTGTAGGAAATTTAAAGTTTTTTTTTAATTACTTAAAATCTTAAGTGTTAATAAAATGAGGATTTGAAACATGCATATTAATTTAAACATAGCAAAATTGTTATCAAACTACTTTCAATTTATTGCTAAATCGAATTGAATTTTTTAAAATTATTAAATGTATGTTTAAAACTTTATGTTTTTTTCATTAAAAAACTTGCAAATATATATTGAAAACATAAAAATCTAAATTTCTAATAAGTATTACTATAATTATATTTTTCATAGTATTAATAATTATATTAATTCATTAATTTTATTTCAATAAATGTATGCTTAATGAATTTCATGTACAAGTTTCATATTGCATCATATATATTTTCGGGAATTTAAAAGGAAAAAAAAAATTTTTTTTTTGTTGCATCAAAATTGCTTGAAAAGATAGAAATATTAATATTTTAATACATTTATTTTTATAAGTTACTTTGCCTGCATTAGTTCTTAGATTAATCTGAATATAAAGGTAGCTTCGTATGCCTAAAATTCTAACTGTGTTCAATTAATTTAATGTAAAACTTTTTCTTTTACACCTTATTCTAATTTTTATTTTTAGCAGGTTAAAGCCATAAAAGTATTTTTGGTTTTAGAAAACTAACATATTGTTGATAGTAAAAGTGTTTGAAATTTAGTTTTACAATTCAATTTAAATCAAATTTTCATTTGTGAAAAATTAAATGCAATATGTTATTCTCATTTAGTGTACGCATTTAGAAAATTTGTATATATGAATCATTCATATTTATTTTTATTTGTTTGATACTAATTTCAAAATTTACTGATAGGTTATTTTTATTTAATATTTTTAAAATAATTAAAAAGTATTATGTTTCAAATTATACGAAAAAGAAAATTTTTCATTTTTTTATCCGACAATTTAATATTTAATTTCACTTTATGGTGAATCTACATTTGAATGTTTTCAAAAAATAAATTTACTTTTTTAAAGGAATAAAATAATTATATTTTCTTCCATATCATAACTTCACATAAAATAGGTATGGAATTATTTCATGAACCTATTTAATACTTGTTTTAATAATTCTAAATGTTGCTTATGTTAATACAATTTAAAATAAAAATTGTGTGTTGAAAATCAGTATTTTGATAATGTAGTTTAGAAATGAATATAGGAAAGAAATAAGAAACAAATGGTGTTATTATTAAATGTAATCTGTATTAACTATTTTTCATAAATCCAGAAATTTAATAATTTAAAATTTCTGTTAAATAAGTTTTAATTATGAGTCATACACTTAACACACCAATTTACACTAAATATCCAAATATTTTTTATTAATATATATTTTTTCTTAAATTTAAAAATTGAATTTCTAAACTAATTTTTACCGTCAAATATTTGTAACACTAATTTTAATTTTTTGCTTTCTATTTAATGATAAGAAAATTATCATGTATAGTGCAGGAACTCAGAAAAAAAATGCAGTAATAAATTTATTTGTAAATACACATGCATCTTGAAAAATTGGAATCATCAAAATAAAGCTACAATGAGTATAAATGTCAAGAAAAATCTTTTTTTTGATTAATTATCAGAGAAAGCAGTAAAAATTTGATTGATAGTTTCGTTATTATGCTAAAAGCTGTCAAATTTGAAATTTCTTCACAAACTGATTACATCAGGAAAATTGTTCACATATAAATGTGGTAAATTATAAAAAAGAAACACATTAAAAGCTCTGCAGTGACTGGCCAAGCATTGGAGGCTTCTGCTTCGTCTCTGCTCCCAAATTATCAGAACCCAACCACTTCTGGGGGGGGGGGTGTATCATGGCATACCCACTTGGTGCCCTACATTTTCTAATGCTGGAAAAGTTGAAATTTTTAATAGCTGGGCAATTGGAACAAAAAGTAAATAATAAATATGCTTAATGCATTTAAATAAATTTTATAATATTGAATTAATATGTATGTGAAGGATGATTTGAACAAATTATATACTTATTTCATTAAAAATTATTCTAGCTTAGATCTAACTAATAAGATTTTTCAAATTTTATTTCCTTACTGTCCTGCCTATAGTTTATTATTGTTAATTGTGATTACTATTTCACTGTCTTAAGTTAATGTCATGTGATATTATTCTCGGATGTATATTTAAAAATTTTTAATTTATTTAAAAAACCCCACTTCGCTGCTATTTTTGTTACTTGTCATTTATTTTGTTATATGAAACTCATTTATATTTAAAATTGGTAAAAAATTAAATTATACAATTTTTTTTAATTGTAATCAAGGGTTAATATAATTAAGATATTTTATTTTATGTTCTTTTATGTATTCATTAGAAATACCTTAGAAACTTCATGATTGTTTAGTTTTTCATGAATTTTAAGTTTTACTCAAATAAAAATTGTTTACATTATGTAAAAAAATAATTAAATCAAATACTTGAAAAAATATTTTTTTTTCAAAAAATTTAATTTCTTTAGAATATAAATTATTCTAATTGTGAAACTTTGATCATTTGTTGTCATTGTAAGTGTTAAGTATTTTTAGATATTATACTTATTGTGTATGCTGAAGTGGCACTTTATTAATTGCTTATCTGTAGATAAATAATTCAATTTACAAGGCCATTCCCAAAAATGAATTCCATCTGAAAATTTTTAATTAAAATTATGAGTTGAAGAAAGTAAAGTAATCATTTGTGTACAAATGTGATGTGTTTCATATATTAATTTACTTATTGCTAAAATGTTAGAAAATGTTTTTATTTCTGTATTTCCATTATTTGATATTTATTAATAAATTGTTACATTTAGTAGAATTTTATTATTTAGTATTAAGTTTTTATTTGTTAACCTTTTACAAATCGTTAAAAAAATTTCTTATTTTTAATTTCAGTACTTTTTATATCTTAGTTACGTGAAACTTTAAAATAATAATATAAAACTTATATATTGTTAATTTACTAACAAATTATTGATAGCAATAACTTAAAAATTCTTTTTAAATGTTGAATAAAATACAATGAACAACTTAAGGTAGAATAATAATTGAAAAAAATAATGTAAAATTGAGATTGTACTTTTTAATCATATATTTTTTGTGATTATTTTTTCTATTTAAAATCTGCTTTTTAAAGATTAAAGGGTATACACCCCCTTTTTTTTGCATTGTATGGTATTTTTATGAAACAATAAAATTAAGAAAAATTGGAACTGAAATTTACTGTCTTTAAATAATAAAAAATTGAATAAATAATTTGTATAGAGGAATTCAATTAAATAATATATTATAAAGTGTATAAATTTTAAAATTAATTGTGAGATTGTTACATTTTTTACATGTGTGTGTGTACAAAAAGTAAAACTAAATTTCAGTCAAGTAACATTTCCACCATATATATATACACACACAGAGAGAGAGAAATATAAGTTATATTAGCAGTAACTTGGATACTTTAAATGATTATTTCAAAATTCATTTCTTGTATAGATTATTTTAGTGTATAAAATGTGACTATAAATTATTGAATTCCTTATAAAAGAATCTTAAAATTTTATTGAATTTAAAATGTGTTTCAGGTGTAGCTTTAAATCATAATTATTATACATTTTTTCCTTATAATTTAAACATTAATGCTATTTTTTTTTCTTTTGTTTCCTTAAGATTACACTTAAATTCATTGAAAAACATGTTAGATTTAGAGATTGATTTACTTTTGCATTTAGCTTAAATATAAATGTGTTTAATTATTCTTTAATGAATTAACTTATCAATTCTATGCCAAATGATTTCAAGCATGCCTTTTGAAAATATAAAATAAAGCATCAACATAATGATATCGTTCTTTTCACTATGCATACATTACATTTTCTTCATGCATTTCGTCATATAAAATAGTATAATTATATATCAAAAAAAAAAAAAAAAAAATTTAAACCTTAATTTTGCTGCAGTAAAATTGTTTTTGAAAAATAACTACTGAATTAAAAACTTTATTTTAATCGTTATTTTATTATTTTTAAACTAAAAGAGAGAGAGAGAGTAAATTTTATAACTCCCTCTCAATGACTTTATTTTTATATTAAATAAGTAATGAATAATTCTTGTCAAAATTGTCTTGTCACATAAAAAAAATTTTTTTTCTTTTTTTTTTTCTGAAGAACTTTTGTAAAATCTACTAATAGTTTTTATTTATTCAGTTAAAATAGAATACATATTTCTACTGTCAATTACTACTATAGCATCTTAGTAATCTTGAGCATCTATTTTCAATAAAAGAACTAAGGGATGTCTAAACGAGCTTTATATAAAAGCACTCATCTAATATTTTCGTTCCACTTGTTAATTTATATTCAAGATGTATAATCTGTTTTTATTATGAGAAAGTTGTCTCCTTCACTCTTATGATCATTAATCATGTATACACATTGTTTTTAATTATAATTAGAGTTGTTATTTTCAACTGATATGTAATTTATTTAAATCACATATCAGTTGAAAATAACTACTCTAAAAATTTGATAGTTTTAAGCATTTGTTGTTGTTCTCGCGAGTCAGCTAGGCTGCCAAATTGGGGTGCGCTGCTCCACTCTTCCAACTGAAACGTATTTGGTGTGGAGTTCGACTTCTTCAGTACACACACACGCCATAGGGGCCCATTTATTGGGTAGGCAACCATTCACACCTCATTCATACACAGAAAGGATAAAGATAGGATAGAGAGAGAAAATACATCCATGCCCGAATCGGTATTCGAACCCAGGACCTCCCTATACGCAATCAGGCATTCTGACCACTAGACAGGGCGGGAGGTTGGTTGTCAATCTATACCACTTTTTAAGTATCTGTGAGCAGATGTCATTTTACCAATACCCACCATTAGGCTAATTGCAAGAAAATAATTTCTAGGATAAGCAGAATTGCAAATATTAAATTTTGATGCAATTAAAGAAACGCTAGCTATTGGTTTAAATACCTGTAAAGTATTTCGTTCTAATAATAGAACCTTTAATAATTAAGAAACTAATAACATGCCAATAACGAGGCTTCCATAAAAATAGTAAGTTTAATTTATTGATACTAAACATAAAATAATTAAATAACATAAATTAAGTTTAAAATTGGAGAATAGATAGAATAAAGATATCCCAATTAAGTAACTCATAAATATTACTGACAAAAATAAGTGAAATATAATACCAACGATAATAACAGTTCTTAACCAAAACTACCAAAGTTTGATTTTCTGAATTGGGTTCTTTTAAAACACCTGGGACACGCTCCATTTTATGATCTGGCATGCATATACAGTAAGTTAATAATTTGATTATGAACATAGAAATGCCAGATCGGCTGTAAATTGAAACATAGAAATGCCAGATTGGCAAAGTAAAATTTCAAGTGTTAGTAATAAATAGTATAGGAGTATGCCTGTAAGTCATAGCATAAAAATAAAGTTGAAAATAACGCACTAGTAAAATGAATGATAAGTACAGTTATGATAAGTCTCTTATGGTGATAAGAAAAATTAAATAGTACTGTACTAGGGTAACACTAGTATTTATATTTAAGATAAAATAGAATTTTATTTGATAAATTCTTTTGATTTTATGCAATGTGTATTTTTTTCTTTTTTTTATATAAGTATATAAGATTATATATAAATTTAAATGCTGTGACAGTAATTTTCAGGTAAATAAAAAAATTCTGTTTAATATGAATTAACGCGAAATTTTTTCTTTGAAATATTAGACTGCAATATAATTCTGATTAATATAATATTTTATATTAGACAAAAGATTGTTGTCTCAAAACTTCACTATCTACCTTAATTGTATATGAAATTAGTATTTAATATTGAACATTTTTTTTTATAATTATAAAGAATTTATCCTTCTTGAGTTTAAAATAAATTTTATTTGAAAAATTCATTGATGTTGAAAGTTTTACTCAAGTCTATTTTGGAGTAAATTCTTTCTGTAATGTATTTTCTGCTTTGTATCAAAGCTAAATAAAGTGAAGAAGAAGACTGCTGTATGTATTGCAGCCTTGTAAGGAAGAATACATTTCTTTCTTGTTCTGCTTAGAATTCTTAAAGTTTTTGCACATATTTTATAAAGAATAATTACTGTCAAGTAGCCTATAAAAAAGTTATAAATTGATGGGTATTTGCGTTTAAATATATCTAAAATCGCTGTAAAATATTTTAATATTTGAAGCAGTGTCTTTCTATTGGTAAAATAATTTGTAGGAAATTCATTGGAGGAATTTCCCATTAATAAAAGACAGTAAGTTCCATTTTGGAAATTGTATTCATCGTCCTTAAAGTTTTGCAAATTGTAAACAATATCTGGAATTTTATTGGTTCCATTCATTTTTGCGTGACTTCTAAATTTTGTTAGAAGTGTTGATTTGCAGATATTTTTCTCTAATTTAAATGTTTCTTTCGATGGATCTAAAAGAAAAAAAATCATGTTAATATGAAAACAGATTTTTATTCTTATATATCAAGGCATAACTTTTGGTTAAAGGTATTCAAATTCAAAAACATCCTTTCACTAAGTTGAAATTATATGATTACTAGAACTTTCCACTTGGACATTTTAATTTTTACTACTATAATACTATAAAATGTTCTTTATTTTATAAATAATAAAAAAAATGAATGATGATTTCTTAAAATATTTCATTACATATTATAACTGCTACGTACCTGCAGTTTCACATAAAGATTTAGAGGCATATTTTTCATTGATTGTTCTTTAATTTAATGTTTTGAATACTATTCATCAAAAGAGAGCTCTTTTATTTAAAACACAATATCATGTAAAAGATATTTTTATTCAAGTTATCTGTAAAACTTTATTTAGCTTTTTGAAAATATTTTTTCTGTACAAATAATATTTTATCTGATTGTTTTCTAATAATGGAAATTGCTTCAATGAAACTTGAAAAGGAAGTTTGATTCAAAGCACACTTCGTATTTTTTTTTAAAGCTTTATGAATCTTTAAGTCAAACTTTATATTCATATGAGTTTCTTTATGTACCCAAATCTAATACGAATTTGACTTAAGTCTGGAAAACTATGAACACTCTATTTCCACCATTGCATAATGTGGTTACGTTCAATTATCTTGTACTGGTATTTGCCTTAAATTACTCTAAATCTTTACTCTTTACCACTAGAACAAATGAGGAAAATTTACTTTTAAGAAATTGAAATAGTTATCATATATTTTATTTTACTGAAGGAAACCATACATAGAAAAATGTCGGACCATATATCACTTTCGGAGTTGCAAGACTGGTGAGATTATTTAGTGATGTGAAAATATTTTTAGTAAACAAATATAGTGCCAAGAGCGATTGTTGGTCTGTGTGAACAACTTACAATCTTATTCATTCCAACCCCATTGGAAATACTTACAAGAAAGGTCCAAAAAATTGTTAAATGACCATCTCTTAAAATTCAAGAAAAAGTTAACACTCCTTATCTACTTGGGCAAAATCTGTTAAGAGTCTGCTGACTCCAGCCTTGCTAAGTAATAAGATAGAACTTTAGAATTTCTTTACAAAATTAAAGCAAATTATTTTATATGTTATGGATTCGATATTTTTGTAGTAGTTGAAAGCTTTTGAATTAAAAGTTAGCATCAAATAAAAACAAAGTTATTGCTTAATGACATTTGGAAATCATGTTTTCAGTAATTTCTCTCGAATAAAGGAAATTATCATTAAATAAAACTGATTTAATTAGATTTCAATATCGACAAATAAAATTGAGTATTAAGTCTACCTCTAGGAAGAGGAACAAGATTTGATGCCATAACGGAAAGAATACATACTTAAGTAAGAAGACCTCCCTCCCCCCCACACTCGTATTATAAATAGTGTTGTGAAGGAAGGGGGGAAAACGGGTTTATTTACTTGGAATTTTGTAAGGCCTCGAGAGTTTTGAAATTTCTTAGAGATATTTCTTAAAATGAATGGAGGTCTACATATTTTATGATTTCTACCACTAATTTCGGTAGCAAAAAGTTTTCAAAAAAATAATAATAATAATTTTGTTCGTTAATGACCAATTTAGAATAACTTTAAAAATTAATGTTGAAAAAAATTTTTTTTCTCTGTATGAATTTAGGAATTTATAAGCACAGAAACATGGAAATGTCAATATTTATTCTGACACCTGGAAAATATATCTTGATATTTCTTAACAAATATTCCTTCACTTTTTATTATTTTAACAAGCATATTTGTTTTTCTCTGTACGAAACTAATTTCTCTACTAAAAGACAAAACAGACAGTTTTGGGGAATATTTTTATAGTTTATTTTACTTCTCTTCATTTATATAAGACATAACACATTAAAAGAAAGATGATTGGTTATTATTTCCAAAATATCCCAAGTAAATTCCTGTGGTTCAGAATTCCCGGGAATTTTACATCTGTAATTATAATGATGCTAGCAACTCTTTCGAGAATATTTTTAACTATGTTTTTATATACAAATGTGTGTATCTGTGTTCATTCTGTTTGCTAAGATATTGCCAACTCAAGGTTTTTGTTGGGGATTTGGTTTCCTAATAAATAAATCTTGAAACTAATCGCGATTCTGTGGTGGTTATGAAAGACGTTATATCAATATTGTGATGCTTCTGTAGCATGACACGAAGTATTAGCATTCTGGAAGTAATATTCGTTGATTCATTAGGCAGTCTGCAAATTCGTAGATGATCGCAAGAGACTTGTCCTGCGAAACAAGCTGAGCATCTCGCAAGAATAGTATCAGACCAAAAGACTTCATTGATGTTTTTAGTTACGTCAGAAAAGGGATGGAGCGCGAGACGATTCTGCATTTGTCTACTATAAGACGGCGTCTTAATCGGATTGTCTACCGTATTTGCGGCCTGCCTTAGGCTCCTCAAAACTTAGGAAGAGAAGAGTTTGATTGTTCTAAACTTTAGTGTCGGCTTTTAAACATGTAAAAGTTCTATAGCAAACTATATAAAGTTCTTAATAAAACATATAAAGGTTATGGAACATGCCACGAAGCATTCTTTAACAAGTATACTACCTTCGTCGAACCTAATAATTAAAAATGTACACAAATAAAAGATGTTCGCAAGGGATATACCATTAACAAACTCGACCATCCGACTGAAATAATCGTGAAGTGTACCAAGATTCGTTGTGTGTGTGCTCCAGAAAACTATTTTATTTTCGTCTACAGTTCAGTTCTTGCAAACAAGAAGCGAGTGTGATGATTTTGTTGGTTGGGCTGATATTTACATATACAGATGTGCGTAAGCGTATTCATAGATATTGAAGGCGCTTAATACTTTTTGAAATATATTGTGCCACAGTAAGCCCTGTTACTTGTTGGAAATTTGAATAATATAGAATGGTTCTTGCCACTAACCTATTTTATGCAGAATTACGCTTCTGCATTAAAACCGACATCCAGGCATCGGTATCTTGTAAATCTATCGTTGTCCTGATTATTATTGATGGATAGAATATATATTTACTAGTTCCTTAAATATTAAATTAGAAAATTTATTCTTAATGCAAATTATTTGAAATCTAAAATAAATGTGTGTATTTGAAATTAAAACTGCTTTTTTTTTAAGTAATACTAGAAATTTCCATTAAACTCTTACTTCTATTGCATTCATCCTTTCTCGATTCTTCAAAGGTATTTGCTAGTATTAATTTGAATGATAAAAGAATGAAGACAAATTTTTTTAACATGAATGAAAGTTTTGTATTAACTGCCAATTCCTGAAATAAAAATTTATAAATAATTAACTTATTTTCAATAAATAAATTATTCAACATTTATGCAACTTTTTACACTACTGGCCATTAAAATTGCTACACCAAGAAGGCGACATGCTACAGACGTGAAATTTATACGAAAGGAAGAAGGTGCTGTGATATGCAAATGATTAGCTTTTCAGCGCATTCAATCAAAGCAGGCGCCAGTAGCGACAATTACATTGTGTTTAAATGAGGAAATTGTTCAG
The DNA here is from genome assembly GCA_030067965.1 of Latrodectus elegans. NCBI lineage: Eukaryota > Metazoa > Arthropoda > Arachnida > Araneae > Theridiidae > Latrodectus > Latrodectus elegans. The sequence continues at coordinate 46,399,110 of CM057819.1, forward strand.
CCGGTTCCTCATACACAAATTGCATTTGAACGTTGTTGCCTGGTGAAAAGTTGTTGGTATGCCTCGTGTAAGAAGGAGAAATGCGTACCAGCACGTTTCTGACTTTGATAACGGTCGAATTGTAGCGTACCGGGATTGTGGTTTATCTTATCGCAGTATTGCTGCTCGCGTCGGTCAAGATCCAATGACTGTTAGCAGAATATGGAATCGATGGGTTCAGGATGGTAATACGGAACGCCATGCGGGATCTTAACGGCCACCTATCACTATCAGCCGAGAAGACAGGCATATTATCCGCATGGCCGTAATGGATCGTGCAACCACGTCACGAGCCGTGAGTCAAGAAACGGGGTCGTTTGGAAGACAACAAGTGTCTGCACGAACAGTTCGACGACGTTTGCTGCAGCATGGACTCTCAGCTCGGAGACCATGGCTGCGGCTTCCCTTGACACTGCGTCATAGACAAGAGCGCCTTTAATGGTGTGATCAACGACGAACCTGGGCGCACGAATGGCGAGACGTCATCTTTTCAGATGAATCCAGGTTCTGTGTACATCATGATGGTCGCATCCGTGTTTGGCGGCATCGTGGTGAACGCACACTGGCAGCGTGCATTTGTCATCGTCATACTGGCCCATCACCTGGCGTGATTGTATGGGGTGCCATCACGCCAGGTACACGTCTCGGTCACCTCTTATTCGCATTGATGGTGTTTTGAACAGTGCACGTTACAGTTCTGGTGTGTTACGATCCGTGGCTCTACCCTTTATTCGAGCCCTGCGAAACCCTACGTTTCAACAGGATAATGCCCGACCGCATGTTGCCGGTATTGTACGGACCTTCCTTGATACGGAATATTTTCGGCTGTTGCGCTGGCCAGCACGTTCTCCAGATCTTTCACCAATAGAAAACCTCTGGTCAACTAATGAAATTTTGAATTTGATTACATTTCGGTTTTGCTTTAAATCTTTGAGGGTAATAAAAAAATTCTTCAAAGGAAAATTTGACATTTTTTTCATGAATAATCTGAAAAAATTCAAATTTTATTAGAATAGTTGGAAAATCCCATGTACGTAAAGTTAATAAATGTCCTTAAATGCTCTAATTAAGTGGGAATAATTACTTCCAATCAAGGATTAGCTCTATTTGATGGAGGGATCCGGTTCGTAATGGAATCCCCATTCTTGAGCACCGAGCTTTGTGGATAATTTAAGTCATTGTCATTCACGTTACACTGGAATTTTTCGGTCTGTTCTTATCGATAGAAATCGTTATTTTTCTGATTAATAAACTTTATCCTAATTACTTGAGAACTATTCCATATCCTACCAAATTCAGCAGACAAACTGTAACTTCGGCATATTGATAAAAGCCCTTGTGCCTTGTCGTCTATGCACATGGTTGACAGTAGTGTAATATGTGTGTAGTGTAGCTTCGTGTTCCCATGGTAAAGGTCCGAGGTCTGATCCTCGGGTTGGGTGAGATTGACTCAACCTTCCATCTCTTTAATCGGTTTATAAAACTGATGGAACCAAGCATGTGCTTGGGAACTGAACACTAGGGCGTTTCGTTTTAAGCTGACCACCTAACCAGGACATACGCTTCCCACCCCAGGCGTCTCGGTTAAAAAATAGGCATGCGCACTGTATGCTTCGTCCCTCTTGAGGCAGTCGTGTCTCTTAGGGGTCCGAAGTATACAGTGCCCATGCCTATTTTTTGACTGAGGGACTGTAGTTTTAATACTGAATTGAAGTAGGCTAGAAAGAATGCACTAAAATAGCCATTAGATTGCTCATTCTTTGTGTTAACTCTGTCCTTATTTACAGAGGATATTTGCACAGTATAAAGATGATGTTATTTTAAAACCTTTTTCTCTAAAAATGTAAGTACTTAATTTGATGATATCAGTTTATAATTTGCATGACAATGCTTTTGTACTATATCTGAAGGTATTTTGTCCCATTTATTTTGAACAGTTTTCCAAAGATTATGGTGGAGTAGGTTACTGATTATATAACAGAACTTTCATAATTGCAAAAGTAAAAGTTTATGGGACTTAAAAGTAACTGAGTTAGTAATTTACGAGGTAAGTAGAAAAAAAATAGTGCTCGATAGTTTTTATATTTTTTTATTATTTTTTTTCAGAAAATTAGCATTTGATCGCGATTTGTGGTTTCTTACTTTGTTTTGATAAAATTCTATCAATTGATTTTACTTTACCACTGGAATTTCGGATTTATAAGTTCATGATAAAATACGTTCGTAATATTATTTACAGTCTTAATACTTTCATTCATCTTTTTGGTTTTTACTTTTCCGTTGTACTTAATATAGTAAAACAATCATTAAATAATTCCTATGCATGGATGGGAAGGAAAGTGTGGTTTTACTTTTGCATTTAATCACTTAATTACATTCAAACTATTATGATACTATATTTGTATTTTACTGTGTATAATAGTTTTTAATAAAATAAATCTAAAGTAAATTCTACATCTCTCAATAATTCGTTGATAGAGCTGATGGACATCATGTATTTTTAGTTTCTTGCAAAATTCAAATAATTTTGCTTATAGCATTGCGCAGAACACTATTGATTGTACAACAACTCTCTTTATTTGAGCAATTCATCTTATTTTTCGATAAATAGCAAAAGGAATTTTTGAACTTGAAGCTGAATTTGGAAATTCTCTTTTAGTAACAAATGTTACCCATCTTAGCTGTAAATATCAAATGACCATAAGTTTCATAGCGTTTTTTAAAAAAGTAGGTACGAAAATTTCTGTTCGGAAAAAGTGAACACATTCTTATATAAAACTCTTCGTATTTATAAGTGCCATTTGACAAGCAATATTGTGATATAGGTTAATGAACTTTTTATCGCTCTGACAATTTCTTTTAAATTAAGTACTGGAAAAAGAAATATCAATTTATGTTAAACTGTATACCAGCTTTAAGATTTAGGACATATAATTTTTTAGAGAAAAGAGTGAACGTGTGTGTTAAAATCTAACAAAAGTGAGCTAGATATTGTTTATTCTCATGCGCAAAATCCTGATATTAATAGATTTTTTTCACAATTGTTGAGACAATGGATTAACTGGTTTCTTTTATCTTCGATATTCTGTTGAACAACATTGTTCACTTGCCACTATCTCCAAACAAATTGAAATATCGTCAGTCGCATCTAAACGACTTTATCGCACAAACAATCGTCTGACAAGGAAATGATGAAAGTGAACTGAATGGAATAAATTCGCTTTTAAAACGGTGATTAACGCGTAAATCACTCAAGCGTCCTGCTCTCTTTTGAGCATGCAAAGAAAACCCCTACAGCCTTGTTCTTGGAGAACCCTGCTTTCTTTACAATCTGCTAAAAGATTGTAGAGACAAGACCGAGGAAGGAGGAAGAAAAAATATATTTCAATTTGCTTCGATGAAATGAAAGCAGTTTAGGAAGAAATAATTACTCATTCTTTCCCCGTTCAAAACAGAATATTAATTCAATGATGAATTCGGAGGAATATAAATAAGGAAAACGCTTTCCCTGCTCATTAATGTTATTTTTGTGGTTCAGCATGTGTTCGAAATATTTTATTTATTTATTTATTTTTGTTCTCTCCCTTCTAGCAGTGTATTTGTGTCAGTGGTAGGAAAAAAATAAAACAATGTTGTATACAAGTTTACATTGCCAGTAAAATGATTATAAAATAATAGAATCTATTAACATTTGAATTCTTCCTTAGTCTGATTTCGCGAATGCAATAATTATATTATCTACCCCATTCTTGTTATAATTGCAATACAAAAACTATAATCATTGCTTTTGTTTTTACTTAGCATTCACATTTCAGTTCATTGTAAAAAATTAAAGCACGAAATTGCTAAGGAATATGCAAAAATTCTAAAGGATTATGCAATTCAAATAAAACTTTAAATTTTGTGGCTTGTAAGCTTGTAAATTCCTTAATTCTTTACTAAGTATTTGATAATGAATATGAAATAAATGAAGACAACAATTAAAAAATTATGAAATTGATGATATATATATATATAGTCATACCGGCAGTTTCATAATTTTTAAACTATTGCAATCATTTAATAATTTTTTAACAAAAAAAAAAAAAAAAAAAACATACTCAATTATCTCCAATTTTTTATTTGAATTATTTAACATTAAAAATATATATATGACCTTTTTTACCTATTAACTCATAACTAAAAAGTACTTCGAACAGTTAAAATGTTATAAAATATATTTGGTTTAGAATATACCAATGGAGTTTCTCATTCTTTCTAAATTGTGTTATCTTAATTAAATTATTTACAGACATCGCACTAATTGCTAACAACAGGGTTATCAGCCTAATTTTCCCTGGCTATGTTAATGAAAAAATATCGATACATTTAATTTATAATATTTTTTCAGAAAGTAGAGCGTATGATTAAAGAAATGTAGCTCCATTTACTTGCAAAAATTATAAAATATAAAAGTATATTACAATTATTATTTAAGCAACGGAAAAAGATCTTAAGTGATAAACTTAAAGAGAATAGTATTATAAGTTCCATTCAAGTTATTCGCTTTGTATGAACAATAAATCTGAATGAAGTCAGAACAGCAGTACTTGATTCCTCTTATCAAATTCCTTTCGGATCGATTGCATACTGGCTTGTCTTAATTTTTCACGTTGTATCGCTATTATTTATCTGAGTTCAAGTGAAGTTTCATAGGGTAATCATGAGAATACTTCTTTGGATTATATATTTGAAAATACTCAATCACCTTTTGTTCTTTAATAATTAGGTCCCAAAAATCTTTTTTTCATTTTTTACTGTAAATACAGAGAAATGATTATTAGAACTAAATTCTTGTTCACAGATTGTAGTTTACCAAAGTAATTCACAGATATTTGGTACATAGTTTCCTACTATTGGCGAAAAATCGCATTATTTAGTGCTATTTGTCTTACCCTAGTCTGCAAATGTAATTTTCAACACATATGTTATTTTGTCGGGTTCGGCGTAGAAGCGGGTACCACTTGGTTTGGCAAAAAATTTGGCAATAAAATTTTACTTCTGGTAACATGGCATTTTTAGAGTTTTAAGTAACATAATTTTAGGGTTGCCAATTTGTTAATCACATTTTGGCGCCTATTTTGCTGTTAACAATATCGCCAAAAAGTCAAGGAATACCCGAAAGTAAACTTTTAACATATTGTTTAAATTACAGCCTTAATTATACACGTATTTTGTTGAAGTTACAGTCTCTTGAAGTTTTTAATGGTACTGTGCTATACGATTTTAGTTTAAATTAATTAAATTTTATTTAATATAGGTCGATAATTTCAGAACTTATAATTAATATCAAATGTTTGCTTACATAGATAAATTCAAAGTACATATTTCAGAATATATATTACTTATATGTAAAAACTTAAGAAAAAATAGGAAATATCAATAGAAATCAGAATCACATAAGAAAGCATGGTCTCAGATGGGGTAAGTGTAGCTGAAATTGATTTTTTTGAGATCAAACATACAGGTGGAGGCTGTTTCTCTTGTAACTAATGACGGAGTTAGATCAAAGGTTAGGAAAAAAAATTCGGTAGTTTTCCATTAACCCCCATCGATAATCCCTCGTAATGGGAAAGAAAAGTCGTAAATTATTGTCCTAAATATTCCATTTCCATCGTGTACTGTTTAAAAAGGTAAATATTTTTAGAAATTACTAAAAATAATGCAAACATTTTATTTGCATTTTATAATCTAAAGAATTCTCGCATATTGACGAAACTTATTTAAATGCCAATGATTATTTCTGGTGGAAACTGGTTAGCAGCCATATCGATGTTCGATTGCTAGGTATAATGTAATAGCACCTTTTTTTCAATGAAACAAAACTAGATATTGCTGTATTTGGCTGTTTTTTGCCTTGTGACGTAATATTTATTTTGACACACAAATTTATCACTAAGCAATCTTTTGCATCTTTAACTTTGCTTAGCATTTTTAGCTTGTTTAAGTTTGTTTATCACTCTTCAGTCAATTTTTGTACAATAAACAAATTCGATTGGAATATATTTAATCTATAATAAAATTTTTATCTAATAAAATTAGATCTGTGATATATTATTTTCACCTTTGGATTTGGTATGGTTTGTTCGTCGTTCAAAGGTAATTTTTTTTATGCGCAAGAGGACTAATCTGACCGGGGTCTAGAGTTTAAAGCAGATTCCGAACCTTTACAAACATCCAAGCCCAAGTTGGGATTCTAATTCACGAACTGTAGAACCAAATCTGTTTTTTTAAGTTCGTGACCGGGGTTATAATAGAAAAGTATCATTTTCTTTTGATAGTATACCGTTTTCATATGCCAGATTACAGGGCTATGTATTTTGTACCATTAGAGTTCTCGTATGATAATGTTGAGATTTCATTAAATTCAATAAGCGACAAATTTAAATTGAGAGTTAATATCTTACACAATACATTTAATGAACAATATTTCAGAAAGGTTTAAATCCTAGAATCTTGTGCAGATTTGGTGTGATTTCTAATTTTCTCGCCAAGCAATCAAATATAATCAAATGATTCGAATGTTACTAGCACGTAAAATAAATTTTATGCACGTACACCATCATATTTTGTCATAAAGTGTAAGTTACGTTATGCAAACATTCCGACACAGGAAACCAGTTTGACGTATTTAATCGTCGCACTTACACCTAGGGATAAGCATTAATTTCAAATAATATTTGCGCCGAGATAAATTTGATAAATAATTTAGCAGAATTTATATCCAAACAAATGTAGACAAATTGTCGACAAAAGTTTCTTGGTGTAAAAATTATCATTTATCATATACGATGTTTTTAACAAATTTCAATTAGTTTTGGCACAGGTGCCATATAATCCATGATTCCAAATTCTAAATTTTTTTGGCAATGAAGAAATGTTGTTAAGATGACGTAAATAATAGGGTTACCAAAATAGTATTTTCTGCATGGTTGTTATATGTCTCCATATGTATGAGGTTGCCAAATACATAAGAAAATCCGCCAAAAAATGACCACAATCTGAGAATTTGGTATCCTGGATTATACGGCACGTGTGCCTTAGTTTCTCAAATGAATAATTTTGGTGAAAACATGTAAAACTTATGAGCATTTTAAGCTTAAAATTTTTATTTGAGATTCAAGCTGACCATAAGAATATTAGTTTTTGAATATAGTACATTTTAAAATCTGTGAATTTGAGTAGTTTATCTTTAATCTTAATCATCAAAAATTTAATAATTGAAATACTATTATTAATTGTTTTAAATAATTATTATTTAAAGTATTTCTTACCTCAAGAAATTAAGATTATCATCAAGATTATACAGTTTAATGCGATTTTGAATAAAGAAATAAAACAATGATTGATGCTTATAAAAAAAAATTTAAATCTTGAAAGTAATAAAATGATGAGTAAATCAATTTTCAAACATTTTTCAATAAGTAATTTCATAATTTCTTTTCTTCTCGTGTGAAAAATATATAGACAATTAGATACTTGCAAATAACGTCATAGTAATCTCGTGGACGAAATCATCTGCTTACTTTCTTAAAAAAAATTAAAAGTAAACATAAGTTACGATTCATTTTGTGAAATGGACACAATAATCCTTGATGAAGTAGCATTAATCGTTTGCATACTGAAATCAAGAGGAAAAGAAATTAGAATTGCACATGGCAATAGAATTGCGGTAAAACATTTTTATTTATAAGTTCAATTTTTGTAGTTCTCAAAAGGTCTGCTGGAACGTATAGAAACACTTCAGTTGTATTCTTCTTCGCGAAGTGAAAGTATCAAAATTAGATACTTTCACTGAAATAAAGAAATAAAATAGCAAGGAATTTCAAAAAAACAAAATGCAGATATAAATGACTTGTTTTAAAGTGGTTACAAAAATTGTTTTGCGTTAAAGAAGCAAAAAATTGTATAAAACTTTATGAGGCCAACAGATAATATACGCAAATTCTATTTTTACAATTGAAAATAAATGTAAATAATGTTGAAATAGAATCTATATACGTAATAAAATAAGGTAAAATCATAGTATACTTAACGCGTTTGGCACAATTTTCAAAAATGTCACCAACGGCAAAATTCTTGTGATGATTCATAACTATCAGCATAAGCGAACATTTCATAATCGAAATAATCTCAAAATGGCAAAACATAAACAAACAATCCGAATCTTAATGTCGTCAAATCCATTGATTGAATCCATCACTGAAGCATTTAGCATAAGCGAGCATTTCATAATCGAAATAATCTCAAAAAGGCAAAACATAAACAAACAATCCAAATCTTAATATCGTCAAATCCATCGAGTTACGGAAACTAGGATTAAGCCTAAAATGACATGTAAATAAATTGAAATAAAAATTTATAATGCAAAAGTTTTCTATATTGATGAAATTTCAAACTTTCGTATTCTATTTTACCATGTAGAAAATCCTCCAACTCCAAGAATCCCTGAATGTTAAAAGTTTCATTGGGACCATTATCCCAACACTGGGGTATCATGCCATCGAGAGAATTGTGCCAGCTCAGACATTGATTTCTTCACTTACTTATAGTTTGAAATTGTGGGATTGGAAGCTATAAATAAATGAATGGAAAATATTCTTTTTCAGGAACTGAAGCATACTTGAGTTGGACGAAAATATTAAACAATCGAAGTTTAAAATGGAAGAAGAAGGGTATAAGTATAATATATCCCCCCAAGAGATTTCTCGCCAAATCTAGAATCCTTGGTTTTGATTATAGTGTTGCCAATTTGAGTTTCTGTTGTTTTTTGGTATTTTTGTTTGCCAAGTTTGGATTTTTTCTCGTGTTTTGGGTCATTTTTACGTCGAGCATACGGAATTTTTTTAAGTGGCAACAGCGTTTGGATTTTTTGTTCACCGTTTCATTTCGGTGGACTTAGGAAAATCTCCCGTTCCAAGAACAATGCGTTAAGCTTGATGACGAAAAAAGTCATAAAGATCACCAATTGGGAGAATATATCCTATTAGTTCCACAAGAAGGCATTCTCCCTAGAAATTCGGTTGATTTGGAGAATGAATTAAGAAGAAGATGTAATTATATTTCATTAGTACATTTTAAATTATAGGGAAGGAAAATACTCAATTAATTATGAAACAGTATCCTTTTCAATAAGCGTTGAAGCATCATATACCTGATTCCATTTTAATTAATATTTTTGGTAACAGTTTCAAAAATATTTTCAATCACACAATAATCGACAGTGCTCCCTCACAAATTAAAAAAAATTAATTTGACGGCACAAAAAAAAATCAAGCACAGGTTGTCCATTTATTATTGTTATCTGCAGAATTTATAAATGTAATATGTGTTAAGCTTTATAAAGACCAAATGTTGTTTTCATATTTAGACATCTCATATCTGACCAATTTTATAGACTTCAGTATCGAAATTTTTTTTAATATGAATTTATTGATATTATTGAAATATTTTAACAGTTTGTTTAAAACTTTTATCAGATTTCCAACTCCCTATAGAACATTTTAAAGATAAATTAAAATGATTGAAATATATGCGCAACAACCCTTTTGTGAGTAAAATTATATTATTAATGATTATCTTAATATTAGTGACTACACAAATTTTGTATAACTATTATGGATATTCTCATAAGTTTTCGGCCATCTGGACAAACTTTGTCACTAAAGTAAATACATACATACAAACATATATATATATTTGAGTGGCCATATATTTTTGTGCATTTGCATTTAAAAATTTTAATGTAATTATATCAGTTTATTCGTTTGTCATTCAATTGTATACCTATTTTTATTCTCAAATATATTTGATGCATAAAGACCAATAACAAACCATCTTCATATACGGCGTGACTGTGGCAACTCAGCCATAGTAAAATCCCTAAAATGGGAATAAGAAGCGCATCTTCCCTATCCGACAGGGAATCTAGCTCAGTTACTATTTGGATACGGTCATATGAAGACCGTATTGCCACCAGTGTATCATGGTGTAGAACTCATTTTATGGAAATTAACTATGAAAATTGTTATATATTAAATTGTAAGTGCTACATTGTTGTTGTTAGATTGTTAAAATAAAATATTAAAGACAATAGGACTTATTAATGAATAATATCATGCAACAGGGACAACCGAGGGTTGGCCAATGCCTTCTAAGTCAGATGCTTCTAACCTTTTCTATTACCATCTAAACTTTTCCAATTCTTTGTTTTGATAACCAAACAGTCCTCCTCTACTGCATCGAATAATCGAAATTTAGGTCTTACTCTTCTTGAGTTATATCGTCTAGATGAAAAGATTTTCTTTAGTTTATTGTTGCTAAAGAGGATGACATGTCCAACCCATTTAAATCGCCTTATTTCAGTATAATGAACAACATCTGGCTCTTTGAACATTCGATATAGTTGGGCGTTGCGTCTTCTACTCCAGATACCATTTTCTTGAATTCCACCAAAAATATTCTTCAAGTCCTTGCTTTCAAAGGTGCCTAGCATTTTTTTTTTCTCTCATAGCCATGGTTCATATTTCCAACGCATAAATAAGATTATTTATTATTGATTCGACGCATAAGTCAACTAACCAATAATTAATAACCAAGCCCTTTTGCAATAAAAAAAATTTCCTTGTTTGCACAACTCTCTAAAAGCAAATTTTAAATATGAATTTCTTAATTTCTATGATGTGTGTTTCTAGCTTTAATTGATTATAGTTTGAACATATTTATCTATAAATCTGAATATCATAAAGATATAAATGTTTTTAAATGCTAAAACATTAAAGGAATTTTTGTTATGTTAACATTAAGAATAAAAAAAATGCAAAAAATGTGCTGTTGGTTATTAATAATTACAAACAAATATATTTGGATTACATTCTTTGTTGATGTAGAGACCTGGAAAAGTAATTTAAAAATAAAATTTCTTAGTTTGAATTTTTTTGGTGAGAAAAAATTAAAATTTTTTGAAGTTTGAATGTATAGACCTATAAGATAAGTGGAAAATCGTAAAACTATAAATGTTTACTCTTAAACATAAAACAAATCATAATATTCTTTTAGTAAATAATAATAAAAATAAAAAATCGCAAAAAAAGAAGAGTACTTGAGGGCTAATTATAATCAATTGAAATTAAAAATAATTTACCTATATATTTTAAGTGGTATTGTCTTTAAGAATGAAAAGAATTATAATTTAACTTATGTATATATACGAGGGTTACTCTGAAATTTTTAAGATATGCGCAGACGGGAATTTACAAAATAAAAATAACGGTTTAAAATTTCAAAATACAAAGTATTTTAACACAGAAGACGATTTTTTACTGGCTTCGACTTGCTTAGCGTAGAATAAATTTTAAGCAGAAGAGAAAATGGAGTTGATGCGAGAATATTTTCAAGATATGATTTTCTACGATTTTAAAGAAGGCTGAAATCAAGAAGAATGCGTCTAATGGTTGCAATTAGCATTTGGTGATGAATCTCCAGCTCATGCTACTGTATTCAGATGGTTTAGAGAATTTAGAAGAGGTCGCAATTTTCTTCAGCATGAAGAACACACAGGAAGGCCGCTCCCGGATAATGTGTCTGCCATACGAAAAATGTTAATGGATGATAATCGCTGTACCTATCGAATGATACAGAAGGAACTTAACATTGGATCCGCAGCCATAAACGAAATCATTCATGAAGAATTACATATGAAAAAAGTAGATTGCCATTGGTTTCCCCATAATCTAAGTGAGCACCAAAGAGAGTACGTGTCAGAATCAGTAAAGAAACTCTTAAATTGCTAAATGATGGTGGCCACCGCATCATTTCTATAATTGTAACAGGTGATGAAACGTACATACCATTTTTTGACGTTCCAACACGTCAAGAAAGCAAAGTTTGGGTCTTTGAAGATGATCTCATGCCGACAATGGTGAAAAAACAACGCACACTGAAAAAAGTGATGTATGCCGTTGTCTTCAGAAGTACGGGATTGGTTAAAGCCATCAAGTTGAAAAAACAGAAGACAGTAACAGCAAACTGGTATACCACTAAATGTCTTCCAGAAATTCTACAAGAACTGAATGTTAGGAGATTAATGCTTCACAATGACAAGGCATCTTCATATACAGCCGGATTAACAGTTGAGCTTCTTAAACAAAAACAATTTAAAGTGATCGAACATCCGCTGTATTGACCTGATCTAGATATGTGAGACTTATGGTTATTCTTTAATCTAAGAAAGAACTTACGTGGACGTCGTTTTCATTCAGAAGAAGAGATTGATGTGTCTATAAATGCATTTTTTTCACCCATTCCATGAAATGAATGGCTTGAGGCATTTAATCTGTGGAAAATTCGTTTACAAAAGTGCATTGAGGCTGGAGGAGACTACTTTGAACACACCTAAAATTTTGTTAAGTATAACTTTAAAAACCTAGTTGTATTTTCAAAATTTCAGAGTGACTCTCGTATATATACATATATATATATATATATGTGTACATACATATATATATATATATAATATATATATATATGTATGTATGTATAATCAAGTGCTTTTAAATACCAAACAATTCCTAGTTTTTTTTAAATATGTGCAAATGCTTTCAAAAGTGGGACAGTAAAAAGATAAATAATTTTTCTTATAATGAATTATTTCTGCTATGAAAAAATAGAATTAAATTAAATAATTGAAGTATATTCCACAGTAATAAAATATTTCTTAAATTAATTGTTTTTATTAATTCTGCAAATATTATTTTGCATCAAAACATTTTTAAAATTTTTAAATCATTGATATTATAAAATCATTAGTCTCATGATGGTATTAATTGATTAAAATCAAATTTTGTGTTATTAACCCCCTTTCATTGAGTAATTCTTTTCAATGATCCTGTTTATCCGCTTTGTATACGAAACTTAAAAGTCACGATTCTTTCAACGCACAACTCAAGACTTATGATAATTTGCTATAAAATTTAATTCCTTTGTGGATTGAAAAATTTGTAAATTTAAGAAATCTTGAACGATGCAGTGGGTCTTCCAGAGTATCTACTCACAAGACATAATGTTTACTCCAAGAAAAATTTTCATACTGTCTGATAAAGGTAGACTTTGGTGAACAAAAATTTCAAAAATTGTATTCATATTGCTTGACTTTATCCCAATATATTTCAAATTTTTATTTTGTTAATTAGGTATGTACTGATATGGAAATGCTTCAGGTGAGTAAGAAAGTAACAAAATATTATGCAATTTTTTTCTAGGAATTATTATGAAAAAAAAGGAATTGTTATGTTGTAAATTATTCTAGAAAATGCTATGCTACTCGTGATTGGAAGCACCACAAAAAATTCTCTCTAGTGCCTAGGGCAGCATATTTAATATAAATGAATCCAGAAAAAAATTACTTGTACTAAATCTAGATCACTTTCAAATGAAAAATTTATGTTATCTAAAATGCTAAAGGTGTGGTACAATTTTTTTTACTGATTCAGAATCCTTTTTTCTAGTTAAAAATTATGAAAATCAAAGAAGAACATTAATTTTTTTCCATTGCTGACTCGTGTAATAGTTTTTAACTATTTCATTGTTTAATTTAAGATTCCGAAACTGAATTTATCTATTGATGCTACTTAGCATTTCAAATGTTTCCCATGTAGGTTTTGTAGCATGGGTTTTCATCTGTTTATCAAAAAGATTACTGACAATTGTTACCAGGATAAAAAAAAAAGTTTTGTTGTTAAATAAATGTACTGAAATCCCTACCAAAGAAGTGATTAATTGATTGATTTGTTCCTCTACCATCAGTTTTTTTCTTCTGGAAAATATTTTAACGGTTGTTGAAGTAGCACTAAAATTATTTTTTTTATTAAAACAATAGTTATGTCTGAAGAAAAATTCATAATTTTAATAAATCTATCAATAGCATGCAATCCTTTTGTGTGCAGCCAAACTCAAATTTATTTTTACCATGAAATCTGAATAGAAGCTGAATAATGGTAAATAAACTGGACTAACCGAAAGATCCAATTTTATATATTTCGTATTCCTTTTCGAAAATATGTCATACAATATTGTCAGATTCTCATAGAATTATCAGTTGTAACTTTAAACCGTAGGTACCAGTCTATAGTCCTATTGTGCAAAAAATAACTGTTGACTGACAAGCAAATCAAAGCAAACCAGTTGTAAGTTACTTTTGATAACATTCTAATAATTTATAGTGAGCAACAAAAAAATTTTTTTTTATAAAATCAAATTATAAAAATTTTATTGAAAATATGGCTACTTCTAAACATCATTAATTATTTTTATTATAAAATGGATTATGAGCATTAAATAAATTACGAATCCTCAACAAAAATAACCTTACTAAGTTTTTTCCACAAATCATAACAAATTAAAACATTAACATTAACGTATTGTAACTGCATTAAGTTAGGAGAAAAATGTCACTATTAGCCAAATTAAAGGTAATAGAGTAAAAAGTTTTGTCATGGAAGTTATCCATGACTTAAAAAATGAAAAGTTCTTGAATCCCTTTACCTTAGTTCAAAGACAGATAATTTCGACATTCGAAAATTTCGATTCCCTTTTGAAACGAAGAGTTAGGTTTTTATCGTTTCCTCCAACAACCGAAGAACAGCGCGTGACGTATGGAAAAACCTTCCACGTTTAAGCCCTTCAATTAAGGCGGAAACCATTTTCAACGCCTGCATGAACTGAGCGTAATTGCCTGCTGGAACCGCATGGCTTACATACATTTAGAGACAGTGTGTCTACTAGAGTCGAAGTCCACCACTTCAGAAACATGCAATTCTTCATTGTTTCCATCGAACTATAACGGTTTCAAGTAACAGGCTTGTGTATAAATTCATGCACAAGAAGTGTTTTCTTTTTGTTATTTCACTTTCTGTCTTCCGTCATGGTCTATGATCAGCATCTCAATACACCCAATTCAAGAACAAACCGATTTTGTTGATTCTGTCATCTGCTTCGATAAACAAGTTCGTTCCGAAGAACAATTGATTTAAAGGAACAATGGTTTCACACGTTTTATGGCTAATTCGCATTTCCAGCGAAAGCTGATTTCAGTCGAGCTAATCATTCGTCTCACAGATCTTGCCAGCATTTAAATCTCTGATACGTTAAGGTAAAAGCCTTATGAGACACAGACCATAGTTTAATCCTATTTAAATTGCAATTTAGAAGTAAATACAATTCAAGAATTAATCTTAATTTCATGGAAAATCTAAGGCAAACTCAATTAATACCAAAACAGGTAATTTTAACAGCCAATTGAAATAATAATAATGTATTACTTAGTTAAGGAAATAAAGTTCTGAAATTCAAACATTAATATGGGTTTTAACGACTTTATTGAAAGAGATTTACAGATAGTTTTATATCAATTTGATCCTATTGTATTGATACGCGATAAAATATGAAAAACTGAATATTCAATAAAGTAAATTATTATAACTAATCAATTGATAACTGTGATAATTTGACTCAACATAATCAAGCATTTGAACAGCTCTTATCTGAATAAAAAGTTTATGAGATTTAATTCTTGCTACTAATAACAAATAGATATATCGTTTTTATTTTCTGAATGGATATTACTCAAAATGAATTCTGAAAATATATCTCCAAGATATGAAAACATGCATGATAATCTATGAAAATATCCTCCAGAAAATAAATATGGATTAACTTTCTGAATCTTATTTTAGCTTTTAAGATCATTCCTTTCTGTTAATGTTACAGAAAATGCAAACAGCATATTTCAGAATAATTTTGATAGCTGTATAATGCTGAATAAACGTAATAGACACAGTCAATGATATTCAGATTTAATTCTTTGTTTGATAAAAAAAATACATATAAATATAAAAGACGAAAATAGGATAATTAAAAAATACAGTGTAAGCACATAAGAAATGATGCTCAAGGACTGGCTGACGGAATTGTTTTGCGACTGAATGGAAAAACATTGAAAGCTCACCGTACATTAGCATTAAAATATTACAAAATACAACAACTTTATAAAAGAAAAATTCATGTAGGGCTTGTTTTTGCCATTATGTTAATATTACAAATTGTTTAACTTGTAGAAAGAGATGAACTAGATGAGCAATTCTGGGATGGAAACAGCAGGATAACGAATAGATGAAACGATATATTTTTTCTAAGGAATAGGAAACATCAGTGAAAATTGCATCAGTCATACATACGCTCATTGTCACTGTTCATTTCAGAAGGTAAGCGAACACAATTATTAATTTAGATTCTAATATGTTTTTTGTTTGTAAAAAATGGAAACATTATCTTAAAGGTTATTCTTGAAATATGTTATATCTTTCTATGATCAATTTCTTTAAAATGTTGAAACTGAGAAAAACATTAAACACTGAAACTTATAAAAAAAATATAACAAGATTTTAAAATTGAAGGAAATATTAACTATTAATAAATTTTAATATTATTAATAATATTTAATGGCATATATTATACATTTTACATTAATTTAAATTAATCCTTGAGAAAAGTTTTCAGTTGACAAAATATGGATTGAATTACAGTTGCGAAAAAAGTAACTGTTATTACCAATTTCCTGCATATCAGACCGATTAACAATTCTTAAGCATTTATTTTCTAGGTTCAAATAAGGAAAATAGATTATTTTCTTAGTCTTTCTTATAAAAATCTCTATTTCCACGAACTCTTTCAATCAAGAATGAAGATCATTCTCAAGCACATGCACTTGTTAAAATATAACTCATTCAGTTACCTAAAACAATGATTCTCAACAACTGTACCGAGTCACTTTCGTGTGCTGCCAAATTTTGAAAATTCTTACAGTAAAAGTTATTATGCTTTTTCTATTACGAATAAAATAGTTAAAGCACTGTTGCTTTTGAAGCACATATTATATTATTTAGCATTAAATATTACTACCTTAAACTATATATATATTTTACACAACTCATTATCAGTAAGTAAGCAGCTTTTAAAGTTATTTTTTCCTTGCCAAATTTTAAATTCATTAAAAGTACACCGTGACAAAAAAAAAGAGTCTGAAAACTGATTTAAAGATTATATTTTCAAACAATTACCGTATCTTTCCCTCTCACAATAGACATATTAACTAATTATTATACGTTAATTATTTTTAAAATGATACTATTGAATGAAAAATGATGCATTTTAGAAACTGAAGCTAAATTGGTTGAATTTATTTCTGATCAGAATATATCTTATTCCTATTTAAAAATAGAGGAATATAATAACCACTATAATTGTGAATTATAAGCTTTGAACACCTAACTCATTATCAATTAAAATTCAATAAAAAAAAGAAAATTAAAAGAACAAATTAAATTTTCAATTAAAAAAAGAAAATTAAAAGAAGAAAAAAAATTCAATCAAAAGAAAAAATTTCAATTTAAAGAAGCTTTAAGCTAAAGGTTATTCCTTCATGTATTTAAATTTATTTTTTTTTGCAGCAAATATTAGAATGTATGGTTTTAAAAATTTAAATTATTTGCTGTAAAACACCAAATTGTATTTATTTAATCGGATAAAATATACAATTCATTAAAATTTGTATTATGCCCATTGAGTATTTTTCATTCCTGAATTTAAATACTAGATTAAAATTGGAAATGTTCTATAGAAATCAAGATACTTAGATGCCATTAAGACCAGATTCATACTCAAGTGTTAGTAAAAGCTAGAAACGCCTTTTTTTTCCTTTCCAAAATATCTTGCTGCGTTAATTTTTATGAAAATTTTATCATGCACGCAAAAATTTTAAACATTTTTTAAATTACTTTCAAAATTCCTGTTTTCTATTAAATCAGGTTTCCTTCAATATCATAGAGATGAACTCTATAATATCCCTTCGAACGATTCAACATGTAAAAGTAAAAAAGGAGACGTATAATAATAATGACGTAAAATAAACTATGCGCAGACAAGAAAATAAAATTAATTTTTGTTTTATTTATTTATTTATTTATTGACAATTTATTAAATATTTAATACTTCTCACCATTTTTCTCTGAAAACCTCATGAAGATTGCGCAACATAATTTGGCGATCTTCATAATACCTTCAAACTATAAATAGCCAATTTGTAGCTTCCTTAAATCATTTTACATAAAATTCAATTATGAAGATGATGCTACATATATAGATTATAAACTATTTAACATGGCGCATTTTCATATATCATGCGTTTAATTATTTATAAATATTCAAGCTTTTGCTTTGAGTTTGGGGAAAAGTGAGACGCTTTTACTGTATCTAATACTTTGTCATATATAAGTCAAGGATCAAAGTAAATTACTCTCTAACTATTCACACTCGTCACGTTTGATAGAACAAATCTGATTTGACAAGCGATAATTTTAGCTGTGAGATTTTTCTTGTCTAAATGTACGAGGAGTAACTTAGTCATCACCTGCCCTGAGATTGTATTTATCCGTCACATTTTGTGAGAGATTCACACAATGAAACTGAGTTTGCCACCACATGCCCATAAAGTCACCCACGTGCTGTTAACTTCCTTTGTTTCAAAGAAGAGACAAAGTAATGGCTTCTGAAGAAATTAGAGCAAGAATAACCATCGTCAGAAATGAAAGCAATGGGTGTGGTATTTCTTTTGTAACCCAGCTTTGTGTTTTTTTTTAATTTTATTTTTTTATTGCACCGTGTCTAATGTCATATTCACAAAGATACGCTTACCTTCACAGAAAAAATAAATATTACTAAGGAAAGTATCATGAACTTTGAAAGTAGATTGTTAAATGCTGTTATTTGACAAAATAATTAACCGAATAAAGTCATTAAACTTATTTGTCTCTGCTCCTGTCAACAATGAAAAAGGATCCGGACAGGGCAAAAACTTCTTTAGAGACTGCTTTGCTGCACAACAAATTTTCTATTTCATTTGCCAAATCATTCTATTCGATTGAGATTGAGAGCGTAAAATAAATTTTCTATTCGATTTGGCAGGGCCCTCTAATGTGGTGGTCGGGGGCAATTGCCCTGTTTGCCCCTTCCTTAGTCAAGCTCTGACCAGGATGTTATTTTATAATTTAATTATAACTGAGGTATTTCGATTAACTTTTACATAAACAATCAATTTAAAACGTATTATTTTTTATTAGTTATTTCTGTTGGAAATGAAAATTTATTTTTAAAACTGCTGTGGTAGGTGAAATTTAGTGTATTATAATGGTGACAACAGCAGTTTATCAAAGCTGGTCACTTACAAATTGATTTTGATTAGACAAACGTTAAATAGTATTAAAATTATTGCAAATACTGATTAGAATGCAACATGAATTTTTTTTTATTGAAACCTTGGAATGAAAAATTATCTCTGCTTGGCTGCTTATAGAAAAATTGTACAAATAGGAGTGTCGATTATTATTTTTTATATTTTTTCTTTTTCAGCGTTTATTGAAAATATAATTCCGCATTCATGTCCTTCACCTACTAGCAAATAATTTCATTCATCATTTTTTAAAGATATTTATGACAATACACAACATTAAAAATGACGTTTTATTGATGATTATGAAATAAAGACCATTAAGAAAAGTACGCACAATTAAAGAAGTCATGTTCTAAACATACAATTATTATTTGTTTTTACTTATTTTTTTACTAAACTGCTGCTTTTGATTAGCCTGCCCTGAACAATCACTGTATAATCTATGTATAGCTAAATCTTCATAGCTTATTGATGATATATATAAAAAAAAAGAAATATCTAAATAAGTATGGATAACTTTGATTTGGTTTTTATACTATACAGATACATCTTACAAAAGTTGAACAAATAAATAATTTTCAGATTTATTCATTCTCAATTTTGCTTGCTTTTCCAAGCCTTTTAACAACGTTTTTGGGGTGTGTGTGTGGAAATTATAATATTAGAATTTCTGATTTTGGCTGTTTTTAATGATCGATATATATTTCGCATGAAAAATTCGATATTCAAATAAAAATTTGAAAAATACAATTGAAAATACATATTTCCTTTTTGTGAATGTATAATAGTCTTAATATCTCAAAGTATAGAAAATATTCTATACTTTGATAATATTCAATCTTAACACATTTTAAATTTATACTTACATCACAATATTATAAATAGTGATTTCGTAATGTAAACAGAAAGTTTTAAATTATTTAATTAAATTTAAATTTTTTATTTAATTAATTTTAAACTTTAATTACATTTCTATTAAATTTAATTAATTTTTAAATCAGAAGTAACTAAATTTAATTAAATTTATTTTTTTTTAATTTTAAATTTGTCATTTAAATTTATTTTAAATATTAATAAAAATTTAAATATTTTTCTTTAAGAAAATTCTTTTAGTTAATATTATACTTTAAAGTATTTCATATTTTTTTTTTATCTAAATACGTATTCTTTATAAGAAATTGGTATTTCTTTTTTTATTCTTGTGCAAAAATGGACTATTCAGTTATAATTGCTGAATAATTGAACGTAACCAGTCAATATTGTATTTATACATCATGCATATGGAAACAAGCACAAAAATTAATGGTTTATAGATCTACTGAATGATCTGATTCCTAGTATCTGCTTTCGAAAAATATTCTATCAGAAATACAAGCATAAAAAAATTAATACATAGGTGGACAATAAGAGATGTTTCCAACTTATTTTTCTGTTAATTAGAGAAATTCTACTTATTTTTCTGTTAATTAGATAGTTTTACTACGAGAAGAAGACAATTGAGGCTGGAAAACGTGGCCATTATTTATATATTTTTTATACATTTTGCGACATTTTTTGAGACCCACAAAAATTGAATGCATAATGATAATTTTTTTTTTTTTTTTTTTTTTTTTTTTTAACTATAAGTCTAAATTTACATGTAATTCTATTTTCTTTTTCTCTTCATTTCAATATGCAAATGATTAATATTAATTCATCAAGGATTGCTGTGTACATTTCACAAGAAGAATTGTAACTCATGCTTATTTTCAATTTTCCTCTCGAAAGTAAGCAGACAATTTCGTCCGCGAGGATTCAATGACGCAATATGCAAATATCTAAACAGCCAACCACTTCATAATTTTAAATCATGCTAAAATGACGTGGTCGACATTTGAGCTGGTACTTTCTTCTCCAATTATTGGATTTTACAATACTCTTAACATGCATAGACCTTCAATATACAATCAAGTTGTTAGTTAGATGTAAATTTAACTCTTATTTAAGATTTTTTTCTAAATACTCTACGATTTGGTATTTATAAGTCTCCCTTTTAGCAACTTTCTGAAGTAATGGTTGATGATAATTTTAAGGAAATCAATTATTTTCAATGCAGTTAATTCAATTATTTTTATTCATTATTCAAGTTAGTACTTTTGGAATTTGGAAATTATATTTAGCAAAAAATAAAAAATATTTATAATCATTCTCTTTTGATCATGTGTTTTTTTAACAAATATAATTAATTTTTTTAATATGAATAACTTAAATTATTAAAAGTTTTCAATAAAACAGTTAACTCCAGGTGATAAATTTAAAATAATATTAAGGTAAATAAAATATAAAAATTGTAAACAAATAATTAAGATCTCTTGATTGTACATTATATCTATGCATATTATATTAATTTTGAGTAAATGATAAAAAAATATAAAAGTCATAATGAATTACGTTTACAAAATCATTGAACTGTTGGAAATTATTAAATTGGAATTTTATCCAATACATTCAAATGCTTTTAATTTCACAACAATAAATAGTTTCCTTGATTTTGAAAAAAATATCATCTCAATTAATTCAGTGATCCAAGGCAACTTTCAGATGATCAAGGTTAAGACATATAAATGAAATAAATAATCGTTTTCCACACATATGTCTACATGTCAAGCCTGAAGAATGTATGAATTTTGCCTTCTTAAATTTGTTTCTTGAAATTTTAAAATTGCCTATTTTTTACATATATTTTCTTAATGCTTTCTTTTTAATTCTTTTAACATCGAAAAATTTTCATAGAGAAAGGAAACTTAAGGAATGTTTTCCTGAAATGCACTTTGACTTCCAAAGTATTATTTGTGTGGAAACAGTATTTCTGTTAAAGTTTATATAGAGAGGATCGTGGTAGCCTGGTGGTTAAGGCATTTCTCTTCCGACCGGAAGGGCAGTGTTCGATTCCAATGCCACTGAAGACCCATCAAATACTTTCGATATACGTGCTCGTTACAACTGTGGAATAAAAAATCCTGAGTTCGGTCTTTGAGCATTTACCATGGGTGTAATGGTCTAGAGAAAATTTCCTTCCCTCCACATCAATGTCAAATTGAGAGAGTGGATTCTCTGGTGGTGCCATTTATCGGAGTAATCTTAGTACAAAGTCGTACTTTCACCTTCGTGGTGCTCTGGTTAAACGAAAGACGCATCCGACTGACATACAAATTCTTACAGCCGACGGCAAAGCGATCTTGTCTTGTCCAAGTGTCATAAGTAATAACAACATGTTTATAAAATGTTCTTCTGTATTTATTAATTTAAGACCTGATGTTGTTTTAATAGTCAACATCAGTGTGATCTTCATTTTAATAATCCTTAAGTTCAAATTTTACCTCAAATGTAAGCATTTGCGGGATTAGGACAACTTTTTTTTAACAACACTTCCAGGTTTAATTCAGTTTAATGTATTAAATAAGAAAATAAAGTGATAATTGTAATTGTTAATTACAATACAAAGTTACAGAGTTAATTATATTCAAGAACTGACTTAGTCTAATGGGGATGGGATAAAACCTGCGTTATGGTCCCTTCTCCGCTTCAAAAAAAATTAATTAAGAAAAAAGATAAATAAAGGAAAACATGCATAATTAGAAATTTAATGCAATAGAGGAAGATTATAAATAGCACTCAGTATAACTTTACTTTTACAATGACAATATTGTTCAGAAACAATTTTGCAAGATGAATCAATATTATGTTAAATTAGATCATATAATACTCTTACTCCTTATTTATATAATGATACTCACGTATTATTATAATATATTTCTTCCTATTTCTTTTTAATTTTTTTTTTAAATTTTACATTTTGCAAAACTATAAATTGCATCATCATGATCAATATTTTTGTGTTCATTTGATAAATTAATTACGAATCTTGCACAAAACTTTCGGATTTTACATTGTACTGATATTTTGCTTTAAAAAAAGTTCATGAAATAACGAAACGTAAAATTGTTGTTGTCTTATGCCAATCAAGCTAACATTATGGGCTGCGCTGCTCCACTTTTCAAAATGAACCATATTTTGGTGTAAAGTCCGACTTCCTCATTACACACACGCCAAAGGTACCCATTTATAGGGTGGGCACAACCATTCACACTAAGAAAGGTTACACCGTACATCCATGCCCGAACTGGGATTCGAACCTAGGACCTCCCTATCCGCACTTAAGCACTCTGACCACTAGACATGGTGGGTGGCGAAACGTAAAATAAATTGTTCTCACTTCTCTGATGTGTTGGCCCGGGACAATCCCCCCATGTCTGCAATGACTGAAATAGGGGATAGTTTTTCCTCCGTAGTATCAAAAGTTGGCATCATTATTTAATTTTTATTTTGTTTTTATTATAATGCAAAAGTGTTTTTTTCTATTTTACACACACACACATTCGTAATCTGTATAAATGTATGTAAGATTAAAAATTAACAAAAATGTGTATTAGATTAGAATAATTATGCTAGTTATTGGGCATTTTTATTTGATGATTATTTGGTGCCCTTTTTTTCTCTAAAGCGGCATATATAAAAGCCGCATAAGTTATATTTATTTTTTCTGAGCATCAAATCTATAAACCATGATAAAAAATATCTGCTTATTAAAAATCTATATATTAAGTTGCAATAAAGATAACTTGAATAATAAATTCCAGAAGATAATGTATTTAACTTAATACACATAATTCTCACTAGGGAATACGCTGTAAATTATAGTAATAAAAATGTAAAAAATCGCAAATATTTATTTTAAATTTATATTTTGTCGAATTGATATCCTTGTTTATAGTGTGTTTGTTTCGAATCAATATCACAATATTTTATATACTTGTTTTCTTGCTTGCCTTTACTTGTCGGGAGGCTAAAATTTATAGAATTTGAGTGAGTAGTAAGTATATAATTCAGATTAAAAATGATATAATAATATTTTAAAGTGATTGTTATGTTATATTTGGGACACAGATGCCGCATAATCAATGGTGCCAAATTCTGAAATTGGCGATTTTTTGGTGAATTTTCTTATGTATCTGGCAACCTCGTTTTTATTACGTCCTACATATGGAGACCTTTAAGAATTATGCAGAAAATTCTATTTTGGTAACCCTAGTATTTACATCATTGCACGCGTCCCGATACGCCATCTTGGCAACATTTCTTTATCGCCAAAAAATTCGAAATTTGGAATCATGGATTATACGGCACCTATGCGATATTTGGTCCTATAAAAGTTAATTAAAATGATCGACCATGATGAAAATTTTAAATAAGCGACAATTTCTTAAGACTGAATTATTTCTTATTTTGGCGTTTCAGTTTATTCGCGAATTCAAAAGTTCCTGAGTTCGACAATCAAAGAAACCGGCCTTCTGTGTTTTCTGAAATATTATTTTGGCTCTCTTTCTCTCTACCCTTTCACTCTCGAACTGTCTTTTTCCGCCAGCCTTGACTCTTAACCAGAGTCTCAAATATCGTGTAATAATATCCTGTCGTTGACCTCGATTAAGTCGTCAGGGATTGAAAAGGAGTTCGGAATTACTTCATTTTTCTCTTCAAATTAATGGATTTGTGTGAGAAGTGGCGCTAAAAGACCAGAGGCTTGAACAATGAGAGGACATTTGGAAAGGTTTTTAAATAGGTCTGCGGCCGTGAGAGCAACTTTCGAAACTTTCTTTTCCGGCAAGGATTAGATTGTTCGATTAAAAAAAGGACCCTATTTTGCAATGTTTTCCTGACTTTGACTGCTAAAATTAAAGAAAATTTTTTGACACAATGACAATACTTAATAAGACTGTTGCTTTGATCTTTACGGTTTTGTCGGTATCTTTCCAGATTAAATGCCCCGTTATTCTTACATATATTTCTACGAAATATTTAAAGGTTGAGATTTAATATGTGACAGACATTATAAACAGAAAACAAGTAAATTGCTGCAGCAAGGCATCCCGATTTTGGACCACAAAGACTATCAAGTTGAAAAACCCCATGCATATTAAAGTTTCATTGAATTTAACATCCGTCCATTGACCCCGAGGTTTTGATTAGAAAGTTACTAATTCAAGGGCTGATCATTTCAAGCAGTTCAACTCAAAACCATGAAGGTTGAAATTCTTACGATTTTAGTTAGTAAGAAAAAAATTGGAAATGTTTACGAACACAAATGAATGAAATCTCACAAACTTATTTTTTATTAAAATAACTTGTTAGCTAAAGGCAAAATTTTATAGCATCGTAACTAAAGGCAATTTTCAAGTATTTTCCACTTTATTCGATTCGTTTTTCCCTCCTAAGTACATAAGAGTTTATTTGGTGGTTCAAAATAGCATTTTGGACAGAGCCAAATAAATAGCAAATGATTTTCAAGTATAATTATGCACAATCAAAAGTTATGCACATTTTTCATAGGAAAACATGAGTCACTAGTTACATTACATAATTAATGTGGCTATACTGATATTATGTACAGTTTTCATAAAATATTTCCTTATTAAAAATATGCAACAAATAAAAATATTTATTCGAAATATCATATTTATGATCAATCATATGTAAGAATTTTATCAATACAAGATTGATTTACTTATTCAAGATTAAAACAAAATAAGGAATTCTGCAAATTATATATTTTATTAAAAATTAAATGATGCGCATAAAACATTGTGTTGATTGAAAACACGGAAATTTTATGTAAAAAATTAAAGCACTCAGTAAGTTCGATAGCATAAAACTGAAAAATCAAAAAATGAGGATTATCTCTTGTTATTATCATGAACCATATTTTGAAAATGAAATACATTGTTACATATAGAAAAAATTAAAAAGGTGATATAAACGAAGATTTCGGCTTTATTAAGTAAGGCGTCTTTGGTACTAAATTGTAGCTTTGAGAAGACAATTGAGAGGATAGAAAACGTGGCAGTGCCTATGTTTTCCAGCAGACCTTTTGATATCCACGAAAATTGAATGCATAAATAAAAGTATTTTTTACCACAAGTCTATACTCGCGTGCAATTCAAATTTCTTTTCATTTCAATATGCAAAGAATTAATACTAATTCATCAAGGATTACTGTGTATTTCACAAGATGAATCGTAACTAATATTTATTTTCAGTTTTAATCAAGAAAGTTATCAGACAATGTCGTCCGTGAGAATCCAATGACGTCACAATGCCAAATATCTAATTGATCTTCGACTTCGGAAACTATTAGCCATACAGAAAATGAAGTTGCAGTTTCTGAATTATAAATATAATTTAATACACTGTGAAATGTGTTAATGTTGATTTTACCAGGAAACTTTATAATATTTACAGCTAAAATAAATTTTACAGAAAAATCTCAGAATTTTATTAGTATTTTCGAATTATCCTCCGCAAAGATATCATAACAGATTGTGATATCAAAAATTCCTTTTGATAGCTTCATTCAACTTTATGCCATTTTCTAGTTGCTTGCTGTTTTTTTCAATGATGTGAATCTGTTAACGGCTTGAATTATTGAGAATATTTAATTCTCTCAGTTAGAGCATTATCATATATTGTTTCAGTGAATTATAAAATTTACACAATTAGAGCAGTTTAGTTATAGTTTCACTTATGAAAGAACTCTTGATTTATTTATAGAACTCTTGATTAAATAATCCGATAAAATATTATTTAACCGAGATCGATTTCCTTGTAGTAAGTTGAAACTCTCCATTAAAATAATATTCAAAATGCTAGTGAATTCAGTTACTCGTTCTAAATTTAGTTTCAGAATGCTAGTATTCTATTAAATTATCAGTAGTAATTATTTAATGAAACATTACAAAACCATATTTTCACAATAGTTTTCAGATTTTCTAATATTTAATCTGTTAATATAAACAGGGAATTTAAAATATTCAAATACTGAGTTTTTATTTTCAATAAAGAAACTCTCCAAAGCTTATTCTAAAAATATTTATTTGTCATGAAAATAACAATTTTCATATAAAAGATAATTAATAAGATAGATCTCACAGCTTTTTTCGTACATATATTTCGACATTTTTGTTTTATGAATTTCAATAAGCAATATTTTATTTCAATTTTTTTTAATTGCATTATATTTCAAAATATTTATACACATTATTGCATGCTTTCAAGTCAAAATTATGAAAAAGGTTGTCAATAGAAATATAATAAATACTTAATTTTAAAGTTTTTAATCTTAATATTCGGAATAAAAAAAATCATCGCTTTAAAATTGGCTTTTGGTATCAAAAATAATATACTCGTATGTGTGAATGTGTTAACGCCTTTATACCAACATTTATAATATACACAAAAATGGTGACAAGATATTAAAGAACTAGAGAATTTTTAACTATCAGCGGCTAGAACGCGAAAATAGCTTTTCCACTTCTAGCTAGTTTATTTCAAACGAGAAAAAATGAAAATGCTTCTTTTTACATCTGAAATGGCAGTTAACTAGTGCTATAGATTTGATGGGAATGTGAAGAAATTATGCACTATTCTTATATTATTATCGATTCTTACTATTATACAATGTAAAAGGAAGGCGTTATGTTTTCTGTGTAATGTAATTTGGTCTTTCTAATTTGAAACAAATGCCGACCGATGGCTGAGTGGTTAGGGTTCCTGACTCCTGACCTGTGGTTCCTGGGTTCAAATCTCGCTTCCGGCAATGGATGTTACTTTGCTTCTCTGTCCTTTTTTCTGTGATGATGTATGAAAATGGCCAATCCTATAAACGGGTTTGTGGTGGTATGGAACGGACAACGCTACTCTCTTCCGTGACTTGGTTCACAGGTGCCCGCTGGGTAACGACAAATGAATCTTGTTTCATGCCTTGTTGTGGCATGGTATTAGTCACCCAAGTGCCATCTGTTGGAAAAAAAACTTTGAAAAATAGTAAGAAGTAATGTTATTTATTAGGAAAAAAAACCTTCTAATTGGCGATTTTTTTTAAAGCATTTGAGATTAGTTTTGGATCAGGAAAATATTTAATTTATTCTTCCATAAATGTGTTTCAAAAAATATTTCAACCAAGATTAAATAAATTGATTCAAAATGTAAACAAAGAGGGCGCTTAAACTCTAAGATTTGATTTCAGATATTTTTAGAAAAATTGTCATGAGTACTTTTTCTTTATTTAGGTAATTTGTTCACAATATACAAATATCAAGGACTCAGCAGAATAAATGTAGGTTTAAACTAATTATCTACGAAATAATTATATGACTTATAAACTAATTTTTTTATTATGAAAATATTTTGAGTCCACAAAATTTTTTAAAAATAGAAAAAAAAACAGTTTTTTTAAAAATAAAGCATTTTTATTAGCAAAAATTTAGCTTGCTTTTTATGAACATTCAGTTTTTTTTAAAGTACCATTAGCAGATTTTACAGTAAGAAAGTAAAAATTTTGCTATTGAAAATATATAGATTTTTCGTAGAATAAGATATGATACTTTATATATCAACCACATGAATATTTAATAATATTCAGTTGTTTTTTTAATTAACTATATTTCATGGCATTGCAGCTTCAATACATCATAAATATACAAATTAAAATTATTATAAATGATTGTAAAATTTGAAATAGCAATAACAGATCTTGGAATGCAAAACAAATTGCATAATAAGAGAGAATAAAAAGATAAATTGCATGAGCAACAAATTTCACTTTACGAAACCAAATATTACGGTAATTTTTTTTTATATTAAGT
Source organism: Latrodectus elegans (assembly GCA_030067965.1). Taxonomy (NCBI): domain Eukaryota; kingdom Metazoa; phylum Arthropoda; class Arachnida; order Araneae; family Theridiidae; genus Latrodectus; species Latrodectus elegans. The sequence goes on from CM057819.1 coordinate 46,428,207, forward strand.
GAAAAATAATAAATGAATGATTACTAAATATGCATAAAAATATGCATAATAATCCAAATGAACGACCGTTAGGATCGAGCAATTTAAAATTTTTCTATGTGAAGTGAATTAAAAATATATTCTTCTGTGCATAATTTAACGAATAGAAGTCTTTAACTATCTTAAAGAGTTTATTCACCAATTTTTATTCAACAAAAAATGATTTGATTAACAATAACTTAAAAGTAAATTATTTATTTTCAAATACTTGTAAATGTACTTAATCTAAATTTTTTTTACAGTTTTACACTAAACTAAGAAAGAGAAATTAATTAATTAAATTAACTATATAAATTTAGCTTCTGAGAAAAATAATCTTAATCCCTATATGCAAATTATTTTTAGGAATAACCAAAAGTTGACTTCGCAATACTTTATTTTCTTCTAGGAATTGTAGTACTCACAATAAAAACAAAAAACAAATATTTACCAGAACTGATTTTAATGTGGCCACCGCCATCAATTAAAAAATTCGCTAGTCATTTAAATATTTAGGAATTTTTAATTACAATGTTTGCCTTTGATTTTTATTTTAATTTAACTCAATATACATAAAAGTAACTATCTTTAAGTAACAATGTCCAAAAGGAAATATATGTTTGCAAACTTTCAACATGAAGATGATATTAATGTCATCTATTCATTATAAGTTTACATATGTGCTTTCAAATACTAATTATTGCATTCCGGATAATTCCTTTGATGCTCACGAACAATAAATTTTATCATTATTTAATTAATACAAAAAGATTTTTTAGTGTTCGCATTATTTGTGTATATACAACTATCGACTGAAAATTACACCATTGAACAAACATGGAAAAGTGTTGAAAGGAAATAATTAAATGCTGTAGCTGAAAATTTTCAGAAATTTTTATTTTTATAAGTTAATTTTCTGACGTTAACTTACGAAGAAATCATCAGACGATGAAACCAATATGAGAGAAAGTTGTATTTTGTTTTGAAGGGATCAGAAAGTCGAAAAATGATTGAAACTCTTTTTTAAATTAAAAGAGAAAGTAGCCTTATACGAGGGTCACTCTGAAATTTTTGAGTTACAACTAGGTTTTAAAAGTTATACATACAAAATTTTAGGTGTATTCAAAGTAGTCTCCTCCAGCATCAATGCACTTTTGCAAGACGAATTTTCCACAGATTAAATGACTCAAGCCATTCATTTCTTGGAATGGATGAAAAATGCATTTATAGCCACATCAATCTTTTCTTATGAGTGAAAACGACATCCACGTAAGTTCTTTTTTAGATTAAAGGATAACCAAAAGTCTCATATAGCTAGATCAGGTGAATACGGCGAATGTTCGATCATTTTAATACTTTGTTTGTGTTTAAGAAACTCAACTGTGAATCCGGCTGTAAATGAAGATGCATTGTCATTGTGAAGCATTAGTCCCCTAACATTCAGTTCTTGTAGAATTTCTGGAAGACATTTAGTGATATACAAGTTTGCTGTTACTGTCTTCTGCCCTTCCAACTTGATGACTTTGACCAATCCCGTACTTCTGAAGAAAACAGCATTCATCACTTTTCCAGTGCGCGTTGTTTTTTCACCATTGTCGGCATGGGATCATCATCAAAGACCCATACTTTGCTTTCTTGACGTGATGGAACGTCAAAAAACGGTATGTATGTTTCGTCACCTGTTACAATTTCAGAAAAGATGCGGTGGCCACCCTCATTTCGCAATTTAAGAGTTTCTTTACTGATTCTGACACTCTCTTCTTTTTGGTGCTCAGTTAGATTATGGGAAACCCAACGGCAAACTACTTTTTTCATATGTAATTCTTCATGAATGACTTTGTGTATGGCTGCGGATCCAATGATGAGTTCCTTCTATATCATTTGATAGGTTATCATCCATTAACATTTTTCGTTTGGCAGACACATTATCCGGGATTACTGCCGACGGTGGCCTTCCTGTGTGTTCTTCATCCTGAAGAAGATTGCGACCTCTTCTAAATTCTATAAACTATCTTAATACATTAGCACGAGCTGGAGATTCATCACCAAATGCTAATTGCAACCGTTGAACGCATTCTTCTTGATTTAATCCTGCTTTAAAATCGTAGAAAATCATAGCGCAAAAATGTTCTCGCTTCAATTTCATTTTCTCTTCTGTTTAAAATTTATTCTACGCTAACAAGTTGAAGTAAGTTAGTAAAAAATCGTCTTTTGTGTTAAAATACTTTGTATTTTAAATTTAAACCGTTATTTTTATTTTGTAATTTCTCGTCTGAACGTGTCTCAAAAATTTCAGAGTAACCCTCGTATTTAATAATATTCTATACATGTTGTATAGAAAACACACAGTTTTATTAGCAATCGAAAAACTATTTTTAAATTGGTAATACTGATTTATCTTTTGAGTATGTGATATTTCTATGGATCTATAAAATGTTTTTTTATTTCTTAAAAGAGTCTTTGAATGAGAATTCAAACAAATTTAACCAAAGGAAATTAATCTGAAATAATTACCATAGATACCTCTAAATGTCACAGTTGTTGATTAGACTTGTATTATCGAACATTATAAACTTTACCACGAATTATAAAAGGGAGAGTTCGTTTAGCATCTTTGTCATCGGCTAAATTTCTGTGTACTAATAAAACTATATATCTGTGTGCATATACTACACTCAGAAATATAGTTTTATATTAAAATATAATTTCTAAATATATTATTTAGGACTTTGTATTTCGTTGATAAATACAATTTCTATATATCTAAGTGATTTATTTTAGGTTTTGCAGGATTTTAAGCAAAAAAAAAGGTTTCTTTTGCACTCTGAAAATAATACTTCTGCAATAGTTATATTAATTACCGCTAGATGTCATTGCTGTCGGCTGGATATACGCAAGCAGATGTTATGCATTTAAAATCATAAAAAATTAGATTCAGAATAAAATGGAATATTTATTCATATCTTTATCTTATAATTGCAAAGCCAACCAATTGCCCAAAATGCTGTTATTTCTTTTGGAAGAACAAGCATCATTCACCTTTTTTTTTTGTTATATTTTCAATGTTTATAAGTCAAAACATAGCGATTTTAATTTTATAGTGCGAAGAGAATGATTACATACGCAGCAAAATAATTTTTAATTCGTTTCTTTCTTCAGTTCACTTCAAGAGTCCTAAGAATATCATGCTGATAAGCACCTGCCTCATTAACATTTAAAGAGCCTCTATCTTCTTACCCACCTGCTTTTTCTATTCGCGAATACCGTGACAATAATTCCGTCTCCTTTTTCTTTTTCCTGTTGAAGTGACTACGGTAAGGAACGTGAGAAGAGATCCCTTTTCGCATGTCTCGTGATAAACATTTTAAAAAAGAGGAAAATTGTCTCTTTTTAAGGACCGCCAAGGACTCGAGTTTGTGGAAGAAGCAAGGGCATATTCGTATAAGAATAAGAATATCGTCTGAAGGACAAATTATTTCTTTCTCAATTCCACATACCAAATTCTAAATTCAAAACGATAATAATAAAGAAAAAAATATTTTGCTGATTCATTTTAGCAACAAAAGCCTGAATGTATAAAATATACAGAAATAATGTATATTATACGCATGACTTGGTGAAATGCTTTAGAACAGCAAGAAAAGAAATTTCTTTGGTGATTAAATAAGCACGTGCATCACATTACAATTTTTTTTTAATTTCCTTTTATCTGATATGAAGAGTTGTTAAATAAGATTTATTAAAAAAAATTTATCCTATTTCATCAGGTTCAAATCATCTCGAGTATTCTAAGTCAATTATAGAGAAAAAGAAAATCTCACTTAACTTCAGAACATAATGGAGTCACATGAAATAATTGTATTCAACAGGTTTATAACTACCTCTCATACCTATTATATATATATATATATATATATATATATATATATATATATATATATATATATATATATATATATATATATATATATATATATATATATATATATTCCTATTTACTCCTTTTATAATTGATGTTTTAATGTGCTACGAAAGAAGTACAACAATAATTTAATAAATTAATAACAAAATTTGTAGAAAAATTAAAGAATAAGGAAAACATATTTTATAGTTCCATATTCATATCAAATGTCTTACTTTATAGCTGAGCTCTATTTTCGTTTTATTTCAAGCTTCTCTTTTCTAGATTAATTAATTAGATAAGAAATTATTTTAAAAAATTTACATTTTTCATTAAGTATACAATTTTTTATTAGTATATATAACAGCAATGAAGTCATGATATTGTAGATTATATCAGTTGGTTAACACATTATATACTTTAAAATCAAACACACTGGGTGATGTTAAACCCTGATCACGTGGTATAGTTGACATAAAAGCTGAAACTCTCCGTTGTAAATACATTATATTACAGAGAGGATATTATACAACAAATAAATTTTAGCTTGCATTAAAACTTTCGGTCGGTCAGTTAATCTTTAATTAAATCAGGCTATATCAAATGAGATCGATTCCTCTGTCGATAGGATTTCAGCTGACAGAAACTATGAATTCTACACAAATGGAAGTAAGTGCTCATTCTGCCAAGCAGTTTGAGGTATGACTTTATTTTCAACCGGAACCAACGTCAAGACATTATGCCAATTAATTGACTATACAGTAGGCTGATACCAAGGAAGCATCTGAAGCAACAATTCTTCAACACAGAATTCTTGCTGGCACTAATAAGTGGTAAAGGAGGAGATAGCAAAGCCTGTCAGTCACTTGAGATCACTGTGGTTTTAGAATCATCCATAAAGATGAGTAAATTGTTCCAGCATTTGCAAACCCTCCCTTAGAAAGCAACTGTGGTTGCATGTTAAGCAGAATCGTGTATATTTTGCAGCTTTCACATGGTAATATCAATAAAATCGAGTGATATATGTTTCGGAATGTTTTTATAAGATCTGTTTATACTAAGGGACATAAGGATTTGGCATTTTGTTTAAATTTTGCCCATTCTATAGATAAATGGGTATATACTTAAAGCATATTTTATTTATTTTTTAATGATGTACCCAGCTTTTAACAGTTATCTAGTTTGAAATTTCATTTTCTTTTTATCGAAGAAATCTCCTTCCCTCCATCTCCCATTTTATGTTTCTTGAAATACATGTGAGACTGCTATTTACATTTTATACATATTTTAACAGGATTTGGGAAGTCAGTTTTAGTTAGAATTCCGCTACAGCTTAGAACCAAACGATCTAAATAATTTAAAAAGTCGCATTAATTGGTTGAATTAAATTTTTAGAGGACAAATCAGATCAATGTAGATCTCTGACAGAAACGAAGGAACAGACGTCTTGAGAAAAAGTATTAAACGTACAATAAAAATTGTTAATTAAATTTTTAGAGGACAAATCAGATCAATGTAGATCTCTGACAGAAACGAAGGAACAGACGTCTTGAGAAAAAGTATTAAACGTACAATAAAAATTGTTAATTAAATTTTTAGAGGACAAATCAGATCAATGTAGATCTCTGACAGAAACGAAGGAACAGACGTCTTGAGAAAAAGTATTAAACGTACAATAAAAATTGTTAATTAAATTTTTAGAGGACAAATCAGATCAATGTAGATCTCTGACAGAAACGAAGGAACAGACGTCTTGAGAAAAAGTATTACACGTACAATAAAAATTGTTATCTTTCTAAATCTGGAAGTATTAAAGGATGATCGTAACTGTATTGAAATACAAGGAAATGTTAATGAATGCAGTTATTTTGTTCCTCCAATTAATTCCTTTTTAATGTAAGATATTAGAAATTGGATCTCAAATATCCACGGAATAGTTTTTTCAATTTATTTCTCTCCCTATTTGTCCTCATAAAAAGATTATAATGCAATACTTTTTTTAAGAAACAGTTTCAATCTTCACTAAAGTTAGTTGCTAGAAGAATTAAATTCATAAAAAAAGTTTTTCGTTGTTTGAGTCTCAGTATAGGACAGAGAAATATATCTAAGATTAAATACTAGAAACTAATTGATAGGTCGTAAAAAGTATTGCTCATATAAATATGAACTTCCATTTTGCATAATATTTCATATTATAATTGCTACTTTTAGATCATATAAAATAATTTCTTTTAGTGAAACAAGAGCCTAAAAAATATAGTTATTCCTTAAACTTTTTCATTTACATTTAAATAAAATTATTCTACAAACAGAGAAATGGAGGTAAAGGCGAAGAGAAAAAGAAAGTACAAGCTTTGGCCAAATATTTATTGCATTCCTTTCATATTAAATTCCACTTTTTTAATTCTTTCACATTGTTTTGGTCTAAATATTAAAAAAAAAATTAGATGAATCTTTTTCTCCTGAAATGGTTATTAACATTTTGGCTAGAAAAACTCCAAAATTTAAAGAATACCAAATTTTAAAATATTTTGAATTTTGAGAATCTTTTGACTTTTTACATAATCACAATAGTAATAAAAAATTATGCAAAATTCTCAATTTAATTTTTGAATGGTAAAACAAATATAAATACTCAATATTTGAAAATATTACAAAATTTGTGATGGGAATCAATGAAGATAAAAATTAAATTTTAAACTTAAGATTATATGGGTACTTGATTAAGGGACTGATGAAATACTTCATTTTAAAAAGGTATTTACAACACATTTTTCTAAAAATTATATGGTCTTTTTAATTTAAAATTATGTAATTTAGCGATTATAATAAATTACATAATTTATTATCACAAATTGAGGACATTTATATTGGGATACAATATTGTGATGGTACTATAATTATTATGTAATAAAATTTATTTAAAAATTTAAAGTGTGTTACTTATTATGAAAACTTTACTTTTTTATTATATCATTGTGTGAAAATTACTTGCAATTATTTTTTATTTTCTAAGCTTATTGTAAATACTTAATAAAAATCTTTATTGGATTCGTTGTATATTATTAAGATTACCTTTAAAAACTTAAATTAAAATCTTTTAGATTTCTGTAAAAATATTTAAGAATAAAAATTTAGAAGGAAATAAAAGAAATAATTTAAAAACTGATTAGGGGTGAAAAAAACTTACACTTTTTCGCAAAAAAATCCTAAAATGAAATATGAAAAAAGTGGAATAATTCCTGGAAACGGTGTAAGCAATTCTTTTAAATGAAAAGTACAGACACTATCAATTTGTGATTCATTTTTTTTCCCCGAAGTGATAATCTTTAGTTCAATAGCTGGTTTATAAAATCGTTTCAAAGTTAGTTTGTGTGAATAAATATCTTACAAAAACACTTTGATATCCTTTTATAGATACTGTATTAATAAATTTAATGAACTCATTTGTGATAATATATAAAAGAGAAATACTCGCCTATAAATTGCTAATACCAAAACTTAGCAATGCTACCGATAACAATTCAATGTTCTGCGTGACTTTGAAAATAATCGATCACGCATAACATATTCTTTCCTATGTGAACGTGTTATTCTTCATTCCGATTCTCTTCTGCTTACATAATGAAAAATAATTGATGGTATTCTTCAGGCGGAAAAAGCGCGCACAACTTTCAAATTTCAAAGTAATGAAGATTAAAAAGATTCTATGAAAGTAATTTTATTCTTTGAAGCAGTGAAATATATAGCACGTTTTGTGTTATGTATTTCTTGATAAGATCTAGATCACTGTTTCTGGGTCCCACCCAGATTTAAAATCTTCACGAATCATACTCACGAATTTGCTAAAGCTGTTTAAAAAAAATTGTTAAGACTATGTAATAATAGCTTCACTTTATGATTCAAAAAGACATGTATATTTGTCTTTTGTATTGTAGTGTGAAAAACAAATATGCATATCTTTGTGGTTTCCAAAGCCCAGCAACTAAGTACTTGCAGTATTTTTGATGTAGTTTAGTTATAGTTATCGTATTACGTTATATGTTCAGATATTAGAGTGTTTTCGCACATACATTATTTATGGTAAATCCATCTTGCATCTGAACATATTAATATTACATTAATATTTGGAAATGTATTACACAATCCAAAAAAAATCGAAAATTCTAAAAGATTTATATTTTACTTGATTTGGCTAGTTTGTCGCTCAATGATCATTATCTACACATGAGAATGCTACGTGGAAGGAACTTAAAAATTCCATTTTCCTAAAAAGTGACCCAAGCCACAATTCTTACTATCACATTTTCATAATTACAAATTTAATGAGAACGAAATCAAAAGAATAAAATCCTAAAGCGCTTAACCCAAAAATAATCTAATAATTAACAAGTAGCACAATTAATTTGTAAAAAACAAATGTTTTCTAGAACAAAGAGGAAGGCTTTGACCGCACAATAGCAACAGAACAAAACAGTAAATCGCTTCGGCTTCATTAAATCTTGTGAAGAGAAAAAATAATATTTACTCATCCACACTCAAAAAAAGACGCAATGGAGAATACTTGCTTTTTTATTTTAGCTTTTTACAAGAACATTTTATAGAATACACAATATTGAAATTTTTTGCTGCGAAAATACATGTACAGCAATATTCAGATTTCATTTTAGAAGCATAATTCAGGGCAAAACGGTTCAGGGATCTCTGTAAAATTAAAAAGAATAAAAACAAAACAAAATAAAACTAAAAAATGAATAAATAAAATAAAAGGGAAAAATTACCGAGACGATGATATCGCCAAAATCAGTTTTTAAAAAAAAAGCCGGGATGAGCAAAATTCCAACATCTCAATGTTGAATCCAACACCAGACTACTGAAAATTCGAAGAAAACAACTCTAAAAAAACTTTGTGTTGCCAAAAAAAAAAAAAAAAAAGACTTCAAGAAACAAAACTTTTAATAAATCATTTTCACCATCAGATGACATATACAAATTCAAATTGTCCTGCTGGCAGCTCGGCAAATAATGTTTCATGTGCAAACACACAAAATAGGTAGATTCCGGATTGATGTTCGACAAATTAAATGCCCAAGTTCATCGAATGAAAGTAGCGTAAAAAATTAATTTTCAAAGATGTATCATTAGAATATTTCCCTGTCAGTGTTTTTCATTATTTTACTGATCGAAATTAGTTCCTTTTTAATCTACTGAAGGTCAACCTGAAGAAATTTTGCAGAATGTATTAATTGACTAGCACTATTTAAACATCAAGTGCTTTTACATTCTTCGTTTGATATGTTAATTTCATTTATAATAATAATTTCGAAGTTATAATTAAAAAAAAATTCCTAGTAAAATATTTTGAATTTATTTCATTGAGAGAAATAAAATATTAATAATTTCAATCATAAAATTTTTGCGACGCCAATGGCAACTCGTATTTTGCTAATGTATATACAGTGTCTCACAAAAGTGATGGGACACTTGTGCTCTTTACAAAAGGAAACTGCAATAAAATTAATTAAAAATACATGTACAAATTTTTTGACTGTGTTTCATTCTGTGATTGTGTTTCATTCTTAAATTTAGTAACAATTATTACATAACAAACATTTTGTCAAAATATTAAAATATTAATTAAATAAGAATACAATTGCTTAGAACGGAGCAAAAAATAGCTCACATAAGTGATGGGACACCATTAGATATGCAACAAAAATAGTCTGAAATAAGTAATGAAAATATTTTTGGGTGTTTTATTTTTACTTAAAAGCAAGTGGCAATAATATATAAAATCGTCTCCAGTATTTCTCTCCAGATTGTTTTGGAATTTTTGTGTTTTTTAGCTTTATTCAGCAATGAATGCTAAACGAAAAGAAACTACGCCTGAAATTCGAAAATTAATTATTAATTTGCATATTGAAAGTGGAAAATTTATTAGAGAAACTGCTGAAACAGTAAACTTAAGTCATTCAACAGTTTTCAGTATCATTAAACGACACAAAAAGAACCATATGATTCAGGATAAAAGAAGACATGGCCGACCATCAAAGTTATCCAATGGGATAAAGCGAATTGTCGTTCGAATTATTAGAAAAAAATCCAAATATGAGTGCCCCTAAAATTGCTGCTGATTTACAAGCATTATATGATGTAATTGTTAATCCTGAGACTATTAGAAGAGTAATTTGATCAGCTAGATATCACGGTAGAGTAGCCAGGAAAAAATTCTTCGTAAGTGAAAAGAAGAGAAAAGTCAGATTGATTTTCGCAAAATCCAACCTAAAAATGAATTCTGATTACTGGAATAAAGTTTTTGCTGATGAAAGTAAATTTAATATATTTGGTCCTGACGGTGTAGAATCTTGGTGAGGAGAAAACAAAGGGAAGAATTTCGTAAACAGAACTCTTGATGTCAACAGTAAAACATGGTGGAGGAGTTATGGTATGGGGGTGTATGTCGTCCACTGGAGTTGGTAATCTTTTTTTTTTATTGACAGTAAAATGGATCAGTACAAGTATACTGACATTCTAAAGCAAAATAATTTAAAATCTTCAGCACGAAAATTGAACCTTCATAACGATTTTAAATTTTACCAGGACAACGGCCCCAAGCACACTACTTTAAACGTTAGACTCTGGCTGCAGTATAACTGTTCTGAAATAATAAAAATACCACCACAATCTTTTAACTGTTGTTACTTATGACATTTGGACAAGTCAAGCTCGCTATGCCGTTGACTGTGTGAAATTAAGTCAACAGGGTGTGTTTTTCGTTTAACTAGAGCACCACGAAGGTGAAAGTACATTTTTGCTCTAAGACTTCTCCAATAGACGACACCACCACAAGATTCATAATTCTTAATTTTGACATTGATTTGGAAGGAGGGGAAAATTTTTTTTCCACACTATTGCATCCATGGTAATTGCTCAACGACCGATCACAGAACTTTCGATTCCACAAATTTAACAAGCACATATATCGCATGTACTCGGTGGATACTTAGGGTCATTGGGAATCAAAATCCACCCTTCCGGACAGAAGGCTGATGCCCTAACCACTAGGCTACCATGGTCCTCAAAATTTAATCTTTCTACTTCGACTTTTTTTAAAGGGATTTTTGATTTCACACATTGATTCATGGTTAATTCCCAACAATTAGACGCATCAAAGTTTCAAAATATATCAAATAATAGAATTAGTTACCTCTCTTATTTTCGACATCTCTTGACAATTCGTCTCATGTCAAAGGGAAAAGACCTTATGAATATTTTACGAATAAAGATCTTCTCACTTCTGTTTTCTTTTCAACATACCTTCAGTTGGGAGTCGTCGGCCTACATACTTAATGTCATATCTATGTCTCTGAATTCATAAAGGAAGGTGAAGTAAGATCAATTTGGAATCTCTAACAGAGTTCCTGCGTAATTCGAAGTCACCAACAGTTCATAAACAAATAAACTGTCGCTTTTTGATACGTTACAACTAGATAGCAAATTCTGACAGAAACATCAAATCAATGAAATAGGGAAGACAAATAGTTATATTTTAAAATTTTGAGAAAACTACTTAAATATGAAACATAACTTTATAACATTCTTTAGTGCTTTATAACATTCTTTAGTGCTTTCTGTCTTTACATAAACATCTTGCTTATTAACTATTTTAAATGAATCTGATATTCACTTCTTTGATTTTTCAGTCATAAAATAGATTTCTTCATTTACCAAATATCTAATCAGAGAAAATCTATCGAAGATAAGCTACCGTATATGTGATGAAATAGTTCAGTATAACGAAACATTTTAAATCTTTTGATTTGTTCAAAATAATATCAAATTTGATAGAAGTTGATATATTTATGTATCAATTTTTAATAAAACAGAGTAATAACTATTTAAGAATAAATGCAATGCTTGATAATTTCAATAAAATCATTATTCTGCAAAGCATATATTTAATGTAATTTTTCTACGCGAAAAATGTAAAATGTAAGAATATGATCGTATTCACAAAAAGAAGCTTAAGCGAAAATATTAAACTGTTCAATATATATATATACTGTGCTGTTTCACATTTTTAATGTGTTTTAAGAAAGAATGTTGAATTTCAAAGTATTACACTTAAAATATTTACATGAATTATATGAAAAGCGTGACTGTTGTCTGACTCAGGAAATATTTTTATTTTAATCAAAATTAACTTGTGCAAAGTGATTTTGTGTAAACAAAAATGAATTGAATGAAACTAACTTCTTTTTTTAATTTTCTCATCGCTTAGAAACACTGTTTACATTGCACTAAGAACACCTGTGAGAAAATATAACCTTGAGCGACAGTTCCTCCTTAGGAAGAACGTGATATAAATGTAAACGAAACCTCATTTCTGATCAAAAAGTAAATAAAAATTTTCAAATTCATTCTGAATATGTCGCTTATTTCAATGTGTGTTTTTTTACTACTCTTAATCTTTACAGGAATATTATCGATTTACATTTTATTTTGTATTTTTGCTACTTAGTATGCAAATCAAACTGAATGAACTTTAACTGCAGAAAAATAATTTAATTTCTTAACTACGATTTATATAGGAACTGACCACATTAATGTAACAATGGCTTTAAAAAAAGCTAATAATAAACAAAAATTGAATTTCTTCCAAGCGCATATCGAAAAATAAAACTCATATCCACTAATTTTGTTTCTGAATTAGTAATAAAAATTAAATAAAAATTCAGTGTCTATTTTTAAAATATGACCTTCCTTCAGGGAGAAAATACTGATTGTTTCTGACAAAATCTGTCAATTTCATAAATACAGTACTTGCATAATAATTCAATTTATTTTAAAATTTACAAAAAATCTTCATCAACTTGTTCTTGTCTTATGCCATCTCCACACATTTCCAACTGAACCCTATTTAGGGGTGGAGTCCGACTTCTTCAGTACACACATGCCATAGGTACCCCCGTTTATAGGGTAGGCAACCATTCACACCTCATTCATATAAGGAAAGGAGAAATACAGGATAGATAGAGAGTACATCCATGCCCGAACCGGGATTCGAAACCATTACCTCCTTATCCGCAGTCAGACACGCTGACCACTAGACAAGTTGCGCGGCACCAACTTGTATATATATATGTGTGTGTGTGTGTGTGTGTGTATGTTCTGACACACACACACATGTATATGTATACATATACGAGAGTCACTCTGAAATTTTTGAGATACAACTAGGTTTTTAAAGTTATACTTATAAAGTTTTAAGTGTGTTCAAAGTAGTCTTCTCCAGCATCAATGCACTCTTGTGGACGAATTTTTCACAGATTAAATGCCTCAAGCCATTCATTTCATGGAATAGATGAGAAAAATGCATTTATAGATACATCAATCTCTTCTTCTGAATGAAAACGCCGTCCATGTAAGTTCTTTTTTAGATTAAAGAATAACCAAAATTAGCACATAGATAGATCAGGTGAATACAGCGGATGTTCGATCACTTTAATTTGTTTTTGTTTAAGAAACTCAACTGTTAATCCGGCTGTATGTGAAGATGCATTGTCAGTGTGAAGCATTAGTCCCCTAACATTCAGTTCTTGTAGAATTTCTGGAAGACATTTAGTGGTATACCAGTTTGCTCTTACTGTCTTCTATCCTTCCAACCTGATGGCTTTGACCAATCCCGTACTTCTGAAGAAAGCGGCATACATCACTTTTTTCAGTGTGCGATGTTTTTTCACCATTGTCGGCATGGGATCATTTTCAAAGAACCATACTTTGCTTTCTTGACGTGTTGTAACGTCAAAAAATGGTATGTACGTTTCATCACCTGTTACAATTTCAGAAATGATCCGGTGGCCGCCCATCATTTAGAAATTTAAGAGTTTCTTTACTGATTCTGACACGCTCCTCTTTTTGGTGCTCAGTTAGATTACGGGGAAACCAACGGCAAACTACTTTTTTCATATCTAATTCTTCATGAATGATTTTGTGTATGTCTGCGGATCCAATGTTAAGTTTCTTCTGCATCATTTAATAGGTACAGTGATTATCATCCACTAACAATTTTCGTATGGCAGACACATTATCCGGGATTACTGCCGACGGCGGCCTTCCTGTGTGTTCTTCATCCTGAAGAAAATTGCGATCTCTTCTAAATTCTCTAAACCATCTTAATACAGTACCACGAGCTGAAGATTCATCACCAAATGCTAATTGCAACCGTTGAACGCTTTCTTCTTGATTTAATCCTGCTTTAAAATCGTAGAAAATCATAGCGCGAAAATGTTCTCGCGTCAACTCCATTTTCTCTTCTGTTTAAAACTTATTCTACGCCAAACAAGTTGAAGTAAGTCAGTAAAAAATCGTCTTCTGTGTTAAAATACTTTTATTTTAAAATTAAATTTTTATTTTTATTTTATAAATTCTCGTCTGCGCATATCTCAAAAATTTCAGAGTAACCCTTGTATTATATATATATATATATATATATATATATATATATAATTGTGTGAATATGGTTACGAGAAGCCGGGTGGCTTACTGGTAGCGTTTCACGCACCCAAGGCTCAGGTCCAAGATTCGATCTTCGGCTTGGGCAAAATCGCGATTTAGCCTTTTATCCCTTCAGTGGGACGATTAACTGAGTACCAAATATTCTTGGGAGCTAAACACTGGGGAATCGCGTTAGGCTGTCCTCCTAATTGGAACACATATTTTCATCCCAGGGCCTCTTAGTCAAGAAAAAACAGAGATTGCCACTGTTTAAGCCTTGGCCTTCATGGGCTATTCAGAGGTCAATAGTAGTTAGTTATATTAAAGTCGGTCACAAATATTGCAAAGTTTAGGTAAATCCAGTTGTGGTTGTTGATAACAGTGCAGGCGCATTCACTGAACTGATCGTAAATGTTATATTCCCATATTCCGTGAGGAAAAAAATCATGCATCTCCGAACAGAGGAAAATTTCCAGAAATGAATTTAATCAAAAACTGAGTATTTACCTATCTAATGCACCTCGTTTCCCAGAACTATTTTCAAAGAAAAAATGTGCTTGTTATACCTGCAAAAGCAACATTTTTCACTTTTAAACATTTAGAAAACATATAAAAGTTCAATTTTATTATTTCATTTATGCAGTAGTTTCACATGCGACATAAATAAAACAAATAATGCCAGCAAAAGTAAGTCGTTTCAAATTTCAACCCTAGAGGTCATTAGTTTCGTCGCAATATGAAATTATGGTAAGTCATGAGTTACTAAGAATTAAATTCCAAATTCAAATTGCATTTAGATAGTGTTGTAAATCATATTCCTGACATCTATAATGAATTAAAATTTATGAGATCTGATTATTTATAATCATGAAGTTGCTTTACTGTGCAAGTGAAATGAGCTGAAATATCACGTGCATGATTTCGCCAATGCATGGTTTTTCATGTTTAGATGTTGTAGTCCTTGACTACAGTCAAAATTATTTTAGATCACTATGTCCTTCTTCATACGTTGAACTTATGAATATTAAAATTGTGGTTTGTTCTTGAATGCATTAATAAATGAAACTGTATTTTACATAGCTTGATGTGGACTGGATTACAGATATCTAGAGTGTGCGAAACACACGAAACCATAGTATAAATTTATTCTTTGTACATATCATTAAAGAAAGTGTTATCTATCATTCCAAAAGTAGATTTTTGTTTCTACTTAATTGGCTTTACGTTCTTGATTGATAACTTTATTCTGTGTTGTGACAGAAACCTAAAGTAATCAAATAATAGTTAGTAGTTTGATTTAAATATATGAGGTTGGGGGAAAAAGAAATTCATTTTTTTAATATGAACTTCAGGACTTTTTTTATTTTTATTTAACATGCTTCGGATTGCCCGATTTGTGTCAAATATGCACCGTTTTGTTGTATGATTTGTATCCATTTTAAAGGTAATTTCATAATGCCTCTCACATAGAAATCCTGATCTCTATTTGCAACACACTCTAGTAGTCGATTTTCACAATCTTCCACAGATGCCAATTTTTTTATCACTAAAGAAATTTTGCAATGCAAGAAAAAGATAGTAATAGCTTGGTGTCAAGTCTGGTATGTATGGCGGATGCATTAAAACTTCCCAACCAAACTTCCGAAGTTTCTGGCGAGTCACTGTAGACGTGTGTGGCCTAACGGTGTCCTGGTGGAACATGACACCTCTCCTGTTGCCAATTCTGGTCGTTTCTGGTCAATCGCTATCTTCAAACGGTCCAGTTGTTGACAGTAGAGATCAGAATTTAGTGTTTGGTCATACGGAAGCAACTCATTAATAAATAATCCCTTCCAGTCCCACCAAATGCACAGCAGAACCTTCCTGGCCATTAGTCCTGGTTTGGCCCGCGTTTGAGGTGCTTCACCCCTCTTTGACAACGATCGTTTTCGCACAGGATTATCGTATGTGATCCATTTTGCATCTACAGTCGCCATCCGTTTAAGAAATGGGTCTATTTCCTTCCGTTTGACCAAGACTTCGCAGATGGAAATTCGATCCATCATATTTTTTCTGTTAATTAGTGTGGCACCCAAACATCGAGATTCTTTTTTAATCCAGCTGTGTGTAAACGGTTTAAAACTGTTTTATGGTCGATTTTTAGCTCTTGAGTGATGTTACGACTGCTAACATGCCGGTCAATTTCTATCATCTCTCCGATTTTATCGACATTTTCGACGATCGGCCTACCTATGCGAGATATATTTTAACATCAAAAATTCCTGAATGGAATCTACGAAACCAAAACCACTTATAATTGATTGTTACAATATCGTCAACATAAACACCATTCACGATTTTAGCTGACTGACTTGCATTTTCATCTTTCTCAAAGAACTGTAAAATGTATCGAATTTTTTATTTGTTCACTTCCATTCGTAACACTTTGTAACTCAACTAAATGGACCAAACAAAAAACAGCAAAAGAATTCTTTTAGTGTGAAATGTTATTTTGACAACGAGCATAAATTTGAAATTGTTTGATCGGTATTTCACGAGATATCAATCACTACACTCATCTACAGAAAAAATAATGGATTTCTTTTCCCCCAACCTATTATTAAGGAAAAGCTATTAACTTTACATCCTAAGAAACTAAAAATCATATATTTCAAATCAAAATAGATCAATGATGGTTTTTCCTTAGTAACCCAATTTTTGAGGCTTTAAATCGTACTAGGATTTGCTACAATTTTTAATATAAATGCGAATAAGTTTCCTTTAACATAAATGAATTTGTAACATGAGTAGCATTTAACTCTCTTTCAACTGAACTAAACACAACAGTTCAAGGATAAGTGAGAAAATGAATATAGATGCTTTCATGAACATGTAGCGTTGCCACCCAAAACCAGATACTCTTCATTCTTTGAAATAATACCCCATTTCTCAAAAATTGGTTCTAAAAGAAGAACCTCCCAAAAAATCACGAATTCCTAGGGTAGATCCATCTTCATCCCTTCCAAATCGGACAGGGATGGTACTCTTCAATGTCTGGCACAAGAGGAAGGAATAGAAATCGCCGCCCTTTTAATCCGGTATGCCAAGGACAGAATAAGAAACCGAAATTAGTTCAGGGCCGTAAATGGTCGAGAAGCCATTTATTCCCAGGCGTGTTCTAGTAACCAGATACGAAAGATGGGCAAGTTCTCTTGCGACTATTTATATTAAACGGTTTGTAAAAGCGAAATCATCTTCCTTCGCGTTATTTATTTATTTATTTTTTAAATATAGGTCACTGTGTGAAAGATGACCACCACCAAATAGCAGTTTTCTTTTCGTTTTTCCATTGAAATAAAAATAAACAATGTCCATTGTCGAAAAGTGACAGGTTTTCACTGGAAGTGACATTTTGATATTGGAAGGAATGCAGAGATATAATCTGAATTTTTTTTTGCGGAGGTTTTTCTTCATCACAGTTGAAGCGCTGTTAACAGGCGAGGTTAGAACTCCGAAGAAATCTCAAATATAAATGGCATTTTTTAAAAGAGTTAACTTTAAAGAAATGATTATTTATTAATTATATTAATTGATATTCATATGATTTATTTAATTATATTTTATAATTTATCTATTATTTAAGATTTTAAGTAATTTTATAGGCACAGTTGACTTCAAAAAAATTTATTCCGAATATGAATATCTTCTCTCTTATGAGAATTTTTAAAATATATCTTAAAGTTATATTACAAAAATAATTTAATTTAATGTTAAAATAAACCTTTCGTGGCATTAAAAGAAACAACTAAATGAGTATTTATTCTAAAATTTTAGAATATATAAAAAATATTATGTGAGAATTATTTATCAAAAACAACAAAATGCTGTGCCAAATTTTATCCCCAATGACATTTGTTCTTTGCGATTTATTTATTTCAAATCCATGAATTAAAAACGTTTTATTATTTTTCATTTTCTGATGAATATAGTATGCTTACTTTATATAGGCAGCATCAAGAGTACTCTCTCTCTCTCTCTCTCTCTCTCTCTCTCTCTCTCTCTCTCTCTCTCTCTCTGTGTCTCTCTCTGCGTGCTTTATATGTTAGTTAAAAACAAATAACTTTATTTATCAAGTGGTTCTAAACATTGATAATCACTTTTGATTGTAGCAGGGTAAAAGTAAAGTACAGAAAAATATTGTTTGATTTTAGACATTTTGTACTTAAGACTAATAAAAATGACAAAATTATATCATAGTATTCGACTAAAAATAATGAACACTTTAATTAACAAAAATATTTTTAATTGGAAAATTTTCTAAATTCCTAATAATTTATACGATAGTTTTGTGTGATTCTTTTATTATTTGCATTTCATATAAAAAAATTGAAATAAACATTTTAATATTTTTGCTAAATAAAGATAAAAAACCAAGCGAAAGTTTTTTTAAAAAAAATCTCTACAACTGTCATTTCAAATTACTCTCTCTCTCTCTCTCTCACTCTCTCACCACTCCCAAAATGATTAATTTCGATGCGAAAAATAATTATAAACCTGTTTGGTTGATTATCATTTGAGAAATGTAATCACTTTTTCATTTTGAAATTTAAAAAAAAAATTCTCTTATAGCTGGATTCCTGTAATAAATACCTAGACCTAGAACAAACAGATCTGAAACATTTTGCCTGTATATCAATCACTTTTTTCCTGAGTTTTGCATCATGGATTGAATTACGTACCATAATTATGTTGAGTTGTTTTTCATTGTTTGTCTGTTAACACATTTATTATATTTAGAATGAAATAGACAAACCTAGCTATCACTATGTTTATTATCTGTTGAACATTTGTCTTGTAATATTTTTAACAATATTCAAGTATTTAACGACAAATATAAATATTATATATCGTAACATAATATAACATTGTTCTATTATGTTACGATAGACAATTAACACCTTTTTTAGTGAGCTAAGTTATGATATTTAAGCAATATTATCCACTTTTTATTCAAAGACATGTCGTTAATTTAACAAAAATCGTTTTAGACTTTGAAGCAGCAGTGCAAGTTTAAAGATTATGTTTAACATTAATCTAACGTTGTGAGTAAAATTAGGATATTTAAACAGTATTCTCTAACTTTACTTAAAGATGTATCGTCATTGATTTAACAAAAATCATTTTACAATTTTGAAGTAATTAAACAAATGTAATAACAAAAGATTGTTTTATATTAATCTAAACACGCTATTTAAACGCAACAGAAGTTGCATACGATTTCAACATGGAGAGTAAATTTTTAACACCGATTTTATATAATTGTACTTATATTTATGACAATATAGAAGAAAAATGAGAGACTATTTGAATAATTTTGTGATGATAATCAAAATATTTTTTGCATTATATATTTTTTATAAAGATAACATCAAAAATATACCCTTTGATGTAATTAATAGATCTTTACTTAGAGTGTGGTCAAAATATTTATCTAAAGATATTTGAGATCGTACACCGAATTTGTTTCTTTGAGATAAACATAGGAAACAATTTGCCATAAGCAAAAGGAATAAAAAAAATAAGACTTTAGTAAAAGTGACACAAAATGAAAAAGTGCATTAGTATATTTTTTTATTGAATCATCTAAGACATTTTTTAAATTTAAATTTTACATGAATTTCAATATTAACCTCATTGTGCAATAATTATGCATTGTTTTCAGGCATCGTATTAGTTTTTTGAGTAATTGAAGAAATTGTTATCTTCTTTTAGACTATTGCTATATAAATCTGATATTTAAATATAATATTTCATTATATTTCGGATTTGAAAGGTTTTAACAAACTAATCCCTCTTTATATAAATATAAATATATATATATACACTTAAAGATACTTTTAAGCATATGATTGGCACAGAATAAAAAATTATCTGGAGTAATTTTGGCGAAGTTAAGTAGTTAAAATTGATTCATTAAGTTTGATATCATTGTCGCAAAATTGATCTGTGTTATTTAAGCATAGATAGTAACAAAAATTAGACCATCTGATGTACAAAAAATATTTTAAAAGTAGAAGAAATTAAGAAAAGTGTCCTATATATTTGTGGTTTGTAGTGATTGAGTTTACCGTACTTCTTTGAAGGTTAATGTGCGTTGTTTTTGAAAGAGGATAGGTACCCTGAGGTATCAGCCAACGCCTAAATTAGTGAAACTTGTTCGCAATCACTATTCGAGTGATGATGCCTCACCATTAAATGATGCATAATGTGTCACAAATACTATATCTCAGGCGCCGCCCTATTATCATTCATACCAAATGGCTTCATGTAGAAAGATTCTTATCAGTATAATATGTCTCTGATAACACTTTTGTCAAACGGAGAGAGACTGGCCTTACTTTACACCTATAAGCAAATTTGAAATTGCTTCCTTCTCAGTAACTAAAATGTTATTCAGAATTTGTTATCTAATTATATAATTTCGTTTTTTTTTACAAGAGGGTATTGTATGTACAATCAACACTAATTTATCGCTTATTCTGCGGCTATAAATATGCATGACGTTATTGTTGTAGGAATTATTTACCGGTTTCATATCTCTTTCTTCATCTAAAAAGTATATTTCTTCCGGCATATTTTTTTCTTTTTAAAATTTTATGATGTAGCTTTTAAATTATTTAATGAGCATTGAGAGAAAAGCATTTGACCTATTTCTAATGTGAATGCCTGTTTTAAGATCATACGAAGCTAAGACCAAACTACCAATATCCATTCAGTTCAGTTCATTTGCATATCTTTTTATGGTGAGAAACATATTCTCTTAAGTTTAATAAATTTTCCGGAAGATTAAAGAGACTTTAACTAATCGATAAATTCATTATATCACTCAGATGCAATGAAAGAGAGCTAAATAGATGATAAACCCATCTTCAAATGGTGAGAAAGCCTGTATGAATAGTTGAGAAGATAAAACATTGAAGCAGGACAAATGTATTTTATTTCATAGTAGATGCTTATTGTGCAATGAAGACTTTGCACATCGTTACTTTGCAACAAAAAAAATGAAACTTTTTTTTGTTTTATGTTTACTTCTTGTATTGTATCTAATAGTTTTGGAAGAAACGAATTTTTCAAAATCATTCTTCCGTTTCTATTATCAAAGTATTGCACAGCTAAAAAGAAAGATGTTTTTTTAACATTGCAGGCATTACAGACATTAGCATTATGGACATCTTCAGAATTCTGTATGGAAAATGACTTCTTTTTGTGAAAAATGTTCAATAGTAATATCTCATAAATAGTGACAAAATTCCAAGAAAACTGTTCTAAGATTATATTTTAAATTTAAAAATAAATTAGAACAACATAGATTTTCTATTCTCATAATGCATGTAGCTCATAAACTCATAAGACAAATAATTTTATTTCCGAATTGCTATTTATATCTCGGAAAGCAATAGCATATAAACCTTCAATTTCATCGTGATACATTTTTCTGAATAAAAAAAAGAACAGAAAAATAAATCATAAAGGAGAAAATTCCTATTATATTCACAATGAATTATGTGTTTGTAATTATGTGTCTTGCTAAAGCAACATTAATTTTTTTAAATAATTATTATACCAATGATTCAATATTTATTTCACTCCTAATGTAATTTAATAATATTTTGCTTACAATCAACAAATAGTTTTAACAGTATATTCTGTCGTAAATGATACCTGTTGTAAATGTATAGACTATTAATACTAAAGTTTGGAAGTTACTTAAATAATTGTGAGCAAGCTGTGTTATGAATAAAATTTTATGTAAAAATAAAAATCGAACGTAAGAAAATTTTGTATCTAGAAAGAATTTTATATATTTTATTTAAGTTTCTTTACAAATAATTCCATTTTTAATTATTGAAATTTTACAATCTCACTTTATCTTATAATAAAATTACAAACAAATATAGTAATTTAAAATTAAAATTTACTACTATAATTTTTAAAAAATATTAAATTTTAGGGAAATAGAAGTGTTGTTTTAGAAAGATTTTCGCATAAATATTTCTATCTTCTGCTTCTAGTGGTGGCAGGCCAAGTCTGGGTTTCTTCTGTTTGGTCCCTGTTTCTAAACTACAAAGTCCCACTTTCGGGGATAGGATGGCCACTGAATGCCCTACTGTATAAAGTGTCATTCAGTTTCACCTCCGAAGTGCTGAAAGGTGAAACATTCCTGTAGCCGGACATTATACATTACTGGCCATTAAAATTGCTACACCAAGAAGGCGACATGCTACAGACGTGAAATTTATACGAAAGGAAGAAGGTGCTGTGATATGCAAATGATTAGCTTTTCAGCGCATTCAGACAAAGCAGGCACTAGTAGCGACACCTAAATTGTGTTTAATTGAGGAAATTGTTCAGCCTGCTCCTCATACACAAATTGCATCTGAACGTTGTTGCCTGGTGAAAAGTTGTTGTGATGCCTCATGTAAGAAGGAGAAATGCGTACCAGCACGTTTCTGACTTTGATAAACGTCGAATTGTAGCGTACCGGGATTGCGGTTTATCTTATCGCAGTATTGCTGCTCGCGTCGGTCGAGATCCAATGACTGTTAGCAGAATATGGAATCGATGGGTTCAGGACGGTAATACGGAACACCATGCGGGATCTGAACGGCCACCTATCACTAGCAGCCGAGAAGACAGGCATATTATCCGCATGGCCGTAATGGATCGTGCAACCACGTCACGAGCCGTGAGTCAAGAAACGGGGTCGCTTGAACAAGTGTCTGCAGGAACAGTTCGACGACGTTTGCAGCAGCATGGACTCTCAGCTCGGAGACCATGGCTGCGGCTTCCCTTGACGCTGAGTCATAGACAAAAGAGCCTTCAATGGTGTGATCAACGACAAACCTGGGCACACGAATGGCGAGACGTCATCTTTTCAGATGAATCCAGGTTCTGTGTACAGCATCATGATGGTCGATTCCGTGTTTGGCGGCATCGTGGTGAACGCACACTGGCAGCGTCCATTCGTCATCGTCATACTGACCCATCACCTGGCATGATGGTATGGGGTGCCATTGGATACACGTCTCGGTCACCTCTTGTTCGCATTGACGCTGCTTTGAATAGTGCACGTTACATTTCTGGTGTGTTACGACCCGTGGCTCTACCCTTTATTCGAGCCCTGCGAAACCCTACGTTTCAGCAAGATAATGCCCTACCGCATGTTGCCGGTATTGTACGGACCTTCCTTGATACGGAACATGTTCGGCTGTTTCCCTGGCCAGCACGTTCTCCAGATCTTTCACCAATAGAAAACGTCTGGTCAATGGTTGCTGAGCGACTGGCTCGTCGCCAAACGCCAGTCACTATAGTTGATGAACTGTGGCATCGTGTTGAAGCTGCATGGGCATCTGTACCTGTACATGCAATCCAATCTCTGTTTGACTCAATGCCCAGGCGTATAACTGCTGTTATTACTGCCAGAGGTGGTTGTTCTGGGTACTGATTTCTCAGGATCTATATATCCAGCCAAATTTTTTGAAAATTTAATGACTTGTTATTTCTAGTATAATATATTTGTCCAATAAATATCATTTTGTTATCTGCATTTCTTCCTGGTGTAGCAATTTTAATGGCCAGTAGTGTATATATATATATTAAAATATATTTGTTTAAATATATAGTTAGTTAATGATTGAAGCGGTTGATGAACAGGCATGAGTTTGATACTTATTACAAAAAAATTCCTCTCATTTCAACATTAAAGAATATTTTTAATGAGTGAGGAACTTGAAATTTAAATTAATACATTTAGTTTTGAAACCAAGAATAGACTACTTTAGTGAAGTTGAGATTATGGCTATAAAGCTCCAATTTGTTTTAGTTCCAAATTAAAGAAAAAAAAGTGTGTTTGCATTTTATTTATCATTTAGGAATATGTATTCTATGTATTTATTCTAGTGGTACAGATTGTTATTTCTACTATAATATATTTGTCCAATAAATATCAAAATATATAAAATATATTTATCAGCAAAATTTTGGGGGGGACCTCATCAGCTTTCATATTAATGTATATAAAATTTATATAATAATATTTCATATCATTCCATAAATTTTTATTTGTTAGCTTTATTTATTTTTTGACAAGTTTGTTTAATTTTTATTTGACTATGAGTCAGATAGCATTGTATCATTAAACCGTGTAAAATAGTTTAAGTCAAATAATCTTATTAATTTAAATTAACATTTTTTTAAAATTTTTATGTTAATTTTATTTTTTAAAAGTAAATAACTGTTTGATTACCTTGGATTTAATTAGAACGATAATACTTCGTTTTAATTAATCTGGAATATTATGAAAATATATTTTTATGTAATCACTGCTTACATTGCACAGTTTAAAATCGTGTAGTCACGAAATTTCCTCACTTTTATTCATATACATTATGTACTGATTTTTCTTCGTGTTTACTTAATCTATTTTCTAAGGTATAAAATATTTTAAATTAAGTTCTGCCATTTTCCCTACTAATTACAATCGGTTTTTGTCGTAACTTATATACGAAAATAACAGAGTGAAAAACGAAAAGCTGTTTCATAAAAAACACTATCATTATAAGTTGTCGAAGTTCTTAGGTTAGTCAACTATTCAAATGCCATTTAATAAAAATAGTATTTTGTTTTTTTTTCTTTTAATTCGATTAAAAGTTAACGGAAATATTTTAACACACATGTAATGGCAATAGGAATTTAGACGCCATCGAGTGGCAACAAGAGCAATATAGAGTCGAATTACAGATGCCATGAAATGAAGTATTGTGATGTTATGTTCTCGAATTAATTGTAAATTCTTGTGTTTTTCCCCTTGGGTATAACTTTCGGTTATCAATTGACAACTCAAAATAATGGTTATCTAAAATTTTTATTACTACAAATAATTATTTACTCTAATTAACAATTTTTTTTGAAAAGCAATTATAAAATGGATTAATAAAAGCAAAAATAACGAATAAATATTGTTAAAAAGTGCAATTAGAGTTACAAATATTTCTTACAAGCAACAATTAAAGAATACTTATTTTATTTACTATATTTTGTTATTACTATTTTTTCACTGTGGAGAAAAAAGCTATCAAGAAATTTAATGCATAAGCGTTTCTAAAAAAAATTTTCCTTCAGGACACATTAATTTACATTTAAAATAAAGAATCGTAAGAGATTTAAAATTACCTATAACTAAAATATATAATCTATCGCTATTTTGTACAATTCAGTATAAATTAAAGCATATATATTTTAATTTAAAAAAATACTTAAAATTATTCAATTTAGTAAATTTACATACATTATTGAGATGATAATTGTTGATCATTTGTAAAACTAAAAACGTATTAGAAACACATTATTATAAATTTTAAAATGATTTTTGAAAAGAATCTTTTATAACACGATTAATCATAGTTTTTTCATTAGATTTAAAAGGAAAAATGAAGTCCGGAAATATATATATATGTATACTTATTTACCCGTTTTTGCGAATAATTTTATTCCAAATAATCACGAATTCGGACATGAGTCCTTCTCAATTTCTGGCACATATTGTTCTGCTTAGAGGACATTCTTCCTCTAAACATTATGATGAGCCTTGTATGAAAATATATGCTCAGTATTATGTTAATTCCTAGAACAATGTGATTTAGGCAAAGTGGCGGACTTCTTGTTATCACAAGGGGGCAGTACAATCTTGTGTGACATGAATATACAATGGATAGGAGAGTTAAGATTCTTAATAACATACCAATAAAGATAAATAATTCTGTTTTCTTTTGTATGATATAAATTAAGACTGAAAATTTATCAACTAAAAATATCAAAGAATAAATATTTATAATTTTAAGTTAATCAACAATCATATACAGCTTATATTCACATCACTACATATGAAATCATAAATATCTTATCTATGATTATATTCATGAACTCTTGACGGAATAAATAGTAAATGTACATTCCATTTAAATGAACTCATGAAATTGTTGAAAACTGTTCATTTAATAAAATTATTATCATAAATTATATATATATATATATATCAACAATAAATTATTTTTAAAGAAATACAAATAAAGATTATATTATAAATCGAAAAACAATGCAAATAAATAGGTTTGATATTTATTTGAGAAATTATCACATTTATTGTAATACATTTTTGCATTAAGATTTTTCTTATATTCATGTTTTATGAATACTACAAACTTGATTTAATATTACGACTTCGTTAATAAGATAGCTAAATATTTCATTGATAATGAAAACTGTGGCAACTTATTTAGATTAACGATTGAAGTGGTTGGTTATACATACATTTTTCTTTTTTAAAACACTTGAAAAAAAAAACAGTTGCCACAATAATTATTCTTG
Organism: Latrodectus elegans; assembly: GCA_030067965.1. Classification (NCBI taxonomy): domain Eukaryota; kingdom Metazoa; phylum Arthropoda; class Arachnida; order Araneae; family Theridiidae; genus Latrodectus; species Latrodectus elegans. The sequence goes on from CM057819.1 coordinate 46,455,028, forward strand.
TTTTTTTTTAGATTAATTACTTGTTCTGAAATTGAAAACAAAAGATAAGTAAATAAGCATACTAAAGAATCTATATGTCGCTTGACACCAACTATAATCTATTTTACAATACACAAAAAATAATCTCTATTCTACTTATTTTGTTCTACAATCGCCCTGTGGTTTTACAACGCTGAAAACAAAAACGATGAATCACCATGACTGTATACTATGAAAGCATTAGCATGCAGACAATTCTGTCGCCATGATTAATGAAAGGAATGTGACAACTCATTAATAAGAAGTCTCGTAGTTTTGTTCTTATTGTAAGAGAAAATGGGTCAAAAAGAATATATTACCTGTATCAAATGCGGAAGCTAGTATTTTAATTGAAAAATAAATTTTATTTCCGGAAATTTCATAATTGAATAAAATCTTTTTAACAGGCTTATAAGCAATTATGGAAATTTTGGAAGAACTATAGAAATCCAGTTGAGATTTGTTCATAGTCACAATAAACATAGGTAAATAATATTAATTCCTAATTAAATTTCTGATTATTTCTATCGATTTGAAACTTAAGGCAAACGACTTTATAGTTTTGTGCCACAATCAGCTAAGTAAATCAACTCCTGAAAGAATACATTCATCTTTTAGCTTCTACATATCTTTGGAAGAATTTTGCGCCACAACCAATTAATCTGAGCAGGTTAATTGGTCTTGGTATAACAAACTAAGTTAACTTTCTACTTAATATTTTTTATTTGTTTTGCCTAAAATGCACAATCAGTAACCGAATATCATTTTTTGTGGATAGCTTATAGAGATGATTATAGATGAAATCTTAACAGCATACTTAAGAATTGGTTATTGCTAATACTCGAAGTTTATCGAACTTATTATGTGAGTTGGTTTAATTACATTGACATCAATAAATCAAAATTTAAAAATAAAATAAATAGCACAAAAATTCATTTTGATAATTTATTTTATTTTGATTGAATTAGTAACTTTTTCTATAGTAATTTTTTCTTTTAACAATTGAATTTTTGGAGCTTTAGCTCTAAGATTTCTTCGATGCTTATTTATATTTTCTATAAATGAATGTATATAGTCTTGTTAATTAAAAGACTGCTTATGCTACCATCCAATTATTTTTTTGCAGATTTTTGAGAGGTCCATAAACTAATACAAAAGAGTACTTATTTAAATGAGGAATATTAATTTTATACATTATATCTATTTGCAACATTTTTTTAAAAAATGATTCCAAAGTAATGCTGAAATAAAAATTATAAGTTTATATTTTAATACATTTATATTACCAATTAAAAGTGACATTACTTAATCTGAAAGTGTGATTTTATTTTATTGAATTCAGATTACTGAGATTTTGATTTAAGTTTAAGGATCCTCTTAAGATTTGATTTAAATAAAATAAAATTTAAAAATGAAATTCTTCCATCGATGACCACTTTTTTCAAATTCATCCTTTCTTGGCAAAAAATGTATTTGTATATTTGTGTTAAATTAACTTCTCAATTATATGACTTCCAGAATTCACTTTATTTTATGCAACAATAAAGCCTCCAACTATATTACTACATTGTAGAAGTTTTACTCTCATGAACTTGAATAAATATGTCGAAATTAAAGTGTTGGCTAGTCTTTAGGTAAGATTATTTCCCAGATTCATTATTAAAATTAGAAATGAGAAGTTCAAAACCACACACACATGCATCTCATCTCACGCCTTTGTTGAAGAAATTCATTAGAATTTTTCAAATCTCTAGTTCTTCATTTTCATTTATAGAATTTAACATATGAACATAAAGTTTTGAAATTAAAATTTTAACAAATATATTTCTACTGTTATCTAATAGGAATATTCACTATAAATTAGATTTAAAATACTTAATTAACATAACGTTCACACCAAGTTGTCTCTACTTAACTAATTGTTTTTACCAGTTAACTCTAACCTTCTAGTTTAGTTTAAAGAGGTCTCAAATTTGAAATATAATATAATCTATATAAATCACTTCAAGCAAACCGAATATCCATATAGCTTCACTGTTTTTGTACTCAAATTAAAAATTGTTTCCCTACTTTATCAACAAATACTTGAAAATTTCAAATCGTAAATGACATCTTGCTTTGAATCAGTTCAAAAGTGATATGCAGAATCATGCACTTTGCAAATTCATATTTTTGTATTTCAATGGCAACAAATTCAATCTTTTAGTAACTTAAATATTACTTGTCATCTTAACCACTACGCCCATATCAGTTTCTAAAGCAGAGGTCAACAGACTTATAAAGCGTCTGAAATAGTGTACCATATTTAATCCTGCTGTGAACTACAAAACAAAAGAATTTTAAACTTTTGTACAGTTGCTTATTACCACAAAAACTTACGATTTCTAGTGAATATGAAATTAATTTTAATAAAACTATTTGTAACAAAATAAACTCATAATGAGTTGTACATAAATAAATTAAAGTGTAATTAGAGTAATGAATGACAAATTTAATAAGAAATTTTTTTTATCAGATTTACTAATTTTAATGGAAGTAAATGTGCTTTTTGTGGATGATATTTATCGAAACAATTCAGTTCTGGATGCATGTTGCAACTCCTAAAATATGTGGATCAACGGTACCGTGCAGTTTTCTTGATGGAAAGTGCTCATCAGTCTTTATCATTCACTTTAATTGGCCTATCGGTTCGAAGACCATCCCGACAATTACCACTCACTTCCCACTTCCTAATTATGAAATCCATGGTTGATTTTTGAAAGTTTAACATATTAGATGTGTCTTTTAAAGATTGACAATTTCTATGATGTCCAATAAACCTTTCACGAAGTAAGGCAGCCATGAATTTGGTGACAACTTGCAACCGACTATTGCCGGTACTACTTCCTACATGATATATAAACATAGAAAGGATGACGTAAATGAGGCCGGTAAATATCCTCATTTGAAGAAAGATCCTCGAATAAAGATCCTCAAATAAAGAAAGCTGTAACTGAATTTACTTTATAAAGAATCAATTAATGACACAAATAAGCTAGCGGGGAATAAACTGAGAATGTACAATCATAAATTCTTGGTCAAGAAGTAAATTAATTTAATATCTTTTCATGTCTATCGATTTGAAACTTAAAAGCCATAACCTTTTTAAAGTATCTTTTTAACGATTTCCATCTATTCTTTCAAAACCGTCTTTAAATTTCTGTCTATAACAGGAAGTTCCTATTCAGAATTTTTCTAAGTTATCCTCCTTGATGTTTCCCTGATATTTTTAGGTTAAAAAAAGTTAGTGGTATAAATTTGCTTTTTTTTTCAATAACGTGATAAACATAACTCAATTTTCCTCGGTCAAATTATTGGGTCATTGTTTTATCCGAAGATAAAAGTTATCGCCACTTTTTGCACATTGTTTCTTAAAATGTTAAGATATAAGAGTTTATTCGTGTATCACACCTAGATAGAGAAATTTTCGCAGTCACCACACAAAATTGTACACCCTCTTATAATTATTACTCTGTATTTCTGATTCCACTTTCTTTTTAAGTATCCACTAATGGGAATAAGGAATACAAAAATGGTTGCTTTATTACTTTAAAGTATCACATTCCTCTTTTAACTCGTTAAGACGGATAAAAACAAAGTTGTATAAAACCACGAGGTATCATATGACTTAATCGTCTTTGTTGAGTAATGATTTCATCACTAGTTTCATCTTCATTTTACTTAATATTTTCTCATTTTACTTAATACTAAATTATTTTCTAGGTCTATTCTTATATTATATCAAAGAACATTTTTGAGAGCTCACATATTTAGATTTATTCTTGAGGCAAAAGGACCAAAATACAGAAAAATGGTTAATATATCAGATTCAAGACTGGTATAAAGGCAAAACACTAGGACTTTCCCAATACATCTCTGTTCTTACTTGCCAGTTGGCACTTAAAAAGCTTCATATACTCTAGTGGTAGAAAGTGGTTTCCTCTTTGCTCTAAATGCCACCAAGAACAGGCATTACTTTAGCACATTTTGGACCACGTTGAACTGGACTAGGAGGATATCCATAACTGTTCACTTCTTGTACCGGACTTCATTAATGTCAACGGTTTCATTGATCTGGTCTCACTCAGCCAAACCATATATGAGATTAGAAACAACAACAACTAAGAAATCTACAAATATATCATGTGGACTTCTGCATTTCGAATTACATATACAAATGTAAGATATGTTTCACCGATTTCTAAAATAAATAAATAAGTACTAAATTCAGTTTCTACTAAATATTCCTATTTTTTCTCAAAACACACTAAAACCTGTAACACCTTTTACCAAGAACATCAAAGTAGCAGTTTTTTCTTCAATATTTGATAGTTTGTTTCATATCATGATCAATTTCGTTTTAATACTATGCAAACTTTTACAAAGCTGCTTTTAGATTAAAAATAATATACTTGGAGAAAAATTTTAATTTCGTAAAAGATGTTTTAAAATTATGGATTCATGGAAAACAATCAATTTTAATTTCTCTTTCTTTTGAAAATTCATCCTTTACATCCTCAATTTTAACATTTAAAAATATAATTTAATATAAATTTAGAAGGTCATAATACTTATATTCATACTGTAGTGAATTACATAAAAACCCAGAATTTCTTAATGTAAGACATATTTTAGAAAGTAAGTTTATACTCAGGATCCGCTTAAAAAAATTTTTTCAAATTAAAGGTTTTGGGGATGTTTAACGATCCTTCTTCTACTTAAGAAGGTATAATTCAACAAACCGTTTAAAAATTACATTTGCATTCATCAGAAAATATATTTGACGTATATTTTAAAAGAGATTCTGGTTTTTAAATTTAACGAATATCAAAAACCATTCACTTGTTAGATTGGAGACATATATAAGTTATACGATTGGTATATCTTGGAAAAAGCATTCTTTTCTTCGAATGCAAATTTCACTATTTTTTTATTTGAAGAGGAAATTGTTGGTTAAATTGTTAGCAATATTGTTGATAAAATAAAAGATCATTTAAGGCAAAAAATCTTTCTCAAAATCCTATCTATTTTAAAAGAATTTCTTTGATTTATGCAGACAGATTTGCCATATGAATAAAATTACAAAACAAAACCATAGCCAAAGGCATGTAATTCTTTGAAAATTTCACTTCAAAGTTTCACTCAAGCTGAGCATTTCATTCAAGCTTTCTTATAGATGGAAAAATGACTGTAAAATTTATAAGACAGCTAGAAGCTCCGTTTCTAATTAGTCATAGAAAAATAATTCAGTATTTTATACTATTGTTTAAGAACATTCACTATAATAAAATGTTTGTTGTGATTTTTGTATGCTCTCATAAATCTGAAATATAATAAAATCAAATCAGATTATAATTTTAATAAATATATTTTCCAATAATTTATATATTTTTCAATAATTTAAAAGCGCTTGGTTATTATTAATAATTGTAAAATTACCTAAAATGTCAGTGAAGTGACACCATTTATTATGATTAAAAGAAAGTTCGAAATCAGTATATCCGTGTCTAGATTTACAAGTATTCTTATTTGGTGATAAACTCACTAACTATTTCAGGTTAGAAATTACTTTTGGGGAGCCAATGAGCTATCTCCTTACTTATATTTGAGCTTTGATTCTCTCCTCTTGGCACTTTCTATCTTTTCCATTCACAGGTTCTTTTAATGAGAAAACCAAAAAAGATTGATTCCTAATTTGTAATTTTATGATTCTTTTTCCTTTTGTTTCTTTTTTTGGACTAAATAATGATAAGCATTCTTGAATGAATTGGCTTTCACCTTTTTGAATGCAACTGAGGTATATTCTACACACACACACACGAAAATGCATGTTAGGTAGATGTAACCAAGATTCTCTCATTTCTTTTAAAAACCATTAAGTAAATGTCAGAATAATAAAAGGATTTTTCTTTGTCAAATTTAAAATTTTCCATTTTGCAATTACAGTTAAAATGTATTTACTTCTTTATAAATAATAATCTAGTTCACAAAGCATTACTTCATAAAATATGCTAAAGATTTACTGAATTGAAAATTTTTTCTTTAGTTAACTTTCTGATTTTTGTTTCATCATTATAAAAATGACAGTTTATCACACATTATTGGGAATGAATTCGAATAATATGATTTTTACCATTGGAGATTTATGTTATTTGAAAGATTCCAAAGGATTCAGATTCCCAGGAAAATTAGGTAATATTAATAAATAGTAAAGGAACATGTACCTTGAATATTTTATAATCTTTTTTTCCCAAAATAGAAGACAATCAATTTGTACAGTAAACACGCAACAAGTAAGAGATTTTCTTGTATTCGTAATTATTTAAAACTGGTCACATGGAAAATAATTAGTTCTTATTTTTTTTCCGTCTATATTTTTCCTTAGGCATAATGTTGTTTTTCTATTTATTTTTCCTTAAATTTAAGAAACCAAAAAAAGAACAATATAGTTACATTAGGAAGTTTTTATTGTGATCAACATTAGATAATTTCGATACGAAATTTTCAAACAAAAGGAATTTGTTTATTTAGAATTATTTTTTGAAAATAACTATAGTAATGTTGCAAGTTTTCAAGATATTATTAGACTAATATTCTAAAAATTGGTAACAATTGCACGAACTTGTTGATCAATGATAGAATTCACCAATTTTGTCCATGTTAGAAAAAGTGTAGTTCTTAGAGTGAATTCAGATTATTCTCGGGGAATTAGAAGGATCTAAGGAAGAAGTCTGACATGAAACCGATAAATATATTTCTAATTGGAAATGAAGTGAATTCACTACTCCCATTTTGTCTTACGAGTGGACAAAATAAAACCTAACAAAAGCTATTAACATAACCTCAATCACATCCCACCTGGGAATCAAGGAAGAACTTCCCTTCACAAAACCCTTTGGATGGGGAGAGAAGATGGAAAGGAAAAAAATTCCGATTGTTAGAACTACAACTCATTAGCTGCCAAACTCGAAAAGAGGAAGAAACATACGCCGACAACGAATCACGAAGTGAAAAACGATTTCTTCTGTTCACTTCTTTTCTTTTTTTATATTTTGTAATCGTCGTTACTCGTTGACCAAGTCAATTCATCTGCAGGTAACCAGTTTCTGGCAGAAAGGGGAAGGTGTAAAGAGGTGAGGGGAAGGTGTTAGAGTGATGTAGGCCAAGAAAGGTAATAGCCATTGCTGTTTCAAGCCGTATTTGGGAAGTAGGGCAGCAGCTTTCTCTCTCGTTTGGAGAGATGTCGTCTGCTGGCTTTCTTCACTTTCGAAACAACTCAGCCCAAACCGGACGATACCAGAATAGAACTCTTTTTCATTAAGAAGGCCGTTTGGTTGAAGTTTCGTTTTCGCGCGCTTCGCGATCGTGATTGATTCCATATCAGTGATATATCAGGATTCTGTTCGAGGGTGTTATATGTTCCCTTCGTTGATTATATTATCTGTGATATTAAAATATCGCTTGGATAAATTTAACTGGATTAATATCGTTACTGGATAATTATCAATTTATTAAATATCTGGTAAGTAGAAATTCAAATTTGAAATGAAATATTTTATTTAAGTATCACATGAATTTTTATATTTTAAATATTCCAAACGGAATTTTTTTAACTTAGTTGAATTTTCTTTTTCATTAAAATCATAAAGATTTCTTGTTTTTTATTATCTTTCTTCGCTTTATGTACTGTTTTATTTTTAAAGTGCATATTACTCTTCAAATTATTATTTCTTAAATAATGTATGTAATTTGATTATAGATTATGTAATTTATTAAACACTATTAGAGATGGTATTATTTTTTTTTATAAAATTATCATGATTTTTTACTGTTTTTATTATAAATATGACATCACTTTTTTATAATTTTTTTTATCAAGTACCGTATGATGTCATAAGAAAACTGTCTGAATTCTTATATTCAACTTTAATTAAATAGTATGATGTAAAAAGAAAATCTTAACATTTTAAAACTAAACATTTGTTTTTGAATGAATCATTATTTTGAAGCGGCAATTTACTTCTTGGGACTTCAGATTTATAAGGCAACTTTATTTCACTGTCGATGTCTATTTTAAGATAAAAATGCATGATAATTAAAACCAATATTAAAATTTCTAGAGCTAATGCTAATGCTCGAAGAAAAATTGGTTAGTGTTCTTACTATATCATGTTTTACTTTTTATTGAGTATCTATATTTGAGATTTCATTTCTTTTCTTATATAACCTATAATATATTTTTAAAAAAGACTGTTTATTATTTAGTTTATATTTCTGTCTGTATATTTTGAAATTTAGAAAGTCAATAAATAAGTTGCAAATAATAAATCTGTCACTCTTGTTAACCGAATAATGTTTCAGGGAATGGTCATTCATATTGCAATTTTCTCATTATATCATGTTTTACTTTTTTTATATCTGTTTTGTTTAACAATATAAAAAAAGACAAAATCTTGGACTCAATTTTTTTTTAAATCAGTGTTTAATATTTTCTTTTATATTTCTTGACACACACCTTAAAATTTTATGTATAAGTCAAAAAGATTAGAATAATATTGTGTCTGTGTGTAGGTATTTAAGTTTTTAATTTCAAAAAAATACGTTATTTTTTTTTAATCTTATTCGCGGTTAAGGGTAAAGTACCTCTGTTTTATAATAGAACCTTATGGCAATGACCCTAAGCCCAATGCATCCTGAATTCCATTCGTATGGATAGCTTTATTATTTGTCTTTTCAGAACCGCCTACATGATTTTTATACGGTGTGACGACCTCTTAATTGAGTTGAGGTTATAAATCTTCATAAATTAAAAGCAGGGGCCTAGCAGAACATGACAAGCCACAATCAGAGGTATTATTTTATAAAAAGGTTACTGTGAGCACGCTTATTTTACATGTTCAAGAAGACGAGTTTTATGCCTCACGGAATATGTAATCTATTACTTTCATAATGATTAATTACTATAGAATTTTTGCTAAATTTTGTTAAATTATAAAAGAAAATATGAAACATTTTGAAAGCTTTAAAATAATTGAAACAATATGAAGAGTAATGAACAATTAGTAAAACTGTAAGACAAACAGGAAACTTTGAAAACAATCCTTGCCTTAATGAAAACATTTTTGTTCCATTAATTATGAAAGAAATTAAAGGAAACTAAGTTATACAGAACGAAAATATATAAGGATTAGTATGACGTTGTTACTTGGAATTCATTTCTTAGAGCAAAAATTGTGTGATCAATTTTCATCAGTATCTAAACAAAGAAATAAAGCTTTCTTTTTTATTAATTTGATATTATATAATAAATTCTGCTCCCAAAGCATCCAACCATAAAGAAATGCTGGAAAATTCTTAATGCTTATTTTGAATATGTTCTTCAATAAAATTTTTTCTTTTATAATAATTTGGTGAAGTTTTTTTTTTCATTCTGCAGTTATATTTTACACACGCGAGCTAATTCACTTAAGGCAGAACACTTAAATTGGACTTTAAGCCATGACAAGTATCCAAGGCCTATATAAAAACTAATCTTATAAATTGAATGCCAGAGATTTTCACTGTTGCCATTACGCCATTGTAATCAGTCGTTCGTTTTAAGAAAATACCTTTTTATGAAACAGTAAATTATTTCTTCCTTATACAAATTAAATCGTACACAAAAGCTCACGATTTCTCACGAATTCTTCAGTTAAAGACTATTAGATTCTTTTAAGCAAAATTATTGAAACAGTTTGCTTTTATTCTGTTTTATTTCTTTCAACTATTCTCTTTCTCTCTCTCTCTCTCTCTCTCATAAGTGTACTAAAAAAATTTTGTACTGTTTTATTTTTAACAAATTTCTTATTTATGTACTTTCTAAATAATCTTTTGGTAATAATTTCAATTTATAATCATTTTAATATAAAAATAATGTCGCAGAATTATATGGTATATATGTATATGTGGGGGGGTGTATGTATGTATACCAGGTGTATACAAATGAAATGAGACGATATTTTAAAAAAATAAATAAATTTTGCGAAAACTGTTAATATTTCTTTATTTAAAATATTATCCATCGATAGCTACATATTTTCCCCATTTTTCTGGCAATTTGTGAATACCACACCAAAAGAATGGTTTGCCTTTTGAAGCCAGCTAGTCATCAAGCCAAGATTTGACGTTTTCGTAAAATCGGCCTTGAGGTCGATTTGGACGGCTGTCTGGGGTCAACATATGATCGATTACGCTCTTGGGATTCTCAAAATAATCTATTTTCATCGTCAGTCACAATACGATGGAGATATGACTTGAGTTAGTGATGGGCAAGCAACATTTCACGCACGCTTTTTCGGTTTTCCTGCTGATGGTCCAATAGCTCGTGTGGCCGAGCTGGCAAACGAATGGTTAGCGCTCTTGCTTTGGATCAACAATTCGTAGGTTCGAATCCCACCTTTGGCATTAATGTTTGTAGTGTTTCGAAATACATTTTAAACCGTAAGTCCCGGTCTAATTAAACCTCGTGAGCAAAAAATGACCGTTTAACGACAAACAAAAGCAAAACAATAGCTCGTGTGGCACCCATCGACCAATCCTTATTATCTTGCCCATTGCTTTGAGACTATGGGAAGCGGTGCTCTGGTTAACATTCAATTGTTCTGCAAGATGTGCTTGCGTTTGGCCATCATCTTCATCGATTAATGCTTGCAATTTAGCATCTTCAAATTTTTTTGCTGGTCTGCCACGATCCTCGTTTCTCCCATCGAAATCACCGTTTTCAAACTTTTTAAACCACCTGTAGCACTGCGCATGGCTCAGATCATTGTCACCGAATGCTTTTATTAGCATTTGATGCTCTTCGGCAGCAAATGTCTTCAGATGGTAAGAAAAAATAAATGCTGTTCGCAAATCGTGGTCGGAAGGCATATAATTCGACATTTTCAACACTGTAAAAAAATGCACGCTGAAACTCGTCCAAATGTAAACTAAACGTGAGTATCAAAGGTCAATATATATCTATAAAAAGGATCACTATAAAAACTATAAAAAGAATCACATGTCACGGTTTTATAATATTTGCATATAACCGTGGTGACATCTGTTAGCAATCGTCTCATTTTATTACAATAAATTTTAAAAGAAGCTTTCAAATAATAATTTATTCGAAATATAATTTTATTAAAACAATTATTAATAAGAAATAGTACACTTACTTCCTAATATTTTCGAACCTTTACAATTCCTGTATTTATGTTACTGTCTTCAAATCTTCAGATTACTTGGAACATTAGCGAACGATATTTAATTTCTCAATGCAAAAAGAACAACCTGTCTGTTAATCGTAGATATATATTTAAAGTGGAAAAATAATTTAAATTAATAAATATACTTTTTAAATAATTTTAGCATGAAAAAGAACATTTTTATAAGAAGTATAAAATGTAATATTTTATATAGTCATTTTTTTTATTCAAATAATAATAATGTTCAAGTTTTCAAGCAAGCAGTTAATGGGATCGATTCTTACCTATGTATGTAGTGGTTTAATAACTCCTTCCATCTGTTGCTTAGTCTCTGATGAACAATAAAGATGTAAATAATAAACATAGAGTTAGAAAAAGCACCAATATTTAATAAAATGTTCGCTTTTGGTGCTATAATTTAAAATTAATATTAATTAAAACTTATCTCAAGTTAGTACTTAAATATGTGAAATACGTTTTTGGTTGCCTATTTCTGCCAACAAAATGCCTATAAATGCAGTCAATAACCTCCTAATTTAAAACTTGACTGTCAAATGACGAGATTGACTCCTGAGTCGACACCGTCCTCTCTATCCCATTCCATGCTGGTAAAACGGTATTGAGTCAACCCGGGCGCTCTTTGGTGAATACATCGAATCTTCAGTTGGTCAAGAATAGTACTCATTACTTCCGATCACTAGAACGACGCGCTTCCACTCTAGGACACAACAGCTTTTAAAGTTTCCATTAAAATTTTAAAGTGCGCAAATTTAATTCACAAAATATGAAACCACTGGTAAGTTATTTAACACTGATTAACGTTGTAAAAATTGTGTACGGAATTTATATTCATTTGTAATATATATAAAGCACCTTGTAAAAACTTTTTTATTTCATTATACATTTCTCTCATATTCCATAATAAAATTCTTAAGACTTCGTATTTGAAGACAAATATATTTTGTCAAACAATAAAAATACATTTTTGTTTATATTTGAAATACAAATTACTTATTTTATTTTAAACTTCAATTAAAATGAATAAAATAATATGTCTATTTAATCAGGTTTTCCTTATTTGATTGTTAAACATTTTACAATTTACAATTACCGTGCAATGTTTTTTAATAATAGTATAAAATTTTAAGTGAAACTTCAAAATAAAAATGAAATTAAATGCTATTTGAAAGAGTTTTGTTAACGTTGAAATAAATTCCATGTGATTTTAAGTCAATATTCTGTATAATATATAAAATAAAATAAAAAACATAAGTAAATATAAAAATAGTAAAATAAAAAAACAAGGAAGTTAAATTGATACAAATTTCAGTGTATTTTAAGTTACTTATATAGGATATTAAAAAAATTAAATAAAACATATATAGCGCCTACTTTTACTGTTAGTTCCCTGAATAAGGAAAAATTTACACAAATTTTTTTTCATTCAGAAAATGTTCAAAAAGTAACGTAAGTGATAAAATTTAACATCATTTATTTTGTCAGTTTTATGAAAAGTATAATTATTTGTAGTATGCATGTTTATGCATGAATGAAATTTCATTTAGTATATATATCCCTCTAAAGTATATGGGGTACATTGCGCATAAATTATATATAATCATGCGTCATAATATGTAATTTTATAAGCATATTTTCATGCATGTGTATTCCAAATCATCCCGAAAATATAATTACAATAATTCTAGAATTTGTTTCAGAAATGTTTTTTTTTAAATATGCTATTAACATATTATTTCAAAATCAAAGTAACAGAAAACACAGCAATAATGACATTTTGATTGTAAATGACATTTTAACTGCCAAATATATAAAGTTCAAATATCCATTGAAATATGTTTTAAAATTCATGCTAACTTCGAAGAATAGTGAAATTTTAGTCGTTAATCTAATTTCTTGAAAAACATTCTTAGAATGCGAAAAATATTTCCTCCTGTCTTTGAATGACTAATTCGAAAAGTAACTTCAGGCTTGAATAAATAAATGATTTCCCACAATGCAAAGTAATTAGCTAAATTAGAGGTTTCTTCACAAGACAGCAAGTTGCTTTATGGCGCTCCGATGCATTCCAACCACGTGATTTTGAGAGCAAACGATCGCGGAATAAGTTAGAAAGCAATGAAACAGAAATTCTTTTCACATTCTTTTTTGACTCGGAAAAAAAAAACTTTGAATCCAATCTAAATATCAGAAACAAACATTATTTAATGTAATATTTATTAGTAACTTTTCTCTCCATGCTAATAGAAAAATAAATAAACGTTTTAAACTAATTTTTGCATTTTCTTTTTGAATATAAATATTAAAACCACTAATAACATCTTGACTTAACTATAAGGATTAAGCAAAAGAATATAAATAACAGGACGGAATAAATATTCTTTTGGTGACAATTATTTGAAATAAGTTAAAATTCGGTTAACTGTGCTCAAAGAAAAGAATTAAACACCAAAGTTTAGTAATAAAATGACGAATAATGGAATTGATACTTAAAAATTTAACTTACTAGAGCACAATAATTGTCAATAATTTAAGAAGCTCGTCAAAGCTGTATTTCTTCAATTGATTTGTACAATAATGAACTGGCCAACAGCAGAATTATTTAATTTTTAACAAATAACTTGTTTAAAAGTTTCATTTTTTTGTCCACAGGTTTTTAAATGGCTGATATTTGTTATTTAAATTTATTAAGTTTATATTTTATAACCTTAATAAGCCGGAATAACACAGTCTCATAATTTTATCGAGAATTTTACTTATTCAGGTAGTGGGGGTGGAGAGTAAGACTTTGTGATCACATTTCTTTTTATCATATATTGAAATGAATTTTTGAGTCTATTTACAGGATTTTATCTTTAGTATAACTTGTGTGCTATAGATTTTAAGTTTGCTATTTTCCAAACAGTAATAATTTCCGGTCTATATCAATTAGTATCAGATGTGTGCTTTAGTAGACGCAACCAAACATAATTTCTTCTTCTTTATTATTGTTTTAACTTAAATCTTCAGATATTAAAAATGTGTGTGTGTGAACACCAAAAACAATAAAATAAATCAGATATTGAGGATTTTATTGCCAACAAATTATCGCGAAAAAAGCTTATCTCTTTGGATGAAAATAACTTGCTACCAATAGAGTACAATAGATTCACTATCAGAATCTACAAACTATGTGTGTGTGTGTGAAAACATTAATTTGTTTTTTCTCAACATATTTTTCTATACCTATCTGCTATTAGAGGAAATGGTTTAGTAGGTTATTATGTAACAATTTTAATAAAAGTAAACAAAATACGAGTTAAAACTATGATTTTAAATTTATCGTCGCTAATTAGGAAATTTCTACTTAATAATTCCTTTATTTTGAATATTGTGAAAATTTTCATTCATAAAAAATATAACAATTAGGATTTTAATCTTAAGCAAATATAAATTAAATAGGGTGGAAATCATTTAAGGTACCCGAACACGTTCAGAGCACTTTTTTTAAAATTCACTGCTTTTTTATTTAAAAAAACAGTGTATTTAAGCAGTGTAGTGTAATTTTTATTATTAAGCAGTGTACACTCAATTTCACTTTAAAAAACATTAATATTGAGCTACTAAAATTTGATACATTCCAATATAATTCTTCAGAAATGTTAAATATGTATACAATTTTAAGCAGTTTTTAAAAAATTTTAAAAATGCTACATCAAATACTATTAAACATGTTTGAAAAAAATTAATACCAAATAATCTATATGTTGTTATTTAGAGCATGTACTAATATTTTAAGTTTTTGTTAAAAAATAAAAAAATTACGGCCAGTTGAATATTTATACTGAAATTTTTGCCAAAATTTCTATGCCATCATTCGAATAACAGGCCATAATTTGGGAAATATTTTTGTGATTAAAATTCTTTTAGTACATTCCCTAGAAAACAATATACAGATCACGCTCATGAAATTCCATAGTGATATTATAAAAATATTTTGAGTTATCGTTTTTGAAGCGTGCAAATTAAAGGTAAAAAAGCCAGTTCTGAGAAAATCGCATTTAAAGATCAAAGTGTCTTTATAAGAAATTCTCATATTTGCTGATAAATTTTTTTATTTGATTTTCTGATTGATTTCAGGAACAGTAATTATTTTATGTGTCTTTTAAAAGCTTACTAAATTTATATTTCAAAATTAAACACTGTTTAAACTTATTTTTAACATCATTCCGGCCCTTTAAATGCCCACTTCCGGTCCTTTAAATATGTCCACTTTTGGTTTCCTAATCTTTACGAAATCCTTTATATCTCGGAATCTAATTAACGTAGAGACAAAAATAAACCTGTTTTAGAAAGCTATTTAAATTCCTTATTTAACGAAAGAATAAAATAAATTTATCATTTTTGGTTGAAATTGACGTTTTCAACGTGTACGCGTACCTTAAATGAAAATGAATAAAAGTTCTTTTACACATTTAGTTGATGAAGATGACATGCTTATTTAATTTGCATTTTATTTATGACATAAATATTTATAGAATTAAATAAATTCAAATGTCCTTTTAAAGATGTTTTTCTAAGTGAAACGTTTAGAAATTTTCCCTTTTAACCATTGTAATATCATTCTTTTCTTAAGACGCTATTCTCATAGAAATACTCAAGTACATCTACATGCAACATTCAATTTTGTCGGCTATTAATACATATTTGCATGAAGACTCTAGAAGAATCACAAATTCAATGGATTAAATATCATTGCAATACAATGAACCCTTAGTCACAGTTACATCTTAGGAAATGAAAAGGCGGATTCCATCGCAGAAAAATGTATAACGCTTGTACAAATAAAATATATGGCCATGGTAGCCTAGTGGTTAGGGTATTGGACTTCTGTTCGGAAGGGCTGGATTTGATTCTCGTCCCTTAAGGCTTACCGAGTATAGGCGATAAACGAACTAGTTAAATCTGTGAAATCGAAAGTCCTGTGGTGTGTCGTTGAAAAACTACCATGGATGTAATCGTCTGGAGAAAATTTCCTCTTCCTCCAGATCAGTGACAAAATTGAAGGAATGGATCCTCTGGTGGTGCCATCTATCGGTGGAGTCTTTGAGCAAACGCGTATTTTCACCTTCGCGGTGATCTGCTTGAACAAAAGACGCATCTTTCTGACTTAATTTCGCATAGCCATCGGCTAGCGATCTTGGCTTGTCCAAGTGTCATAAGTAACAACAACAACCAAAATTTTCAAAAATGCCATACCCCATCAAAACCTTAAAATAAAACAATCTGTTAGACAAAGACACCAGTTGAAAATACCAAGTGAAATTCATTCGAAGCAATGGAAAATCAATGACTTCACTTGTTTACCAGATTATCAGCGTGGTAATGCAGTGGCCTCTTTTAGATTACTCACTGGTCATGATTGCCTAGTCGAACACCTTTACCACATTGGAATCGGATCCAACTTTTTTGCCCATTCTGTGATTTTTAAAAAAATTATGAACAGAGCCATCTTCGTCATTGTAGGGCACTTCTTGACTATGATTTCGAAATCTGAAGATTTCGAAGTCAGAGATTGGATATTGGATATTCGAGTCGATATTAGAGCGTCAGAGATTGTCTAAGGCAATGACTTCTGTCATTATTTGCTTTGTTATAGTGTATAATTTTCTTGGATTTTGTTATACGATCTTTCTATACTATTTAACTAAATTTGCTGTATTTTGTTTTACCATTAGGAATAAAAAAATGTCTCATCGTCATCAAATATCTTGATGACTAAGTGGACAATTAAGATGATATCTTCCATGTCCCACCGAAATATAGTATCAATTTATTGGGATTTCTTGAATATTGAATGCATATGTATTTTCTTCCCGTCAGATAGTTGAGGATGATCAAAGAAGAATAAATTAAGTATAACCCAGTCCTGCAACTCAAACCATAATACGCACACAACAGTAGGGTAATAAATCAAATATTCAATACTGCCCACGCACTGAACGCAAAACTTCCGCAACAATTAAACATTAACTGTAATATAATGATACCATTAATAATATTTATATGAAAAACCACCCATAGCAAATTTAATAATTAAAAATATCATTGAATGAACTTTGAAACTTTTATAAAAATGGTCGTACTAAACTATACAAAATATAGCTGTATTTGCTTTTTTTGCTTTAATATTTATGATAATCATGACGTATTGAGGAAGAAAATTTAATGTTTTCTAAGAATACGACATTTTTTTTATATTTTATTTTTCTTATTGTATTTATTCAAATGTCGCTGAAAGGGTAAATTATAATAAAAAAGATTAATTAAAGCTCAAGGGGAACAATTAACTGTTCAACAATGTTATAGTAAACTCCGCCTATAACAATCCTTGAAATAGGTATCATTTGCTAAGAAAAATAAATGTTTATTTAGGAGCGCTATTTGTTTTTAAATAATTTTTTTAAATATTGCTGAGTTGAAGCATTAAAATAAGAATAAAAAAAATCAAGAGGCTTTATAAGATATTCAATAAGGTACGTGTGATAAATATCCTATTATTACTATTCTATCTGCAAAAAAGAATTACACATTGCTAACAAAGAATGTACCGAAAATTAATTTTCTGAGAATGTAATACTTTTATTGCATGCTGTTAATTTTTTTGAGATTGGATCTTAAGGTATTCGTCACTGACAAAAATTGAGTGAAATTATATCACACTATTGAAAGCTGTAGTTTCCTGTTTAGTTACGGCATTCGTTATTGGAAGTTAATGAATTCGAATCCTGACCCAATCAAGTATTCGTCATTTTGGCTAAGGGCGGCTGGGACACGTTAAATGTGTCGTACTCGTAATGTCTTCCATGTGAAATGATACGTCTGGTAGTAGGCCAAGCATGGGGTCTTCTGCTTCGCTTCTTCTAAATTACGAAGACCCACTTTCGGGACACACCCATTGAATGCCCCACTGTATACAGTTCTATTACTTGCGCTTCTTGTGGTACTGAAAGGTGGAAGTTCTAGTAAGCAAGTATTATAACAGTTATACAACATACTACACTATTGATCAACCTAAGAATATTTGATCATAAGCCATTCTAACATTATTCGAAATTTCATGCAATTTTCTGTACAATTTTTTTTACAGTTTTATGAAGTAAATAAAACATGAATGGAGTTCGAACTATTATATAGAGTTCTTTATAATTTTGCCTAATATTTTATATCTTGTGAATATCTTATTCTTATGATATTCTGCTTGTGAAAGTTTGGATTGGAATTTATTGCATTGTCCTAGGGTAATTCCTTCCATTTTTATTCTTTTATGATTTTGCTTTTCTATTAATATTTTATGCGAAATATATCCGATTCCTCGAAAGCTTTCAATTAATCTTTTTTTTTTTTTTTTTTATTATTATTATTTAAGACTTAGGATATATTTCTTTAATCCTTCAATGAACATAGAATAAAAATTACTTGAAAAAAAATTCCGTTATAAATAGTTTATTGTTGGAAAAGTAGCATCTATATATCTCTGTTCATAAAGAGGCCTATAAAAGGGTAATTTTTGATTTGATAGGAAAACAAAGGTCAACATGTATTCTAGAAATGAATTCATTAGTAATAAATGGCTGAGTGGTTAGCGTTCTGGACTCCTGAGCTGTGAGTTCCGCGTTCGAATTATGGTTCGGACATGGATGTTGCTCTCTTTCTCTGTCCATTCTTCTGTGATGAATATGGCCACCCTATAAAAGGGTT
This sequence comes from Latrodectus elegans, assembly GCA_030067965.1. Lineage (NCBI taxonomy): Eukaryota > Metazoa > Arthropoda > Arachnida > Araneae > Theridiidae > Latrodectus > Latrodectus elegans. Next base: position 46,474,068 of record CM057819.1, read on the forward strand.
TGTGGTGGTATGACGCGGGCAACGTTACCCTCCTCCGTGACTTGGTTCACAGTTGCCCGCTGGGTAACCACAAATGAGTAACAGTTTGTGGCCTTGTTGTTGCATAAGGTTCGTCACCCAAGTGCCTGCCGTTGGAAAAAAATGATGATGATTTTATTATATTGATTTTTGATTTTTTAAATATCAATAATAATAATAACAATAATACATATATCCCAACGGTTTCAGCAGTTGTGCAGTGAAATTGCAATTTTGATTTATTATTTCATTAGGAAATAATATGGTATAATATTGCTAGGAACAAGATTAAAGCCATTAAAGCCCCTGTAAATGGAAATTATTTAGGAAATTTAACTGGAAATTTTTAATATTTTCCAAGTTCCTATTTTTTAATTTAGAATTAAAACAGTCATTCTAATCAGAAATTTAAAATGCATATATTTTTTTTAAACTATCTTTCTATAGGATCATTTTATGTATGGTAGAACCAATAGCGAAAATATATTTACAAAATCTACATTAGATTAAAATTTTTAACTACGAAAATAACGTTATTTCTTAGTTGCTTCTCCAACTTTATACGAAACTAATAGAAATTAGTCAATAAATTAAAAACTAAATTTTGAAAATAGGAATTTTAAAATATAATGAATATGAAAGATAAAATGAGAAGAATGTATATCCTATATATATCCTTCTTCTCTTTAAGTGAACATGAACGCAAGTTCATGCATTCACTTATGAAGATACCAGTCTATAAATGTATTCCAATTAGTTATCTTTATTTTGTTTGTGCGCATTTCCTCATGTACATAAGCTAATATGGTGTATCAGTTTTAAAAAAATGAATGCCGTCTCTGGTGTCAACCACGTCACATAAACGGAATTTAAAAGTACTGAGAGTTTGAAAATGCTTAGGAATTCAATTTAACAGTAACTAAATCTGAAAGTATAAGACAAATGTATTTTGTGTTGAATGTTTCTGGTATCTTGTTTTGAAATAATTTTGTTCATATTTTCCACAATTTAATAAAAATTTCCTATTGTGTTCAAAAATATCCACAAATACAAAGAATATAATTTGAATATTTGTTCCCAAAATTTGCTGTTCATTACAATTATAATATCAATATGCTACTCATGTATTCGGAGAACTTTTAAAAGAAAACAAATAGAAATTTCTTTTGACTAATCTGCATTCGCTTCATAAGAAAATTCTTTCCACTTATGACTGAAATTTAAATCTTATAGTAATGAATCATAGACTAAAAAATATTCGGATTCGGGTGTAGAATTGGGTATCCATTGTTTGGCAAAAAAATCTAGCAATAAATCTTGATGATAAAATTTAATTTCTGCTATTTCAGCTTTTTATTTTAGCTTTAGTGTAGAGGCAACAACCATCTTGGTGTCTATCTTGGCTTTAAAAAAAATTACGAAAAATCAAGTGGTGCAAGATTGTTTTTTTTTTTTAATTACGTCCTTATGTTGGCTCTTTTGAGCATAATAAGTCTTGCAGTCCAATAAAGAAAAGAAGTATCTCCAGGAGTGGAGAGCGTCTTGAAATGTGAAGAAGTGCGGGCTTCCTGGAGGGCAGAACATTTCCAAAGATGCTCGCCATCCATGTTACTATGTTCCCTACATAAAATGCAGTCGGGTGAATCCACAAGCCCTATGTGATATAGATGTTTCTGGAAAAAATCGTGCCCAGTAAGTAACCTGAAGCAGGAAACCCCTATAGATCTAGGTAGATCTCTGGGGATACATGAGCTCAGCGGGGTCCTCCCAAGAGGCATCAACTGCATTCTCTTTGTAATAAATTTTTTGATGGTGATGCATAACCCGTTTTAGAAGGAGTTTGACATTTCTCAGGTTAATAGGAGTATCTGGTTCGCAAGATTGTCTGGTTTTTTATTACCAGGCAAGCCGCAATGGCTAGGGATCCATTGTAAAGTAATTTCCTTTCCCGCAGATAGTAAAGTGTTAATGATGGTCTTACAGTTAAATTCTATAAATGTAGGTAGGAGAGAGTATAATTTGCCACTGTATGAATGGCAGCCTGACAGTCAACAAGAAGGATAAATTTCACTTCCGGGAAATCTGAAATTTTTTGGAGAGCCATGTAAATTGCATACATTTCCCCATCAAAATGGTCTGAGTTTTTTCCCAAAGGCTCTTTGAGTTAGAAAAATTTGGAGAAGACACCAGCTCCCGCTCTCCCAGTACTTCTCTCAGCTGATCCGTCAGTATAAATGTGCATCCAATTGTCGAGTGGGTATCTCTCATTAAAAGTAGCAAGAACAGCAGCCCTGAGTTCTGCCTGAGGGGAGACTCCCTTCTGGACAGGAAGGACAAGGTCGAAGACAGGGGTGGCATATTTCAGCATACCTGAGAAGACAGGGGGTTTGGCTGTAAGGGCTGTACTACTTGGAGTGCCAAGTGAGCTGGAAATTCTCTGGAATTCTGATAAAAAGGTTCGTTGTGTTTTTAGTCTCAGAGTGCTTGGTCGATAGTTAGTCCAAAAACCCTCCCTACGTAGGTACAAGATTGTAAACACATTTACAAAATATTCAGTGCATTGCGATTCATAATTATAAAAACAGCTGTAAATTTTACAGATCGTTTTTAATTTACATATTAAAATTATGCTAACATTGTGACCGATTTACGTAATTGGAGAGAAATTTATAAATATTTTAATTTGTATTTATTCATTTTGGCTTTTAAGCTTCCTGTCTTTGTCTATCGCCAATTACATCAAGAAAGACAAGTAAAAAAAAGTTTTGACATAGCTACTGAATTCTCCTGACTTGAACGTCTCATTGAGTTTTACACTTTAATTATTGGAATACGTCCTAAATTGTATCCTAAAATAATATTTTATTGTTTGAAATCATGATTAAGTGTTAAAATCAGCTACACAATTTTCCTCATTTATTTTAGGTAGACTCATCAAAGAGTGATATGATCATTGATTATGTCATGATTGAATCTGCTAGCCTCTAAGCTTGTTAAACTGTTTTGGCAGAATCAAAAGAAATTCTAAAACAATTGATAAAATTTCGATATATCGATAAATTAGAGAATTTAGAGTTATCCTTTTTCTATAAATACTTTATGTACTTTTTCAATCTTAAGTCAGTTACTACCACGCTGGTAGCTGAAGGTTAGTGATCGACTCATCACTCAAAAGTACCTGTATTTGATTCTTATCCTGATTTATGAAATTTGTAGTAGTGATCAAATTATCTTAATAGATCCTGGTTGAATTAGCTCTTATGTTCACACACACACACACATTCTCAGTAATTTAAACATGAACAAAATCTCCGATAGTCCTCGTAAATTAATGAATAAAAAAAAACTTAGAATAATTTAAAATATTAATTCTAAGCAAAATTAGATGATATTGCATAATATATAATGTAATATCGAACGGCAATTATAAATATTTTTATGACTCCATTACATATTATCCATCGCAAATATTTTAATTGGGCTTTATTTTTAAATCACTAGGGAAAATACCTGGAAAATTTCAATCCTATTCAAAATCCAATCCATTTTTTTTCCAATTCCAATTAAAGCCCAATTCAACTTTTTCCAATCCCAAGAAAGTCAACTTGCAAACGTGCATTTTGTTCCTAAACATCCAATCTATAAAATAATTAAAAAAAAAACTGGCACGTTTTCATCTTGTTCTTATTTTTTAAGGTATTTCTTAAATATATATAATAATTTCGGCTCCAAGATTTTATAAAATATTGGATAATTTGTGGTAATTTTATCGGAGAAGTTCTGTCACTTTTAAGGTGATGTGCAGCAGACAGCATAATCAAGATTCATAAGTAAACACTTGAAATGTCTTGAAATTGGTCAAGGAAACAGATCTTCTCCATTTTTCGTCCATGGATAAAATGTTGTACAATGTAACATCACGAATTTTATCCCTGGTCATTTTCGTTTCGGCTCAGGGCTTGAAGACTTGTTTCAAAGTCATTTTCTTGTTTTGGACATTTTGTCATTTCATGGTTTTATGGATCTTGCTTAGCTTATGGCTTAACCCGATGGGATAAGAAACGGCAACAAGAAACTTATCCAAATAATCCGCTAAATTCTCGAAATACAGGAGACAAAATCAACGCATATATGCACTTGAACAATTTAAACACTCAATGAGTAACATAAACACATCTTTTCCCTGAAGAGCGATAAAAATTACTTACACCATTTGCAAATTTGTAGATTTACTTATTAAAAAAAATTAATAATTTATTATTATTTTTATTTATTTAATTTATGCTTTGAAATTTTTTTTAGTGTAGATTGAAATTTCTTTTCAAATTAGATATCACAGTTAAAATGTTACGATTTTTAATTCTTTCACTTGAGAAAATCAGTAGTAGTCAAGTAACGATTTCAGAGACAATTTTAAAAATGCTCACAATACATAAAGTGACAATGGTTAGTGTCTGGGTAATGCGTTACAATCCATCAACATCAAGCATCTCGTTTATCCGGAGATTGTGCTCAGAAGTTCCAGATAATGTCGGAATTCTGACGTTTTTCAGAACAACACTTCTGAGCACAATTGCCAATTGGGGTAATTGAGCTGATACCCTCTTCTGAAGAAGTTAGTATACTCCTTTGTATACACAAAATGTGTATCCCATATATATAAATTACTGAAATATAACGCGATTTAAATTAAAAGTATTTGTGTTTTTGAAGGAGTAACTTATTGGGAACTTGTATCTATTGCTAGGTTATTGAAACATAAAGCTATTTAAATTAAATAACTTTTTGGAAATCTGTGTATATAAACATAAAGAAATAACTGTTTTTCCTTATTAGATTTCAGTGTCTAAGAGCTTATACTCGAAAATTTAAAGTGATAGCTTAAGTTAAATTATTCAATTGAAAATTTTATGTATAAAAAAAACTGAATTACATTATTTAATCAATTTAAAGAATAAATGTACGAAGTACGGTGCCTTTACCGTATTAGCTCGCGCTCCTAAGCCACTGGTACAAGGTTCTATCCTCTGGTCTCACCTTCAGCTTTTCATCCCTTTAGTGGGTCCATAAATTGAGTACCAAGCATGTTTGAAAACTAAACACTAAGGATTTGGCGTTAGGCTGACCACCTAACCGAGACATATGCAACGCACCTTAGGGATTTCTATCAGGAAAACAGATACGGGTATCATAGGCCTTGGCTCACATGTGGGCCCTCTTGCCACAAGTTTAGTCTTTAGTTTTAGTGAATGTATACTTTAATATCACAAAACGAAATGCAAAAATAGTTACTTCAAAACAGTTTTTAATTTTCTTATTTGAAAAAATTTCTCTTCTTGTCCACGTATATTTTATGAAGATTAACGATTATAAATCTATAATTACAAATAAACACAAATAGAATTTCAAATAAACTATTGTATGGATTTCTAATTTTTTTTAAAATCTCCCGAGAACACACACTTCATTCATGAAAGAAATAATAATTAAAACTGATCCATGAGAAGTTTGAGATAATTATAATTGATAACATTTACAATTTCCTTTCGCTTTTTTACTTGGAAATGTCAAATGAACCTAGCTGTATCCATACAGTGAGAAGAAAAAATTGAAACTATAAGTGTTATCTGGAATATTTTTTAAACAAAAATTATAATATTGGTTGTTTGTGTGAAGAATAATCTTTTAACGCAAGAATGAAATTAAAGAAGTTTATTGCTATAGGAAGCTTAGATTCTTATGAATAAAGCTTACTCTTGTTGAATGTTCGACAACCTTAATTCAGTTTGAATTGGAACTTCTTTGCAATGCCAATGCTGTAAGTGGGGGAGAAATCGACATTTCAATAGAATGGGACATATCTTTCATATTGCTCAAGCAATAAAACAATGGTTTATTCATAACAATAACTATATTTTATCATGACCATCTGGATTTCTACGCAGCTGACAGTATCTGAATAGTGTCAGTCAGTGATGTTTCTGAAAGAGAAAGGCTGTTGGAAACTAGATTAACTAAGAAAAGATCTTCACTTTATATATTTATATATATAATTTCGAAACAAATAATTATTTTTATTTGAATTTGTGCTAAACTCACCTAATTTAGAGTATCATGTTATTTCAACATTTTACAAATATTTTTTTCGAAATTTTTTTTAAGAAAAGAAAGTTGATACATTTATTCTGTTGCTGTTATACAAGTATATATCTCTGTACCTAGTCCCAGTATATTGGGTTTTTATAAATACAGATGGAATGGAAGCATGCGGTTCAGAGTCTTTGTAATTTAGAAGCAGGTGACAGGTAGAAGAAACTTAATACTTCACCTGCTATTCCCAAAGTATCTCATTTCACTTGGAAGACATTACAACCACGACATATTTAATGTGATCAATTATTTTTAGTGAACACACCGGATCCTTATAGTTATAGTCCGGGATTCGAATTCATTACTTTCGGTTAATGAAAACGACGTTCCAACCAACCAGGACACCATGACCAAATTCTTTTAAATTATGTAATATATAATTTTATATTTATATGAAAGTTTTGTATTGATAAAATATTATTTTACGAAAGAGCTGTAATAAAAAATTATAAGTTTAATTGTTTAAAGTAAGCTGAATTATAAAACTACCTTACTTTAATTTTTTTATTATAATACCACGAAATCAAGCTTTTATTAAAATATTATATTTTAGTGATTTTTAAAAATGACAAATCAGAATATTACTAAATTAAATTTTAAATAAACAAAATACTCAATTGACACAAATATATAGTTGATAGTATTAATAAATAAAGCCTGGAAAAGCAATAGTGGCGAGTTTTGTTTTGTGGCATAATATAGAAAATCACTAATTAAAAAAAATGAATAATAATAAACTATAGTAAAAAATATATATAAAATTGAGACATGTGGTGAAAATTTGTACCCTCACATCAGAGAAACGGTGAACAAAGGTAAAAGAGTTTCTTATCTGTCTGTAATATAAATCAGTAAATAAAACCTAATTTCTTTCTATCCAAGAAAGAGCATGAACTTGGTTTTAGGAGGACTTTAAGCAAAAATTGGAAGGAAAAGCAAAGGAAAATATGAATCGAGAAAGCAGCATGGTCAAATCTAGATAAAAATTACATTTTTATATTCTGATATCAGTTAAAGTTTCGAAGTTAATCCTTGATTTCAAGAACGCTACATTGAAGATTCTCCACTTTTTTGTAATGTTTATAAGTGATCAAATGAAGCTACATTCATGAGAAACCACAAATGATTAAGACCTTCGTGTCTTCAACAATTGAATGATTATCTTAATTTATTCATGATAATGTAATAAAATAAATCACTAAGCGTAACGCACGCCATAAAATCTTTTTGTCAGATTTTGTCATCTTTCCTTGTTTTATAATCTACTGTTGAAGGATGCTTATAAGGAAGCATTTATGTGATCCTTAATCAACAATACACATAGTATAATACGACTCATATCAAATACATGTAGTTACATGACGAAAATTAAAGATATAAATCGTCTTTGTTGAGTTATATCTTTAATTTTCGTCCTCAATTATAAAATGGATGTTTTCTCTTGCCTTTTCATTTTGTTTTTCCATGTGTTCAGTTTTGGAAGCAATAACGCTTAATATTTGAAAACTAATTATTTGGAACAACAGATAGCTTTCCTGATTTTAAAAACACTTTTACAAACGGAAAAAAATTATTATTAAAAAATACTTACTGGTGAAAATCATAAATGGATTTTTTTTTCTCATACCCAACGACACTGTGACATTCGATGGTGAATTTCACCTTGTTTGCTGCCACTCGAAGAATACGATTTGAAGGCAAAGATCAAATTCATCAACAAGTCGGATGGATTTACGACGACGTCTTAGTATGATATGACTTGAATTAAACGTCATCTGAGTTCATGGATATTTTAAATCAATGAGAATTGTAATAAAAAATATAAAAGTAATCCTGTTCTCAATTGGAGCGAAAGAAACAATCTTTATTGTAAATAGTAGCAACTTTTGAAAAAAATGCCCTGAAGAGTAAATTTATTTTAAAATGTCTGTAACCCAAAAAATAATTTATTATTTGTATTATTACTTTTTTATTATTTATTATTATTTTTATTATTATTATTAATTATATACACAGCAAAATCTTTATAAAAATAGCAAAAAAAAAAAAGTGGAATTTATTTTATATTATTATTGATTTCTTTTTTTTCTTTTTTAAGTTTTGTTGTCAGAGATATAACAGAAATTCATCAACCTGCCACAAACAAATCAACAAACTGTACAAGTTTGATTTCTCTATTTTTTAATGGAATAAATTAAAAAAAATTATAAATTTAAAAAGTCAAAGCCAAAAACTAAAGAAACTTTAATAAACAATACACCTTCTCAACAGCGACGTAATAATTTTAGTAATTAATACTTTTCTATTACTTTTCATATACGATGCTCTATATCAAGCCAAAATGACATTAATATCGCAATATTAACATCCAAAACGCTCATTTAAGCAGCTAACGATTGCAACGATTTTATGACATCCATCGCATATTGCATTTAGGAAACATTTCTCTACTCCACCCCCCACAGGTGGCTGTAAAAAATTGACATGAATACTTATCTATCATTAAGTAACAAAGGTGGGAATCGAGCTCCTTAATTCTTGCCTTGAAGTCCTCAGTCACTTTATATTAATAAGGTAGATTTTGTGACCAAACAGCGAATAGCCTAACAACTGCATCTTACCACTTGGGTGCAGAACCATTTCAACTATAATAGCCAGACTTTAAACAAAACAATTGAATGACATGAGACTTTTTACAGACGGACAAAGGAGTGACACCAGGCCTTGTCCTGACTTCCCGGATAACGCTCAACTGTCCACACAATATATCTTCAGCTCTCCAGCAATGCTGGTCAAGCTTTTTAACATCAGCATAAAGGATCCTGTGGAGCTTCTTTTTACAAATAAAGCTGTAGAGATCGTCAGGGCTGTCTTCGACAGCTTCGGGGACGTTTAAGGTTTTTGCACGTACTCCATAAACACGACATCATGCAACGCCACCTGGGAATATTTCCTATTGAGAGAAGTTAGTATTCCTGTTCGTGAAAGAAAAGAAACTCCTGAAAACTCCTGCGCATTTTACTCCTCAAACACGTGAATTTGAAAAGTTAAAGGGTATCACTGGTTGTTCAATATTAACTAGGGTTTTTCAATTCGAAGAGTGCTATCCAACTATCAGGCCATAGTGAATCTTCTAGCAGGATGCATGGGGAATGAGAAATTAAGGATGGGTAGCTAGAAAAAGACTAGCAGATCAATTTTTAGCCAGGGCGTACCCCCCTTAAATCCTGTTAGTGGTTTCATCGTGGAAAGTGGTGTTCCTGGAAGAAGTGGGTGAAATATGCTGGGAGTTTTTCACTAATGGAAGGGTCACCCTGAGGCTTCTCCCTTTTTTAAAGCTAACAATAACAAACATCGGTGCTTAGTCAGTCTTCTACCCTTGGATACACCAGACCTTGGACAACACAGAAACTGTTTTCCTTACCACAAGCTTTATGTTTTTTTGTATTTTTGCAGAGATTCGAAAAACTTTTTAACTTTCATGTGCAAAAAATGACCATTGAGCGGCAAACAACCCAATAAATTACCTAAATGTTTCAAAATTATTATCAAAATCATTCCTCTGACAGTAATGTTTAAGATATCTTTTTATATACTTTTTTCCGTTGAATAAAAATCAGATCAATTTGAAATTAATATAATATATAATTTAATCACATATTTTATTATTATTTTAAATTACAATTAATATTAATATATTATGATTTAAAATAACAATAAAATATGTAAATATTTAACGTATAATAAAGAATTGTAGTTCTAGAAATTTATATAATTGAATCATTCTTTTGATGCCATTGTTAAATTTAAGTAAAGTTCCTTACTATTTAAAGAGTCATAGCAATTCAACAATAATATCAGATTAGTCCTAAGAATTATAAAATCAATAATCACTTTTAAGCAAAAAATGAAATGGGAGATGAAATGTCTAAAAATCTTGTAGGTGATTAATGATATTGTTCATATTACTTGACTTGTGTATTGCTTGTTGCGTGGTGTGATGAAGCATATTTTAATTTTCATAGATATCTAAATAGCCAAAAATAACTAAATAACGTTAAAACCCCACGTATTTCTTTTATATAGCATATAGTGGCACCAGACGAAGAATGATTATGTAAACGTAAATTTCTAAATAGAGTGTTTATGTTCGCTTTACAGACATCTACTTATCCTGTACCAAAAAACCAATGTTCACAAATCGGTTTCAATACAAAAACAAATATGAAAAGTATTCTTGGCCACAAATGATGATGTCATTTAAACATAAAAGTTTTGAGCCATTTGAGTAATTTTGGTGATTTAAGTTCCACGTGCGTGACTTTTTGATAAATTCCGACAAAAGGATTGTAATTGATGAAAAAAATCGTTTCATGTCCTACTAAAAAAGTTTATAGTTATTTCGTTATTATATTATTTATATTATTCTTGATTAGTTTATTAATATTATTCTTGATTATTCGTTCTATTTGTTTTATATAAAAATGTTACATGTAGAATTTTTCATTCTTTATTTTTTAGACATAAGCAAATATGTAATGTATTATTCTGAAGACTTTTATTTGGTATATTTCTTGTAAATTTAAACAAACTTATTGAATGCAACCCTCTAAATATATAGCACAAAACTTATATTAAATACATATAACAGCCTTTGAATCAAAGACCATATATAAAATTAGTTCACATTCGTGTATGCAATGGATGAAATACATGAAGCTTCTGATTTTTTTCCTTTCCTTAAAATGTTGAAATATTTATTATTTGACACCTTACCGTCTAAGGCTATTGTAAGCCATTTTAACGACTAGTTCATCAACAGGCTCTGGCTCTTGACATAGCTTTCCATAAATAGTGGATTGTATTGCTTATAGTAAAGAATAAAACCTACTCTCGTCCACCGAGATCCACCAGATGGCATGCAGAATCACAACATCCGTTTGCCATTGTTCAACAGTGGCTGATATCGAATCCATGAATATTACTCTGAACAAGGATATCTTATGCTATCAACAGCGATATGGTGATCATAAACTAATATATAATATTCTGGAACAATAAAAGATATAAGACCAAAGCAATTTTTATATTTAAAATAACAAAACTTAATTTTTTTTTAGCAAAACTTAATTTTTCTTATACTCCATTAAATTCTTAGAAATAAAATACATATTCAAGTGTATGTATAGAGTCTTTTGATTCTAACAACTTGTAATTTAGTCATTGCTAACATGTTTTATGTAATCATCTATCCAAATCTTTATTTGTACTGAATGTATCATCGATTATTCAAAAATAAAATATATTTTTAATTTCAATGTAGAATTTAATATATACTTATTGTCTTCAAAAACTATTATTGGTTTATAAGCTAATTTCTTTTGTGGTTCATTTTAGGTAAAAGAATATCCAGAGCAGTGGTTTCTGTTTTCTATGTCTCCAATTTTCAAATGTAAGCCTGAGTTGAGTGTGACATTCATTATTATGTGAATTGAAAACAAATAAGCGAAGATCATTTCAAGATGTAAAGAACCACTCAGAAAACTTTGGAAAAATGCATCAGTTCTGGACGTTTGGAACTTGACTGTTTCTATACACACTCACACAAGCATTCTGCAATGTTAAGCTTGTTTCCAATTCCAGAGATTCCAACCGTCTGACATGTCTCTGGATTTAGATCTTACTGCCGGATTTCAAGTCAAGTACTTGGGATCCGTGTCCTTTGTGCGGAAGAAAAGGCAGCCATTGAAAGGCATCGTGTCCTTGCAAAGACCACTGCTGGATTTGTATACTGGTGCTCGACGCAGGGGTGAAAACCACCGCAGTATCCATCCTTTAGCACTCACCCAGCAGCTGGAAGTGTGTGATTATGGTCTTGTGGTTGCAGAAGGCACCAACCGCGGAGAAACTGTCATCACCAAAGTTATCACACCTTTGTCCAACGTCGTCCTTTGGGCTGCTGTAAGATTTCATGCCCGGATTATTAAGAAAAGGGTAAGTATTACAAGCTGTTACAGTAAAAAATTCAAGTTTGAATTTGTTACATTACAAATAGCAATACAATAGAACAATTATTTCAATCAATTAAAACATAACCCATTCGAACCATTAGATTTTTTTCGAAAAAAAGGGTCTATTTTAATTATTGTACGTTAAAAAATGGAAAAAAAAATTACATTCTTTTAAAGAAAAAGAATTAATTAATTAAATGAAAATACAATGCTTTTACATATTAAGGTACTTACAAGTGTTGTATATTAATAAAGTATGTATGTACAGTACTATAATTGAAAGCCATTCCTTGTTAAACGTCTTGGACAGAGTAGGCTGTTTCACTGTCTACATCCAGTTCCGGACAGCCACGTTGCTCATCCTCTTAGCAGAGAATTTACATGTGGTCACACTCGGGTTGACGATCCATTAACTTCAAAGCAGTTTCAAAGGCAGAATATGTTTCACCAGATGATAGCCCTGTGTCTGCTTCGACTTCTACATTAAAGTCATCTTCTTCCTCGACGCTTTCGTTAAGTTGACCATCATTTGCAAATGATATCTAGCGTTTGACTCGTATCAAGTGTAATGTTATCTAGCGTTTGACTGATATCATATCAAGGAATCCATTCTCCTGCATCTTCAGCACTAACTTTTGAACCTTCAGGAATTTTAAAAAGAATGTTTATGAATTTCTCAAGAGACATATCACTTTCATAGTCTATTTTCTTTTACTTTTTTCTTTTCTTGAGGTTTTATCTTTTTCTAATTTTCTCAAACTCTTCTTCAATTTAATTTAGTTTTCTGAAATTCTGTAAACGATTCGGATAAACGCAGTTCGGATAATTGGAGCCTTACCGTAGCAATTTTTAAAGCATCTCCAACTATCTGTGATTTTTAAAGAAATGATTTTTGTAAGAGTGAGTTGCTGTCAAGTTATCGTTTTCAGCTTCATTTGCGAAGAAACTATTCAAGTAAAAATATTAGAACAAGACATATTAAAAATGAATAATATAAATAATTTAATAATTTTTACCTGTTATATTAGCTATTAGAAACTAGAATTAAACTAGTTAATTAAACTAGTTACTATTTAGAAAAATCGAAGCATGCTAATATGTGATTAAAATTATGAGAAAATTCTAATTAATAATAAGTACTATTGATCTGTCATCCAAGTAAGATCTTGAAATAAATTTTTTGTGTCATATTGTTTTTATTATAAATAATTGCATATATAGATATGTATGTACGATAAGCATAAAAAATATATAGCTCCTGGTTTTAGTTTTACAATTTATTCAGCGTTTGAAGTTAAAGTCATTATAATCATTTAAAGTTATAAATTATTTATAATATCAAATAGATCTTTCTTATTTGGTGCTTATATTGTTTAATTTTTTAGTAACTAATATATTACTTTATCTGAATTTATCATTTTAAGATTTAGAATTCAGCATATTTGTGTGTCATTCGCAAAGCAGAGGTTGCGAAAAACACACGCACACAACTAATTATATACCTATAATTTCATTGATTATATTACCAAATATAAGGTTATTTTTCCATAAATGGTTTTTAGTCCTTAGAATGTACTCTAGATGTCACCATGTAAAACTGATGATATTTAGAGCATAGCAAAAAGGGTTTGAATTGTTTGCAAGGAATTTTTTTAAAAATCCCATTTTAATCGACAAGGAACGAAAATATAAGTTTTATATGGATACTGATTCAAAATTTATGCAAAACAAACTGTAAATCATTTTCCATATAAAACTATTATTCTCGATCCTTGTTCAGTAATATGGAATTATTAAATGAATTGCATATAAGGAATTAAAAACTTTTTGTTATGGAAACTGTTTCCTGTCAAGGAAATGATGAAAGCAGAAATAACATAGTGGCAAAGAATTTTTATAAAAGAGCATCGAAATATAAAAGTCACTTGAAATAGTTCTTTAGCTGGGTTATTTTATGACAGCTTGAATGAATACCAAATACTTCAATGATCAATTTTGAGCATATCCAATATCTCAATTACAGTTATCACTTTCTTTGAAATAAAGAAATGTTAAAGCTAATTGTTATTATTTTCATAGAATTTGAAGATGCGTAACATAAAAAAAAACTAAACCAGATCAATAACTGTACATTTTATTATTAAAATAACATTACTAAAAAATGACGCTGTATTATATTTTTGCAAATTCTTAGAATTATTGTTTATTTTATGTACCATATAAGGAAAAAATTATTTAGATTTATAAAATTAACAGGAAATCCATAACCCCCCACACACACTCACTTTAGAAACTTTTAATTGTATTCAGTATTAAATAAAAATCACTAAAATAGAATTTCAGTTTAAAGCTATTAATTAAACTTATTAACTAGTGTTATATTTTTTTTTGAAAGCATTAATAGAACTTGTTATTTAATTGCTTCTAAAAACAAAATTAGAATTGTTTTGTTTTTATTTGACACAATAATACGGGTCTCTATTTGTATTGATATGTATGGCTTTTGTAACTACATACAAAGGTTTTGATAAACTGGAAAATAAAGCAGATTGCTTTTTTATTACTCCATATATATATATATATATGGTTATTATTTCGGTTTCTGAGTATAAATTAATAAACGGAAATGTTTTTCTATAACCACCATTATTATTTCTGATTTAAAAGAGTAAAAACATAATTTAAGGTTACAATAGATTTAAAGAATATGTTTAGTTATTTTTTTTTTAGAAAAACTGCTTTCTCAAAGTATTTTTTTTTCTATTAATTATACTATCATAATTAATTTCATAATATTTGATTGGATATTTGTTGAATACAAAGAGTAATATTTCTATATTATTTCGTGCGGTTCATAATCTTCGATTATATTTATGTAAAATTGTATTTTTTCGTCTTCTCATCATATTTTTTATCGTATGAAATAGACGTGTCACATACAAAGTTATGACAGAACAACATATTTGCTGGGAAAAGGTAAAAATGCCATCTGTTTAGTTGTGAGGAACTTTTCATAAAGATATAGCCGAGATACTTGTTAAATTACAAAGTAAATAAATTCCTCATAAGATTTGAATATATTCATAACTACTCGAAATTAGTAATTGTGCAAAATTACTCTTTGTAAATTGTAACAGTAAATAATATTAAAAAAATGTATGAATTTAGAGAGTTTCAGTGAAATTTATTTATTACTTTAAAACAAATGTGACTTAATATAACATTTGCAGAAAAAAATATAAGTATGTATATAATTTATAATTTCAAATATTATTTTAATTAAAAGTACTAAGCTAATTTTAATAAGGTTCTGAAAAATTTTTAATAATTTAATTATTTTTAATAATACTTCCTTCAGCTAAAATAGTATATAACGTAAGATTTGAGCGGTATGAGTTCGTTTACTCCAAATTGTATATAATTTTGTCCCAAAGTTCTTTGGAGTCTGTCATGGTCAATTATATCGATTTAAAATGATGCATTTTCAAGTGTATTACGGTAAAATTTATTAATAAAAAGAAGAAATTTCCGGTATATTTGCTTTTGAAAGTTGAAAATCCTGTTATTACATTTCATGAAATTATTTCGATAAGATTTAGCCTATATGTTACACATTAGAGATTATGAACTTTTAATGGATAGGAGCACGCTTTTCAGAGTGAAAGGTATGAAATTTAATTTAGCTTCTGCTGAACAGCATTTTTGATTTCTGTCTGGTTGATCAAGTTTTTGGATCAAGTTCAGTTGATCAAGTTCAATTAGAGAATTTTCTCCAGTACCACATAAAAATTCAGCCCACTAACTTGTGACGAAAAACAAAAATGCGGAAAATATTAAAAATATTCTTATCAGTTTTCAGCTTCTTATCTAAGTCAGCATGGAATTTTCCAATTTATCAGTGATCGTGTATACATATATTTATATATTCAAAAACACAATTTTTGATGTTTTCCATTGCTTTTTTTTTCCTATTTTCACAATATTTTTTTAATATTTTTCATAATGCAACAATACATTTTATTTAAAATAACAATTATCATTATATGTTAAAACTTACTAACATTTTATAAACATGATAATATTCTAAAATTATAAACACCTTAAAACAATCAGTAGAACGACGATATATATATATATATATATATATATATATATATATTATATATATATTATATTATATATATATATATATATATATATATATATATATATATATATATATATATATATATATATATATATATATATATATATATATATATATATATAAATGTATATGAGGAAAAGTAACTCAAAAATATTATCATGCTTGTTACATGTTTGCATATTTTACATAAAATGATAATGCTATTATTTAAGTAAATAATAGATTTATAATTCATTTTTTATCGTGTCTTACATAAAATGATAATGCTATTATTTAAGTAAAATATGTAAACATATTTTACAAGCATAATGAATGGTATTTATAATAATATAAATTATTGAGAATTATAAAAATTAATTTTATAAAAATGCAATAGATGTTAAAAAAAATTTAAAAAACTATTGTTGAAATCATCTTAATTTAATCATGTCATATTGAAAATTATAAATAATGAATTAGTTATTCTACATAAAAGACACAAATAGCAGAGATACATTAATTGGTGAGTGTTAAGTATTTAATTAAACCGCGGAAATCATTATTTTCTTAATATGTTTCCTTTGTTTTCTGAGTTTTATTATATAAGGCATATGTACATTTTTTTTGATCGTGTCTATGATAGTCGTATAAAATAAAGAAGTGACTTCTTTTTTACGGATTCAGCATTTTCTTCAATGTTTTCGGCGAATAGGTGTACCAATAATGGCAAAACTAACTTCGGTGATTATTCGGTGAAACTAATTTTTCAAACTACTTCAACTGAAAAAAAAATTAAAAAAGTATATTTTAATCATACTTTAAAAACGTGATAATAATTTCTAATTTAAATTTGTCGTTACGTATTTTTTATAAGAGTCCTGTATTATTGTGGTTTAACTATTTCTGTCATTTTTGACAGTATACTCTGATATATTTTTGGCTAAATTTTAAATTACGCAGTGATATTTTTTAAAAAAATTTGATTATTATTATTATAAGACATTTATCTTATTAAGATATATAATTGAAATTTATTTATCTTGAATATATAAAGGAATTTTATCCGTAATTTATTTGTTAGTCAGGAAAATTAATATTGTTAATTTAATTGAATAACTTGTCATCTTCCACAGAAAAAAGGTTACATAAATCTTTCTAGAAATGATTATATTAAGATTGCTTTATGTTATTTTAACCGCAATTCACTTAATGACTTTTTCTTTGTATTTTGTAAATTGTTATAGTTCATTTCACAGAAAACTATTTAAATTACTTCAGTCTGTGAGATATGTTGGCATTTTAATTAACTTGGAGAGTAAAGAGTCGTACTTATTTGTTTGCGACAGGCCTTCTTTGAAATTAATTTCATTAATAATTGAAATTAGTTATTGCATTCTTCTACTGCAAATGTTTGTGGTTAAGGAAATGGGAAGGAAAATTTGGAGACAAATTAATTATTCACATGTTGTAACGTATAATTTTTTTTTTTAAATTTAGAAATCTATCAAATTATTTCTGGTGTTTTTGTTAAAAAAAAAACGCATCCTTTGATGGTTTCCTTGAACTTATTTGAAAGTCTTGCATATTATCCTCAGTAGTTCTTCATCAACCCTTTCTCTAAAATTCCATAGCAAGTGTAATCTTCTGTATGCTAAATTCACATAATCTTTTTCTATTAAGAATGGTAATTGGGATGCTGTGTGGATGTTTTTAATCCTAAAAATTATACATTAATATTATAACATGACACACACTTGACTATGAATTACCCATTGATGTCAAGGGGAAAATGTATAAGGTATTTTTTTAAATGTTGAAGCATTTGCTTATTCTGCTAGAAGTTTGAAAAGAGGTTAGATGAGGTTAGGTTACTGCAGTACATTTTTGGTTATTTTTTCTAACAACTGAAACGCTACACAGTAGTGGTCTCATAATGTAATTTGAACTTAGATACATTGACACAGTCTATATCGTAGTAGAAGTAATTTTCACTCCATGTATCAACACCTTGCCAACATAGGAGCATTAAATCCTAAGAAAATATTAACATGTGTACCTCATGATCTTGCCTAGAGCAGGGATGGGCAAACTACAGTGTAATGACAGAAGGTTTGACGCGGCCCGTGGATAGAATTTTGAATTGTTGGTTCAACAAAAATTAAAAGAAAATCTGATTTATATATTATACATCTATCTCTTTTTCTACATTGTTTAAATTTTTCACTTTATTTATTTATTTTTTCAAAGGATTGATCATATTTTTGCTTTTTCTATTTTTTATCCTTCAAAACGTAAATCGACAGAAATAGCAAGCACAGGCAGCTGTAATCATTATAGTGTTAAAAGCGGAAGAATTTTGTTAATTATATTTATATTAATATCTCACGTCCAAAAAATCAGTGCTATGTTTGCTTCCTTTTATATATCCGAACAAGTGTTTTCAGCTATGAACCTTAGAAAAAATCATTCTTGAAGTAGACCGGCAGAGTACTTCTAAAATGATTAAGTATTTAGCTTCATTTCTTAGAATTAGTGCGATTCAATTTCAACCACAATATAAGGCATTTTTACAAGCGAAATCATAATTTTACTCATCTCATTAACATATTTAAAAACTTATATATTGTTTTTAAAATTTTAGAAAAATTTACTTTGGCTGTCAACATGTCCCCCCCCCCCCCAATTTTTGGCCCGCGACCTAAAAAGTTTACCCATCCCTGGCCTAGAGGAACATCGAATGAACTGATTTTTGGAATAAGACCACACGCAGTTCCTTATGTGAAGAAAATTAGTGTACGTTTGTTTGTTCATTGTATTTCTAATTCCAGCCTTCTATTTGTGTCTGAAGGCACTAACTTCCAATTTTAGTCCCATGCAGATTAAGAAATCGATGACTGTGGATTTTTTTTATTCTCCTCTTCAAATTTTACATTATCTGAGGAGCACTCCCTAATAATGTTTAACGTCCATAGTTCTCAACATAATGACCTTCAAGAGAAGTCAAATATTGATCCTTATTTCTTAGACATAAAAAGAACACATTTTCCCAAAACTCTCTCTAGGCGCAAAAAAGAATATGATTTTTAGATGTTAAAAGGATTGATTAATCTTGAACTAGGATTACGCCATTATTAATAAAAAAAACAACTACAATTTCAAACTATAGCAGTGAATACTCATTAAATCCTATATGGTTGTTAAAAGTAAAGAAAGATTAATTTAATTCGCAACTAAAATTAAATGTAGTAATCATCAATATAATCCGGTAAAATAAATGTCAGATTAGGCAATAAAAAAATGAATTACGTTACTACAATTGAGTACACAACAAAAAACTTAACAGTGTTCTGGGATTTTACGTTTGTCCCTGTTAAAGTAAAACGGTGTAGGTTGGAAGTTGGATAAAACCATCCTACTTGATAAAGTTTATTACACTTCTTCCCATTCCTTTCCATTCAACATTAGAAATATTGGTCGCCATTTATTTTTTTACAAGTTCCCACTCACAGAATGAAATAAGCAGTTTTACTTTTCAACATTTAAAATGACATTTATCACTCAACCCGTAGTAAGCGACTGCTAATATAAAAATTGACAAGGCCATTATTAATGAAATGTGTAGGACGATTTTTAGTGCTTCATAAGTGGATATGTCATCAAAACACCCCCAAACATGGATAACCTCAAGGTTTTTTATTACTTTGTATCTTAACTTTTTCTAAATTAATCAGCTTTCCCACGCAGAAACTTGTCACTCTTGGGCGACATCATACTCTGTCTCTTTGACATTTTTACAGGTAGTCCAAGAAGTTGACATTCATTTTTTGTGATCTTCAGGTGTTTGGAGCTGCCTTCGTTCCCCTAGCCTGCTCCGATGGCGTCCTGGACCACAAGTCTTACATCTGCCTCGCATCCAAACAGAGGTTCCTCGTCAGCCTGACGCACCCTTCTGTGTTCGCTTGCATCTACAGGAGTGTGTCCTCCCCCACCACGTTTGAGTGCCATGCCTTCGTGTGTGCCACAGCAGAAGACGCCCTGGCAGTCGCCGGACTGGCCACTCTGGCCAGTCAGCAGTCAGATCTGCCGGACGTACAGCGACAGCTGTTTCTGAACCATCACCACCAATCAAGACGCCGGATAGCTGCATCCGTCGATTCCGGCACGGATTATTACACGCCGTCTGACGTCACGCCTGCTCCCAGGGAAGAGGACGACCGGATTTACGGCCCCCCATTCAGAGAAAACGGTGGAGTGAGGACTGATACTGAAGAGGTAATTTTTGGATTATATTCTTTAGTTTGGTGTAAAATTGGGTATCCCTTGGTTTGGCGATAAAATTAAATTTATCTTAGTTTAGATTTTGTGAAACGGCCATCTTGTAAGTCACATCTTGGCGCCCTACTTTGGCGTCAAAAAATCGCCCAAAAATCAAGTGTACCCGATTGTAAACTCTTACCATATTCTTATAAAAATTGAAACACCCCGTTTAGCAAAATTAATTCCTCTCTATATGTACGTAAGAATTTAATTCTTAAAGCATATAATTTTGCATCCAATTATTTTTTATTCCTATCTCGAACCTGAATGCTTATGGTGGTTCAGAATGTCCATTAAACTGTAGGTTCTAGCCTGTTTTTAGCCCTCTTATGCAAAATACGTCATTTAAACTGCAAACAAACCGAATGAAATGTTATGCTTATAAAATATCTCTAAACAAGCAAATTTTAACGCATTTCACTAATAATTTTAAAATACTATAATATTTATTTAAACATTTTTGTAATTCTTTAAAAATCTGTATAAGAAATAAAAGACATAACTTATATAATTTGAGTTAGTAAATTCTATGTCATACATTGAAAAAATCATATTAAAAATTGGTGTTTACTTTAGAAGTACCAGGAAACGACATAGTTTACAATTTCTTTTTGGTAAATAACTTTTCTTTTTGTAATAAAACTTATATTTCCGTATTTATTTCAGTTTTTTAACTTCATTTGAAAGAATAAAAACTGATATCGTCGACTAATGCCATACATTCTTTGCATAACATTAAAATTATAAATTATTACCAAAATAATACCATTTGAAAATTTATGCGATATATATATTTTTTTAATTGCTTTGAGTATGAAATATACTATTAATCATTACCGTATCGATTAAATTTTATATTCCACCATGTTGTTTATTATTTTGTTAATTTCGCATTCAATCTTATTTTCATAACAACCTTGTAAATGTTGCTCTACAAAACACCGTGAAAGTCCATATTCAAACAAAAATGTATTTTTCCAATCAATTGGAAAAATATCAAGTGAAAATATATCATTTATAAAGTCGAAGTAATTTTAACTCTCAAACTAAGTAAGCTTCTCAAAAGTTTATTTATTTGACACGCATAAACAATAGGTTATGATGCAATTCGTCGTTTGTTACAAGGGCTGAAATTATGGCATCTTGTAAATGGGGGCACTCTGCTGGTGTACCTGTAAGTATAATATAATCCCTACATTTATATAATCTTTGTTTCTACAACTTTATGTAGCCGTAAACTGAAGCAGCAACAAAAACAATATCGCAAAGAAAAACGATCTATAACATAGCAATGTCGAATAAAGAAAAAATACAATTGTTTAAAAAAGAAAAAGAGTATATTATGAAATAATAAGATAACGCATATAAATCTGATGTTAAGAATTTATTCATGTGTAAAAGTAGCTGTTGTGCTTTAGCAGCAGCTATACACACCGTCCTAACTCCAGAAATGAATAAGTTCCCGTAATTTCGAATCAGAGACCAAAGGGAACTCCAGAATAGGTCTGTTACACCAGAGATATCATTTTATTTGGAAGATATTGCCCAATAACCAATGTTAGGCGCTTAATCGCCATTAACGAACATGACGGAGCTTCAACTGGGTCGTTGTCGAATTCAATAACTTCCAATTGCAAGAACGAAATTTTCCCCAACCAAGCTCCTGCGCATGCCAAAAATGTTTAAGAGAATATATTTAAATATTATATACTTATTATATATTTTAAATATATTGCACTGTGTTTTGTGAAAAAAACCATAGGCTCTGGGTAAATCAACTCACCTGTACAAAGAGTGGCCATAGACAGCATTAAAGAAATCAAATTAAGAAACAAACAAATTGTTATTCTGAAAATTTACCTATCATTATTATACTGCAAATTTTTTTATAAAAAAAAATGAAAATGGGAATAAAATTGCTTGTTCAGAAAAGTTTTATTGCCGACAAAAGACAGCTATCAACTTAAAAAGCAAAATGTGACCTTTAAAATCATAAGTTTTTCATCCTTTTCTGTGCAAGATGTTGACTGAAAAACAATTTTCTGGATTGAAAAACAATTTGAATACAATTATGTATCACTCCTTAAGCTACATTATACATTAAAAATTAAAACAATTCTATTAAAAAACATAATATGAAAATATTTTTCAAAGTAAAAAGTGGCTTTCATTGCGCTTTTCTTAGCAAATACTGATTAAAATTGAAATTGTAAAATTTAATTGGAAAAAATTTTGTCTTTTGAAACTCAATGCTTGGTGATTAGGGATCCATAATAATATCTATTTTTATGTGTTATCATCATTGATAGAAAAAAAAATAATCCAAATATTTCCAAAATTTTATTTATTTGGAACTACCAAAACCAGAGTTACTGTTGAGCTATATAACTTATTTTTTCCCAAACTGTGAAATTGATAAGTTGTAAATTTTCCTATTCCTTGCTTACTGATGAAAAACACCAAAAGAAATTTTTTTATCTTATTTACTCATTTAGAAGTTAAATAAACAAAAATGCCTATAACTCGAGCATGAAAAATAAACGATACAATATGTAAAGAATATTTATTACGTCCAATATAAAGCAATATAGAGTTTATATTTAGATCATCGTACCTATAATAAATACTTATTACGATTCTGAATATTATTCTGTGCTGGTAAAAAAGTTATCAAAGTATAGATAACTAAGAAAAGGCTTGAGTTCAATATCCCTCGCTCATTGTTCAACATAGTTAGGATCGAAGACGGGTTGAGAACAACTGGCGATGATGTCTAAAGTTGTTCAATTCATAAAGCTGTTTCTTTAATCGTATGCCCATCCTCGGCATCTCCACCTCTAATTGAGGAGCAGTCCAGTAAAGTGATGATGAAGCATAAAAAGAATTAAAATTAGTGTCTGTAGCGAGTTGTCTTCGAGAAACTTTAAAACAAGGGGGCAATGTCTGAAGTTGTCAACATTGATATCCACCAGGTGGCACAGAGAGCAAGAAGCCGAATCCTTAACTCCAATAAAATGTAAATAGTCATGTCCAGTAATCAAATGAAAGTAAGAAACTCCAACAGATGAAGACAGAAATTGGGGATTCTACTACTACGCATAAAATAAATCCTGGTCGATTGTTATAGTTGTCGAATAGACATTGCTTAAAGCAAAACGTCAAACGTTTTTCCATTGATTTTTCTATGTATAAGCTACAGCTAAGGATTCTACTCCCCTTTCATAGCATATTGTGCCACATATTTGGTGCAAAACGCATTAACTCCCTATTGAAGAAGAATGTCAATTGACTATATTAGGTTTGATGAATCTCTAAACTATTGAATGATTCATCAAAATCGAGTCATACAATCTTCAGGAGGACAAATTTCATCCTTTGAATGGCATTGAATAACCAGCCCTTCGGAACTCATTAGGGGCTGGTGGATAAATGATTCTTCTAAGACCAACATTTAATATTCGATTCTTTGAATTTCTTCGTATTCTATCATATTCTTTGAAACAAAGCTATAAACTTTTGTTTTTTCGAAGTACAAAAGTTAGAATGAATATATTGTTGTTTTTCGTATCATCTCATTTGCAGAGTATGTCAATGCTTACCGGGCTACGAAATCCATAAATTAGCTCTGTGTGAACAATATCACAAAAAGTTTTAAGCCTTGGCATTTTAAATTGTAAGCTACATGAATCCAAATTATGATTCACAAAACTTAATGCCCTTAATTTTTTTAAAATTATTTTCTAGTATTTATTTATATAACCATTTAAATTCCATAAAATTTCTTTTTGACTCTAACAACTGCTTCCTAAGCAATGTGAGGACAAATTTTAGTTGTTTTTCTTTTAAAAGAGACTGGTTTCGTTAATCACCAATTCGTTTAATTAGCGACATTACATCACAACCTTACTTTGCAACGTTCGAGAAATAATTTGGAAAAAAAACTTCAATTAATATACCTTGTTTCTCTTAGAAAGAGAGAGAGAGTAAATAAAGATAAATTATTGTGGGTTTTTCCTCCTTTCCATTTTAAAGGTCAAACCCTAGGGTTGAGTTTCGAGCTTTCTTGAAGGTTTTTCTTGCACGTGTTTCGCTGAGATCTGGCCGCAATATTCGTCTCCCACACTTGTGCAATTAGTATTCCCTTAATGCAGCGCGTTCTCTGCCGGGGGTGAACTTCGCGTGAAATAGTTGTTTTTCGAAACTAGGTAATTCACGTGATGATAAGAAATCTCGAAATGCAAATTTCATCATAAAAAGTTTGACTGTTTATCCCCAGTGTTTATCTTTTGATTCTCGTGAATTTCTTCATTAAAAAATTTTTTCACCGCCGGGAATCTTGTAGGCGTAATTAGGAAATGAATGGATACAACATATAAATGTTTTCATTTATTTATTTTTTAGTACGACATCTTTACGTGTGTGCAAATTAATTATTTTTATTTTCAAGTCAAACGTTCATTCGATGATTTGTTTATTAAAACCACTCACTTGTTACTTTCAGACGATAAACATTCTATGAACGTCTTTTGTTCTAAGGCACAGACAAAACACACAAGCTTGTGTTCAAAATACTGTTGCTCTTTGCTCCCAAACTGTCTGCCATTTCAAGCTCAGTTGCACAACTGTTGTTTGGTCTGGACACTCTTTTTTTCAACTTTGCGGCTTGATCAATAAAGAGTAGAAATGGATCACATAATTTACTTGGTTGTTAGTTTTTGCACAGCAGGATACTCTTCATCAGTGTTGCCTGTTAAATCTCTGTCAGCCTGTCTCCATCATTAATTATTTACTATTCTTGAGATATTTCTTGACTGACATTTATTCCATTTTAATTACTTCTTTACTAATTAAGGAACATAAAATGCGTCTCAGACTTTAGAATGATTCATCAATACTGTTTTTTTGTAAAATTTCAAAGTTTTATGTGTGTGTTATTATATTTTTTAAGGATTCATGAGATACTTAAAGCAATACTGTAAATTCACAATAGATTGCACAATATTATAAAGACCACACATTATAGATTATTGTAAAATGAAATGCCATGTGTTGTTAATTTTTGTCTTCTGTATTCATATCATGCTGTATTGACAATTATGGGTTAATATATGTAATGCAACTTTTGAAGGCACCAACTAAAATTGATATTTTCTCTTTGTAGATTTACACCATGACGTTCTTCGATATTTTTTATTCTTAAAAACAATTCAACAATTATATTTTGATTTCTTCAGCTTTTGCTTAAGCATTCGTTTGCTTTCGTCTTTTGCAAAACATCTCCATTAACCATGCATATTCGTGGTCAGAGCACCTGACTGTGGATAGGGAGGTCCTGGTTTCGATGGATGTACTTTCTCTGTCTATCCTATTTTTGTCCTTTCTTTATATGAATGGGTTGTGAATGGTTGCCTACCCTATAAATGGGTACCTATGGTATGTGTGTACTGAGGAAGTTGGACTCCACACTAAAATATAGTTCAATTGGAAAAAGTGGAACAGCGCACTCCATAATGCCAGTTCTTGTTTTCTTGTGCCAATAACTGTAACTGGCACAAGAAAACAAGAACTGCGCATATTCAGCTAGCAAATACATATGTTTTTATGATTTGTTCTCAATTTGTACCAAGAAATAAGAAAGTAATTAAAGTATAAAATATTCTGCTGAAATGTATTTAGAATTGTATTGATATTGTTTCTGTCAATAATCTCTTCCGATGCTATTTGCTCTTAAGAACTTTTAATCAATATATTGCTGAAAAATACTTAATCGGCTATCTTAAAATGAATATTAGAAATCATATTTAATGTGTAAATTGTTAACAAAATCTTGCATGCATAGTGTATATACATTGAAGCATAATATTTATAAATCTAAATTATAAACAATGGAATAAACGTTTATCCTAGGATTCCAATTTACTTTTAGTATTAATAACAAAACCACAACATTCCTCACTTCCTGAAATCATAAAATTATTAAACCTACAGTTTTGCTCGAATCCGTTTACAGAAGACTAATTAAAGGAAATTTTCAAAATTATGCATATGTGTTTATAAGCTAAACATTGGCGAGGAAATCTTTTGTCCTTGTTATACGCTTTTTCTTATTGGCTGGCAAATTTTTAGTTTCGGATTCTATGCAATGAAATTTAATCGTGAACTTGAAAGGAAGGTGGTAAAATAAAATTGTATATTCTTAGAAGTCTTTATTGAAAACATAGAGTAGTTTTGCATAATATGTCAAATTTTGCTTTAATGTCAACAGTAACGAGAAATTAATTAATTTATAATTTATGATGAATTAAAAATAATGGATGCGAAATGAAGTTATATGTAAACAAAAGTATATAGAATAAAAATATTCATTGGATAAAGGTGAAAAATATAAACAAAAATAAAGCAATCAAGTTGCAATTCCTCATTATCGAGAAACACATTTTGCAAAATTCATCTGGCGAAGTTCCTGTGGCTACAATATGCATTAAAAGTAATGGCGGAAATATGGAACCTACAATTTTCTGCGAGTAATTCTAACATGCCAATCATCTCGTGCTGTTTTTATAGGCAGTAACTCTGATAACTTTTAAAAACTTAACTCTTAAATATTTAGAATCGTAACATGACAGTATATGTTCATTTTTATTTTACTTATATTACCATGTTATAATATTAACAAATTCTGTATAGTTAATTTTCCCTTTTATGAGCTATTTCGTTAAAATAACTCCTATAAGTATTATATAATAATAGTTATAAATATAACTCCTCTATAACTATTAAAAATAACAGTTATTAAATAAGTGTATTAAATTAAAAAAATATTTTAAACTCAATAGGTTAATAGTTATATCATAAGTTAATGGGTGACAGTTAAATTTGAACACAAACATAACAAAAGAATAAGATCTTATTAATATTTATTACTGTTATCGAGCATAGTATGAAAAAAGGATTTACCCAGCGAGATTTTCTATTTACCTGTGAATCATCAATTTTTTTTGGTTTTAGTAATAAATATTAAATAGATTGTGTGTTTGGCAAAGAAAATGTGATCTTTTGTATTATTTTTGTTAACGACGATGTTAATAATTATTTTGTACTTTTAGCATATTGTAGTTTTGTTTAAACTTTTACTGAGTAATAATGGCCATGATTCTTATTTACATGAAAAAACAATATATTTCACAATAAGAACAAATTCTCGTATTCTACATGCATATTTTAAAATGAATGTTAAATTCTTTTATTGCAGTATTAATTAGTAATACTCTACTAGCTTTAAATTTTGTAAATGATTTCCTAGATATATTCTCAATGATTACAGCCTTTTAATAACTTTTTATTTTCTAAGCCATATTTCTTTATCCAGAACTTTTCTTTCCTTCTCTCTGTTAGGAAAACAACTGATGGCAACAGTTGTTTTCCTCAGTTGTTAAGATTGTTACAATAAAATATTTTTATGTAATATTTTATTGTAACAATCTAACAATAACAATTTAACAAATAACAATATTCATGATTAATTTCCATAAAACGAGTTCCACACCATGATACACCGGTGCCAATACGGTCTTCATATGACCGTATCCAAATAACAACTGAGCTAGATTCCCCATTGGATAGGGAAGATGCGCTTCTCATTACGTTTTCAGGGATTTACTGAGGCTGAGTTGCCACAAGGTAATTGAGAAAATTTTCAGAAATAATGTTGGTTTATTTTGAACAATTAATTAGTAATATTTTCTTCTTACTTTGATACTACTAACTACATTATTTTAATTATAATTAACTAAACAACGACGATGTAAAATAAATACCCACAGTTAATAATCGATTTTAACTAGCTGTATAGATAAACTTTAAGTAAACGCATACAAAGCTTATATTGATATCTAATTTAATTCTTAGCAAACGAGCATTTTCACATTATTGATCAAAATTATAGAACATAAAGTTATTCTATAATTTCGATTAGCTATGTTGAAAATTGATATTCGAAATTAAAACGATAATAAGAAGGTCACAACGATAATTCTACAAGTCATCAATCAACTTGATCATGTGTATAGATTGACGGCAAAATCCATTTCTGACCAATGTAAATCTCAAAGAGAACCCACTCACACACAGTGTATGATTCAAATTAATATAACTTTCACCACTAGAGGTCGCACTTCTTGAATGAAATTTCAGATTTATATAAATGCATATACAACGTGACAAAAGCAAATGGATTCCAAATGCATAGAGAAAAATTGCATAAATGCCCTATTTTACAAATGAAGTTGATTCTAGTAATCTTGTTCCAAAATTTATCTACATTTTATTTTGACCAAGTAAATTACAGAATAAAGAAACAAGAATTTGATATAATGACTTCTCTATCTCTAACCTCATTATTATTAAAGTTTCGTATTTTCTCGCACAATTTTTTCTTCATAAAAAGTGTGCAATTCTTGCTATGTCAAGAGCACTTAACATTAATCACTGAAAATAACCGGAATTCGCTTTTACTTTCTGATGTAAGATAGGATTTAAGTTAACGTTTTCATAAAAAAAAAAAAAAAAAAAAAAAAAAAATGATAAGGAAAAATAATCAAATATAAAAGCTCGTTTTGTCACGTACTTCGTTAGGTTTTTAACCTAATTTATTTGCATTCTTGTGAAAAATACCAAAATAATAAATCATCTTGAAACCGGATAGGACAAGTTTGGGATTACAATTAACACATAGGAGGATTACTTCTAATGCTTTTCACAACAATTTCGAATGTTTAATATTTTTTTTTGTTAATTTATGAAATTAAAAGTTTTCAAATGAATTTTCATTTGAATTATTTTACCTCAGTATTTTAGAATTTTTATTTGTTAGACTACTCAGTATTTTAGAATTTTTATTTGATAGAGATTATAATTAAAACTAGTTTCTGAAATCGGTTTTACCAAAAGAAAACATGAATGATACTTTTTAATTATTTTTATTTATTTAAACTCTATGAAAAAATAAGAAAACCTAATTACATTATTCTATTGAAATCATTAATGAAATCCTTTTAAACATTCACTAAATACATTCCTCATAAAATCATATAAAAAAAATGCAGTGCTGATAAAAAAAACCAATGCTAAAACTAAAACTTGATAAATGTCATTAAAATCTATGAGCAACATTCATTCACAAAAATAAAATATTTTAAACTGCAAACGAAAAGAATTGTCATTAAATTCAAATAAAAGCTTGTAAAATCTGTAAAGTGTATTTTTATAAGTGTTCTAGATTGTGTGTGAAATTTACCTCAGTGTAGAAAACTATATATATAATATATATATATATATATATATATATTGAGGTATCGCAAACATCTACTTTTAGTTCAACTACTTAATTTCAAAATTAACAACAGTTACAAGTTCCAAAATGTCTGATAATAGTTACATGAAAGAAGGAGGAATAGGCTATGAAAGAAGTTTATAATTGGGGTAGCTTAGGAAAATAATAGAGAGAAATGTGCTTAGTTTAGAGTTACACAACTTAATGGAATTCAAACTTATGATAGATGAATGTGTAAAAGAATTTTTACTAAGTAAAATCGTCATCAAAATTTTCGACCAAAATAATAGGCTGAATGCCTAGTTTTCAGCGAAAATATCTTTTCAAGGGTTATATAAGCGGATATAAATATTTTTATTATATTCACCACATACTAAATAAATGATTGCAATTGTTAAATAATTTCTTTTTTAAGGCACTTTCTTGATTTCAAACTTTTCCAATGTACTTAAACTTACGTAATTGGTGCGCTTTATAATTAGTGATCAGCAATTTGGCAACGTGCTTTTTTAAGCTAAATTTACTCTACTCATTAATGGAACAAAAATAGTTAAATAAGTATCAAGAAATATTAATACCTTATGTAATATTCTATTACCGAAGTATTGAAACTGTCACTTAAATAATATTTATAATTTAAAAAAAATATTTTAGATTAACTTTTTATTTTTTTTTTTTTTTTTTTTTTTTTTTTTTTTGTGCCAGATCTAAGAATTCTAACTGAAATTCTGAAAGTTTGCTTTCCAAAGAATAACAAAAAATAAAACCAATTTTAATTTAATTTTCTTTCTTTCTTTTTCCCCCCTCCTTCCCATTCGCTTTGGCGTGGTCAAGTGGAAAAGCTTGAATAATTATAGCTAAGAAAATCCTTCTTTTCTCACGCAAATTTTATTTGTTCCTCACGGATGAGAAAAGGAGACAGAATGGGCGAATCCATGCTGATCAAATGCCGAGATTAAAATCTCAGAAGCAGGATTTTCTTGAGCAGAAGATAATTGTCCAGATAAGAGAGAAGAAAGCGTTATATATTCTTCCTATTCCATGTGTAATAGATGTTATTATAAAATTATCTATTTCCCACGTCTAGCTGATTTGCATTGATTACATAAATGATATATTCTTGTGAATACTTTTTATTTAAAAAAAATTATTGGACAGATTATATACAAAGTTGTATCACGCGTCCAAAATCAAATCAGATCACTTTCCATCCACCTGATTTGACAATATATGTTTGCAAACAGTTTTACGATTTAATAAATTATATATTTGATTTGTTATCATTTTTGAAATAGAAAGAAAGCGTTTTACCATTTAACTTTATATTTTTGTCTTTGTATTTTCATGAATACATAAAAGGAGCAATTTCACTTTGAACGAAAAATGATAACCTCATAACATAATTTGAAATAAATGATTTATGTCTGAAATATTTCAGATGTAAACCTTGCTTTTTAGAACCTCTAATTTATGATGTTTTTAATTAAGTTTATTTCTACTTAATGTAGGTTTACTCAAGTAGCATTCGTTATTTTTTCCTAGATTAAGAAGAATAAAATGTTTTTCATTCTTGTTTTTCAAATTACAAGCATTTAAATTTTTTCGAGGGGATGTTGAAAAAAAGTAATAAATAATAAAACTAATTATTTTCTTATAATTCCGAGTCTTGTTTAACATGTTTCGAAATTTGTTAGATTAACACTTAATTTGTTACATTTCAGCACTAGCTTTTTTTTTTAACTTGTATTGTCTTTAATTTTTTTTATTTCTTGAAAAGAAAACTTGTTCTAATGGCGAAGTAGTCAATAAGTAAGCAATTGTAAAATAGGCTGACCCGTATGCATAATTGGGGGTTGCCGTTAAAATTAAATATGTCGCAATAGATTTTTTTATTAAATCTTATTAAATATCATCAACCAAAAACAATTCAATAAAAATATAAGAAAATTTTATCTGATTCTATTTTGCTATAACGAACTAATATTTCACATCTCTCTTCTTTCTAATCTCCATGTCTAGGAATATACTAGACGAGATCCATTAGTCCATTTACTTTCAGAAAGTTTAAAACAAACATAGGAGACCTATATAGGTCCACAAGAGACAACCCTAGGCACTTAAGGATGTGTGCTGGTGATGCCGGTTCATTTTGACATTTAGGACAATTCGGGTGCACCCTGAGACCTCTCTGGAATGTAAGTCCTTTCAGGTGTCGACTGAAGAATCGGGAAAGTGTTGTCTGAACCTATCTATCGCAATCAAAAGCAAAGGATCTTCCAGGACAATCTGCTTGATACCAGGGATGACTCGGGGGAATGAGCCAAATTTACCTATCAGCATGTCTTCTAATGAAATACAGTTCAAGGTATGTCAGTGAATTGGTAGTTGGTAATGGTTCTTCAGAACCCTCCTTCGCCAGAACGTCTGCCATCTCATTCCCCCATATGTCAACACATTTCTTGTGTAGTTTTCATGAGAATGTTTCTCTTATGAAACTAACCATCGGGAAGTAAGAGGTAGAAAATCATTGTATCACTTGATTATGGGCCAAACTATCATCTAGGAAAAAAAATCAAAATTATAATAAACAGAACATAACAGAATATGAGTAACAAATCTAACTGTATATAAAAAAACAAATTTTTCACATCGTGATGAAAAATTATTGTTTATATGGTTGCAATAAAATGCTTAGGTTTTATGAGCAAAAATCTAATTCACTAATGGTCAATATATAAAGATAAATCAATTAGAATGATTGCTTGAAAATTTTACAGAACTTACGAATTGATATAACAGAGAATATGAAATCGCACTTCTGCAAATGGCAGAAAATATTATGACACGTATAGTAACAAAATATATTCGATATATTTGTCTTTATGTAGAGTCTTTATGTCCGTCTTTCTAGACGTAACCCCCAATATGCTCAATATTCAGAAGCGAATTAATCGCAATGACTGAAGGATTAAAGACCATCCTCCACGGCACTGCACTTAGTAACATCTGGATCCTGATAGTCGTAGCTCGATTCAATACCTATAGAACTGGAGTAGTGTGTGCGACTTTGTGGGCACACAGAGTATCATCAATCTTAAAAATCTATCCAAGGGTAGGGATGTTCACTTTCAATGGATTCCTTCCCGAACAACATACAAGGCAATTAACCTGTGTACCAATATATTGTACTGTGTACCAATATATTAATATCACCATACTTGAACTGTGTACCAATATATTGTAGATCCTCGTTTTTACGAGCCTCTTATTTACGAACGTACACGAGTTTACGAATTAGTGTCTAGTCCTTAATATAGTCCCTATAAATAGTTTAGATAATATTAATAGTCCTTAATGTAGTCCCATAGATAGTTTAAATTCACATTTCGATATTAAACCTAAAACGTTTTACAAAAGACAACATACAAATAAATTTTTTGTGAACTTACTTATTTCATGGACTTTCCGTCTGCGTTTATTTTCTATCACTTGATTTTTTCATTTCTTTTTTAATTTTATATCTGAGAAACTTGAAAAAAAAAATTTTTATAAAAGAATAATAAATCCCTCGAATTGTGTAAAACAAAATGTTACTGCTGATATTAGAATCTCTGATTTTTTTTTTAATTTATGTGATTTTTTTTCCTTTTTAAACTAACTTCCGTTTTGCAGTCAATGTATCAGATGTATCTTCAAGGGCACAAATTTCGTAAAGTATTCTTGGAAGGAGTGATCAAGGCTTGGTTTCGCCTTATGAAAGTGACATTGTGGACGCAATATAATTGTCAATCTATACCTGGAATGGTGTTGCAAAAAAAGAAGAAACGAAATCTAAATCATTTTGACATATATTGAAGAAATCACCATTACTCAAGGAAGCCAAGAACGTTTACCTGATGACTTGTTTAAAGATGATTTACTCATCCATAAATTTCAACAAAGAAACCCATTTTATCGAAAATTTCATTTCAGAACTTTTGAAAAGCGGACTCGGATGTAATTTGTTCGTAAGAAGTGTTGTATGATTAAATTATTGAGAACACAATGAATGAGAACGAAAAAGAATTTCAGATGTCAAACCCTAAAAAGACAGTTTTTCGACTATCTTCAACACAAGTAGATTATCAGCTAACAAGATTATGGGACCTTTTTTCATAAGAGCTGGAATTGAATACTTTCCTACATCGAATAAATGGAAAAATAAGCTTTTAAAAATGCATTTTTTATACAAAAAAAAATTACTGAGCCTGATTTTTAGACAATAAAATGAAAATAGGAATAATTTTTAAACATGAATTTTGTTTTGCATTTTTTTACTTACATACAGCATAGTGAATATTTTTTCTAATAAAATTTTATTCATGAAGACAGAGCAATTTAAATTCTAATATTTTAAGAATTTTCAATTTTTAGAACTGTTTTACCGTTTTCCACACGTCCATAAAAGCGAGCGTCTACTGTACAATCTTTAACAACAAGCAAAATTATGTTAAATAGAACCAAGAGCGCTAAAGTATAAAAATTGGTACTTGATTTATTTACCCATAAAATCTCCCCTCCTCCATTTTACTTTCTTAGATTGGATTATTTGACGGAATGAAATGAAAATTTTAAAATTTAAATCAATATGAAAATTTAAAAATTGATGTTTAATTTATTGATTCATAATACTGTGCAGTTTATATGTTCACTTGGATTTTGTTATTACGATATGAATAAGTATCTGTGCAAAAAAATAAATGAATATAAATTGTGTGTCAGCACCTTATTATACAAATAACACAACTTTATTTCTTATTGTCTAAGCACTTATTACATAATTCGGGTCACCAAAGCTTCAATTTATGAAGGTAAACATTTCCCATGTGAGTTCATAAGTTGACTGACTTAAGAACGTAGCTAAGAAATTCAATGAACTTATGTCAACATAAGCAAATTTAACCGCCCCCAATTCGACCTTGACCCGACTTGAGGTCACGAAAAAGCTCTGAAGACGTTGAAGCAATATTTATTCATCCCTTCTGCGCTCGGAGCGACAGTGACTTGTTTTTGTTTTCAAATGATACTATTGTTAATAATTCGGGTTAACATGTTTTGCATTAGATGAAGTAATATAGGCCAATATTAGTTGAACTATTGCTTTTCTACTATTTGATTAATAGCTTCGCATATGAAATGACCATGGCCATTTATGAATTGATGATTAGTTGCAAGCATTATTATATATTGATATTCTGTAAGGAATTTTATTCATGTGTTTCACCTGGGATCAGGGTTACCTTTGACTGTCTTCATTTATAGGAAAAATTGATAAGTATATTGTACTTGTTTAATTTTCTTATTTTTAATATAATTTCAATATTTAAAATTAAATAGAGGAAACTCGAACTCTCCCACAAAACTTTGAGTTGTAAAAAGATTTATGATAAGTTAGAATATGAAAGGCGAATATTTTGCAGCGTAATCAAGCATCTAAAAATGACGTTTTATATTAAATGAAAAAAAAGATTTCTTCTAATGGCAGGTTATTAACAATTGCAGCAAAAAATAAAGATCGAAGAAAACAGAATACAACAAACAGAAACAGCTGTAATAGAGTCCATTTATCTAGACATATGCTATCTGATGCAGCTGTTTTTTGAAGGGGCTTTTAATGCTATTTTTAATGGACTCTGTTACAGCTGTTAAAAAAAGGATTAGTTTTTAAAATTTTATCCGGAACCTAAAAATAAAGTGACTTTTAAGAATTAAATAACTCAGAAAAAATACTGATATCTTCTTAAGAAAAGAAGCCTTAACTAGAAATAGTTGTACTGCGATTAAAATTCAATTCCTTTGAAGAAAAGCAGGGTTCTTCAAAATGTACTTTGCTCTTCCCAGAACCACATACAATCCATAACCACATACATTACCAATTCATATCGGGCAGACATGCCTAGAATCTAGCCGCCAAAGTTTATTTTGATTACATTTATATAGAATGAAATTATAAAAATTATATATATATATATAAGAAGTAGAAGAAGAAACTTTATAACTGTTGTGCATGATAAAATTAACATTTTAACTACCATAAATGATACAGAGGTTTACTCTTAATATCAAGGCGAAGGCTATAACTTTCTACTGAAAATTGTTTGTGTTATAAATTAAAAGTTAATATTTGTTAATATTATCAGCAGTAACATTAAATATCCATCAGTTAGTTGGAGTCTGAAGGTATTTTTAGATATTTCATTTCGGGAAATGTTTTTTTTACCCAAATAAGTCATTTAAAAATTTTATTAAAACATAATATTTTATTACAACATAATTTATTCATAACTGACTTTTTGTGAAATTCTTGCAATGAGTTTAAATGTTTTTCCTTAAAATCATATGTCACATTTGTGCTTGAAAAATTATGATAAACAATGCAAAAATTTTAAAATCTGAAATTTTTTCAAAATTTGAAAAAAACGTCTCAAAATTAATTTTCATAACATTCTCAGTTTTACTCGTAGAAGTCTATTAGAAATAAAGTCTAAGTATCTGAATGCATTTATATTTATTATATTGCATGAAATAATTTTTTGCTTAGTTGGCATTAAAAAGAACTTTTTTGTCAAAAATTCTTATTGTAAGTGTATTAACTAGCCAGAAATTATTTTTCCCTGTAATTTAAAATTATACAAGGAGGATATCACATGTTTAATTAAATATAAGTAAAATAATGACTTCCATAACTTAACATCTTTTAATATTCAGCCAGGAAAAGATTCCTTTCAATGAAGAAAATTTCGATAATTGATCGGAATTCAAAAAATTTCCTTTAAACCTTTTCTGCAGTTAAGCCTTTGTACTGTGACATAATACAGAGTAAATCATTTTCTCAAAATTCTTGAATAATCTCACGAATTTGATGATGATTGAACGCATGTAATTAG
This sequence comes from Latrodectus elegans, assembly GCA_030067965.1. Classification (NCBI taxonomy): domain Eukaryota; kingdom Metazoa; phylum Arthropoda; class Arachnida; order Araneae; family Theridiidae; genus Latrodectus; species Latrodectus elegans. The sequence continues at coordinate 46,510,947 of CM057819.1, forward strand.
CTGTAATTAACAGGAAACTTGATTGACCTTAAAACTTCTGAACACGTCAGGTATTTTTCGCCCAGACTGTTGATGGAGGATATTTTATATGATTGATGGTATTCCTAAAAACATTTTTTACGATAATCGACATTCCATGTTTTTGTAGGACACAATTGAGTTTCTCCTCACATTTCTTTTACTATCGTGTTCTCTTTGAGTCACAATGCTTGTTGGCAAACTTCTTTTAAACATATTATCTTCTTTGGTCACATTTTTTCTGCTTCTGCAACCATACATACTTTGATTGACGTGCCATCAGCAAATTGCTTCCATTGTTCTGACTTTAATATAACCCATTCAAAATTAGTATGAGTTTCTTCTGTTTGTTCTTTTCTATCTGACTGTTGAGATTTCAAGATTTAAAAGAAAGATATTTTTCTAACCAAGAGCTATTTGTTCATTTAATGTAATTCGAATTATGTTTTATCTCATAGTGGCTTTTTATACTGTGTTCTTTAAGGAATAATACTGTTTCATTTCAAATTAGGAACGTTCCTTTATTATTTGAGTCATTAGCAATCTCTTAGTATGATAACAATGCTTTAAATTATCTGTATTCACTATATATGTTTCTTTTCTATATTATACAAATACTAACCAAAGATAAGCAACTTCATATCAAAATAATTCACTTGTCACACTGAGCACAACACATATAACTACCCAATTTTCAGTTATCTAACGATACAAAGGTTCTCAAAAGATACCAAATGATGGATGAGAAAATACTGATATGGTTATACTCTGATCCTACATTATGTGCCCACTGAACCAATCGGAAAATGCCCTGATGATGATGGAGTAGAATATAACTGATGTAGGTGAATGTATCCTGATATGGAATAAATCTGTGAAACTAATTTTATGCATAAAATTCATGTAATATTGAATAATTTCTTTATCTAGTTTTCTATAAAAAAAATAGGGCCTATTGAATTTTAGATTAACAATTACATTTTTTCCATTTAAGTGTTTAAAATTTCTCTTTTAAAAGATTAAGCTCTATTCTACTTTATTTGTAGCAGGTGTATTCAATACTCTTATATTTCAACTATATTATGCGGTATTCTTATTTGCAAGACACACTTCTCAGATTTGATGATTCATCCCCGGAGAATATTCAAATCCTCTTTGAATTTATTCCCTTGCTAAAATATCTATATTATGATTAAGATCATGTTTTATATAAATTCCAAAGAAAATGCATTCACGTTTTACTGATTTCGTTCAATTTTAAAATTTTATATATATTTAATCAAATTAAAAATTATATATTAAATGCAAGACTTATCATTGAAGAAAAATTTGGCTTGTCGTTAATTTGTTTTGTCTGTTATTCTATGTTGGCATTTTTATAAGTAAGATTTCTGGTTTCAAATTCCTAACTATCTGATTCGTCATGGTGTAAAATGGTAAGTTGATATTTGATGCTGCCAAAATCATCCAGTTTATAGGGATAACAAACTTTTACAAGGATTGAGTTGTACCCAAGTGTTCTTTTGTTGGCTTGAGGTTATGATATAAAAACTGGTTTGCCTATAACATTATGTTTTTTTACTTCGCATATACGATTGTCAGTTTAAGCAAATCTACTATTTAAAATGGATTCAGAATCATAAGAAACATCGACCTTCGTTATAAAAGTTAAACTCACAAACTGACCAGAGCGCTTACCATTCATCTATCATTTCAGCCAGAAACTTGAAGAGAATGTCTCAATACAAAAGAAAGATCGAGCATAAAATTCGATACCTAATTGCAGCTTAAAAACACGCACCAAACTCTTATCTTATTTACTCTTATCTAAGTAAATCATAAACACTTTCTCAGGGTCTATTCCCCTTCCGATTGCAGTGTAATAATTTAAATAGGAAGATTCAATGTCTGATATTGGCATCGCAGTTAGAAATTTCACGATGAAAGTTTCACAATAGATTGTTATTATCCATTTTGGCTCATAAGCAACAGAAAACGTAAACAATGAAACACCAATCACGTGGCAATAGCGAAGAATCTCTTGGTTTACTGAAGACACACTCTCGGTATCTGGAAAAAGTAAGCTCAACTCTAATCCAGCTGAAAACTGTTGTACTGTGAGGATCTACCCACAGTGAAAATAAAATCTTGAAGGTCTAATCTATCTTTTCTCTTAAATTCTATTAGGTCTATTCTATATAAAACTCTACAATATCTTCCAGCCGCTCTCGCGTGGAGAGCACAGTGTGCAGATTCAGATACATCCATCTCATCACTTGAATATAGTTCAAAAGGCGATTATCGGCTTTGTTCGCCAGAATCAAAAAAACATAAACTTATCTCAGTACCTAATGTATAATATTAAGTTATGACTAAACGATGTACAGTTAAACTATAACTTTTTTTTGGTATTTTGATATTATTTTTTAAAGAAAAATACGGTAGAATCCTTTCTATCAAGTTTTTTGAGTAATGGCTTTATTACCAGTGTTATTGAGGCTCTACTGTTTGATATCGATATACAATAACACATTATTTTAGTTGGTATGATTCAACGAATCTATTAAAATTAAATGATATTATGGTTGAATTAATGTATTAATTTTCAAACTTTTCTTATAATACATAGGATTAAAATTATTACATTAAGCATTGCAATCATGTGTAATAAAATATTGATTTTACAATATTGTAAAGTTATTTAATTGTAAATGTGATTCTCTCTTCATAACCAGTTTTCTCTTTGATAGAAGGGCAGAATAACAAAATTTAAATAGAAAATTACAATAACTACAATGGAAAAAATTAGTTATTTTAATATATTCTTTTCACAGCTGTCATCTATTCGTAGTGTTATTGACGATATGTTCAAATATTAAAACCATGACAGCAACTATTGACTCACTCTTATACGTTAATATATAATTAAATTAATCTCTTTCAATTTATGTTATGTTTATTTTATTATTTCATTTGACTTCAGTAAAATGCGTTTTATTTAAAAATATCGTGATTTTTCTAACCTTGAGATTTGGTACTCAATGTGATGGTTGAGTCACTAATATATTCTGCGTGATTTGTACTTTTAACCACACAATTCATGACAAACTCTCATGTCGAATTTAAATTAAATTGACTATGTTGTAATTAAATTCTAACCTATCATTTGCTTTATTGATTCGTATCCGTAGATATGTTTTACTTCTTTATTATTTGCATTATATTTAAGAAATTACAACACTAGTGATAACAATAGCAAGAAAATGTTTCTTAAGTACAGATTTCCCTAATTTCATCACTGATTCATCTTTAAATATTTTTAGCTTACATTCGGTGGTTTCAATTGTTGTGAAGAAATTTTAATCCTACTACTTATAAGCTTATCTAGGTTTAAATATGCCGGTCTACATCTTTGAAAAAAAGTCTTAATGCTGTTACAGCATTTTATCAATTCACCTTTTTTTTTTTTTTTTTTCTTTCTTTTTTTTAAACCTATGTTTGGAAATTGTGAGGGTTTTCTCCTCAACAAAACGTAAACATGATGTTACATGTATTTACGAAAAATCTTGCCACAGCAAATGCGATGCAGGCAATAAAAAATTCAATTAAAACCTAGAGCTATCAAACTATCCTGCACGAGAAGACATATCACACGACCTAGGAAAATAACTTCATGAAAAAATAATATGCTATGTGCGTTCAAAATATTTTTAAAACAGACTTCAGGTAATTTAATAATACGAATTGTCCTCTACATACATATATAGTCATTCAGGCGGGCTGTGGACTAACTTAAAGTTAACGGGTTCGGAGTACTCGTCCATCACAAAGCGTCTCATAATTCTGAATTACTGTCAAGTGACGTGGTCATACCTGAGCTGGCACCCTCTTCTTCACATACACGTCACACTAATGGAAGAACTTTGGACATTACAGATTAACATGGACATATCCCAACCCACGGAGCTTCACTAAGGGAGGGAGTGTACGTGGTCACCCTCTCCATCACTGCCCGTGGCAAATGACACTTCACTTTGCTGATCTTAACAGGAAGCAGCGTGAAGCTTCTGAACCGCTGGAGTTTACTGTTCATTACAAGAGGACAAAGTATACGATCTAGGAAAAGTACTTCTAGAAAATAATTTGCTATAAGTGTTTAAAATGCTTAAGACCTAAAGTAATTTTCTAATACTAACTGTCCACTGCCTGCAAAAAATCAAAACGCACGATCTAGGAAAATTACTTTTAGAAAATAATATACTAGAAGTGTTCAATTGCTTTAGAACAGACCCAGGGTAATTTAATAACATTAATTGTCTCCTACAAGAAGACAAGTCCGGAAAAAGAATTACTAGAAAATAATACGCTATAGATGCTTAAAATGCTTTAGCATATACTTAAGTAATATAATAATACTATACAGTGTTACAGATCAAGTTTAAAAAGTAAAATGTATTTTAATCGAGTTTTTAGGAGGGCAGATCGCCAAATTCACAGTTCCAGCAGCTGTTGATACTCTAAAATTAAAATTAGGTATTTTCCTTTCTGTTTTGCATATTTGTCAGAATAGAAGCTTGATTTCTTACATTGGTATTGTCAGATATTCTATCTTCTGTCACTACGCGAATACAATATTCTATCTATAAAAAGAACTCCCGGAAATTCTTACGTGATAGATAATAAAAAAACTTTGAAACAACCTTGAACAGTTAAATTATTCATTACTCAACAGCAATTATAAAGTGATCGGTTATAGTTACATTAAAATGTGGGATGCAAAAATAAGTTTTCACTTTAATAAGATAAAATGGATTGCAAATATGTGATATTAAATTTATGTCGGAAAGATAAAGAAAAATATAATTAGATATGTATATTGCATAAATGTTTACTTATACCAACAATAAAAATTTGTAGTGACATGAAATAACACCTTGTAAACATGCAAATAAATCAAGGTCTAATAGGAAATATTAAATTAATAATAATTATGTATGTCAATAGGAAAAATATTGATTGAATGTTACATAAACAATTTCTTCTATAAATATATATCAATAAAATTCACTTCAAAATTTTTAGAATTATACTTATGATTAAAAAGTTAGAATAAAATATCGCTTTCAAAGTTATTTTAATTGTACTTTCATTTTCTTTAAACTTTAAAAGTATAAGTCTACTTAATTAAACGAATAAAAACCAAATTTAAAAATAGAAACAAAACGAATTGTGTTTATGTTGAAATTATTACCGCATGAGTGATCAATGTGGACAATCAAACTTGAGACCTTTTGATTTAGCGACGGAACTCAAGTTTGAATGTCGACATTCTGAATCTTTTAGTAATACACGGTTCCCTGTGTATTACTTGAAGATCCAGAAATTTATACAGTGTGTTTAAGCGACAGTGTACTTTTGCTTTTTAACTTTCTAGCGTAAACCAAAAATTATTTTAATATTGTTACTCCTTTGAAAATAAGCTCATTCCTTTGGGAAATTCATTTTTCTAGGAATCGAATTCATACGCAAGTGTCATAAACAAAACATCCTCACCCAGCGTAGGAAAACGAAAGTACATTTTGGGTGTGCGCCTACCGCAGTACGCAGCAAGAACTCGCAAGAGGTTTACCAACCACCGAGAAGCTCGTGCACTCATTGGAAAATGTGGTGCTCCTGGCAGACCTCTGCCTGAGGACGAGGCCCTCTGGAGGGAGTCTGTCCTTCACAGAAGGGACGTGGATTCAGTGGGTGGGCATAGCAGACTGCCCCCTACCTTCGATCACAGTAAGTATTTTCTACTCTCATTACTGATTTCTATCTTGATAGTTCATTCAAATTACATTTCATATACGGAAAGAGAAATGTCCTCATTCAATAGGAATGGCGTATTATTTTTAGAAATATAGATATTTGGGTTGTCTTGAGGAAAAAGTTGTTTTGAAATTTCAGTTTACAATTAAAGAAATGTACGTGATTTCATAACATGATGGTATAATCATATTTAGAAAAAAATAAGGTAGAAACGTGGTAACAATAAATGAATAATACCATAGTGTCCTGACAGTTCACTATTTGTCCTCAAGTGTACAAAGTATGCTTTAGTTTCAAGAAGAATGTTGTGCATATTATGTTATTTGTTAATTTACTGATTTACTTTTTTTGAGATTAGATATAAAAGGTTTTTTTTATGTTTAACTTTTAGATTATTGTAAATACCTACCTCAAAGGTTTTCCTTAAAATATCGATAAAAAATATTATTAATTTGGGAAAGAAATTACTAATTGCATTATAAATATTGAAAAATTAAAATTTTACAATATTTGATCTAGTCGAATTTTAGTACACGTTGGTGTTATTCAATTATGACATCAAAAAAATACATTAGTTATTTGTTTGTTTTATAACCAATCTCAAGTTACAAGATGAATTCGAAAATAGTATTATTTAAGAAAAAACAAGTGCTTGGAAGTTTTTTTTTTTTTTTTTTTTTTTGGATAGAATAAATACATCATCCAGTCCAATATCTAAGAAAAGTTATTACTGAAGGCTAATCATGGCAACGTTCACATACTGTAGAATCTGAATGGGAATGGTAACAGGCGTGATCAGACAACTCTCGCGAGATTTCGAAGTACGTGTACAGCGTCATGTGATGGACCATAAAGTTTATTCCTTATGTCCAAAATGCAATGCCACTCAAGCTGCTCCTGCCCATATTTTCTCCTGCATCGGTTTAAATAAATGCAAGTTATTCTCGAGACCTGAGACTGTGCTCCATTGTTTGAAGTCATTCGGTCTCATGAACCTGATTTTGCTGATGGTTTGATGTTGTTGTCAACCAGGAAGGATAAGCCACAACAACAACACATACTGTAGAACAGAATTAGGCTATCTTTTACGTCAAGAATGGGTATTAAGAGGACCGCGATCGACCGGCGGATAGGAAAGACATTTTGGCGTGACATCCGATGCTAATTTTTATGGTTCGTATACCAAAGAATATACTTGTTAAAACCCCAATCGTCATTGTAGGTGATCGAGAGACAAATAAATAATTGAAAGTAGTTCATGACCTACAAAAGTCTGTTCGCCCCTGCTCTACAAGTATCAATATCGCCGAGAGAACACTGGTTATATTAAAATAAATATTGAGCGTGAAATTAATAATATTCAACAATGATTAGTATAGTGTATAGGTTGTAGGCAAATTTTTGATGAGCTGCCAAAATGTTCTAATTGGGAAAAGTTTATTTATATGAAATATATGTGGGATAAAGAAACGAAAACAGATAATTAGAAAAAATGGGTTTTTTTAATGGGTTTTTTAAAATAAGTCATTATATGTATTTAATCTAAATAAGTAAATTTTTTTAATTTGTATGACCACCTAATTTTATTGAACTGAGAATGAATGGAGTAAAAATTGCATCTGGATATTTCGCTTTAGCTAACTTTCATTTAAGTTAGCCAAAGAGGAATCTTAAAATCTTTCATTTCGTAATTTTGATAACAGCATTTTTTCATTAAGTTAAGCCTTTATCAATGATGATTTAAATTCATTGTATAAAACTGTTTATGGCGTGATGTATCCTGTTCCAGATTTCTGCCCGCTTCAGAAATGTAGATGTGGAGTAATTTTCACTTTTATAATTCTCATCTATGCGTAACCTGTGAGAATATAAAACAAAAAGTATGTTTGCTGCTGCATTACCACTTCCTTTTAAAACAGTCGTGGTGACCTGGGTAGTTAGTTTATCGTTCACATAATCAGAAGATAGGGAGTTTGAACCCCTGCTTAAACGAAAATCCTTCGTGTTCACTAAAAGCGGCTGGGTCGCATTTAATAAGTCGTGGTCGTAATGTCCTCCAAGTGAAATTATATCTGTGGGTGTGGCAGGGTAAGTATTGGTGATCCTCTGCTAGGTACCTTCATCAAAACTTCGAAGAGTCCAATCGATTGTTTCTATCTAACTAGTGGAGCCCATCTCAGGGCTAGGTACAAGGGAGCGTGCTGGTATAACAACGTTTTTTTTTTTTTTTTTACATTTCAGCATTGTGTTAAAAATACTCCAATTACTTTTTTGTTTTTTATCCATTACAGAGAAAAAAAAACGCTCAGTTTTAACAATACTCTGCCGATCCTAAAAGCATTAGAACACAGGAGGGAGACATCGTGATTTTAATAACTAATAAATTGTTCAAGAATTCTACCCCTCATTAAACTTCTTTCTTGCTGATCTATGCAACGGGCCTCATTGTAAAACAGTGTTTGAACAAAACTATAAAAAAAAACTGAGAATACTGTTCTCACTTCTCCAAAGCTAGGTATATGATTTCCGCTGTGTGCGTTGCGAAAACTGCGCTACTAGAACACAATACATGGAATTTTCTTGACTGATAAATGGATTCTAGCCCTCATTATATGTGATTCTTGCTGATTTACACGTTGGACATCATTTCGTAGAGTGAAACATTCTTTTGAAAGAAACAAAAAAAAATGCTGTGAATACAGCTTTTACTTTTTATTCAAAAACTAGCTGCATGCTTCTCCACTGGGTGACAAGGCCAGTGAAAGCTGTACCACTAGAATAAATACATAGAATACATATTCCTAAATGATAAATAAAATGCAAACACACTTTTTTTTCTTTAATTTGGAACTAAAACAAATTGGAGCTTTATTGCCATAATCTCAACTTCACTAAAGTAGTCTATTCTTGGTTTCAAAACTAAATGTATTAATTTAAATTTCAAGTTCCTCACTCATTAAAAATATTCTTTAATGTTGACATGAGAGGAATTTTTTGTAATAAGTATCAAACTCATGCCTGTTCATCAACCGCTTCTCAATCATTAACTAACTATATATATTTAAACAAATATCTTTTAATATATATATATATATATATATACACACTACTGGCCATTAAAATTCCTACACCAGGAAGAAATGCAGATAACAAAATGATATTTATTGGACAAATATATTATACTAGAAATAACAAGTGATTAAATTTTCAAAAAATTTGGCTGGATATATATATATATATATATAGATCCTGAGAAATCAGTACCCAGAACAACCACCTCTGGCAGTAATAACAGCAGTTATACGCCTGGGCATTAAGTCAAACACAGATTGGATTACATATACAGGTAGAGATGACCATGCAGCTTCAACACGATGCCACAGTTCATCAACCGTAGTGACTGGCGTTTGGTGACGAGCCAATCGCTCGGCAACCATTGACCAGACGTTTTCTATTGGTGAAAGATCTGGAGAATGTGCTGGCCAGGGCAACAGCCGAACATGTTCCGTATCAAGGAAGGTCCGTACAATACCGGCAACACGCGGTCGGGCATTATCCTGCTGAAACGTAGGGTTTCGCAGGGCTCGAATAAAGGGTAGAGCCACGGGTCGTAACACACCAGAACTGTAACGTTCACTGTTCAAAGCACCATCAATGCGAACAAGAGGTGACCGAGATGTGTATCCAATGGCTGACCATACCATCACGCCAGGTGATGGGCCAGTATAACGATGACGAATGCACGCTGCCAGTGAGCGTTCACCACGATGTCGCCAAACACGGATGCGACCATCATGATGCTGTACACAGAACCTGGATTCATCTGAAAAGATGACGTCTCGCCATTCGTGCGCCCAGGTTCGTCGTTGATCACACCATTGAAGGCGCTCTTGTCTATGATTCAGCGTCAAGGGAAGCCGCAACCATGGTCTCCGAGCTGAGAGTCCATGCTGCTGCAAACGTCGTCGAACTGTTCCTGCAGATACTTGTTCAAACGACCCCGTTTCTTGACTCACGGCTCGTGACGTGGTTGCACGATCCATTACGGCCATGCGAATAATATGCCTGTCTTCTCGGCTGCTAGTGATAGGTGGCCGTTCAGATCCCGCATGGTGTTCCGCATTACCGTCCTGAACCCATCGATTCCATATTCTTCTAACAGCCATTGGATCTCGACCGACGCGAGCAGCAATACTGCGATAAGATAAACCAGAATCCCGGTACGCTACAATTCGACCTTTATCAAAGTCAGAAACGTGCTGGTACGCATTTTTTCTTCTTACACGAGGCATCACAACAACTTTTCACCAGGCAACAACGTTCAAATGCAATTTGTGTATGAGGAACCAGCTGAACAATTTTCTCATTTAAACACAATATAGGTGTCGCTACTGACGCCTGCTTTGTCTGAATGCGCTGAAAAGCTAATCATTTGCATATCACAGCACCTTTTTCCTTTCGTATAAATTTCACGTCTGTAGCATGTCGCCTTCTTGGTGTAGCAATTTTAAAGGCCAGTAGTGTATATGCATTTGATTAGTATATGATATTTTGCTAACACCCAGCAAAGCAAATCATATTTTTCCATCTTATCTCTAATTATAAAGCGTATATTATAAAAAAAAAATTCTTATTTTTCTTTCTCCACTGCATTCAAATTTAAGGCAATAACAGATTGAAACAATTAAATTTTAAAGCAATAACAAATGAAAATGTTTAACAACTCTGGTATTCTGCTGACAAACCAATGTAAGTCCATGCCTCCTAATTAGCCACTGATGTATGTGAACAACATGGCAAAATGTTTATCTTCTACAATGCCAAGTTTTATACTTAAACGGGAATTCGTTTTTCCATTTTCAATGTTATCAAGACATTTTGGATCCAACATTGCAGTGAATCAAAAGAGCAGGGCCTCATTTTCATAATTCAAGAGATTTGTTTCTCCTTCATGGAGATTTACCGAGTGAATCATACAAGAATTGTGCTTCGGAATGATATTGAATTCTGCCTAAATCATCAAAGGTTCACAGTCAAAGCATTCCCTGGAAATTCTTAGCTTATATTATCTTCTCAAAATTCAACCTAGGTCTCAAATGAACTCCCTAAAAATTCTGGAGGTATAAAATCTCTAGTGACAGCTGTCATACATTCATTTTTCAGAAATTTTTGCGAAGGCGTGAAGAGAGGGATCATCGTCACGTAATGGCAAGACAGCATTCTTCAGAGCAAAAGATCTCGAGTTCGATACCAGGTGTTGTTGAACAACGGGAGATAAATGTTGCGCTTTTGCCTTCCTTCATGTACATCTATCGGGGTAAATGCTCAGGAGTTTTCCGGGTGTCCTTTTTTATGACTCGTGAATATGACAAGCTGTCTACGAAATTATCCGCCCTGGCATTTCTCCCGGTGGATATTAAAATGCCATAAAGCAACCTTTAAACTGCCCAAAACGCCGTGTCAAAATTTCCAAAAAAAAATGCCTAAAATTATATGAGGAAAACTAAGTTAAATGTTACATGTATCTTCTTAAGAACTATTATTTTTTGCAGTTATGATGTGTTGAAGTATTATTTAATGGTATAGTAATTAGCATGGAACATTACACGTCATAGATTTGTGGTATAGCTATATCTTTGTATTTATAAAAATGTATATCGCTTTTCATAACAACTTAATGTCTGTTTACAGACGATACTCAACACAGCACGCCTGAACTGTCTTCCCCCGAACACCGTTACAGAAACATATCTACAATGACCGATTCAGGTCCCAAAGAGGACACCAACACCAAGGGTGACAAAGAAAGACTTCTGCCGCCCACTACGGAAGAGTTGGCGGAAACCATCGACCTCAGCAGCGAGTCTGCCTCGACCGCTAACTCCTCCGTGCCATCTTCGACCGTGGGATGGCGGCCTGTCCTACCTGCAGACGACCCTCCCTCTCCTCCAGCCCAGGAACAGCCTTTGATTAAGTACACGTATTTTGGATACGAGACGTACGTGAAGCCCACTCAGGAATCCGGGAATGTCAGCCAAGCCAACAGTAACGGCAAGTGTCTAATCCTCAAGCCGCCCTTGGTAGAGGTTCATAACGATGGCTCTAGGCCGCCTGCACTGACAGGTAGTGACTCCAGCAAAAGAATGGTTGAGCAGCGTCGCTCCAAAAGCAAAAGAAGTCATCAGAAAAAAGAAGAGAAATTTGATGAAGGTAAGCAAATGCTTATAATTTTATTTCAAAGTTCACTAGACACCTTGTCCATTATTTTGATGAATAATTATAAAAACTTCAATTGATTTATTTCAATTTTTAAATTAATGAAATTTTTAACCATTGATTACATAAGAAAACAAATTGAATTGCTGAAAAGATGAGCCAAGAATTCAATGTACAAAACACTATTCATTTAAAAAATTTATTAAATGAAAAAGAACTTGTATTCTTAAAATTGATTGATATATCTTCGTTAAATACACATCATAAGATTTGGTTTTCCAAATCAGAAGACTAGATTTGTCTATAAGCGATATTCTTAATTTAAATACCGATTTCGATAATTGCATAAATTACAAAGGTAAGGGGGGAATTTTTCAGTAATGAATCAAAATTCCATTTTTAAGAAATGGAATTTTAAATATGTTATTAATTCTAAAAAAAAAAAAAAAAAAAAAATAATGAAAGCAACTGTGATATGTTATCAAGACAGTTTACTACTTTGTTTCCAGTAAATTCAATATTTACGTGATTTTTCCTACTTTCTTAACTACTTTGACAAATAGTTTTGAAGCTCTTTGTTGCATTGAAAAGTACAGATAAGTAATTAGTTATTTAACATATATAAAAAATATTTAACATTAACATATAACATTGATTACTAGAAAGGTGTGAGAGAATTCGGCATATTTTATTTTAAATGGTTTCTCAAATTTCAAACTAATTAATTGTTCCTTGCGCAATACGTTTGCGTTTTTTGCATATAATTAATGTCTTTCATGCCTTTGTTTTCTAAGCGCAATATTCATCACCATGCGACTTTATATATTTTCGTATTAATTTTCTTTTGTTTTTTATTTCTTCTGTTAATCATCTTATAGATTGTGTTATATTTAATTAAAATATTAACACACAGTATTGCTGTTTGTATGATTATTCCTATCTAGATGCAAAAGATTTTTAGTTTTACTTGCTTTAAATAAAAAAAAAATTATGTATATATGGATATTAAATATAACTGAAAAACTACTGTTTCGAAATGCACTTCCTAGGATACGTTTCCTTTTAAAATTTTCATTAATATACAATTTGTATATACAGTTTTTGGCTAATTATAGCACATTATTATTCAATATTGTATTTGAAATATTATTTGACATTTTGCGATAGGTTGTATTTACATCCCACTAGAGCTGCATATTTGAATTATCGAAGTTTCACTTTTAAATATGCATCGGGTAAAGTATTTTAGACGTGATTACGAAAAGTATAAACTCAATCCCTATTTATAATCTACTTTTTTATTCTTATATTTTACACATAAATATGAGATAAAAAAAATTTATACTTTTATAAAATTTATAATTTTTATAGCTCTCTCTCTCTCTCTCTCTCTAATGTATATAATATTATTCCTGAGAAAGTTAATCTGACCTCTAATCTTTACTTGGAGAGAGAATAAACATTTTTTCGTAGCTCACTGTGACTTAAGAGCTTGATTTAAGTTAAGTAAACTTCAAATTAAAGCTTAATTTAAAAAAAAAAAACACATTTCTTTTTATAGTCTATAATCTTACGCTAAAATTTAAAGAGTTTATAACTAAACACAATTGAAAAAGTTTATAAAATTTTAAAAAACAAATTTAGCATCACTCTATGCATATTTAGTAATAATATTAAAGTCAAATAATTTGAATAACAAAAACAATTATTTTTATTATATTATTTTATTATATTATTCTTATGTAAAAACAAAAATGTGAAAACAGTTATTGCTTTTGCATAAGAATAATTATGTGGTGTTATATAAAAATAACAATAAAGGAATATTATTTATTTTAATTATGTGTGATGTTAAGAATAATTTCAAAATTATTTGCCTTATAAATATATTTTTAATTTTTCCTTTGATTTTTAGAACGAGTTCTTCTTTTTTAAGTAAGCTTTTTAAATGTACATCAGTTTTTATCGACGAAAAAATTATATCTGAACAATTTAAAGCTCATTACAGGTTAAGATTTATTAAATGTCGACGATAACTTCGAATAACACACAAAACATCCAGTCCGAGCTGGAAACTGAAGGCTCGGCTTATTATAAATCAACGGTTATTTCTTGCTCACAGAAGTGCTTTATTGCACCAGGACCTACAGTTTAAACTGTAGGTCCTGGTAATGGTCCTGTAATGGCTTCTTTAAAGAAGCCATTACAAATGTCCATACCTGACCGAACTGACAAACTGTAGTAGCTGAAGGATCAGCGCTCTAGATTTCACTTCAATAACTTGTTGCACTAGCATACCTAGCCCTGAGTTGGGCTCTACCTTTTAGATAGAAGCAGCCGGGTGGAGTCTTCAAGATTTTGAAGAAGGTACCAAGTAGAAGATCCCCAATACTTGGTCTGTCACCCCAGAGGTATTATTTCACTTGGATGACATCGAGTCCACGACATGTTTAACAAGGCCCAACCGCCGTTAGCGAACACGAGGAATATTTGGTTAAGCAGGGATTCGAACTCATTACCTTCTATAATAAGGGGTAAAATCCTTGAATATTTCCTTCAGTTACAAATTTATTTAAATCGCGATGTCTTCCACCTGCGTTCTAAAGCTTTTAATATCGGCAGCGTGTTATTAAAACCGAAAGTTTGTTTTTTGCAATTGATAAAAACACTTTTAAAAAACACAAAAAAGTAATTCCGTATTTTTCTAAAACAATTACACTGCTAGAATTTAAAGAAAAAGTTCTTGCATCAGCATGCTTCTTTGTAGCTAGCCCGAGTGGAGTCTTCGTGATTTCGAAGCAGGAATCAAGTAGAAAATCTCCAATACTTGGCCTGCTACCCCAGAGGTATCATTTCACTTGGAGAACAATGCGACCAAGCTCTAATTATAATTTGCCCCAGCCACCAGTAGTGAACACCTTACTACTTCTGATTTGGATATTTATAGTAATTTTGCATCTGCTTTATTCTGTAGGTCCCAGTTCATATTAATGCTCGCGTGTCGAAATTGATTGAGAATCAGTAACCAAAATATAATTTGTCAAAAATCAAACCAGACAAATTTTAACATTGTGACATTTGTCATATCTTTAAAAGTAAAATTAATCAAAAATGAAAATAGTACTTAATGAGTAAATAATTTTAGATTTTCATTCCTGGCATTCAGATCTAATGCCGATGTCTATTGAATGTTGTGTAAGTTAATGTTTCACATGAAATCAAAAATATTTCAGTATGTTCTAATTGAATCATTCACTGATGGAGCGAATCATTGAAACAAATCCATTGTTGTTCTTCATTCTTCTTAATATACATACTTAAAATATGTTATAGTAATTTAATATCGTTGACTGGGTCTTCCATTTTGCATAAAAAAAACGTGTGCCATAATATTTAGGGAATTATAAAAGAATAAAATAATTCAATTTATTCATAAATAATAATGATGATTGATTTAAAGTCTATAGCTTTTTAATAATTTTACAGAAATAGATTAATTGACTTTCTTTAGAAATATTCATTAGAAATAAATTTTTAACCACAAAACGCCGGATAAATAAATAAACTGAGCTATTTTATTCGCTTAAAAATTTTATTTATTCATTCATATTTCCTCTCGATACAATTTTTAAACGGCCCAAAAATTATCAGTTGTACTCATTTATTTAATCCCTAATATATATTACTTTTGTTGTTGAACATCAGCATCTATAGTAAATATTTATTTTGAAAGAGAGAGAACAATGTACGGTGACAAAACTTTTGCATACTGCTATTAAATCCTTGCATAAAAACTCATTTCAAAATTTAAAAAAATATGTTTTCATAAATTTAATTTTTAAAAATTTATTAATGAGTATAAAAATTAAGGGAAATAAATTTATCAGCTCAGAAGTGAAATATAATTTTACCAGAAAATATTTACCATCATTTACTTGTTAATCATTCACTAATATTAAGAATAATATTTGTATGAAATACCAATTGTTAACGCGATTGCTTCAGCATTTAATTATACAAAAAGAATTTTATAGTGTAGAATAAAAAAAAAAGTTCTTTTTACGATGAGAATTATGATATAAAAATAATATCTATACATTAATTATAATAATTATTTTATTTTGACTGTTGTTAGATTGCATTGGTCAATTACTGGTAACCTTTCCAAAAATTGTATATGCCTTTTAATTTTTCGAATTTTCCTAAATAAAGTTGTTTTATAATGTGTTTTCTGAAATTTGTATAATAATAATGTTCTTCCAAAATCTGTTGTTACTTACAGAAGAGATTATCGGAAACGGAACTGGCAAAGTGACTATCAACGTGCCTTACGTCAACAGTCGACCAGAAAGTCGGAACTCTTCCAATTCCTCCAGAATCGTACCCCACGGCGTAAGATCATTTCAGAAGAACGGACATGTCCGCAACTGGTCTTCCTTGAGCCAAACCTCCGCATCCTCTTCTTCGTCTTACAGGAGGACCACCACGATGCCTCCATCACACAGGTCCTCCCAGAAAGGGCACCATGTGAACCAGCCTCAGAAAGTCATCAGGTGGTCGTCGGAGGACAGGCTTTCCCGAAGACGAAGTGGAGGCTTTTTCTGGAGCCTGAAAAGGCTTAGCATTCAGTCAATAACGAAAGCCAAACATAAAACCGGAAAGTGAGTATGAACTTTTCTTTTAGAAATTCCATTGACAAAAAACATCAATAGGAATGTATAGAGCAAACACTCTATACATTTTTCAATAAGTTCCTTGCCATGTTGGATTGAGAGGTAAGGAAATTGCAGATAGCTTGTCCAAGTCTGCCACTGCTGACACTTGCAGGGTGTTATGAAACAAACTAACGACTCCAAATTTAGAAACAAACATTTAATTAACCAAAAAATTTACAAGGAGTCATCTTTGGGTTCATAAAACTCTCGCGCTTGCGTAGCGTACCAAAGAGTATCTCAATTTCTAAGAAAAAAAAAACGCAGCTTCTTCAGCCTGCTCCTCGCACCAATCGTCTCCCTACTCACCCTCCCCATCCAAGGCTCTGGAAATCGAAAGCGCTGAGTAGGAAACGTTACAGACTAAATTATTCCTTCCTTCCCCGGAGTTTTTTCTTTTTTTTTTTTCTACGGAAATCAACCTGCAATGAAAAAGAAAAAAAAACACACACACAAGCAACAAAAAGCAAAATTTAGTATTACAGATAGCCTTGATCAATCGGACTCTGGCTGATACACAAAATATATGGCATTATATAATATAAAAATATATCAAAAGAGCACAAAATAATTATGTAATACAACAGAATCTGCAACAATAGATAAATTTACAAATATACACATTAATATTATAAAAAACAATATAATTTTTTTTTTCAAAAATTATGAAACAATTGAAATTTGTATTAATAGAAAATATTTTTTTTTTAAAAAAATTAATATCTGAGTAATAAAAAGAAAATAATTATGTTTGGTTATTCAGCATTCTACTGAGACTATCAGCATTCTGATGTAATTTTCCCTTTTTGTGAACAATATCGAAATTTAGGCTTTGAAGAACCAAAGCCCATCTTAAAAGTCTGGGATTAGATCCTGTATGATGTTTTAACCAAACTAAAGGGTTGTGATCAGTTTCTATAACAAATTTATACTGACTATCTAAATAATATTTTAATTTAGTAACAGCAAAAATTATTGCTGCACATTCCTTTTCTATAGTACTATAATTTTTTCAGACTTTGAAAATTTTCTACTCAGAAACAGGATAGGGTGTTCATTTAGTTTTTATCTCTCTGAGATAAAACTACTCCTATTCCTAAGTTTGAGGCATCACATTGAATAATAAATGGTTTTGAAAGTCTGGACTGTAAAGTACAGGCTTCTTTATTAAAGCATTCTTTAATTCTATGAATGCCTTTTCACAGTTATTATTCCATATTACAGTTCCCCTTCTTGGATTTCCCTTTTAGTAAGTCAGTTAAAGGCGCAGCAATTACCGAAAAGTCTGGTATATACTTACGATAGTATCCAACAAGACCTAGGAAAGCACGTACTTCGGTTTTGCTTGAGGGACGTTCGAAATCGGTAACAGCTTTCACTTTAATATCACCTGGTGTTCTTTGACCTTGTCCTACAAGTGTCCCAAATATTTAACTTAGTTGAGCGAATTTGCACTTTAAGGGTTTTACAGTCAATTTCTGCAAATCGAATCTTCTCTAGAACACATTTAAGATGTTGGATGTGATCAGACCAAGTAAATGAATATATAGCTATGTCATCTAAATAAGGTACAGCAAAATGTTCGCAATTTTTAATATCTCAGCCATTAACTTACTGAAATAATAAGGGACATTCTTCAAACCGAATGCCATTCTCAAAGGTTTATAAACACCAAATGTCGTAGCAAATGCAGCATATCTTTGAGCCTTCGGACTCAAAGGTATTTGCCAATAACCTCGTGTTAAGTCTAATAGAGATATGAAATTCGCTTTCGAAACAGATTCAACGCGCTCTTCAATATTTGGCAATGGATAATATTGTGTTCTGGTAACCTCATTTAACCGGCGATAATCAATGCACGGACGAGGTTCTTTTCCAGAGCTTCAACTAATATTAAAGGTGATGTGTAATCGGATTCACCTGGTTCCACCACCTTCAATTTCAACATCTTGTCTACTTCCGATTTCAAGATTTCTGTCTGTCGTGGGACATTCGATATGGTTTAGCTATAATAGGTTTATCAGATTCCAACTCGATGTCCAGTTCAGCTAGTTCAGTACAACCCGGTTCATTTGAAAAAATATCAATAAATTGAATCAAAAGTCTACTCAATTGCTTCTTCTGCTCATCCTCTAATTTTTCATTAAAACAGCTTTCAGGAAAGTCTCTAAAAGGGTGGATGAATTAATTTCCAAAACTTGGGATATCTTCATTCTCAGAATCAGTATCTTCATTATCAAATTAGAGGTAAAAATTAAATTAACATCTTCTGAACGCTGAAAGTAGGGTTTTAACATATTTACATGGTATACATGTAATTCTTTTCTTTATCGGGAAATTGTATTATATAATTTGTTTCCGATAGTCGTTTTACTACTTTTCCTGGACCTATCCAATGAACAGAGAAAATTTACTTGACCTAGAAGGGCAACGACTAACACAAGATCATTTTCTTTAAATTCTCTTTTCGTAGCCTTACGGTCATACCAAAGTTTCTGTTTTTCTTTAGCATCTGTCATATTTTGCACAGCTAATTTCTTGACATCTTTTCATTCTATTTAAAATATTAAAAACGTAAGCAATCACACTATCTTCTTCAATGGTTTTACCAGTTAAATTTTTATATAATAGTGTTAAGGGGTTCTTAGGTTCCGACCATGGACTAATTCTGCAGGAGAATATCCAGTGCTATCATGAATGCAAGTACTAAGCGCAAAAAGTGCCTGAGGTAAAATTTTCTCCCAATCTGTACCCTTTTCTAAACAAAGGACTTTCAGTATTCTCTTTAAAGTTCTATGCAATCTTTCAACAGGATTGCTTTGGGGATGCTGTACAGAACTATGCACTACTTTAATACCAAATTTTTCTAAAAATTCTGATGTCAGGACACTCATGAAAGATGTTCCTTGATCACTTTGCAACTCCCTAGGAAAACCCATACGGCTTAATATCTGAAGAAAAGCATCAACCACAGTATTAGAACGAATATCTGGTACTGGGATGGCATCTAGATACTTGGATGACATGCAAATGGCTGTTATAATATACCGGTTGCCGCTTGAAGTTAAAGGTAAAGGTCCACAGGCATCAACCTTAATTCTAGTAAATATTTCCGGAATTACTGGAACTAGTTTCAAGGGAGACCTTTTCTTATCTTGAGGATTTCCTACACGTTGACATTTGTCACAAGATTTAACAAAATTCTCTATGTCTTTAAAGCAGTTTGGCCAGTAGAAAGTTTTACACAACATATCTTTTGTTTTAGTTACACCTAAATGAGCTGCAGTTACCTCATGGCAGATTCCTTTTAGCTGGTTGCGAAACTTCTTGGGCACAACTAATAATCTTCTTATGGTTCCATCATTGTCCATTTTATTAAAAAACAACATTTGATTTATTATGACATATTTATTGTCTTTTGAAGATTGTCGTTTAGCATGCTCAAAAAGAGGTTTCAAATCTTCGCACACTTTTTGTTCACGAGCGAATTCTCTTCTGGGGATGTCTTTATCAAATCCAGACTTTCAACTTCGGTTTCTAATGGTGTAAAATTGCATTTTCTCTAATTCTTCATTTTGTTTAGTTTTGAGGCAAGACCTAGAGGATTTTATTTCAGAGACAATTATCTCTTTATTCGTGCTATTTTCCTTTGCGTCTTTTGAGCTCGAGGTTTCTATAGCATTTATCATATGTACTTTCACCTCTTCGTGTTTTTTGGTTTCTTCAATTAAAGCGGCTGTTTTGTTACTTCCTAGTAAATACCTTCCTTGATCCAAAGAATCTCGAAGAACTGCTGCCTTTGTCAAAACGTGACCTAATTCACAATTTTATTTCAACCTCGGCAATAGGTAAGCATACTAAAGTTTCATCAAGAGGTGTTCTTAGCCAAACCTTTCCTTAGTGAACATATCAGGTTTAACGTATTTTCCACAAATCAAATCAAGAGTTGCTCCAGTGTCTCTTAAGATTGGCATTTGAATTCCATTAACAGTGCCGATACTAGTGTAGGGAGCCATCAACTCATTAAATGTACTTTTAGCAATTTCATTAGATGCTACCGATTCTAAGTTCTTTTTATTTTGTCATACTGAGGCCGCAAATGACTATAAGAACCACACTCATAACATCGGAGTTGTTTTCGTTTTTCAAATTCCCTTTCATGTGCATAATTTGAATTTTTATTCTCGACTCTTTTAGGAACATGAGATTTATTATTTCGAATTACTTCATTAAACTTAAAGGCACGGTTTTCGTTTTGTTGACGAAAACCAAAATTATTTCGAGGGAGTTTTGTAAAATCTTTAGTCTTAAAACTATCTCTTAAGCTTTCATATTCATCTATTTTCTCTGCCAGATCATACGGAGAATTTATTTTAAGCCATTCCGCCAAAAAATGTTCTTTAATTTCAATTGGCACTCGACGTTTCAATTGATCTGTTACCATTAGCTCCTGAAGCTGTTCAAACGTCGTTATTTCTAATTCCGCAAGCCATTCCGTAAAGTAACTATTCAATTCTTGTGCATAATTTCTCCATGATTTTTCTGTCGTTTTCTGGTGTTTAAGAAACAATTGCCTTAATTTTTCGCTATTTAACTTGAATCGTTTAAGAATAAGTTCCTTCACATAATCGTAATCATCAGCCCTTTCTGGAGGTTCTCTAGCTAACATGTTAGATATTTCTGAAGGTAAAGCACTTACAAGATAAACTACCCATTCGTTTTTTGGAATATGAGCCATTTCTGCTCTACGCTCAAAATTTATTAAGTATAAACTCATCTCATCTTTCTTTTCATCATACTTTGGCGTTATTTGCATTAATTGAATTTTTGAGCTTGTTCAGTCCTATTTTGTAACTGATTCTCTGTTCAGGAAATTGGGGCATTTGAAGAGATTTCAGGCGTTTCATTTCCAAAATATGTTTTCTTTCTTCACGTCTAATTCTTTCCTCTTTTCTAGTTCTTTCGCGCCTAATTCTCTCCTCTTTTCTAGTTCTTCTCGCCTAATTCTCTCCTCTTTTTCTAGTTCTTCTCGCCTAATTTTTTCCTCTTTTCTTCTTGTTCCCTTTTAACTCTTTCATTGATTACCCTATCTAATATACATTTTACTTCTTCCTCGTTGAAGTTTTTACTAGCTAAAATTAATTTTTAATGTCTGGGATTTTAAAAGAATCTGGAACTATTTCCCCTAACTCTTCCGCTACTTCTATTAAATCTCCCTTTTTCCCGTGCTAAAAAGCCATTTTAATTACTAAACGTTTTATCTCAGAAGAGATGCAATAATGAGAGAAAAACAGACTATACCCACCAATATGCAAAATTTATTAAATAACTATTGAAATTATTTATCACACACTACTAATATAAACATATCAATAACGTTAAAAAACTAAATGTAACAAACTATATTATAATACAACAAAAGTATAAAATGGAAAATCAATTATTTCAAAAAGAAGAAAATGTTTAATATTAAATCTACTCTCAATTCAAAGTTATTATCACTAAGCTAATGATTGATACTCAGATAAATTGAATCATTAATCAAAATGTAAATATATTATATGTATAAATTATATAAAATCATATTCTTATATAGATACTACTATATTAAATCCAAAAATGAAATTATACATATTTTTAATTCAAAATATAGAACACTACAATTCTTAAGAACAATACAAATTAACAGCTTTAACTAATCTAAACCAGAAATCAGCTTTCGATTTCAAATCAATAAACTTAGTTAATCATACACGACATCAAATAATGTTAATAACGTAAGATATTTTAAACATTAAGAATATATCTTTTCAAATTCTTAACAATGTAAAAAAAAACATATACGATTTAAATATCAAATAAATCAGTTTTATATCATATAAAACATTGCAAAGAACAATCAAACACATCAATAAAATTTCACATTACATTAAATTTAAACCTATTTGTAATAATATACTTTCGTTTTCACATAACGAAATCAAAACCTTTTTTAAAAAATATATTCCTTTCTTTCTTAAAATCTACTTTATATATCAGTTGAACAATCAAAAAACTAAGTATATAATTGTACTTTTGATTTTACACCTTAATCTATAACAACATAGTTATTTTAACACATATTCCTAAGTGAATTGAAATACATCAACCACATAAAAATTATGAAATACACATTTAATAAGATACACACTTTTCGTTTAAAAAATATTACACTGTAAATTCGAAGACACGAAATACAGAAATTATCTTTTGTAATATGGAATACACCATTTACAAACTTATAAACAAAATTAATTGATGTAACATGAAAATTCACGTAAATAAGATTGGAACTAAATATTCTATAAATTTATAACATACCAACTATTTATTTTTAATTGTAGCCAGAGAAGTATTGATCAAAATGGCCTACCTGTATTCCAACATTTCGGCACGTAATCCATTATAGTGCACATAATTAATTTTCACAGTGGATGCTAATGCAAAGCATTATAAAAACATCCAAAACCGCTGCCACCAAAAACATAAGTTTGTTATGAAACAAACTAACGACTCCAAATTTAGAAACAAACATTTAATTAACCAAAAAATTTACAAGGAGTCATCTTTGGGTTCATAAAACTCTCGCGCTTGCGTAGCGTACCAAAGAGTATATCAATTTCTAAGAAAAAAAAAACGCAGCTTCTTCAGCCTGCTCCTCGCACCAATCGTCTCCCTACTCACCCTCCCCATCAAAGGCTCTGGAAATCGAAAGCGCTGAGTAGGAGACGTTACAAGGGCAACGCTATTCTAACGTTTTCGGAAATGTCCACTATCAAAAAGATTGAATGGAAACTCAATTTTGAGAGATCCGCCTGCCCACTCTTGATACTTTGGGTAAAAACCTCGTTGGTGGCATCAGCTTAGTATCCCTAGGATGCAGCAGACTGCTCTTTCACGTTTTTTGAGTGGCCACATTAGGTCCCTTTCTTTTCAACAGGGCCAGAAAGTCTTTCTGGGGTGTTACTGGTTCAAGGCTGATCCCGAGACATTCTTGACTGTCTCAATTTTACTGTGAACAAGGTTTTGGAAAATCCTATTTTATTTTTAGACTTTTTGATGATTTTTGGTTTTATGGAGATGGTTTAGCTTAGCTACACCATCTGGGATTAGAAACAACAACAACAGGAATTTATTGTTATCGATTTCTGTTTCTCTTCACATAACTGAACTTAATATTTTTTAAAAATAATTTTCTTATATTTTTTATTATTAAAATTACATTTTTACATTCTTTAATGATCTTATATTTTTTATTATTTAATTTTATTTTTATATTTTTCTTTTTATATCATTATTTATGTAATATTTTTATTTTAAAGATGAATTTAAAAATATGATAGTTTTGTGGAATATTTCCTAAAGAGTTACATTGAAAATCATCATACATTATACTATAAATACCAATACTTAATAATCCTGTTAATATCAATGCTTAAAGAAACAATATTTAATACTTTTTAAAATGTCTATTTAAAAAAAAGCATTTTAATTATTTTAAAGGTGTATATAGTTTAATTATGCTGCATAATATTTACTCAAATCAAATACATTTTATAGGTGAATACAAGTGGATATTTTTATGAGCAATGAAATTTAATTAAATATTAAATTTAAAATTGCTATATAACTCGCGGTGGCTTGGTTTATTAGGGCATTCTCTCTCATTATCGGAAGGTAGTGAGTTCGAATCCCGATCCAATAAAAAATCTGACGTATTCACTAAAGGTGGTTGGAGCACGTAAAAATATGTCGTGGTCGCAATATCCTCCATATGAAGTAATGCTTCTAGAGACAACAATCCAAATCTGAGGGTCTTCTGTTGGATCCCTGCTTCGAAATTACGAAAGCTCAACCAGTTGCAATGATGGCACTCCTACTGGGTGCCCTATTATAAAAGTTGCTATCATTTCATGGCGCTGAAAATGAGAATATCCTTGTAGTATAGCCAGGCATTAAAAACAAATTATATTATAGAAATTCCTATATATTACATTTCGGCTGTTATACTTAATATACTTTGCTTTTAAGGAATATTTTTGTAAACAAATATCAATCAAACGTTCATTTTGCTTTTCCAAGAAAATGATAACTATTGAAAAAGATACTGAGGTTGGATCCTATTTGAACTTAACCCATTACTAAAAATTCTAACCTTGAGAGAGAGACGATCCATTGACAAGAGCGATAATCATACGATGATTTTTAGTTTAACCTCATTACTTTTTAGTTTTTAATCATTTCTTAAACGTCGCAAAGTATTTGTGCGTTGCGACGTTTAAAAATCAAATTCTCACATTGATACTTTAAGTAATTACAAAGTAATTCTTATACTATTAATATTAATTAAATTATAATTCTTAATTCTGTAATTCTTAAAGTATATATAATATAGCGAAAGAATTACAAAGTAATTCTTTCGCATTGTGCACTGCATACCTTTCTTGTTTTATTTATTGCATATATTTTATATTCAAATTTGAATAATCTGATTAGCACCATTTTTTCCTATTGTCTCAAGGTGTGGGATAAATAGAATTTTAATCTGGAAACTTTAAAGCATATTGTGTTGCATTGTTTTTCTCTTTCAGTTTTCTTTTTTCACCAATAAATAATTAATACCCCCATCAAAGTTAAGTTTTAATGCAAAGTTTAAATTTTAATGGAATTTTCAAGTTTTAACGCGGTACCTGTTATAAACCCAATTTATAATCCTTAAATTTATTTACAGATTCATTTCCAGTATGAAAACGAGACTCATGGGTAGTAAACGTTCATCTGCCGATGGTTCCGAAGATTCTGCTTATGACACTTCCGAAGTGTGCTTGAGTCCCAGTGGACAACAATTGGCTGCGTCACCCACGCGTCAAACTGTCCAAAGGAAAACAGCACGCCGGCAGCAGTCTTGGAGCTTCCACGACCTGCGATCAACCGCCGTGGAAAGACCAGTCGTCCGGAAAAGCCACACCGGCCAGCAAAGAAGGAAACACAGGAGAAGGAGCCGGAAAACCGGGCGGAGCTCCTCGTCATCCGATTCCGGAGTGGAGGCCGCCTACCACTCGGACAACAGCATCCGCAAATCCGGCTCTGATCCTGGTCGTCTGGCCAGCGGCAGCTGCGTAACCAGGGTACGAGTGGAACATGGAATGGGACCTGGAACTTTCCAAAGATGGTCCCATACGAACATACACGAAGAACTCGGTTATATTCCATGAGGATACGGTGTAGATTCAGTGGTTATAGTCATGTAAAGAAGCGAAAAGCGAGCGCAATATGCTAACAGAAGTAAAAATAAAATATACAATTTTAAAATGAAAATTTTCATTATGCAGAAAGCAACGAGAAGTTGAATTGAGCTAAGACTCTTTATCACCTACTTTTATTCTTGTGAATTTTATAAATTATTAATGATGATTACACTGTAATCAAAGAAATAATAGCAATTTTTTTTTTATTCCTTCTTTCATTTAAGTAAGGAATGCGATTTGTAATGATTGTGAATGAAAACGCATGTGAAAACAAAGACAAATTTTTCTGTTATATTCATGAATTTAAAAGTGCCAATTTCCTCTTTCTTTAAAAGAAACCTTAAAATTATATGTAGTAACAGTTTCAAAATAAAAATTCTAATTTGTATTTATTATTCATATCATTTTAATATAAGATATCAATTATGTATGTATATCGCAATTTCTATTAGTGCTCAGCTTATGTAAAAAATTAAAGTTGTTATATTGAGTCTACGGAATAATACATATTCATTTCAAATTGTAAATTGCATAGTTTCTCTTCTTGTAAATTTACTTATGTGTGTTTTCAATAAAAAAAATTCTTTTTTTTATATATATATTATTGAAGCTGAATTTTTTTTAAATTATGTTTTTTACATGATTCTTAGTATTTATTAATTTCCATTTTCTTGTATATAAAAATATATCTAATTTTAAATTGGGTAACTCTCTAATTTGGATTTAATTTTAAATTGCGCTTTAATTGAAAACGCATCAATTTTCTTGCTATGTTGAAAATTCTCCATACATACTTCATAAAAGGTTTATCAAATTTCTGAAATATTTAACTATCACAACAAAATACTCCCCCAGCGTCGCTGTCATAAAATAATAAACGATAAAATGTAAATTTAAACATTTTATTTCCTACACATTAATATTTATGAGTTACTTAAGTGAGAATAAAAATTTGAGCAATATTTATAAGTGTATTATTATTATTGGCCAGGACTTTTTTATAAAGTCCTTTTTGTGCCTTTAATCTTATAGAAATCTTCACAAGCTAATCTGTTAACCTTTGATTTCCTTCATCAAACCTTTATGATCAATCTATGCATTGTTTTCATCAAAGAAAATAATCTCTACTTGTGCTGATGCTTCAGAGGTAAACAAAAAGTCTACTCAACAATCTTGAGCTGCTATGTGACTTTACTTAAACTGATGAAACAACCTGAATCACATTTTTCTACACTTTAAATATAATCATATCTTTGGCAGTCTCTTCTTGCTTCCACTTTTTCCAATTCAACTGCAAATACTCCTTAGCAAACACAACTTCGCGCATGGCCACGGTTGGCGAGACAACACGATACGAGGACAATAGCATATTATTAGCAGACTAATCTCTCCTTTATGGTTCTCACTTTTCATACAATTCAGAAATAAATGACAAATTATCCTAAATAATCTTTCACGATTAATTTTTTTCACTTGTTTGGTCATGTATGAAATTAAAATTTAATCTTTACCGGGAAGTTAAGTAAACTTGCCAGGACACCGAGAATTTATCGGGAAAACGAAACTGTCCTGGTCAAACTGGAACGTCTGGCAAGCATAATACTTCAAATTTGATAATAAACAAAATTCATAATTTGTTTATTTCTCATCAATGTTGTTTCTATAAAATCCACCATTTTCATTCAAATATTATTAAAATGACAAATCAAGGTAATATTTTTTAATCAGTTGTCATGGTAACAATGATTACATTTACAACATTTTAGAAACTTATATATGCTGCATCTAAAGTTGCAGATACTAAAATTGTTTATCTTGGCACATCATTTTAAAAGGAATGGACATATACTTTACTTTTAGAATACTATGTAACCAAAATTCCATTACATTTTTTTCTTATTCTAGATAGTATAGCTTAATTCTTTTGATGATAACTTATATTATCATAATAAGCGTTTTTATATATTTTTTGAAGCGAATATTTCCATGATAAAATTTTTTATACAAGTGTAATATAAAAATTTTCTATATAAAAATTCATTTTCATAAATATTAATTTCTTTCTATTTAAAATGGAAAGAATTAATTAATCTATTAATTAATTCTTTCTATCTAACTTTTTTTCTTGATTTAAACTTTTTCTTTTTGAAATGATTTTTCAAAAACTTAGAAAATATTTCCCTTTTTTAAGAAATAAAGTAATTAACTCGAAATACAATCATTCCATTTCATAATAAAATAAGTAATTTAAAAATGAGAAATATTATATAATATAAGTAAACTTAAAATTACTTTCCTTTAAAAAATTTTGCCGCATGAGATCACTAAGCAATTTTTTAATGTTCTCCATAATTAAAATTCACAGGTCCAAATCTTAATCAATAAGAGTAACTATCATTATATGTTTTAATAAAGTAATACAGATGTTGAAATAGATGCAAATATTAAGATTAAAAACATTTTAGAGAAAGAAACGACCAAAATTTATAAATTTATAAAAAGAGCATATAATTGATTACTACTCTAAGTTTTCTTCTTTAAAACGTTTCAAAAAAGGGAGAAATTCTTAGATGATTGTAAATAATCACCCCATCCCTTTTAATTTGTTACCTATACATTTAACTTAAGTTACTATAACTGATGTAAGTTTAATGGAAAGTTATAATATTCCGTCGTTTATTTACATACAAATAATTTACAATTCCCAATTTACTGTATCTTAGAATTCACGATCTGAAATTCATTGGAATAACTCTCATTTAATGTAGAGTATTGGCCATTAAAATTACAGCAACAAGAAAAAAGTAAATAAAAGATATTTATTGTAGGTAAAAAGCAAATAAATATCTGTTTTTATCAGTATAAATATTTATTATTATTATTATTGCAACAATGATCAGTTATTTATTAATTTAGCTTATGATAATTTTTATTAATAATGATAATGATTTAAATCTACAAACCAAGTGGAGATTTAGTGAGTTGGGAAATTAGTTGAAACTGTTATTCCCTGGTAACTACAACAACCCTATCTAATTAGACATGGTATGAAACTGGGCTTAGATGATAGGAATGGACAACTCATTCCAAGCTATATCAAGTCTTTGCTGCACTTCATCAGTCGTAACAGCTCGAAAAGGTCGGCGATACAATATCTCGCAACCCAAACCCAGATGTTTTCAATAGGTTAAGGTCTACAGATTATGTAATGCAAAATAACAATCAAAAACTTTCTGTATTGAGGAAAGTCGGAACAAGCATATACGACGTGCAGCATATGCTTCTGTATTGTTTTGTTAAGAGACAATATTTCAAGTGTCTCGAAGATAAGGCCTTAACACTATCTGTAAGATGTCAGAAATTTACCGATCTCCGCTCAGATTACCATCAATCCAAACTAGTGATGTGCGTAACGTGTACCCAACAGTTTTCCATATCATCACACCCAGTGGAGCACCTTTATGACGAATTCGAATGTAATCAGGTAAAGAGTGGTTTGCTCCTTGTCCCTAGATACATTTACAGTCATCAAAATGTTGCATACGTAACTCAGGCTCGTTTGAAATGATGATATCGTGTTACTTTTATATTCAGATTGGTCTTTGGTGCATCAAAATCCTCATCTGTCTCTATTTTTCATTGCCAAGGTGAGTCAAAATAATGGCGACCATTCTGACAGTCTATGGTGTGTTCCAAACTTTGTAACTGTGTACTAATGGTTACTCGGTGTGTATTACCTCTACTGAATGTGAAGCGAAAAAGCCAATTTCCTGTCTAATGAATCGTGATGCAGAATCCGGTTTTATCTGGCTGACATTGCAATAAATCTGTTATTTTGAGTGTTAATCATGTGAGAAAATTGAAATTCATCATGCCTTTCGATATACTTAGCAACTTCGACTCCCTATTCGCATGACACAGGTTGGATTTAAACCAGTTCGAATGGCAATATCGTAGATAGATAAGCAACAGCCCTGCCTCTATTGAATTTCGATGCTCTCCGGTAAGCAATTCTGCTTTTTATTTGAGGAATAACATGATATATTAAAAAAAACTAATCCTATAAAGGCGATTTCCAAATAAGAAATCTATTGCACAACTTTTCTTTCCTGCATTAATTCAGATGTCGTTTGCCCGTTTGGTTCAGATGCAATGTGATGGTATTCATTTGTATCCTTCAACCGCTTCTTCCTTTTATGTAATTTCGATGTTCGTAAAATCATTCCTTCCTAGCTTAATGATAAACAACGTATTTACAAAATGCTATGTTGAGATCTATGAAAGAGAGAGAGAGAGAAACTTTTTTTAAATTATTGAAAATCCCATTTTTTAGTGTTCGATTTTAAGTGTTAAATTAAACATTAACGAATTTGTTTGAACACTGAAGTACACTGCAGTAATACTCAAATCTAGGAAAAAGCTTTTGATTTAAAACTAATAGTAAGTAATTTTACACAAATCAATTTCTTAAAATTAAGTTAAGTTTTACTAATCATGGTTATTGTAAGAAGAATGTTCATAAGGTAATCAAACCACGTTTTGATATTTGAACTTTACAATTAATCTATTACAATGTTGCAACATTGATAAAGGATTAGTATGACATTCTAAAATTTTGGTTTCTAACTTGGAAAAGTCTTGGACAAGATTCTTTTTCTAAGAAGGAATCCATTGTCAACGATTGATGAGAGAAATGGCATTAAGGCAAGATGACAAAATGGACTGTTGGAAATGTAAATAGTTACTTTATTTTCGTAATAAATCAGTAAACAAATATCACGTGTCTTTATCTTAAGATTAAAATCTATAATCCATTAGACAGGTATATCAAGAAAGAAAAAAAAGGCTTTCTCAGGATCATTATACGAAATAATTTTCGAAACTGTTGATAATACAATAATAAGATCTTGACCTTGTATAGTGGGAAACCGGGGGAGTGTTTTGCTCAAGAAAGGTTGAAG
Source organism: Latrodectus elegans (assembly GCA_030067965.1). Lineage (NCBI taxonomy): Eukaryota > Metazoa > Arthropoda > Arachnida > Araneae > Theridiidae > Latrodectus > Latrodectus elegans. Next base: position 46,541,952 of record CM057819.1, read on the forward strand.
AATCCTCAGTTCCCTGTCTGGTTTTGTTAGAGTCGGTTGCTTTCGTCTGCGTACTGGACAGGAATATTTGCAGAGGTACTTGCATCTTATTGAAGTCAAGGATTTGGCATGTCGCCCTCTATGCTACCACGGAGATATGGATAGTGACCCCTTCATAACCACACTATTGTTTTAAAATTTTCTTGAACACAATTCTACAGACGCTAATTTTAATTCTTTTCATGCTTCATCATCACTTTATTGGTCTGGACGTCAACTAATGGCAAAAATGAAGAAGACAGATGTATAATGAAATATAAAAATAAGGGACGTGTTTTCATACATGAGAGCATATCATATATCTATTGATGGAATCTTTGAAGTTTACCTTTCTTGTTGGAACCAGTTATGTTTTACAGCAAACGAAAAAAAAAAAAAAAAATTTGAGATTCTTGTAATTTCTAAATCAAATAACATTATACGATATGGTATTATAGGGACTCAAATTCCATTTTATTTTTTTTTAATTTAAAGACTAATTAAAGAAGTTCTCTAATCACCTTTAGAACAAAAATGTTTCCAATTAAAAAAAAATTCGATTTTTTTATTTAAGATGCATTGATAGTCTGAAATCCGTTGAGATATTTTCTGAATTGATGTTTAGAAGACTCTGAACTTTGTTAACCTCATAATTCCAGAAGATAATCTGTAAATGCAATACCTGCTTTTCGAAGAAAGCGTGACTTTGTCACCTGCCCCCGCAAAACACCCTACGCACAGGGGTGAACAGAGTTCAAGGAATCTTCATCAAAAACATCGTAGAGATTTGTTAAGAATGAGATTATTTCGTTTTACTTTGGTTTCAAGATCTGTAAAAAAATACGGTTCAACATCCCCGAATTTTATTGATATCATGTTTCATATAAAATTTAATATTGGAGATGAAAATGGAAATATATATTAGCCATCTTTTTCCGCATTTACTCAAAATTGTTGGATTAATCAGCTTTATAGTAATTTTTCTTATACTTTAAAAATATTTGGTAGAAAAAATTTTAGCTCATTGAAAACTGATTTTCGTCTCAAAAAATTTTCAATTTATTCCTGCTAGCTTTATTAGCTTAGCCCCCAGAAATATATGCCGAATGAATATGGCGAATTTTCTGCATTAATGTAAATTCATGAAATTAATACAGTATTTTAAGGCTAGCGAATAAATGTTAATATGGTAATAGACTTTATTTATTAAACGTTAAAGTGGCAACAAGACTTTAGTTCCTATGGATTTTGTAACTAGAACAATGAACAGAAAGTCGAGGTTCAGCTACCATGAAGTGAGAGTTATTATCTATTATTGTATTCTATCCTTCGCTATAAAAATTGCATTTATACTTATGTTTTGCTCTTATATAGTGCATATTGAAAGAAATAATTTTCGGTGGTAGTCCGATGTCAATGTTGTTGAAAGAACAGTCACAATATTATTACAGTGTAATTAATTATTGTTTGTTCTGAGAAAATTTAAAAATATTTTTGATATTGAATTTGGAGCATTTTATGTGGTTTTCTGGAAAGATCTAATTCACTTTCGCTCCTTTATATAATTATCTCCTTTATTTTTTCAATAAACGAAATCGTGTTTCAACAAACAGCATCTGCATTTTGTATAAAGAAGCTTTCTTTCGTTTTCATAATAAGGTATGGATGGGAATATTAAAAGTAAACATTTCTCTTAAGAAATGCATTATTGCACAAAGAATATCATTGCTCATAAATTGTTTTTTATCTCAATTTTTTTGTTTTTCAAATTTGGAACCAAGTATGTTTTACAATAAGAATTTATATGTTTAAAAAGATAAATAAAGTGTATTTTGAAAGAAATTTGAAAGAGAGAGGAAGTTAAAATTTTAGAGAAAAAAAATAATAATTTAAAAAACACTATAATATATAAGAATCAAAGCATTACGAACTAATCAATAATAGATATAGATTAGAAAGTCTTATCTTTGTGTCCTTGCATTTTAATTTCTTACATAATATTTTGCGTAGTGTCCAACTCGCTAAATTTTTTCAATCTATACTCTACTGGCCATTAAAATTGCTACACCAAGAAGGCGACATGCTACAGACGTGAAATTTATACGAAAGGAAGAAGGTGCTGTGATATGCAAATGATTAGCTTTTCACCGCATTCAGACAAAGCAGGCGCCAGTAGCGACACCTACATTGAGTTTAAATGAGGAAATTGTTCAGCCGGTTCCTCATACAGAAATTGCATTTGAACGTTGTTGCCTGGTAAAAAGTTGTTGTGATGCCTCGTGTAAGAAGGAGAAATGCGTACCAGCACGTTTCTGACTTTGACAAAGGTCGAATTGTAGCGTACCGGCATTGCGGTTTATCTTATCGCAGTATTGCTGCTCGCGTCGGTCGAGATCCAATGACTGTTAGCAAAATATGGAATCGATGGGTTCAGGACGGTAATACGGAACGCCATGCGGGATCTCAATGGCCACCTATTACTAGCAGCCGAGAAGGCAGGCATATTATCCGCATGGCCGTCATGGATCGTGCAACCACGTCACGAGCCGTGAGTCAAGAAACGGGATCGTTTGGAAGACAACAAGTGTCTGCACGAACAGTTCGACGACGTTTGCAGCAGCATGGACTCTCAGCTCGGAGACCATGCTGCGGCTTCCCTTGACGCTGCGTCATAGACAAGAGCGCCTTCAATGGTGTGATCAACGACGAACCTGGGCGCACGAATGGCGAGGCGTAAATCCAGGTTCTGTGTACAGCATCATGATGGTCGCATCCGTGTTTGGCGGCATCGTGGTGAACGCACACTGGCAGCGTGCATTCGTCATCATCATACTGGCCCATCACCTGGCGTGATGGTATGGGATGCCACTGGATACACGTCTCGGTCACCTCTTGTTCGCATTGACGGTGCTTTGAACAGTGCACGTTACATTTCTGGTGTGTTACGACCCGTGGCTTCACCCTTTATTCGAGCCCTGCGAAACCCTACGTTTTAATAGAATAATGCCCGACCGCATATTGCCGGTGTTGTACGGACCTTGCTTGATACGGAACATGTTCGGCTGTTGCCCTGGCCAGCACGTTCTCCAGATCTTTCACCAATAGAAAACGTCTGGTCAATGGTTGCCGAGCGACTGGCTCGTCACCAAACGCCAGTCACTACGGTTGATGAACTGTGGCATCGTGTTGAAGCTGCATGGGCATCTGTACCTGTACATGCAATCCAATCTCTGTTTGACTCAATGCCCAGGCGTATAACTGCTTTTATTACTGTCAGAGGTGGTTGTTCTGGGTACTGATTTCTCAGGATCTATCCAGCCAAATTTTTTGAAAATTTAATCACTTGTTATATTTCTAGTATAATATATTTGTCCAATAAATATCATTTTGTTATCTGCATTTCTTCCTGGTGTAGCAATTTTAATGGCCAGTAGTATATATATAGTTAGTGCTTATTTTAAATCAAAAATTAAATGATTGGTATTGCGGTATCAATTGATTGCATATTTTCTTTCAGTCGTAAAAATTTAAGCATGATTTTAATGAAATATTTTTATTACTAAAATATGTGTTAGATCCATTTTCATAATCTTTAAATAAAAAATCATTGAGATTTTTCATAGACAGACATATTTCAATTTCAAAACATTTTATGTTTCTAATGAGAATATATGTTTTTACAGACTAATTTATAGCACAAAAAATATTAGAGAAATTTTATATTTCTGTTAAGAAGTAACAAGAAAAATCACGTGACTGACTCCATTGATTTCTATTGTTCAATCGAAAGTATTACACTCATGTCCATAAATTAAGGATAATTCAGAATCACATAGAAATTAAACTCTAAAATAAAAATTTCATGGGCAGAATTATCACCCACATCTTGGAGAGTAATATGCGAATTACAAGAATCCACCAGAAGGCGCCGATAGTACGTCACAAGGACAAGAGTGTAAGGGAGATGTATATAAGTAATGGTTTCAAAGAAGTAAAATTTTTCACAAGCACTTTAAAGCCTTTTAGTAAACAACATAGTTATGGCAGAAAGGAAGCATTTGGATGATGTTTTACGTAATAGAATTATCGACCGTCTGGAATGTGGACATACCCAGCTGAAAGTATCTGAGGAACTTGGAATCGCATAAAGTGTCATCTCCAGGCTTTGGCAACGGCTCCAAGATGATGGTAATGTGAGTAGACGTTATAGCACAGGTCGCTCCCGAGATACAACGCCGAATGAGGACTGGTATTTGGCAGTTACTGCCAAAAGTAACAGACGGAATACAGCATCTGATACTTCTCGTCAGTTCTCTTCAGCTACCGGTGCGACAGTTTCAAGGCAGACCATGTACAGGCGCTTAGGGCACATAAGTCTATATGCTCGTAGACCTATCACCTATCAGATATGTTCCACTTAGCGCAACTCACTGTCGTCTGCGGCAAGCCTGGAGTAGACAGCATGCATTGTAGACACCGCAACAGTAGTCTTGTGTGATATTTTCCGACCAGTATATATATATATATATGCATAAAATAAAATCAATAATTATATACAGAAATGAAAACAATATTAAATTTTTGTAACTTATCAGATAAGGACATACTGGAGATTTAAACAGAATTATATATAAAGTGAAAATAAACAGCATAAAAGGGAAAGAAGGACATTAATAGGGTATGTGATACCCCCACATCATCTATATACTAAGTTTACACCTTTTGACCATGTTTTAATTAGGTGATCAACCACCGCAGAACTAAGCAATTGCCATTTTTCTTGTAGAGCAGTTTCCAGCTCAATAAGAGTAGCTGGAGGTGGAAAACGTAAAGATACAACACGGCCGAGAGCATACAAAAGATTTCCAATGGGATTAAGATAGGGCGAGTATGCTGGCCACGCCATACGCGCAATCCCTTCCCTCTCCAAGTAGTCATCGACAATGTCAGCTCTATGGGAATGTGCGTTATCGTCCTTTAAAACAAAAGTAGGGCCAACTGCTGCAGCGTATAATCTCACAATGGGTTCTAGAACTTCATTCCGATACTTGACATCCGTCACAGAACCCAGTTTAAAGATGCGCAGGTTGGTGCGGTATCCTAATGAAATCTCTGCCCACACAATATGCTTCTGCCTCGGAATGCGTAATGTTCGGTGATATCTTAGGACTGATTGCGTATTCCTTGTTCACGCCATATCCTTATACATCCCTATCCCATCTGGTTCCAGAGCAAATCATGTCTCATTAGTAAACATGATATTGCCCCAGTCAGACACAGTCCAATTGACATGTTCTCTTGATTGAATTGTGTCTCTTTTGATTGGATGGATAGACGAACACAAACTCAAGATACCCGGGCGTATAGTCTTTTCATATGTAATCTTCGGCGCACAGCAACTGCAAATACCACCTTACCAATGGACGCTATAACCATAGATGTCACACGTGTGGAGGTTGCTTTGCGATTTCACTTGGCGAAAATCGCAATATATCGATCTTCCGCGGAGTTTGTAACTCTTGGGCGACCGGCTACGGGACTTCGGACAACTGTCTGTGTGGTTTGGAATTGTTTCTATAAACGTGAAATTACAGATGATGAACACGCAAGAAAAGAGCGACATCTGAGATCGAATGTCCTGCTTTAATGCGCCCCACAGCACGCCAGCGTTCAGAATCTTTTGTTCGTCTTCTAAACAGGTATGCATTGAAAACAAATTGTACGAAAGTTTTAAGCACCTTCTGTCAGCACTTACAATCAATTTCTGTAATCGTTCATAAAGCTGGTATCTTTTAAGACTGGCCTTTTTGCATATTTCTTGACATAAAAGTGCGATTGGCTGTTGCCTAACATATTTGCATACATCCATCTACCTTTGCAGCGATTTGCATCCTCTTCAATTCAGATTGTCTTCTGGAAATTAGCATTTTCCTCTCTGTGCTTAACTTCTGTAATTGAGTGTACTTTTTTGTTATTTGTGAGGACTAATCGTTGAAAGAATATAAAATTATTTAATGCCAGTTTGGCAGAGAATTTGGATATATTTTCCTGTGCTCGACAGCATTCTATACCAGAACCAAATTTATAAACTGTATAAAATCACCATTCAGTTTCAAATCACAAATACCTTTAAAGTTTACTTATTATAAGGATGTGTTTTTCGCGACTCTTCCGTCAATTGTTGTCCACATAAAATCATTTTCTGACTCGTCGAATCCTTACTATAAATTTAATTTATCTGCTTTGTCTATCGTTTTAGAAGAAAAATTCTTGCTTTACATTTTTCCGTGAAAAATGATTATGAAAGTTGTTTTCTTTTTCATGTGTTAACAATAGACTTGTGTAGAAATTTGTGAATAAAACTAGTTTATCAAAGTTAATTTCGATTCCTTATCGAAAAAGACTATACATAACTATTATCATTCAAACTAATGAATATGATGAAAGGGAAAAACTTCGTTTTTTCTTACGAAAATTCGCAATTGGCGCTGTTATTTTTTAATCAATACGCGTTGTTTAGTCTCTCAAATGTTTTTCTTGTATTTTAATGAAACTAACTTTTTAAGAGTATTATTAAGTTTATTATTTTGAGCACTGCGTTTTAACGGTTCGTTTATTTAGAGATTAGGAGTTTAAATCCAAATGCCGCTAAAGGTTAGCCGAGTATATGTGATATACATGCACGTTAAATCATTATAATCGAAAGTCCTTTGTTCAGTCCTTGAGCAGTTACCATGGATGTAATAGTCTGGAGAAAATTTCCTCCCCCCTCCAGATCAAAGTCAAAATTGACGAAGTGGATCCTCTTGTGGTGCCATCTATCGGAGGAGTCTTAGAGCAAAGCCGTACTTTCATCCTCGTGGTGCTCTAATTAAACGAAAGACGCACATTACTGTTTTAAATTCGCATAGCATCTTTTCTATAATAAGATGCTATGCGAAAATAATAAAAACAGGTATTTTTTTAAACTCTCACTTGAATACTTTTTCTCTTGTAAGGTATAATAGCTTAATTCTAATGTGTGAATACTTTTCAACATACCTTAATTATAGAATGTTTAATTCAAAAATTTGAATCTTTAATCATTAAATAAATTTGTCTATCAAGAAAAAGAGATTTTTTTGTTTTATATTACATTGTTAATTTTAATATCTGAAGCAATACGTTTTTGCTTATTAGTACGATCTTAAACAGAATGAAACACTTACTTATTATTCATTGGAGAAACATTTATTTCTCATCATCAAAATTTCTTCATCTTATTTATAGATAAATGCAATCTGGTTAGGAAACTCTTATTAAGATCACATGCTTATGATTCATTAAAAAATATTATAAAAACTGATTTTGATATAACTGAAATCAATTTTTTTACTGGGACTTCTTCTCAGCATGTTACTATAGGTATTTTGTATAGTTTCAAATTTTTATCTTCTAGAATGATAAAAGTTTTTAAAATTTAGAAATATCATTGCAACATGGAAACTGAACGTTGAATTTCATTATAACAAAATAATTTATACTAACATGAAAATTACATCTCTTATAATATATTCTTTCTATAACACTAGGGATACAGGATAAAATGACATATGTATAACTAGTACTGATTATGTAGTTACCTTTCTAAAACTTACATTTAATTTAATACATTTTAGTGCTGCCCTCTATCATGTACTAAAATAACAAAACGCTTTAAGCTCTCAAAAATAATAATAAGCAATTCTGGTAATAAGTCCTAATACTAATGAATATAAAATAAAAATTAATAATAAATTATCTAATCAAATTTTAAAAAAAAACATTTCAAGATGGCCGAAATCAATTAAAATCGCTTCCATTTATGCATTTATTTTACATTAATGAACATCGGATTTTTATGCGAATCTATTCAAAAATAAATTTTTTAAAGTGGTTTCCTTTAATACAAATCTTTAATCCACGACAAATGTTTAAATCTAAATGATTAGAACTTAGATAGAAAAAATAGACTTAAAAAGGAGCAAAACTCGTTTATTATTTTCTTGATATCAATCTGTTGTTGCAATGTAATTTTTTTTATTGCGAAGTACACTTTTGGAGCTACTATATAAAAACACATCATTTTTTTTTTTTTTTTGTAAACAAAAACTTTTGCTGCCATATTAAAAAAATTAAAAATGAGATGAAGAGGAAACATAGAGGTCGCTACATTTTTTTTTTTTTAAATTTCAGCTATATATTTGACTTTTTTGTTATATTACTTATATTATTTGATTTTTTAGTATTATATATTTCTCCAGTTTTCTTCAAATGATTTTATTTTGAGAATAAGCTAAGAAATTTTGTGTATTTCCTCTAAGAAGAGTTTTTTCTTCAAGGATTTGAATTAATAATTTTAAGAAATAAATGTTTCTTCAACTAATACGAAAAATATAATGACTTTAATTTACACACTTGGTTTTAATTCTTTATAATTTACATCTGTTTCTTCGGCAAAAAAATTTCCTATTTCCTGAATTATTTTTTTCAAAGATTTTAAAATTCAGTTTAAGAAATACATTAGTTAATGTAAAGCGTAATTTCCAATTTTCAATCCCATCAATTTAGATTTATTTTCAATTTTCGATAAAAATTTACCAGTTATATAAATAAAATTTTATAAAAATTATGAGAAACATTTACAAACACATTTCTTGATCAGAATTACTGGAATATAGCAGATTTAAATTTGATCTAAGAACTTGAGTTATTTTAAAAGTCAAAGAGAATTTTATGTATTTTTTTATCTTCAATATACTTTTTTTCACCATTCGCTTTATTTGAAAAATAAGAAAATGCTTTGAAAAAATGACAAAAAAATCTAATAAACTTAATCACAGGTAAATACAAATTATAAAACAACAAAAAAAGTCTGTCAAAGTAAAAAATATAAGAAAAAGAAAAACTTTTTGTATTATTTTTTAATTACATTTTTAAAAATATATATAAAATATAGATCTTAAATATATATGTATAAAATAAATTCTGTTAATTTTCCCCTTCAAATTAAATGAGCAATTTTGAAAAATCCAAGTATTTTGAATATCAGTGAAAAAAAAAGTAAATATCTATTTAATAAAGGGAATAAAATACACGAAATAAAAACTGCCTAAATGAACGAAAATAAGTTTTTTAAATATCCCGTTAGGTAACTCATTATGTATTTTGAAAAAAAAAAATGATGAGCATGTGATATAAGCCACGTTTATTAATTTTTTCATCAAGTTTATTTTATTCCTTAAGGCGGACGAATAACGAATTTTAGGAATAACCTTCAACATACTTTATTTACTCTCCACTGCTGTTCCCACCTAGTATTATTATCACTCGCGTGTGGAAAGAACGATTGTTGAGCAACAAACAAAACCGGCACTAATATTTCGTGACTTTATAACTTTATTTTAGATCGGAATGAATCATCTTGATTATTTATTTGCAGTAGTATATATATATATATATATATATACATATATAATTGTAAATTTTCTTCCCTTCCTCCATTTCCTATCACTGAATTTACTCTTATGTACTGATTGCACTCTGAAACTCCGCGGCCCCGACCGCCCATGTGGACCAAGGCCTACAGTGCCCATAACTGTTTTTGAGATCGAGGGACCTAGGGTGCTAAGAATTTGCATCAGTTAGGAGGTCAACCTTTATGTGACAATATCGATTACAGAGTTACTTCTAATTACTATATACGGTCTGTCTTTGATTGATACTTCTGTAATTGAGTATTGTGAATTCTGTAAATATTGTGTATACTTTTATCCTGGAGTGCAGCTGTTTCAGAAACTAGTGTAATTTTAATTTCATTGTATTTTTAATTAGCTTTTCTTTTTATTAATGAAGTTCCGCCTTGCACTACTCCACTTTTCCGCTAATATCGTTTTTCTAAATCATTGGTTCCCAAAATGGTCCAGGTGGACCCCCAGGGGTCCATAGGAGACCATACGGGGCTCCACGTAGACGTGAAAAGAAAACAGGGGTTCACATGTTGTGAGTGGGGGCCTACGAAAAATTTTCTGGTTGTTTTCCAAATAAAGAGCAAAAATTTTGGCCTGGATTTGTCTATCAACGTAGGCAGGTAGCATCATTCATCAGGTATGTACTCAAGAATATTCGAGAATCAGTTCAAACACAGCATTGAATAAAACAATAGATAATAATACAAGTGTGCACCACATGTCGAGACTTGCAAAGTGCCCCCCCCCCTGCGCCCTCTCGTCCGGGATGCTTGTTTAGACCTGCAAAGGGATGAAATGCGACTCCAAGAACAAAACGTTAATCATTTGTTTTCAGGATTTTAAACATGAAAGTGTGACTGTGAGTGAATCGATGTCAGTGTTTGCAGTGCCGGAAAAAATAAGTATCTGCCTATTTGTTATACATATTTTTATTGTAATTTATCAATCACATTATATTTGTTTTACTACTTGAGTGTAGTAGGTAGTTATGTAGTAAAAATTTTAAATACTAGAGATTATTCTAAACTTCTAAAAAAAAAGAACAAAAAGCCAGGGAAGATTAAAGCCTTCCCTGGTGTATTTAGGTACTTTTTTGTTTAAGTTGTTTTTGTTAGTACCTAGGTACTTTTTGTTAGCAGCAGGGGGTCTACCAAAAATAGTAAAACTTTGAAAGTGGTCCACGAGAAAAAAAAAGTTTGGGAACCCATGTTCTAAATAAAACATGTCTAAGAAGTCATGGAGATAAATCATACAGCGCACGTTATATTGAGAAGCTCTTCATTAAGTTCTAGAAAACTTCATCTTCAGCAGGTACAATCTCATATTATGTCTCTATTCAAAAATTCTTAAAACGAAATAAATAGCAGAATCAGCTGGTAAACCTCATAACAAACTAGACCAAAAAAAAAAAAATTAATTATCGATATGCTTATAGTTACTTTGGAAAATGCGCTATGCCACAGAAATTGTTTAGTTTTACATTCTGAAGCATTTATTTAAATTTTTTCTTTAAAAAAAATATATATATATTTTGAAGTCTTAATAAATATGTACCGAGGATCAATACGAAACGATTTAGTGCTAATTTGATGAAGTTTGGGTTATTTTACCTAGTTCACAGGATTTTACACGCATACCATATTTTAAATTTTGAATGAATTGGTTAAGATTTGAACCACAACTTTTGTTCTATGAAATTTATTTAGTTTACTCTGCACACCGAGAACACAGTACTAGAACATATTTTAAGTTTTCCTTTTTCCTTTGATATATACGAATATGGAAAGATTTTTCGAGTGACTGTTATTATTAAAAATTTAACAATTGATTTCAATTTATTTGCAATAAAAGTTGGATTTTACCAGTTGTGGTAGAAATTTCAATACATCTGAGTAGTAGAGGTAATTAATACTTCAATCACTTAACGACCACATAATTTTCAAGAAAATGGTGACTTTGGTGACCAAAGTGAACATTTTTTATTCAAGAAAATTCGAATAGTGCTGACATCTAGTATGAAATAAATTAACTACCCCCAATTGAATTAAAAATAGTGTAGTACTGTCATCTGCTGTTTAAAATGAGAAAAAATATTTTTCCGGATATATACTAATACCTTTTGTGCATAATTTTTGAACACTCTAGCCTTGAAACTTCACGTTCACGAGAAATAGGGGGCGTACAAAATAATTAATAAATGCATGAAAAAAATATATTTCATGGATATATTGATTTCTGATATAGTTCAAATATTGGTTCATTAATGCATTAAAATAAATTTTCAGTGAAAGACTACCCATTTCTCTCTTAAAATTATTAATTTTCAAGACTGTGTTGTAGTGTTTGTAAGGAATGAATAAGTTAATTTTTCATGAATGTGTTATGGTGTTACTTCTACTTATATAATTATTAGAATAAATAAAATTTTTAACACATTTTCTTCCTAAAACAAATTTTTAACTTTTAACTGAAGCATAAACACTTCTAAAATACAAAGAATTTAATTGCATCACATTGATTTTTTGCTAATTAACATATAGTAAGAAATTTAATTAAAATAATACACAACTATTGTAAACATAAAACATTTATAAATCACGGAACTTAATTAAGTGCTATACAGCTTTTTATATTTTAAAGTATGTAACTTTTAAAATGTGTCATCTTTTTTTAATCGAAAATTTACTTTCAGAATTCTTTTCAAATTTCATAGTACTGTTTCCTTAATTTTTTTTTTTTTTTTTTTTTTTTTTTTTTTTTTTTACCTGTTTTTTAAAGTTGGTTGGTAAATTTCTGAAAGTGAACTAAAAGTTTTGTCGCATTGGCGAAGCCATAAGAAAAAAGCGATTTATTTCTCCATAAAGTAGCGAAAATACTGCTCACATCCGACCACTTTTGTCAAAATGAGCGGCAAAGTTAGGGAATACATCCTTAATTATAAAAATGCACAAACTCTTAATTTCAATGTCATTAAGAGTATTTTCTACTGATAAAAAACTCATATCACTTTATAATCCTACTGAGGTTGCGTGTATGTTACTTAAACAAGTTAGTTAAATCTTAGCAACATATTTATAAACATAAGAAAATAAGAATAGAAAAACATTCAAACATCACAGATGTCCAGAACGAGTACAATGATGCTCGTTCAGATTGTTGGCGCATTAACATTCAAAATGTTGCCACTGTTGGCTTACAAACTTTAAGTATTAAGTAGTGCTGCCACACTATTAAAATCATAAAAGAAGTTAGGAGGGAGATAATGTATTTATAAGCCTAGAACAAAAAAATACACTATTGGTCTAAAAATTTTTACTATGAAAATGTAATACAAATCAATTACACTGTATTACTATATAGATTTTTAATTTATTTTATTAAATTTGTAAAATATAATTGTATATTTTACATCGATTATAAAATTTTTTATTTAGTATTTTAGAGGAAATTTTTTATTGTATGATGCTATTTATTTTATTTATTTATAATTTTTGTAAATTCTTAAGATCAAAAAAGTTAAAAATTCGTATAATGAATAGAAAAAGTTTTTTTTTTCAGAGAAACTTGTTTTACAGCTTTAAAATTTATTAAAACGAATAAAAGATATTTTTTTTACTTTATATTTTAAAATTGATTCTTATAATGCACTTTTTTTTTAATCAATTGAAATGTTTAAAATTATTATTTTTATCCACATATAATTTTTGAATGTCACAATACATGGAAATTCTTTGAAAACATTTAAATATTACGATATATATATATATGACAATTTTTTATATAAAAAATATAAGGCGATTATCTGAATAAATGAATTATTCAGTGAATCATATAAATCAGCACTGTCCAAAGCACGGTCCGCGGTTGGGTTTTTAATTTTATATAATGGAAGAAGAATAAATTTTTCCATTTTCTTCAAATTTTGTTGGTAGAAATGATTTTATTTCTTATATGGTATTATAAATAAATAACTGAAATATAGAATCATATTTGTAAGTCCCATCCCAACTCCTGTTTAGCTCCTTATTCATGGAGCGCGCAGTTGTCTGTCTCCACTCAAGGCCGTTGCGCAGAATAATAGAAGTTGCACTGTTTTTCAAAAGCTGCCCGATTTAACAGAGAAAGACATTAAAATTGCAACTGATTGATTTATTAAATTGCGTTCCCCGCTAGCCGTCGGGTGATCGGAGAGTGAAACAACATTGGCCGTAGATTGGTTCTCATTTGACGCGACGAATGCTGTGCAGTAGCTATTTAGTAATCGTAGTGGTTGTGTGTAATTCGAGCTTTCATTTATTTCGTTTATCAATTTAAACATGTTATTTAATTAAAGAGTAAACAGAACTCTCTACTGTGCAATATAACAAGCCTCATTATGTCTGTAAAGGAGTGAAAAGTAAGTGATGAAAATCGTGCACTTAATGAAAAATGGGAATTAGACTATCTGATTTGCAACAATAACAATAAAATTCAGTGTATGATTTGAATGCAAGTTTTGTCTGTGAGTAAGGAATACAATGCGAAACGGCACTAGACTACTTTACATTAAGAAAAGTATAAAAAAACGTATAGGTGAAGCAAGAAAATTTATTGTAGACGAGCATATATAAAAAATATAAAAATATATAAAAGACTAATACATCAAGCGAGTATGTTTTCAAAAGGAAGTACAGAAAATGAACAAAATTTGGCTGCGTCTTATGAAGTTTCTTTTCTATTAGCCAAACTAAAAAAAAAAAACATTTACTAATGGGATTTTAATGAAAAAATGTGCTGTTTCAATGGCTCAATGCTTCATGAAGCAAAAGTTGGCGGGAAAGTTTGAATCTGAATTCAAAAAACTCAAAACTTTTTAAACAGTAGAAGATGGATGCAAATGAAATATTAACTATAACAATGTGCAATTTTTTTTCGTTATTACGGTGATTGTAATGGAAAAGTACCGATAAACCTTTCTAAGTTTTACCTGCAAGAATAATGTTGACATAAATCAGGTACTGATAGAAATTCAGATCCAAGTGTTAGAAATCGTACGAAGATTTATTTAAAAACCATTGAAAGGCGTCATTATCAATATACTGTTATGAAAAAATGTGAATTCGGTAAATATTTGAATGAGTATTGTATATTGCTATTTAATTACTTGTTTCACACGTTATTATCGTTTAATTTGTGAAGCAATGTCTAATTCACCTTTAATATTCTGTAAAAGTAACGGTCTTCAGTACTGAGAATTAAATCTGTAAAATCCAAGATCTATTGGCGACATTTTAGTGACAAAATGTTTGAGATCAATCAATAAAATCAATAGGAATGAACAATACCATTGAATTACTATAGGAATGATCTGGAAACTTCATGGGTCTATAACGATAAGGTATAAATATCGGCGACATCCAAACAATTAGTCGAATTTGCTTAACTTAAATCAATATCACTTAATTTTACTTAAATATTTCATTTATTTGCTTACTCTTACAGTTCTGTTCCAAATAAAATTCTATTTTATTTAAATACTTGATATCATTGTTAATAACTTTCCTCACTAAGTTTTGCTAAAGTCTTTAGACTCACCTCGACTCAGACCAAACGGCAAATTAGAGGAAAGCATCATCCTCGTGGGACACGTCCCTACTCCCCAATTACAAAACTACTAAAATCTCAAATTCTTAGCAAAAAATTAATAAAAATTAAGACCGGAATTCATGCAGTATCTACCATGCACTTCGTTAACCCACGTAAAGGGGTAAAGTAACTTGTTAGATGGAAGTGAAGTAATGAGTCAGACACATGAGTTACAAAAGCTAAACACAAGAATCACTGTATTTAGCTTCTACATTCTAGAAACTACACTCACTTCAAAAAGTTAAGCACGAAGAGGAAAATACAAATTTCCGGAAGATAATCATAATTGAAGAGGATGCAAATCACTGCTATGGTAGATGGAAATATGCAAAAACGTTAGGTAACAGCCAATCGCGCTTTCATGTCAAGAAATATGCAAGAAGGGCAGTCCTATAGGATACCAGGTTTAAGAAGGATTACAGAAGTTGATTCTAAGCGCTGATAGAAGGTGTTTAAAACTTTCGTATGAAATGTCTTCAAGACATACGTGTTTTTATGACTTCCAGAAGACAAATGGAAGATTCTAAATTCTGGCGTGCTATGGGACACATTGAAGCAGAACAGTCGATTTCAGACGTTGCTCTTTTCTTCGGCATTCATTTTTCTGTAATTTCACGTTTATGGAAGCAATTCCAAACTACACAGACCGTTCTATGAAGGCCCGTAGCCGGTCGCAAAAGGGTGGCAAACCCCGCGGAAGATCGATATATCGCGATTTTAGCCAAGTAAAATCTCAGAGCGACTTCCACTCGTGTGACATCTATGGTTACAGCGTCGAATGGTAAGGTGATATCTGCAGCTACTGTACGCCCGGGTACCTCGAGTTTGTGTTTGTCTATCCGTCCAATCGAGAGGGGCACGATTAAAGTGGTGCCCGGAACATGTCAATGGGACTGTATCTCATTAGGGCAATGTCATGTTTACTGATGAGTCAAGATTTTCTCTGAAGCCAGATGACAAGCGTATAAGGATATAGCGTGAACAAGAAACACGCAATCACCCCAAAACATCACCAAACAGCAACCATTCCGAAGCAGAAGCATTATGAGGTGGGCAGAGATTTTATTAGGATATCTCACCGACCTACACACCGTTAAACGGGGTTCTGTGGTGGCTGTGCGGTATCGATATGAAATCCCAGAATGCATTGTGAGACTGTACGCTGCAGCAGTTGGTCCTATTTTTGATTAAAAGGACGATAACGCACGTCCCCAAAGAACTGACATCGTCGATGACTACTTGGAGAATGAAGGAATTGCGCGTATGGTGTGGCCAGATTATTCACCAGACCTTAATCCCATTGAAAATCTTTAACTAGAATTTTCTAGTCCTGCGTAATGTTCTTCAAATTTGTTTATGCCACTAACATATGATACACCTGCCTTGACAGCTAATAATCAAATAGATCAAAATCTATTATTTTATATTGATTGTATATATCTAATTCTAAAATGTAATGACATTTATATTTTTCCTCTTTTAAGTGGTAGGAAATTTCCTGATTATAATTTGTGTTAAGCATTAATGGTTTGAAATGACAGGTGTATAAGCCTGTCAAAATAGTATCTTAACTTTATTTTTAACCCTGGCCTTTTACAAAAGTGAGGCTTGTATATCTTTAATGATGTGTGGTGTTTATACACCTGGAGGAAAAAAGAAAGTTCACTGTGTTCTAGTAACAAAACAACGCTCTTGAGTATGAAAGCCCCCGAGATTGTTCCTAGCCACTACTGAATAACGAGAGATGGATCTCGCACTTCTACCATCTGCAAGCGCAACTGTCGTGGTATAATTTTTTTTTTTTAGTTTTCCAGATTTCTGCGTTTGTAAGTACTTCCTACTATGTATAAAAAATCTTCTGGAAGTAACCAAGAAGTGGTCTTTAAAATGTAATACAACTTTAAACTATTAGGCAGACCACAACACGGTATCAAAATATTATAATGAAAGCCTTAGCATGTCCAAAAAAAAAGAACAGTACTCTTCAGAACATAAAATAATCTGGATATTGATTCCAGCTGTTAAACAACGTGACATGAATGTTTTCCTCCAGCATGCATTTAGATTGGGGTAGTTGCTTTGGAGTTTTCCGTGTTTTCGCCTTCGCGACACATAAATACGGCGTAATCTCTATGTAAAGCTTACCCATACGACATTTTACAAGGTGGATATTAAAAAGGCTTACAACGGGTTTCGGTCGTTAGGTTGTTCATTAAGTTCTGCGTTTAGCGTTATAAGGTGTTGTTATTGCACTCGCATACTTTCCTATAACTAGCCCCAAGTCTCCAGTGGCTCATTATTTTCACGCCGCTTCCCATTAAGATCAGTAAAGTGAGGCATCATTTACCACGAGCAGTGATTGGGAGGGTCACTACGCCGTACTCTCCTTCACTGGGTTGCTAGAGCTCCGTGAGTTGGAGACGTGTCCGCGTTAATATGTGACGTTCAAAGTCCTTCCGTTGGTGTGGCGTGGTTGTGGAAAGGAGGATAGCAACTCAGTTTGACCTCACCATCTGACCATAGCTCAAAATTACGAGGCACTTGGTGATGGGCGAGTATTCGAGACCCGTTAACCTTAAGGTACAGTCCGGGGCTCGCCTGCACCACTATGTATGTATGTATACCTAGCCCTGAGTTTCAAATCTTTTCAAATCTAGAAGTGGTTTTAATCTATTATTGAAAATGATAAAAATAATCCCTCTCACACAGTTACTTTTACTCTGTATTGATTTGTTAAAATCTAATAATACTTTGTCATGAAATTCATTGCTGTCAATGTATTGCTTACAACCTCGTGACTTACAGCATTGCATTCCTGTAGTATTTCCATCTGATATTCCAAATATAAGCACATTTCTGATTTCATTTACATTGTACTATGAATCAGGGTGAATAATTTCTGATAAGCTTCTTCAATCACTGCGTTCAGATTTATTGGAATAGATATATGTGTTATAAGAAATTTCCTTCTTTAAATCCCACTACCAGACCTTCTTTTGTTTGGTGTATATAAGTTCAGAATAAGTTTTTCCATGTCCCTTAAATTCTTCTGAACAACTTTGTTTTAAGCTACCTTCAGTCTTCTGGTGAGAAAAACCTTAGGATAATTTTTACTCAATATAACATCTAATATTTTTTTCACGTGTTTTTTTTTTTCCGATATAATTTTCTAAAGCTAATGCCCAAACATACACTGACAATATACTTTTGTAATTGAGTTAATATTTATAAGTCATGAAAATTTAAAAAAGATTGTAAATCAACAAATGCATAAACTTAAACAACTGTTCGTTTGATCCTCCCATTTTATACCTTTGAAAATATTACCCAGAGTATCTTTTACTTTTAACATTTTCTCATGTTTCATTTTAACTCTACCATTTAAAACTGTGTGTAAACTAATTATATTTCCAAAACTTCTTGGGATTTGATTATTCCAATACAATGTGGTGCGAGCAGTATCCATAACAATCATGGATATTTAAGAAGTAAATGTTGAGAATACACTTATTTTTTATATTTAAACATAAGGTTATACTGAACAAAGAGTCTGCTTATAATTTCATTTGAAAACATAAATATAAGTACATAAAATTTTTAAATAATGATATTTCTATAAAATGAAACTTTAACTCAAATTTGTATATAAATATAAATAAGTTATATTAGACATTGCTAATAACTAATTAACCTTTTTCAACAATTTCGAGAAATTCTTAACATTATTTTCTGGACATATTATGTATTTCTAGAATTTCCAAAAGTTTTACTGAAACGTAGTTTTAAAGTTTTTAGAAAATCAAGCTGTACATGCTGTACCAGATTTATAGCACTAAATTGTACCAACAAATTAGCACTAAATTGTACCAACAAATTTAGTGCTAAAAATACTCATCTTCATAGAATATGTGATAAAAGAAGAATCGGGAAAATTTTTAAGTTTTATAATGAAAGTGTATATGAATTAAAAATTTTCACATGCTAAGCCCATAATTCTTCTGCCAAAAAATTTAGGCCTTTTTTTAAACTTTTATTCTTGAAAATATCATAACATGTGTTTGAATTTATGCAATAATTTTCGAAAGGCTTTCAAAAAATATTATAGTCCGAGACTAACTTCTGAAGAGTTGAGTCAGTATTTTTGATAACATCGTCAGACATATGATATACGTCTAAGAAACGCATTGTAAGAAATCTATAATCCAAATTCACAATAGAGTTTTTTTACATTCTGAGGTTCAATCTCAAATGTTTAAAAAGAAATTAATTCAGGAGTCAGAATTTATAACTATATTTATATATATTGGTTTGTTCGGAAAGTGATTTCGTTTTTCCCACCTGGATCAGCTTTTTGCTAGTCAAAACCAACCACTTTATGTGTGTGAAATCGTGCTACTACCAGAAGATGGTAAAAGCTGTTGGACTAGAATGGACAATAAGCAATGCAATACGATATTTGTTCGTTATATGTTTTTCATTTTCATGAAAAACTAAATTACTTTCCAAACAACCCAATATTTAGAAACAACTCCATGGAAAGTGCTGGCTATAAAATGACATTTTTTTAGAGCTACACTAAGACCAAACTATTAAACAACATTGTAAATTATCTAATAGTTCGTGCCACTATAGCCGTTACCAAATCTGCTAAAACTGAAATCTTAGCTATGAAATCAGCTGAAAAAAATCAACTGAAATCAAACAACAATTCCATCTCAATGATATATCTGACTTTGTCAACGAACAAGAAATAAATCATTAGGTTAGTTATTATTTCGAGGCAGTCGGATTGTATTTCGTACTGCATTGTTGATATTACCTGATATATACAGGAACAACTACACGTAAAGGTCTGGGAGATAAGAAAAGGGAGTTTTTCCAATTAAAATGGCATTAGTTGATCTAACTCATAAAATAACTATGTATACTGGAAGAATAAAATAATTCCGATGAATTGAAGTAATAGAATTCTAATATTATTCATCTGTATAAACTTTTTCTTGCTTTCGTCTATACCTGCATTTCAATCGATTTTCTTCACCTAACAAATCATAAGAGCTTGAATTTTACTCATACTTTATATATTACACTTATTCAAACAATCTGAATACGAATATATATATGTTAATTATAATTACGATATTGCTCGGTACGTTTATAATTTATAAGACATAGTTTTGTAAAAAGCGTCATACAAATCTGTAAAAGCGTGAATCTGTAAGATGCCCTATTCTCCGATATCAAATTTAAATATCCTAGAATACGTCATTTCCCTCATGACTCGAAAAGGCTGTGGTGACTCCCATTAGAAAACCGGGAAAAAATCTCACCACTGCAAACAGCTGTAGTCCCACCTCACTACTACCCTCTTTAGCAAAATTTGATGAAATAAAATCATACTCTGCAAACTACGATGTTGACAATAAAATTATCATCACTCATAAATTTGGTTTTTAAGAAAAATCTTTGGACTTCCTGCCAACTTTTTCAAGCAATGGAGAAAATTTTAACTCTACCGTACAATATTGATTATAAAAATATGTAAATATTCTATAAATTTTAATTTGTAAATGCATAGGATTTTGATGCAAAATTAATGTTATCAATGCTATATGAGAGAAATTTAAAAAATAACTTATGCATTCTACTTTTGCTTTATAAGGAACTTGTATATTTTTTAAGAAATAAATAAATGAGAGGGTGTTAGGGGGCGGAGCTTAGTTTAAACTCCAGGTATCTCTTCTTTCTATTCTTAATATCAGGAACAAAACAATCTCAATTGCACCAAAAGGTTCTTCCACTTTATCTCATAAATCATCTCACTGGAGGTAGGAGCTCAGCTCCAGGAACTCCGAGAAACAATACAACAGTTTCCCAGCTTTCTAAACTCCAGGTATTTCGAAAACGACTACACCAGCTTCCCAGAACTATATATATATACTCCAGGCAACTTGATGACTCTGTACAGAAGCTTATGTTCATAATTTAGTACTAATGTATGAAATTCATTATAAACTCACAAAGATTTACAAATAGAGGTACTTGTGTGGATCTCAGATAGACACCTCCCACAAATCATCAGAGCAGGATGATCGTAGTTGTTATGATAATTACTTAATTTTTTTTTAGCATTTTTTATACAATTTCGAGTTTTAGTGAATTTGAATTCATTGTTATCATTATTATTATTGAAATTTACATTCTTTATATGTTTTATCTTATGATTTTCAATAAGATGAAGAACCAGTTTTATTAGAAAAATTCTTGATATTCAATGAAAGACAAGAAAAAAATTGTAAACTCGTTGTCGGGAATTTTTGGTATGTTGCATAAAAGATCTGTTTTTTTAGATAAATTTAATATGCTGTATCTTTTTTATGACCATGTCATTATTAAGTAAATAATACTAATGGTATTTTAAGTTTAATTCAAATAGAGATCACTTTATACTTGAGAATTATCAATGAAATAATAGCTGTTAATTTAATAGGTTTTTAACCAGCAAAATTTAATAAATTTGGTATTTTATGAAAGTTTAGCAATTGATATGTAACTTATTTGGTAAAAATTAATAACTTTCAAAACTTTTATGGAGAATTTTTTGTTTACAGGTGTTATATTTATTTAATTACCAACACAGCACGCAAAAACATATTAAACATAATAAGTCTAAAGTTATTCTAACACAAATAACACACTTTAAATAGTAATAACTGCAGTTTATATTTCTTAAATTTTCTCTTTTTCCTTCCAAAATATTCTATACATAAGATCAATATTCTGAAAAAAAAAACTGTACTTGGTATACTCATAAAATTAGAGTAGAGACCTTGTGAAATAGAGCATAGTGTCAAATGCCACTACTGCTATCCACTTGCTTTGAAGAAGGTCTCAATCTGGCGAAAATTATAAACAATACGCTTTTTATGATTTGATCATATTTTGTAATATTGTTTCTTTTATATATATGAATTCTACTAACAATTAACACTTTAATTTTTCAATTTTTTTAAATTTTTCAATTTAACACTTTAAAATTAATTAATATTTACATTAGAAAGTTCCAATAAATAAATAAGCAAAACCTACTGACTTTGTTTTCCACTCTACAAAAAATTTAATCCAGGCCAAGCAGAAGCAAATGAATCTGTGTTCAAATGGCTTATACAATCTGCTATTCTTTTTAATTTTAATGGTTGGACCAGTTTTAATAGAAGTTTATTAGGCAATTTAATAACATTTCTCTCGCGTACCTCATTGAAGTTCACTAGTTCCTATTCTAAGATGAAGTTTGGATTTATTGAATATCGAAAACTATAAAAAACTACTTTTGATGTTAATAGTCGAGTATTAAAATTTTCAATGGAAAAATTTTTTTAAAATATAATATCTAATATTAAAACAAAAAAAAAAAATACTAATTAACTACCAGCAAATTAATTGTTTTAATTTTATATTAATATATGCACGCATTATTTAAGGGTAATTTTTTTATTTCTTTTTCTGTTACTTACAGATGAGTGGACGTGCCAAGTAATAGAGATACTTTTATCTCAAGATACTGTCACGTTGCTCGGTGTCAAAAACTATTTCAATTCTCTTGGTTATGTCTTTGCTAAGTTTCTATAATAGTTCGGTACGATTGAAACACGTGTATCTGTTGATTACCAGGATCTACTGTTATTTCCAGGATTAACTTGCCGGCAGGTAATGGTGAGGGATCTTACACTCCCAACTCCAACACGGTTAAGTCTACGCAAACAACTTGTTAGATACGGATTCAGCTTATACAAAAAGTATGAATTTTGTGCAATAAATTGCGTCTATCGAAAAGGATCAAAATTTTCGGTTTTTCCGAAACCTAATCGCTTATACAAGAAAGCAATGCAAAATTTGACATGAATAGCTTTCAAAAACTTAAATATTCAAAATATTTTGCGAAATCTGAATACCTCCGATTTCTTCTTTCTTTTGAAATAAATCGGGAATAATTTTATCATGTAATTAATAAATTAGTTTCAAATTTACTGATAATTTTTTTACTAGTTTTTCTGGTATACTTAATATATATACAGGCGATTGAACTTTGGTTCTGGAGCTCTATAAAAAACATTGACTACCGTCTAGTAACAGTGAAATGGGTGTCGATCAAATTCGTCAGAAAACACCTCTCCGACTGAAACCGCACCTACTGACGAGCAAGACTTTAAGCTTATTGACTCTAAGAATATCGTATGAAAACGCCGTGAAGCTTCACGGAAAATAAAGAAAAGTAACTCAAAATACATTCCGAAAAAATTTACTGAAAACAATAAAAAAAAATTATTAGAATATTAATGAAGATATTATGGAAACTTCAAATGATAATTCCCCGATTATTTCAGATACCATTGCTGATAATTATGAGAATATTAATGATACTACTGGATAACAATTTGATTAAAAAATTCAACTAAAATCCCTCCAATAATTATTAAAGATTCTTCTGTATTATGAACACAACTTAGAAAAGATTTAGATTTAATTATTCTTGATTAATTCACGACTAAAACTAATGGTCAAGATACTTACGCTATCAAAACTGCAACTCCTAAAGCACATATGAAGACCACTTAAATATTTGGAGATAAAAAAAGAATACAAATTTCATTCCGACCTTCTTCCAGATGATAATGATATTAAAATTGTTATTAGAAGTCTTCCCTGTAATTCCGATCTAGTAGAAATACAGCAAGCACTTGTAAAATCTGTTTTTATGACAACTTAAGTAGTTCCACTCACAACATAAAAACAACTCGATGAAAGAATAAAAGTTCCTATGTTTTTTATCTCTCTTCAAAAAAACTAAAAAAATCTGAAGAAATATATCACTTGCAATTTCTAATGTCATTGCGAATGATAACTCGCCTGCATCTATAATGTTCCTTATCGAGGCAGACGAGATCCTCCGCAATGCCACAGATGTCCAAGGTACGCAGTGTGGAAGAACGCAAATTCATAAAATGTGCAGACAACCACCTTACGTTTGAATGCTTAAAATCTAAAGATGGGCCTCCTAAATGTGTCAACTGTGACGAGTAAATCATACTGCACATTTCTCTGGTTATCCAAAAAATCATTTTCCTGAAGAAAATTTTAAGGAAAAAAAAAAAAAGTCAAATTTCAATACGTTCGTATTATCTAAAATAAAACTACTTTAAATAAATGATATTCAGATGCTTTTAAAAATAAGTACATAGTTGAACTCTCTAAAGGTAAAAATTTATAAGATGAACTTACAGAAGTTATAAATTCGAATAAGACCTCTGATTTAATTGTAACAATATCATTTTTCAGAACTGGCCTTGTAGCCACCTCAGTCACAACAACTCAATCTAATAATGGTCAAGGACAACCATAAATTTCACTCAGTTTCATTTTGCATTTGGAACGCAAATGGCATTTATTATAAAATTTGTGAATTTAATGACTTTCTTACTAAACATAATATGGAGATCAGCTTGGTATCGGAAACCCACTTTACAGGAAATAAAAATAATTTTCCAAATTACGAAATATATAGAAGCGATAGACTTCAAGATCTAGGGGTTGGAGTTGTAATTTTTACCAAAAAGTCATTTATTATACTATACTACATTCTCAATTCTTGTTATAATATCAACTAAATTAAAATTGTTATTATTTTATCCCTGGTCTTTAATATATTGGATTGAAATTTTGATGTATTTGTATAATCCTCCGCAAAAGCATCTTTCTATAAATGTAATCCAAAGTCTTTTTCAAGATAATTTTTCAGCTACCATTGCTGGAGATCTAAATGCTAAAAATATTAGTTGGGGATACATGACTTCAAATACCAGTGGACAAGGACTCAAATATTCATATACCTACTTCTTTTTATTATCCGAATTTTGAGAACAGGAGACCTAATATTTTGGACTTTATCACATATTACGAAATTTACCTTGCAGTTGATGTCCTTACAAGTCTTAAGCTCGATCACGTTCTAATCATAGCTGTGGTGGTATTCGAATCCGCAAACATTCAACGTGAAATTTCTAGAATTGATTGGGACTTCTTCCACAACTCACTTTTTGTCAATAACAAAAGCTACCAGCAATGACATTAATAATCAAATTTTTAAATTATCCAATAATTACATTACATCATTTACCGAGACAGCTCGTCGCTGATTGTATTTTAGGATTCCATTACATTCTCTACTCCGCTGTACAGCACAGTTTTTCTCCATGATTATAGTCAGTTATACTCTAAAAAGGAACCACTACAGATGGAAGGGTAAAGGCCTACTTCGCAGGCCGACACTCTGGAACCAGCACAGATCCAAGATCCTTACATCATTTAGTGACTATGCGTTTAAGACCAAATATATTAATAATTACCGGAAACTCTCCGCAAATATCGAAAATCGTATTAGAATCAAAAATATAATTCGTAAAAAATATTAAAGTGCACTTGGCCCTGAGTATGAAGCCCAAATTAATATTCTGAAAAAGATAAGCAAGAATTCAGATATTCTACTTGGGAAGACTCTTATATAAATTTTTTTAAGTGCTATGGGTAACTTCTTCTGAACTATACATAAAATTTTAAAGAAAGATCACATTGTCAATAAAACCATTCTCTTTCAACATAAATACGTCTTCTTAGATAATGAAAAAGTAAAAATATTCGCTGATGTCATGGAAAAACAATTTCAAAGCAATGCCTTCCTTACAGATGCCGACTTTATTTCTCAAGTTATTTAAGACATTTATTATTTTATAAAGAATAAACAACTCCTACTGATAATATTAACATAGAAGAGGTGTTTCAAATTATATACAGTTTTAAAAAATGCAAGGTCATGATAACATTTATATCATTATAATCACCAAATTCCCACAAATTTTTTTCCAAAAATTTGGTCAGTATTTTTAATGCTTGCCTAAATTTAAATTATAATGCTTGCCTAAAATTAAATAAATGCTTGCCTGAATTTAAAATACTACTAAATTTAAATTACTTTTACTAAATTAAAATTAAATTATTTTTATTTTATTTTAATTAAAAATTAAAATAAAATAAAAATGCAAGGCCATGATAACATTTATATCATTATAATCACCAAACTCCCACAAATTTTTTTCCAAAAATTTGGTCAGTATTTTTAATGCTTGCCTAAATTTAAATTACTTCCCAGACTTTTAGAAAGAAATATAAATTTTTCTGTTCCCTAAACCCAAGGAAGATACTACAAATCCCGAAGATCACAGACCAATTAGTCTCCTTCCTATATTCTCAAAATTTTCGAAAGAATTCTTTATAAAAAATTTAAACCTTACCTCACTCTTTTTCCAACAGAACGATTCGGCTCTAGACAGGATCTCTCCACCACCAAACAATGGCTTCGACACTTCGAATTGGTATCAAAGCCGTTAGACTAAAGGAATAATCTGCCTTTGTAATGATTGCCATCATCAAAGCCTTTGACAGGGTATGGCTCAAGCCCTTATCTTCAAGTTAAAATCTTGTAAAAATCATTCGTAGCTACCTTTTTAACAGAAAGTTCCATATAAAATTGAATAATTGCCTATCTCTTTACTATTGCCGATCTCTTATGACTTTCCTGTAAATGATGATGTCCACAACCTAACAACATTCTGCGTGTATGATACTGGAATGGTAGTCAGACCAAAAAATCTCTACCAAGCAATCTTTAAACTCCAAGATAAATATTGAAGATATGTGCTCATGTTGAAAAGTAGTTATAGGTAATTTTAAATCCAAATTATTATTAAAAGAAAATTAAGAAATAATTACTAATAATCTATATATATCTTTGGACAAACAACTGAGAAAATTTAAAAAAAGCTACTTATCTTGATGTTAAAATAAATTCTCAATTATGGACTCCTCATACTAAATCTAAAAACAGCTGCTGCTTGGCCTATTTACAATATAAACTCAAAGTCTTCATAAGAAAATATTCAAAGCTTTTGTGAAACTAAAACGCATCCTATGCATTTCTTTTATTAGGCCTATTGTCACGTATATTCGTCTCCTGCTTGCTGGTGCTCTTATTCCAATGTAGATGCCAAACAATGCGAAACAGAATGGTATGGTACATAGTCAATGCTTTATATTATATCCAAAACAGGAATAAACGTCAAGATTTAAAAATTCAGATTTTATTAAACATATTTGTGTCAGTATGAGAGCTCTTGTGGCTTATTAGCTTTACACCACTGTTTTAGTCATGCAATAAAAGTAAATTTTAATTCGTACAATACAAAATTGCATTCAATTATTTCCGGTCTCTCTAATCGGTTTGCTAATTCCATTTGATTGATTTGAATTTTACTTTCCATAGTATTGTAAAATAATAATGAAATGTGATCCGCGTGTCATATAATCTTCAAGTAAAATAAATGTTTTTAAATCTTGTAATATGATAGATTCAAAAGTATTATCTATACTTATTTGCCAGATTATAAAAATTTTAACACATTCACTATAAATATTATACAATATTTTTAATGTAATATATTCTCAACAAGTATGTTAGGAATGGGACGAGTAACATGAAGAATGTTTTAGTTTTACAAATTAAAAGACAAAATCATATTCTCTGGAGTGTGAAATACATTTCATATATTAGATTTCATAATCTTTCATTATCTATGTTGAAAAGATTCATTTAATTTCATTACAAAGTTCTATAAGATTTGAGGTTAATGCCTGTAGTTTTTCTCCTTGAAAACATCATTAAAAATTCAATACGCTTTTTCCTCATTAAATTGTGACTTATGGATGGTAGAAAACTTTACCAGCTTATTTTATGGGATCAAAATTTTTTTTCAAAAAAATGGGTTTATATACAAAAGTAGCATGATTAGCGATTGTGAGCGTGTATAGTGGATTTGTCAAATACACCTATATTGTAAACAGAATTTTAAAGAAATTATAATGAAACCCAGAACTATTAAAAATGCAACTACTGAAATCACCCATGAGGGCATGCAATTCCCAGCCCGCACCTGTAAAGGTGACGCTCACTGCGTGGGTCTCACCTCGCGTTCGGGCTTTATCATGCCAATCTAAAAGACTTAATAAACGGGGAATGGCGCATACGCGTTGGGTTGATGGATAGGCTTGTCTGGTTCATTCCGGAGACGAGCAAAGAGACTTTAGATGGCAGACCAGTATCGGTCAGACAGAGTAGTAACCCGTCTTGCAATCCTCGGCTACTGGATCGGCTCTCATTTTCCAGGCCCGACAGGGGGGGCTCTTAGCCTCTCCGTGATGGGGACTACTACGCAGCGGACACTTAAAGCCTCACACTCGCTTCGCGAGTAGGCTGTTCGCCTGCGGCGTCGAACTACTGAAATCAGAAATAAAGACTAAAGTTTAAAATCTCATATTACTAAATACTTGCAATATTTTTTAACTTTTTAAAAGTTATACTTATATGTAACATATTTTAAATCAGTAATTATCAATGAGATTTTAAAATTTCAGCCCAGTTTATAGATAATATAATGTTTTGAATGGAACGACAGTAAAAGCATGTAGATATAGCACACATCTACACTATTGTTTCAGAATTAAACCAATTTTTGCAACATTGAGATTGTTGATATCTTATGTTGATAGAGTTGCATAGCTAAAGTATATAAATTAGATGTCATTTTTGATGCTGGTTTTGACTCCGCCAAGAATTTATCGCATTCAGCCCTAAATGCTCTCAATATTGTCACTCACCTACGTTATCATAAAACCTTTTAGAATTACAAATAAAAATAAAAACTGCCCTAGTAGCAAGATATGAATAAGTGAGAGTTTCCAGTCGAATGCTTTACTTCATTAACATTATGATACTATACTTTCCTAAATAAGATTTCCCAAATCATTAATATTGCCTTTTAAAATCAGGACAGGCATAGATGTTTTCGTTGTACCTGGAGCTGAGCTCCTAACTCCAGTACTAATTTTTATGATATTAAGTGAAATATCTGTTCCACTGTTGTTGTTTGTTGATCCTGATATTAAATACAGAATATAAAGTTTTACTTGTTTGTATGGTAACCTGATAAAACTGCATAAAAATCAAAGAAAAATGTTTATTCCCTAAAAAAAAGTAAAGACACTAGTGAAGAAAATAAATTAAACAAGTCTAACAAAATGAAAATTGTTGAAAACAGTATAAATTAAAACACAACACATAAGTCCCGCCCACAATCTTCAGAGCAATGAAGAAGCGGTAGAAAACTCCGCCCCTAATAGTCTAAACTCCCAAACCGCTTTTTGCACAACAAGTATGACCATTTTAAAAATAGTCACAGCAAACTCTAATACGCACCTACTTTAAATGTTACAACAAATTCTAATATTACGATCACTTCATGTAACGAAGAACCTTTCTCTCGTCCTGCAACTCAATCAACTAAAATTCCACCGATATTAATTCGAGATAGACAATTTTTCGGTTAAAGTTTCTAATGGAAGAAAATAATGTCAAAACCAATAATGGAAAATTCTCTGGCTTTGAACATAAAATTATGTTCGGGACTCCAACATCCACAGATCTGATACAATAATCTTAGAAAAATTGAACATTAAATATCCCATATACACCCTATCGATGGAAAAAGCCTTAGAGCAGTTTTTAGAAGCCTGTCGATAAATACAGATCCACAAAAAATTATGCAATCACTTAACGAAGATTATGGAATTATTGCCACAAATATTATACAAATGACACAGAGAAGATAAGTTGAAAAATAATAGGCCTAGCTAGCTATAGGTCTAGGTGTTGGGTATTGGGTGCTGGCAAAATTTTATGCCGTTTACATATTTTCCAGTTAAAATTTCGTGGAAGGACTAAAATTGTTGATCGAAGAGGAGTTGAAAATTCAAGATTAACCAAGCTAAATGTTGTATATGACATGTAGAAGAATCATTGGTAAAAACTGGGGTCTCCAACAGAAACTGATGTTTTGGATGTACACTGCTATTATCAGACCTATTATTACTTATGCCTTTATTATCTAGTGTTGCAAGGCGGAACAGGTAACTGTGAGGGACAGGTTAGGA
This sequence comes from Latrodectus elegans, assembly GCA_030067965.1. NCBI lineage: Eukaryota > Metazoa > Arthropoda > Arachnida > Araneae > Theridiidae > Latrodectus > Latrodectus elegans. Next base: position 46,572,179 of record CM057819.1, read on the forward strand.
AGTCTGCAAAGACTAGCCTGCCTGTGTATCACAGGATCTATATCCTCTGTGCCCACCCGAGCTTTAGAGATTATTTTTGATCTGAGTCCTCTAGATATCTTCCTTTGCAGTGCTGAAAGAATAACTGCATATAGAATGATGTTACAAAAGCAATGGTATGACATGTCTTTGGCTATAGGTCATTCCAGAATCACCAAAATTATAAGGGATCCTATTCTTATATGATGTCTTCTGACACCATAGAAAAGTTTTACGCATTCGACAGAACTTTTGAGGTTGTTTTTCTAACCAGAGATGAATTGAGTAAGAACACGATCAGTTTAGATAACTATGATCTCATTTGGTTTACGGATGGATCTAGAAAGGATAACCTCTCTGGACTTGGAGTACATGGGGTATCACCATGTGTCAACATCTTCAGAGGCCTTGGGAAGTATGCCACTGTATTCCAAGCTGAAGTTCTTGTCATTATTGACTGTCTCTTATTAAATATAAGAAAAGGCTACCATGGGAAGAGAATTCTAATTTTTAGTGACAGTCAAGCAGCCTTAAAATCCATTAATTCTTTCCGAGTCAAATCTAGGATTGTCCTGGAATGTAGAAACCTTCTTAAGGAACTAGCAACCAATAATGTTTTCCTTCTTTGGGTGTCAGGACACGTGGGGATCGAAGGCAATGAAAAGGCGGATGAACTGGCAAATCAAGGTTCGTCTTCTAATCCTATTTGTGCGGAACCTTTCTGTGGCATTAACATGAAGACCATAAAGGATACCCTACTCAAGTGGGAAAAGCAGAAGATAAATAAATCTTGGTTTAACACTTCTGGTCAAAAGCACGCCAAAAATATGATCGCTAGATCATCGCCGAATGTTGCTTCTGAAATTCTTAGTTTTAGGGCGAAGATACGTACCATCGTAGGCTTTATCACTGGACACTATCATACCAGGAAACATCTCCATACTATGAGACTCGTTCAAGACCCTAATTGTAGGAAGTGTCTTAAGGATGATAAGTCGGCACATCACATTCTTTTTGAGTGTGATGCTTTAGCCTCCATTCGTTTTAGTACTTTAAGAATCATCAATTCTAAAGCGATACATCTTAGCTCCATAAAGGGTTTGTCGGACTTTATAAACAAAGTGGACTACCCAATTTATTGGAACTAAGAGTTCACATGGGCTTGAGGCTACGGCACAAAATGCTATCGAGCAGAAGTGCCCAGTACCGTGAAAGCACATTAAGAAGATGAAGAAGAGGAGTTGAACATTTTCAGCATAAGTCTCTATCTGGAGTTCATAGTTGAAGGTGTGTTCTTACCTTAACCAGAGTGGTCTCGCCTCCAATCATTATTAAAATCAAAAATAAACTTTACTGAATTCTTGCAGAGCCTGAGTAGTTATTACATTACTTCTTACATACATGAGGAAAATTTTGCTTACAATACTTGATTCAACATTTTTTGGTAACATTAATTGAAAATTCTTGAATAAAATAAAAAGTCGGCTAAATATGTATAATAGGCCTTCGTGCCTATTACTAGGTAATTTTTACTTACATATGATTTTAATTATTTATTTTTTGTTTTAAATAAGAAAGAAAATTAGGATTGAAAACAAATATTTTCCTTTTCCATGGGCCAAGTTGGCCTGTTTGCTTAAGGTAACGTTTCCATAGTCAAAGATTAGTGAGTTCGAATCCCATACCGTCGATGAAGTCCGAACCGTTCACTAATAGTATCCGGGCCACGTAAAATATGTCGCGTTCACAATGTCCTCTATGTGAAATGATGCCTCTGGACATATTCTGCTTGGACCCTGTTCCTAATTTTAAGAATAATCCTCCACTATAGTTGTCATAATAGCACGTCCTTTAAGTGTCGAACAAAATATAAGGGGCCATCACTTCCTGTTTTTATAGTGCTTAAAGGAGAAAATACTAGAAGCCGGGCAATGGATTTCTACTCGTAGTCACATATAAAAAAAACCTATCTATAATTACTATAGACAATTAAGCGCGCAATCTTTAGCTACTTTTTTGTGTAATATTTCACACAAACAATATTTTTTCTGTTTCACGTTCAGTGAATGCTTATATCAGCGATTCTTAACAACTGTACCGCAACACTTTTGTGTGCCGCCAAATTTTAGAAAAAATTATAATTTTTTTTATTACGAGTAAAGTGATAAACGTATTGTTGTTTTTGTAGTACATATTATTTTATTTTACATTCAAAATGATTATCATAAACTATTTTACGCAGTGCATTTTTGGTAAATAAGCAATTTAACTTATTTTTTTCCTTGGGCTCTACTAAATTTTAAAAAAAATCGTTAAAAATATACCAAAAAAAAAAAAGAGTGGGGGCGAGAATCTCTAACTTAGATCTTACAAGAAGAGACATAAAATTTGAACCATTACCAGCCTTTTTTGTAATTTCTAAAAAAAAAAAAAAATTTGTGGTTTATTAAAAAAATTTTCTTGTAATGAAATGAGCAATAATTTTTGTGTTATTTTAATTCAATATAAATTCACAAACTTAAGTTTTTTCTCCTCTAAATTATTCCCGGGATTTCTTCTTGGGCATAAGGCGTCTTTGTTATTTGCATGTAGAGCTTGCAGGAGAAAGGACACCAAAGACATATTGAGGGTGAACATGAAGAAGAGAAGACTACTAAAAAGATATTTCTCAATCATTTGCATAGTATCACGGAGAGAAGAGACGGTCAGACTAATTTTGAACACATAAGTCTGCAGATAATTATGTCCAGTAATAATTAATAAAACACACTAAATTCACAAGGAAACATTCCCATCAAAATAACAATAAGCTTTCGTGTATTGAAAGTTTTCTTTCAGTAAGACAGAAAGCGAATAATATAAGTAATAAAAAAAAAGTATTAAATTTTGAAAAAATATACTATCAGAATTTTTATTTTACTTATTCAAATGTATTTGTCTTACTTAATATATCAGCAATATTACGTTTCAGATCAATTAAATCTGCTAAATTGTGATTAATAATTCTAAAACTTGCGTCACATCAACTTTTTTTAGAAATTTTAATGTTGTCTGAACAATCAGTTTTGCGATCTTTCGATTCTTTCAAAATTTCCAAAAGAAGTAGCTATTATTTATATTGTCATATGGAGCGAACTTTCAAAAAATTCTCTACCGCTACGTTATGCATCACCTTACATGTTTTAATAAAATCTTACGTGCTAAAATTTTGATCGTTTCAGAAAGATTTCTCAGATAAAACTATTTTACGCATGGTTTGATTTGATGGAACCAAAGTTGCTTATCTGTTCTCCCATTTGCTGCTCGCTCGACTGAGTTTATTATTTGTAACTGTCACGTCACAATCTACTGTTTATTTGATTTTTTTTTTGTTCGAAAAAATTGCTTTTATTTATTAGTAATTTAATCTAACATTTACTACAACTTTTCTTTCTTCCCTTATTTCATTAATATGTTCTGTTGCACTTTCATATCAGTATCTGAGTGCGAAACAGATTGCATTTTATAGTTGCATTTAAAACTTTGAGATTTTAAAAAATTTCATGGATGCTACAATCCTGAACCACCAACCGATTTGCCTTTTATCTTACAGGTAATTAGAAACCATTTGATTAACTCGAGGATGGCGGTGATTCTTTATTGTGTTATTTCTGATCCCATATGGTGTAGTAATATTACACCAGATCCACAAGCCCCTCAATTTCCACAAAATCAAGAAACTTCAAGAGATTCGCAAGAAAATCCTCTTTAGTAAATCCAAGAGACAAAAGAAGGTGTTGGAATTAGCTAGGTTGACACTACATTCACAACAGGACAGAACATACATTAGCCACCAAATTTGGTAATACGAAAATGGCCACCAGCAAATTTTAATTCTACTTGATTTTTAGAAGACTCGTGATAAAACGCAAAACTATACTTAAAAAATTAATTCTAGAAGTGTTGAAATGAAGATCGACAGTAAATAATTGTACTTTAAACCTCTATTTGCGGAGTTTTACAAACTAGTGAATTAATAATATTGTTTTTCAATTTAAACATTTAAAAAAATGTATCAACGATTCTTAACCAATCGACTTAACGATTCGATCAACGAATTAGAGAAATGTATCGTTTTCAAAGAAAATAACGCGCTTATACATCAATAATTTTACTTAATTTGCTTATATAGTCTCGAAATGAAGTGAAGTTAGAACGTGGAAAGTTGGGTGGAAAAAAAAGTATTTCAAGTACAGCTCGGGAATTTCTAGAATCGCATCTTATGGAATTCTTGGGGAGAAATCATACGGGAAATTTAAGGGAATTGAAGCTATATTAAAAGTAGTCGTGAGAAAATAAGGAAGCCACACACTATATTTGACGTGGCAACAGTCTTGATAAGGTTTTAATAATAGGAACCATGAAAAACAAATAACATCTATATTTTACCTACAATTTAAATACAAATTTCAATGGAATATAACAAAATCCCATTTTTAAAGTTTAAACTCTATGTATATTTAATTTAAAATATGACTGAAAATTGACTGTTTGTTACACATACTTGTTTACCTCATTTATTCTACTGCGATATTATATAAAACTGCACAATATTTTCTTACAAAATGACTTTTCTGTAAAAGTGATTTTTTGTTAGAAACTATAAATATATTTTCTCAAAAAAAATAAAAAAGATACAAAGACTTTCCTCAAATTTCTACTGAATGGAAAAGGTAAGAAATAAAAAAGAGCTTTTATGAAATGCATTAGTTTTATACATAAAATACAAAAAGAAATGACAAAATTATTTTACGTTTTTCGCAAATTAGCGAGATTAAAGAGGATTTCAGGCATTATTTTCCTAACATTCTAAAATGAAGCAATATATTTTAATGATAACTAAGATACCTGAATTCGCGGCGAAACGTGTGAAAAGCTCTAAATTACAGACGAAAACCGTTGAGAAATGTTTGCTGAAGTAGATAAAATTTATAGCTCTTGTGTCGAAATTTTAATTTGAAACAAGCAACAACTGTGTGTGTGAATAAACATTCTCTAACTATTTTATTTGTTATTTTTAGGTACTTGATTTATGTATTGCAGAGAAAATCCAGACTTGTATTTTTTTCTTATTATATTATAAATGCATTTTATTTTATTTTATTTCCATCCAGATATTCTTAGTGTTTTTATTTATGGAGAAACTCATTTCATTTTCTTTTGATCTAGTAGTTTTAAACACAGTGTTGGCGCCAGCGCTTTGAAAGTTGGCTCGTTTTTCCTTATACACCAACAACCCTAAAGGCAGTGGAATAAAACTTTACTTTGTGGTAGTTTTAAGTCCACTAGTTCTTCTTTGTTAGCTTGTTTGAAAGCGGGGTCATACCCTAATTGTTAATTCCTAAATAAAACTTTATTTGAATCGCATAGAATTATTCTAAAACCCCATTACACTACACACAGTAACACAATGTGAATTATTTACTGAAATGTTATAAACATATCTACTGCTAATTTATTTATAAAAGAAAAAACCAAATAATTTATTTTTTCTTAATCTGTTATCAATATTTATTTTTTCTTTTTCTTAATCTTTGTAACTTATAAATGTTAATATGTAAAAAACTAAATGTTAAAATTTATCTCCTTGTGCTATTTATTATTACCTCTGATTTGGGTTTCTAATCAGTAGCCATTTATTCACTGCATTGAGAATGAATTATCCTCTAAGACACTCTAAATGCCCTTGCAATGTCCTCCAAGTAAAATAATACCTCTGAAGGTGACAGGCCAAGTATTGGAGGCCTTTTGCTTGGTCCTTGCTTCAAAATTACCAAGAAGAGGTCAAAAGGAATTCGGAATTCGAGGGCAAAAGTCAGTGAATTGAATTCTATTTGTAAATATCACCTTAGCAGTATATTCACATCATATGCACAAATGAAGCAGAATCCTATACAGTGTGCAACTGTTGACAGCACGGGTCTGGTTGGTTAGCGCGTCATTCTCATTCGAAAGTGGTGTTCGAATTATGGTTTAACCGAAGATCCGTCATGTTCTCTAAAGATGACTGGAGCACATTAATACTCGGCGTAATATTCTCCAAGTGAAATGAAATTCTTAAGGGGTGGAAGGGGTTCTGCTTGGTACCTGCTAAAAATGCGAAGACTCCACTCGGCTACTTCTGTCTAACTAGTAGAGCCCAACTATGGGCAATGTACAGGGAAGCATGCTGGTGCAACAACAAAACTAAATACCCACCAAGAGTGTGTACACTTGAATAAACGCGACGCTGGGAGCTGGGGGGGGGGCATTCCGGTGTCATGGTTGAACATTTCAGAAATCCAGCATGCTTACATATAAGGGATGTTTTAAAAATAACAGAGTTCAGAAATCGAAAAATCGAAAAGTATTTGTTGATCAATGCTATAGACAACACGTTTATTTAACAAATTTACTTCCCAAACACCAAAATATTTTACTATATATATATATATATATATATATATATATATATATATATATATATATATATATATATGAATGAAAATATCGAAATAATGGATGATAATGCAAGTAAATCAGTAAATAAAAGTCAATTTATAAAAAAAATATTGAATTATTTAGATATGATTTGCATCTTTGGAAATCACAACAGAAAATGTGTTATGGGGTTTATCAATGTCAGATAAAATTGTAATGTGCTTCAATACTTTTCAGTAAATAAATGCAAGAGTAATATCGAAATGAAAATTCTTTTAACTTGAATTACATCGCTAATACAATTTTCACATTGCCTAAATAGAGCATTTTACTTTATATAATTATTACCTTCGCATTTTATTTACATCAGTGGGAAAATGAAATTCGCCATTAAATTTTGGCTTTAATTTGTTTCAACTTCAAGATTATCTTTAACTATTTTAAAGCAAATGATTATTAAATAATCATTCACTTATTAAAAATAATGTGTTTCACCCACTTTGGATTAGTGAAAATATGCAACAACACACTCAGTGACAAAAATTTTAAACGCGTGCGGTTATTCATAAACTATAATATTTTGGATTTCACTCTATAAGCTATTACTATTATATTACTTGATGTAAATAAGAGGACGAAAATAAATATATAGGTATACATGCATGAACAAAAATAAGAATCAAGATATTTAACACAGTGGGATTTTTAACATTTATGAATTAATTATTTTTATTTTATTCTTTTCTAAATAATTCTCTTCTAATGGTTCAAGATTTCACCGCATTCTTGCCACATAGTGTTCCTCATGTATTACACTGTTAAAAGGGATCTTTTATGAAAAAATTATCTTCTCAGTTCCCTACTATATTACATCTAAAGCACTGAGTTTAACGTAACCTAGTGCTACGGCAGATGTACTGTAGCATTTTTCTAATAACTCTCTCATTGCTAATCATGTTTATCAAATTATCTTAATAACAAATTAAATTCTAAATAAGCTTACCTTGAGCAGGTAAATAAGCTTACAGTGAGTATACGGTTCAATATCTATGAAATTCTTCAAAAAAGCAGCTTACTCGATAGATATAAAAATATGAAATAACATCCTTAATGGTTAAGCTGGTTACTATGCAATATCAAACCCTAAAGCTTAAATTTAAAAAAATAATTAAAGGGCAGAAAATTTATGAAAAACACAATTGACAACTGCGAGTTTTATTGATTGACACTGTTAAAAACTGTACAATTTTCCGTATATTCGTCTATCTTATCGTTTAAATATTCAAACTTCGACACTTCTTTAAGCAAGCAATGTTTATTGTGATTATCTATCATAGCTAAAATGGAAATCGAAGAAACCAAAACAGAGATAAATTACCCAATAATGTCTTCATCAAATAAAATTAAAAAAATATCTTACATAATTATTCATTTTGTTTACTATATTTCTCAAATTATTAGTTCTCTTGAGCTATTCTACTAATAATTGATTATGCTATATTCCATTATTGTTAATTTTTTTCTAAAAACATCTTGCAACAAAATGTATTATGTGATACTTTTCTATAAAATTTAAAAATTACGAAGAGGTGTCCTTGAAGTACAGATTTTTCATATGTAAATCTATTGATGAGTTAATTTTCAATGTTACTTATACAATAAAGTTTTTTATTTTAATTTATATCGAATGTGTGGTTATTTAAAGATTGCCAAGAAAAACATTAAGAGAAAATTCTGTAATCATAATTTTAAATGCTGATAAAATTTAGAAGGAAATATATGTTAGCAAAATTACAAAAATGAATAGGGTTGTGTAATATGTTTCTGTTTAAAAAGTTCATGTAAAAATTACCAGAAATTAAGATATAAATTTGTCATCAATTGATAGCCGTGACAGTAACATCGCCATTTAGATTTTATATATATTGTGTCTGTGTTGTTGGTGTTGTTGTTAATAATGACACTTGGACAAGCCAATCTCGCTATGCCTATGCGAATTTAAGTTAATTGGAAATGTTCATCTTTCAATCAGGGCACCACGAGATCGAAAGTATGACTTTTCTCTTCCATTCCTTCGATAGATGGCAGCACCAGAGGATCTACTCCCACAATTTTGGCATTGATCTGAAGGGGAAGTAAATTTTCTCCAGACCATTGCACTCATTGTAACCGCTCAACGACCGACCACAGGACTTTCGATTTCCACAGATTTAATGAGCACGTATATCGCATGTACTCGGTGATGTCTTTGGGCGGCATTGGGAATCGAACCCCACTGTTCTGGATGGGAAGGCCGATACCCTAACCATTAAGCTACTGCAGCCTTCGCGTGTGAGTATGTATGTATGTATGTATATATCGCATAGTAAGAAAATACAGTATCTAGCTTTTGTTAACTAAGTACGAAATATTTTTTAGTTATTGGTAAAACATGCTACAATTTTTTTTTTTTTTTTAAATTGCAATATACTCTCTCTCTCTCTCTGAGTTTTTATTCTTATTTTTTGTTTCATTCATAAAAAAATTAAGGTTGACATAGCGTTCATCTTAAACAAGTATGTTTCTCTTTTCTCATAGCTTTCATGTGAATGACTTTTTTAAATATATAGTAACTCACAGGAACCATTCATTAAGTACATTTGTGGTAAAAGATCAGATGAAGAGTTCATGATTGTATAAAAAGAATACTTTCAAACTGCGAAACTCAAATTATGTACAGTTGCCCCTGCTTATCTGTTTCTTCTTGTTATTTAGCTTATCATTTCTGTACTTTAGGTCGGATATACTAGAACCTAATCTTGAACAAGAGAGAACAGTATCTCTTACTGGTAGACTGGCTTGATTATTTATTTTCAGATAAGGTTCTATTTTTAAAAAAATTAATTATAGAATGCCTAAAATTATATTTTCTTACACAAAAGTAATATTTCTTAGTGAGATTTTTCATTGCTTATCCTGAAAATATTTACTCCAGTTTGAAAGGAGACATGCTGACGATATTTCAAAAGAGAGCATATAAAAAATGATAGAATTATTCAAAAGAAATTAAATTATATTTTTTCAATGAAATTCGGAGTCAGTACAGCTTGCTGCTATAAATCAAGCATTAAAACTTTTGATTTCTTTTTTCTAATCTAATAATTCTAAAAAATTTCGGAAGAAAAGGCCTTTTTTATTTTCTTAAAATATATTTGTTGCAAGCAAACGTGTCACCTAGCATGATACCTTATGATTGCATAATTTTCAAACATCGTCTTAAAAATAAAGTCATCAAAAGGGTATGGTTGAATTTTTATATTGAATTATTTGCAAATAAACTCATTTAACACTTGCTTACAGTAAATTTCGTTGCGCATAACACGTAAATGTACACGCACATACCCGCAGGCAAGAGGTACTGGATGTAATTAGCCCATCGTAAATAAGAAACAGAATTGCTCATTGTGAACACAGAATACTATATCAACCCTGTGTTATCCGTAACCGTTTTCAAGTTATATTGAAAGAAATATGTTTGTTCTAAGAAAAAAAAAATCATAAGATCTTAAAAAAATATTCACAAAGATAGAAAAAGTGCTTCACAATGATGCTGGCAACATTAACATAACTCCTTTTAAATGCAAGCTTTCTTTATATACAGCCTAACTGACAGGGTATTACTGATTGATAGCCTAACTGATATAGAGCCTGACTTAAACGGGGGTGTACGAGGGCAGTTACTCCAGTCTCCCACATCAGAGCTGTCACCAAATCAAACAGAAAGTTTATTTCACATTGACAAAATCGAACAGAATCGTTGACAAATCGAATACAAAGTTTGCTATGAAGCAGAGAGGGGTCTTCAAGAAAGTTTTCGCCTTGAGACCCAATTAGGCTAAGTAGGGCCCTGTTTATGTATGTGTTCATGTATACATACATGTATGTAATTTTACTGTAAAGCTTATATTCTTTTACTGTAAATACGTTTGCACTATATTGTGTTAAAACTACTTTCAATACATTATTTTTATACAAATGTGTGCCTGACTGCAGATGGGAGATCCTGGGTTGGAATCCCAGTTCGGGAATGGACGTACTTTCTCTATCTATCATATCTTTGTCCTTTCCTTGTATGAATGGGTTGTGAATGGTTGCCTACCCTATAAACGGGTATCTATGGCTTGTTTGTCCCGAGGAAGTCGCATTCCGCACCAAAATATGGATCAGTAGGAAAAGTGGAGTAGTGCACCCCATAATGTCAGCCTAGCTGGCACACAACAACAACAACATACAGATGCAATTCAAGAAGAAAATTCTTTTCAATAATTTCTATTAAAAATAATGTGCCACTTAAGTTTCTTAAGAAACTAATCGTTACAGCATTCATAACATTAATGATAAAAAGGAACTGATATGTTTTGATACTCGTTAGTTTTAAAAAGTGGTTGTTATTTAACGGCTAGCTATTAGGATGTTCTCCTTTCGGTACGCTAAAGAGCGGAAATGATGCCACCTCATCTGATAGGGCACCCAGTGGATGTTGCTCCGAAAGTAAGTCTTCGCAGAAGACATCCAAGTGTTGGAATACCACTTCAGAGGTATCATTTCACTAGGAGGACATTGCTACCGCGACGTATTTAACGAGTCTCAGTCACTTTAAAGTGAACATGATGGATCTTTGGTTAAACTGGGATTCGAAACTCGTTACATTTTGATGATGAGAATGATGTCTTAGTCTACTAGGTTACCACGGCGAATTTTTTTAAAAAAAGCATTTCTTTCATAATTTGTATGTTAAAAATCCTTTTTATAATTTCATTGATAAATCCATGATCTAAAAATGAATAGTCCTAAATATTATTTAATTGATTTTTTAATAATATTAAAACAAATCAAGCGACAAAAAAATTTTTGAATTTATAGCAAATATCTAGAATTAATCTAATATTCTGAAACACAGAAAGTGAATTCATCTTTTATAATCGGACAAATCTTATCTTTTTATCACTACTGGACAGAGGTATAGATAGGGAAGTTGCTGTCTATTTCTAAGAAAATCCATATGTGGTGAGAAGTGTGCTTGCATTTTCAATATATATTCTTACTTATTTCCGGTAACAATTCCTGAGAAAAACCAGTTTCTTATTATTTCGAGGAATCTTTAGAACAGTAATTTTCAACACTACTAATTTACGTTTGTGTTTCAGTAGAAACTTTAGTAAGTATAAATTATTTAAATAATTTCAAAATGAAAATGGCAAAACAGCTTAGTGAAGCTTTAGTTTTTAATTTTTTAGAAAAAAAGAGGCGAAGGATTAATCAATATATATTGAAGTGAGAGTTTTTTCATTCCAATTATATTTTTAATTAAATTATGTCAAAAAATTAATAATTAATATCTTATGGCTGATATGATAAAATTAATATATTTTATATCATATATTATAGTCTGTTTTAAGTTGTTGATATCATATGCAGGCAAAAGTAGTTCAGTTAAGATAATAAGAATTTCAAGTTATTAAAATATTTGATAATGATACATTTTTTTATTAGACAAAATGCATCTGCAAAAATATTAACGCATAAATTAAATGTATGATTTTTTTGCGGTGAAAGATACATTTGCATATTTTTTGATTACTGTAAACAAATATTTTGTATGCAATATACATATAAATTATTTTGATTTAATTTTTCACATTTATCAGTTTTTCTCTAAAAATTGACATTTATTTGTATCAATTCGGCGACATCATTGAAATAGTTAATTTAAAATTATTAAGAAATATATTCATGGAAATTTTCCCCCGTTTATCATATTTGGCTTATTATCGCTTATAACTTACCAAAAACATTAAGTAGCTCAAAATATTTTTTCTGCGTTTTATTTTTTTGATATCATCTTATTGAAAGATATCACAACAGGAACATATAAGTATCTAATATCTCAAAAATACATAAAGATTTGCTATTACTTTGACATTACTTTTATTCTTAATAATGAATATGTGTGTGTGTGTGTGACAGTGCTTTTTTAATATGAATGTGACATTACTTTTTTCTTAATAATGAAAATTATTTTTTTTAAAAAATTACTAAAATTGAATGACCATTCATCTCTATGCTTGAACAATAGTTAATGTAAATGTGTTACAGAAATAACGTATATAATTCCAAAGTTATACATTAAATTGATGCTCTTCAATAAAGTTCCTTAATCATCTTATACTTTTAAATCTTTATATTTCTAAGTAAAATGAATTTAGCGAAGGAATTTGTAAGTGAAATCATTTTATACAACAAATATATACAAGCAACAAATATATTGAATTTTACTGTAGGAAAAAACTTTATACTGTTTCACTAGCTAATTTTATAATCCCTGGATTAGATTCATTTAACGGAAAAAATCTTAAAATATCATACTAATTTTTGTTTTCTGAAACACATATTTTAAAAGATTCTAAGTACATTGTCCACAATATTTCTAAAATTCATTCGTAGCATTTTTTGTAATTTTTTTTTTCTCAAACAAATAAAATTCTTTCATCACACAGTATTTATAACTTTTACAATGTAAACTTATGTGCTGCTTATTGTGTAATTAATTTAAAAAAAAACAAAACAAAAAAACAGTGCGAACTGAAGTAGCTTTCTGATTTAAGACATTTTAATAATCCCAGCAAAAATTATTTCACGAGAGGACTTTTCCTCGATACTGGTTTGTATATTCTTGCTTTGAAAGCACCTAGAAAACTCCCAAGCTCCCACCCTGACAAATGTGCTTTCGTTCTTTTTTTGTTCAACAATAGCTAAAATGGAACAAGGTATTTTCACATTTAAAGCCACTAACAGTAGATAACTGAGTATCAATTTTATTCAGTATTTCAGTTTCATGATATTAAGAATTGTGAGTGTGTGATACATTAAGTGACTCATAAGAGTCCCTTTTAATTCTTTTTAGGCTGCTTCTGGCTTTATAAATGCATAAACATTTGTCAAATCTCATAATTGCCCGATGAGCGCTGAAGCCCGCAAAAAATAGTAGTATCATAATCAATTTCGGGAAAAAAGCAAATGCAAATTACCCTTGAAAAACGTCTCGTCCGCATCTAATCCTAAGCGGTTCTAGTGAAATGGAACTTCTCTAGAAAGGCCAGTATTTACAAAAAAAAGATTAAAAATTCACCCGAGGCCACTGGAATTTCTCTCTGTTTGGAGAAAAGAAAGCTGTGGCATACGCAGGGTCACGTGACCACTCGACGAAAAAACACCCGGCGAAGTGCTTTCGACTGAGTGACAGCCTAGATGTGACGTCGGGGTTTCCTGCTCTTCTGTTCTGTTCGCGGCTCTAATTACAAAACTACGTAATTGAGTGGACTGTTTTCCCTAACCTTATCTCAGTCAGGCTTTTATGACTTTGGACCTCTGCTTCGTAGCACGCGCCGGCAGGGTGAAGCAGACGATAAACTGACAAAGGTAAGTTCCGCTCTTTTTTCGGAATATTTTAATTCGGCGCTCAGGAATTTTTTCCCTACTCATTTCTCATAATTCGTGACGCGAAACCGGTTCAAAAATATCATTAGTTGCTTTTTTTTCATTCTTCTTAATTTTCTTTCCCTTTCCTTGCAGTGAATGCGGCTTCTTCTCATTTTTTTTTTCCATGTGTATGCACACTTCATAAAATTGAGAACTCTGGACTATAAAATTTTATCGGAAATATGCTTCTTTCGTCAGTGGCAAAGATAAAGTTCCCGACTTCCAAACCCTTTGTTTACTTCCCTTCTCTTCCTTCCTTTTTTTTTACAAAAATGATAAACTGATATGAGCTAGGAAAGACTCTAAATTACTTTGTAAGAACTAGATAAAATAGCATACACATTTTATCTTGTTACATTTGTTGTAAACAATTTTCTTATCGGAAAAAAAAAAGCTTAAATCACACACTGGCTGACTACAAATAAATAATTTTGTTATTCCCCGTGGGAAAAATACACAATTCTAAAATTTTATTCATTTTAAAGTTATCGAAATTATTTGACAAGATATCTTATAATTTTGATATTACTAAGCAACTAATATTGCACTGAATAAATTCGTAGAGAAAATCGTATTGTCTATAAACACTTCTATAGCTACATTGAAAAAAGTTTATTTTAAGACTTTTTAAAGTATAGCTACTTTTATCCTCAATCTCAATATGTTTTTTCTACTTTTGAGATGTTGGTTTTCAAGGTCATTAGTAGTCGCTTGTGTTTAAATATTTACATATAATCACACATTGTGCATTTATTTAAGTACACTGAAGCTGCCCATTAGTAAGATAATTTAAAAGTTTTATTTCTTTTTTTTAAATTTAAAATGTTGACTCTAGACAAGCATTTAATCTAAAATTTCGACCCCACAAATGCATCCAAACCCAACTAATTTATAGTGCTTGTAGAATTTTTTTCAGAACAATTTGAAAGAGTCTAAATTAAAAAGTTAACTATTGCTTATATTATAAAATTTACTTATGCATTTTTTATTTGTAGAAAATTTTTTTTAACATAATTTTGATTTTTCTATGAATTTTTTGTATGATACATATCATACAAAACAACTGACACTCAAGCATGAATAGTAATGTGATTGAAAAGCACATAAGAATAGTACTAAAGCAGCTTTTCCAAAGTATTCATTTGAACAATAATGTCCAGGTATCAGCTACTTTTTTTTGTCTGTAACAAGAAAATCTCAAGAAAATTAATTTAAAAATACACTGATTACTCAATATTTTCATTGTTAGTTTCTTAATTATTTATTTTGATATGTACACCACTAGGATCATGTCTGAAAACTAGGGATGTCCCGGTTACAAACCTGGCAAGCGTAAACATAAGGATTTCTAACGAACGTCAAAAACGAATTATTTGACAAATGCTATAAAAACCAGAATTAGTGTTTGAAAAATATCGCAAAGATAAATTAAGTACAGTCAAAATATTTATAAATATCCAGTGTAAGGTGGACTCGTCACAAATTTTTATTTAGAGGGAGTGAAACAGCACTCAGAAAATTTTTATTTAGAGAGAGTGAAACAGCACTCATAAATGTATATGCAAACAAGAATAGGGAAGTGACAATATGGTATTTTAATAATTTGTTCTGGTCAGCTGAAGGTGATTTATTGACACGCTCTCACCTGGAATACATCATTAGAGAGATGTTTCCAAGGTAACTTGATTGGAATTGTGCATCCACTCCACCAATACTACATTTGATTTATTTATCGGTTTCCCACGGAATTTGAAAATTCCCAAGTTCCACTAGATAGAAATTTGTCAATGCTGTCGATCCTGATGTGAAATTGATATAATCAGAAACACCAATCAATCTTTCTGCTATCTTCATTCTACATGTAAACAATTTAAAATTAACTACATGTGCATTCATCTCCTGTTTAATCGGGAATTTAACTAAACATGTTTTGAAATTTTTCATATTGTTGTTAGCTTCACACTACTCAAATTTTCAGTACACGTATTTCAAACATCGCTTAAAATACCAAGATCAAGGTAATTGCAAAATATAAAGGAATAAATCCTCTTACGTAACTATTTTCGAATTTTAGAATGGGACTTATGTTACTCTATATTCCATATAAAATTCTATTATTTTGTTGCGATTAAGGTCTATAACTTTACAAGAAAGTTATTAGTTTTAGCAAGAAAATTTTTATTTTGAATCAAACTTTCACTAAATTTACATTTTGGTATAAAACTGGGAAATAATATTAAAATGAATAAAAAATTGCTAATTTCAGAAAAATTACGAGAGATATTCCTTTAAATGTTTTAAGAAATGCATATCTGTTTCCGTGATATTATAATATCATTTCACCATAAACTAATGATCAAATTTAAATATTTAAAAAATGTTTCAATTTAGTAGTCACAAAAATTTTTTTGTGTAAGTAAAACAGCGAAGAACATATTAATGTTATTTAATGTGAGGTTTAAAATTATTTTAATAACATTTTTTTTGTAAAATTAAAAGATATTTTAAAATTAATATTTCGTAAATATAATTTTAAAATCATTGAATTAAAAATAAAGTTACTTACAAATTCCGGAAAATATCTCTTATTATTTTTTATATACTATTTATTTCATTATAAATTTTTTTTTATGCAAAAGAAATATTTTCATTTACTAATTTATTGATTACATTTTAAATATTATGCTTTGTTTCTCATATACTTCAATATCTAACAGTTATGCACTAAAGATCATACTTTTACATTCTTGAAACAGGTTATTTCAAATAAGCACTATGTTATGGCTTTTTTTTTTTATTTTTTTATTTCTTTAGTGTGTTTTCGAAAACAAAGTTTAGTGACTTAATTCTAATATTAAGCTAAATAATTTGACTTTCATTAAGATGTTTCTAACATAAGAAATAAATTTTGTTTTTGTGATAAATTAATAAATTATGATATGTGTTTTTAACAGGTTAAATTTGATGCAAAATTGTAGCTGTCGAACTAGATAAAGTATACATTTCTGGTTAGGGAATTTATGCTTACAAAAATAAATTTTGTGAATATTTACTTCTTTAATCAAATCTGATTAAAAATATCTAATTAATCAAAACAAAAGTAGCAAAATATTTTTATTTTATAACCATCAAAAGAAGAAGGAAATTAAATCATAATTGTACTAAAGTACTTTTTAAAATAAATAATCTTTCTCTAAATTTATAGTTTATAATGGTTTGCATGTCAAAGCAGATATAATTCTGTGAAGGGAAAAATATTTAATGTAGGGCTAATTTGAATATGGGAAAAAATGGGATATTGACAAGTTTAATGTTAAATATTCAATTATTAAAATAATATTTGAAGAAAATAGCGTTAAGATTTCCCTGTTTTTATATTTTTGCCTTTTTTCTCTTTTTGAAAAACAAATAGTCATACGAGAGACGCATTAATTTTAATATTTTTGCAAAACCATTTAAGAAATACTAAGGATATATAATAATAACACTGGTTCTTGTATTGTGATATTTTTTACACAATTAGAAACAGAAATCTTTCGGTTCGAGGAATTTAATATGAAAAATTTGCTTTCAAAATTTTTTTTTCACCAAAATTCCATCTGTTGTCATTAGCTTACTATAAAAAAGCTGACTAACAATAAATAAAATCTATTGTTAGGTAATTAAGCAAGCTTTTTATTTTTTTTAATTATTAAAAATATACAATGTCTGAAATCTTCAATTTGTTTGTATCAAAGCAACAGAAGCGTTTCTTTTAATGATTTTGAAAATTATTTGATGTTTTTAAAAATATAATATTAATTTTGAAAAATATTTTTAATGATTACCAGTTACAAATAAGCAGCAAATTAACTAACTATTACAGCTATTTAAAATCAATACATTTTTAACTATCTGGGAAATTATAAATTTTTTTCTGATTTTTAATTTTTTAATTAAAGAAATGATTGAAATAATTATATATATTTATATAGCGAAATGATATTTAAAAATTATAATATGATATTCATTGTGATAGCTATCTTATATTATTTTTTTAATTATTAAAAATTTTAAATACAAAAACTGCTTAGAAATAAACTAAATTTCCTGATAATAATTTACAAAATAATTAAATAAAAATTCATATTTAGTGTAATAAAAAATTATAATAAGGACTTGAAGAAATTTTCGAGAACATTCACAGACTGCGAGCACATGTTAGTTATTTCTGCAATTGACAACGATTGATGGATTTCCCCTCTGAAAGTCATTAGAACGTGATAGTTGTGAGGTTCTACGAAAATACGTCTCATCAAGAATTAGAGGCTTTTGTATTCTTGACAAGTGTTAAAGGGAGAAAAACTTGCATTGCAATGAAAGCCAAAACTACGTTGCCACCGCGAAGCAAAAATAAAGCACCTTCTTCACAAAACCCCAGGCGGTTAAGGGGTTAACGGCCTCCGGAGCAGACTTATAGTCATAGAATATGTGCTTGGGCATGATTGGCAAGACAGTATGATGACAATACTATTTATTAGCAGACCACCATTCCACCTATTACCTTTTCATGCAGTAGAGAAATAAATGACAAATTATTCTAAACAATCCTTTATATATAATTACTTCTAAGCATTTATGATCATTTATAAAATTAAATTCTATTGTAAAAATAGAATTTAATTTTATAGATGACAATAAATGAGGAACGGGACATTAAGTAAACCGGCTGGAGCACTAGGATTTTGTCTGAAAACCAGGAAGATTGGCAAATCTACTTATTACCCATTAGTACCATAGTTGCAATTAATTGAAATAATGGTATCGATTGCTGCGTCATCATGTTATCAGACCATGTTTCCGTTTTGTTTTAAACAAATTTTACTCGAAAAATTTACGTTAAAAATTCATTCTAAATGTTGAGTGGTGATAACATTTTAATTCGTTTTATTCTTTTTGTTTATATGTTGCAAACTTTCTTCATTTTCTTACTTCTTCTGAATCTTCCATAACTAATTACTTTCTGAGTGTATTATGGCACATATGAGCATTGATAAATGCCAAAAAACCATCAGCCTGTCCCACCAATCACATGGAAGATTCATCAAATTTTGCAATGAAAGTATGCATCGGCTGAGATTTTATGAGCTTATTTCTTAATTCTTTAGGTATTTGAATTTCGGATGTCCTTATTAAGACAAATAGAATTATTATCAATAAATTAATTTTTCTATTTGAAATAAAGCGAAAGAAGCATTAAAAGCTTGTAGAATTAATAATTAGAATTTTTGGCCCCGATGCTGTGTAAACCAGGATGCCAAATTCTGAATATTTTTTGGCGATGGAGAAATTTTACGAAGATGACATATTGTGACGTGCGCGATGACATAAATACTAGAACTGCTCAAATAAAATTTTCTGCATAATTTTGATAGGTATCCATATGTATTAGATATAGACACCTATTAAAATTATGCAGAAAAGATTCGTAATAAAAATCAGGTTGCCAGATACATACGAAAATCCGCCAAAAAATCACCAAACTCAGAATTTGTCATCCTGGATTATACAGCATCTGTACCGAATTTTTATATATACTACTTTAAATATTCCGATTTCAAAACAGCATTTTTTTAAGACTAATCACTCATAAACTTACTAAGATGTACTCGAAAACTTGTATGAATTTTCTACACATTAAGGTCTCTATTGGTACTCCTTTAATATTATAATGAACCTAGATTACTTGAGTTAAGAACATTTCACATAAATATGTATGTAGTCCTTGTCCCCTTATGCTTATTAATACAAACCAAAATAATTAAACCTAAAATATTTTTGTGATGTACATAGCTACATAAATTCTTAAAAATGTATTCGATTAACTTTGCTTTGGTTATTGAAACATTGTGCACTCATTATAGTTCTTTTTTTTTTTTTTCCTAATATGTAAAAATGTGCGTTTCAACAATTGCGAAATTCTCAAATTCAGCACCATAAAGATAACGTTCTGTAAGGAGAAAACTGCATTATTTGCAAGCTTTAATGGTGTATAAAAATGTCTGCCTTAACGATATTTCTACAATATATCTCACCAGTAACTTGATTTAATATTATTTGAAGATTGTTAAATTAAAAATCAAAATGCAATACATTATCGATTATGCTCCGTATTTTAGTATGCAGACTTTAAAAATAAAATTATTCAATAAATTTAAAGCATTTAATCGGATTTTCTTAAGAGCATTATAGATTACCTACTCAAGTTGTTTCAGCTATATTGACACGCATAAAACGTGCTTAGAAGCCAATCATAATATGTTTCATCGACAGTACTTGCACATTATTTTCATGCCAACAGCGAATTTTCAAATAACTTTAAAATAATTGTGTTAAAATTAAAGTATGCAGATCAGATTTACTGTACGGTCACCCTTGGCACGTTTTTTGGCGAAAAATTTGGTGAACATTCTTACTGGAAATTCGGCAAACTATTACTTTAGCAACCCTATTCGTCATTAACTTCCATGAATATTTACCGATTTAATTTCATTAATATAAAATTTAATCAAAAAATTTTATGGACAATTTAACACATCAATTTTATTATTTTACCATTGATGTTTGAAATTATCTACAAATCTGCGTTTCTTGTTAATTTTGTAAAATTAGTTGAGCATATTGTAAGATACCAGCAATGCATGAACTATTTCTCACTAGTTCAACCATTTTCCTCTTGCCGTTTTTCCCAATCGGAAGTTCTCGTCATATGGTCACCCTTGGCGACTTTTTGAAAATTTCGCCAAGGGAGACCATACGGTAAAATTTTACAAAGTATGCTTATAGTAACCTCTTTCAATATGTACCATTGGATATCACATATTAAAGAAACTGTTACTCACATTATATATGAGGTCCTTATGCTGCAATTTTGCTTCAATGAAGGGTAATGAACTCTAAAATGTTTTTGAATCTTATCTCAATTTTGAACGTAAATCCTTCAGTTATGTATTTGTCGGTCAAAACGTCATCGCCAACCTGCATGACTGTTAAGCACTATACTAATCCATCAACTGGTGATGCCACGTCATCAAATAATGCACCCAATTTAGTACAAGATATTTTGTAAAATATTTTTCATAACAAAATTAATTATACTCATATATTTATAACATGAACTTATAACATTTCAATAAAAATATCAATCAATAAATATCGATATTTGATGGTATACCAGTCCCACGAACATGTGTAAGTAACAGTTCTTACAAACAATGAATACGATTTTCATTTCAATAAGAAAATGCATATTATAAATTTCACATTACTTTTTACTTCTAAAATTCAAAAGCAAAACAGATCGTTTGCTTTGCAAAAGCAAACAAATAGTAGAGTTCTTGATATATCACGAGATATCAAAAACTTGCTGAATATCAAAGTTCAACACATAAGTATTTTAAATAACAAATAAGTTTCAAAGTTGTTATTTCTTTATATTTTGAAAAAAATATCAATAAAATCATGCTTTTATTGAACTAACGAATTGGAATAAAAGCATGGCCAACGGATATATAAATCTAAGTTTGAAAACTATTTCAATTAATCTAAGACAATCTTTTTCCCATCAAGTAAACGTTGATTCATATTTTCAATATCAGATTCTATTTCAGATAACTTAATTTTTCTCTTCTTTTAGGATGCAAGACGAGCGAGACACTGCTCTCCAAGATGAATCTGGATCCTGTTTGAATGACACTGGAAAAAGGAATCCAGTAAACATTTTAGATGTCACCGGAGGCCATGGGCCATGGCAATTTCGCCATTGGGCCGTCTTCTTCCTAGCATCTGCTTGCAACTCCATGCACTTATTCTCTACTCTCCCTCTAATGAACATTCTGCCTTGCCAATGTTTCAATGCTTCAGGTATATAACTCAGTTCTTATGAATTAATAAAGAGTTTATGATTTGATGCAATGAAAGCACTCCGAAATTATTCTAATATGATAAAGTTTATTATGTTACCATGAATATGCAGTTTATTTCTTTTCAATTGGCTCTTTAAAGCCAATAATTTTTTCTTTCATTACCTTTGGTATAAATTAAAGATAAGTAATATGATTTTATTATTATTTTTTAATTTTAGCTTTTTTTTATTTGCTTAATGATTATTAGAGAATTTTCCGAGATACAAAGCAGATATGTTCTCAGTTCTCAAGAGACAAAAGTGTTTTTAATCTACTAGTACAGTGACTAACAAAAAGTGACAGTTTAATACTTTAATGTTTTTTTTTTTTCCAAATAATAACAATTTACACTGAAATGAACTT
This sequence comes from Latrodectus elegans, assembly GCA_030067965.1. Taxonomy (NCBI): domain Eukaryota; kingdom Metazoa; phylum Arthropoda; class Arachnida; order Araneae; family Theridiidae; genus Latrodectus; species Latrodectus elegans. The sequence goes on from CM057819.1 coordinate 46,594,480, forward strand.
TTGTACACTTTCAATGTTTATTCTAAATTCTAAATAAAGACATAAATACTTTTATTTTATTATAATATTAGTTTGTTGTCAGATGGTGATAATTATGGAGAGATCGAGGTCAAATTATAGTGAATGCTTCTCATTTTTGACAAATAAACAAATTTCTTAGGAAACTGGATTAATATTAAAGTAATATTTCTTTGTACGAGAATAGAATTCGTTTGTTTGTTTGTTTTTTTTCTGGAAAGTATGTATAAGCGAAGTAATTTAATACAATATGAATTGGTGCCGGTTGAAATTTTTAAGCTGAAACTCATGAAAATGGACAGGCGAATCTGCTGTTGTATAATATTCAGATGTTTCCTGGAATGCATAACGGCTGGGCTATCTGTTGACAAATGAGATATAAGCCTATAAATTGTACGATCAGCTACTAGACTTCTCTTCGTAGTGGCAAGAGAAAATAATAATTTACCTTAATTAGAGAACCAAAAACGCACTCTCCATCTTGCATTGTGTTCCACCAGATATGGAAGTCGAAGTACTTGAACACCTATCTTGTCTCTGATCACGTGATATAATATAAATCCTCATATTGTGTAGCCGTGATTTCAGGAATATGAAAAAGACTATTTTCGTTGCTATGTTAAGTTCTTAATCCTGCATAACCAATGTTGACTGAGGGTGAAAAAACTGTCCAACGACCGAATCTAATAACAATAGACTTTGTCACAATAGGACACTTTACTTATCAAGCAATGCATCAGATTATCATATCATCTTTCAACACGCCATGAATTCAAACTCAAGAAGAGTCGCCACAATTTTAGAAACAAAAGATGATGTAATGAAGATATGATGTGTGTGGTAATCTATCCACTCAGTATATATAATTTATGTAAATTGACAAAAAACACTAGTCTTACAACTTATTGCTGGTTTCTTTTTTTGTTTAAGCCATTTAATCAGTACTTTAATCTTGTATATATGAAAGTCCATTTACTACAAAATCTGTATAAATTTTTATATAATATATCATTAATTGTCAATGAATGATGTTTCGATCAAAATATTTGCAAGGAAAAATTCTCGAAAATAAAAGTTTCTATAAATGAAAAAATTCATCAATCATTTGTGTTTTGCTGTAAATTTTAATTTTTAGCATTCATTTATTGAGAAATTTAAATTTATTCTTAAATGCACTTCTTTTTTTCAACAAGGAAAGTGAGATCACATTTGTAAATGTTTTATTTATGGAATAAAAATTAATAATAAATTGGGTGCAATTTATTTTTGTTAATAAGTTTTAATAAATACAACTGGCAAACTTAAATAATATTTTTAATACCTTAAACTTATCCATGGAGTTCTACAAGATTGTTACAAATGAAATATAAGAGAATTAGAACTACTGCAAAGAAGTTTCTAATAAAAAAAATCAGAAGTTTGATTTTTAACTTTGAAATGGTTAATCTTGTGAATGATTATAAAACGGTAATTAGTTAAATAATTATTATTGTAATATACGTATTATTAATAATAAATATAAATCAGTAGGAAATAAATTATCAATTATAAATTACTTCATGTATGTGTGTGTGTGTATATATATATATAATTCAATCAACTTAATAGAATCTATAATAAATTGACTCGAAAATATTCTAACTTATAATAACATCCCAATCAACTTTATTAAACACTATTTGTGGCTAGTAAAGCATTGCTCATAAGAGGGAAATAAGGCATAGTTATATACTATAGAATAGTCACCCAAGCCTTAAAGGTCTTATAAAAAGCTTGAAATGCCAATAATGTTTACACTTAGTCTTTAAATGTGTGTATTTATTTGGTTTACACATAGTATTTGGTGCGGTTCTTGCAGATTTGGGTCTGGATTTAATTGTGATTACTATAAATTAAATGTATTTTAGCATCATTGGATTCTTGGCATAAATATTTTGGCTTGACTTTTACTTTTTTTATTCTGGTTTGATATTTTGGTTTGAACTTTTTGGTGTGGATATGGTGTGTATTTGCTTCTTTAAGTCTATGTCTTGGGCTAATGCAGAAAAGCCATACTTTGTACCAATGTCAGCAACAACTCCTGAAGAAGATGGCCATGTTGGTGCTTCACTCCATTTTTCTTTAATCTATTTTCTTTGAAATTTTAAATTGTATATTGAGCATTTTTTCCATCTGTTCACTATATTTCGTATTTTCAATATATTATTCTCCATCTAGTATTTGATTATTATTCTCAATTTGGTTTTTGATTAATTATGTAAAAATGTACTATTAATTGTATTTTAGTAATTCTATTTTAGCTGCTTATGCGTTGAATGTATTGCAAAACATAAGTGTTTTACCTATTCTTGTACTTTTCAATTTCATATCTATTCTTGTATCTTTCAATTTTCGCCAATGATATTTCTAATCTCACTTTATATATATATATATATATATATATATATATATATATATATATATATATATATATATATATATATATATATATATAATGAACTGAGTATTTTAAAATGCTTTATGCAAAAGTACTCTAAACATGAATGCTTAATAAATGAGTTCACGCACTAATTATATACGTTAAAGGCTTAATTATTAAATTGTACAAATAAGAAAATAACCTTTGTATTTGCTTAAATAATTATTTGTAAATAAATATATATATTATTTATAAAGTTGTATCCAACATTTTGCATGATATGCCATAACAGTGTTGGGATTGTTTATTTTAGACCTGGAAGAAAACAAAGTGCCGTACCTTCTGCCATGCAGCTCTTCTGTTTGCAACGTCAGCTCTGGTAGAAGGCTTTGGGTAGAATTGAAAAACCCTTGCTTCACAACATCCGTCCAAGAAACGTTTGAGAACTCAGAAGAGGTACGCATTTTTATTTAGATAAATAATTGCAGACCACCGCTTTACCTGATTGGGGCCCAGAGCAATAACTTCTTTGGGACCCTCTCCCTCTGCTCCAGAAGAACAAATTTTCTATTCGATTTGGCAAACGATTCTATGCGATTGATAATGTAAAACAAACTTCCCATTCGATATGGGGGCCTCTCAGATCTAGGTGCTGAGGCAACTGTCCCTTATATCCCTACCTTAGTAAGGCTCTGAATAATTGTAAAGCATTCAAGTCGAATGCCAAATACTCTGTCCTATGTTTCTAGTTATATCCTGAAAAGTTTGTGTGTTTGTAATGTAGTAGTTCTCTTAATTAATCTTCGTGAATTATCTTATTATTAATAGGTGTGATAAATAAATGTACATAAGAAAAGTGATACGAATTTTTCCAAATATTAATAGTATGAAATCTTCCACTAGGAAGAATATAATATGTGTGATAAAAAGGTTCAAACCTTTTAAATCAGTCTTCTCAGAAAATTGAAAACAGCTCAAAGTCTTAATTTTATGTTCTGAATTGCTTCATATTTTATTAAATACTGCTTCCTCAACTATTTCCTGAAAATAAAACTCCCTTAAATATATTTTTCATTACCATTGGAAAAAAATAAATAAGAAGTTTTGGAACTGAATTTATTTTTTCAGCTATCAAATTTACTAATTTCTTAAATTGTGCGAATGAAGTAATTTTCACCATGAGTTCTTAATATTAAAGTTCGTTTCATGTAGACAATTCTGTTTAAAATATATTTCTACAGAATATTTAAAATGAATTTCTAAAAAGAGAAATTGTGTTCTGATTCCTTCTAGGTGAACGAAATGTGTTCTAACATTGGAATCGTAATTTATGCCAAACTTCTGTATGTTCTCGGATGTTTGCTTTCATTAGTGACAGTATGTCCTTTATTGAAAAGGTAATATGTTTCATTTTTAGATCTATTAATATTGATTTTTTTTTTAATGAAAAAAAATATTCGTATATTGTTTCTTATAAAGCTAAATAATGCTTTAAACATAAAATTCATTAAATATTCAATTCTATATTTTAAACTTACAGCAACCGATAATAATGTTGGTTTCTATTTTAGCGAGTTATATATATAAGTTTGTATTTTTGTCGGCTATTAATCAAAATAAGGGTTTTATTAAGGTCACATATACATCATTTCTGTTGTTGTTGTAACCAATCCTAGACTGTCTAGCAAAGCTAATCAATATCCATAGATCCAAAAATATACAAAAAGCCTAAAAGCAGTAGAGGATCTTAGAGAACCTTCAGTTTTAAAATCCAAGCAAACTAAAATATGGGCCGGGGTCACCCTTTCAGTCCAACACCAATAGCCCTCCGGGAAGATTTTCTGTCCCTACCGGTAAGCGTGTGCTCTGACATGGCCACTCATGAAAAGCGAGAAAGTTTTACATTTTCTTGGCTAAATCCAAAATGACCAGTTCTGGCTTCTTCCAAAGTACCATAGGTAGTTGGGAGGAATACTTCCAAGTCGGTTTAATTCCATCTTTCTAAGGGAGGAGATCTCGCTATTATGTGTTCAACATCACACAGCCGCATCTCATTTTTATTTCATTTAAAACTTGCAAATATATGAAGTATAATTTATACTTTATATATATACAGGTGTGCTAGGCTTTTATTTTCTGCATGTATGATTAATTTAGGCTTTTTTTTTTTTATAATGCATGTGTACAGCCTAATATTAATGAACAGTCTTCACCGGAGTCAAAGCACGTTGGATGTTTATAAGCCTCCAATACGTTGTGTCAAATTTTAATTTTTCAAATTCTTCGCATTCATTATCTGGCTTGTCGTTTAACAGATAACTTTTCCATTCGAGAGCTTATTAGACCGGAAACTACACTTTAAACTGGATTCCGAGTCACTACAAGCATCCAAACCCGAAAATAATGGAAACCACGAAATGTTGAATTGAAGGCAAAATCGTTAATCGTTGATTCACTCTGTAAATATTTATCCTAGAAGTGAATGTTAAAACCACGAATTGTTAATTTTAAAGTCATAGCACTAATTATTCATCAATCAGTCAGCCTAATATAGTATATGGGTTTCTTTTATCTGTTGGAATACCATAAAGTTTAAAGTAAGTATTAAAGTTCTTAAAAATGGATGGAATGATACATAATTTCAAAGAGCTAATTAATAAAATGCTTTTTATTAATTACATATTTTAAATCATTAAAATGCAAGTCTTTTAAAATATCGTGAATAGGTATCAAATTATTAACGAATTACTTTCACATTGATAAATGAATTATTTTAGAAGCTTAACAAGCTCTCTTCGTCATTCCATTATTTTATTTTCCGAATTCAGTACAAGGATACCTGAATCGCAGTTGAATAATTAGTCTTCATTTCAATAGTTCATGTCTCCGACTCCCACACTTAGGGTGTAAAAGTTTGCAATGACTGAGAACCCGTTTTAAGTTTAAAACTATAATTTAATTTGTTTGCACTGTTGTAATCTGTTTTTATTTTTAAGATATGAAGCATTTATCTATCGTGCAACAAGAAATGGTAGTTTCACGATAGATAAATGAAATAAATACAAAAATTAGAAAGATTAACACTGATAAAGAGCAGTGTTGCACATATATATGGTCTATATATATATGGGCATATAAATGGTCTTAAATAACCTAGAGTTTATTTAAACCTATATTAAACTTGTCTCTAATTAGTGTCACGAAAAACATAGAGATGGGACTAAAAATTCTAAATGTTACTAAATCCAATATATTTTTTAAATGAATCTTCATATGTTTCAAATGAAAATAAAAATGAAAACTTTGCTTAATTTCGCTATTTCTTAGTTTAATAAGGATTTGAGAGTCTTAGAAGTCAAAGGCAAATGCAAATAATGAAGTCTTAGAAACGCTACATAAATTTTTCGTAAAAATACTTATGAAATTTAAAAATACGTTACTAACTATTAAAATTGCTATAACAGGAAAAATAATAATCTTTACTTGTCAATATGTACTATATTGTCAACAAGCAAGTAAATTTTCAAAAAATTTGGAAACATAGATCTTAGGAAATCTGTTCCGAGAACAACCAAATCTGGCATTAATATCAGCCTCGTCATTGAATCAAACAAAGATTCGGTCATGTGAACAGGAAGACCTGCCGATGCACTCCGATGTAGTGACTACCATATGGCGACAAGTTCGTCGCTTTGCAGATATATTGATCAGATGATTTTATTTTAATTAAGAGATCTGGACAGTATACTGACCAGAGCAGCTGCATCAAGTCCGTATACCAGCAACATGTATTAGTGTATTATGGGTTAACCTAACTTAAGGCTCAAATAAAATATGACCGCCCGATCCTTAACACACACTAAACTGTAACAGATCCTGTTTAAAGTGTATCATTGTGAACAAAAGATTACTGAAAACGTGTATCCAATGTCAAGCTGCATGCTTCACTGAAGTCTGATGATATCGAATGCATGCGATATATTGGTAAACTTGGTGTAGAATTCTACCTCAGATACAGGAAAATTTTTCAAACGTGATTTGATTTTTTGACCAATATGTTGTCAATTTATATCCTAAATTTGTACAATATTTTAGCTAAGGAAGCGGTTTGGTATTATAAAAAATAAACAGTTTTTGCACCATTAAATTGTGTATTTAAATCAAACACAACTTAAAACTTCAGTATGATTGATTACTTATGATTAATCCTCTGGCCATAGAATTCAACAAATCTTAACACTTGTATTGTGTCATATAACTATTTTTCTCTATTTTGTAATTTTTAAATAAATAATAGAAAATTTATTGTAATGTAAATTAGCATATCATTGATTTACATAAACATCATGCGTTGTATTAGTGTATAATAAATTAATCGTAACATATGTTTTCATTTATGTAAAATATCTTCTTTTATAAAAATTTTTGTATCTAATATTTTAAGGTACATTTATGGTGATCAAATTGTCGATTGTTTTAACATGATAATCTACAATAGTAAGTCTGAGCACTGTACCCTTGGTTAATATACGGAGTAGTTATGCATAATTAAGGTTGAATTGTTGATGTAAAGAAAACTGCTCAACTAACTTTATTAATTTTGTAAAGGCAGTTTACATGTAGTAAAGAAAAAGAATGCTAAAAATGTTCTTGGCTACAAGAAATAGCGTTGTACATAAAATAATACGTTCGAAATAAGAAATAACACAGGCTTAGAACACTTTTAATCTTTCTAAATCATGTAATAAACTATCCAGAATGAGACATTTACAATTTTCTAAAAATAAATTAAACGTATTACAATGCTCTCTACAGTAAAAATCACTTGAGAAATTTTAGAAACAAATTAATTTGTATCCATCTTTTAGATTTACTAAATTGTCACCATGAGCAGTGAAACAATCAATATTTTTATCTGAAAAATTTATGTAAATCTTCAAAAAGTCTTGTTTCGTTTTCCAAAGCTTCACAAAGCGCCCTTTTGTTCATGTGGTTTTATTTATTTATTAACATTATAAAAAAATCCGCTGTAAGCACATGTGAATAAAATTAAATTTGTTAAATGTAAAATCGCATAAAAAAGGGATGGTATTTTTTTCTTTGATAAGCGTGTTTTTGTGTGTTTTTAAGTGTTTCTTTAAGTATATATAAGTTCAGTTCTAATAAATATTTCTCTTTAATAAGACAAAATGAAAAATATATGGCATCCACCCACTACTGAATATACGATTATTTTAGTCACCAATAAGTTTAAGATTTAAATTGCTCTTTTTTGCTGTCTTTAAAATCATAAATTTAAATTTCTGTTATGTGTTACAGTTTGATATAATTGAAGGGAAAATGTGAAATGATTTGATGTTAATATGGCGGAATTAGCACCGAAATTTTCCTAATGGACAGAATAAATATATAATTCCGCAGCTTTCTTTTTATCGATTCTAATACGTAATTATAATTAAAGATCCTTTTCTTTTTTTTTTTTTTTCCAAAACTGTTTCGACTAAGTTGGTTGATAATTGTACAAAAATCATTTTTTAATTTGTAAGAAATTTCAATTTTACATAAAATACAAGTTTTATAGAAATTTTTTTGCAAATTTACACCGCTTGAAAATTAAAAATAAATAAAATTAGATTTTTTTTTATTCCAAGTTTATTTACTGTTACAATTCAATAGAAAATTCTTGAACTTTCGAAGCAAAGATTAATATCATATTTTTATAATTTAAATTTTATATTTTAGGTTGATAAAAAATTTTTCATGTTTCTTTTTTACCTTTTTATTATATAGAGGTAAATAACAGGAATTTCGGAAAATAAAACAATTATCCGAGAACTTATTATTTAAAATTACATGTAGATTAAAAAGAAATTTTAAATATCGTTTCACTTTTTATCATCGTACTTTAATCCTTTTTACAGGAGTTGTTTTTTAAACATCAATTATAATATTAATAAATTAGAGTATTGAGCACTTTAGTGACGAGGAATAACCTTGAAGCACTGAAGAGTTTAAGCAAATAAAATCTCTATAAACTTAATTAAAAGAAAAATGACGTTATAAAACTCAGTGTCATCTGTTTTTTCCAAAGATTTTCATATAATAACGAAAAATTGTAAATAATTTGATAATATTTTGCAAACATATTTTTACAAACAAAATAAATATCTAATTAAGAATATATGAATTAGGTTTCTAATCAAAGCAAATCAGGCTTTTGCATTTTATGAAACAAACCAATATTTTTTTGTTGTTTGAAATGAAAGAATTAGCGTTCATGATAGTTTGATAAATTGATAGTGTTCATGATAGTCATGAACGCTAACTCTTTCATGTTTGAAATGAAAGAATTAGCGTTCATGATAGTTTTGCCTTTTAATCATACATAATAATAATACTCGTTAGACAAAACTGGAAACACTTTCTGTGTGTTATACTCGGCAATCCTATCAACAAACACTTTCATTAGAACGACTAAATCACCCACAACCGAGTTTAATTGAGGCACCGATATTTCTTGGCACCAGCTCAAACGAGCTTTAATCTGTTATTTGATTTCTGCCTTTGACCTTGTTACTTGAAATTATATCTGCTGCGGGCGACGGGCGATGATCAGATTCGTATATTATCTAATGATCATCTTTGTTCAGGTACATGAGGTTCAAACTGCACTAGAATTAAATAAATGAACGCGATGAACCAGATACACATGTATGACTCTTAATATGAACAATTTCTATTCATGAAAATTATTTTGACTATTTTTATAATCAATGACGAAAATTCTCACTTTACTTCTTAAATATGAAATTATATGTATCCATTGATGTATGCAACTTTGATAAATATTGGAATGATTGTTTTATATCTAACATTTCTATCCTCGCGTTCCATACATAAAGTATATTTTAGAGGTCCAGAAGTTATTTTTTAACTCTTTTCAGAACAATCATTGTTAAATTTATTATATAAAGTTTAATTTAACTCACTTTCGAATAAAACACAAACAAAATTTTGTAAATCTTCTTCGGCAAGAAATTATTTTATCGTATGATATATATTATATTAAAAATTATTTAATTTTAATGAATTAGATTAAAGTTTGTTTAATAAATTCCAATTCTTTGCTTTATCATCTTGAAATTCATTAAAATTTATTTCATGTATTCCAGTTATTTAAAAAAAATTATTTTATCAGTTCCGTTTGAATAAAAACTATCTTGTTAGTTTCTCTGTTTACGAACTTTCTACTTGAAGCATTACGAACAATTAATGATGAATGAAGGGGAAAAAAAGCTATTCTGTAGCTGATATTTAAACTTGATATTTAATTTTTTACTTCAAAATTGTCTTAAGTTTTGAAAATAAATTACCGAACTGGAAACAGATATAAGAATCCAAATCTGAAAAATACTATAAAAATTTATTAGCAAGAAGAAATTAAAATCGCAATTACAAGATGAAATAATTTTGATTTAATTAAATGCTAATTTTTTGTTTTAAATTAAATGTAATATAGATTACTTTTGTTAAATTTAACTTTAATTTTGTAACTTATTAATATCAGGACTAGAGAAAAGGTTGGAAATTTTGTTTTGTAAACGTGCTGATAACAATCACTAATTATGTTTGATAAATGATAAATTACATTACATTCAGAAATTCTACCTAATAAACAACGAGATTAAATATCATAAACATTTTATAAATTATGTAATATATCCGTCAAAAAAATATAATCATTATTATAATTTAAAATGAACAAAGTACTTTTGTTGGTTTTTACAAACAATGAGAAAAATATTCTGAAGGCTTATCTTTCGGTAATTAAATTATTTACATAAGATGAAAAATTCGTTGATTTGAATCACTTCTAATTTAAATAGTATTAAAATACATACTGAAGAAACAATATGTTTATAAATATATTTAAAAAAAATAGTTGCACTGAATGAAAAGTCTTTTTAATAAGTTACATGTAAAAGAATACATATTTTTTTTAACATAATTAAAATATGATAGTTTTTGAATACATTTAAGTGATGTTAATGTTTATTAATTTCTAGTCAAAGTTTTTTTATTTAATTTAAAAATTTGGTAATAAAGCTCCTATTGTTAGCTTTAATAATTGAGTCGATACAATCAGGCTTCTTTTAGTAATAGGATATTACATCTCTTTAGGAATTCCCATAATATGTGTATTAACTAAAGTTTTATACTGGTAATAAGACTTTTCAATTAATAAGCAAACTGAATATTTTGGTATGCTTAGTAATTAAAATTAAGCATATTGAATATTTTGGATGAATGGTTTTGTTAAATATAATTTGGATATAAGATTAAGTACTGGGATTTTAAAGATCTTCATCTATTTAGGACTTAACAAGAGAAAACTTGTATTTCCTTAGAGCTGTTAACTGTAGTTTATTCTTCTATAGGAATATAGAAGGACGATCATTTTTTGCACACGAGGAGCTGAAGGAAGTACACGCAAAATATTGCGTCTTCAGTAGGTATATGCTGAACATTAAGACTTAAGAGGATATACGTTCCACTGTTAACATTCTCATCTGACATATAAATTGAATCGTTAAATTGTTAATCTTTAAGTACCAGAGATCTGCTCGCTGAGGTATTGATTCTGCTTTGGTATAGTCCAAGGTTGTAGATAAAGAAAACTAGGAAAGATAGTGATTATTTGACTGTCGATGTCTTTTATTGAGATTATGAAAATTAGTACACATTGTACCATCAAAAGACTAATTAAATCATTGAGTTTTAATGAACATAAACATAAATCGTATGTATATAAATTTTTTATCATAGTTGTAATTTTTTAAAATTAAAATTATTTTTTTTGCCGCCTACGCTATTTAGTGGTCAGAGTGCCTGACTGCAGGTAGAGAGGTCCTGGGTTCAAATCCCAGTTCGGACATGGATGCATTTTCTCTCTCTATCAATCCTGTCTTTGTCCTCTCTTCCTATGAATGGGTTATGAGTGGCTGCCTACACTATAAACGGTTCCCTATGGCATGTGTGTACTGAGGAAGGCGGACTCCACACCAAAATATGGTTCAGTAGGAAAAGTGGAGCAGCGCACCCCATATTGCCAGCCTAACTCGCACACGAGAACAACAACATTATATTTTTGAGAATAATCATTTTTGAAAACGAATCTCACGTTTTTCAAACAACGATTCTTTCTTCTTTTGGATACAAGGACTAATTAGATCTTAAATTTAAAATAGATTTTGAATCAGTACAAACAGCCAAGTCAAAGGAGATACGAACCCATGAAATATTAATCCGAAGATAAAAGCACTGACAACTCAACTGTCAGAGCAGTAAAAACATTTTTTAGGACACGGCCGTAAAATTAATTAATAATTTTTTTTTCATTTTAAGAAATAATAACTGCACATCATTATCTTTTGATTTAAATAACCAGTATATATTTGTATGATTTTACATAGAAATATATTTTTTATTTTAACTGCTTTATTTCGAATAAAATAGGTACTTCGAAATTATCGCGAATCGAATGAGAATACTGTACCGAGCTGCGGAGTTCGTGTAGATTGAGAGTTGAATAAAGCAACCACTCAATGAACACAAGACTTTTATTCGTAAAAAATTCCACTAGAAATACCAGCTGTAACAATCACTATTATACAGCAGCAATTCGTCGAATACAATAAGTAACAGCTTCCAATCACAGGTCTCAAATACCTCAGGCAGAGAGCAGCTTCTCTAGACTTGCAATCACGACTAATCGTCTTCACTCACTGACTGTCTTTACAAAACTCTGACCAACTATGTCGAGCTGCGGTATTTATACCTGACTTGGCGGGGAAATCTAATAATTTCGCCAAGGTTCTGGAAGCTTCTAGGCTATCTCGTTAAATATTGGTCCTGAAGCTTAGAATGTTTCCAAAAATATCTATTTCTCGCCAAGTTTTCTCGCCAAAACAACGCCAAATCACCAAATTATTAGAAAACCCGTTTTTAACGTATAACACGACTAAATACCGCAATTTTTTGCCCAAAATGTGAGTATTTCCGATCTGTCAGATATTTTAAGACGTATACAATAATTATTTATAAATTTGTAACAATACTTTATTTTTACATTAATTTTACAGCTTTATTATTCTGCTTCTTTCACAGATTTGGCCCACATTATGTTTCTTTGACTAGCTGTTTCTTGTTTTCGGCTTGTTCGCTGGCTACAAGCTGGGCTGTAGCACCTGCTTCATACCTTATTTTACGGATTATCATTAGCTTAGGAATCAATAATGTGTACATTATTGCAGCATTATCAAGTAAGTTTACTTTACATAAAATACGCACTCATATATAAGATCATCTATAAGTATTATCATGCATTAAATACTGTTTCATTGGTCTTATATATCAGTACCATCTGCAAAGAATCTGTCCCCAAAACACACAAACTTTATTTTTTGCACAAAAATATTATTTTTTAGATATTATCGATTCAAGTAAATTAATCCTCCAAGTATTAATATCTGGAACATCTGATTGAATGAATGATAGCATTCTTCAGAATGGAAGATCCCAGGTTCAACCTCAGCCATAGATGGAAAACGGACTACTTTCTGAATGCATGTCTGTCGGGATAGGTACTTAAGGATTTTACAGATTTCCACCCTTGTAACACATGAATATAATCCATTATCTATAACAAAAATAATAATTCTTCGCGAAAAACATTTTACACGATATATATTGAAACAGTTTACGCGGTCTCTATAAACAGTTTATGAGATGTGGGGATTTTAATTGTGTTTCCACCCTTGTAACATATGAATATAACCCATTATCTATGCAAAATTACGCTTGGAAAATAGTTTATGCGAAGAATATTAAAATGTCTTAAAACAGCTTTAAGCTATTTAGACAAACATCATGAAGGTAAAACAGTAATATTCTTGAAAATCTTGTTCATCCTAAAAAAAACAATCGAAATTTATTATTTAAAAAAGATTATATGGCATTAGTTTTTAGGACATAATTTATAAAGCCCTATTTATACTTTCACTTCCAAGAGTTAAGCAAGAGGGAAATGCTAATTTCCGGAAGCCAATCAGAATTGAAGAGGATGCTGCAGAGGTAGGTGTAAGTATGCAAATATATTAGGTAACAGCCAATCGCACTTTCATGTCAAGAAATATGCAAAAAGGGCAGTCTTATAAGATACCAGTTTTATGAAGGGCTACAGAAGTTGATTGTTAGTGCTGATAGAAGGTGTTTAAAATTTTCATACAATTTGTTTTCAAAACATGCGTGTTTTTATGACTTCCAGAAGACGAATGGAAGATTCTGAGCGCTGGCGTCCTATGGGGCGCATTAAAGCAGGACAGTCGATCTCAGATGTCGCTCTTTTCTTGGGTGTTCATCATTCTTTTGTTTCACGTTTATGAAAACAATTCCAAACCACATAGACAGTTGTCCGAAGGCCCGTAGCCGGTCGCCCAAGTGTTACAAACCCCGAGGAAGATCGATATATTGCGATTTTAGCCAAGCGGAATCACAGAGCAACCTCCACACGTATGACATCTATGGTTACATCGTCCATTGGTAAGGTGATATCTGCAGCTACTGTGCGCCGAAGATTAAAGATGAATGGACTGTACGCCCGGGTTCCTCGAGTTTGTCTATTCGTCCAATCAAGAGGGGCACGATGAAAGTGGTGCCGGGAACCTGTCAATTGGACTGTGTCTCACTGGGGCAATGTCATGTTTACTGATGAGTCAAGATTTGCTCTGGAACCAGATGACAAGCGTATAAGAATATGGCGTCTACAAGGAACACGTAATCAGCCCAAAACATCACCGAACAGCACGCATTCCGAGGCAGAAGCATTATGATGTGGGCAGGGATTTCATTAGGATATTACACCGACCTGCACATCTTTAAACAGGGATCTGTGACGGCTGTCCGATATCGAGATTAAGTCCTAGAACTCATTGTGAGATTGTACGCTGCAGCAGTTGGCCCTATTTTTGTTTTAATGGAGGATAACACACGTCTCCATAGAGCTGACATCGTGGATGACTATCTGGAGAATGAAGGAATTGCGCGTATGGCGTGGCCAACATATTCGCCCGACTTTAATCCTATTGAAAATCTTTGGGATGCTCTCGGCCGAACTGTATCTTCACGTTTTCCACCTCCAACCACTCTTATTGAGCTGGTAACTGCTCTACAAGAAGAATGGCTGTTGCTTGATTCTGACCACCTGATTGTCACAAGGTGTAAACTTTGTAAACAGATGAGGCGGGATCACATACCCTATTAATGTCCTTTTTCTCATTTGATGCTGCTTATTTTCACTTTATACATAATTCTGTTTAAATCTCCTGTATGTCATTATCTGGTAACTTAAAAAATTTAATATTGTTTTCATTTCTGTGTATAATTATTGATTTTATTTTATACATAAATATATACGCTACTTTCCTGCCGAATTTTGTGTCAATCAAAGCAGTATTTGTTGAGTTTTTTGCATTTTACATATTCGTGCTTAACTTTTTTAAGTGAGAATATAATGAGAGTTAAAAAATGTCAATGTTTTTTGTAACGAATCTACCTTAGCTTAAATTAGGTGTCGGAATAAAAAAGATGATTTCATTTACTCATTTTAGCTGCCTATTATTAATTCATTTTTCTCACTTTTCTAAATAGTATCTATATGCTGAATTTACATTTAATAGAAAAATTATATTCTATTTCAGTGATGGAATGCATTAGTGAAGATTTTCGCCTGTTGTACATTTACACTAGTCATATCAGCTGGGGATTAGTTCATTTCGTATTACCTTTACTCATGTGGCTTAACACTGATTGGCTGCCTTTCAACATTATCTTGAGCATGCCATCTTTCTCATTACTCATCCTTGTTTAGTAAGTTCTAACATTTAAACATGTATGTAACCTTCATGCATTTGTTTCTTTTCCTCATAATAAATGCAAATAAATGTAAGTAAAATTATTTTCGTTTATTACATGAATCTTTAGAGGGATTATCTCATATCAGTTAGAAGACATTTTCTTTCATACAAAAAAGCTTAAAACTTTAAAAGAAAAGAAAAAGAAATATTACTAAGAATTTTTAAAACATGTCTCCCCTAAGAAATGTACTTATTTTTATCTTAGTTATTTAAAGTAATATTATTTTACAATTAATTATTTAATATTTAATATTTATATATTAAAGGGTGACAACGTTATCCTGTTGATAAAAAATATTGTATTAAATTAAAAACATGGAATTTATTTTTAAAAAAAAACTAGCTTTACTTGAGTCATTTGTTACTTAGATACAACATATTTGAGTATTTTCAAAATGGCTCCCTTGTGCATCAATACAGAGCCTTAAACGCCGTGTAAAACTTTCTGCAATGGCCTGCAGTTCAGCAGGCGTTAATTTAGTCCATTCCTTTTTAAAAATTCCCTTTAGGCATTCCCAAATTTCGTTGTAGCTTAGAGCATACTATTGATTGCAGAACAGACCAAACACTATAATCCATTGGGTTTAAGTCAGATGAATAGGGAGGACATATTCCCACAATCTGAATTTGCCTTAATCCAGCCTCAAATAAAGCAATGTCATCGTTAGTTTGGCATATTATTTCAAACAAGGAAATAAAAACTAACTATTTGTTTTTCAACCATTAAGATCTCTTAAGTAAATGAAATTTTTATAAAAAGTGGGGGGCATGAATTAAACCAATCAAAAGCAGTACAATTTTGTCAGCGGTTTAAAGTTGTCACTCCCCCCCTCCCCCTGTGTATAGTATAATATTTAATATACTTAATTCATTACAACAATTTAATCTCAAATTATGAATTATAATTAATCGTAAATCAATACAAACATTAAAAAATGCAAAATCTTCTGTGCATCCTTACGATATCTTGGATAAGATTGTTCTTAAAGTGAAATCCAAATAATATTTTTAAAAAATACTCATTTCTGTTATTCCTTTCTAATTTTTCTTCTATTCCAATTTTTTTCTATTTTTTTATGAAATAAGTAATTTTTTAATAAAAATATATTCATTTTATTCATTTAACAATAACATTGTCTCCCTCCCCCTATTAAAAATTTTAACTTCTGTGCATTTAAGTAAAAGTTACTTTTTCTAGTAGATAAGTTTATCTAAAATATTACCGGAATAAGAATAAGGAAAAAAAATAATAAATAAATAAAACAATACATTACTCATTTCAACAGGTCGTTGTTAAAGGATTTTTCTAAACGTTGTGTGTAAATCTCATTTCTGGAGAAGAAACACTTGGTCAGCACTTCGAAATTCATACACTGCTTGTTAAATAATATGAATGTCGTGTGATTATTCAATTTCCTCTTGTGTTGATAAATAGAAAAGTACTACAAATTTAGCAAGTGTAATATATTTTGTCTTTAAAGAGACAAATACTATCCAAGTTCAATCATCTTTTTGTTAAATGTATAATTGAGTATTACTTTAAAAGGAAGGAATAAGTCGAATTACGAAATTCTTCTGATTACGGAATCTACTCAAGAAGAATGGTCTTCGAATTTTGAAAAATAATTTCTCAATATTGAAATTGCAACATCAAGTTGGAGTGAAAAAAATTGAATGACATTTCAGAAATTGAATGGCTGGTACCAACGATATAGTTAAAATTTGCTGAACCCGGGATGACAAATAATAAAGCATTCCCAACACAATCAAGGTAGTAAGTAAATATGAAACGAAAAACATTTTGATATTCAATCGTTATTTCATTATAACGCTTAAAAAGATTGCAAAATAACAATAATTATGTACAAATAAAATTATCAATTTGAATGACTGAGAAAATATGTTTGGTTTTGCACAAAAACTTTAAATTTGGATTCCATTATCATTATTTATTAAAATATTTCATGCTCAGATTCGAATTTATTTTTCTAATTTTATTTTTGTTCTGATATATCTTAAAAATTATTTTTGCCACCAATTTGTTAAAACGAAGGTTGTTAAGGTTTTTATAGTTTTTACAAATGTATAAAGACAAGTGTAAATTCTAAAACAAATATCAATAACATTCTGCATTAGAATGTGGATATTCTAAGTTATAAAATAGTATTTGCTAATTCAATTCGTAAATTTTATTTTCCTTATTTTGATAAATATTGTATGTATGTTTTTGGAAATCTTTGTCATTTTAAATGGAACACATTTTGAAGACGACAACTCTAGTACATAAAGAAGTTCACCATCACCATATAATGTAAAAAGGAAGATTGGAGTCCCTTTAAACAAGGCATGATTATTTTTAGAACTTCAAATGAATCTGTATTGTATTTTCTATGAGCAACAACATTCCGCTGGACTTTTGTAAGACTTTTATGATGATGGGTTTTTGGATATTTTATCAGCACATCAATCTTTTTTTGACATGGTTCGAATCTATTGCTGCAAATATTAAGGTCTTGAGTATTGTTTGTTTTGATTTTCAACAATTTCAAACGAAAGTGAAGCATAACGGCATGACTAATTTATCTTATCATTCGTGTTATCGCTCACAACAATACTCTCAGACGTAGGTACCTAACAAGGTGATTTTTAGTTACATTTTCCGCTTATGTCATTCGCGAATGTTTTTAACAAATTATATTCTTTCTGTTACCAGAAAGATCAACAGATTCAACCTTAATCGAGCATTTAAGAAATTACGACACCTAATTCATTTTAAAATTCTATGTTTGGTTTCAGATATAATTTTATTCACATGTTTTGTATTTGGAAAGGCTTCAACATTATTTCAGTATGGATACAATAAGCTACCATTAAAGCAGATTTTGCTTTTTGATCTTCGATAATTAACTTTAGTAACCAACGTACTTCACGATGTAACATAATTTTATTATTTTTTTTTTAGAACTATCATTTCATTAGTGAATTTTTTTCAGCAACCAGTAGTTCTCTTAATGTGAAATTGTAATGAACTACATGTAGTGACATCAATCATTTCAGCACACCTATGAATTTCAAATTCATTCTTAAAATTTTTTCTAGATTGGGTAATTTCAGCGCTAAGCGGTATTTACTATTTGTATTTATTTGGTAAAAAAGTTATATGTAATAAAATTAAATTATTACTAATTAATTAAAAATATTCGCCGATTACTTTGCCAAGACCACTGCTGAAGAAGGGTCAAACCCTTATGAGGCTCTCTCATATGGCGAGATTTTTTCGCTTTGAGAAATAGAATTAAAAAGATTTGGAAGCTTTTCACCCAATCACCCGCCGTGCTATATAAAGGTTGGTCTTTTTGTCTGTCTCGCGCATTGTGAATATCCACTCGAATGTTTTTTGGTCAAGTCAGAGCACTCAATTTTCAGCAGGGACAGGAGATTTACCCTAAGTGCCATTGATGTAGGGCTGAAAGGGTGATCCAGGGCTTTCCCTAGCCCTGGGGTGACCCCAGCCCATAATTTAGTTTATTTGGATTTTAAGAAGACGGTTCTTCAAGATCCCTTATTGTTTTTAGACTTTTTGCACATTTTTGCACTTTTGAAAGTTGTTTTATCATTGCTAGACAATCGGGGATTAGCAACAACAAAAATAAATTTTTATTCATATTAATGAAACTTGCTTACATTTGAAATTTAAGATTGAAAGAGCAGAGAGAGCGCACAGATTCATAGGCTTAAGAGTTTTCTAATTTTGGTAATTAAAACAACATTATAATTTATTATAAATTCATTCAACAATAATTTAATTAAAAAAACAAATATTTTCTATTTATAAATTTTCCATACAAATAGATGCGTTAAGATTTCAGTATTTCCTGAAGATGAAAATATTTTCCTTACCGTTGATTTTGATTGCAAGTAATTAATAGAAATCAAATTTAAAATTTGTCATAAAAATGATTCTGAATACAACAATACGAGTTAGAATTATTTTTAAGATAAAATTAATGTCTCGTACAAAATAAAATATCATGCTTAAGGGAATTTTATGTTGCTTAATTCTTGAGATAAAATATATCTATTAGATATAATTTATATATTTTCTCCATATCGGAACGAAAATGAAAGCTTTAAAAATCTCAAATTACATTATTAATTTATTCTTTTTCTTTCGAATACGGAGAAAATACCGATAGTAACACAAACATGTAACGTATTTTAACTGCATTACAATAAAAGTGATTTTTTTTTAAAAATTGCATAATTTAAGTACTATCAAGTAAAACTAACAAAGATGATATATTTTTCGTTACATAGATTTGCTGTTAATGTTTGGTGAACTATAAATTATGTATTTACCGTGAATGTCAATAAGCACACAGTTGTAAATTTCAATTCAAAGCAACAATTGTTTCAAAACCATAGTCAGGTCGTCACACTCCGAATGGCATGACAATTATATTTAAATTTTGTTTATATTTTCTGTTGATTAATCCAAATCTTGTTTTTCCTGTTTAGTTTCATACCAGACTCTGCTGAATCATTTGCATCGAAAGGACTTTGGACTAGAGCACATAAAGTAATGCGGACTGCAGCTCGATGCAACGGTTATTCTATTCAAAACATTGACCAGTTTCCACAAAGCAGTACCCTTTCTAAACGGAAAGTATGTCGATCGTTTATTTTTTTAATTTAAATTATTTTGAAATGAATACAGATCTAAATTAATTAATACGTTTATTAAAATAATGTTAGTATATAATGTCAGTTATTAAACCTTTCTTTTTAATTCATGCTACATTTTTATCAAATATTTTCTATCTATTCGAAGTCGTCAAGTACAGAAATGCAGTAATAAAAACAATAATAGTATAAAACTTTGTAATCTTTTCAACCCCAGTCAATTCATGGGATTTATTTTTATTCAAACTCTCATGCAACACCAGTAATTGGGTATTAAGAAGCATCTTGTTGGCGTGTACATATTTATCTTAGTTTTCACTTTTTGACTCATGGATTGGTTTGATATGTCACTTTATTGTCCCTTCTATATAAAAGACTTAATTCGTTTGGGGTTTACATTTTAATGCAATTCGGTCAAAGACAATAAAATCGAACGGTTTCCTCTATCAACCACTTTTTACTATTACGAAGTACAAGCTAAAGTATCAGTATGTTCAGTATATGCATATTTTGCGATGCTTGAATTTAAAAAAAAAAAAAAAAAACAGATTGTACTATTATTTAATACTCTCAAATGGGTTATCACATTTAAATTTTTAAAAAATGGTTGTAAATACCTCATTATATACATTCATTTAAGATAATTATCAATAGTTAATTTTTGAAAAGCTGAGTTGATAATATCTCTCAAGGACAAAGGTACACAAAATAACTTTTTAAATCAGTTCAAATGATAATATATCAGTAATAATGAGAAGAGAAATTTTTAACTCAAACTTCAAATTCATACGAAAAAAACTAGCACTATTATTGTTAAAGAGATGAGAGAGAAGATGCTTACAAAATTTTTTATTGAATTATAAATATAAACTCAGAAATAACGTAACTTTTTTTCTGTCAGAATTATGAAAACAATTTTATATTGCTCTTTAGAAGCCAGAGGAAATAGCTTTAAACATATTATAGCCATAACAATTCCCTTATAAACAATCGTTTTTAGCTTTCACAGCTGCAGTTTACACTTGTTTTATTCTCTTGTTTGTGCTCACATTTCAGAGTTCCTTTTTGTTCTTTTGTTTAAAAAAAAATCGAATTTTGTTTATATGTATAAATTCCTCGTTTCATTGTCTGTAATTTTCACCATATGTGCAAACAAAAAAAAAAATTTAGAAAAGTGATAAGATTAAATACCTTACGAATAACATTCCATGATAATGATTTTCTTTGACTATCTTTCAGATGGAAATTTTTTCTCAAATGAATTAGTTTAAAATAATAAAAAAGAAACTCTATAACTGCATTCAGTTTGACTACTGCAATGGCAAGTAAATTGATTGATATCAAGTAACTTATTTTCAGCTTTTTCACAATTTAAATAATTTTATGGAAATTTCGAAAACTGAGGATAAATGTTTTAATACTTATTATATATATATATATATATTATACAAATTCTTATAAATGAAAAGTTATCTATCTCAAGCATCCTGCAATTTGAATATTTTGTGAGTATTTAATTTTTAAATGGAATGTATTATACTATAATAAACTTAATTATATTCGCATGTATTCAATGGAGTCCATTTTTTATATAATTCTCCAATGTCCATTATTTTTATTTCAGTGGAAGCAAAAGATAAAGTCTAATGTCAACTCATTTCTTTTCAATTTAGCTTTCACACTGATCGTAACTTGTCCTTAGGTGTTATTATGAACTTAAATAATTAAAAATATTGAGACTCGTTATTAATATAATAATTGCTACGATGAAGAACACACATACACAAAAAAAAAGTAATCGCTTTGATATACCTATTTTAAGGAAACTTATTGTGCCTTTAATAAATATGTATTTAAAGAAATGTTTCAACATTTTTAGTAATAACTTATGTTTAAATTTTCTATTGCTTATAGAACTCTTATGATACATAATTAAAAAATAAATTATGCTCATATTATTTAAACTTGAACTGAAATCTCATTTCCAATAATATTTTTCATATTTCAGGAAGACAATAAAATTCCTTGGAAAGATAATAATTACCGTTTCCTATCAGAATTAATAGCCCTCTTCTTAATTGGGTAAGTGGTTATACGATACATTTTGCAAGCTACATGGAAAACATTTGCATATTAATAATTTAGTTTTAAGATTTATATATTCAAAGAATAAAATTTGTTTTATTTGAACAGTCCCTAGAGCCTGACTAAGGCAGGGGCATACTGGGCAGTTACCACTGTTTGCTATATAAAAGGAGCCCCCAAATTAAGTAAAAAGTTTATTTTACATTGTCAATGGAATAGAATCATTTGCCAAATCGAATAGAAAGCTTGTTGTTGTGAAGCAGAATACGGCCCCCAAAGAAGTTTTCGCCCCAGGCCCCAAATAGGCTGAGTCGAGTTCTGATAGCCCTAATCAACAATTTCAAATGATAATAGGTGGTTTTTACTATTAATGCTCCAAATCAACCTTAACTTGTTCCCTATAAAGTATTACCCAAGAAACAAACATTTATGTTGTTCAAGAAGCATCTTTGCCATTTGTATTTCTACTGTGACTTCATTTACTCATCAACATCTACTACTAATGTTAGCGATTATTTCAAGACAAAACTATCATGAAAGTTAAAATTTAACGTATATTTTCCGAGCTCACATAAATCAATTCATGGTGCAAACGGCTGCCTTGAAAGTATTCAGGGGACCATGCAATTTGTGTTACCAAATTTTACATGCTTCAACTGATAAAGAATTTAGCAACATTTTATCACCACTTATCTCTGTAAATGATTAGTATTTTTCTCTTTAACAGTTGGTTTGATTTCAACATTTTTCATGATTCGTAAATTATCTCTGATCTAGAAACTATTGAAGCATTAATTTTAAGCTTGATCATACAAAAACGCTTGATGTTAAATATTTTTAGCTCTCGAAAAATGAACTATTCCATTCGCTATGTTCATGTCTCTCATTTTCGCTATATTAATTTTGTTCATGTCATTTTTATAGCATTATATAAGCATGTCATTTTTATAGCATTATATCAAAAATTTATTACAATGAATAATTTCGTTCGAATTTTATGTGACACTCTTATCTTCAACGACAACTTTTTTAAGAAATAGGAGAAAATCACTTGAAATGATTTCGTAATGTACTGCATCAAATTTATTCATAAATTCTGTTTGCAACACCACGATGTTCGTATTCGAGTCAGGAGACACCGTGGAGAGAGGATGCTGAACAGTTGCGTTATGCACCGCCACACTAGTGGTGAACCGGATATTATAGTATGACGCGGTATATTGGATATCACTCTCACACTCCTCTATTACATTGTCGGTAATTTAAATAGCCAGCGCTACATCTCCGAGGTGTTGGAGCCAGTTGTTCTTCCTTACCATTAGGGCTTACCCTAATATTTCAACAGTATAATGCGGTGACCACACGTGGCACGCATTGTCTAAGGGTTCTTCGTCAATCGCCAGATAGCATTGCTTCCGTGGCCGACTCGCTCTCCGGATCTTTCGCCAATAGAAAACATGTGGTCCATGGTTGCTAAGCGACTGACCCAGATTATATCCCCAGCTGCTACACCTGATCAACTTTGGCAACGTGTGGAAACTGCATGGTCTGCTGTAAATCAATACCGAGACGTGTGGCAGCGGTGATCTCCAGCAATGTCAGCTACTCTGGCTACTGATTTTGGTAGGAGCCACACTTCACAGAAGCCTATAAATTTAATCATTTGATACTTCGTTATCTATGAAATAAATTTTGTTGTGATATCTCTTGTCTTTCTTGGTGATGCAATTTGGGTGGCCAGCAGTGTATATGATGAAAACAAAATAATTTAAAAATTTGTATTTTTGTTGATAAATATATTGATTTTCTTTTCATAACTTATATAACTAAAGTACTTTATATAAAGGTAATTAACAATTCAAAATTTGCACTAAATGTTCTTCTGCACAGGCCTTCCCTGTCCACATTTTATCTTGTCTGGGGCTCAATAGACAGGACCTGGTAAAAGATATTGGTTATGGACTTCTTCAGGGTGAATGAGCTCATGGATCTAATCTAGCTCTGCTGTTCAAGGGGATGGAAAACGACAACACTTTATATAAACAACTATTTTTATATGCAAAATGTTGCCTTACGTTTAAATAAAACTCGCCTTCAGCATATAACTGTACATGCATATATAATTATATATTGAAATAGTAAACAGTGTTTCATATATATTATATTGAGGTCCTATAATGTAGGTTTTATTTACTATATTTTTGTTATTGTTATATATTGATATTATTTATAAAATGATAATCAAATGCTTATAAAATGACATTTCTTATAATTTTTAGAAAAGTAAATTTCTTTAATGGAAAGAAAGTAAAGATTTGCATATTTCTAGTGGAAATATAAAAACTATTCTTCTATATTATTCTAATAAAGTGATAACACCATAAAAAACTTTAATTGCCCTCTGCTTTTGTTTAAAATTACATTTTGGTCTAAATGTGTAAGATTTCTAAAGTTTCATATTCGATCTTGATCTATCTTATTTACCAATCTTTATCAGGCTCCATAAAACGATGACCTGGTCAATCTACTTCTGTTCTAGCACTGGTCTCATTGGATAAGGAAGCAACAAATTTAAATCTATTTTAAAAAAATTTTTGGACCTGACCCAGACCTTCAAAAAATTTGAGATTCTATAGCCAGTTCAAGATAAATTAATCATTAAATATGGAGGAAATTTAGTACTTATGTAATTTCAATATTAATAAGAAATGGCAGCTAAACAAAAAAGTAACTAATATAATATAACACTTATCAGTGATAAGAAACTATATTCACATGAATTTCAAAGGCTCAAAAACATCTATTGAGATTACTGAAAACATACTACAAACATATGTATAAAATAAATGAATCGTTAAATGAATTTTGGTGATCATGGTGTATTACATTTACTTTTAAAAGAGTAAATGATGGAAAAAGTATTCTTCTTGGAACCAAAACTCAGAAATGTTTCCAAATTCATAACATTAATTACATTTAGAAATTCAGTAGCTAAAATGAAAAGAATTTATTCGGCAACTGTTATAGATACAAGAAAGCACTGCAGTATTATATTTGGAGATTCATTCATGAAAATGCCATTTACTTTTAATGTTTATATTTGAGTTATTTTCGGAAAGTTATATATGGAGTTTTGTAATTCCCGAGGTGTAATGAGGATTTGCCTCAACATCTGCAAAAACACAAAAGCTTACTACAAGGTTTTCTCTCATTTACCAACAAAAGATTCATTTAATGAAAACTAATAATTTAAAACCTTTCTGAGCCACATCATAAATATTTACTAATTTTTAAGAAGCTTACAAATATTATAGAGAGTCCATGCATTTTAAATTTCATTTTTAAATTTTTACTAACTTCTTCCTTCTTATGATGTTCCAAATATACATACATACATATATATATATTGGGTCAAATGAATTTAACCACAATTCTTTTCGCACATGTTTTATCTCTGCTCCTATCTCTGGCATCGAGGAATGGGGCACTAACGCAACTAAATTTATTTTTCGTTAAATTTGCCTAAGTAAGGCTTAAGATTAATTAAAAATCTAAGCACTTTCATTTCGTACGTTCGTTTTAAGATTAATGATTTCTTTTTGTTAATTTTTGCATATAATAGTTGTGTTTTATCTCATTTAAATATTTATTTTCAGGTTTTTTTCCTCATTCACGTATTTCACTTCCATTTGGCTTACAGATTGGTTCAGAATCAAAAGAGATTCTTACTTCGCTTTGTTGGGCACCACAGAGATTGCAGCCACTCTGGTTCTCCTGTTCTTCACCTACATTTTTCCAATCAGGAGACTGTGGGGCTTGACGTCATTCATGTCATCCATTACACTGATAGTCCTGTACATAAAAGCAAGCAATGGTAATATGAATTTATTTATGAACATCTTATATGTTAAAAATGTAATATGTATGATGACATTGGAAGTTACAGTGCTTCAGATTTAAACAACTACATCCATTCTTGTGGTATTACAAATTTTGTCTGTAGTCCTAGACTAGGTCCATAAAAAAAAAACCCAAAGATCTAGCACCATCAAAGGATTGTCATATAAATCAAAGGATTCAAGCACCATCAAAGGATTGTCATATTGTCATTAGATAGCCCCAGGCACTTAAGTATGTGTTCTGGCGTAGCTTGTTAAACGAAAAAGTTGGTACGGGTCTCGAAGATTTTGGAGTCTTCAGAAAATTTTAATGATTTGAGGTGACTACTTCAAAAGCGGGAGAGAGTAGTTTGTATCTGCCTATTAAAGCCGTGAGCCTCCCGGACGATAACACTGATATCATTGATGCTGTGGAGGGACAATCCATGTGACTAATTCTTGGAATAACCAATCAGTTTTTTGAATCATCAACTTAAAATTTAATAATAAAAATAGTTAATTTTTTAGTTGTAATTTCTCCCTGTATCTTGAACATTGTGTGAAACATGACTTGGTCCAGCAGGTTTGTCAAAATGCAACGAATTCGATGATATTAATGCTATTTGTAAAATCGTAAAATTTGTAAATTAACTCTATTTAAAGCATAGTTACTAATTATCGAGGATTATAATTAAACTGTTAGAAATAAAATGCTTTAAAAGAAGAATTTTTAATATAAATAACATTACAAATTAATGATTTTAAAGCACATTTATAGATTATATAATTGCTCTTGAAAAGGAACGAAATCGTCATGAGTCATCAGAAAACTGATAGCATCCAGAGTAAACCATTATTTAGCCGTCATTTAAGTTCACTGTATCTAAGTTAAAATTTAACAGATAGTATCATACTAAACGTAAACAAATTTGAAAGAGTATATCAAATTAGTTGCAATTTAACATGAGTTCAATGAGTTTAACTCAGATCACAAGTATTAAAAATGTTAATTACTCAATTTTGCTGCACATTTTTGTAGCAAAATTAAATAGTATAAAATTTTTAATACTTCAGGTGACTTGGTTTTCTTTATTACTCCATTATAAGTACCGCTACAAAAAAAAATTATTCGTTTCAAATTATTTAACAATTAGAAAGTGTAATAAGAACATGACGACATTTCTCTGTTTAGCGGGAGAAAAAGGGAACATTTAAAAAAAGTTCATCCTGTATCTCTTGTGGCCATTATAGTAGCAGCAAATTACATAAATCATATAACTAGAAGACATTAATTTCTGTAATCGGATCTCCTGTAGCCTTTGGATGAAAGGTGTCATTTTTATGTTTGTTGGTACCTGAATTCAGAGGGCCTTTATACCTTATGATTTAATGGTGTCTAATGACCCACCACAGATTTCGTGCATAAGTATGAGAATAGTGACATTTCAAGTATGGACATCGTTGCTGCCTTACCTATCAAAATTACGAGTTTTGCCTGAGTTTAACTTCGGTACAGATATAATCCAGGTTGCCGAATTCTGAGTTTGATTTTTTTGGCGGATTTTCTTATGTATATGACAATCTGGTTTTTATTACGTCATAGAGATGGTGATAGATTGGAATTATGCAGAAAATTCTAATTTGATAACCATAGCATATACGTCATCCTGCATTTCACAGTACAACTTGGCAACATTTCTTCATCGCCAAAAAATTTTGAATTTTGCATCCTGGATAATATAGCATCTGTGCCTTGAACGTCTTTGAGAGAAATACGCATGGAATAAAATAATTAATTTTTATGTTTGATATTCAATGGTGCATGAAACAATAAAATCTATCATCACTGATATAAAATTGTACAAAAAAAAGTTTGATAAATAAATGTATGGGCTGTGTTTCAACTTGTCACTAGACAATTCAGCTTATTCTAAGATCAACATGGATTTTTGTTGATTTCTGTATTCCTTAATCAAAATTGTTCACTAAAATAATGGCCATTACTCATTCTGTATAGATTACCAAGAAGTCCCCTTTCTCACGCCCTTGACTTTAAAAGTTCGTCAGTTAAGTTAATAAAAATAGTGCAGAGCTAAAAGTTATTGATTATAAAAGAGCCTATTCGCTAATAATGCTATGCGATTTACAGAGTCACTTGTGATAAAATTTCCAAGTTAACGGTTTTATCTAAATTAGTAGTAATATGACAGAAACAGTTTTGGAGCTTTATGCTTGTAGGGTTAATGCTACTCAGTTAGATTAGTTACAAGTTAATGCTAACTCAAGTTAGATTTTCATACATTTAGCTAAAGAAGAATTAACTTACAATTTGGATTATATTTGTATTTCTGTGCACAAAATTAATACAAATTAATTAAATATAAATTGTAAGTTATTTAAAAAAAAAATAAATTGTGCTTTACTTTCAGAGAATTGGATTTAACAAAAAAGAAAACTTCTTAACAAAAATGAAAGATTTAACAAAAAAGAAAACTTCTTGCTTCTTAATCTGCATAACTGATATTTGTAAAGCAAAATAATGTAAATGTGCTTTTTTTTTAAATTAATATTTTAACGATTGTACATTACCCGAATAAATGTACATAATACTTTGAAATTAAAGACAGGTGTAAAATGATTAAGCAAATACTAGCTTCATTAGAACGAATGTTTTTAATTATTTTACAGATGTGCCAGTATTTTCAAAATCCTCTTACATAGTAGAGATGTTTTTTGCTTCAGCAGCATGGACTCTTTTTGTAATCAATACTCTACGTACACATGTCAATTCTAAAGAATCAAAGTTCAAAACACTGACAAGTGGATTAGGTATATGCATGGGAATCATTGCAGCAACAATGGCCGATTTTCAAGTAAGTCATTATTTTAAAGCACAACAAAAGTATTCTAATAATATCCTAAACACAAAATTAAAATATGAAATAATAACTACATTCTTGTAAAATATATGAGAAATTTAGATATTTAACTTTTAAATTTATCAGTTTGGTAGTTCAAATAGAAGACAAATAAAAAGGTATAATTGGGTTATATTCGAATACTTAATAAATAACATTGTTTAATGTGAAACTCATTTTTAACAATTCTGTTATACATTGTGCTAAAGCTTTGTAAAACATAAAATTCTGTAACAATTCGATTTTGCTTTTACTAGTAAATTCTACGCTTTCATTAAAAAATAATATAAATACTTAACTTTTGATGCAACAATATGGAATTATGTAAACAGTAGCAATTTAGTCATGGGTTGCATACCAAATACAAAATGTAAACTCAATTTTTCAGTTTAAAACTGTCAAATGAGACAAAACCTCATTGAACAAAGCCCAAAAGGTATTCAGTTGCTTGTGTTAAGAAAAATTGTTTAAAAATGCGAAAGTAGAAAATTACTTTTTTTTTTAATATTCTACAATTTAAAAAAATATTTTTAGTAACAAAGAATGAAATCTTAGGGTAAAATATTAAAATACAGATTTTATTTCGAGAAATTGGATTTTCAGATCAGAATCAAAGTCGAAATTTAGAATCTCAAAATAGGATTTCATAAATATGGAAAAAAAAAGTTGGATTAAAAATATGAAGATTATACATGAGTTATTTTGACATTTTCGCTGTTTCCTGCTGATATCAAGTAAATCTTTTTGTCCATATATAAAAAATTTATTTTTTTTTCAAAATATAAAACTAAAGTGACCAAACATTTTACAAATGTATTTACCCTGGAATAAAAAACTTTATTATTTATTTTTTTTGCAATAATTCCACGAGAAATCATTCAAGATAAAAACTTTAGAAAAGAGAGACAACATTTTCACTTAAGCAATGTTGAAAGCATAACTACATAAAAATAAATTCATTAAGCATCGAATTAAATGAAGACTTATTGAACTTGTAGTATTATGCATGATTGTCTGCACAAGGATAGAACAAATGAATGTTCCTTAGTATGGGGCATGCAAACATGTTAACCTACCAGTATAGTTCAGGGTTCTCTTGGTCTCTCAGTATGGGGTATAAACTCTCCTTATTACATTGATTGTTCTGTGCAGTCTCTCCACACTCAACACCAGATTGTTCCAACAGTTCTTGCCCATTAACTGAATCAACATGTTGTGAATAAACATGAAGCAAATTGTTGCGCATTCCCATGAAGATGTAAAGAAACTATCCAAAGCACCACAAGCATGATCTATGGAATCTAAATCAGGCGAGTATGTTAGCCAATTTTTATCAGTGATATCTTCTTTTTCCAGCAGCTGCTGAAAAGCACAAATTCCATGTGACTGCATCATCTAGAAACACAAAGTCTCTACTAAGGCGTTGCGAAACACATGCACGTGGGAAAGAATCATCTCTTTACAATTGCAATTTCCTGTTGCAGAATTTCTATCAAAAACCTAGAGCTCAATCTCCTCACAACCAGCATCAAGTTCTCCAGAAACCACCATTCAGCTTTCACTCCCCAGATGACAACTACAGGACCATCATGACACCCTCTTTCTGCATTGTTACAGGAAAGAAACCTGTCTCAAACTCTTCAAATAAAGTGGCGTGGAGACCCACTTGAGTACTGAAACCACTATCAGTCATAAAAAAGAATTCCACTGACATGTCCAGTTTTTGCATTCCTTGCACCACTATAAATGATGTTGTCAATGGTCTGTTTCCAAAGGGATACCGAGTTCAGGACAGTGGGCAAACAGACCAGTTTTGTCAACGCACCTGGATAGAACAAACCATGAAACTTGTTGTCATGTTGCTGTACAGAACAATGGCTCTTTTGCCAACTTGTTTTGAATTATTTTCATCAGCAAGACAGTATATCAGTTATCGATTGCATTTGTTAAAATTGGCCACGCACCAGCAACCTTTCTACCAGCTATATATATGGTATGAAAGACTTTCCAAATGCACAAAATGACGCTTTTATAGATTTTAAACTCTTTAGCAACACAGCATTCCTCCTGCAGCTTTAAGATCAGTGAAAAGTTATCCAGGTGATTTCATGAAAGATCTCACTTACACTTGCAAATTTCTTACTGTGCACCAATCCTTCCTTCCATTACAGTCTTGAACTGTGCACTTCGACCACATACATTTTGCATATGATAATGTCATATTTTGTGTTTTGTTCCTGTATGAGCATGAATTTTATGATGAATTGCAGGTTCAATGTACTGATCAAAAGAATTATTTTATATTATTTATTTATTATTTTTTTGCGATTTCATGGCTATTTAAATTATTTATTGTTGCTTAAGTTTAGCAAGTCAGTATATTATTGAAAAATGTAAAAGTTGATAGGAATTTTAAAATGAATTTACTAAGAATCTTATATTGCACAATTTTTTATGTCTAAAGTATATTTACATTTTTTACGTGCTATTCTTATTTTATAACTCAATTAAGTCACAAGAGATGAATTTAAGAATATGGTAACACAAAATATTACTAAAATTATTTAAAGAATGTATTGATTTCATGAATGATTGGTATTTTTATTCGAACACTTTCTTTGAAATTTGAATAAAGAGATAAAAAAAAAAATCATTAATATACAATTCATATAAATTACTTCAATAAAAAAAGCCATGTAATAAAATATTAGAAACCTGTGCAAATAATGTTTTATTACGTGGTTCTAATGCCACCCAATTGATATTGCAATTGATCATATTCACAAGCTAGAACTTTTAAAGAACTCCTAAACTTCATAATTTCTACATAAAATACTGCATCATATTCCAAATAGCTGCAAAATTGTAAACCCTTTTAAGTACAATTTAAATATCATTTAAAATTTACTCAGTTAACACCAATACTCAAATTCTAGCAATCATTTACTTCCTTATAAATAATTAATATAATGAAAAATTGAAATTAATTCACAAAATAACATAATAAAATTACAATACAGTTAGTGTTTACTAAATATGGAAAAATATTCTAATATTTAATTACTTAATAAGACAATTATGTTTAAACATTTCAAAATAAATATTGATTAAAAAAAAATCAAGTTGATGTGATGTTTTTGCAAGTTAATCCATACATTTTAACTGTGTTTAATATTATTTAAATCAATAGTTATAAATTATATTCTAATATAGCATTTTTACTTTAGAAAATGATGGGTTGGAGCAGAAATATCTTTTTACTACTGGGAGTGCCAAATTTGTTCATTGGAGCCTGTATTGGAGCAATTCCAAACAAATATCTTTCCATTTGAATTTTTATATATTTATAAAACACTTTAGTAAACTGTGATATTATTTGAAAGAGCAATTAAATATTCATATTTCAAAAATTAAATTTTTATAAAATAAATAAAATTAAACAAATTGGAAGTTTATTTTGTATAAACAAATGCACACGCAAACAATTCATTTAAAAATTCATTATTTCTTGTTAAATAAATTTTGTTTTAATACTTTTTGTAAGTGCATGCATAAATTTCATAATTTCAAACAAATTTTACTTTATCAGTCAATTAACCAGTTTATCAGATCCCCTAGTAAAGAAATCTATCAACTTTTGAAATAAAGTCATTAACTAAGAACATTTTAAAAGCAAAAATTCAAATGGCAAAATACTTAGCTAAATATCTGATGCTACACCAACTCTAAAAAAATTGCATTCAGTTAAAGAAACACATTAGCTGTGGCAACTATATATACTGCAAAATTTATATTAAAAAATCTTATAGATTTTTTATTTTTTTCTATAAAAATTTAGTTTTTTTACATTGTATTTTTAAATATAAACACACAAAATAGTAGACAGGTTATTTATTTAGACTATACTATATTACATCATTTACATAACCTTTAGACCATCAAAATTTTAAAAGCAAAAGTGTACAAATACATATCACTGCCTTTTACATTGTGGATTTATCTGTATCCTCAGTTTGCTTGATCTTGTAATCTTTAATGGCTGCTTTAATGGCATCCTCAGCCAACACTATACAAGGAATTTGAATAATTAGTACATGATCAAAAAAAAAAAATAATAATAATAACTTTATATTTTTTAAAAGTCTTTTCTAGGTTTAATGTTTAGTATATATACAATACACAACTATATGTACTAAAGCAAATTTTAATTTTTTAAAAATATGCATTCCTTCCCTTTAATAATTTCATTTGCATGTCTACTATTCAATAGTACTCTAGGTTTGTTTGTTGCTCAATGGCCATTTTTTACACTCTATGACTAATCTGATTGAGACTTACAGTTTAAAAGGGATTCTGAATCATAACAAGCATTCATGCCCAAGTTGGAATTTGAATCCACAAACTACACTGGTTATCTAAGAAACTGGTTGCATTACGATACAATGACTTTACTCGAAAGCAACCTAATATAAACTCCTTTAAAAATATTTTTTCTTTGAATCTGTGGGTTATGAAAAAAAGAGCTCTATTTTTCATTTCTTCATATAAAATAATATTATGTTTCTTAAACTACTAATCTGCATAAAAATCTTTATTCTTAATTTTAAAAAATGTTATTTTGCATTTGCACATTTTTTTAAAAATTTACTCTATTAGTCATAAATTTTTTTGCTTTACTATATATTTAAAATGATTTTCATAAATAATTCAATCTATTATCTATTCCTGCTTTGAAAGATTTGTTCCAAACACCATTATAACAATAAATAAAAAAACTTCTTTTATAAGTAGCAAATGTCAATGAATTAGGATAAACTTATTTATACATGTATATTTCGTCTAATAACTAAACACAAAACAATGTGGCATTTTTCACTTAAAAACTGCATTTACTTTGACTAGTTAACATTGAAAACTAATCAAAATGCTTGACATTCAGTATTTAAA
The DNA here is from genome assembly GCA_030067965.1 of Latrodectus elegans. Classification (NCBI taxonomy): domain Eukaryota; kingdom Metazoa; phylum Arthropoda; class Arachnida; order Araneae; family Theridiidae; genus Latrodectus; species Latrodectus elegans. The sequence continues at coordinate 46,628,402 of CM057819.1, forward strand.
AGTGATTAATAATTTTGTTACAACTCATAAAATGTAAACAAATTAATGAAGATTAAAAAGCACTATTTTATCGAAATAACATATTTATACAAGTAATTATGAAGATTAAAAAGCACTATTTTATCAAAATAACATATTTATACAAGTAATATCTTACTAGAACAATGGAGTTTCACTGGAGGCAAGCTAAGTTCCTTTGCAATGTCGGAATTTTTTATTTTGAGAGCATCATTGACCTGCAATAATAAAGAATATAAGTACTTCAATAATGTTCAATAAAAAACTGATGAGGATAAATAGATAAAAAGAATATAAGGAAAGTTCAATATTAAAAATAAAGTGAAATTAAAATTAGATAATTCATAAAGTACTCCCATAAAGAGAAATTCATAACTTGCAAACTTTTTTCACTACTGTAATCTATCTATTCAAGAATTTTTAAAAGATAATTTCATATAAATTTATTTTAAAAATTTCAGAATACATTAAAATGGTGTTTATAAATTTAAAGCCATGACATACTTTTCAAATCAATCTATAAGTTAATTTAAAACAAGCAGTGAATATATACATAATAACTGGTTTATGTGTTGGACACTATATAATTGATTGCCTAACAATCAAGATTTTTAGATTATATATATATATATATATATATTATACTGAATTTAATTTTTGGATATCATACTTTTAGAAGAATATTTTAAAACAATTCAATTAACTAAATAAACATAAGCATATAAAAAGTAGAATGTAATATTCATCTATTGTTCAACAATAACTATAAATGAACTTCTTAAAAAATTCTAGGGTACCAACGTATGATTTTCAAAAATGTCACTAATGGTGAGATACAAAATTATCAAATACAAGATGTCTGAAAATCAATAACCTTCTGAATCTCGTCAATCTTTTAATTAATCAAAATACAAGAATACCAAGAAATTAACATCAAGAATACGCTGCATATTATGAAACCAAGCAGATATTAAAAAAACTGCATCAGAAATCAAACCCGTAAATGGCATACATTTTTTTTTATGAAACTCCAGTTTCTAATTAACTGGGCACCTGCATCTATCTTAAAATAACACATTATTCTAGTTTTAATTTATTGAGTAATAAATTCAACAAGAAACATCCAAAATATTTCTCCACTGAACTTGACAAATTATACAAATTTATTAAATAAAATAGCAAATTAAATATAATAGCACAAAGTGAAAATGCTTACTAATCAACTTCCCCAGCACTAAAAATAAAAATACTTTCAAAACTATAAATTAAGTTTTAAAATTATAACTTACAAGTTAAGCAACTTTAAAAAATTATAATATCTAATTAGCTTTTAAAATGTGTAAAAATAATTTCACATACATAAGCATTTAAAAATAAACTTAGATAAAATAATAGAGAAGTGTTACTAAAACTACAAATGAATCACACATGTTGTAATACATAACAAAATCGCTAAACAAATACATTCTGACGATTTAATATTTTTGTATGAAAGAACAAACGTCAAATTAATTTAATAAAATTACTCAGAAATACTGTAGTGATAATTATTTATCAAATAACATAGAATTTTAACAATCAATGTTCTTAATTAAAGTAATGCAGTTGACAGAAAGCATTGGTAGAATTCTTAATTGATAGAAATAACTTTACTTAGTTTTAAAAATGCAATGATATTATTCTAATGAATAACATTTCAATGTGATGAATAAATATTTTATGCTTGAAATATAATTAGGTATTTGTTTTAAAGCAATAGAAAGAATTGTATGTGTTCTATTAAAAACATTTGCTATTATTAGGACATGTCTTTTCATAATCTTAAAAGTTTTCATTTTTTATTAATACACAGTATATACTAAAAGCTGAAAAAACTTTAATTTTTAAGTTACATTTCAAATTTATGAAATGATGGAGAAGAAATAATGGAAACTATCCTCATAACTAACTGTTAAGTATTTGACACATTATTAATTATTATTAAAAAAAATCTACAAATCCATGTAAGGAAACGATTATTCAAGAAAAAATGAACAAAAATATACATAAAGGGAAAACAGGTAGTTACATAAAAAATAAGATATTAACTTATAATTTTAAATTAGTCAACTTTGTGATTTTTAATTGTAACAAATACATTCTTATGATTGAAATATGAAATCAACAGCTATTTATAATAAGCAAAATCCTAGCATTTATTTGCAATTAATTGTTGTTTAATTTTTATTACAAACATTTTTTTTTATTTTAGTGAATAATGTTTATATTCAAAGAATAAATCAGTATCTTGACTTTACAAAAAAGGAAGAAGTAAGAAGTCTAAATTAAAGATAACAAAGTTCATATATAATAAAAAATGAGATAACAGTATAAAATATTTAAAAGATAATAAATATTCAAACTGAAAACTATCACAGTCATTCTACTATAAAATCATATGCAAATCAATTTATGTAAATATATTGAAATATTAAAGTCAAAATATATTACAAACCGTTTTCCCTTTAACCCATTCAGTAGCTAATGAGCTAGAAGCTATAGCAGCACCACAACCAAAAGTCTTGAATTTAGCATCAATTATATTTCCATTGTCATCAACTTCAATCTAGAAGATAGAGATAATCAATAATTTAATATCATTGATAATAAATCACAGATATAGCAAACAATATTTATACATATTCAAAATTTGATGTCAATAAAGATTATAGTTCATTTATCCTTAAACTATCTATTTAAAAAAAATACTGAAATAAAAAGGCAAACAAAAAAGGTACATAGTCACTTACACACCACAATTTCTAGAGCATTCATAAAAATTTTAAACGAGTGTCTCAGCATATAATTTTAAAAGTTTTTTATTAATGGTACCATTAAAATGCAATTATAAAAATTTTTAGTCTTTTATTTTGCCTTAACATAGTTAATTAAGAAATTTTTTCAGTATAGAAGGATAATTGACTTATGGTCGGCCAAAAGTACTGTAACAAAAATTAAGTAATATTAAATATTCAACATTTTACACTCTTCTAGATAAAATTACCATACTTATGTAATAAAAAACTCAAAACAATTATAATTTTTTTAAAAAAATTGAGAAAATAGGCAAAGGTTATATGATAAATGCCATAAAAATTATATACGAATAGACTTTAATTTTGAAAAAGAAATATAATTAATCATGGAAAATAAAATTGCAGAACTATCATATCAGTCAGAATTTTATTTAAAAAAATTTTAAATACTAAAACATTTAATGAATAATGCATGCACTACTAATACTAAAATATTAAACATTAATTTTATTTTGAATTACGTAAACTATAATCAAGAAGCAATAAAAATCAAACTTAGTGAGCTAATGAATAAACGCGATTACAAAAGTGCTAAGAGAAGCTATTTAAAAAAAAAAATCAATAATTTATGGATTAAAAATCTTAGTAGATATCTTCCATGATCAGACACATAAATTCTAAGAATTATTTATTCAATAAAATTTTTTCAGAATTTATTTGAATTATTTGATAAACTTAAAAAAACAGATTAAAAAGGAATACCATTTACTGTCTTAAAAAAAAATTTAGAACAAAAATATATTGCACTGATTGATGTATAAAGAGTAAAAAAGAATAAAAAATAAGAGCTCATTATGTTTAAATAACATACTTTTAATATGAATAAATACTTTACATTTTCACATTACAAATAAAAATCTACATTCAATAGAAGTATCTGGTATAAAAAATATACTGTATATTGATAATTACATTTAATATTACTTATAATACTGATAACAAATTCTTCCTTTTTAATATAAAGTGAAATTATAAAACATAGAAAAGGTATACATCTTTTTAACAAAAATAGAAAAGAATTTAACATAGTTTCAATTTACAACAAAAATATGTTCTTAGAATAACCTGCTTTGAGTTATTTTTAATTCTGTTAAAGTATTGGAGGGTTTTATTTTGGAGCAGAAAATATTTTTTGGAAAGTATTTTAAATAAATGTTTTATTCATATTGATTTAGGGCATTTCTCAATATTTGACCTCAAATTAGAAAGCATTAAATTAAAATAATTAAGCATCAAATTTAAATAAGTAAGATATAACACATAAAATAGCCTACTCCATTTGAATTAATTTTCATCCTATAAGAAATTTATTCCAGCTATGTTTAATAGCTTTGAACTGGTAAAAGTAGCTGAAAATGATATACCATAAAACAAGATAATTTAAATAAACACAAACACTTTTTTTTTATAAAATTTTAACATTAAACTTTTAGTGATTAATATTAAGTTTATATGCAAAAATAAAGTTCAATCTGAAATTTATTTAAAGTCCTTGCACAATTTTTTTTATAAAAACATTTAACAATCAAATTTAACAATTTTCTATTCAATAGTTTTTTGATTTTCTAAAAGCAAGATTTAGATTACTGGTTCCCTTGACAGATCTAATAAGTCACAACAGCAAAAATCAAATACACATAATTCATAAGTTTTAAAAACAGTACAATATTTGTAACAAAGTAAAGGCCATAAAATATTCACCCTTAAAAAATGTATTTAAAAATTTTTCTAAAATGTAACAAATAATCAATTTAAAAAAAAGCAAAGTTAAAAATAATTACGAAATTAAATACTGTCTAGTTTTTCTCAAAACTAGAGAAATTTTGATTTTCAATAGTCTTAATACAGAAAAATAAAAAAAAGATGGTATTTAATATTTTATTTGTAAATTTTAAAGTTTAACTTTCAAATCAGTATTATATAGATGTTTTAATTTTTTATTAATTGCAAATATAATTACTAGTAAAATATATAAAGTAGATATTTAATTTTACAAAAATGAACTATCTGCTAATACAAAACTATAAATTTTTAAGACAAAGAAATACAGTGCCTGTAATTTCATAACATCTCCACAAGCAGGAGCTCCCACTAGACCAGTTCCAACACGCTTATTCTTTTTATCCAGTGAGCCAACATTTCGAGGATTTTCATAATGATCTACAACCTAAAATAAGTTAAAAAAAATTAATTAAATTGATTTCAATTTAATCAGCTCAAAAAATATTTTTACTATTAAACAAGCTACGAATCACTGATAACTTTTATAGCATTTTAACACAGCAATTTCTCTTTGACTTGTGAACTAGGAATAAAAAAATTATATTGATAAAAATATGCAACAATTTTAAGACTTGTCTTTAGCAGGTCTTAATAGTATCAAAAAACAGTTATCAGTAAATGAGCAAGAAATATCAAATTAAGATTGCCATTGACTATGAAATACCCCACTATATATTTTTAACATTATCTTACATACAGAATAGCATAATTTAAGATATGTATTAATGCTTTCTATAAGTAAGGTAATGCCAAAGTGCAAAAATCAAGAATTACAAAATAGACTATGATAAAGAGTTTTGTCATAGCCATTCTAGTATAAAAATCCATAATAGTCATTCAAAAAAAGACAAAGAAATCATCACCGCAGAAACCATTTGCGTAAAAACTTTTTCAGAATATAAAAGATAAAACTATTTTTCATATGTGATGACCATGAAAAATAAGAAATATTAAGCTAAAATCCAGAGTGAATCATTATTAAGATTTAAAGTTTTTGTTTACATTACTATAAATATTACATATCTTCTTTTAAATTACCAATTAAAAAAATAAGGCCAAAGCCCTGCATTCAGTAAGATTAAAGTGAGGTTAAATAGCCATTTTATTTGTAAAATATTAACATGTTAATGAAATTCTATTGTACAATTTGTGTAAAAGTTTCTTCTAGTAACCTTTCAAATTTTTTATAAAATAATTTTAAAAAATGACATTTTTGGAAATAAGGAGTATTTTACTGTGTGTGTTGATCAGCATCATCACAGTCCCATATTCTCTGTAAAAGACAAACTTTGAATTTAACACTCAGAAAAATAGAAAGTCACATATTTAACTCATTTTTCATGCCACAAATTTAAATATTGTCTGTATAAAATCAAGAGCAGATTAAATTATAAAACATTTTAATTTGTTTAAGAGATAAGTATCAAACATATTAGAAGACTAAATAAATAAATTGCACATGTAAATTCAAAAGGTTATTTTTGCGCATTTTTAGAGTTTAAATTTATAATTGTATCATATTAATAATTTGCTCAATTAAAGAATTTGATACAATGATCTTTTTTATAAAAAGAAATTATATATATGTATATATATAATTTCTTTTTATAAAAAAGATCATTGTATCAAATTCTTTAATTGAGCAAATTATTAATATGAAAGAATTAAAAATTTAAATTCTAAAAATGCACAAAAATAACCCTTTAAATTTGTATGTGCAATTTATTTATTTAGTCTTCAAATATGTTTGTGATACTTATCTCTTAAACAAATTAAAATGTTTATATATATATATATATATGTATGTATATATATATATATATATATATATATATATATATATATATATATATATATATATATATAAACATTTTAATTTATCATAATATCAACATTTAGTTATATATATATATATATATATTATATATATATATATACATACATATTTTTATGTATATATATATATATATCTTACTATATGTGAACAAGATCAAAGAGCATGTTACTTTTCTACAAATAAAGACCGGTCACCAAGTTCATGCTACAGGATAGTTTCCAACAGTTTTATTCTCAAGTGATACACACATATCTAATCTCTTCTATCGACCAGTCATAGTTATATATACAAAAAACTACAAATATCAATTATAAAATTTAAAAATTTTAATGTTCTTCTACATAGGTTACCAAGCATTTTGTGAAAAAAGTGTCACTATCTTAACAAATTTAATCTCATTCATTATGTAACTGGAAATAATTCAAAATCAATAATATTCAAAATAACACAAGTGATACCAATAATAATGAAATAAATGTTACAATCTTACAGACTTAAATGCAAATTCTATCTCTATTAGGAAAAAAAATAATAACTATTGCTATGATTTTAAACAATTCTTCTGCTTGTGAATCAAATATTTGATAGCAATAAAAATTATAAGTGTTATGATGAATCAATCATCTTTTAAATGTTGAGAAATTAAGTATTCCTAAAGGCATATCTTTATCTGGATACTAATTTCTCCAAGCTGAGAGGAAAAGTTTCATTAACTGAAACATAACTGTTTTGATCTTTTGAGGAAAAGGTTAGACATTTGTATTGTAATATCTGATTTTACTAAGTGCTGTTTGTATTTGAATATCTTGTTAATGGTGAGCTAAAGTTCTTTTGATAAAAAAAAAGATGAGAATATTGTGGTTTATTAAAAACAAATAATTAAAAAGAAATCATTCATAGATTTGGGAAATCAAAGCAATTTCTGATTCTTTGAAGTTAATTTTTTTTTTTTTAAATTATGTCCTTACGTTGGCTGTTTCGAGCATAATAAGTATTGCAGTCCAAAAGAAAAGAAGTATCTCCAGGAGTGGAGAGCATCTTGAAATATGAAGAAGAGCGGGCTTCCTGGAGGGCAGAACATTTCCAGAGGTGCTCGCCATCCATGTCAACATGTTCCCTACATAAAATGCAGTCGGGTGAATCCACAAGCCCTATGTGATATAGATGTTTCTGGAGGAAATCATGCCTAGTAAGTAACCTGAAGTAGGAGACCCCTATAGATCTAGGTAGATCTCTGGGGATACATGAGCTCAGCAGGGTCCTCCAAGAGGTATCAACTGCTTTCTCTTTGTAATAAATTTTTCGCTGGTGATGCATAACCCGTTTTAGAAGGAGTTTGACATTTCTCAGGCCAGTAGGAGTATCTGGAGGGTTTAAAAAAGAAGCTTCTTTCATGAGATTGTCTGCTTTTTCATTACCAGGCAAGCCGTTGCCATCGGACTAGAAATCCATTGTAAAGTAATTTCCTTTCCCGCAGACAGTAAAGTGTTAATGATGGTCTTACAGTTAAATTCTATAGATGTAGTAGGAGAGTATAATTTGCCACTGTATGAATGGCAGCCTGACAGTCAACAAGAAGGACAAATTTCATTTCTGAGAAATCTAAAATTTTTTGGAGAGCCATGTAAATTACATACATTTCTCCATCAAAATTGTCTGAGTTTTTTCCCAAAGGCTCTTTGAGTTAAATAACTCATTTAAAGATATTTAAAATTTATAAAAGTAAGATAGTAACTATCTTAACTTTGGTAGAAATAGTGTTACAAAGATCAGTGGTGGATTTCTAAACTGAAATTGTCAGCGCATAAACACAATGCATTTTACCAGCAACTGTAATTAAAATGTTTGTAGAAAATTTTTGTGAAAATTATATTGGTCCTGAAAAATTGTTATTTTGAATACAGAGAAGTTTGTCAATTAATAGTACATCAATTTATAAAAAAAATTTTCACACTAGTGTCACATACTTTAAAGTGAAACAACGAGTTTAAGAATAACAAATTAGAGATGAGCTACAAAAACATGATTGAAAGTAAATTTTGCCTATAAATTTAAAGCTGTTAGATTTTTACATGAACCTATTTCATTAAACGTAAAACCCAACATAAAATTGTATTTCAAAAAGTATATGTTCAAATTTTATTTGCATAGTTACAAAAGCAATATAGTAATTAAATGTATTTACTTATCTCCAGGAGCAGTCATTGCTCGTCTAAATATTCATTTTGGGGAAAGGTAAGCCACAAAATATTTTGATACTGCTATTAAATTTAAGAATGCTAATAAAGAATTTTAAAAATTCTATAATATAATTTTTAACAGTGATAACTTAAATAAATTTTTATTAAATGAACTTAAATTAAGAAAATTTTGCTTTTAAGACCTCTTACTTTTGAAAGTCTGCGAGAAGCTGAAGTCTTAAGTATCATTTAAAATGTATTACAGGAGACAAAATGAACTTTTGAAAAAAATATCTAGTTATTTTTATGTACACAAATTAAAATAATTTTGAATTTCCAGTAATTGATTAGTTTAACTAATAATGTTGGAAAACTTGGAAATCTGGAGTCATAGTAATTTTTTAATTGATCATCCTATTAATATACTGGAATGCAAAACTTAAACAATGTAAATTTTAATTATATAACCATAAAATTGCAGAAAAAGTTTTTCTTTTTACCATCAGTACAATGAACAAAACTCAGAAGAATGGTCATTCACATGCAAAAATTAGGAACAAAACATCACAGGTAATACAAACTTATGTTAAACGAGTGCAGTCAGCAGACATAGCTGAAGACTATAACACTCTTTCCTTCCTTTTATTAAAGGAAGTGATTAGATGCAATCAGATACATTTGTCGCAAATGCAAACTAGATCTCTCAGTAGAGTGAAGAATTTAGAATTGATACAAGTGCTTCATGCACTTTGAAAGCTTTGCAAACCATATGTGGCTGTAAGAAAGCTTTGGCAGTGGCTGGCAATAAAACAATTGCAATGTTAGACTAATGTATCATTCTGCAGGTGAAAATAACCTTAAATCAGCCAGCATGTGCTATTGCTTAGCAATTATATATAACAGGACAAGTGTCACTGATTACTATGTCCTTCACAAAAGACGATTATTCATCTGACATTGTGAAATCAGTGGCACCATCGTTCAGATTATTGCAATGAGCACAAAAACTTGATATTTCATCAGTAAAGTCAGGTCCTTTTTATGGAGAGTTGTTTCAATACCACAAGTGATTTTCAATACCAGTTGATTTGGAGAGGTTCATAAACACACATGAATTCATCCCAGCAATATCAAAGAAAGATTGTTATAATGATCTCAAAGTTGTCACTCAGGGAAGCATTATGCTGAACAAATATACTAATCTCCATCTCTTTGATAGAGGTTCTGCAATCAGAAATCTATTGTAGGAGGTGATCTTTCTCCATATGCTTCTGTTCCAAGATGCTAAAAGAGCAAGCTTATCTTTATATAGATGACAATGCATGGTTTTACTGGATTTCTGCTGTTGGAAATTTTTTTTTTTAAATTACGTCCTTATGCTGGCTTTTTTGAGCATAATACGTCTTGCATTCCAATAAAGAAATATCTCCAGGAGTGGAGAGCGTCTTGAAATGTGAAGAAGAGCGGGCTTCCTGGAGGGCCGAACATTTCCAAAGATGCTCACCATCCATGTCAACATGTTCCCTACATAAAATGCAGTTGGGTGAATCCACAAGCTCTATGTGATATAGATGTTTCCGGAGAAAATCATGCCCAGTAAGTAACCTAAAGTAGGAGACCCCTATAGATCTAGGTAGATCTCTGGGGATACATGAGGTGCTGTTGGAAATGGAAGATATCACTTGAATGGATTGACCATGTACTCTGCCAACTTAAATCCCATTGAATAGGATAATTTGGGGAGATATTTTACATTATGACTGCATCCTCAAGTGAAACTCAACAGCTGAAACCACAATTCATTTAACACACCTGAGTCATATCTGTGAACATGACAGATTCTAAGGTAAGTACAGATTTAAACTCACTACTTTCTGATAGTAAGATTGTGACACCCTAATCAACAAAACCATTGTGGCCTCTCAAGCATTTGCTCTTAGATATTACCAATGTCATAAAGTTTAACTTTTTGTTTGTAGCTAAAGTCACCTTTATCAAATAAATCCCAATTAAAAATACAAGTATCCTTATTTTTTGAATAATATATCCTAGACTATAAAATACATCAAATAAAAGTCAAATCCATAAAAAGTTTGAATGAAGGCCATAGTCTACATTAAGCAGCAGCAACTCTATAAAAAGAAAAAAGGGAAAGATGCTCATCATACGCACAAATTTTAAAGAAATGCAATTACCTAAACTGTTAACTTAAGAGAATGTTGCTTTCATACTAACTTTTAAAAGACTTGCTTTGACAAAAATAAAAGTATTTTATGCTCCTACTATTGTCAGATTAATTTTCCATTTCTTTTATTTAAAAATTTATTATGTTTATTCAATAATTAGAATTTTAATCAAATTTGTATATTTAAAATTTTATTTATAAGTTATTTTAATAATTATTTCAATTTTTAATATTAACACTTTAGCTTGGATACTTCTGTAGATGAAAATTTAATATCTATTTTAAAAATTATCTCACTTCCATACTTAATAAAATAAAATTTTTATTAATATACAATTAAAATAAAAAAATATTTAAATTTATCTTGAATGCAAATTTGATTTTCTTTGTGTAAACAAATCACTGTTCCATCCTTAGAAAAAATTACCAATCTTCACAAAAAAAGCCACATTTTAAGACTGAATAGCATAGTTACTTTCAATTAAGTATAACTACTGGTTGGTACTTATATATTCACTGCAGCTAATTTTACACTAAAATTGAAGAATTAATACTTAATATATAATTAGAAATTTCACTTGTGGAAATGTATTTTTAATTAGAAAAATATTTTTTTTAATTATAAGAAAATTTCTTTGAAATGAATTTCCCTTAAAAAGCAGTAGTGATGCTAATACATAAGTACCCATTGATTTTAGTCATTGCTACACACAAAATCATGTTGAAGTAAGAAAAATTAATGTCTGAAATTTCCTTTAAAAGTCAAATAATATTTTAACAATTTAAAAAAATTGAAATTGTACTTCATACTTCACTACTATATATATTTTTTTATAAAATAAAACTTTTTCAGGCTAAACTTAAACACAAGAAAATTAAGTTAATTGAAGATTTAATAATGTAACAGATTTTTTAAGTAAACAGAATAGAAACTAAATAAAATCGACACATACAAGGGAAATTTGGTAACAAGCATTATTCTCAAAATTAGTTTAGTTTATTATAATTTAACATCATGCAAGAAGTCTGTAACAATTATTTTGTTTCTTGTCAAACTATAATGTAAATTGATATAAATTGTATTTTATAAAATTGTACAGTTAATAAATATGAAATTTTGATATCAAAATCATAAATAATCATTATGGGACGTTAATTTAACTGTATCAGATTAATATGTCGACAAAAATGTATAAAACAATTAAAATTAGTTAAACTGAAATCTTACAGTGATTTGGTATCATTACTACATATTAAGAACTATATACTAACATTTAAAAAATTTTGAACTTGAAAGTTTGACATTTATATATGTAAGTAACGCCAAAACCAGGTTTTGATGTCAAAACCAAGCTTCGATTTGCATTACATTAAAAATTTTATTTTTCCAAAAATAAAATTTGAATTAAAAATAATTATTAAAGAATATAGATTTAAGTAAAGATATTTCCAGCACTCATTAAAGTTTTGAATTTAGAAGTAAATAAGAATATTAAATAACTTTTCTAGTTAACTAAATAGATATCAAAAATTATTTCTTAATGCGCATTTTTCATTTTCAAATTTTATTTTACCTTGTGATGATACAAAGCCTTCCCAACTGCATAATTTGTAGGAATTTGTTGTCGTGCAATAGGGCTTAAACTTCTTGAAATTGTACGAAGAAAAGACATTTTTCCAAACAAGATTTTAATTCATTCAATGCACATTCACAAAATATTGCTCAATTGCTCCAGACTCAACCATGCCGATATAAATAAACAAAAATGGTTGATTAAAGTAAAAGTGTTTTATATTTTAATTTTTTTATTTTGTAATTTCTAATACCATATATTGCAATCCAAATTCTGTAATAATTACAAAATTATAATCTTGTTTAAAATGCCAAATATTATAATAGTGCAGAATAAAATTTTATATTTGATTTGAAGAGCTGTAATAAAGATCAGAAATTATTCTAAAATTCAACATATATTGATAAAAAGAGACTAGAAAAATATGAAGATTCTGAATGTGTTGTAAAGTAAATAATTTAATTCTTAGAATCAATAATTCTTGCCTTATTTTTACTTTATATAATGTTTTTATTACAGTTTTTATTTATTATTTTTTAAACAATCAAATTTGAATAACTGTAATTGTAACTGAAGTAATTTAGCGTGTTGGTTGTCACGTTGATGTACGAATATATACAGTGCATTTAAATTTTACGTAATTAAACAGTTAATTTAAATCGTATTAATATGAAACCTTTAATGCTTCACGGCCACGAGAGGGCCATAACACAAATTAAATATAATAGGGAAGGAGATCTTTTATTTTCCTGTTCGAAGGATCCTATTCCTAACGTATGGTATTCAATCAATGGTGAAAGGTTAGGAACGTTTGATGGCCACAATGGAGCAGTTTGGTGTATCGATGTAAACTGGGATTCAACAAAAGTTGTAACTGGTGCAGCCGACGCTAAATGTGGATTTTGGGATCTTGAAACTGGAACTTGCTTGACAATGATTGACACCGATACATCGGTTCGTACTTGTGGCTTCTCTTATTCCGGTAAATTGTTGATGTACTCTACTGACAAATCAATGGGTAAACAGTGCGAGATAAGAGTTGTTGACATTCTTGATCCATCTCAAATGAGTGGAAGTGGACAAATATTTTCTATAACTGTTCCTGGAAATAAAGTAACCAGTGCTGTGTGGGGCCCTTTGGATGAATGCCTTCTAACAGGATTAGATAATGGCGCACTAAACAAATGGGATTTAAAAACTTTACAAAAATTTGCTTCCAAACATGATCACAGAGATGTCATAAATGATATTCAATATTACAAAGATCAAACCATGTTCATTACAGCTTCTAAAGACCACACAGCAAAATTATTTGATACTAAAACATTGGATCTTATGAAAGTGTACAAAACAGAGCGACCTGTTAACTCAGCAGCTATTTCACCAATAAGGGATCATGTTGTGTTAGGAGGTGGTCAAGAAGCCATGGATGTAACAACTACCTCTGCAAGAGTTGGTAAATTTGATGCTAGGTTTTTCCATTTAGTATTTGAAGAAGAATTTGCACGAGTGAAAGATCATTTTGGGCCAATCAACAGTGTTGCCTTTCATCCTGATGGAAAAAGCTATAGTAGTGGTGGTGAAGATGGTTATGTCAGAGTTCATGTTTTAGATCCTCCATACTTTGACTTTGATTTTGAATATTAAAATGAGACTGATTTTCAAATTCTGTAAAATTTAATATCAAATTATATTAGACGTTAAACATAATAAATACAAGCATTTCTGGATCATGTTATTTTTCATAACATAATGTCAGAAAAATATTGATAAATTTTAATCCATATTTTACACTATCCAAAAAAAATCTGAGATTGTTAATGGTAATTTTTAATATGTGGATTGTAAAATACACATTCTTATATTTATTCTTTATTAAAAGTTCTTACAAAAGTATTTAGTTTTGTATCTTTTATAAAGCTTAAGCATGTATTTCCAAAAAATCATTGGTATATGATTTTTTCCCATTTATATTCCTTAGTAACATTTAAACTAATTTGAATGTGGCATTTAAGGTACTAAAATTTATTTTTTATTAAGTTCTATTCTGTTGATACGTATGCATACTTTCTGTATATGAAATAGTATTAATCTAATTTTTATGGTAGAATTAAAATGTCTACAATATGAATCAAGAACACTTCCTTGTTTATTTTGTCGCATATATTTATTTAATCAACTAAAAAAATGTAGCTAACATAATACAATACTGCTAAAACTTTCAATATTTTTGGACTAGTGATTTAAATAATTTTAATAGTTTACCCATAGATATATTAATGATTTATCAATACTGTTTTTCAAATTGGGTTTATTGATCTATGTTTATGCTTATATGTATAATGTATTGATTTTTTTTTATTCTTATTGATATAAAAATTTAATTAGTTTTCATTATTCTGATAGGTATTCATCAGTGATGTATTTTGGAACAGATTATTCTGTTTAAAATAAAGATTCTTTCTGAATGTAAATTTATGCATTATTTGTTATCTTGGAAACAAATATTTACGCATTCCAGTATATCAGATTATTAACGAGATTTGACGTGACATGTTGGAAATTTGTGAATTGCATTGTGCCTTAGTAGTGTATTAATATAAGAAAAAAATCATTTTAGTAGCAAAATAGAACATATCAAATGGTAAAAAGAGTTTAGTAGAGTATCATTACATTTATTTTTGTGAATCAATGCTCCTTTTAAAAGAATGATTTGTGTGCTGATCTTTGATTTAACTGAATGTTTACAATGGTTCAGAATCCATATTAATATGTAGATCTGAATCTGATTAGCCCTCATGTGCAAAAGAGCTACTGTTGAATAATGCACCAATGAAATAATCATTTTATAGATTGTTAACATAGATAATTATTCTGTGTGTTGAGATATTAGAAAATTGGGATAGCCAGGGTAGAAGTTGAATATGCTCTATATCTATATAAACTTCAGAAATATGATATTAGGTATTTAAAATATTGGCAAAGGAAATATATGGTGGCATCAAAGTGTGCATCTTTTAGTATCTTGCTTTACTGTTTCACTAGCTGAGCCATTATAACAATATCTTGTGCAGGGATGGGCAAACTACATCCTGCCAGAAGGTTTGACATGGCCTGCGGATAGAATTTTAATTTGTTGGTTCAACAGAAATTTTTTAAAAAAAAAAAATCTGATTTATATATTATACATCTATTTTGTTTTTACATTGTTTAAATTTTCCACTTTATTTATTTCTTTAAAGGATTGATGATCTTTTTGCTTTCTCTATTTTTATCCTACAAAACATAAATCTACAGAAATAGCAAGCATATACAACTTTAATCGTTAGTGTTAAAAGTGGAAGTTCTTTGTGTTAATTGTACTTATATTAGTATCTTACGCCCAAAAAATCAGTGCTATGCTTGCTTCATCTTATATATGTGAACAAGTGTTTTCAACTATGAACCTTTAAAAGAATCATTTCAGAAGTAGACTGAGAGATAAGTATTTAGCTTCATTTCTTAAAATCAGTATAATTCAATTCAAACCACAATATAAGGCATTTTTACATGAGAAATCATAATTTCACTCATCTCATTAAAATATTTCAAAACTTATATATTGTTTTTAAAATTTTAGAAAAATTTACTTTGGCCCACCAACATATCCCCCTCCCCCAATTTTTGGCATGCGATCTAAAAAGTTTACCCCTCCCTGATTTAGTGCATCCTGTTGGTCTGTGTAATATAAACCACCAATAAATAAGGATATATCATGATACCAAATTCATATATATCCTGGTTTTTAAAACAACCTTGATTTCTCTGAAAAGACATGATTTTCTGCAGTCCCTTTTTCATCATATTGAAGCAAATTCTTGTCTGTAATGTGTGTAGAATCAAAACTATGGTCCCAATTATAAGTACAGTGACCATAGGTTTATTTCTACATTAAAATAATTCCATCAACATTAGCAACATATTTATATGTTGATAAATAATTTATGAACATATAAATATGTTGCTTTTTTACAATGAAGATGACCCTTGCTTGTTACCAGTGAGAGTTACAGAGATCCTGAACAGTTTTTTATATGCCTCTTGATGTAATACACTCCAAATTTGTTGGCATTCATAGAATCTGGGCCAATATAAGCAGTCATGGTTGGTAAAAATTGAAGCTAAATTAAAGTTGGATTTACATGGAATGCTACCTATGTATTTTAGTTACTGCTTTATTCTCCTTTAGTCAAATAATCACTATTACTATAAATAATTGAAGCAAATACAGTTATTTGTTTGCTATTGTATACTGATTGAGTAATAGCTGATTTTCTAAAGAAAGTAGTTGGCTGCAGGTTAATAAGATTTTGATGAAAGCATAACGATGCCAGTTTTTTACAAGTATTAATTTAATACATAATAAGGGATTTTTTAATATAAATTTGAAATCATAAATGTAAATTCTAATGTAATCAAAAGTCAGTATTAATTATATTATTCAATTTATTTTTCTTGATAAAGTTCTAAATCTTTCCTGTAAAAAGAAATAATAAAGTTTTCTGTTAATTGATGTAAATAAAAGTGATGAATGCTTTCTCTTTAATTGACAGTTGAGTTGCACAATTAATTTTCCCAAAATTGCAGCTTAATCAAAACATGGTTTTGTTTTGAAATATTATTTTGGATTTTAATCTTGTAGTTAAATCCATTATTCTAATTGAAGTTTAGATACAAATTCTGTTTCAAGAGAAATACCAAAAAAAAAAATTTTTTTTCATCAAAAAAAAAATAATATTGATTATATTTTACTAATGAAATCATGAAATACGAAGACAAAATTGAAATAAACAGAATAGCATCTATTTTTTTCTTAAAAAATAAGTTTAAGAAAAGCAAGTTAGCTAACACTAAAGTGTGATCTAGACAGTAGCGTAACTGAAAATAACTATTTTTTTCTATTAAATTTTTTAACAATTTTTAAAATGATGTGGCTGATATGCTATTCAGTTCATTTAAAGGCAATTAATCCTTAAGAAATGTTGAAAGCATTGTTGGTGCAACAAAAAGTTAACGTAAAAAGCAAAAGTTTTATTAATGGAAATCACATTAAAAGTTATGATATTGCTCACAGAATCAGTCCAGAAGAAATGCTTATAATTTTTATATAGTTATAATTTTTTCCGAGAAACCAAACACAGAAGAAAATACCAAAAGTCATTTAAATTTTATTCAAAGTGTAGTAATTTCCAAGGTCTGACTGGAATAATTTTTCGAAGACAGAAAATATGGATAAAAAACCAAGGCTTGGTCATAGACACACCACAACGCCCAATGAAGATCATTAATTAATGCATCGAAATTCAACGGCTCTCTTCAATAAAACCTACACTGGTATGTGACAAGGCTAAGACTCAGACTGCTTTACTTCGTACTATAGTAGGCCATGGCACCCTCAGGGAATGGATAACTGAGCATGTAAACTGGATAAAAATAAATGTCCCAACGTTTTTTTTTGGGGGGTTGGGGCGTATAGTTTTCTAATTATTGATTTTTTATGTATTTTTATTATGTGCTGTGCCATGAGGAATTTAAAAAAATCATTAATACTGGATGAAAAATCTTATAAGTTTTAATTCCTAGATGAGAGTCATATATGCTTATTATTTCCCTCTTGTACTGATTGAAGAGTTAACAGAATAAGATTTTGAATTGCATTTACAAATTTCTCTTATAAGGAAAAATAAATAAATTTTATTCAGTATTCAAGTTTTCTAATTTTAAGATTACTATAGACTTTGTATTCTGATTTATAAATTACTCTGAAATATTCAAAATAATTATCAAAGATACGAATCTTTTTTATCAAGGATTTTTATTAGTTCTATTGAAAATAATAAACAAATAAATGAACAGCTTGTTTTACATTTTCAGTAGAAATTCGGGACTGCTGTAAAAATTATTCCTTTTTAAACTATGAAATGTTTTCGATATAACATACCTAAAAATTCTATAAAATAGTATTCTATGTCTAAAAATGCATCAGCACATCATAAATACAACAATATACACTCCTATCCATAAATTAAGGATAATTCAGAATCACATAGAAATTGAACTCTAAAATTTAAAATTTCACGGTTAGAATTATCATATACATCTTGAAGAGCAATATGCAAATTATAAAAAACCACTCGATGGCGCTGATAGTACGTCACAATGGCGAGAGTGTAAGAGAGGGGTACATTAGGAATGGTTGCAAAGAAGTAAAATTATTCCTAATGTACCCCTCTCACAAGCGCTTTAAAAGCCTTTCAGTGCAATGACCGCATAGTTATGGCACAAAGGCAGTATTTGGATGATATTTTACGTCATTGAACTATCGGCTGTCTGGAATGTGGACATATCCAGTTGGAAGTATCCTAGGAACTTGGAATCGCCCAAAGTGTCATCTCCAGGCTTTGGCAACGGCTCCAAGATGATGGTATTGTGAGTAGACGTTACAGTCCAGGTCGCCCCTGAGTTACAACGCCGAATGAGAACTGGTATTTGGCAGTTGCTGCAAAAAGAAAGCACAATGGATGGAGCACAACATCCGACCTGTCTCATCATCTCTCTTCAACTACCGGTACGACAGTTTCAAGGCAGAACATGCACAGACACTTAGGGCACATTGGTCTGTATGCTGGCATGCCTGTCATATGTGTTCCACTTACCGCAACATACTGTCTATGGTTTATGGTTAGTCTGGAGTAGAGAGCATGCATTGTGATCACCGCTATAGTGGTCTTATGTGATGTTACCCAACGAGTCCAGATTTAGCTTTCAGTCTGATTCTCGCCGGACTTTCATATGAAGAGAGCCAGGTACCCGTTACCACTAATAGAACACAATTGAACGACACCGTTACGGTGGTGCAGGATTGTTCGTTTGCGAAGGAGTTATTCTGGGTTCCAGAACTAACCTCCATGTTCAGAAAGTAACCATGACATCTGTCGAAATGTCATTATGGAACAACATGCACGTTTGTTTCGCGGCACCATGGGTGCAGAATTTCTGTTTATGGATCACAACACCCGTCTTCACCGTGAAAATATTGTAAATGAATGGCTTCAATGAGAGGGTATCTCCCGTATGGAGTAGTTAGCATACACACCAGACTTGAATCCAATAGAGCATGTGTAGGACATGCTTGGCCACGAATTCCAGTCCGTCAACCCATTCCCACATGTCTACCGAAACTTCGGAGAGCATTGCTTGATGAGTGGTGTAATATTCCCCAAGATCAGATCGATAATTTGATATTTAGCATGCTTAGGCGTTGTACGGACAGTATCGTCTGGAGAGGGGCATATTTTGTATTAACCATCATACCAACCATGTTATATGGTTTTTGTAAATAGGTTCTTTTTTGAAATTGGTTCCAGGGAGTAAAAAATCGCAATTCTTATTAATGATGTCAAACATGTAGAATCTTTCTTTCTCTTTACCTTTTGTTCAGTAAATGGACTTTACAAATAAGTCACATTTGTTTTGCTTCCGTCCCTTTCTTTACCTGAACTTGCATTATCCTTAATTTATGGACACGAGTGTAATTTACCTATTATGTTTACATCTTCTGTTTAGTTACCTAAAGATATGGCTAATGGTAGTCATATTTTTAAGTAATATTTATCTTTAAGTAGCATATATCTAATAATATAACATTACAAATTAGTACTTTATTAAAAATTTTCTACACCACTAAAAAGGCAAAAGTTTGTTTTACGCTATTTTCACAATAAATGAACACTCGATACACATGATGGTGCTCATTAAACAGTGATTTGGATCCTTCACAATTAACATTTATTATAACTTTTAAGCAATCATCCAGTTAAAATACAATTTTAATACAATTTATATTCAAAAATCATATGCAGAAAGATTTTTTTTATGTGTGTATAATATTGTTAATAGTTTTTTTTTTCTTCCAAAAATAGAAAAATTTAATTTGTTAATTCCCACTTAACAAAAAAACAGTATTTATTAAGCAAAATAAAAATATTATAAAGTACTAAGACACGATTATAAATTTACTCACAAAATTCTACAGTTTGTGCTATCAACGAGTGTTGTAAATGATGCAGAAATGTGGTTTGCTTTTAATCTAATTTTTGTATATTGCTAATTTAACAATTTAAACTACGCCATGCACAATTAAAATGTATATGTTAAATAGCTCATGCATTCCCAATTACTTACTTAATTTTTTATATACTCAACTTTTCCTTATTTTTGCATGGTAATTTCAAAAAAACAGAATGTGTTAATTGTTAAGACCTCCCTTATGATATAGATGGCGCTCTTACTCACCCAAGTGAGGGAGCTGTGTACGTAATTTTGTAAGAGAGTAGCTGTAACATTGGAAGGTGACAGACGGCCCTGCCGTCGGTCTTCCGCTATCCCATTTTTTAATGTTTTTGTTATGTTTAAATAAATGTTGTTTTAATTAAAGTATACAGTCCACTTGAATTCATTATTAGTTAGTAGGACGGGTCCTACATTTTGGTCCTAGCGACCCGGAGCTCATCAGCGCAAACAAGATAATGAAATTATGGCAAAACAACAAATAACTGTTTTGAATCGGCAGTGAAGTGCCATCAAAACAAAAATCGTAAGGTTAGAAATCTTTACAAGGGACTATCAGAAAACAACTGAAAGTCATATAGAACTTTTCCAAAAGGTGGATAACATTAAAGTTATAAATTGGACTAGTGAGGGAATGAGAAGTGAATATTGTGCCTTACCTGAAGAAGTAAATATTGATGAACATTTGAACAACTTAGAGGAGTTTCAAGAAAGCCTGGATAAAATTGAGGTAAGGCTGAAATTCCTTATTTCTCAATTCAAAAGTACAAATGATTTTGATAAGAAACAAAGTCAAAACGCGTCTAAGGTTAAACTCCCTGAAATACCTTTACTCAAATTTTTTGGTAATTATGAAGATTGGAATGTTTTTAAAAGTAAATTTTATTCTTTGATAGTTGAAAATAATGATTTAAATAAAACTCAGAAACTTTATTATTTACAAGCATCTTTAAAAGGTGAAGCAAAATCCATTCAAACAGATGACACATTTAGTTCTTTATTAAAAACTCTGGAAGAAAGGTATAAAAACAAGAAATTAATAGCGGGCTCACATATAAATTTAATTTTATCTTTAGAGAAATTAACTCAAGAGTCATCAAAAGAATTGATAAAATTTACGGACAATATTTTAAACACTTAAAAGCGCTGAAATTGTTAGATTTAGAATTGAATAAATTATCGGAATTAATGCTAATCAATATTATTTCCTAAAAACTAGATAAAGAAATGCATAAACAATACGAAATGACTCAGGTCACAAACAAGCTTCCAAACTGGGAAGAATTTATTAAATTTTTGTTAAAGCGTAGTCAAATATTAGAAAATATACTACGAAATCAACCTTCATACGTAAAGTTTAACAGTGGAAACTATTTTAAAAGTAAAAGTTTGATGATAAAATCAAATTCCAATTGACCGATACGTTCAATTAATTCTCATCCCATTTATAAATGTAAAAAAAATTCGTGAAATATCGATTAATGATCGCTGTAACGAAATAAAAAAGAAACATCTTTGTTTCAACTGTTTGGAATCTCATAAGCTTTCGGAATTTAAAAATCAAAAGACTTGCCAAATATGTGAAAAGAAAAATTTATACCGGAAACACCACATCCTCATATGCAGAGACGGTGAAACCATACAAAAAAGACCCTTTGGCTTTGAGGCAACGCGACACTACAAAGGTTCCAATTTCACTAACGCTGACTAACCGCTGTCTCTCCCATTCTCTTGCACCCAAGTACTTTATACTCTCAACAACCAAAATACAAATAAAAGGCAAAAACGGAACTTTATTTTCTTTTTACTCCTTACTAGACTCTTACTCCCAAGTCTTTTTGTACGAATGAAGTTGCCGACTTGTTAGGAATAAAGAAAAAATATGTTAACACACCCATTGCAGGAATTAACGGATATACTTTAACAGTTAAAAGGATGATACCTACAACAATTTCTAATCCTAATAAAGATTTCGAAACAGGCATTGAATTTCTAATAGTACCAAAAATTACAGATCTCACTCCTTCAAAACAAATAGGTATATCAAAATTAAATTTACCCAAGAATTTAAACTATGCGTATCCTGAATTCAATAAGCCAGGAAAAATCGACTGTTTAATTGGAGGCGAACTTTTTTATCACGTGTTAAAATCAAATGAAATTAAATTAAAACATGAAAATATTGTTTTGCGCGAAACAGTATTCGGTTGGATAGTAGCAGGTTCGATAAACGAAACAGAAATTCCAAATAAGTTGCAATGCTGTTTGGCAATAAACGATCATGATTCTTTGAAAAGTGATTTAGAAAGATTTTGGGATCTAAAATCCTTAGGTATATGAGATCCAAAGCTAGATTATCATGATGATGTTTTACAAAAATTTAATGAATTAATAACTTGTAAGGATAACCGCTATACGAAGTGTGTTTACCATGGATCTATAATTCATTTGATTTAAGTAATAATTATCCAGTTGCAGAAAAGAGATTTAATACTCTTTTTAAACGACTTAACAAAAACTCCACTTTGCATGAACAATATAATGAAATAATAGAAGATTATTTGAAAACAGGTGTCATAGAAAACGTTCTGCCCTAAAAATACTCTTCAGGTAATCACATATTTTATCTTCCTCATCAACCCGTTTGCAAAAATGACAAATTCATTACCAAAATTCACATTGTGTTTGATGCGAGCTCTTATGATCATAGTCAGATATCTATAAATGATTGTTTGTTATCCGGCCCAAATCTTAATCCAAATTTAATAGACCTTTTAATTAAATTTCGCTTCAATAAAGTAGCATTCACTGCCGGTATCGAAAAGGCGTTTTTGCAATTATCTTTGTCGAGGGACGATAGAGATACAACAAGATTCCTTTAGGAAAATTGTAAAGCTCTTAAAAAAGACAACGAAATTGAAATTTACAGATTTAAGCGTGTTCTCTTCGGAATTAATTCGAGTCCCCTTTCGTGTTAGCCACCAAGATAAAACATCATATCGAAAGATATCGTGATAAATATCCCACCACAGTTAACTCATTAAACACTTGTTTCTACATTGATGATTTGCTTACTGGAGCTAATGATGTTGAAGAAGCCTTCCAAATTTCTTCTAACGCTAAGGAAATAATGCAGGATGCTGGTATGAAGTTAAGAAAATGGAATTTCAACGAGTCAAGCTTAATGAACTTATGGAAGAACGAAAACTTTGATACTCATCCATCAGCTTCTTCTGTGGAATTGAATGCCAATTCAGTGAAGATATTAGGTATTGCTTGGAATACTGCAGAAGACTGTTTGACAGTGGAAGTGAGAAATCTAATAGAATTTCTTAAAATGAAGAATAATACTAAACGATTCATTTTACAAGCTGCTGGGAAGATATTCGATGGACTCCTAGCTCCATTTACCATAAGAATTAAGCGTATCTTACAAGAATTATGGCAGGAAAATGTATCTTGGGATGAAAAGCTTCCAACAGATATAGAAAAACAGTGGACTAAGTGGTGCACAGAACTTCCTTAATTCGCAGAAATGAAAGTTCCAAAATTTATCCTGGACAATATCTTCAATAAACAAGTGGAAATACACTGCTTTTCCGACGCCAGCAACAAAGTTTATGGTTCAGCAATTTACCTTAAAGTCTATAAGCATAATGAAGTAGAAGTAAATCTTGTTGTTTCGAAAAGTCGAGTTTCACCTGTCAAGAAACTGACCCTGCCTAGATTAGAGCTAATGGGAGCTCTTCTCGCATCACGTTTAGCTGACGATATAAAAAAGATAATTCAAGAAAAGGCTACAACCAAAGTTTGCCTCTGGACAGACTCGCAGATTGTATTACACTGGATCAAAGGCTAACCAAGAAAGTGGAAACCATTTATAGCCAACCGAGTGATAGAGATTCAAGCCCTGACTGATATCAACTCATGGTATCACTGCCCTGGAAAGAACAATCCGGCAGGTCTGGTTACTCGAGGAGAAAATGCTAGTTCCTTGATCCAGAATTCCACTTGGTTTCGTGGACCAACATTTCTGTTACAAGATGATTTTCCAAATGAATCCATTGCTCCATTGAATGAAGAAGAATTTGGAAACGAACTAAGGAAAACTGACAATTTTTCTAATAAGAACTCTAATTTTTTCAATTCAGTATCTCAAAATTCATTTATATCCGATTTGTTGAAAATTTCTAACAATTACACAAAATTAATCCTTGTACTAAGTTTTTGTTTCAGATTTCTACACAATCTGAAATCTCCATCTTAGAAAAAAAAATCTGGTATATTATAGTCTTCAGAATTTGAGAGAGAGAAAAGTTTTTGGTAAGAGTCGTACAACATGAAGACTTTTCTGAAGAAATAAGTAAAATTATCAAAGATGAGCCCATTTCAGGTAATAATAAATTAAAATCTTTAAATCCATTTATTGATGAAGAAAATATTCTTAGACTTGGAGGTAGATTAAATAATTCAAATTCAAAGAAAATATTCTTAGACTTGGAGATAGATTAAATAATTCAAATTCAAAGAAAATATTCTTAGACTTGGAGGTAGATTAAATAATTCAAATTCAAAGAAAATATTCTCAGACTTGGAGGTAGATTAAATAATTCAAATTCAAAGAAAATATTCTTAGACTTGGAGGTAGATTAAATAATTCAAATTTTGTTAAAGATAAGAAAAATCCAATTATTCTTCCTAAGTCTAATAAACTAACTATAATTATCCTAAAATTTTATCATGAGAAATATTTGCATGTCAATCCACAGTCCTTATTGTCTTGTGTAAGACAAAATTTTTGCCACCTAATGGTAGAAATTTATGCAGGAAAATAGTGCATGAATGCCTGATATGTTTTAAAAATAAGCCAAAAATGCAGAATCAAATAAGGGGCAATTTGCCTAAAGAAAGAATTGAACAAAGTTATCCCTTTAATGTTACAGATATTGATTTCTGAAGTCCATTCTATGTTACATTTAAAAATCAAAGAAAAGGAACACTTAATAAAGTATATGTAGCAATCTTTATCTGTTTAGTTACTCGTGCAGTTCATTTTGAAATTGTAACTGATTTGTCGTCAGAAGCCTTTATAGCTTCCTTCAAGCGATTCATAGCTAGAAGAGGCACATTTTCTAAAATATTCACTGACAATGCAAGAATATTTATTGGGGCAAATAAAGAACTGAAAAAAATTAATGATATTCTGAAAAAATCCTGATAATAAATTAGGTATTTTTTTCTTGGATGAAAACATTGATTGGAAATTTATACCCCCTAGATCACCTAATTTTGGAGGTCTTTGGGAATCAGGTGTAAAGTCCTTTAAATATCACTTACAGCGCATAGTAGGAAACAACAACTTCACTCTAGAAGAATTTTTAACTATTGTTATTCAAATCATGGGAATGTTAAATTCTAGACCAATTACTCCATTAAGTTCTGATTTCAATGATTTCGAAACACTTAGCCGAGGTCAATTTTTAATTTGAAGACAGTTAAAAAGCATTAACGAACTCAATTTAACAAATATAAAGGAAAGAAATCTTAATAAATGAAAAAAAACAACAAAGGCCACTCAACAAATTTGGAATCTCTGGAGAAGAGATTATTTAAGCAATTTGCAAGAAAGAACAAATGGCAGCTTGAAAAGAACAATGTAACAGAACAAAGAATGTAACAACAGAACATAGGCTCTTTAGTTTTAATTAAAGAGGATATTCTTCCAATTAATAAATATTTAATTGTTAGAATAGAACTGGTTTTACCAGGTGATGACTCTAAAATAAGAGTTGTAAATGTAAGGTTACCAAATGGTGCAATTGTAAAACGTAACGTCAGAAGCTTAAGCATTTTACCTAAAAATTAAAAAAAAAAGGTTGATCATTGTTGAAAATGCAATAAAATGATCTGTTTATTCTTATATATTATGCTTTTCATATATTTCTTATGTATATAGTAATGGTGTTTATTGTATTGTATAATGTTTATGTAGTCAAGTGTTAAATATTTAAATTTTTCAAATATTTGGAACTATTAATTGCATAATGTTAATTATATTTCGATGTAAATTCATGATATTGTTTTGAAATTAACATTTCATCCCGGGGGATTATGTTAAGACCTCCCTTATGATATAGACGGCACTCCTACTCACCCAAGTGAGGGAGCTGTTTATGTAATTTTGTAAAAGAATAGCTGTAACATTGGAAGGTGACAGACGGCTCTGCCGTCGGTCTTCTGCTATCCTTTTTTTAATGTTTGAATAAATGTTGTTTTAATTAAAGTATACAGTCCACTTGAATTCATTATTAGTTAGTAGGACTGCTCCTACAATTTTTTATTTTGTTTATTGAGATAATGAATTCATTTTTTTTCACCTATCAATGTATCATAAGACTATGCTGTGAATAGAAAATAAATAAATAAAAATATAAGGACATAAGAAACAAATATTATAATTATTCTATACCAATACTTAGAATTTCATAAGAATATAATAGTTAAAGTATAATTATATAAATAAGAATAAGAAATACGTTCCTGTATGTTTGAAAAGTCATTGAACTACATGCATATGGAAATCATTCATGAAATTCTGATAGACATTTAAGAAAGCTTTACAACTGAAAATTTCTAATAATATTTTTCAATAATAATATTTTTTACAATAATTGTATTTTAAATCATTACAATAAACAATTCATATAGAAAGTGGTTATATTCAATATTGTACATATACTTTTTGGGTGCAGTGAATAGTTTTCAATTTCCCACTTTTTTTTTTAATTTCTTATTTATTAGAAACAGGTCCAATCATGCTTATTTACAGATTTTACAAACAATCATTTTATAATGTAGGCATTTTTGCAACTAAAATTGTAGAAATGTTATATTTATTTAAAAATATTTGCGAGATGGAAATAATTTCGTACAGCGTTCTAATTACAGACAAATATACATTATCCTAGAGAGCACGGTCGTCACAACGATATTTTTACCCCGCCCACTTAATCAAAATTTCTGTAATTTCTTCTACTCCTGATGTATGGGTGCTAAGTGGAATTATTATTGGTGTGTGATGACAAGTCTTCTATCATAGAATTAATATCACAAATATATTTTGATGATAAAAATGATTAAAAAATACACATTTTTCACTTTCATGCAAACTCATTTTTTTTTTAACTTAGAACATTTTTGTGGTATGAAATATTAAGTTTCTTCTAAAATCTTTTGTTCACATATAATTGAGAAAATTTATAAAATTCTGTGTTATAATTTTTAAATTTCCTCATTTATAAAAAGCAATATTTTATTTTTTAAACAAATAAAAAGAAGAGTTATAATTTGAATTCATTTAAAGATATTTATTGGCAACTTGCAAATTATCTTAAAAGAATTTTTAATTTAAAAGATGGACAAACTATCTACACACTAAATAAAAAAAAAAATTTGATTTCTGCCGTTTTTTAATTAAAGCTTGTTAAAACAACTCATTATTTGAAAAAAAAAATTAAATAATTTTTAATCAAACAGGACTCAAATTTTAATTAAGTTAAAAAAAAGTATGTGCTAATAAATTTATAATTAAACCAATAATAAAATATAGTTTTGTGATATGAGCACCATAAAGTGAAAATAGAAAAGAAAAGCTACTTGAAATAATGAACTTATAATGAATCCAGACATTTGTCATGTAAGCTTGGTAAAGTCATAATTTATAAATATTTTGTTTGTGTATATAGTAAAAATTTATATATGTATATTTAATTTCACCCTCAGTTATTTACACATGATATTTTATTCCCATTTATGTTTTTAATATCTGTATTAAAACCCCGAAATCAGAAGGAAATGTGATACTGAATCTCTATTTGACTTATACATATAAATGAGGAAATGTATAAGTTATTTACACATTTTCTCATTTTTAAAAATTGAAAAACTTACTTTTTTCGAAGAAATTACTTGTACACTTCAATTGAACTACAGATGCTCAATATTTATAGCTTGTGATTTATCTTATCTAGAATTTTTAATTAAAAAAATTGACAATGTGTACACCCACATGCAAAATATTTTAAATCTGCAGTTATTATTATTATTTTTTACTAAAATTTATATAATATCCAAAGCGTATTAAAACAATCCATATAGGAAAAAAATTTTAAGCCATAAATTTGAATTGATAAAAATTTTACTTTCATCTTAGGATTTAAAAAAGAAAAAAAAAAAAAAAAAAAAAAAAAAACTCGAGATATTAATTTATAATGAAACCATGAGAGATAAAGTGTCAAAAGCAATATATATATATATATATATAGTAAAATTATTTTTTTACTACGGCATTTTATTCCCATTTGTGTTTATCTTTATGAAAATACAGAAATCTAAAGGAAATGTGATAATTGTAATCCACCCCTCTTTGGTACTTACATATTATCACTTCAAACACATCTGCGAAAAAATACGAGGGTCACTCTGAAATTTTTGAGATATAACTAGGTTTTTAAAGTTATACTTACAAAATTTTAGGTGAGTTCAAAGTAATCTCCTCCAGCATCAGTGCACTTTTGTAGACAAATTTTCCACAGATTAAATGCCTCAAGCCATTTATTTCTTGGAATAGATGAAAAAAATGCATTTATAGCCACATCAATCTCTTCTTCTGAATGAAAACGACGTCGACGTAAGTTCTTTTTTAGATTAAAGAATAACCAAAAGTCGCACATCGCATCGTCGTCGATGTTCGATCACTTTAATTTGTTTTTGTTTAAGAAACTCAACTGTTAATCCGGCTGTATGTGAAGATGCATTGTCATGGTGAAGCATTAATCCCCTAACATTCAGTTCTTGTAGAGTTTCTGGAAAACATTTAGTGGTATACCAGTTTGCTGTTACTGTCTTCTGTCCTTTCAACTTGAAGGCTTTTACCAATCTCGTACTTCTGAAAAAAAAAACGGCATACATCACTTTTTGATTGCGCATTGTATTTTCACCATTGTCGGCGTGGTATGATCTTCAAAGATCCATACTTTACTTTCTTGACGTGTTGGAACGTCAAAAAACGGTATGTACGTTTCATCACCTGCTACAATTTTAGAAATTATGCGGTGGCCACCATCATTTAGCAATTTAAGTTTTTTTTTTTATTGATTCTGACACGCTCCTCTTTTTGGTGCTCAGTTAGATTATGGGAAACCCCACGGCAAATTTCTTTTTTTATATATAATTCTTCATGAATATTTTTGTGTATGGCTGTGGATCCAATGTTAAGTTCCTTCTGTATCATGTGGTAGGCACAGCGATTATCATCCATTAACATTTTTCGTATGGCAGGCACATTATCCGGGATTACTGCCGACGGCGGCCTTCCTGTGTGTCCATCCTGAAGAAAATTGCGACCTCTTCTAAATTCTCTAAACCATCTGAATACAGTAGCACGAGCTTGAGATTTATCACCAAATGCTAATTGCAACCGTTGAACTCATTCTTCTTGATTTAATCCTGCTTTAAAATCGTAGAAAATCATAGCGCGAAAATGTTCTCTCGTCAACCGCATTTTCTCTTCTGTTTAAAATTTATTCAACGCTAAACAATTTGAAGTAAGTCAGTAAAAAATAGTATTCTATGTTAAAATACTCTGTGTTTTAAAATCAAACCATTATTTTTATTTTGTAAATTTTCGTCTGCGCGTATCTCAAAAATTTCAGAGTAACCCTCGTATATTTCGTTAATGATGCGATTTAGCAACATATTAAACACAAATACCGTTTTTATACATTTGTATTTTATATGGTGCTAAGATATAAGTAAACTATTCTGCTTTTCCGTCATATTTCAAAAAATAATTATTAAAATTTGCAAAATTCTACGACTTATTTTTAAGGTAAGTTTGTTTGTCGCTCAACGGTCATTTTTTGCACACGAGGGCTAATTAGACCGGGACCTACGGTATTTTTAAGGTAAAAAAAGTAAACTGTATGATACATAAATACCTATTATTTTTTTCCTTAATCACTTTTCGCTGGCGCACACGAAATAATCGGATTATAAATGAACAAATCGACTGACGCGCGAAACTCGTTCCAAAATAAACCGAGATTTAAGAAACTATAGTTTTATTGAAAGACACGTTTCACAATTGTTAATTAATAAAAAATCACTTAAATGCAATCAAATTGATGTTAATTTCAACTTAATTTCTCTCGAGAATAGGCTCCCTAAGGAACAATTCTCGTTGCGGATAAATTTGAGGAAACCCAGAAAACTCAGGAATATTGATGAATTATTTAAATATAAAATTAATAAATTTAAAGACATACTGGTAGTAAAATTGTAGTTATATTATTACTTGAATTATGATCATTATGTCACATGATTAGTTGAAGTAATAATGAGAGGAGCAGTTTATTAACTGACTATGAATTTGAATACTAAAAATAATCTTAAATTCTTAGGAAGAAATTCTGTATCTGAAATTCATAGAAGATGCTGTTGCATTTCGAAATTCTTCTATATGTTGTACATAAGAATTTATGTTTAAATCGAATTACTGCTCATTCTTGAAATAAACCAAATACCATCTTTAGATATCAAATATGGGTTTGTCAGACATTACTGAATTTAAAAATTGTAAGAAGTATTCGAAGTTTCTTTAAAATGTATGAGGAACTTCTATTAAAATTCCTTAAAAATATATAACAGAATTTTTAGAATTTTCACAGAATTTTTTAACATTTCTAATACTTATATACAAATATTATTTTTATGATGAAAAATTTAATATCTTCAAAAAAACTTCTCCGGAAGTTTTATCTGTCATTCATCAATCATATGAAGTCAACTTTCAACGATAAATAAATGATCAAATATCAATTGTTAAAATATGATAAATGAAATTATCATATTTAAATTTTTGCAATAGTGTCGCTCATTTCTTGCTCACATATGAAAACTCTTATTTATAAATACGCTTTTTTGTCTCATTTATAAAATTTTTTTCACTTTTTTAATATCTTCGTTGTTACATAAATATGTGTAAAATTAACGTAGTGCCAGCAAGTAACTGCCAATTCAAAAGAAAAACAATTTATTATTATTAAAATTGGAGTCTTAATCTAGAAGCTCCACCCTATAGATCATTAGACCACTCCTCTAACTTAGTTCAAATTTGGCACCCACTTCTTGTTTTCATGTTTCTCCAGTCTTACCAGTCTCATATCAACAGAAACTGCTGACTACATCAAGGCACGGATTATTTAAATTAAAATTCAGAAAATTATATTATGTATTTCTAACTTCAAAACAAATGTATGACAAATTACTTTGAGAGATAAACGTACCTTATAGTTTCTTTTCCATATATATTTTTATATATATTGAACATAACTGCCCATAGAAATTAATTCCTTTTTACTTATCACGTAAAGAGAAAAATTTATAATTTCTGTAAAATGCATTCATTAAGAAAGTTATAATCATAAGAAGAATATATATAAGGAAAAGCTTAATGTGTTGTTGCTTTTAAATCTTTTGTGTGTGTGTGTGAAACTACATATATAGTAAAAATATGGTAGCATGCGCCATTAAATTAAATTAATAAAACTAATTTAGACTAACCGCAGACATGGCTGAAATTTTTGTTGCATCAAATAAAGCATATTTTTAATATTTTAAGATGATATTTGAATTCATAATGGTTTCGAGATTTTAGGGAAACTTCATAACGCAAAAAAATTTTTAAGCTATAATATTTATGTAAATTTTCTATACATGTATTGGAAAATTTCATACGAAATAAAACTGGTCGAATTGACAAGTAGTAATTATTTTTACATTAAATAGTTGAATTTTTTAAAAAATAAATTCCATAATATTTAAATTAATGCTATGTGTGTAATTTGAAAATTTGTTTGCAAAGGAGGAAAATTAATTTTATAAATACTTCAAAGACAAGCATAAGTTACAAGCCATAACGAATTGCTTATTTAATTTAAAAAAAGTTTTAACTTTTAAAGAATATACATTTGAAATGTCTCTGAAAAAATTGTTCACTCAAGTAAAAAAGTGAGATTTCTTCATTGCATCCTTAAAGTAAAATCTAATAAAGAAAATGAAAATTAGATAGGGTAATATATTTCTGGGAGAAAATTAAACATGATAATAACAATGATTTATTTATAACTTGAATAATTAATATTTATGTTTCACATTCATCAAAAAAATGTTATTTATGGATTAATTATCCATATTTTTGCTTAGTTTTTAACTTTTAGGATGCTGTAAATGCATTTTAATATACTTAAATTAATCTTTCGTACCATTGCTCTTGGAAACTTTTTAACTTATAATATTGAGAGAATTTTAAATTAGATGGGTTAACTTTTATTAAATTTAATGTTCTGATTTCAGAAATACCAATGTAACACAAATACAGTCAACGCGATAAAAAAATTAAATAAAATGGTACAGAGTTTCGACTACAATATAAAATAAAAGTGTTCAGCTAAAAAAGAAACATGCAAAGTTTCATGGATGAATGCAAGAAAGAAACATACATGGGAGAGAGCAGATTTAAACATTTCTTATTCTTTTTTTTTTTTTTTTAAAAGATTCTTTTTATAGTGTGGTCGTGTTAACTTTGAAGGAATTGGAACATTTGTTCTCAGCAAATGCAAAGTAACAATAGATAAATTCGAAGATAATTTTGTTCAAGCTGATTTTGAGTCATCGATAAACTTATTTTTAATTCTTTTCAGTAACATTGAGTTTAAATTAAATCTCTTAATCAATAATTTTTTTAATCAATATCTAAAAATCAATAGTTTTGATACAATTTTGTTTTTGAGCAGAACTAAAGGAGGAAAATGTAGGATATTACCTCATTTTTAAACATCTTAATTATTTAAATTTGATAAAATCCCGAATCACTTTTTAGGTCCACTTGCCATCTCAATCAATGATTTTAAATCTATTAACAGTTTTACAAGACAGTTTTTTTTAAATATATGTTTACATTCCTTTGTCTTGAGGCATTAAATCTCTTAAATTTTGCAAGCCTTACATTACATCAATTAATATTAAAATGAACAGAGGCAAAGCCGAGTCTCTAGAGATAACAGAACACACGAACTAATTGTAAAACAATCTTTTGATTTTCATTTTTCTAATCTCGTCATGTACTGCATGTAGTTCTTAAATAAATATGCATTTATAGTTACCGAAAAATAGAATTACTGATTAGACAACATATTTACACACATAAATTTATTACTGATTAGACAACATATTTACACACATAAATTTTATTACTGATTAGACAACATAATTACACATACATTTTGGAATGTTAGACACGCGACGTGCGTTCCAGCTGCGAGCGAGAGTCCAACTGCCGTCTAAGGAAAAACAATTCGAATCGGCAAGTAGGTGTTGCCATTTTTAAGACAGTAAATAGGAGTTTCCTACAGTACTCCCCCCCCCAAGTACTTGAGGTACTCGAAGTTAGAGGTACCGTGGGTTGAATCTGACATGCCGACACGAACCTGTTGCTACTGGAGCAGGAACGTTGTCTGATGACGTCATAGGCGAGGCCTTTCTGAGGGTATCATCTGTGGATGCTGGCAAAAGTGAAGTACCCGTCGGTGTTGTATCACCCGAAAGAAGAAAAGCAGGCTTGAGCCGGTCCAATCCAATGACTTTCTGCTGGTCTCTCATGAGCAAAGTAAAGTGCTTGGGAGTTCATCTCAACACTCTGAATGGGCCGTTGTACGGCTGTTGTAAAGCTTTCTTTACACCATCGTGTCATACAACTACATGAGAGCATGTCTCAAGTGCTGGATGGACGAACACTGGAGGCTGAATATGGGCATATGTTGGTGAGCGGACGAGGGATTGCATACAGCCCGAAGCCCCAAAATTGAAACTCAGTTGTCTCAATTTTGGGAAGTTTAGAAGATGGAAAAAATTCTGCAGGAAGCCGTAGGGTAGTGCCATATATCAACTCAGAACTGGTGCACTGGAGATCAGTCTTGTATACTGACAGTAGTCCCAGAAGAACGAAAGGTAGGGCTTCAGACCATTTATGGTTCTGGTAACACTTCAGTGCTTGTTTTAGAGAACGGTGGAAACGTTCAACAAGACTATTGCTTTCAGGATGGTATGGAGATGTTCTGGTTTGTTTTATTCCCAGAAAGGAAACTAGGGACGAGAACAATTGTGATCGGAATTGGGGTCCTTGATCAGTGGTGATAACCAACAGGAGTCCGAAACGGGCAATCCATTGGTCTAGGAGATCACGAATCTACAGTTTCTGCAGAAGTGTCTTTGATTAGAATTGCTTCAGGCCACCTAGTGAAACGATCAATACACGTGAGGATTTATGAGAAACCTTCTGAAGGTGGGAGTGTTGCAACCAGATCTATATGGATGTGGTCAAAGCGATCAGATGGTGGAATGAACTGCTGGAGTTGGCTGTGCGTATGCCTTGAAATCTTAGATTTTTGACACTGAAGACATGTACGAGTCCATTTAGTCACATCTTTGCTGATGGAGGGCCATACGTAACGGTCAAGTATAAATTTTTTGGTCGCTCGAGTACCAGGGTGTGATAATCCATGTAGAATGTCAAAGATTTTACGACAAAGGCTTATAGGGATTTAGGAGCGTACTTTGTCACCACTAGTATCACATATAACTTCGGTTGTTGGTGTAAGTTTCAAGAGTTGCAGCTTTAAGGAAGACTGGGAATCTGACATCAGTCGCTTCAATTCGTCATCATTATTTTGAGCTCGAGTAATTACTGAGAAATCAATAGCGGATTGAGAATTTACTATGTTGATTCGCGATAAACTGTCAGACACCACATTGTCGGCACCAGAAACAGAAATATGTCTGATATCCGTGCCAAACTGAGAAATGAAGTCAAGTTGCCTGATTTGTCTGGGAGAAATGGATTCGGAATTTTTTGTGAAGGCATCAGTTAAAGGTTAGTGGTCAGTAAAAATGGTAAATTTTTGTCCTTCAAGATTATGTCTGAAATATTTTACAGCAGAATATATTGCTAATAATTCCCTGTCATGAGTACTGTAATTTTTTCAGCGGTATTTAATTTAGGAGAGAAAAATGCTAGTGGTTGTTGGCCAGTTTCAGCATGCATAACAGCTCCGATGCCAAAGTCTGAGGCGTCAACCGCTAAAGAAAGCTCTTGACCGGGGGCATGAAAGGCTAGAGTTGCAGAGGTAGTGAGATCGGTTTTACATTTCTCAAAACAACTAGAGGTTGTATCAGACCAAATCACTGGTCGTTTATCATTTTTCTTGGAATCTTTTAGTAATTCATGGAGTGGGGCTTGTGTTGTTGCTGCGTTAGAGATAAATCGATGATAAAAATTTAACATTGCCAAAAAAACGTCTGAGTTCTACGATAGTTTTTGGTTTGGGAAAATCGGTAATCGCTTTGACTTTTTCAGGGAGAACTTTAACACCTTCGGGTGTTATAAGACAACCTATAAAAGCAACCGATTGTTTGCCTAGCAAGCATTTTGAAGGATTAAATTTTAATCCATGTAGTTTCAATTGTTCAAGAACTTCACGGATATGTTGCATATGTTCTTCGGTATCTGTTGACGCAATTAAAATGTCATCAAAATATGGTACACAAAATTTGAGACCTAATAATGCTTGATGGATGTACCTCTGAAATGTCTGACCTGCAATTCGAAGACCAAAAGGCATTGTGACAAATTCGGAAAGTCCAAAAGGGGTTGTGATCACAGTTTTTGGGATGTCATCAGGGTTAACTGGAATCTTATGGTATGCGTGAGCTAAGTCCAGAATAGAAAAGGGATTTCCCACGAAACATTTGAGTGCAATCTTGGATAAGCGGCACGGGGTAGTGGTCAGGGATAGTGACCTAATTAAGACGGCGATAGTCACCACAAGGGCGCCACTCTCCAGATGCTTTTTTTTACCATGTGGAGGGGACTAGCCCACGGGGTTTTACAGGGTCGAATAATGCCTTGTGACATAAAGTACTCGAATTCATGCTGCGCAGCTTGAAGAATATCAGGAGAAAGGCGGCGAGGTTTTGAGAAAACGTGAGGACCTTTTGTTTCTACATGGTGAAAAATAGTAGCGGAAGCTTTACTGTTTATTACTTTAGATGGGTTTGTAAGGTCAAGATATTGAGAAAGAATTTTGTCAAATTGCGAGTTACCATATAATATACTTATGTTAGTATTTAAAGGGCAATAAGTTGGAATCGTTCCACTAGAAGACAATTTTGTCGTAGCATCAATAAGACATTTATTTTTTACATCTACGAGGAGAATAAAATGGTCTAAAAAATCACTTCCAATAATAGGTTGGTTGACATTCGCGATCTCAAAAGACCACGTAAATGTCCGTCGTAAGTTTAAATTTAAGGTCAGTAATTTAGTACCAAATGTATGTATTTTTGTTCCATTGACAGCAAAAAGAACTAAGTCATCAGGAGATTTATCTCGCATAGAATGAGAATTCGGCAGTACGGAAATGTCTCCACCAGTGACGATAAGAAAGGATAAATTTGTTTTTTTGATAGTCCAGTAAGATACGGTTGACACTGCGGTCGCTATCATGGTCAGGACGCAATCGCCTATCTAGTTTTTCGAATTATGAAAACTACATGGAAAATTACATTTGCGAGCGGCTGTGCCAAAATTAATGTGGTAGAAACATATGCCATTTGCTGACTCTTTATAGATACGTCCACGTGATCGACTATGGGATCTGCTTCACATGAAATTTTGATTACGGTGGTTGGTGCGGTGCTGAACAATAGCAGAAAGTTCGCTCACTTGTTTTGTTAACTGATCTATTCCGTGCTCTAACTGGGAAGTTTGCGAAATGGGATTGACACTTGCACATTGAATTCCATTTGGGATTGTCAAATCAGAGGTTTTATCAGCTACAGTAGCCAAATTAGTTCAAATTTCATTTAAAGCTGCTAAAATGCTCTGTGTTGCGCTGGGAAGTCAGGCAAGCCATAATGATTTTAATAATGATTCTCCAACTCTTTCTCCAGTTAGCCCCCGCATACGTGTTAGTAGTTGGGATGGGCGTTAATCACCAAGCTCTAATCCCTGCAGTAGGGTACGAATTTTGGAAGTTTCACATTCAGAGTGCGATTCAATCAAACGTTTTTTGAAAGCATCATATTGGCCAGATTCTGGAGGATTCAAAACTAAATCACTCACTGAATTCAGAATTTCTGTTTCCACCACAGACACTAAATGATTAAATTTGGTCGAATCTGCTGAGATACCGGTTAAGACAAATTGTGCTTCAATTTGTTTAAACCATAATGTGGGGTTGGACTTCCAGAAAGGGGGTGGTTTTACTGCCACACGAGAAATTTGTACACTATTTTGGTCATCAGATTGGGACATATTTTGATTTAAGGTAATATTTAAAACATAACAGAATATAAGAAAATATGTTATTACGAAAAATATTATCGAAGGAAAATTTTATATACATAACTCAATAATAAAATCAAGAAAATACAGTTATAAATAGACAATAAAATAACGAAAATATATTACTTTCGGAAATGACAAATTAATACTGACGTACTTATGATAGAGATATCGAAAGTGAAAAAAAATTATATAAGATAGGCTTACCTTACTTTAATTATGCGCGAAGTCACAGTTAAAAAAAAATACAAAGTATTCCTCAGTTCAGCAATTCCTCAGTTCGTGCGGAAGCATTCACAATCGCGATTCACAGAACTTTCGACTTCACAGAACAATCGAGATTCACAGACAAAGAACATGGTCTTTCTTACGAATATCAGTAGACAACAGGAAAGCACATGATTGTTGAACAAGATGACACACAAAAAGATCTTGCAGCACTATAGATGCTCTGATTGACTTGGATTGCACTTACGACGATCAGTGAAGGCAACGTGTTTCACACGATGTCACCAATTAAACATACCGAAGAATAGAATTACTGATTAGAAAACATAATTACACACATAAATTTTATTACTGATTCGACAACATAATTACACACATAAATTTTATTACTGATTAGACAACATAATACATTTTGGAATGTTAGACACGCAACGTGCGTTCCAGCTGCTAGCGAGAGTCCAACTGTCGTCTCGGGAAAAACAGTTCGAATCGGCAAGTAGGTTTGCCATTTTTAAGACAGTAAATAGGAGTTCCCTACACATTGTAGGTTTTCTATCGCAAAATAATTTAATTGAGCTGTGGCAGTTCTGCTTCTTTGGAGGTTAATCTGTAGAAATTTGAATTTGTGAGTTGATTATAACTTATAAATCCAACTTCAAAAAAAAAAAAAAAAAAAAAAAAAAATTATTGCAGCACATGCAGTGTTATACATAATGATAGGACATAAATCAGAATTAAATTTAAAAAATAAAAATCCTGTTATATAGGTCAATGCTGCGTCCAGTAGTCAGTTATGCTGGTCCAATTTTTGGGGGTGAGGCTGACAATTGTCTTAAGAAGCTACAAATTATGCAGTACAAATCTCTCAGGAAAATTTCTAAGTCATCTTGGTACTTCAGAAACGAAGCTATCACACGTGACTTTTGTATTTACTAATATGTCTAGTTACTTTTTTCTAATAAGCTAGAAGTGTTACAATAATCTCCCAGACATTGAGAACAAATGAATAGCGAACATACCAATCTACGCTCATTTTTATTCCCGCAAATAGGAATAGGCCATAAACAGAATTAAAACTGAAGCATATCACGTCTAAAGAAAACAACTCTAATAAATCTACTTAGATGAGTAAATAACAACAGGAACATCAGGTCGCATTTTCACTTTCTAATTAACTAATAAATTTTATAATTTTTGCTTTTTTTTCTTATGTTTGAAATAAATCAAAAATAATTTTATCATATTACTAATAAATAAAATTTGCTATTTTGGATTTATTAATCACTCTTCACTAGTTTTCAGGCACATTTATCGGTACTTACGTATTATCGCAACCATGTTGGCGCGATTTGTAAGTTTGAGTGAGAAAGTATGAATAGAAATAAAATGTACATTTATTAATTACAGATAATTTTTAATATTTTTTATATTATTTTGTTTTAAAATATAAAATAGCAATTATACCCTTCCGGTTTCGAATTTGAATAAGTTGCAGAATTATTTTTTCGGTGCAAATATTTTGGCTATTGCTTTTAGCACAGATTAAAAACCGTCTTTGCCATTAACAGCTTGAGTTTGGCGCCATATAAATTCGATAAGGTATGAGTCAAGATGATGACGGGCTATTCAACTCTGTTTTTTGTTGCGCCATTTGGCTGAGCCCCACATGCGCTCTACATGTTATGTGTGAACGCCCGTGTCGGGATCCACAAAGTTATATTTGTGATTAACAGTTCCATGCAGAAATCCAGCATTTTCCAACTGACTTGTCTTGTATCCTTTCCAGCAATCCGAATAAATAATGCTTCCTTCCTTGATATTTTCGCAAGTTTTTCCCATGAGGGTAACGGCGCTTCTGTTAGGTACAATAACCAACAAAGTCTTTCGTTTCTCGGCAAATTCCGCCGAAAATCCATTGCTATGGTAGTACACGCCCAGTGTTATTTTTTTCTTTTTACAAATAAACTTTCGTCTATTTCCACAGTAAGTCCTTCACCGCCTATTTGCTTTCTTTCTTTTCCATCCATTTCAAGGGTACATATATCCCGCATGTAATTGTTCCAATCTATAACAGTTTTGTCAGAAATTCCCATCTCTTCTGCACAAATTTTAATTGAGTTTAACTCTTTACACCAACAATAAATGAAGCGCACCGCTGTCACAAATGAAATTCGGCTACCTTCAAACCAATTTCCGGTTCTCACACCCAAGTGTTGATTGCACTCTTCGACGTTACATTTGCAGAAGATTTGCTTTCCAAAATACAGTTTCATTTTATGAGAGTTCTTACAAGTACGTTCGTTCGGTATAATTCCATGTCCCTGTAACAATTCAACAGCATCTTTTCCACTCGCAGGTAGATCTCAAATATCCTTAGTTAACGTATTTCACGGCATTCAATCTAACCAGTAAGCCAAATAATTTCATTACGAAAAACCACGTATAATACGTAGAGTTGCCGTAAGTAGGGTCACCAAATTTGTAGATTTATGCGAATTTTGGCCTGGTTGCGTTAATACGTAAGTACCCATTTATCCTATAGGAAATTGAACTTTTGTTCTATAAAAAGCAATGCAGTCCACAGTCGTAACATGAAGGGTTGCTAGCCGTTGCTTAAGGATGCAGAGTTTGTACATAGCAGACAAAATAAGTTTGCAACATCGTTTATCTTAGATTTCTTCATGAAAGATACAATGAAATGTTTGTGATTTAATCCCTTGTTTGATTTACATTATGATTTTTTTCTGTTACGAACCGGAAATAATGACTTCTTGGTCGGTATATGGATTCATAAATCGTCAAATGAAGTAATAAATTAAGTTCCCTCACTTCAAAATTCATTCATTATTTTTAATGGATTTCTATTTATTAATGGTAAATTATTTCATTTACAATGCTCGAAATGTTAGATATTCTTGAAACAGGATAATAAATGCTTATAAATAAGTCAATTTTTAAATATTATCTTATTACACAATTACCAACATGCAAAAATATTTGCATAACTGAAGAAAAGTATGAATATTGAATAAATATATATTAGACGCTTTTTTTTTTCTTTTAGTATTACATCAGGGTTCGTACAGATTTCCAAGAATCATATTCTAGGAGTTTTCTTCGAGTCAAATAAAAAATTTCCAGTAGGTATCGACATTCACATGAAATAATTTATTTTATTTTAAAAATTGT
This sequence comes from Latrodectus elegans, assembly GCA_030067965.1. Taxonomy (NCBI): domain Eukaryota; kingdom Metazoa; phylum Arthropoda; class Arachnida; order Araneae; family Theridiidae; genus Latrodectus; species Latrodectus elegans. Next base: position 46,669,820 of record CM057819.1, read on the forward strand.
TCTTAACCAAATATGCATATAATTATGTACATGCAATATTTTTCAATCATTTCCGTAAATAAGTGCAAACATTAATGAGACTAATTTTTATTTGAGTTAAAATTCTTAATCATAATTTCAAAAGCCTTCAATGAATTTACAGCTGTGACAGAAATTTTTTTATTTAAATAATTAACATTCTATATGGTATTGTATTATAAATTGTATAAAACAATGAGTAATTTTAGACTTTTTAGACATTTCCAATAAATTCAGATAGCAAAGATTCTTTTAAAAACTTTTCAACAATGCATGAAAATCTCCAGCAATAACTGGCAACAATGGTTTATCAGTTTCATAAAGTGTCAGAAAAAGTTCAACTTCATGAGCAATGAATAAAAAAAAATTTGCATTTAGCAGAAAAAAGTATATCTTTTGTATACTCCTGCATAGTATCAAAAGTTTTGGTACCAGGTTAAGGAAATTTTTAGTTTTGAACAAATGACATGTGTTTTAAGATACAGTAACATTTCAAGCAATCTGTTGAAAACACTTATATTTTCTAACCATCGATGTTTGCAAAACTTTAAAAGAAATTTTACGCATGGGCCAAGGGTATCAAAGTCGACCCAACGAGCGGGCGAGTTAAGGACTCGTAGTATATAAACTGCACTCGCTGTAACCCCAACTTCTGGAAATGAGGAACATCCAGGCTGTTAGCGCTGTTTAGATTATGTAGACTGCAGCTTCCGACATTTACAATAATTGAATGAAGTCCACTTTTTAAAAAAATCAGACATTTTAGTAAAAACAGACCAATTCACACACATTTGGGCTATCCATTGACAACTGGAGTAATCCACTTGTTCCTAATTCTAAGCTTTTCTCATTCACTTCTTCAAACTAAATATCTCCAGTTGAATGATCTAAAAAATCGGATGAGCAATACTGTGTTTTAACTGTACAATTATCCCAAAATTTTACATGGCAGTCCAATTGTTTTGTCAGCAGAGTTTTATTTAAGCTTTCATCAAAGAGAAGCACATAAACAGAAACATTCTTAACTTTTTCTTTCAATAAGTCGGAAAAAATAAGGTGAGATTCCAAAAACTTGAATATGCACACTTTTTTCAGCTTAACTGAATTGAAAGCCACTTTGTATGGCTTTTCCAGTCCCAAGGTCATTGGAAAGACACTTTCCACCAGGCGTATTAAATAATTTATTTCAGTTTTTATTTCATTAATAAACAAATTTATCTCAATTAAATTATACTCAATTTTTATCAAGGGAGACATGGAATATATGTCTTAACTCAAGCACATTTTATATTTAAATATTAATATTTAAAGAATTTTATACAATATAATGCAGCAAATAGAAAAAGAATTAAAATCGCCCAATTTTGTCGCCTAATTACTTCACATCACACTAATCTAAATACTACTAAACCAAATTATATCATGAAATTATTATAGCTAAATTAGCTATTATTGTAGCTAACGTTAATTCAAGTCAACCCTTAAGAATACAAAAATTTAATATCAATCGTGCCACTATCTAGTGGCATTATTAAAAACTAATGCTGAATTAAGTTTTTGAACAATCTTAAAACAAAAATATTCAGAAAATTTTAATATATTCTAGAAAAAAGTATATGTATCAATGTAAGCAAAAAATTCCCAGAGTAGTTCATGATTTTTAAGGAGTCAAGTTCGAATTCCAGGAGTTTCAAAGGCCCTTAAAATTTTTTTGGAATTTAAGGAATTGTTGGAGCCCTGTTACATAATTCTTTTGTATATATATATTCTTATCTCTTTATTAAATTGAAATTGTATAAGCAAGAATTTAAAAAAATAAATTATTTGAAATTTTATAAGTAAAAATTTAAATTAAATGAAATTTTATAAACAAAAAAAAGTTTTATATTTGAAATTAATTTATAGTTTGATTTTAAAAAGAAATGTGTATTTTAAAGTTAGAGCTTGAGTTTCTTACTTGTCTTAGGCCCAAAATGGGATAAGTTTTCAAAATTTTGTTTGTAGTTATTTTGTATTTACAGGTTTGAAAGTTATCCTTTAAAATCTGTTCAGATGATGAATGTAAAAACTTTAATACAATACATAAAAACTATTGTATATTTTTCATATTTAAACTTAATTTTATGGTGATGAATGTATTGCTAGAGTACGGAGGTTCAGTAATTACGTAAAGTTCTCTTAAAATTTTGTGATATTCACTATTTTTTTTTTAAATTTAATAGAATGAATTTCAACTGGTTCAATTTAACCTACTGATTTTAAATTAATATTTAAATCCATTAAATAATGTCTTCGAACGCATATGAAATTGAAACAATATAAAAAGTTTGCTCCAATTATAGGTATTGATACTATCCCAATTAGAAATGGCCATTTAAAAGCTTGGTATAAATTTAAATCCAAATGTAAAAAGTTTTTATCCAAAAATTTTAATTGATGATAAATTTGCTGCACTTGAACAGTGTTGTTACACCAATATGTTTCAATAGCTAATTTTTATTTTACTTTCAGGCACAAATTTATTTCTCTTAGGCCCGAAAATTCCTTACATTTGCTTTTTAATCAATTTTACAATTTAAATATCTTATTTCTGACTTCCCCATAGACTAGTATTTAAAATTAAGAAAACTTTCAGATTTGATCAATCATCTTCAGAAATTCAGGATCATTTCAATGAAATTTTTGATAGGTAAATTGATGTTACAAATAACCGAACAACAGTTATAAAACACACGCATGATTGTGCGTAATACTCATTGGAGTTGGAAGGCATACAACAGGGGTTGCAAAACAGAACAAGAAAATGGGTTAATAGAGGGTATGATCCCCTCTTACAAATTCATACTTGAAATAAGGCAGTTTATGATTTCCTGTGGTTCTCTTTCCCTGGATCCTGGGAAAGGGGCTGCCCTCTCCACAGCGTCCTAGACATGCTATGTAGGGTTGAAGTCTGGAGATTACTAAGAATTAGTAGCTTCCATGCCATGCCATCATCTAAATGCTGGTGATTACTTATTGTTACAATTTGAATTCAATCGACTACTGCAAAAAATTTAGGGAATTCAAAAAGATGTGTTGCGTGTTCAGTAACGCGCGTTTACAAATCTTGCTCCACCAACATATGTGTACATTTACGTATTCGACGCACATGATTTGCACCAGTGTAATAAAACCAAATAACTATTTATAAATATATTATTTGGTTTTGTTCCCACTTTCTTTTGTACATCAGAAGCTTTAGAATTTACTTATAACTAAATTAAAGACAAATTATCACAAATACTTTAAATAAGAATACAAATTACGATTGTTTTACATCTTCTAATCTTAATACTAAAATCAATTATCTATCTTCCTAGTTATAACACAAAAACGATGTTTTATACATATTTATTTTAAAAATGAATTTATTGCCAATTTTCAAGTAAAAAACAATAATAAACAATTCTTGTGCTTAATTAACAAGTAGGTCAATTATAATGCAAGAAATGCATAAACAGAAATTTCCTATTTTCTCTATCACTGTTTTGGTTTCTAAGTCTAATGTTGATCATAATTTATGAAAAAGAAAACTCACAAAAGCAATTGATTTATATAAAATTTTATTAAATATAAGATTTAATAAAAATAAAACAAAAGCTTCTAGTAGCATTTACATGATCTATTTGATTTTTTATAATTATACAACAAGCTAGACTATATAAAGCAAACAAGTTTCTTTCTTAATTACACATGAATTTTGTTAGTAATCTATGAAATACAGTAAAATTAATCATTTTAATTGTATTTTCATAATTTAAATGTTTTGTCAAACATATTATGCACAGAATAGATTAAATTATAGAATTTTAATACAAAAAATTATATTAAAATTATATCAAATTAAAAATGGCATATCATGAAAAATTAATAAAAAATTTCACTTTTACTCTGATTCATCACTTACTTCAGAATCATAATTAATGGACCTATAACTTAAATAAGATTTGTTGACTGATTGTTCATGGGAAACGGGACTTGTAAAATTAGTAGATGAGTCAGGTAAATCTTGATCTGAAGTAGAGGAACTTAAGCCTGCAGCCATTGAAGTTTGTACAGTTTCTCCTTCAGAATCTTCTGAGTCTGAAAGAATAGCATTTCTACATTTTCTCTTACTAATTCTTTTTACAGGGCTGTCAAGGTCACTACCAAGTTCTAATAAAGTAGTTTCTGTCTCAGTAACATGAATAAGTGGAGATGTAGCTAATGCTTTTGCAAATGCTCTGTCAGTTGAAGAAATGTGGTTTTTATGTAATCTTAGAGGAGTAATTCTTCTTGGGGAAAGGGGTGAATATAAATTTGTGTTATTTTTGCATACTGGAACTTTTGTCAAAGGAGTGCTAGGCATCGAACTTGGTATGAATGAAATCGACTCATTCAGTGAATGTGATGCAGTTGAATTTTTTGAAGACTCTCCATCAGTATCTTCCTCTTCACTTTCTGGAACAATACATTCTTGATTAGTATTGGGACTAGCAGCACGGGATGGAGGTTGACTGGAATCACTATCTGAAATGAGTTGAGAGGGCCTGGAAAAAATTATATTAATTCATTAACAATAGTTATAAGTTTCCTGCAAACAGTAAAAATATTTTAAAAAGCATGCAATAGAAAAATGAAAGCAATAAAATATGCCATAAAGTGTAAGTTGTCAATATGTTAGATTATTTATTCTTTTCTATAGTAATTTACTTTAGCAAAAGTAAGCTATTTCTTCTAGGGCAAATGATTCAAGGTGTTCTCCTAACTATAACTGAAGTGAAAATCAAACCCATAATAATAATAATAATAATAATAGCAATAATACACATACTGAATATAATCAAAACATACTATCATTTTCCTTTACAGTTAAAATTTGCATTAACACATACCTTTGTGAAGAGCTATAATATATTTTTAGAAAAATACAATATATATAGGAAAATAAACTAGGTCCAGAATTGGAGCATCAAAATAAAATACATGCTCTCTAAGCATAAAAACAGTGATAATTGATCATTACAAAATCAAAGCAATACACACTTTATGGTATCTAGAGAAATTAAATATATACCCATACTCATATATACATGTTAAAAGTGAAATTTTTTCAATCAAGCTTTTTAAAATATAGATTATATAATCACATTTCAAGTAAATTAATAGCTAAACCTAACCCTTTATGATTACTTTTTGTCTCTGAGATAAGAATTTTAGAACTGAGAAGGTAATATCATAACACTAAATATTCAACTATCAGATTTGAGGATGAATTTAAATATGATTCTTTGATAAAAAGAGATGTTTTCTCAGTTGAACTTACAAACACTTCATAAATGTGTACAGACAAATTAACAGACTTTAATTATCAGAAAATGGCATAAATACTTTTATTCAATATTTAATTTGGAGTCACACACAGCAAATAAAATGAAAAGCTTACCGAGCACAGGATTTTCTTTTATTCTGTAATGGTACAGTCTAAAATAAATATAATGTAAAAGTTAGACTTTTTTATGTAAATATATTTAAAATGAATAAAAACTTTGACTTATAATATTTTATTTTATAAAACAAAATCTGTAGCCAAAATTCAAATAATAAAATATATACATACTAAAATTTTTCTCATGCCCGAGTTTTTAAGAAAAAAATGGTAGTGATTCACATGAATTGAATAAGTTCACTTTTAAATGTTTATATGTAAAATAATTTAATATATATTTTATTACATTTTCAGTAATCACTTTAGATTCTAAACAGAGCTATGCACTTAAATTACATAAGGATATTAGTCAAATATGAAGTTAATTTTCTTTTGCACATGTTACACAATTTGGAAAATAGAGACACTTTAATATTGATTTTACAAGTTTCTGTGGACTTTGTGCTCAGAAAGTATGAAATTTATTTCTGGTTCAGAGTGATTTTACTGAATTTTTTTGAAATAATGTGTAAAAGAGTAGAAATTTTACATTTAAAACTATATCAGTATTTCAGAACACAATGTACTGGTCTTATCTGGAATGCTGAGTTATCTTAATAAAACAATATTAGTATGTAGGAAAGTGGCTATATGCCTTAAAAGGCAGATGAGTTATAAGAGAATAGTAAATAATTAAATTTTAGAGTAATAATGATTTAATACTAAAAGGAGATTTAATATTAAATTTTCTGACTCTTTATGACAGAAAAGTAAAAATGCATAAAGTGGACAGATTTGTGTACAAAACCCAAAATAGTTCCCTCACAAAATGTGCATAATGTCCAATAAGACTACAAAAATACTTATTATAGTCTTTTCAAAACTCCACTAACACTATTGGGGTTTTTTGTTTTATATTTAATTCTACAATTACTTTCACATGAGGACTAATTTAATTGAGAACAAAGAGCTTAAGTAGATCACTACAAATATCCATGCTCCCCAGATGATTTGAAACCATGAATCTTCAAATTGAAGGCGAAAGCACTAACCATGGCTAGCTTGACAACATTATTAAAGCTATTTCATACACTTACTTTTTTAAAATCAACCAGGAAATCTAATAGGATGAGGTTTAAAGAGTTTGGAAGAACTTGATGCAATTCTTATTGCTGATATGTTAATCAAATGATTTCAGTGTAATATAATTGGATATTTGCTGGATAATATAGTAATGTACTTTAAGTGGGAATTAAAACATTTATCACAATTATTTCAACGATAGTTTACTTAAAGGATCATTTTATATGCTCAAGAGAACAGGACTAAATATAAGATATCCATTATCATACTTTTTAAATAGGAAAAGTATTTGACAATGATGAACTAAACCTCACAACATTGCAATACTAAATCAGCTGGTAAGCTACATAAAGAATTTATCAATGTACAGAATGGCTCCCTGAATATTGTAGACAGTTAATTCAACAAGGAATGTTACCTGTACTGTTAAATGATTAGTCAAGAAATTGGTCCAAATGTTATAAATTACCATATCCTTTTTGACAAGGGACATTCTGCCTGAATTTTTTATTAAGAAAGTTTCTTATCAATTTAAAATATTTAGTGGGAAATTTCAGAAAAAAGAAACTGTGGAAGTAGAAATTAGCATTCGCTTTCAACTCATATGTAAAAAAATTAAAACTTTCTATTTTCTGGCATAGGAACTCTGATCATCGAGGATTGCACTTTCCGACTCCTTTTCCTCTCGGAGGAAGTAGCAAGTTTGGGAAAATACAAATTAGAAGGTGACAAGGAGATGTTAATATGATCCCCAGCAATTTAAGCATGCCACTCAGCACTTGATAATGATTGCATGATAGATTTAATAAATATTTTTAAATGCACTCTTAATTTTAAAAATTAACACACTACACTGACAACTTGTGCCAGTGATCACCACGGCATTTAAGCACCTTATATCTATGCTCATTTTGATTGAAGGAAAATATAAGTTGTAAAGTCTATGGCTGTTAACATTCTAAATAGCAGATTCTTCTCTGTGGTTTCATACGATAGAAAACACTTTTGCTTCAAAGCCAATAACAGAAACTAAAATGAATAGTTAGATAGCTTTTCATGTTCCACCAAAAACAGTAAATGGTCAAAGATGTAATTATGCAGAGAGTAATAAATATTTCTCTTAAAATGAATGTATAATTTTGAACATCAACATACTACACTGACAATCTGATAAATGAAATAATAATGATATATAATGAAAATATAAACATACAAAGTCCACTAAATGTTAATAAATTAGAATAATAATTAAAAGGAATAATATTCAACATTTGTTATACAAATAAAAAGTTTAAATTTTACAGAAAATTTGCAATTAATACAATTATACATATTTGCTTCATATTTTAAAGGGGTAAAAATAAAGCATGCAAATAGTTTTAAAGGATAGAATTCCTTCTATTTTTTTCAAAAATAAATCTGAGAATTTTAGTGCTCCTTTCAATAATTATAGGAGGGGGGGGGGGAGTATAGAAGGAAAAAAAAATTTAGTTACATATTTGATAGATTAAAATCTGAAGCCTGATCTATTAATAATAGGAATAATTTTTGTCATCCTCATATAATATTAAAATTATAAAATTACTCATTAATTTAACTGCGATACAAATGTTTCAAATTTAACTACACCCAAAATTGAGATTTTGCATGTGGTTTAATAAATATAAATTTCTAGACTATAACTGCTTTACAAAATCAGTGCTTTTTTAAAAATTTAATTCACAAGAAAGTGATTATATTATGATATTAATTCTACCAAGAATGTAAGTTAGATGAGGTTTACCTACATGGAAAGAAATGGAGATCTTAATATTTACGGGTATTCTTTAATAAAGGAATGGATAAAAGTTATGATAAGTTGAAGTAGCTAAAAACCAATTTTAATAAATTAAATAATGAAGATATAATTAAAATTTAAAAACTGAAAACTCAAATTGATCTTTCAGTTTCTTTAATGAATTTTTTTTATGTCTTATTCTAATTCATTTTAAAGAAAAGTTAATTATTCAGATATTTTTTATTAAAATTATTGGGAAATCCATGAGATATTCAATAAAGCATAACTTGAGACTAAGGATTAATGAAGTTGGAACCATACCATTACTACAATTTAATGTTATGAATTAATCTTGATTTAATACATAGTGCAGATAAATATACCAATAAATCAAATAATACTTTTACATAACTTCAAATACTATGCTTTGATAAATATTTGTATTGATTGTTTATACCAAACACACTTACTTTCTTGTTACATAAATCTTCAAAGCTTTCATTCAACAACAATGTTCGATTTTCTTGCATATGAGAACTAGATATAGGTGAACTTGTTTGGCATTCTTCAAACTTTGGCATTTCCACAATTGAGACTTCCTGAATGGATTCATTCAATGATAAATTAGAATACGTTTTCTTATAACCTGAATGGTTGGGCTCAGAACTATATGAATTATCACCTATACATGAATTATTAATTTCAGATGGAAATCTACTTTCATTTCCAGAATCTACATCATTTGTTTCCTTGTCGTACAGAAAATCTTCGCACTCTTTTCTAACATAATCAGTTTTGCTACAATTACTATGTACAACAGCTTCCACAAAATTATTTTCCTGATCTTCTTCATTAGGAGATAACATAGATTTTCTTATACCTGAAAAACTTTGATTTGACGAGGCATTGATTTCTTTTGAAGAAAACAAGTCATTGCTGATAAAATCAATATTTTTAAATTCAGGTATTTCTGGAATAATCATTTCACTGTCAGAGGTAGCTTCTCTTCCATGTTCATGATTTTCACTCTCAGAACTGCCTTCTTCAGAAGATACAAGACAGTCTCCAATGACACTTGAAAGATTTTCCTTTCCATTATTTTGAACTATTGTTATTTCAGAAGATTGAACATTAGTCACAGATTTTTCAGGTGTTTTACACAACTTATATGAAGAATTCAATGGTTTAGGTGATGGTACAGATGTAAGATTTTTTATAGAAATATCCAACTTCTCTTCATACTTTTTGAATTTAGCATTACAAAGTTGTTTAGATGGTCTCTTGACTGAAAGAGGACTACAATGCGTTTCACTGGAGTAAGAAAAATCTTTAATGCTAACATTTTGATCAATTTTAATTTTTCTTTCATCTTCACTAACTATATTATCTTGATCAGATACTTTGTTTTCCTCTAATGATAAAGGTTGATATTTAAGACTTCTTATTTTATTTTCAATTACTTTGTTGTTGCTAGGTAACCCATTTTCTGAAAGATATATATTTTATTAGCAATTGCAATTAAAATTTAATAGAAAAGACAAGAATGATTTTTATTTAGTCACTGGCATAAGATGAAATTTCAGATATAGATTGAAGATAAATTTAATAACTTTTAAAGAAAAATAATTACCTTTAATATAAACATAATGAATACTTTTTTTTTTGCATGACATTAAAATAAATCAGTGTTCATAGAGAATCTGAAGAAAAAATTCCAGGATTTTCAGGTGACTATACTAGCAAATATTTTCAGTCAAATATACATATATTTACACAAAATATTTTTCTAATAGCATTTTTAGATAACAATGCTTAAAGAAAATTTAGGTAAAATGGAAAAATTGTTAATAAAATTAAGAATTAAATTATCTTTAGTTATTAATAAAAAAATTGAGGCTTTTCTTCTGTTTATTTTTAAACACTCTAAATTATGTTATTCAAATATTTATTATACATGAAAAGTGGCAATAAAGTGACTTGGGGCTGTATAGAGGAGCCTGGTTGAGATGAATCATCGGTATCATTTTCACTTGTATTCAACACATCGCTATCAGACTGAGATTGATCAAGTGGTTTAGGAACATATTTCACTGTATCACTATTCTCATGATCTGATTCACTAACAGAGGGTAATTTTTAAAGCATTTTTATTGCTTCAGAAATACAAAGACCTCTCTATAAAATTTATTTCCAATTAACAAATTAAAAAAAATTAACTAAAATATTTGCAAAAAAGTAAACTAAAAACATAAAATCAAAAAATATATATACATTATAAAATGAATAGCTGTGAAAAGGAAATTAGAGAGCACAAAAATAATGCTCCTCTAACTAGAGCTCTATACCCCCTAAACCCCTATAATCCTATAACCCACTAAAGCTTCCCAATTAAAGAGGCCAAAAAGATGTAGCAGCATTATCTATACAAGAAATCCTTCCCTGTAAATTAATCGGTATTAGTTCAATCCACTCCAAAAGGTAGAAAAACAGTAAAAAATAAACACAGCTATTTCCCTCGTCATTGCAATCAAGGCTAATTGCGCTCTGATTTGCGTAAAGGAAAAATACCACTGCTGTGCAGAGTTCTAGCAGATGGAACATCTTATTTTACCAGACAATCCTATGTATACTATATGTGTGAAAAATTTAAAGTCATATAAAATAAATAGTTCAAGGTACAGGCAACAAAATAAAACAAATTTCTTTTCAAACTATTTTTGTATGACAAAAAAACTAGGAAATATTTCTTCAAAATGAGGGATTAAATAATGTTCTTCAATTGAAAATTATTGATCCCCTTATGTAGTGCTGCCATCTATTATTAAAAATGTTAAAGGAATGTTTAAAGTTAAATTTCATTCATTTATAAGTTAAATGGAATGATTTGGTAACAAATTAAAGTTTGGTGTTCCATCTCTCACCTGGAACACTGAACTGCAAAGGGTTATAAAGAAAGCTTTTTTTGTTAAAACTAATTTATCAGAATAACAACAATAATTTAGCACTACCTTGTATAATTACCAATTAAAGAAATTGCAAAAAATACTTATGTTAAAAAGGGGTTTTTGAAGATGATTTAAATTTGTAGACTTGGGGATTATTCAGAATATTTTACAATACAGTACACTGTAACTACAACACTGTGCAAATATGGCTTAAAACAGAAATTTTTATCTTAAACATAACAATATAATAAAAATAATTATAATAAAGAGCAAGTAACAAAACAATTGAAAAATGCTAGTTGCTCATTCAGTGTTAGTTTGGTTTGTGTATCACTCTATGATCACTTTTTATACACACAATAGCTAATTAGATCAGGATCTATAGTAGTAGATTACAAACTAATATAAACATTTAAACTTGAGGTGGAAATCGAAAAGTTGAGCTCACTATTCAGCTGCGATCTTGTTCTCATTAGATTGTCACAAACTATAAGATATAAAAATATTATATTCCACTGGAATTATTTTTCATTGCAGAGTGACACTGTGCATTGATGTTTAATGAAATATACCCTTTAAAGGAATGTTTCTGTGTGGATTTTCTACATTCTCTAACATTTATATTTAACAAATATTAGCATACATGTAACATACATATGTATTTTCCAAACTTGATTAGATAATGTATCGAAAAAAATTTGGAGAATACAAGAAGTAAAATAGCAGGCAGAAAAAACTGATTATATTAACTTACATAATCTATTAACACTTATACGAATTTTATGAAAAGTATACCATTTACTAACACACAATACAATATTTTATTTTCCATTTATTGGGGGCGCCTAGTCATTACATGTTATTTCCTAAAAACGAATGTGCCAAGGGCAATGATTGTATTTATGTAAATCAAAATTATTGCATAATTCTTGGGTTAGAAATAATCTAAACAGCTGATTTTGTTTTTAGTGTCATATAGCTTCAGCAAGTCAGTTTAACAGTCTAAAAACAGATTTTTTTTAAATGAAATATTAGAGGATATTCCAAAAAAGGATTACCTTTATGTTTGTCTTCAGCTGTTCCCGATCTTTTATCTGGTGGAGAAAAAACACTTATATTTGCCTCATCATCATCAATGACATTGTTTGTTGCTTTAACTTGGCTAAGATTACTAAAGGAATCTTGTGACTGAACTGTCAAATCAATTACTTCAGGCAGAGATGGAGCTTTATACAGATCTAAAACATGAAACCAAGAATGAGTCTTTCTAATATCTAGATACTTATAAAAATAGATTCAATGATATCAAATGGGGCCCTGGAATAATATTCTAATTAACTTAAAGAGAGTTTGGCAGAACTTTTTTAAAATTATAAATGTGTTGCAGATATATATTAGACAGCATTAATAATAAAAAAATGTTACACATAAATAAGTGATCCATAATGCATTAAATTTAAAGTGTTGAATAAAAAGTGAAATTAAAAAGGTTCTTTAAGTGATGATAGAATTTACTTTTAAAAATTTTATTAGTTTATAAAGATCTGGAACTTTGGCATCGGGTATTTTATTCCATATAATATGGAATGCAAATACATTTGAAATGGCACAAATGTTATTGTAGAAAACGAACAGCTTTCTTATTTATTAAGACATTTTATTGAAAATAGTACAAGATATCTTAGTAAAGCTATAATAATCCATTTTAAAATCTACCAAATAATTTGTCTTTATGAAAAACTTCTCAAGAGCCACAAACCTCAGAAGATTATTTATAGAGCATAATGAGTTTTGGGTGTGATTAAATTTACAAAAGTATACTTGATTTCAAAATTTCATCATTTATTTCTCTTACATAACACCTTGTTTTTTATTTTTTTTTATAATAATTTGAATCTTAAAATCCTGCAGAATTAGTATATACATGAATGAGCATTAGATAAACTGTACGAATCTTTAAAATAAGAAATAGAACTGGATTCATAACAGTATATTTGTAATATGCTAATTCAAACTTTAGGTTTATGAAAAACAAAATTTCAAAAATAAGCTGATTTGAAATTATAGACATTTGAGTAGTGATAACACAGATCTTAAGAGTCATGCATTATTTTTCACAATAATGTATTCTCAGGCAAAGGACATGGGCATATAAATACACACATTACATATTTATTCAATATTGGATTTGCTGTTGCTGAAATCTAATTAGATGTATACAATTAAAAAAATTTCAAATTATTAGAAGATAATATTTTGCCCAGTTGCTGATAAATATTTCTATATTAACATACTGATTTTTTTATAAACTATATATAATTTTTATAGGTTTTAATACTCTTTTAACACAACAAAATAGTATAAAACTGTATAAACATTCTTGACATTCCATTAAAATGTCTTTATTAATGAAGAAAGTAAAAATTAAATTTTGAATAAATTTTGCATTTGATTGACTTGCAAAGAGAGACAAAGCACTATAAAAATTCCAATTTAAGCTTGACTATTAACTTGTATCGTAAGATTTAGGTTAACTCACCTACACACATACTGTTAATTTAATACAATTTTTACAAAAGCATTCTAATATTACTGTTTATTATACAATATAATTACTAATAAAACACATACTATGAACTTAAATATTTATAACATTTAATATTCATTTTAGCATAACAGTCTTTTTATACAATATTTATCTTGTAATTTTGTTTAATTTTAATTTGTAAGAAGTACATAATTTTACTTATTCCTCAGTTATATACAGCAAATACTCAAATGAAAAAGCAAAGATGAAAATTCATGGACATTCATGAACAAAGAGTTTTTAAAATTTATGGAGTAAGATTATATTCTAATAAAAGTCCATTGCTCAATGTAATATCATTAATGAATTACCTTATATTAGATGACAAGTAACTTATTTTCCTCAAAAATATTTAGGGGGTGATTTTTTTTATATAATCCCATTTTACACACCTAGTTTATTGAGAACAATAATATTAACTATATGCTAATAAACACATTACATTTTGAAATATAAAAACTAAATTCTAATTGTAATTTTATTATGAAACAATTGAAAATTTTTTTCGTATTAAAGCCTAGAACAAGAATTAAAATTTAATGACATTCATCTCATATTGCTTGCAAAAAAGAAATCTTATCTTTAAAATTTGAAGGGATGATTGCACTAACTTCAACATATTACAAAATGGGGACCTAGAGATCTAGATCAATTAAAGACTATCTTATTTTTTAAGTTTGTGACATGAATAGGATAATAAGATAATCTATAAGAATGTAATAAATATAACCTGAAATAATTAGGTAACATTTTAGATAATTTTTGCATTAATAACCAATTTTGAATTTTTATATATCATTGATGTTTCTTTATTAATTTGATAAACGATATCAAAACATTACAAAAAATAACTTGGTATGATAAAAGCATATTTCTTTTACTATTTCGGACTTCCCTTAGTAAAACAAATAATATTGCTCATTTAAATTATTTAGTTATACCTTTTGCAGAATTTTTTTTAAAGGTTTTGATGCTTTCTAAATAAGGACGAGAATAATTTCCTGTTATTTGTAATTCTCCTTCAGCTACACTAGCTTCTGCTTGTATCAATTGTTGGGCTGCAGCAACCTGAAAATAAGGGTAGAGTTTTGTAGTTGGCAAGAAATCATAAAATATTTGTAAGCATTTAATATAATGTAATTTATTGTGTATGAGTTATATTAACTTTTAATATTTAAAGGAAATGCTCTTTTAAGAACAAATATCTATTTAAAAACATTTCATCAGAGCAAAATTGCTTTGACCCTAGATTTTTCAAACGATGATTTTGTTTATCATTCTATGGTAATTTTTTGACAGAGACCAAATAGATTAAAATAGATTCCAAACCAATAACATCTATTCCCAAGGTGGAACTGGAAGCCGCAAACTATTATATTGAAAGAGCACTAACCATTCAGCAGTCAAGTAGGCTATCCAAAAGATAGAAAAATGGAAGAACAAAAATTGTCTATCATGTTGTAAATTTCATACTATTTTTTTATTTAGATTAGAAGAGGTGAATAACTAGCTTTTGTTTGATAGATAATGTATATGCATTATTTCTTTTAATAAAACAATTTATAAATTTTGTGATTTAAATACAATTTAAAAAAAAAAAAAAAAAATTCTTCAGCTAAGTAAAAGCAATAAAATAATATTTTTTTTTGAATTTTTTATTAATGTTAAATTATTTATTTGTAATGTTAATAATAATAATAATATATATATATATATATATATATATACCATTCACAACAGAAATTGGAGTTGAACTCTTGAACAAAATTGTTTACGGTTTATTTGCCACTCTGGATATTCTGCACACAAAGGCTAACTCAACTGGAAACTAAGATTTTAAATTAAATTTACACGGGTATTTACAAGTCAGAGGTACCAATGGAATCCATTTCTAGGTTTGTCACACAATGGTTATTTTTTGTATACAAGAGCTAATTAGACCGGGATCAATGGTATAAAGCGGATTTCGAACCACTACAAACTTCATGCCCAAGGTGGGATTCGAACCCACGAACTGTTGAATCGAAGGCAGGAGCGTTAACCATTCGGCTGCCAGCTCGGCCTAATAAGAGTAGGATATATAGTTTAAAATATGTCTTAAACAACTATACACAACCAAGCATGAAATTGGATTTAAATATTTGAATTGTTGAACTGAAAAGTCAGAATATTAAGCATTTCAGTATCAGCTTGATTAATCAAACAGATAAACTGTTGAACCTCAAAAGAATCTTAACCATTAAACTGCTGTTGTCGGAGCTTCCTAGGTTGGGGACTTGTTCACATCAATCTACAATGTCAAAAGACTTTCCACTCAACCTGAGGCAATGTGGTGAGGGTGCCAGTTCAGGAGTGACATTGTTACTCAACAGTGATTCAAAATTACCAGGTGCTTGGTGGTAAGTAAAGTATTCCAAATTCATTACTTTAAAAGCATCAAGTCTCATGTACATCTATATGTCTTTTAAACAACATTTTTTGGAAGCCAAATTTTTTAATTACTTCCCTTAATTCAATTTTCAAAATGTGCAAATCTTAACAGTTGGATTTAATTAAGAAGTAAAAAATCTAAAGAAAGCAAATTTTTATTTATGATAAATTAGTTGAAAAGTGCATGATAAAATTTGAAACAAGCAGAAGAACCAATTACAACAACTTTCTTCTAATAGAAAAATTAATTGCTACCCAGATTTTCAATTTTTAAATCTATTTTTTAAGTCTTCTGCAATATTTAATTTTCCTCCAATTACAATTGAGTTCATCACTCTACAACCACTTTTTATGAGGGTTAATTAGAACCAAAATGATAGCTTAATGTGAATTTTGATTAACTACAAAAATCCACGGCCTAAGAGGGAATCAAACTACTGAACTGAAGGCCAGAGTAAAACTTAACAGTTTGGTCATATGAACACAAAAAGTAACATAGATATAAAAATTTAAAAAATGTAATCAAACACTGCACAGTTTTTTTTTTTTTTTTTTTTTTTACTAGCAAGGCTAATTTTGCTTAGACATTTGTGTGTACGTAAAATATGGAATTCAACATCATACTAAAACTGTGAAAACATATTGTGTAATATTTTGTAATGTTTGCTATGGAAGAATTCCTATATTTTAGGCATTTTATTAATGCTCTTATCAACAATCAGAAGTACCACGATTTTGCCATTGTTTTTAATATTATATGTAATATGTTCATATTAATGAGAACTACATTTGTGTTTAGAAAAATGAACCTTTTGATGGATTACTTTAAAGACAGTCAAATGTAGAGGAAAAAAATATTGTCCAGATATGAAATGATTCTTGACTGCCCATACCCTAAATACATTTCTTTTTAAAAATAAAAATTTTGACCATTGCCATTGAAAAAAAAAATTATAAACACATTTAATTTAGACATTTATAGTTAATTATTTCTAATGAATAAATTTCAGTATCATTCAGTTTTGCTATTAAAAAACAGGCTTGAAATCTTTGAAAAATAAAGTGTTCAGTTCTCACTGCGAAAACTACCATACTTTTAAAGCATTTTTTGTAAATAAATGCAAATAACTTTACAATATGTTGACATTTTTTAAACAAAAAAGAATCATATAAAAAGATCCTTTGAGTAGACATAATCAAAGCATTTAAAAACATAATCAATTCACTTTAATGATTATGGAAGTTAATTAGAAAATTTTATATGGTACAGTTTCAATACACATATGGATGTTTTTGTACCTAAGATTGGTCTACATAGGACACCTTAACTATAATATTCTTGAGAATGGTTGAACAGGCACCAGTAAAAAACAAAATTGTTTTCCACATAGAAACTAGTAATTGCCACTTTGAAAGAGAATCATTTAAGAGTTTTACATTTGACTTGATCTTAAATGCTTGGTTTGTTGCTCAACAGTCAGTATTTAGAATATTAAAACTAATTAGACCAGGGTCTGCAATTTAAAATATATTCTGACTCACTTCAAACATTTAAAGCCAGAGTCAGGAATCAATCAACGAACTGTTGAACTGAGGGCCAAAAATGCTAATCTCAATTTATGAAGTTTCATTTATTGATAGAGATTGAGCTGATTTCATAGAGGGGTTTGGCTCAATTTATTTTCATTCAACAGTCATTATTTTCACAACTAGGCTATTTAGACTGTAACCTACAGTTTAACCAACTTAGTGTTCGCCATGTATCTGATACGTCACAATAAGCTGGTCAATTAGCGGCCATCGACAATAGAGATTCGCAACAATTTTCCAGCCTAAAACCGCCAGCGATGTAAATAGCAGGTTTACCCCACAAAAGCTGCCAGAACTTATATTTTTGCACAGTAGAAACCGCTTCCTTTTTCTTTCCCCCTAATAGGTGGATTGATGGATGGGTCTTAATGACTAATCCCACTCCTTTTTGAAAACTGAAACAGGGACTGATTTTCATGCCAAATATCTAAATCATTGATTATTATTGCCAAGAGTCAATACTAAACTTTAATATTTATAATTTTACAAATGGAATGCAATTTTGTATAATAAATACCTTTTTTAAATTTTAGTCTTAAATGTTATTAAGTTAGGTGATTTGATTAGGACAAATATTTTAAATTTCTATATATTTTTAATTTGTTTCTGTTATGTTTACCTTTTTTCTTAAGTCTGTTTTTGTCAATTTTACTTCTTTTCTTAATTACTGACATTTATTTTAGTTAATTTAATCCAGTTTTTGTTATTTTAATATTTTACAAACTAGTTATGATTAAGATAAGCGAATAAATTTCGTAAATGTTAATTATTTAATTCCCAATTAAAGAGCTCTTGCTTGTATTAGTAAAATTGATGGGTTTTCCATAACTTATAATATTGTCTTAAATTATAATCACACAAATTCATTTAATTTATATTTTTATTTTTGTACATTGGAAAAAAACTTATAAAATTAGTTTATTGCATGTTACATTTTAGTTCATTATCACTTTAATTTCTTTTAAAATGCATTTGAAAATTTCCCATAAAATAGAAGTATCATTTTAAAGCATAATGTTGCATGATAGTCACCTGAGTTTAAGCCAAAAATATTATACTTATGTTTTGACTATCATTTCTTTTGAAAGAAACATAATATTGAAACTATAGTGTACCAAAAATATTGTTATACATACCAAAAATATTGTGTACCAAAAACATTATTTTAATATATCAATATTAATTAGAAATATTTTGAAACATATTATTAAAAATTTTCAATAATAAAAATAAACAAATGAAATTACAATATTTCTGATATTATCTCTACTCTGACTTGAAAGACATTTTAATTTTAATTTCATTTTTTGTATAAATTTCATATAATTTTTTTATACAACATAAGGATAATATTTTGGGAAATGAATATTCTATAATAAAAATTTCTAATATTTTCAAAGCAAATTAAATTTGATTCAATGATTTTTGAAACAGTAAATTGTTTCTCAGCAAATTCAGTGAATTTTATTTAATATTTAAATATTGATTAACATTTTTATGCCTAAAATAGTTTTATTCTCTTCAAGATATTCTTTCCAATTAGTGTAATAGTGATTAGTTGAAATCACAATCATATTTCAGATAAAGAACAAAACTCTAAACTTACAGAAAGTAATTATTCTATTATGAAATGTATTTAAAAAATTATTTTAGAATACAATTATTTTTAAACAAACAAATTACTAATATGTTTGTTCAACAAATAATTATCGTTAAAACGATCAATATTAGACACAAAAAGATATTTTAAATTTAATAATCTTAACTACAGAAATTCTTGTTGTAAAATGGTTTTCAAATCTTCCCAAATATTCTTGTTTGAAATAAAAATTAATCCGTCACATTTAAAAATAAAATTGTGTATTCGATATAGGATCGACCGTGTCTTTAAAATTTAAAAAGTAATGATCAGCATGTTAAATATTTCGAACAAATTAAAGTTATAAAAACAAGGAATATTCATTCAGGCAGAAACATCTGAATGTATGACTAATGTTAAAAAATAGGACCTGAAGTCATGGAATATTTAAGTTTAGTTTTCTTTTCTCAATCTGCATTAATTATAATGAGATTCAAATAGCATAAAAATGTTAAATTTGATAAAATAATATCGAAATTGTAGAATTTACAAAAATCAAATTCAGTTCTAAATGAATTATAAGCTTCCAAATAAATTAATTAGTTGTTCATATTTTGCAATAATTATTTCATAAAAAATACACACAAATATAAACTCGCAAAATAGTTCCTATTTAATATAAAATAAGGTATTGGAATATTTAAATAATAAGCTGTTTTTCTGCAAGAACATAATGTGATTTGTATTAGTAAAAATAAACTATATGAAAAAATAGCAACAAAGTCTGGGGAATATATTAGTTATGTGAAGACCAAAAGACTTAATATTAAAAAGTCTCAATATATTGAATATTATCAATAAAGTTTATTATACCAATTAGTTTAGAATTGCAGGTATACTTTAAATTTAACAAAAAAGTAAGAATCTTTTCATACAGAAACAACTTTTCTCACTTAAATAAATTTTTGATAATTGAAAACATTAACGATTTTCTAAACTATTATTAGATATATTGAAGAATAGAAAAATAGATACTTACAACAATTATTACTTAAATTTTTAAGTATTTAAAAATATATCATATCAATTTAAAAAATCAATACTTTTTCTATTTCCATAATATTTTCAATTTTAATTCTTGTTATATAAATTTCTAAAATTCAGCATGATGAAATGTTAATACTATTTCAGCACATTGAAAATAAAATTTTTTGTAAGCTCACCCTATCTCACAAAAAGTTTAAAATGTACAAATAATTTCTTGCTTTTTATATACAAAAATGTCTTTGCATTTTGAAAACATATTAAGATACTTTTTACAAAAGAAGCTAAAAATGAATAGAAATTTTCAGATATAATAATTATCCACAAAGTCATTAAGTACTTTATTAGTATTAACAATAATATCATACACAATACGAAAAATAAAAAATACGATTTAACTTTGCGTTTTTATTGCAAAAAAATAAAATGTAGATAACATGTAGTCAAGGAAAATAAATTTGATTGATTAACATAATTTTTGTAGTTTTCCTGTGTACAGAATTTTTAAATATTTAAAATAAATTGTTCTTTGGAAATTTTCTTTTCAAAATTCTACTTTATGTAAAAGTAAAATGTTTATAAAGTTTATAATTTTTATACTATTAGAATTTCTGCAATCTTACATGATTTAATAAGCAAAACTTGTTTTGTATTACTTTGTTTCTATCATATTTATATTATATTGTTTTATTGTACAACAGAAATTATAGATAGCTCCTAAAATATTCAAATATTTTTCACTAATTCATTACCAATTGGATCTTTTTAAAATATTGAGAAATTAATGATCATATAAAGTTGAATATTAAAAGATGAGGTATTAAATTTATTTTCTCTACAATTTTTATAAGTTTTCAATGGTACTGTTTCAAGCAGTTTCCCATATACACCAGGAATTAGTTTCAAGGAAGATAACTCATCACACTTGACTTCCTGTATGAACAGGGATGGTTCTAGTTAGTTATGGAAAGAACGAAAGAGGTGTTTGATTGTTCTAGTTGAAGTAGACAGATGGGAAACTGGTTTCTTACCCTGATTCATTACTATACTCTAATTTAAAAGTGTGCTTTCTTCTCTTGAATGATTTTCAGGTCACAAAGAGAATAAATTTTGATTTTGATAAAAAGAAGTATTTAAAACTGTTCTTTTTTTGTCAAATTTATATTTTAAGAAACATTTAAAAAAATGGCTAGTGACAATGAAGATGAAGTCCCTCTTTTAAATCTACAGTTGACGTATTTTTCTTTAAATCAGAAGGTTCTGACAATGATGATGTTAATTATGTCAGACAATAGTGTCCCGTGAATAATGAAACTCCAGCCTCACCACATTTTTCATTCACCGTTTCCCCTGGAATGAAAATACCAGCTCCTGATCTCTGGAGGATTTGTTGAAATTTTTTGAATTATTTATGAATTGAAATAATTGGGGAGGAAACAAATATTTACAAGGGAATAATCTTAACCCCAAATCGTGATCACGTCAGTGGTATCCCACTGACATTTCAAGAATAATTACTAAAAATAAATAAGTTAAAAAAAATTACATAAAATTTTCCCTGCTTCAATTGTACAGTACAAAATTGCTGATTTTTTTATTTTCAATGAAAAAAAAAACTTAACCGAACATATATTTTTTTTAGAACATTGTGGAAGTCCAGAACAATAAAAATCCTAAGTAAATTTATAAACACTTTCCATGCAATTTGTGACATTTAAAATTTCTAAAATGCAAATTTAAAATCTAATAAAAGAGATTCTAAAAAGAAAATAAGCACAAGAAAGGATTTCAGATTTAAATTGTATATAATTTCTTATTTAAAGGTAAGAAAATTTTTAATAAAAATATTATTGGAATATTTTTTATGAATAATAGTAAAATATCTAATCAATTAAAAAAAGCATAAATATGCAAAGAAAATTTATAAAAGATTATAAGATTAAAAATTTTTAATTAAGAGACTATATATATTCTCCTATGCAAAGTCTCTTTGAATTTGACTCCATAAACATTTTATATTCGTAGTATTATTATGTTACAAAAGAAAATATTTTTATAAAAACACTCTTTTATAATGAAAAAAATGAAGTCTTAGTATATTGTTAGAAATTATTTTAAGGGAATAGAATCATAAGCTCACACACACACAAAATGAAAGTAACTCATGATAATTTTATCATTTCTTCTTTACACTTTTGCGAATTAAGTAAAAAAGATTATTTTACTTTTTATTTTTAATTATCTAAATATTAGTTCACATACGCTAGGAAAATATAGAAAAATAATTCAAGTAATAAACTCATATAAAAGAATCTTCTATTTAAGTTGGAATAAATTGACCGTAACAGTTTAAACTACTTAGTAAATGCACTGAAATTAGATATAACACATCAACCATTAAAATTAATTTTCATGCACTTTTTTCCCTAAAATACAGACAAGTGATATTTTATCGAGATTGATCAGTTTGGAGTAGAGAAAAAGCAATTTAGCTAATAAATTTCTGCCTTAACAACTTTAAACATGCAAAAAATTATGTTTAGCAATCAAACAGAGCATAAAAAGTCCATAACAATGATTTAAGGATAACTGTAATCCTTTGTACTTCATATTATTCACTAAGTTAACATGAAAACATGAAAAATTTCTCCATTTTAAATTGTACTATAGTTATTTATAAATATGTTATGGCACTAGATATGTAAAATCTATTCCCATTCTGAAATTTTAGTCCTTTTACAACTGGTATAGTAAAAAATAGTTATTTTCTTTTAAAATTGCACATTTTAATATCTATTGTTTACATTTTAAATTAGTTTTAATATACTTAGTCAAAAAATATATAAGGAGTATAAAAGGTAAAAATGCTTAGTGTTTAATTCTCTTCATTAAATAATATACCTGGAGTATGATTGGTGCATAGCTGAGAAGGCTACCCCTACTCATATTTTGGTGTGTTGAAATTTCAGAAAGGACAAGGTTATGAGAGACTCAACTTTATTTAACTTTTTAGATATTTTTGGGTTTATGGGGATTGTCTAGCTCTGATAGATAATTCCCAAATTAGCAATAATGACAACTCCCTTTATATTATACATAACACTTTGGCTCGACTGTGCACTGGACATTTAAAAACCCATCGATTTTCCATTGGCGCCTAGACCTTCCGAGTTTGCACCAAATGCCACATTGAAGAGGCCAATCCCAAACATGTTTTAGACTCTGCTGGTCTGCTTCGTGAGGATCTCCTAAAGGAGCATGGCTTGGCTGTGTTGAAATTAAAATTAACCTTATGTGTCTGATCTAATTTTAGATCAGAGGGATTGGCAAGAAGACATACATAAATACTCCTACAGAAGATTTTGTATTTTTTAAATAGTGGTATTGAAAAAAATCTCCATTTAGAATAAATTCACCGATTTATATTTACTTTAAAACTTTTACTACAAATATTAAACAAAATTATCCTCTACAAATAAAACATTTAATAAAAAATTAATCTTACTTTTTTTTCAATATAATCATGCGAAATGGCAGATTCATCATTGTCTTCAGAGTTATCTGTAACATTCTTTGTAAACATCAGATTATGATCACTTAAGCCAAAAATATCAAGGGAGTATAGAAATGCTATATGTTCATCAAGTGATGCATCACTTTCCCGTTCTCCAGAATGCATTTGTGACAATTGAACTTGAGTTGCAGAATAATTAGGATCACCCAATATAAATAATTCCCTAAGTTCTTGTTTGGAAAAATATCTGTAAAGATAAAATCAATCAATTACAAGATTCAGATTACATATTGAGAATAATCATGTGAAACTTGATCAGAAAGATTTTATGAACTTTTATGAATTTAAACTTATAAATATTAATATTTTGTATAAAATGGAATAGTTAAATAATCCATAATTTAGAAAATAGGCTAATCTATAAAATATGTTAAATTTCCTGTGCCTCTTGTGCATGTGCATGCATGAATACATGTACACACACTGACACTTTTTATGGTGGTAATTATTAAATACTTCTGAAAAATTTGAATAAATAATTTTTATTTTTATTCTTGAATGATGTTTAAATCAATCATATAATCCCAAATTTTTTAAAAATAAATGTTTCCAATTACATATATTATTAAATTATCTTAATAAAAAATCATAATTATAATGCTTTATTTCAGAAAAAATACATGTAAAACATTTGTAAAAGAAACATTTTTAAAATTAATATTGTATACTTGGGCTATTTGCAAAGGACTATTTTATCTGATTAGCCTGTTTACTTTTCTAATCTTATATCAGTAATTTAAAATAATATTGTGCACTCAAAATGTAGCAATTAAAGTCATTTTTCATTAATATTTTTCTGCAGAGATAAATGGAAATTTAATCAATTAAAATTTTAAATTTTAGTAGCAGTTATCAAGTTTCAGATTATATATATATATATATATATATTACATCTGTTCACAATCTTTTCATTGATATTTTATGTTAACAGTTAATAAATTAAAACAAAAGAAATCTAAACTAGTTTTATACAGTGATTTCAGTTAGTCGTCATAAAATATTTTTGCGATTTAATTTGTTCAACTATGAAGACACAACTGAAATAGTAAATTTAATATTAGTATGTAATTGTTATATTCCAAATTTTCATAAATGTTAAAAATATTTTTAAATTTTTATCATGAAAAGTTTTTAATCTAAATAATTTAAAATAAAATTTGAAAGATCTTTTTGAATAAGAGGCATAGTGATTTTATTGTTTCAGAGTGTGAAATATATGATTTTGCAACTATTTATTAGTTTAATTAAAACATTCTTATAGACAAGAAATTGCAATTCTTCATTATTCTATATAGTTTTCTCAGATAATGAAAAAGCATGAACATAAATATTGTGAAATAAACATAAATATTAAAAAATATCAGCAAATTAAACAATTATCTCATACATAATTACAAAAACAAAATTAATACTGTATCAATTAGATACCTATATGGATCTGATGAGCCTGTTGCTTGTCTTGTTATTGAATCTTTAAATATTTGGCGCCTGTAAATTTTTTCTTCCACAGTACCACAAGTCATGAGTCTATAGACAACTACATTTTTTTTCTGCCCAATTCTATAAGCTCGATCAACAGCTTGAGCGTCTGTTGCTGGATTCCAACTGGGATCATCTAACATATAAATTATAATAATTTAACAAAACTATTTCCAAAGGAAAAAATACATTTAATAAACCTTTGAATTTCTTTTTTTTTAATTCCAATCCTGCTTTATTTCTGAAAACAATATTAAATATTATATAGTTTAAAGATAAAAAGAAAAAAATTTAAAAATATTTATTATATTCACTATTTTTTCAATATACAGAAAAATTAAATGAAGTTTAATTAAACATTTTACATTCATATAATCATTATTAAAAGGTAAACTTATAGCATTTATAAACTATATCATAGATACAAAATATGAATAGCAAAAGCATAAATGATGTAATTAAGCAAACTATGACAATTAATCATACAGTTTATCATTTTAATTGCAGTGATAAAAATAAACAATACAACTAGTAATATAAATATTTTGCACACATTTTATTGATAAAATATCAACAATATTTATGTAACAAGTTTATTATCTATGCTTGAGAAAAATTTGAGAAACCCATTGAAAAAATTTAAAATACCCCTCATGAAAAAATTTATATAAATCTAAATTAAACATTATTCAGTACTTGTTAATGGATATTTAAGACCTATAGGATAATTTACCAAAATATGACTCCTTTTTATAAACTAGTAATGAATTGCAAAATAAATTACAATTGCTTAATACAAATATGAAATTCTATTGTCAAACTTTCTGAAATTTATGTTGATGCTAATTTTTTTTTTTTACAAAAATAATTAAAAATTTTTTATTTCTTAAAAATTTTATGAATAAATTTTTAAATAGAATATTTTTTTGCTCTTGGTTTATCTCTTTATTTTCTTGACTATGACTTTAAATTGGTAACTCTCAGCCATGCAAAAAACATTATAATTCAGAAACTCGTTTTACTAAAGGAAATTTTATTCAGAGCTTGCTTTACAACAATGCACAATTTTTGTAGTTTTTCTTTAAGTGCAATAATCTATAATTAATAGCATTAATTGGTTGAAGATACTAATTTTTTTTATCTCTTATGATTACTTATATTTAAATTATAGATGATTTCACTTATGTAAATCTGACACAATTTATTTACATAGTGAAAAAGTTAATTTAAAAATGTTTTAGTATTTTTTAAGTTCAAAAATTAAAAATATATTACTGATCTTCTAAATTTATCATCAATAATATTAAATACTATGTATTTCTTTTAAGGCTGCTGGTTTATTTATGTAAGCAGTTGATCCCCCAGTCATTTTAAAATTGATTTTGATAATTTATGAGCACTTCTAGAAACAATTATTCTTAAAGGATATTTTAGATTTTGCAAATGAAATGGAAGTTTGGTTTGCTTATCGTTCAACAATTATTTTTTACAAATAAGAGGCAATTAGACCAGAATCTATGGTTTAAAGTGGAGTCAACCACTACAAACATCCAAGCCCAAGATAAGATTTGAACTCACAAACTGTTGAACCGAAGGCAAGAGCACAAACTACATAACAAATTAAATGGAAGAGGAGAGTGAACATGTGTTCCAAGCACACCCCACACTTTTAGAGTCACATGATCATTCATGCAACATTGCAAAATGTACTTGATATTTGAATATGTCTAGGTATCTCAAGGTTATATTTTTACTCTTAGAAACACAAAATATCATGGAGGATATCACTTCCAAACCAGCAGAATGTGCCCCATATGATACAAAGCCCTTACAAAATGCAAGTAAGGTGGAGTAATAGCTTTGCGGTGTTCTTGCCAAATACAATGTTTCACATCAGCACATAATAAGGTGTAGCATAATTAATTCGACCACATTAAATTGTTTATTGATACATGCATCTAATGGTGTTTATCTGCCTGGAATAACTGCTATGTTTGTTATTCCATGACAATAAGATTTGTAGATCTTGTGAACATTTTTTTTTTAATTTTTTTAGATGAATCTAAATATTCCTAAACTAGATTTTCTGGATTCTTTAAGCTAATTGGAAGCATTTGTCAAATACTTTTTACCTAGAATTCTATATATCTCTTTCATCCTTTAATAAAAAAATATCTAAATCTGAGTTAAGTGGTTTATTGCTCAACATTCATTTTGTGCAAACAAGGGTTAATTAGACCAGGACGTACAGCTTAAAGTGGGTTCTGAACTACTACAAACATCCAAGCCAAAGGTGAGATTTGAACCTACAAAAAGTTTAACTGAATGTAAGAGGGCTAACCACTCAGTTATCAGCTTGGCAAAAGCCTAGGTTAATTCCTTATGAAAATGACTTCAAAAGCTAATGCATATTAAAGATTTTTCTATAACTGAGGGTAAATATTATGCAGAAACTATATTTAAAAATAAAAGATTGCAGGTGCAAATTAAATGCTGGAGTATAAAGCACACACATATATATTTTAGTCTTTTAGTACATAAAACATTGAGTTTTATGTAAGATTATGTTATTAAAAACACACACATTAAATTTGTAATTTAACTAGGCACCTAGAGATAATTGATACACCTAAAGAAAAATAATGGATAGTTTATTATATTGCATAGTTCTAATATAATGTAAATATAAATAAAAAATAATATAAATTCAGTTGATTTTTTTAAATTTTAAATTGAATAAATATTAAAAATTGTTTTATATTTTCTTTAATAAAGAAAGAACTTTTAAAATTTTTATAATAAAAGTTCAGAAAAAAAGTGAAGATTAATAGTAATAAATATAAAATATATACTTTAATATATATATATATATACTATAATAATATATAATATATATATACTTTAGACAAGCACTTATTTTGAATGAATTATTTAGAAATGAAATATTTAAAAATTAATAGCTTTTAATGATGCTAACAAAAATTAATAATTTCCAAATTAAAATATGACAAAAGTGTTTCAATTCTTTAAAAGATAGTTTATCATATTTGAATTTTAATCTGAGAATTATATAAAATATTTTTAATGAACCAAATATTTAAAACAATCTAAATTATTTTTGGCTCAAAGGAAAACACTAATTTTAATAATTAACAAAAAATGTGGCAAGTATAGATGTAATTTTGAAATTTCAAAAAGTTAATTATATTTCACAACCAATAAATAAAGGAAATACTTATAAAAATTATACTTACAAATAACAACCCTATCAGCAGCTGTCAATGTTATGCCTACACCACCAACCTGATAGAATATTAAATGTAAACAATAAAATAATTGTAGTTTTCAATTTAAAGAAAAATTTTGATAAATCAAAATTTATGGATAAAATACATAAGAGTGTTTTTAAACCATTAAAGCAAAATATAGTAACTTGATAGAAAAATGTTGAGCTTCAGATTTGTATTATATTAAACATATATTTTTATAAAAAAACTTTTAGAGATAATTACATATATATATATATATAATTAAGGTTTAATTAGGATTAAAAGTTGGAAATTTTTTTATATATGGAACCATAAAAAAGAATTTACAAAACTAAACATTAATAAATGTTTTTATTATTGTATTCAGGAATGAAAATAAATAACTCATATGAGAAAATAAAAATAATTTTCTTTGCACAGATGTTGGCTCATCATGAATCATACTTTTTTTAATGCAGTAAAAAAATGATAACACTAAATTCTGAAGCATTTTGAAAGCTTGATCACAAAGGTTGGTTAGGTTTTATGGTACAAGGTCCCTCAATAGCAAAGGAGAGCAGATTTTAAAATACATAATGTAAATATAAGGTTTAGATATAGGTAATACAATAACTATACTTAAAAATTCTCTCCCATACAGAGACTAAAATTTTCAGACAATTAAAAAGAATATAATAGTAATACCATTTAATGCAATGAAATATACCTGTGTGGTCAACAAGAAAACTGAGTATGATGGGTTATTTTGGAAGAGTTGAATATGCTTTTCCCTGTCTTCAATTTTAGTTATTGTTCCATCAATTCTGATAACCTTCCATTGCCTATAAATATAAAAATATTGTAATATTTTTTTTTAAAAAAGTACTTTTATAAGCCATCTTTTAATTTAGCAAATAAATTTTTAGCTAATTTTGAATTGAGTTTCTTTGCACATACTTTGATCCTTTTCAAAAATTATTGTAATTTTTTATTAATTATTTCACTTATTTCATAATTTGAGATTATAAAATATATTAAAAATAATTATATAAAAATTAAAAAATTGTAAGATGAATAATTTTACTTATATTTACATCAAAAATTAAAATTATACTATATTACTTCAATTTTTTAATTAAGCTAAAACTTTTTTGAATATATTTTTATAACTCACTTTAAATATAAATTTAGTGTAACAAAGTAAAATATTTAAGATTTAAACCAAAATCAAGACCATAAAAGTATCAGTTTTATTTGGTTTCAACATATTGAGTTATTTTTTTGTCGCAAATAAGATAAGTTTTAAAAATATATACTGCTATTCACCCAAAATGACAACCCCCTCAAGAAAGAATACAAATCATGTGAAATCTATATAATGCATTTGTGGCAATGAGATAGGCAAACCACAGTGCTGCCACAAATATGCATGTCACAGGAAATTTTAATGGCACTTGCACTATATAAAGGGAGAAAGGATGGGTCACATTTAAGGCAATTACTTTTTGTACTTTTTTTTTTATGAAAGCTGTTTAAGTTAGTTCCTAAATTGGGGAATAAATGAGTGACAGTCCTATTACTAAGACCTACAATTAAGTTAACTGCTTAAAGGTTTTTTTATAATAAAAAGCAATGTTTTAAATGCATATAAAATGTTTCATTTTATTATTATGGAACATTAAACACATAATTAAAAGATTGAAATTAAAATTAAGAATTAATAATTAGACATAAATAAAAATAGTAAATCTTAACATAGCACACAGGACAATTGCATTATACAAACTAAGTTTATACTATTTTTAATAGTCGAGAAAATAAAGATAAAAATACTTCAATTAAAAATAAAATCCATTGTATTAAAAATCTAATTCAACTTATGATACACCACAACTGTAACAGTTTAAAACAATAAAAAACATAACATTTTATATTACAGAATGCTAGAGACACATTAACACGAGACCAACGTGATTTTCCAAACTTGCCATTTAACCCCTTGACTGACGAATTAAATGGAATTTGATGCGACAAAAAAAAACTATTTAATTTCGCTTAATTGAACTACACCATCAATTTACACCATCATCCCCACTTTCATATAATGCATCCGGCTTATACATGTTACGGGGATTATTTATAATCTTTACTAAACTCAAATATTGGCTAGTATAACATTCACCGTGCGAGACTTCTGCTAAACTGAACTCTTACTTTCAGTGTGCTTTTTAAATGAGAATCGTCGAACGAGTGAAGCAACTATGTAATCTAATTGTAACTTGCACGGCGTCCGCCGAAAGAAGCACTTGACGAGTCTGACTCGTCAAAGTCTGTGATGGCCCAGGAAATCAATGACGAGTCAGACTCGTCAAAGTCAGTCAAGGGGTTAATAACATTTGTGATAAGTCTTTTCCCTAACAAATAGGCATGTATATGAAATCACATGTGATTATGTTTTAATCCAATGAATTAATAATTTGATTTGACAATAATGACACGAGATGAACAAAATGTCAAAGTTGTAATTGCATTAGCAATATAAAAATAAGAGTTATAATAACATATCAGGATAACAATACACCAATAAAAAGCAAACTTAATAGAAATAAAGCTATTATTTTAAATGGAAAAAACAAAAAATTACAATGACAAAGCTCTAGATATATAACTTTAGATTGTATTGGGATAACAGTTTAAATAGAATATATCAAACAAGTCTTTGAGTTCAACTGATTAAGAACAGTAGCCTTTACAGATTCTCCTTCACAAAAATTGGTGGACCAAGTGCTTCCACCTTGTTACACCACTGCATGTGATGGCAGGCATATTAGGAGTATGATAGTAGTAGACTGCATGCGTCATTGAGTGCTCATTGGTACTTTCGAATGGCATTCCTATCTAAGTAAACTGTCTACAAAGCGTCCATCTCATGCTAATTAGGGCCAATTAGACTGGGACCTATGGTTTAAAGTGGATTCTGAACCACTACAAACATCCATGCCCAAGGTGGGGAGCACTTGAGGAAAGTGGCTTAAAAAACTGAAATTGCACAAAAATGGTTTATTAACGAGATGGTTACCTAAGTTATATTACAAAAGGAAACACTATGAAGATTAGAGATACAAAATCTTCACACAATGACTTCTGGAAAATCAAAAGGTGATTTTTCACTATCTGAATTCAAAAGATTTAACAAATTGGGAACTAATTTAAGAATTAATCCAGATTTGTCAGTTGTCAGCTATAAAACTTTGATAAGAGAATATAGTTTTAACATCTTTGAATTCTGATACCATTGATATTTCCATAAAACTTTGATAAGAGAACAAAGTTTTAACATCTTTGAATTCTGATACCATTGATATTTCCTTGCACTCCTTACCTAGTTTAGCAAGCTATAGAATACTTATTTTTTATGTGTATGATTGCCACCCCATTTCTTATGAAATTTAAGGTTTACATTTATGCTTCAATTTTGGTTCAACTGTAATTTTTCTACAACACTGTGAATAATTGCATGCCTCTCTACTTGATTTCATCATTTAGTGTATTTTAAATTTATTATAATTCCAACACAAAACAAATGAAAATGTAGGAAATTTGCAAATTTCTTTGAAAAGTTTTCTAATAAATTCAATTCTAATAATTCAAGAAATCTCAACAGGAAAAAGAAAAAAAAATCTGATTCATTTGATAATTATAATGAAATGTAAATGTTAGTAAAATATAGAAATAATACACTGATAACAAATAGATTGTTCCTGAGACAATTTTCCCTTATTTAAAAAATGAAACGTGTTTTACAACCATTTAATTTCCCTTCACAGAATATAATACAAGAATATATAAACTTTCAATTCAATGAGATATAGAGTAATTTCAGTTCCTAGGAGAGGAATCAAGGTGAATGTTTAAAGTTACATTGTTGAGGCATTTGTTATGATGCAAATTTGTGTACAAAATTTTGTACACAAGTTACTGAGTCCCATGTTTTATTTAAATTTTAAGATTTCCTCCCTTTATTATAGAAATATAAATGAGCAATATGTTCAATTTATGATAGTAGAGTCAGGTGCATAAGAATAGCAAAATTCAAGTATTATATGTCCTCAATAGGCCATCAAAGACACACACACACACAGCATAATTTGAAAACATAATTCACACATTTTACTATAATTTACTTTATATTTCAGCTCAAGGGGGAAAAAAACACTGATACTGAGAAATATCATTCACTATGTCTTTCCTAAGTCTTATTATAGCAGTAAAAATTTACAGTAACTTTCAAAATAAAGGGGAAGAAATCCAAGAAAATGAATAAAAAATAGTGTTTATCAGTTAAACATTCAAAATTAAAAAAGCATGCAACTTAGAATTTCATTTTGGTAAACAAAGCATATACTCTATGCTTTGTTTACCAAACATAGAGTATATGCTATAGAGAGAAGTATAAATCCATTACACACAAAACATGCTTTAAAACTACTAATACGAAAATAAGGTAAATTTTGTAAAGTAAACAAATAGATTGACTTGTACTTTAAAGATTCCTTACTTGTCAATTTTTGATACATTACAAATATATAAACATTTTAGACGAAGATGTTACCTATTGGTTAAAATGCGATGAATCATGTCCAATATTTTTCGAGAAAGAGAAAATACTAGAGTCCTATGGCCATTTATTTTCAAATTTTCCAAAAGTCTAATGAGGAATTTCATTTTTCCTGATTCATTAATTAATGTTTCATCAGATACATTTTCAATTGAGGATGCAGCTAATGCATCATCTTCTAACTCATGAAGCATCTCCTCTTGCCTAGAATAAGAAATAACATAAGATGACACAAGAAGCAAACAAAATTTCTCATGTAGATATTCGTTTAATACAAAACACAGTATAGCATTTGATATAATTAAATCTATTCTTACCACATAGATTAAAATATCAGTTTTCATATTAAAGACTCAACTTACTCAAGATCTCCATTGAGGCCCATGTGCAAACATATTTTTTGACTCAGTAAACGTGGATGATCACAAATTTTCTTCAGAGTTGTTAATTGAACTAATGGTGATTTATTAGAAACAAGAATCTGAAACATAAAAAAATTATTGCAATAATCATATAAAAAAAGCAATGAAAAAGTTCATTTCAATATGTAACATCGAATTATTATGGTATGCTGAATTATGAAGCAAGAGCATGGCTAGAACTTTATACACTAACTGATAAGTATGTAAGTATAAACAAAAGAAAAAAAAAACATTAATAACTTAAAGCACTTTAAAAGAAAGTTTGCTTTTGAAAAAAAGAGAAACTTCACAATATTAATAAAGGTAGCAGATGAGATCTCTAAGACTGATGCTCTTTTGATTAAAGATCTAATGTCTAAAAAAATATAAAATTTCCAAGAATCATTCATTATTTTTAAGGAATTGACTTAATATTTCAGAAATCCATAACTCTGGAAAAAATTTTAATTTCCTGGTTTAAGGAGTTGTGCAAATCCTGAAGTTAAGCATAACTAATTCTTTTGAATATTCAAAAAATATAAACTATACATATGAAAATTATTAATTTTATGATTGTCACTAACACAAGACAAAGTTTATTTATAATAATGATAGTTCGAAAAAATATTTTTGGCTATGTTATTAATACTTTTACTTTGAGAACTTCACATTAAGGTTTCTAATAATTGACAATTTAGTTGCTCTAGATAATCTACAATAATAAAATCTATCTTATATTATTCTTCAGGAATGAGAGACATCTTGCAACATTCTTAAGAAGAATCATCATACACTTAATTACACACAATTATCTTTTCCCAGAAGTTGTTAAAAGGGTCCTTCATTGTTATAACATAAAATATTTTTATATGCATCTACATTTAACTTTCTTGAATAGGAAAAAGGAAAGGAAGGGATCTAGCCAAAACATTTTTAACATCATAACTATATATCATTCACATTATTTTCTTTTAACTATTCCCAATGTTATTTTTCTTAGCAATATTAAAAAATGAATACTTAAAATTCTTAAAACTGGCATTGTTCCTTGTATGGGTTCAAAATATATTCAAAAACAACAATGTTGAAACAAATAAAATAAACCTAATTTTAATACCAACATTCTTTTACAGTTTTTAAAAATAGTAATAGAAGTGCAAATTACAAATGATGATATCATAGGATAGCTTACTACACATATTTTTTAAAGAATAAACAAATCTCACAAGTATGTCAAACATAACAAGTTTTGCAAGCACATGCTTAAACTATATTATTGTTGATTACAGCATAAGAATTCTAGACTTTGTTTTAAAATTTTTAAAAGTAGTCTCCCAGATGAAAAAACTAAGCACAAAACATGAATAAAATTTTATACAAGTTTTCTAATAATGAACTTTAGAGTTTCAATATTAATTCTTCTATAATGTTTATAGTTCATTGTCATAGATTTTATCCCTTTCCTTTATTCTTTACCCATGAAAATAGCTGTATATTTACAGAAATTCAAAATTTCATAAATTACAAAGTTCAGTTCCAAAAGTTTCACTTGAAAATCTGTTCTTTAATAAAAAGAATCAAACTTCAAGGGCTAGAATTACAATAAAAAGGAAAACGTTTTTAAAATTTTCTATTTCAATACCATAAAGAATTTGGCACTATTATAATTAATGATACATATTAATGAATAAAAAGTGAATCAAGTCTAAATAAACATACTTTTTTCACAGTGTCTGAATGCAAAAAGCTTCTATAAATTTGACATTGTTGTTCAGTCATAGTGAGCCACACAATAAAATCATTTTTTCGAGTAGTTACTTTATTCTCAGTAATTCTAAAAATAGAATACATGAATCTTTTAATTAAAATAAATATTTTTAAGAGTTTAAATTATTCATCAGACTGAAAACTGTATAATCAAAATCCACACTGAAAATTTTAAATCAGCTCTTACTTCAAATCTGCCATTTTGCATTCTATATTTTCAACTTCATTATTGCTTTTATCACCCCAAACTTCTGATTTAGTTCTGCGAAGAAAATAGGGTTGAATCAATTTTTTTAAATTATCAGCCATTTCAGTCCCAAGGCGTTTTTCTCCTACAGTAGCATCTTTTTCTCGGGCCTAAATATTCAAAAGCAAAAGAATAGTCAAATGAACAAATGTCTTCCTAAATAAAAAGCATCAAAGCTATTATACATTAAAATCAATAAGTTTGAATATTTAATGTTCATTATACAATCTTTTGCATGAATGGAATAGAATTTTGTGCCAAGTGAAAAACCAGATTTTTGATTAAAACTTAATAATTAAAAGAAACTTGTTAATTTTTTGCTTCACCACTTTTCTTTTCCTTTATTGAGCACTTTTCTGCCTAAATTTCTAATGAATAAAAGCCATTCTTTCATAGTTTAAATAGCGTTTTGTGAATATTCATGTTTGGATTGCTTACAAAACAGTGTAGCGACATAAGAAAATGGAAGTTAAAACAAACATTTATTACATTACACATAATTAAGATTAGTTACAAAAAAAAAAAAAACACTTAATAATTATAAAATAATAAACAAGGTTACATAGTACCAGGGTGATACAAAACAAACGTATTTAGGAACCGGATGGTTCGACCTCCATTCCTCACATCTCTACACGCATCTCATTTCATGTTTTTTTGTATATTGGGCAGCAGCGCCACCTACTGGCAATAGTGTTAATATGGGTCTGTTACAACAGGAATAAATTGAATAATGAACTCAAAACAATACCTTAGTAACATTCTTACTCCCAAAAATATCATTACACAACAATGGAATAACACACATAATTTTTTTTTATGACAATAAATAATTAGATTCATCATAATCCAAAATAATTAAAACAGTATGAAAACTTGAATGTAAAAATAAAACTTTTAATGTCAAAATAAAAACAGATGAAAGTCTCCACAAAATATATTAGCAATGGTTAATGAAAATCTTTTTATTTTGTTTTTACTCAATTAATTTCGCAGTTAAAAAAACTGCAAACCATTGACAGGTATGCATTACAGTTAATGCAAAAAATGAATTAGATTGAAATTACATGAATATTAATGAAAATGCTGATAAATCACGTAAATTTTTGTGGAAAAAGATGGACATCATATCAAATTAAAAGTTGGCTACATTACTTTATGAAGATGTTTCTAACATGAATTTTTATTACAAGCAGGGATTTAGGAATCACCTATTTTATTATATATTTGATTAATATTAAATCTATCTACTAAAATTATTAATCTTCAAATTTTTAAGTCATTTTAACATTATATCTAGAGGAACTTAATTTTTGTTCTTTAATTAAAACAAAACAGAGCAAAAAATTACTCATAGGAGGAACTAAACTAGAAGAATTGCCTTATTTATATTAACCAATGACTCTAAAATGAAATTATTCATCATTTCTCTAAAGAGCTATTGCTTCTTTTTCAATGATCCCTGCATGTTTGGCAAGCTTATAAATGCATAAAACAGGAATATCCTTTATATCTATTTTGCTACCTATCAAGAAACTGATCAGTTTTAGATTATTTACAAAACTTCTGGCGCTCTAAATAAGTCTTCAGTAAAGACATTTTTAATACAGCATTAACTATAATTTTTCTTAAATCTTATAAAATAAATAATTCATAGAGCAGGATTATATTAATAAAGAAGAAGGCTTTAAGATATATAAAATTAATAAAAATTCTTTAGGAATACATATTTTTTTCTTAGATGTAGTTTGATTAAACAGTATCATTACTGAAGAATTATTAACACAATGTATAAATAAATACAATCACCAAAAATATTAATTTATGTTATTTAAAATTTTTTTATAATGAAAATAATAAAATACATGCATGCACTTTGAAAGTATCTGTAGAAAACAAAAAAATATTAGAAATAAATTTTAGTTAAAAAATTGAAAATTCATTATAATGACTATAAAGCTTTTATTTCTCATATTTCTATAATTTATCTTGTATTTAATATCATATAAACCAACATAGTTTGACACACTAGTAAAATTGATATGAATAGTAACATAGTTGTATTTAAATGCTACAGAACAAAATTAAGCATTTGACATTCTGATTAACCATGAATATATATCTTTTTTTTTTATAAAAATTTAAAAGATTCCATAGAATACATAATTAAAATTGCTAAGTGTGCATTAATCAAAATTTTCAATCTGAAAAATGCAATATGGAATAATATGCATTTTTCATAATATGGAATAATAGTTTGAAATATATTAAACAAAATCTTATTAAAATTTAAGTTGGAATTCTATAGTTAAAATTTCTCTAAATTTTTTAAATTTTAAATCTTTATAACAATAAGAAAATCAAATCAAAAATGGTTCAACATTCACTTCAAAATAGTCTTAATTACAATGACATACAAAAAGCATATCAAGCTTTCTGTACATTATATTTACTTTTTGTAAAAATTATATCTCATAACTGTAAAAAAATACATTATATATAATTTATTGTTTGGTAATAAAAATTACATTAATTTATTACCAACAATAAATTTTAATACTTCAAAATTTTATTTCACAACAGAAAAGAGTCCTTTCAATATGTCAATTAAAAATAACATTTTAAAAGTTCTTGGAAAATAAATTTGAATGTTGATTCATACAAACCCTTGTTATTATATTTTCGTATTGCATTTTGAAAGTTTTCATGGATCCTAATAAGGCCCCTTGATGAACAAAATTGTACAAAGCCCATAATTCCTGGAAAAAATAGTTTAATTATATATTACATACACATGTACGCACATAGTTACACACACAGACTCTCAGTCAAAGTTATTAATATGCTTCTTACAGTATGTAAATGAGAAATTATATACTGCAAAAATTTACAAGTACTAATAAAGTAAATACCACATTTTTTTTAATGAGCTCATAACATTTTTAATTAATGTCCCTATTGATGTTAAAAGTTCACATTAAAACTCATACTATTTCCTAAAATTCAATATTTAGAGTAATTTAATCCTATTGCTTCACTGCAATTGAGTGCCATGTTGATTATGTTTATGACAAAGTTGCATTTCAAATTTGACAACTATATTGTCAAAGAATAATTTCTGATAATTACAAATTTCAGGCAAAATTTAGGTTAACAGTTTGGAGAATTTTTGTCAAATCAAATTTTTCAAAGGCACATTAATTATATAAATCACTATACTAACAATCGAAAGAATGAAAATTAGAATCAAAATTTCTGAGATTTAAGAATTAAAGTTAAAATACAAAAGACATCTAAACACATAAACTATATCAATATTTTAAGAGCATTTATTATATAGGGGTAGGGAGTTCAGAAATTTTTTTTTTTCGGGACACTAGTTTCAAGAAATATCAGGGCATATTTCAATAATTAAACAAAACCAATGTTACTTTTACATATTAATTTCTGTTTTATCCATAAAACACATTTTAGAAAGGCTCTCAACATGACGAAGGAAACTATGTCTAGCTAAAGTTTCTTCCAGTATTTCCAACTGTAAGGAATGATAATCTTCCCTTCTTGCAGGAGATAGTTTGTAAAATTGATGAATATCTATAGCAAATCCATCAATATTAGAATCAATTTTATCAATACCCTTACATAGTGCTCCATAGATTATGTGCAAGCAACATGTACCCAAATCAATTAGTACTGGTAAACTTTGCTTACTCAGTTCACTTATTTATTTGCTTTAAAACATCTAAATTAACTCTTGGTCCATCCATTGACAACTGCATTAATTTTTCTAAATTCAAACCATTATTTCGAATAAAACTTAATAAAATTTTTACAATTTTATTGGCTTCAGCATGCTCTAAAAAATGTGATTCGAGGTAACAAATGACATTTTTACCTTGTTTACCAGACCAATATGAGATGTAAATATCCTACTGTTTATTTATTTAATAGTAGTTTCATCGAAAAATAAAACAAAATATGAAGTGCCGATATCCTGAAACAAAAGTTTTGAAATTCGGACCTAATCCAAAATTAATCATATACCTAACTTTTTTGTCAGATAATTTGAGATTTTTTGCTATGGAGGGATCGTCACAAATTTCTCTGTAAATGTTAGCTAAATCATTCAAATAGGAAAAAGAACAATTATTTTTTATTGCCACTAAGACTAAAAAGGTTTCAGCTTTAACAGTTTTCTCTGATGTCGTTTTGGGAAGCCATAATTTGTTATTCACTACAGTCGATGTTGAGGATTCAGATGCAGTTAATGACTTGATAGTAAATAGTGTTTGATTCTTGTAACAGTTCACAACTTTTTTGTGTTTTAACCCATCTGCATGAGCAAGCACTTGGCTAAAACCCATAAATGTTAGCTAATAAATTTTTTAATTGAAACATTGAATTTGCTTTTGCATACAAAGCACTGTGAAGAATGAACATCGTAAACAGCTCTTGATTAGGCATTTATTCCCATCTTCCAGTTCAACCATTTGACGGAAAATTTCGTTTTCCTGAGCACTTTTAAAAGAAAATTGTTTTCAAAAAATAAAATTCTGAGCTTGCTAATAAACATTCTTCAAAACACCCATCAAAATCTTTCAAAATGGCACAATAAGCATTTTATGCATGCACATAAACGTAGGCGAATAATTCTTACAATATTGCCATCATTTTAAATAGTTGTGTACAACTAAAACCAGAATCTTTGTCTGTAAAGGCAGAAAATAGAATTTAATGGTAAACCCAAACCAAAAGTTTTTTGATGTCAGACATTTGTGAGCAATGGCTGAAAACAAGGCGGAGACGAATGTATGGCAACCGTATTTCCGGTTAGAAAGAGAACAAAAAAGGGAGAAAATTTTCTCTTTCTTCTTGCATAGAAAGCAGTTGAAAGAAAAAATATCCACTGAATGAAAAATTTACTCCTGAAAAATATAAAATTATTAATTAAAATTAGAATTCCAAAAAGAATGTAATAAAAAAGTAAGGAATCACAGGATTTATTTAGAAAAATAAGGACATTTCAGGACGTTTTTTTAAAAAAACAGAAATTTCAGGAATATCAGGGCAACTCTGAGTCCTGATTATATTTGGCACAACAAATACAAGAGATATAGATAATATATGATCAACAAATGAGTTATTGTAAGATAGTTCATTTTTCATATTTTAAAAGGCAGCAAATAAAAAATTAGATATCCATTTACAGTTATATTTTTATAAATTTAGACATAAATTTACATTTTACTTACCCTTAAATTATTTTGGATTGGTGTTCCAGTGAGGACTAGTCTATTTTTAGCAGGAAGTTCATGTACAGCTTTTGTTGTTTTAGTAGGATTCTTTATCTTATGCCCTTCATCCAAAATAACATAATCCTACATAAGATTAAAAAAGAAAACAGAACGTTAGAAATTTCACTATAGTTAATAAGATTCAGTCTTTTCCTACATCATGGGAATGTTATCAATTTAATTAAATCAGATATGCTTAGAAACATTTTCTAAAACGCACAATCAATATCAAAGCAAAATATAAGTACAGCTTGGAAAAATTAAAATGGCAACATTATGTAATATATTATTATAATTTTTTTTTTTAGATAAAACAAAGTTTATTAATGAATATCACTGCAATTATTTAACAATTAAGCATTTTAGAGTTTTTTTTTTATATTTTTTTCTTAGTTGGAAAAAAAATGCTTTGAATAAATGTAACAGATTAAAGATATTTATGCAAATCAGGAATTTAACAATTGTTTCTAAAAATAAAACACATAGAAAGAGTAAAATTTTATTTACATAAAGAATTTTTAAATATACATTTTTTAAAAGTAGGATTATTAAATTTAAAGGAATGTTTATTAACCCACCTAAATGGCTTCTGGAAGCCACTTTACCATTACTATAAAGATTATAATATGATATACATTTCCATAGCTATGATATTAGATTTCGTAAATTTAAAAAGAAAATCTACCCTAAGATTAACTTGATTACCGATTTCACATTCTTCCAATTATTCTTAACCCATTTTTATATCACAATAAAAATTAAAAAAATAATATTTATAATTAGCTCTTAAAACTGATTCAAAATCCAGCTAATAGAGTGGGAAAGCTGAAAACAAGTACATTTTCAATATCAATTTCACTGATTTATAGGAATGTTTTCAATTTAACTGTAGTAAATTTACAAATTTTAAAAGATAACTTCATTGACTATATAATCTTTACTATCACTCTTATTTAATAAATCAACCACTAGGTAAATTGATTCTCCCACTATGGATACCAAATTAGTTCAACATTTATCTGAAGCAGATGCTTAAATTGGATTAATTTAAGTTAATGTAAGTTAGGAAGGGGCATGTATTTCATACTTTGATCTGAAAAGAAATTGCAAAATTACTACATTTTAAGAAAAAGATTTTGAATTAAAAAACTGAAACTTAGTATTAGGATAATAAAAGTAGTACTTACGAAAAGTGCATAAGTTTTGAAATTTCTTATATTAACAGAAACGTTAAATTACAGAAATTATATATAAAAGTACACAAACTCATTTCACACATTAAATAAATATATTTTTTGTCAAGATAACATTAGAATTGATTTCCTTAAAATAAAGGGAAAAAATTAATGAAATGAGCTTTAATTTAGCTGCTTAAAAGTAAATTATTTAGTTTAGAATAATGTCATCTTTTAAAAAGAGTTGGAAGACAAATTGTATTTCTGTTTATAATATTTATAAGCTACATTTACTGAATATATTTACAAATTTTTAAATAACATATAAGCCAATAATTTTCAATTGTATTTAAGTTGCTGTTTACAAAAGTGTTAAATTTTTAAATCACTTTTATTCGTGTAAATTCTATAATTTAAGATTGACAAAAGGGAATTT
Source organism: Latrodectus elegans (assembly GCA_030067965.1). Lineage (NCBI taxonomy): Eukaryota > Metazoa > Arthropoda > Arachnida > Araneae > Theridiidae > Latrodectus > Latrodectus elegans. The sequence goes on from CM057819.1 coordinate 46,712,558, forward strand.
ATTTAATTATTTATCATCACTCATTTTAAGCTATTGAATATCTGGAGTAAATATTTTAGATGCCTGAAATATTTCAGACTTTGTCTTGCAACACGCTGTATTTCTCAGCTAATGTAAGAACTTAAAACCATGAAATATCCAACATAGAGTAAAATGCATCCAATGTGTAGATAAAAAATAATCCATTTCTTCATTAATTATAAAATGAAACAAACATATTTTATTTTTAAAATATATTATGTAACCTTGTTTTAAAAGTTATTAGTAGCTAAAATCAATAAGTTTTACATTCTTTTCGGAATCATCACTCTTAATAATCAATCTGGTGCTTTCAACTCAGCTAATCACATTTTATGAGGAGGGTCCAAATAAGATACAGGCAGATGTCTTTCCTAATTAAAGTTTTTTTCTGTACCACTTATATTTTTAATGCATTTTATTATTTTATGTTATCAGCAGTATAGTTTTGACAATTTGCTGAAAAAATTACCGCAGATTACATAAAGTTTTTTTTTTTATTTGGGGGAAAAAAAAATTGAACATGAAAATATGGGCACATAGAATTATTTGGTATAAAGTGCAATTTTAAATGTTTTCTTATACATTACATTTAAAACTGCAATTCATAAAAAATAATTTTAGAAGTATTAGACTATCAATTGTACTAATATATTAATGAATATGATTTTATTAGTAAATTACACATTTTAAAGAATGAGTTATACATCTGATTATAAATAGCATAAATAAAAAAATATTCTGACTTCTTGAAGGACTTTTTTACACAAAAATAATCATGATTTGGATGGCTTAGTAGGCTATATTGTAAGCCAAAATTGATTTAATAATGAAAATGTTTTTTTTTTACTAGGCAACACTAAATTATTTTCTTTTTTGCATTGGTCACACAATTATTAAATAAAATCATTACCCAAATAAATCTTTCTCCTTCGGTTGTAGACAATAAATCCAGATTATTCACAACCATTCCATAACTAGTTAAAAGAACATGACCACTACGCTGAACACGAAGAGCATTCCTTTCACGTTCCCTCTTTGCAGTACCATGAAACAAATATACTTTAATACCAGGGCACCTATAATAATGCAAATCATAAAAAAAATATTTAGACATTTGCTTGATTCTTCACACAAACACAAAATTTTAAAGAATGGAAAAAATAATAATAAATTCAAAATTAACATTCATTTCAAATTATGAATTAAATAACAGTTTCAACATTATTTCTAAATACATTATCAAATTTAAAGTAAATTCCAGCAATATTTTCAGTTTTCTTAGTATGCATATTAAAAAGTTTTCAGCATCAGTAGCTAAATTTTATATAACAATCATAATTTAACAAGTGTATAAAAGGTATTGGCTTATCAACTTGTAGTTAATAATTATTAACTTTAAGAAAACTTGATACGATTTTTTGTGTTTTGTTAAATTAGAAATAATTTAATAGAAAATAAATCCCAGTGTGACTCAGTACTAAATAATGCTACACAATATTAATAGCGATTTTAAATAACTAAACTATACCGCAGTAAAATTATAACATATTAAAAATAAACATTATTAAAAATTTACACAGAAAACTAATAAACTTCTAAATAACAGATGTTATAATATATTCAAAATGTTTTAAATAAGACATGTTATACTTTAAATTAAAACCATTTTTAAAAATTGTAAAAATTTTCAAAATTTGTAAAAGTTTATTTAATATGTTACTCTATAACCATTTCTTGCATAAAGAAAATCTTACACATGGGAAAAATTAGTCAACATATTTAAATATTAGTTCCAACATTATAAGAACTACAGTACTATTATATGTTATCAGACCAAGGGATGTATTTCTTTCAGTACAAAAAGATTCTGCAAATTTTTCATATTAAATTTGATAATTCTGTGAGCATAAGAAAAGATTAAGTATTCCTCTCAATTAAATTAATTATTTGCTATCTATCTATAATATCTGATATAGACATCACTGTGTATTGTATCAATGCTTATTAAGAATGTGCTATATGATCAGGGAAAGTTGTAACAAGATAGATGATTGACTTTAAAGTTAAAGTGATAAAATAAATACTCATTTCAAAGATTACACCATGACTATGAAAAATACTTAGGTTTAACACCAGTCATTGATCAATAGAAGACTGAAGTTACATTGTTGTATGTGATTATGTTTAGGTAGGGATTTGGCAGTTTTCTTCCTCTCGTCTCCAATAAGAAATGTTCAGATTTTTACATATGGTAAGTCAAAGTTAATAATAGGCAAAAATTATTAAATATTTATTTTCACATTGGATTGTTTTTAGCAGGTACCATCAATTTACTTTTAAAACCATCAAGCAAGTTTGATAAAACATAACATTTTTAGATATATTTTAACTTTTAAATAGTGTCTATATACATTTAACACATAGAAATAATATTTATGAAAGTTTAAAATAAACAGTTATATTCATTTAAACAAATCTTATGCTTATAAAAATAATTATAAATAAATTTAAAATATTGTTCAAATAAATTCTTACCATTTTTTGAATTCTTTTTCCCAATTGTGCAACAAAGATACTGGCATTATTATAAGAATATGTTTAACCAATTCAGCATCAATCAGACCAGACAAAAAAGCAATAACTTGAAAAGTTTTCCCTAAGCTGAAAATAATTTGAGTACATGAATATATCATTAGTATTTATATATGCAAACAGACATAAGATATTTCAGTTCATACCATGAATGCTTCATAATATTTTAAAGTTTTGACAAAAATTTTAAATTAACATCTAAGGCTATCTATAAAATAAACTTGAATTCAGTAATATTAATTTAAAAATCCAAATTGGCATACCCCATATCATCACCTAACACTCCACCTTTCCGTTTTTGAAATAATCCCCACATCCAAGCAACACCAAGTCTCTGATAAGGATATAACTTCTCATAGATTTCATGAAAAATACAAAATCCTTCAGCGACAGAAACCATTTGGTCATTGCTTTCCTCTTCCAAACTTTTCATGTATTTCTGAAAATATAAAAATCATGGTGAATACAAAATGCTAAGTGCATTAAAGTAATGATTGCCTACATATTTTGCTATATATTCTTTTCAGTTCTGTATAATGTGAATAATCCATACATGTAAATTAGTAGAAAATTTCAAAATTGTTTCACATCTATACTTAAATTTATTGAACTAAAAATTTTATTTAAACTAATAAACATTTTAAAATATCATCTTGCAATTAAATTAATTTACACTTATTTATCAATCAAAATTGCATTATTTTTACCTTTAAATCTTTTATGCGATTTAAAACCTTTTCTGATCTGCATATTGAACATGCTTTTTTTAAAGCATTTAAAGCTTCTTGAAGTTTTCCTTCATTGGCATCTTCTCTGGCTTGTTTATAAAGATTTTTATATTCAGTTAATTTTTCTGGGCTCAACATTCTTGGATCTGTTATAGAATTTTTAAAACTGAAATCTAAATCTTCATTTTTCAAACTTTCTGAAGTCTAAAAGAAATAAATTATGTTATTTAAGAGAATCCATACTGCAATAGTAAACTAATTTATAAAAAAAGTTAAAAGGTAATTAAATTTTTTAAAAATTAGAATTGAAATTCTGCTTTAATAAGAAATAGAAAATTTTAATAGAAGTTCAAATAAGTAAGCTTATAAACTAAATTTTAAATTAGTTAAAAATTAATAAAATAGGAACAAACTGAAGCATATCTCTCAATATCTAAATTTCAAGAGTTCACACTTTTGTTTAAGGCGCACTTTCAGTACGAAGCAGAAGTGAAAGGAATGATATTACAGGACTGGGGGTTTTTCTCCGCTAGACCTAACTTTAGAAAAAATTTCTTAAATAATAAAAGTTAAAGTCCTACCGCCGTGATTTTTGGTAGCATTTTAAATTATCACTTAATCTATTTTATAACATTAAACCTATACTTTAATAATGTTTTTCCTTCAATTTATATGAAAATATATAAAACAAATGTTGCTTACCTTGAAAAATAGTTTTCAACAGTGCAATTCTACTTTTTCTAAAATTTTAATTAACAAAACACTTCAATATACTTTCAAATTAAAAAAACTATTTGGGGCTATTTACAAGAAAAAATAACAAAATTTAAAATGAAAACTGTATGGAAAATCTCAAAGCACGGAGAAACGCAAAATCCGCCATTGCATAATTTGCAAGCATAAAATGTTTCTTGTGTTTTCTTTTCTTTCAGCACGGTTTGTAAACAAACAAAGCACTTTCTGGAATTTTTTTTCCCATTTTTATTCAAATTAAGGGTAGGAAAATGCCTACCAGATAATCGAATAGCTGCAGGTACAGATCTTATTGTAAACTGTTTTTCGTCTCTATAATTTTCATAGTTCTGCAAAATTTGCTCAATTTTATTTTAAATTGGAGAAGCGGTGTTTTAGTGCTATTTTTTTGTCATACAGAATGTGGGAATTCAATATGGTTATATCCTAACCTATGAAAAAGGAATTTCAACTTTAGAAAATATGCTGAGTGAATGCAATACACCGAATAAATGCAAACGTGTTATAAAAAAGTTAAGATAAATAATTTAGTGTACAAATCTGAAATATTATCAAATATTTTCATGAAAAATAATTCAACTACACGCTTTAAAGTTAGCATTAAAACCATCTAATTTAATAGCATTTTTAAATTGAGACTGGAGCAATGTAGAAAAAACATATTTCCTTACAATTTTAAAAATTACCCATCAAATAGAATTTTTTTCCACTAGCTATAAATTATAAACTTCTCAGTCAACCAGAACATAGCATCTTTTATACATATTTTTTTTAAATAATCAAATAGATAAAAATTTATATTTGGGGACACTTATAACGAAAAATTGAAATAAGTGTGAACTGTGTGCGAGTTTATATCTTATGACACATTTATTACATTGATTTATTAGGAAATACAACAAAATATTTAATATACAAAAAATAATTATTTTCTATAATTATCTATTGAAACTGTGTAAACCTTAGAAATAACTTAATTTCAAACTTCCTTAAGAACACAAAAATTTAAAAATAGGATAAATGAAATAAAATAAAAAGAGTAATCTTAATATTGTAATTAAAAAATGAAATTAAATTATTAAAAATTAAATAAAACAAAAAGAATTGCAATTATATTGGTAATAAAATGTAAAGAGAAACTTAAAAAAATAATAACACTTATATTACTTGAATATCATTTTAAACTTAGAAACATTTTAGCAATTCTAATGATAAATTTTTAAATTAACAACACACTGAAGTAATAATGTCCTATAAATAATTTAAGGTTAAAGTATAAAATGGCAGAATAAAATTCTATAAACATATATTTGTTAAATAAATATTCCTTTATGCATTAGTTTTAAAATGTATATACATATATATATATATATAATAAGAATTCAGAGTTTTCTCGATATATTTTTCTTACTTAACCAAATAATTTACCCAGAGATTTATTAGATAAACTTTTAGTTAACATTTACTTTTCTTTACATGAAGAATTTATCATTTATCTTATTATTAAAAATTACTATTATATTTTATTATTAAACATGTTTTAAAATTTAGATTTATATACACTAAAAAAACTTACATTATGGGCATTATATGCAAGCATTAAGCCTGAAGATGTTTTGTCATTTTTTTCTGTTAAGGTATAAGAGCATCCTTCAGCAAATAGTTTCATAGAAGTTACATCAGTTTTCTAAAATAAGTAACATACATAAAAAAATGTGAAAAACATTAAAAAAATTTCTACTCTTCAAGGGAAAAAAATTCATTGAATTTTTACTGTAAATGAACGATGGAATATTTTAATACAGACAAGTGACAGTAATATTTTATTCATTCCTTTTAACTAATATTTTAAGACTTAATATTATCATTTACATTGTGTAAATAATATCATAAATACCACTAGATAAGGTTGGATTAAATTGTGATGAAATTCAATTGGAAAATTACTATTGAATAAATTAACAAAAAAATTTATTATGAATTTTGATTAAAAAAAATCAAATACTTCTAATTTCTGAATAATTCTCGAGACTTTTGGCGATGGAAAAATTGCAAATGCATCTTTATATTTTCCAAGTGATTCTAATCTTCTGCCTTCAACAGCAAGTGCTTCTGCTGTATTGGTCAATTGTTGAAAATCTTGCAGTTTTTTTGAATGATTCATTATCATAAACTATGAAATGAAAATACAATCAGATTTGTAATTTGCATATATTTTATACAGATAAAATTCAATTTTAATACTACTAAAAAAAATATCAAAAAATTGTCAATTATTTCAATAAAATTTAAAAATTTTTTAGCATACATATCATAGCACCATCTATATTTCAAAATCTCTAACTATCAAAAGAAAGTATTTATTTTCTTCAAGGAAAAAATTTTCTACTCAACTTTTTGGTCCCCACATTCTTGTGTATGTATCAAATAAATAGACTTTATCACATTACAAAAACTAAGTTCATTATCATTTAAAGGTTTTTCTTAAAAATTTTTTTTAGCATAATTTCTGCAATTGATAAAATTTCTCCATTAGAACCTAATTATGCAGTAATAAATTATGGTCACCAAAAATTCTAACTATACCATTTTTTGTCTAATTATTTGTAATTTCCTCAATGTTTGACGGAAAAAATATTTAATTAATACAGAAAAAGTTCTCTCATTCTTTTTGATATACCACAAGTCATTATTTATTTTACATAAGCTTTAACATCTTTTAACATGGGCAAGGCTAACTTATTATTAGGTAATGTCTGAGTGAGCTTGTAATTTTTGAAGCTAAGATAAATGTTTTTATTAAAAAATACAAAGATAATTCTTTGGTAATTAATTTTATATCTAAAAAATTCAGCAATAAATTAAAAGTCTGGCAATAAAGGCAAAGGAATAACTTATATGGAAACATGACTTTAATTTTTATTCATGATGTTATCTATGACACATTTTGATAACTATTTTTCTACAGTTACTATATTTCATATTCTTTAAACAAAAAAGTGAAATCAAAGCTCTTTCATTTTTCTACACCAACTAGGATGTAAATGCCCATTCCCATCTTTTTGTAATATTTATTCTCAATATCATTTCTAAGAATGCTAAAATTATTAAATATATTTATTGATTTCAATGAATTCTAAAAAGCATTTGAGTAGTTTTAATCTAGAGATGAAACGATATATTCCATTTTCAACTTCTTTAATATCAGCTGATGTTTCTCGAGTCTCATTAATGCAAGAAAAACAAATCAAATTTCCAAGCCTGAAGTCTAATTGAAATAGTACTAATCTGTGATGAGGATGATAAACTTCAACTGTAAATCAGTTAATTTTGTATAAAATTGGTCTTAAAAGGTGATTTTAACTTATTTTCATTACTTTTAAAAAGAAACTTCATACTTAAATAAAAATTTAAAATATAATTTTTTAATTAAAATTTTAACTTTGAAAATTTTAGGACAGAAATCCGTTTTAGGATGGAAATATGACAACCTTGTACAATAGAAATGATTTCATACATATATTTAATATATATATATATATATATATATATATATATATTTAATATATATATATATATATTTAAGTTAATTACTTAAATATTATACACACATTATCAATTTTTTCAAAACTTGTTCATATGGCTGTTTCTATTGATAAATTTAAGTGTTCTATAAAAACAATTTTTGTTAAAATCAAAATATTTCAGCAAAATTGAATTTCACAAATAAAATCTAAGTGATATACAAGTATTAGGTACATGGAATTTAAGAATTATTTTCATCTTTTATAATCATTACTTTTTAAAGAATTAAGAATTGAAAAGAAATATTTTTTCTTCTGGTTATTTTTAAACCACAAATATTACACAGTTATATTTCAGACCTATCTGAGTATTTAATTATTCAATACTTTTATATTACATAAATAATTTTATTTCTCTGCAACTTTATAACAAGTTTTACATTGAAATTCATGCTTATTAATCAGTTTTTTTTTTAGTTTCTTCAGTGATATTGAGTTTATTTCTATATCATAACATTTCTTTCTGATCTATAATACACAAATTTCATTAAGGAGAGCTAAGCTTTCTCCTGTATTATAAACTGCCTGCTTTTCTGTTTTTGTTCATCTAAATAAGATTTTTTTGCCTATGATCAGTAACAAGATTACAATCAATTAATTTTCAATTTTCTATTATTAAGCTGGTGTTTACAGAAAACCTAAGCCCACAAGGCTATTAGAGTAGTAAAATTAAATTACTTTTAATAAACAAAATTCTGTATTTAATAATAAATGGAAGTAAGATAAATTTGCTTTATATCCAGTAGGATTAAAATAATTATTACTTTGAATAAATTATTACTTTGAATTCTAATAGATTGTTTAAACGAATTAAATTCTTTGAAGAAGCCATGAAATTCTTTTAAACAAAGAATCATATTCTAATATTAAAATTTTAAATGAATTAAATATTGCCACACACAAAAAAAACTTTTCATTTTGTGAAAATTATTTGATTGATTACTTATCACAATTCAAACACAAAAACTTTTCATGTTTTGCGCATCGACAAAACCTTTTCCACAACACAGAATATTAAAAGGAACCTTTATCACTCATATTAAAAATTATATACAATTTAAATTCAAGTTTATATCAACGAATATTCAAGCTTGAAATTCTGAAATTTTCCAGGTGCCTTACATTAATGAACAAAATAATTGTTCATAATATACAAATAAAACAAATGTTAAAGTTCATCATATTTATAAATATTAGCAATAAATAAGCAATATTAAACAAAATAAATTTAAATGTTTCTTTTTATGCCTGGTGAACATGGGTAATCAATTTGGCTAGTAAATTTATAATATGAAAAAAGTAACAAGAATTGACACATATGGTCTAAGAAAGTTTGAGGCAAAAATTAAAAACTTAAAGATACAATTAAAAGAGAATAATTATAGCAAAAATAAATCTTGCATTTAAGGTACTAGATAACTGCATTTAGATTAATATCAATTTAACATACATTTTCAATTTTTTCATGAAGAAAAACAATTGAATATTTTTCATGTAATTTTGTAAATGATTATTTATAGTTTATTCTACTGCTCTGAAAGTATGGTTTATTGCTGATTTCTAGGCTATAGTCACATCTCTCAATATAATACTTCCTAAATTAGCATTAGGTTGAAAAATTATGCTCAAGATTTAAGTACACACACTGCATCTATAATTTTATAATTACAATTCAAAGCAAGTATTCATACTATTTCAGAATTAATCATTAGTTTATTACTTTAGTAAAATTAAAGATTGTTTAAAAACAATAAGCAATTTTCTATTATTAAAATTCATAAAAATTAGAGTTTTATAATTATTTGAAAACATTGCTTTTATTTGTACAATAGTTCTAGATGAAAAACAGATAATAGAAAATTCTAGCATTTTCCATTATTATACAAATTTCAATTTCAGATAAAAATTTTGAAACACAATCATGTTTCGATTTTAATTCTTGAATTCCTTACTAGAATTAAGAAAATAAAAATTATTCAATAGAAATTAAAATTAAGTTATATCCCCCCCCCAAAAAAATTAAACTTGTCCAACAGGTATTGAAATGACACAAATGTTAATTATTTCTAACTCTTATAGTCATTAGCAAACTTTACACAAAACATTTACTTTAAATTTTCCTTTATCATTTTATTGTTAAACATTCATCATAGATAGAAACAAAATTAATATCAGATGGAAATGAATAGTGTAATTAAAGATATGAAATCCAATTAGATCCAAAATTGTTTCACAATTAAAAAAGAGAAAATTATAGGACAATATATACATATTTTTTCTGTTATAAATCTAAATATAAGCAGCTAACCATAACCAATAACATTCAAGAGAAGAGTAAAAGTACTTGCTTATATTATATTTTTAGAATAATTAGACAATACCAACATTTTGAATTATTTTACAGGCAAGCCCAAAAAAGACTACTAGGCAACTGTATTTTTCATACCTCAATCAGTTTTGTTTACATTTAGTGAAGACATAAGAAATTAACATTTAAATTATTTTTACTTGATTAACCCTTTGACAACTTTTTCCAGAATTCGGTCAAAATAAATGTCACATTTTTTGTTCATTTTACAATTTTAAGTAAAGATATGTTAATAAAATTAACATTTTTAATATTTTTAAGCAGGTTCAGGTCAGATTCCGAGTCACAATTTGAATCACAAGAAATTATCTTCATATGCACTGTATTATCCATTATTTAAAAGTAAAAATATATTATTCTCTTACATCAATAAAATTATTAGGCAGTTTGAAAAATATAACCAGAAATCTATACTCTGAAAGATAACAATTCGTCTTCTGATGCAAAACATTTTTGCATTCCCCACATTTTTGAATCATAGTAGAAAATACAATAAACTGCAAACTATCATTTAGTGGACAATTATCGCCATCTATACGAATAATGTTACTAAAATAGGAAAAAATGCAGCAGAAAGAATGCAAGCAAAATAGAAATCATATTGTGCCTACGCACAATATGGGCAAATCACTAATGGCCCAAAAGCCGGGACTGTACGACATACAGGCAAAACAGGGAAAAGGTTAATAAAATTTCTCTGGATTGATAATAGTATCTAATAAAAACAAAATATATAGGTGTAAGAAAAATAAAGCATACATAACTCCTGAGAAAATAGTCAATAAGAAGTTATTTACTATTTTCCTGGGAGTCAATTCAAAACCGAGATGAACTAATGAATTGATTTACCAAACTATAAAACTCTAGTATATAAAAGTACAACCAGAAGTGTTTATTTTTGAAATCTTGCATAATCTTGAAGTTTAGACAGTATGTATATATATATACTCCAGCAACCTAGTGAAAGAGAGTACCACGTGGTCACCCTCCCAACCACTGCCCATGGCAAATGATACTTCACTTTGCTGAACTTACTGGAAGCGGCATGAAGTTACTGAGCCACTGGAGCTCTATAATAAAATACAAAGGGATAGATGATTATTGAAAGCATCAAAACAGCTGACACAAATAATTGGATTCCTCTCATTTAGATTAAACATAACAAATTATGAACCCTCATTTAGACTAATGCTTTCATTAACCATTGTAAATGACAACAGATCATTTCAATTTATTTCAGTATTTACAAACAGAATTATAATAGGAATCAGATGGAAAATCAGAAAGAGCCTGCATATTTAATCACAGTACTACAAATTTCAACATGAAATTCTCAAAATTAAATAAAAGTAATATACTGGAACAAATATAGGGGAATAGGTCCATAAAATGTTCTAAAATAATTCACATACTTCAATTTCTTCAATAAACTTTTTGACAACTGGACAGTTACATATTTTTAATGCCTCTTGGAAAGTTTTTAAAGCTTGTTCCAGTTTTCCTTCATATGAAAATCTTGTTGCTTCTTTTTTGAGTTTGTTAAATTGAACTAGTTGTTCTGCATTTAAATCTTTAACATTCGAAGGAATGGTTGGTGGTGTTTGTACCTAAAAGAAAAACAGAAGAAAATAAAATAATAATAAAAAAACATTTTTTTAAAATATATAGTGAAAATATTTTCTTTGGCTAAAAGATTACAAAAATAAAATGCATACTTGGTTAAAATAAAAAAAAAAAGCAAATACAAAAGATAATTACAATTTTCAAATAATTTTTTATACATTTTCATAATCTATATCTATACTATATACCTTAATTTTAAACTATAAACATTTAAAAAAGAATATAATTTACAATTTTAGAAACTTTAACAAAACATATAAGAACATAATTTAAAAAAAAGACTTTAATTCATAGAAAACTGTTTTCAATAAGAATAAGATAAACTATTTAAAATATAAGAACTATTCAAAATATCAAAAAACAAAGTAAAAGAAAATTTAAAAAGCATAAAAATGAATTAAGTTAAAATTGAATTTATTAGGCAGCTAAGAAATATATGTTTATAAATAGGAAAAGCAAAGGAGATTATAATTGCTGTATCATCTCTAAATATTTATTACATTTGCTGCTTTTAAAAAAAAATTCACAATTACTTATATAAGCTGAAACATTTACTATGAATTTTTTAGCAATTTATGAATTCAGAGAAATTGCAATATATTTGATTTGATTTTACTGGTGCTAGATCTTTAAATGGAATAAGCTGTACCAAAAACCAAGTAATCTTTGATAAAATAAGTGTTTAAGTTAATCATTGGATATGACCTAATTTAAAATGTTTAGATGAATAAATCTGAAGAATAAAGATATTAAAACAAACCCATGAAAGCCCAGATGGATGAAACAGTAAAATATTATTAAAAACTTCAATATCTTTCACATGTATAAAGAGATCTGAACGGGAAATTTCACCAAGTAAAATTTTCAAATTAATATTACTTGAACTAAACCATTTCTTTTGGTATCCATTAAAAGTAATATATAGTCAATCATAATGTGTCACACAGTTTCTTACCACCATAGCTACATTCTGGGGATGATTCCACAAAGAGCAAATATTTATTAGTTAGATGTGTATTCCAATCTGAAGTCTCATAAAATGACTTTTTTGTTAAATATACTGAATATATATGAACTTGATAATAGATATTTAAAATATTTTTCAGCATTGGAAAATGTAAAAAAGCCAAATTTTATAGGGAAGCATATTTTTAAACAATATCCTTATACATCATATCAAGGTTAAATAAGTAGTTTCTTTTTCTTAAAAAATAAAGAATACTGTTTAAATAAATCATAATATTTTAGTAAACTTCAAGAAAATTAGAAGTTAAAAGAAAAAAATTTTGCCAAATTTTTCCATAACTTATAACAAAATTAATGATATTCAAATATTTATTTATCCCATACACACACACACACTATATATATATATATATATATATATATATATATATATATATATATATATATATATATATATATATATATATATATATATATATATATATATATATATATATATATATATATATATATATATAATTTAAAATAAAATAAAATTTTGATTGACCTCTCTTAATCAAATTTTGCTGTTTTTTAAGTTTATTCTCTTTTAACTTTGCAAACAAATACACCCATGACTTAATTATTAAAAAATATTTGCTTAGTTTCTTTTTTTATTAAGATTTTAATAAAGTATTTCATAAAATTCTGTATGGATGAATTTTAAGAAATTTTTAATTTCTTACCAATTAAAGCTATAAAAATTTCAGACAAGTTTAAATTTTGAGCATCATGATTTCTGATATTCCTTTTAATTTTAGCAGTCGTGACTTTATGATTAAATGTTAGAAAGTTAACTTTGCACATTTTTATAAAATATCATACATATTTATGTATATTACACAATACATATAATTTTAAATTACAGCAAAATATTATATAACTGGAGAATAAAGTGACTAAGTAAGATTACCGTATTTTCCTATATATTATCTGCAGCAGCATATTATCCGCATGCTCCTTTATTTGAGAAAAGACAAAAAAGTGTCGCATTATCAGCAGCGGTGTATAATCCACTGCAATTTTTAAAACGAATAGTCGAAAATTTACACTGCTGATAATTTGGTGCCAAATAAAATAAAAAATACATTCATTATAATTAAAAATATAATAAATTCTAAAGTTTTTTTGTTTGAATCCTCCTCAACGCCAAGTGCGACTAACTGAGATAAAAGCTCAATATCAACCAATGTCCGAGAAGATTCTGGTAAAACTTCATCAATTTTTAGATTTTAATAACTTTTTAAAATGAGGTTTAGAAAAATTTTGAAATAAACTATATTTGTTTCATTAATAATTAAATGAAAGAAATGGATTACTGCACATGGAATACATTTATTTCTTTTGTATCCCGCACACAGATTTTGTTTTTCACTTTACATTACATGTTTGTACATATTTTTTTCCTTTGCCTTCCCTATAGCTTTTAATTTAAAATTTACTCTGTAAATTAATAATTTGCACTTCCCCTTGACAATATATTAATTTGAATGTTTTCAGAGCGAAACAGATCATGTCAAAATAGAATGCGAAATGACATTAACAAATTGCAACTTTAATAACCGTTCAGAAGAAATGAATTCGTCCTTGAACGTAACTGAACAATACTGATTAGAGTTAAAACAAGTCAACTGAATATTGATCTGTTATTTATTTTATGAAACATAAACGAATTTTTTTTCAATACTTTATTGTAAACTTTTCGGATGAAAAATTTTTTTTGTCAGATTATACGCGATGGCATATAATATGCACAACAAAATTCGGAACTTTTTTAACACATAATCTGAGCATTATATACAGGTAAATATGGTAATGTGCACTCATATTTTAATTCAATTAATCAAGCAATGGCACACATCTTCAAAAACACAACCTATGTAAGTGTTTTTATGCAAGAGCCATCAACTGAGTAATAAATGCAAATCAATAATATTATTGGTTTTCTCATAAAACATTTTAATTAATTGAGCAATGGTACATATCTTTAACAAACATCCTATATACTGAAACTGAGCCATAAAGTTAAAATTAAGAAAATTAGTTTTATAAATACTTTGTTTTAAACTAGTTGGTGTGAAATTGACATAAAAGAAAAGTTTTTAATGTTTGAGATCATTAATATTCAATGTATATCAATAATAATTATTGAAACAAGAAACTTCAGCTCTGAATTTTGAAATACATGATGGACGGACATATTTTATATCACAAAAAAAAATAATAATTTTTTGAATAAATTATTAATTTTTTTTTTAAAAAAACACTTGCAGTTTTTGCAAGAACTCTAATAGTCAGAAAAATTAAGTGTTTATCTGATTAAAGATAAAATAAAGCAGATGTTAAAATATATATTTGATGGAAAACAATGTTGGTTAATTTACAAAATGACCGAAAAAAAAATATTCATTATATAACTTTATTCAGTCATTTAATCATTAAAAAAAATCCCACAGAATTTAGAAAATGCATCAAAAATTATTTTTAAACTTGTATAACAATGTTATTCAGATTTTACTGATACTTACAAAAGAAAATAGAAGGCAATAAAGATAATAGTAGAATAATTGGAATTATTAAAGACAAATAAATTTTAAGAATACATCTATAAAAATTAAGTAATTATCATAAATTTACAAAATTACAAACCTTGGTATTTTGGATCTCATTAAGAACTGCAGGAAATTTAAAAAAATTAGTATTTGATTTGGTGCATGATTCAGAATTTCTGGAGATATCCTTGTACTCAGAAGAAACAGATTTTTCTTTGTGCTCAGAGGAAATAGACTTTTCTTTGCGCTCAGAGAAAATAGACTTTTCTTTGCGCTCAGAGGAAATAGACTTTTCTTTGTGCTCAGAGGAAATAGACTTTTCTTTGCGCTCAGAGGAAATAGACTTCTCTTTGTGCGGAGAGGAAATAGATTTTGAAGGAGATCTGATGCCAGAATTTGAGTTTTTAACATAGGACCTATCATCTGTATTGTCCGAGGTTACTTGTGTATGTGATAATTTATGCAATTTAATAAAATCCTATAAATTAAATACAGAAATTTATAAGCTTGATGCCAAACATTTAATATGATGGAAAATTTAAAAATACTATTTCTAAATTAAATATATAACAGCATTTCTTCAAAAATTAAAATGTATGAAAAATGACAATGAGTTAATTTTCTTTTTCAAATTAATATATATCAGTTCTCTTTTAAAGAAATTTACATTTTAAACAAAGCCAGAACAATTGATAAATAAATTTTATTCTGATACATGATACATTAATTAAACATATTCAAAAAATTTATATTTTAGTACCAACAACCCTATATGATGTTTTAAAATTATGAAAATTAATCTAATTAAAGTTCAATAAGACATGAAAATATATCAATTACAAGTATTTCTTTCAAAACAATTTACATATATGAAAAATATTATTTAATTTATAATAATCTATTATGAAAATTTAATTCTTGAATATGAAAAATTTTAGGTAATGAAAATAAGCCACAACATGAAATTTTTTATACCATATTCATTAAAAACAAACTTCAAATCAATACCTTCAGTTTTTGAATCCTTTGTAACACCTTAGGTGTAGCTTGGATCTTTTTTGCATGCTCAAATTTACTAAGCGACTCGTATAATTTTCCTTTAGCAGCAAGTTCTTTACCTTCCTTCATCAATTCTTCAAATAACAGTGCTGAAGACATTCTAATACAAGTGAAAATAGAAAGCATTAAAGATAAATATTTAAGTGAATTATTTATGTTTTATATTTTTTTATATATATTAATTTTTAATATAAAATTTACATTTTTTACACATATTTTTAACTTATAATGCCACCTGATAAGCAAATAAATAAAATAAAAGTACATATAATTAGTATAATATTTAAATAAATTAAACTTGTTACATTTTCACAATTTTTGTATCTACTTTCTCATTAAAAATATGCACTCTTCCTATTAGTAATTTTAATATTGGAAATTTAACTTGGTGACCATTTTCATTTGCAATCTATATTAAATTTTTTTTATTATGATTTACATATGTGCATTTTTAAACAACAGATTAGGCCATTTTGATGTTGCACTTATATTTAATATTTAATTATTTTTTGTTATTTATTGGAATTTATTCAACAAAAATGTTGAGCAATTAAAAAAAAAAATACTGGATAAGAAAAATAAACTTGTGTAATATAAAAGTTTGAAGCAATTTTGATCATTTATTAGAGAAAAGAATGGCTAAGTTAAAACAATCTTTTTCATTATCACGTTAAAATTACATTTTACACTAAAGACATGTACTTTAACATGTTGGATCACTAATAATTACAAAAGCAAAATAAAGAAGTCCTATTTGAAACTTTAAATGCTGTTTCAAAAATTTGTTTTGAATGCCTTATTTTTACAGTTTCCAAGGTAATTAAAAAATAGTATGCATTATTTTACTTGTTTCATGTAAGTTTTGTGTTGAACCATTTTCATTTGATGATGTGAATATTCCTGTCATCAAATGTCAACTTAGAATCAAATCACTCTGATTATAGAATATTAAGTGTAAATAATTTGAAAAGTTATTAAAATTGTTTGTCACTCAGAAGTAATTTTTGGCAAATAAGGACTAATTAGACTAGAATCTAGTTTAAAGTGGATTCTTAACCATACCAAATCTGAAGGTGATATTTAAACCAATGAATCATTGAATCGAAAAAGCCAGAACATTAATCATTTAATTTATTGAAGTGATACTCACACATCATAACACATTTAAGATCATTGATAACCAAATTCAACAATTTTAAATTATTTCAAATTTTAAGTTCTTGAACCAAAAACAGCTGTATAAATTATCAAATCCTCCATAAACAAACAAAAAAACATCTATTACAATATATATAATTTAATTATACTTTTTCATAATTAAAACAATGAGTTTAAAAACCCTAATTTTTCTTTATTTTTTGAAAGGATGGCTAGTTTTTAATAGAAAACCCAGTTTTCCACCATTTTGGTTATTAGATAGTTTGTAAAATTTCAGTTTTAAAATTTGGCAAGAAAAAAGGCAATTACATTATATAATTAAAAAGAGTTTCTATAATTTGTTTCTTAAATGATAAAGGAAGACGCTTAAAAATTATATTGTATTTAAATATTGGGAAAGCCTTTCGTACCACTGAAAATGTAATATACATATAACAAATATTCATTTTTTACTTAAAACTCTGACTATAAACTTGTAACTTATTTAAAAATTATCATCAGCTTGAAAAATATAGAGAAATGAACCTTTGTCACTTCATTTTAAAAAATATGTACCAATATGAATTAATGGTGCTTTTCCATTATACCCTTGGTTTTGATAATTGCCATAACAAGAAAGAAAAAAATCATAAATAGTCATAAATATTCCAGTTGCATCATGAGTTATTTAAAAATGTTTAGTTTTGTATATTGTTGTTTGAGAAGCCGCTAAGAAACACAATGCAAACATTTCATTTAAATTTTATAGATTAAACAACTTTCACAGATAAAATTTATTTTAACAGCAATATTTATTTCTGGAAGAAATTGTTTAGCAATTGCATTGGTGATCAATTGTGTAAATATAATGTAATAACTTTATATATTTTTTTTCAATGAGACAGAATTAAATTTTGATGTATTTATTTGCCCTTGGTTACTTGTGAGTGCAATATTTCTTTTAATTGACAAAAATATCACCAAGCAATCTTCTGCATCAATTAGCTTTAGCTTTGTTTAGCATTTAACTTGTTTATCTCTGTTTACCTTTTTTTAGTCAATATGTGCATAAAAAACATTTGATTTATTATATATTAAGTTTAAAATAAAATTTTGAGCCAATAAATTCAACATATCTATGTTGTAATACTTTCATTTCTGTATAAAAACATTTTATTCCTTTAGGATCAAAAGCAGGAATACGATGGAAAAATAGTGAATTAATTATATCCCGTTAGATACTCTAATAACCATAACAAAATTTTAAAACATCAAAATTTTTTTTAATCTGCCTATAACTTCATATTGCAATTAATGGTTTCACAATAAAAATACAAAACTTGATGACATAATCAATAATAAGACTCAATACAAAAGTAATTTTTATCCTGCTCATAATGGTTTATTTTTTAATAGGAAATTTTGCAATACTGCCAGTGATCCAGCTCATTCAGTGACCATATTAAAGTCAAAGTGATTAAAATTTAGGTACATTACAATGAGATAAAACAGCAAGGTGAAAAATTTTATACATTAAGATTAATAATTCATTTTTGAAAATAAGAATTCTATTTCGAAAGTTTTAAAATGAGGCTTTCAGAAATAAAAAATGAACTGGAAACTTTAAATCAAATCTTGAAAATGAAAGAAATTATTCAACTGGTATTTTTATTGAATTCCTCAAGAATTATTTAATGGTACTAACGTAATTCTAGAACACACTTTAATTTTACTTTAAATTAAAACTATCTAATATTTAATATCTACATCCACTAAATCATATAAAATAAATATTAAAGTGAAAAATATTTATACCATGTAGAGCAATTAAAATCGAATGGTATAAATTAATGCACGTTACATTTTAGGATTGCATATTTTTTTATAGTGACGGCGGTTATAAAAACAAGAATAGTGTAGGTTATGACAGGTGATAAAAATACAATATAAGGAAATTTTAAACATAACTACAGTGCCAGAAGTACGGTTCAATCTAAATTGAAACAAGGTCTATTGCTGAACAATTGCTTATTTATACGTTAGCTTTTGCATCCGAATATCAGCTTTATAACTCAATTTATATTTAATTATAATGTTAAGTAAGAAAATTGGATACATAGTGGTTACATACAGAAAAAATTTAGGCCAACTTAAGACATGCGAAACTAATTTGATAAATATATATTCAGTAAAAAGTTAGTTATGATATGATTATATTGTATTACCTTATGTGAGGTAGTAAAAATTAAATTAATGAATTTCTCTAATTACAAGTGTTTCTCAAGATAAAAAAAAATAATATAGATACTTATTTATAAAAATAATCCTTTATACCACACATACACACAGAAATAAGTGAAAAATTGTATACATCAAGCTTAAAGAAATTTGCGCCTTTGCACAGCGCATGCGCATTAGTGATTAGAAAAAGTTTACTATATTCGTAAATAGAGCCATTTCCCGATTGGCAGAGAATCCCGTATCAACTTTGACTCGGGGATTCGCTCGTACTAGAGATGGAGATTAACATTAATGTGAATTTTACAATAAAAAAGTTAATAACTATATGAACTTGTTTGCAAGAAATTAGAACAAAATTAGAAAATTTTAATTATTGTAGCACATATACATTATTATAACGAATGTGTAATATAAAAGAACATAAACTACCGATTGCAATCTGATAAAGTTAATGGTAAGATCTCTCGTTCTTCCCTAAAATATAAAAATAACATTTTTGATTACTTAAGTAAGAATACCTTACTTTAATTGTTATTTTTTTGTAATTAAAAGTTAATATTCTTCCTTAAAAGTTATTATAATAACTTTGAAAGAGGAATATTAACCTCTCAGCCTATATATATATATATATATATATATATATATATATATATATATATATATATATATATATATATATATATATATATAGGTTGTAAGACTATAGGCTGTATAGCCTTTCAGTTAAAGTATTTAAGCCATATTCACAAATATAGAGATATTTTCCTGAAGAAAATAACTTTTAAAAGCTTGAAGGAAATAGGATAGGCAAGGTAAATCAAGTATGAGTGGCTACATAATATGGAATAAAAGGTTAAGGAACTTTGGGGTCAACAGGTGGAAGAACATGTGGACTAGATGAGGTTCAAATGGTGAGGAAGCCGTAGTTGGAAATTAGTTATGCAGCTTATGAAAAAAGAGGAACCATATTATATATATATATATATATATTGCTACTTTTCTTTTAATTATCAATATGAATTTAAAATTGTCAATCTTTTTAATTTTCAATCAAGAATATAGTTGCTAATTTTAAATTTTTAGAGAAAGAAACAAATCCATGAATATTGTTAAAATTAATGAACTTGATTTTATATGTTTATTTTTATGTTAATATACTTAAATGAATTTCTTTCCTCAGTTACAATCAGAACGCATTTTTTTAATCATCCAGATTGAAATGCCGAGTCGAATTTAGAGAACTAATCTAGTGTAATGAGATGAAAATGCTAGCTCATATCTTACCCGCTTTACTTGACTGCAGAATCACAAAGCGGTTGACTTTGGTTGGCAAAATTAGGTGTGTCGATATTAACGACCAAGATCTGGTCTGTGATGTTTGGTGTATATTTATCGCAATATTTTCTTTTTTTTTTTCATCTACTCTTTCCTTAATCTCAAATGAAACAATAAATGATTATTTATCTTTATCTGAGAAATTCTATAATTTCCTGCAAAGAGTAATTTAAGTATTAATTATTCATCTGAAATAATGAAAAAATTTGTATTTTAAAAATTAGAGATTTTACACAATGAAATTTATTATATCCATTTTTAGTATTGTTATCTATAATCACATTTTGTGCTCAAAACAATTTTCTTGAAGGAAAGATATGTTTTATTTTTAAAACTGCACCTTAAGTTGTTGTTTTCTAGTAACGATAAACTCCTATAAAAATAAATATTATGTAAATAGCTTAAAAATTTTTTTATGTATTAAATGAGAGGGAAATGTCAATTTCCTATTCCCAATTTTCTAGTCGTAAAATGGAATGAAACTACTTTTTGCAAAATTTTCTTTTCCAAAAAAATATTTTTACAAAAAGTTACAAAAAATAATTCCACCAAAAATATTTATTGAATTATTTTGTGTTATTAATTTGATTCATATACATACATTGACTTAATATATTTAACATACGTTGATTATGATTTGTATAAGCTGATCTGAAATGTTTTATAGTAAATTTCAACATTTACTTATGGTACATATATTTTAACATTTCAGTTAATTTTTACTTTTCAGAATAATTATTTTCCACAATGCTCATAAATTCCCATAAAAATTTGTTGTTGAAATATAATTTAAAATCAACTTTTTTAAGTGTAAATAATGAAGAAATTATGCAAACTTTGGCTATTGTTTCATTACAAGATCTCTAAGATTGGTCAATTGCAGAATGATTGTTGAAGAGAAAACGCATAATTATTGTGCATACTGTGAAATGTCTATAATACTTACTAGGAACAAAATTGAACTAGTCAATAATGGTAGGTGTGACTAGTCAATAATGGTGACCTTAATGGTAGGTGTGACTAGTCAATAATAGTGACCTTAATGGTAGGTGTGACTAGACAATAATGGTGACCTTAATGGTAGGTGTGAAGGATAAGCACTGTGTTCTATCAAACAGTTATATCTTGGAGAATTGTCTATTAATTGGGAATTGTTATAAAAAATTGAAAAATAATTGTTTACAGTAATATGGAATGTCTGAATGCTTATAAACTGACAGTGATTCATCATAATTGTATTGGTTATGTATTAAAATAAGTGGAAAAATTATAGAATTGTTGAACAGTTATATTTAATTATATTAACAGGTGAGAGTGAACTTAAACTACAATAAAGTAGAGAAAAAAATTAGTGGAAAATAGGTCAGTTGTGTGATAGATCTAAAATGAGTAAAAATTGAAAAAGAATTGGACAAATATTTTATGAAGGTAATGAATGTAGAAAAGTAATGTATGTTTTAGTGGAAAATAGTAAACTTGAGAACATGCATGGTGTTATTTCAGTCTAGTAAAAATAATGACAATTTATTTTACAAAACATGTATTTGACACAAAAATTGGTACTATTTAATTTTCACAGCCTTTTGATAAACTGTAATTTCAAGTAAAAAAAAAATTGCTATAAAGTTGCCTAACAACTAAAAGAATTTTTGTTTTTCGATTCTACTTGTAGAAATTGTGAAGTACTGTATCAAAACATGTTATGATTTTTTTCCATTTTAAACATTCTAAAAAATAAGTCTTAATTTAACAGAAAAAAGAGGAAAATGCAATTATGTTTTTTTGGATGAAATGTGTATTGTCTCAAAATTAAATATATGTAAATGAACATGAAAGGAAACTAAATTCAATTGCAGAATTGTAAATAAAAATATGTAGCAGCAAAAAGTTTAAAAAATAATTCAAGATGCCTCATTTAGAATTATTTTGTGGAATAGGTCATAAAATCTTGTGAGAAAGATAGGCTTTATGATGCTGTATTAAAGTTATTACGGATATATAGAAGCCATTAATAATGTGATTTGTTCTAGCTTGATAATCCTAAGATTGTTTTCATAGTGAAAATCATCAAAGCCAAGTGATACCTAAAATTATTTATAATTTACAAAAAAACGTTAACAAAGAGCATTGTTATAGCTGTATTGTTTTAAGGTTTCACCAAAATTATATAGCGATATATATGTGTTAAGAATTATTCTCCAAGTAATTATTATTTGTCAATTGTTTGAAGTGAAATGATACAGTTATACAATTATCCAGAATTAATAATCAAGTTTATTAACCCAGATTTATGATGTTCTGGGAAATGGGAATGCAACCAATTTTTGTTAGAACTCAAACTTTTTCAAGGAATAAACAGAGTTGTGATTAAATTTTTGTGTACATAATAAGATAAAGTTAATATAGAAAAATGCTAAAAATATTTGAAAAGGATGCTAATTTTTTAGTATAATATATTTAAATATGATCACGTTTCTTTTTAAAGGATAACATTTTTTTGGTGTTGAAATACAATGTTTTTTTTAGTTAATTTTTGAAATACTTTGGGTCAAGTTAGAATGTTTATAAATGTCTCTTATAACTTATATACCTTATTTGTGCAGAACTTGTCCTATTTTGGACCATAAAACCCAACTAACCAATTATCTTAATTTGATCAAAATTAATTTCATGATCCTCTTGGGAATATATAGAGCACATCTATAATTCTTCAAGCTATACCATTTTTTTAGATGCATTTTACATCCAACCTATTTCTTGTTTTCTAGTTTCATGATTAGAATTGGTGTCTTTCTTTAAGTATATAAGTATATTTCAAGGAGTTTGAATTTAACATTTAATATGAATTAATAAAACATTTAGATTTGTTGCCCTGTATTACTTATGTACATTATTACTTGTATATTATTATTATAGACATTATTTATGTATACATAACTAAATAATATCTATATATTTAGATTACTTGAAAATATATTGAATATTTTCTAAATAGTCAGCAATAAATATTCTTTAAACTATCCATCATTTTTATTTACATATTTATTTTTACAGGAAACTTCTTTAAAAATGAGGCAGAGACTTTTACCAAATTTATTTAGTTTATTTTTAAAATTGCAACGGAATCTTATTTGGGAAACAATGAAGAAAGGAATAATTGTAAGAAATTGTTTGAAGTAATTTTTCATATCTCTATTACTGCTGATGTTTGATGATATATTTTTAAGAACTCCTCTTATCCAATAAAAAATTACTTGTTGATGTGTTGTTTAGCTATGCAAATATTTTTTTTAAATGCAATTTTTATTTTTAAGCTCAATAAAAGTTTGAGTTTAAAAGTGCCTGTTTTTAAATATGCCTTGGGATCTGTTTTGCCATCGGTGTTTGTCATCAAAGCCATTTCAAAGGATGACAAATTAGGTAAATATTTTAATTTAATTTTGTTAAGAAAAATAAAATTGTGGTTTACTATTAATTTCTTGAGAAGCTTAACTCTCTCTTCTAAATGTAAAAATAGTAAATATTATGTCAAGTATTACTACAATATATCCTTAAGATTCTATAATTTATATCATTTAAATTAATAAAATTACTTGTAATAACAATTATACTTTTTGTGTTCATATTTCATTGACTCACCGACTTATTATGATTTCACATAATTTTGCTTATCATTTTAATAAGCTAGTATAAAATTTGATTGATATCTGTTAGCCTTTTTAGAATGTGTGGTTTAAATATGCAATTTCTAAAATATCTCTCACAGTTGGGATATTCATATACAGAATGCAAGAACATGAACATAGAAGACTACAGTATATATTTGCACTTTCAGATAGTACATTATCTAATATTTACTAAATGGATCTCTGTGCCTATTATATTTCAAGTGAATGTAGTTTTAGGTTCTAGATTTTCTGTTTCTTAACATATTTACTATTGTAGTTTAGTCATCATGAATAGATATCAGATAGGTATTAGAAATAAGATAACATGAAATACAAGATTATCTGCGAGACACAGGCATGTATAAATTTTTTTATAACTTTCATTCATGTCAGACATGAGCAAATGTGTTTACTTTCAGATAAATAGTGGTTGCTTCCTTTCTTATTTTTATAAATATGGCAAATGAATGGTTGGCACAGCTTATCCTTTTTGGACCTTACACCAGAAAACCCAACCAGCCAACAGTCATATTGTTAACACTCTTCCCTTTGTTTAAACACTTCATGGGTTAAATATCTACCTTGGAGTTAGGTGATCAATAGTGGCTTGAAATCTAATTTTTTATAGTTTATACAAAAATTTCTTTCTTTAATTATATATATTGATTCATTAATCTTTTCAACTATATCTGATTTTTTCAGTCCAAAAAGTAATTACGGAAGCTGATAAGTTATACAATGATGGCCAATATGAACAGTTATACAATTTTTTGGACTCATACCAAATGTCTGATAATCCTGAAATATTATGGCGCAGAGCAAGATCAATATTTGAAAAGGTTCGAGATGTAAAAGATGGAAAAGAAAAGCTTTCACACTTGGAGCAAGCATTAGCACATATTGATAAGGCATTAGAAATGGATGATGGATGCTGGGCTGCACACAAGGTTTGAGTTGTTGATTCTATAGTAAATTTATTAAAGGTTTTATTATGAATTATACAATGCATTGTAATATATTTATATTACTTTCATTAATAAAGTTTTGTAAATAAAAATGATATTTATCTGCAGTATTTCAAGTTTTATTTATTATTGTGCACTCAAAAAAGGGGGAAAAAACCCATGTCATAGTATACAATTATTGTTATATATTTAAACAATGATTCATTTTCCACTGTAATATATATATAAATAAAGTTATCTGTGAAAATAACTTATATTCAACTCCTGGGCCTGACTTAGCATAATTTGGGCCCTGGACAAAAACTTATTTGGGAGCCCCTCTGTTTCACATCAACAAATTTTCTGTTTGAATTGTCAAATGATTATATTCTGTTGACAATATAAAATAAACTTTTTATTCCATTTCAGAGCAGCTCTGATGTAGGGATCCAGGGCATCTGCACCTTATTTTCCTGCTTTAATTAGATTTTGTTTTATTGTTCTAAAATTATTCTTTGGGGATTGTATTATTATAATTTGATTTAGGTTTTCCATAAATATCTCATGTTTTTGTAATTTAAACATATTTTAAATGAATACATAAAATGATTTTTAAAGGTTGCACTTATAGTATAATTTTTAATATCAAAAGGGAATTTAATTAGTATATATATAGTCCTAAAGTAAATATGTGCTTAGAGTATATTAAAAAATTATCACGTGTGTCTTATTTATTTATTTAATCTTTTTCCTACGTCAGGAATTGGCGGCATCAGCCATTTTCCTTCTAGCAGCCCAATACAAAGTAGCCTTCATATAATAGTTGTCAACCATAAGAGAATTAACGTTGTCCAGAGATGGTCAAATGACAAAAATTCATTGCCTCTCCTATGAAACATAGGATTCAGTCAGGAGAGTTAAAAATGCCAATACGACAAATATTATCTTGAAGGTTGTCATGTCCATTCTAAATTCTAAAATTTGCACTAAAAATTTATCATGGTAGGAGATCCATAGGAATAGGAGTGTGTATCAGTTTGGACCACACTTTTTCTGTGGCCTCTGCACTCTGGCATTTTTTTACAAAGGCATTTGTTGTTTCGGTAATTTTGGATTAAATTCGGTTGTATAAGAGAGACAAATTAAATTTGGTTGTATAAAGAGGGCTGGGGAGCAAGCATCCCTGTTTTGCCAGTCAATCCACTCTCTCGTTGCCAGGTATATTGCAATGGCTAGGAATCCACTGAAAGAAAAGAGTCCATCTATCATTAATAAGTTTGTCTATTTGTATTTTAGTTTCTTCTTCACATTTTGACTGACAAGCCTGGAAGAAACTAAGTGATAGGATGGCTGTCTGCGAATCAACAAAGAAGACTAAATGATTGAGAGAAGTATTACAGGTCAAAAGTTGGAAAGTAGCCTGTTTAATTGCCTCGATCTCAGCCTCAAAATTTGTGGCATTCGTACCAACATGGCATGAGCCCTCAAATAAATTTTCACAGTGCCATCCTGCAGCAGAGGTACAATCCTCCTGGGAGGAGCCATCAGTATATATGTGGAGCCATTTACTTTTTGGAAATTTATTCGCAAGAGTTTCAAGAGCATAGGCTCGAAGAGATTCAATGATAGTGTCATTTTTTCTTTGTAGGGTGCCAATAGAGAGACTTATAGTTGGGATTCTAAAATTTGGTGAAAATCTCTCACCAAAACAAAAAGGTTGGTAAGGGAGATGACTTAGGCCATATTTAGTTATGAGGTCTTCTACTCTCTTGAAAAAAGATTGATGGTTTTATAGCCTATTTTCTGCTGGAGTAAGATTTTGCCTGTGCTGGACAGGAAGTCTTCTACACTTTTCAAACTGTTTTACTAGCTGCCTTTCTCCATGAATGTACTGAAGTTCAAGACCAGTTTGAATCTCTAATGCAGTGATGGGTGTAGAGCAAGCAGCAGAAGTAATAAGTCTCAGGGCTTTATTTTGGACTTTGTCAACTCTATCATAACAGCTGGCAGAGTTCACTGCCATAATCTAGGATTGGTCTAACATCAGTTTTATAGACAGTGGTGATGAATCCA
Organism: Latrodectus elegans; assembly: GCA_030067965.1. Taxonomy (NCBI): domain Eukaryota; kingdom Metazoa; phylum Arthropoda; class Arachnida; order Araneae; family Theridiidae; genus Latrodectus; species Latrodectus elegans. The sequence continues at coordinate 46,740,241 of CM057819.1, forward strand.
AGTAACACCCGATAATCATTTAAGGAGACCATGACTAGCCTCACCTTTCCTTGCAGTCTCCTCTGCATGTTTTCTCCGGCGCAGCATGTCCGCTTTTGGACCTTGCGCCATAAAACCCAACTAACCAACCAAGCATGTTTTCTCCATAGTAATTCCTTATCAAAGTGAATGCCAAGATATTGGAAATGATCCTGCCTGTAAATCACCATATTTGATGGATATTTGGTGCTCTTTTGTAGACAGTGTGAAAAGTTGGTAGACAGTTTTTTCAGAGTTTACAGTCATATTGTTATTTTTGCACCAATCACCAAGCTAGAGCATGGCTCTATTAATGTTGTTATTAGCGATATTAACAACTTTATGTGTTGAGAATACTACAGCGTCATCTGCAAAGGCAAGGCAATGAATTCCAGGCAAAACCTGGAGCTTTTCAATGAGATCATGGATCATGATGTTGAACAGGGAGCACGTGTATTATTATTTAAGCAAAGTAAATGACATTGTTCTTGAGTTTCATATTTTGATTTTTAATGAGTATTCTTATAAATTGTTTGTATTTTCTGGTTTTCTTTGTGATGAAGACTTTTTGTGATAAGTTAAAGAAATTTTATAAAATGATTGTATTAAGAATTTAAAAAAATCATACAATATCATTTGAATTATGATTTGCAATAATTTGAAAATTGTGCCAAACCCAAACTAAATTATAGGAGTGGTTTTATTTAGTTTAATGTATTTATTACTCTTCAGACATCACACAATTGACATCGTTACCCACTATAAAAATCAAACCCATAAACTATTGAATTAAACTTTTTAATAAATTGCTATATTTTTAGTTCTTAACAATAGATATAATTTTACTACCCATAAATATATGTGTATAGTTGTATCTTTTAATATTTTAGAATATATGATTTGAAATTCTAAAAAATAATAATTCATGATTTTTTTTTATTTGTTATGTAAAAGAACCAAATAGTTAATATTTTTTAGTTTCATATCATGGAAATTCAAAGTTTAATGTAAAGTTAAATTTCCAAACACATTTTGAGACAAAAAGATATGCATATAGTGATTGAAATAGTTCTTGATTGTACAGGTGCTGTAGAACTCCAATCATCCAAACTCTACCTATCGGAACTGTTGATTATCCAAATCACTTTCAGAGTTTTAGAAAAATAAATTAAAATGAAAAAGTGAAGGGAAATAAAAAAAATGGAAAAAGCTCAAGAAAAGAAAAGGTAAGAGATGGGAGATGATGAGAATGAGAGAGAGAGATGTGTCACTTAAAGAATTCAGAAACATTCTTTTGAAAATTCCTGAATGATCAGAAATTAGTGTTGAAGATATAGACGAATGGATTATGAGTCAGACCCTGGATTTCAAATTATATATGATGGTTAATTAATTGAAAGAGTTGAGAAAGATGACCTTGATGTTTAATTTAAAATAGATAGAGAACCATCTGTTAGTGATGCATTTCCTGGGTTTGAAACTGTTTTGAAGTGGATGGAATGTAAGCTTGAATGGAATGACATGCAAATTCTCACAGTCATGTAGACTTGAATGCCAAAAAATAGATTAAGGTAGTGAAGAGGCTTACTCTTAACCAAGATTTTTAGCAAGTAGTGACTCTCATTTGCAGCACTGTACATATATACTGTATTTACGGGCAACATCTGTTAATTCTTTAACATATAAAACTGTTGCCTTTTCATTTAATTGATGAAAAGTTATTTTTCTTTAAAAATATATAGTTTTTCTTCCATCTTTCGGCATAAAATCATTAATTAAAATAGGCCCTTTTTTGAAAATATTCTAATTAACCAAATATTTGATTATCTGAATGGGTTCGGTCTCAATTTATTTGGGTAGTTGGAGTTCTATTGTATGTAATTTTAGCAAAATATTTCATTTTATTGGATATTCTTTATTTCAATGATACAATAGAAGGTAATAAAGCAAAATTACTGCAATCTATCACTCTTGCTTTTTTACTGTGTGATCACAGGAAAAATTTTTTTCTTCTAATCAAGGATTCAGTTAAAAATTCTTAATTTTTTTTTCTTTTCTCCTGACTTTCTTTATATATTAACTAGAAAGGAAAAATAAAGAAATTTCTATCTAAATATTTTTACTAACTTATTTTTTATTTGAATCCCGATGGCTTAGTGATAGCATTTCATATTCCTAAGGTTTGAGTTTCGCTCTTCGGGCTAGGCAAGGTCAACTCAGTCTTTTTTCGATCCCTGAGTCGATAAATAGAGTATTTAGCATGCTTTGGACTTAAACAATGGAGGTTTTGCATTAGATGTACCTCCTAACTGGGACATATGCTTCACACCCCAGGTCCCTCGATTAGGAAAGCAGATATGGGCACTGTAGACCTTGGCACAAATGCTTATCATACTATAGGTTTAGGATTTATTTATTTTTTAATATTTGCATTATGATTTGTGAAGAAATGTTTCCTTTGAGATGTCAGATTTTCCATGGACTACATTTAATATTTATTAGGTACCCTGAAATAATTTGAAATGATGGAATCTTCTAATAATTTAAACTAACTCTTTAGTTGTAGATACTATTTGATTAATTTACTGATTCGGAGTTAATTTTATAAAATACCAGTATAATGTTGAATTTTTTAACTTCATATAGAAGATTTCTTTGAAAATAAATTTAATAATAAATTTTTCTAGTTGAGGTGTTTTTTATTTTAATTTTTCCTGAAAGAAATAAAAGAGTCTAATTACCTTATTAAGATGGAAGTAGAAAAAAAATCAAAATCATTTGAAATATATTTAAAATAATCTTCAAACCATATGATTTCTTATGAATTTTTCTGGGTTTCTTTCCTTGCAGTATATGAATATAGTGAGTTCTATGAAAAATCTACCTGAGAGACAGATACTGAAGATTTTCAAATGCATTACATATCAATTTAAAAAAAAAAATAAATAAAAAATTTTTATTTTGTCTATATAATATAATTGTAATATTCTTTGTTTATATATTATGATTATTTTTCTAGTGGAAGGCTATTTTATTGGATTATGTTTGGAGGCACAAAAGTACAAAGGGAAGAATTATTCACAGTTTTGAAGTAAAAAAGCATATGATGGTAAAAATTTCTTTACTAATTAAATGTTTTTCTTTAAAACTGTTAGTTGTGTATACATACTAATTCATATAAGTTTAAGCAAATTGGCTGCTATTAGGCTGCACTTAAGAAAATCAAATTAGGAAAGGAAGATTAATTTGAAACCAATGCAATTTTCAATAAGTTAAAATATATTGACTATAGTACTTAAAATCTTTCTGACCACTGTTATAAAATGTATATACTAGATTAAAAAATCCAGTGACATGATTTAAATAAAATAAAAAAAAAAAACAAGCAAAAATATTTTGCCAACTTCTTTCCTAGTGAGCATTAATGATAAATTTCATTTGTTTTGCAGATTTTGCATGATTTTTTGTTTTTAATTCAAAACTCCATTGCCATATGAATAGATGCTTTATAATCTATAGATAGAGATTTTCATTGGATTTGGGAAAAAATCCTTATATGTTTAATCACACATTCATCAACAAAAAATCATTAACACAAAAAATAATTAAATATTTGCTTGAAAAAAAAACTATAAAAATTTTGATTCTTATTAAATTACTAATAATCCAAAATTAGCGTTATATGTTATAAAGTTTTTTCTTTTCATGTAATTTTACATTTATTTTATATATCTTCAGAAAATTTTGAAATTTTTTGTTTCTTTTTTTAATATTTTACCTTATTCACTCTTCACTTCTAATTATTGTAAACATTCACAAAGGCATGCTTTGACATAAATCTTTTGTTATATTTCTGTGTTAGAATAATTGTCATGAAATAAGTGATATTTGAAAATATGCATTCTTTAGCTTATGGGATAAACAAGATTTTATATTGTTGCAATTTAAGCAAATAAGGGAATTTTGGTAATATATTATTATTTAATAGTTACAAGATGAACAATTTTGTACACTATTATTTTACCTTAAACATTTGTTTCAGTAGAGTAACTCCCAAAGGTGTTAAATTTTGATTTATTAAAAAGTAATTAGTTCTTGCTTCATTTGTATCATTAATTCTTTATTATTTTATAAAAATATTTATAATCCATAAATATGAAAATAGAAAGAGAACTATTTTCTTTCTTCATGTTAATGGAATATAAATATGTATAAATATATTTTTTACAGAATCTATGTTCAGATATTATCTGAAAAATCCTACATTAAATTTTTATCTTGTTTTAAGAAAATTTTAATTTATTATTTGATTTCTAATGGAAAAGAGGGAGCGAAAGAAAGAAAATGAGAATATTTATAAGCAGTGCCTGATAATTTGTGTGATTTCTGGCTTTTGATTATTGTGTGACTAAATTGTTTTATTCTGATATATTCTTTTATATCTATTAAGATTCTATAATATTTATACAAGACTTTTTATGATGATTCTCTTTGTTGGTTATTAATATTTAGAATGAGTTATAAATAGCTTAGATTACATGAATAAATAGAAGTAACTCAATAAATAGATTTAATCTTAATAGTAGAGTTTTTCAGTTTTAATGAGTGAATGTACACATTGTGATATTGAGATTTAAAATATTAATATATATATATAAAAACTCAATATGTTCTATTTTTTCCCAAGTTGCTATAAATCATAAGATATATGTTTATAAGTTATGGAATTCAGCTGATTCTAAAAGAAGTTTTTAGATTTTTTAATTTTTAATCATTGGGAATATATTGAAAAGATAGAAAGTGCATATACACGATAATAATAAATTAGTTATTTAATTACAACAAAATGAAGTTATAAACATTGTCTTACATCAATCAAAATTAGTTGTAATAATGTCAAAAATAAATGTATCATTTCTTAAATATTGTTAATTTTCAATCAATGTATATAGAAATATTTACATAATTTATTGCAATTTCATTTTAGTTGGTAACATTAATTTAACTATAGTGTTGCATGTTGTTTTATTTCCATTGTTAATTGTAATGTTTGTTTTTTGCAATTTGCCTCTAAAAACAATTTTCAATTAAAAAATGCTATATTTGTTTAATTTATAAGCAATAAAGATAAGTTCTTAATAAGTAAGCAAATACTTAATTTAATTAGTAATTAAGTAAGCAAATACTTTATTATTTACTTAAACTAATAATAAAAGACTAATATGGTTAAGATTCATATCTATTAAAATAAACTAGTTGTTGGAGAATAAATGTAAATTACTACATGCTACGTTATGATTACAAAAATGGGAAAATTGATTAAGCTTCAATATATCACAACATATAAATAGTACCATCTTGCTTTGTTCTTCACAGTGTCTGTTGAAGAAATTTTGAAATCATTATTATAAAATCCTCTATCAATTTGAGTTCTATGTGGAAATTTTATCCTTGAGATAACTGTAATCTACATTTATATGTAGACTAGACACTAATTAATAGATATGTAATATAGTGCATAGATAATGCATTGAACTGGTATTGTAGATTGTGTTCATATTTGTTGCATTATTTAAAAACTTTGGTTTTGGCAATAATAAAAATTAAAACATGCATCATCTATTATTGATTTCTATTGTAAATATGGAAACAAGGTAGTTTAATATTTTCTGTTCATATCAACCTAAAAATTTAGCAACAAATACCATGTAAGGCAAATAAATTAGTAAAAATTTTCTTTCAGAATCATTTCCTGTATATTCTTTATTAAAACAAAATCTATGCAGTATTGAATAAAGTTAAAAATAAACTAAAAAGATATTTGTAATATATTATATACAAGTATATCTACAATTAATTAGTCCTTTTAGACATATTTTTCGCATAATCACTTTTACAGAACATAAATAACAAATATTTTAGTATTTTCTATGAAGTATATAACATTTTCCTGTGGAGCTGTTTCTTTTATCTATTTTGTTGTAAAATGACAAAATTTATATGATGGAGCAATAGGATTGATTTGTTGTATAACTCCTAGTAAGTTAGAATAATTGATTATATCATGATTAAAGTTCATGTTTATGTAGATTACTTTGAATAACAATTAACAATGACTTTAAAATAGAATACTGAAACTGTAATTTAAAAGTGCACTATTGAAATTTATGTTAAAAATCAGAATGGATATGATAAATTCAGTGCAGTTGTTCTGGATTTGAGCAAATAATTAAGTTGTATGAGCTACTATTCTTAATTGTTATTTTATTTATAACTAATATAAAAAATATTTTAATTTCTGATGAAAAATTTCCAACACATTCTGTAACATATACATTGTATTATTAATGTTTGTATTATGTTTTTGTACAAAAAATTTTTCATTTAGTTAGAAATTTAAATATTTTATAAATTTTTTATGATATATGAAATTATAAAAATATGTTGAGTTATCAAATTCATCCATATAATTAATAATAAAGTATTATTTTACCTAAAATTATGAAATATAGATATACAATTTTGGGAAAAATTGAGTAAAAAGAATTTTCAGTTCAATTTTAATGAAATTTTCAAGCTAGTAAAATTACCAATCAAATTTAATCTAATGATAATAATCTTTAACGTGAAATTCTGTTTTATATCTGAATAAAAATTTTGATATTTTTAGCGTGCAATTGAACTTAATCCAAAAGATGGGACAAACCATTATATTCTTGGAGAATGGTAATATTTTGTTTTTAATTATATTTGCTTATCTAGTGATAGTGAATATAATATATCTATTTTGATCTGTAGAACTGCAGTTATATCTAAAAGTGTAAAATGGCATTTTCTAGGTATGAAATAATGCAGATTTAAATGAAAAATCATGGAATATTATTCTTTACATCAAAATATTTAGCAGTTATAAACTGCCTTTGATAGGAGTTTTCACATATTAAATATATTATATATTACATAAACATTAAATTTGAAATTATTATGAAATAATTTGAACTAATAATTTGAATTATGTATTAATATACACAAGTATTATATGTATATTAATATATTCAATATCTATGTATTAAAAATTTTTAATTTTAAATTTATTTATTAAGGGTATGCACATTATTTATTATCTGTGAATATGTACTTTTTAATTACTTTTTCAGTTTATGATTTTGCTTAAATAAGTTTATATTTTATAGAATTACTGTACTATATTTTTCTTTTCAAGTGAACCTTGTTATAATTTCTTTTGTTAAATTATTTTATTGAATAGTTATGTATTTTTGTGAATTTTACAAAAATGTACGTATTATGCTGGACTTATTTGAATTACAATAGTCTGATTTTATGTTAATGGTTTTATATTGGATCCAGTTTCAGTGACTTATTTCAATAGTAATAGCATTTTAGTTCTAGCAAAAAAATGCTGGTTAAAAACTTAAATTATGCTTGATTCTACATTTACTATTATCATGAACCTTTCATATGATGCTTTCTATTTGAAAGTCAGGTAAGTGTTAGATCAACCTTGAATTAAGGTTTTAATGAATACAAAATCATGGCTATATTAAATCATATATAAATAATTTATTAAACACTCTTGTATCATATTCCTTTGTATTATTGGATTAATTAATTTCTAATTATATATATATATATATATATATATATATATATATATAATTTATTAAAATCAATCAGTTAATTTTTTTGTTGGTCATTTATCTGATACATATTGGAAAGAGAGAAAAAAAAAAGCTTAAAAGTGTATGAATTGAAGAAAGAAATTGAAAAAAGGTTTTTAGCATTCATATGCCAAAACTATAATAATAAAATTTTAAAATAAATGTATTCTATTTAAAAATTTCATAACGATTTCTTTATAATAATTTATATATACATTTTCTAATTTTTGATACATATGCTATTATATAATAATTTGTAAGTATATTTTGGAGAGCTTTGGTGTATTACAGTGAGAATTTGAAATATTTTTTTAAATCATAAATATTTTATGCATGTATTCAATATATCATAATTTTAATTCTGCATATTCAATATATTAATAAAATATCAGTTTCTTAATATATTCCATTTTTGGAATATTTTAATCTATTTTAATTATTATTTTAGAATACACACAGTATTAAATTGTTTTGGTAAATTTCATTTTAGATAATCATTGAATGAAATTTCTATTTATTTTATTCATTTGATATGTTTTCTCTTATTTCATCAATAACATCTGTTGATAGAAATTTAATTTATTATATACTTTTTATTAACAAATATATTATAAAAAATACTGATTTTTAAATTCAGAATTAAGTCTGGCAAATATATTATTTCGAATCATAATTTAAAGTTATCTATTAAATGTTTATTATACAATTCACTAAAAATATTTTAGTAAATTTCATTAACATACTTTTAGTTTGTATATAATAAGCTATTAAACTTTTAAAAATATAGAAAATGTTTTCATATTAGCTCTAATTGTCAATCAAAACAATAAACTCCTATGACTCCTGTCTTCTTAACAAATTGGATTTGTTACAATAGAATAGGAAAGAATATAAAAATATTCGCAATATCTTTTCTATTTTGTCTAATAAAATTCACTTTTAATAGATGAGTATAAATATTAATTTTATAATTTTTCTCATTTATGTTGATAAATAGGATTTATTTCTTATATAAATTGTATGTGACTGATTAAAAGTAATATTTCTAAACATTTTAATTTCTACATACTGATTTTACACATGAATGATAGAAGGATTTTATGGTTATCTAATTGGGATAAAAGAAACAATAATTCTCAATTTTGTATTCTTTAGAAAAGCTATGAAATTTAAATTTTGTGCAATGCAAAAATTATAAATGCAGATAAATTATGTTTTTACATCATTTAAAAGAAACTGAAATTTTTTGAATTTTAATTAGGTGTTATACATTTGCTGATATGCCTTGGTATCAAAGAAAAGTAGCCGCTACTATATTTGCATCACCTCCTACATCTTCTTATGAAGAAGTAAGGAAGGAACTATAGTCAAGATGATTTATTTTCTAATATTTATGTGTGTAAAAATTATGAAATTTGACTAGATAACTAACTGAAGCTAAGTTTTAAATTTCTGTATTATAAAATTTTCTATAACCTTAATTAGATGATTTAACTAACTAAAAGCTGAAATCTTGAAGGAAAAAGAAGCTTGATGTTGCAAACATTCTACAAAATAAAATATCCTAAAAGCTTTAAAAATTTAATGAAAAAAAAATTGCAAAAATTTATTTTGATTGCTGAACATAATTTAAACAAGCTTAAAACAGTGACAATAAGTTCTGTATTTATGTATTACTATTATTCTGTGTCAAATAGAGTGTTCATAATAACATTTGAAATTTTTCTATAAAAATTTCAAATATTTTGAAATAAATATTTTTAGTGGTAACTCACAAGGGTTTTGTTTTATTTCATTGGGCTTACATAATTAAAATTTTTATAATTACAATTTATTTTAATTTATTAATCAAGACAGTTTTTTATTCTATTGTTTATTCTGATTTTATCTAAAATTTTAAATAATTATTTACTAATTTTTAATAAGTTAGATTTAATATTTAATGTATATGTATTTCAGATGATATAAATTGAGAATTATATAATGAATACATTTATAATAATTTTGATTAAAATGATATTTTTATAGGCTTTGGAGTGTTTTGAGACAGCTGAAAAAGGTAGTATTTATTTCACAGATTCCATAACTTTGTATTTATAGCAGAATATGTTATACTTTTATACTTCATTTATAATATATTTCATGATAATATCTATTGAAAAGTATAGAATTTTAAAATTTAGAACAATTTTTGCATTGAATTTATTGCAAATGGGATTTGAATTATTTTATTTTTTATTATATTTTTCAGAAGTATGAAACAGTAAAAAATTTTAAGTTGTGTGTCCAGAGATTCAGTAAATGCCCAGAAACTTGATTATAAATAATAAATTTGTGCTTATAATATTAAATAATTTGACTGTTAAATTAAACTATTGCTGATATTTTAATCTGCAATTTCTTTTACTATTACTTTTTTGTGCTTTTTATTTTAATTATTGATTTGAAATCATGCAATTTGCATAACTTATTATTGCATGTATGTTAAAAATGCAAAGATTAAATTAATTTTTTTAAAAACTAAATAATAATTACCAATGAAAATCATTTAAAGAAAAGTTGAAAATTATTAAAAATTATCTTATTATTATTATTAATTAATTATTACCTTAAATGTGTTATCATTTGGACTTCAAATGATATCATTTGGACATATCAAATGCTATTTATATTAACTATTATTGCATCTGTATGTTTTTCAAACTAAAGACAGACTTTTGCAGTCACAAGTTTACAAAAAACAGTTAGTACTGGCTACTTTATGACTGTTTACACTAAATTATTGTTAATAATCTTTTTTTCTAAAAGCTGTCTTTTATTGACTTATTTTATTTAAAAATTAAACTATAAATTTTTAGTTTTTAAAATTTATGTATGTTTATCATAATATGATGACATTTTAAATTTCTTTTCAATTCATTTTGCTAAATTATTGCTACTATTAATTATTATTGCTACTAAAAATTATTTATTTAATAAATAATATTTTTTTCAGTGGAACCCTTTTTCTATAGTTTGAATTTGCTTATGATAGCTAAATGTCATCTTAAGTTAAATAATATAGAAAAAGCAGTTTCATATCTTAAAATGGTCAAAGAATATCCCATAAAAACTTCTGACGATCAAAAGGTAACATGAAATGTACTCTTTCTATGTTATTGAACTAATGAAATTTTTAAAAAAATTGATTAAAATTTATGTTAAATTACAAATTTAGATCACATTCACAATTTTTTGTAATAATAAAGTGTTTAGTTTTAAAAGTAAGTGGTCTAAAAAATAATGTATTGATTCATTTCCATTTATAATGACTAAAAATATAATTTCATGAAGATTTTACTGTAATTGTAATATGTTATACGATCATTGTTAAATTTTAAAAAATTACTTAATTATAATCTGATATTTATTTTTCTTATACTGATATTTAAGAACAACATTCATTTTAAACATTATGCATTGATTATTTGTCATAAATTAATTAGTTTCTTTAAACTTCATTTATTAAAGCTCTATTATTTATCTTGTCATTTATAAACTAATTTTCCTGTAGATGTGTTTTAATATATTAAAATGTTCATTCAGTAATTTGCGAATAAGTATAAAATTTCCTATTCATTTTTATATTTTTAGGATATATATATATATATATATATATATATATATATATATATATATATATATACATACATACATACATACATACATACATACATACATACATACATATAGATGTTTTAATATTTATTCTAATCATAAAATATATTTCCATGTTTAGTATGGTAGATGATAAACCAAATATATCAAGGTCAAAAGCTAACTTGGATCAAATAATGTAAGAGTTTGTTTCACTTTTACATTATTTGCAACAAAATATTGCAGATATATTCTGTTAAGTAAAGAAATATTGAAATATTATGAAGGAATTTTTTGACATTTATAAAGCAAAAACTTCTCAATTTTATCTATTCTTTTGAAAGCTATATTTTATACTGTAAATTAATCTTGAAATAATGACCAAATATTGATTTTGTACCTTTTTGAATTGAGTTTTTCAGAATATTAAAAGTAAATGAAATTGAAAATTATTGTTATTGAATTATTTATAAATTAAAAATTTATGTTAATGAATATTGAAATTGATTCTTTTCATGAAACATAATTGGATAAATTTAATAAATAGAAATATTAGATTATTAACTGCTTCTTTGTATATCTAAGTAAGATTATTACTATAAAAATGTTTTTAAATTTTTATTTCATACTTTTATTTATTATATTTAATTTTAGGCATATGAGGAAGCTCAGAAGCTATTTAAAGATTTAAATATTTGAATTTTATGAAATATTTGTGCACTAATATTTTTACTATTATCCTCTATTTATACTTTTTTTTTTATTATAAGACTCCTAATAATTGTGATACTCCAAATGTGTAGTTACAAATTTTATTAATACTGTTGTACTGTTTGTTACAGTTTAAAATATTTTGTCTTATAATCCATCTTGATATCTCACAAAATGCCTTGATGTTTAATTATAAGGGAATACGTGGCAAGGCAGTAACTTTGTGCTTTTGTACATGATATATATATATATATATATATATATATATATATATATATATATATATATATATATATATATATATATATATATATATATATATATATAGTTTTGTATATTTTATATTATGAAAAATATTTCACTTTTATATATAGTATTTTATATTTTTATAAAACCTTTATTATATATTAAGATTAAATTTGATTGTGTTATAGAATAAATAATTTTACATGCTTTTCTTAATCATTGTTCTGTATATTTCATGAAACAAATTATATGTTAAATATATTGTGAATGCTAAATATTTTAATACTGAATTTAAACTATTTTATGCAAAATAGTAATGATATTACTTTTTATTATAAACGATAACATATCATAGTTTTGCATCGTATAAAATGTCTAATTAGGCTTATTTTGTAAAATTGTTTTCATTGCAGTTTTTCCCTTCTTTCATTTAGTAAAAATTTTTTTATATAATTTTTATTTTGAATCTTTTAGCATTCATTCTAAACATATTTTCCAAACAAATTGTTTGAAATAATAATATTTTGGTTTTATAATTTTAAAATGCTTTTTCATAGTTTCATATATTGACAATATTTTTAGTTACTTAAAAAAATTAAGTTTAACATTTTGTAAAATATACTAGGATTGTAATGAAACATTTTTTCCCTAAATAATTTTATGATCCATCAGTAATATGTAAATTAACTTTTAGGTTATCATTATTGAAAATTTCTGATGGAATATTATTTTAAAATATTTGTAAATTTTAAAGACTTTAAACATAAGCATTGTTACATTTCTTGTGATATACTGTAATAATTTTGTTTATCCAATGATATGTAAAATATTTCATCTGTTTGTTGTTTTATATGAAACTTATAATACACGAGAAGTAACTGCATTGGAGGTAATATTTTATATTATGAAGGTTTGTGTGTCTGTTGCAAAGTTTTAGCTCTTTCTTCAGTTTCTGAAATCATTAATTTTATTATTTTAACTTAAAGAAGTATTTACTTTGAATTGAGTAAAACTGTCAATTTGATTGTTTATTGTTCTCAGTTTGACATCTTGTTTGAATGATCAAAATTTAGTACTTCTTGCTGCACTTAATATAAAATTAGATACTTCAAATTGTTGAATTATTTAATGCTTTTATCTGAAAATGTTTTCAACATCAAGATTTTATTAATATATTTGAATGTTCTTAGATAGAATTTTAATGTTTATCTGTAATCAAATCACTTTATTTGAAAATTAACATCAAATACTCAAAAAAATAATTTCAGATGCTGGGCTATTCACCAAACAAATTTTCTAATTTTTATAAATTTTTATTTAAATGTCATCAATTAAGAATTCTATTTATTATATATATGTATATGGCATAGTCATTCAAATTACCAAATTTAATATATCGATTTTTTTCTGCGACAAATCAATGTATAGAAATATGTTATTGCTATAAAAATATTACATTGTAAAATATTACACTTGAGAGAAATGCCTTGTGTGTAAATAAAATTTAAAGTTGCACAAATTAAATGCATAATAACATTGTAAATTCCCCATTAAATTTAATTGCAAGTGACATTTTTGTGAACATACAATGTCTAAATCTTACCATGAGTGTGATATATACCACATTATTAAAATAGATATAAAATATATGTGCATACTTTATATATATATAATGATAAGAAATGTTCTAATGAAGTTGTCTTAAAGTACATGAATGTATTTAATTTTATCCATTAAATGTTCTAGAAGCATTTTTACTTTTGCTAAAAAAATATGTGAAAGTGCACATCATGCGAAGCCTTGGAAACCTGGTTTTGTGTACGTGGAATAAAAATATATTTGCAAATCTTGGTCTTAATTAGAATTATGCATTTTAAATTTCTCTAATCGTCTCATCAATCTTATTATATTATCTCTTTTCATATGGAGATATGTGAATATAAGGAGAATAATTTCAGGAATTTTATATGGAGAATAATTTCAGGATTCAATGTGTCAATAATTTCAACACATTGAATCCTGAAATTATTGACGATATTTTTTCACCGCTAGTACTTTATATCCATATTGCAAAGTAGAATGAAATACTTTTATGCATTTAAATTCATGTAAATCTGCATTGATACAAACACCACACATCTAAAAATATTATTTTTTAAATATGCAAATGCTTCGATGTTTCTCCGAGAAATTGTGGTATTCAAAACATAATTAGCATATTTTTAGGTATAAAGTTTGATATTTTTAAAGTGTTTTGAAAGGATAAAAAATTCGATAGAATGAAGTTAAAAGAAACAACCTAAAGAAGGAGACTTTTTATTCTTTAACATTATATTGTTTTCAGCATATATGTTTTATTAATGTGATTCTTAAACTATCCTTTGTTGATGTCAAACCAACTAAGAGTTATATTTTTCGATATTATTTTAAGAGAAGTATACAGATTGCTTATGAAAGCTAATGAACAAGCTGTGCAACAGAAGTCCAATGGCATAGTGATAGCACTTCACATTTCCAAGTCTGTGGTCCAATGCTTGGGCTGCTCAAGTCCAACTCAGCTTTTCATTTCTTCAATAATTCGATACTGAGTATTAAGCATACTTGTGAACTAAACACTGGGTTCAGCATTAGGTTAATCTCATGAGTGGGACATGCTTTGCACTCCAGAGCGCTCAGTCAGGAAAATAATATGGCCTTGACTCTATGGGAATGTCATTCCACTGAATTAGTTTTGTATATGTTATACAAAAAATGTATAGTTTTGATTATCTGAAGAAATTTTCTTATTGTTGGCTGAATAGTAATAATTTGCATAATCCTTTTCTTTTAATTAAAGGAGTATATAAAAGAAAATTTTATCAGAGTTGTAACTTAAAAAGGAGTGTTCTATATCTACCTGTTGCTTTTATTTTATGTAACTATTTTGCAGAAACAGATGTAAACATGATTTTATGCTACAGTTTGTTAAATATTTTGTGTAAAATTGCAATATTTAGTCTTCAATCTTTGACAAAAATGATAATTCCAGTGTCAGTCATTGTCTTTTGTAAGTTTTAGTGGTTGAAATATTGTCGAAAATTTGTAACTGTAATTTTAAAAATATGATTCATTAATTTAAATAGAGAACTTATTCTTAATATCAAGGAAAAAGAAGTGATGAAATCTATCAGCAATAAGTTTCTGCGAAAATTTTGTAGGAGTGATTAACTTAGCCTTAGTTATCTCAACATACAAGTAATATCCGAGCTAACAATTTCCCCATTTAAAAAATATAGGAAATTTTATGTATTAAAACTCTTATTTAAATATATTTTCTTCAGCCCTGAGCATGCATTTGTTACTTAAATAAGTTTTATTTTATTTTATTTATAATTTTTTAGATATTTATTGATCTATGAGGCAGGTGATATATTTTATGAATACTTGAGGAAATATCATGAATTGTGTGCAACATTCACAGTACTTAGAAAATAAAAATGATATATACTGAATCACATTTTGGTAGAAACATATTTTTTTTCTGAGATATGATGCATGATTCAGCAATGATTATTCAATTCATTACTTACACATTAACAAATTAAATCCCTGTAACTAAAGTTCTCTTATTTGAAATTTTCGATGTCAATTACCTTATTTTAAAAATTTAAATTTGCATCTTTCCAATTATTCACAAATTTTGTCGCATTCTGTCTTATAAAATTCTCTTTAGTTTGCATTAACCATTTTGAGTTATTTTATGCTTTTCTACCTTATTCAATATGATATTTATACTATGTAGCATTAGGAAATAAATCGCACATTTTAGAGATCTAAATATTAATCGTTATTTGCCAAAGATAAATTTCCAAAAAATATTTAAGTAACAATAAGTGTGGAAAAATATCCAGGTTCTTGAATAAATTTTTTATGAAAAAATAAGAATGTTATTATCATGAGTTTTTACATTTGTATTTTTACTACTTGTTTTACGAGTAATATAACGAGTAAGTAAATAATATGTTTCATGTGTTCTAAATGTTCTTTTTATATTTCTCAATTGTTCTTTATAATATTTTTATTAACTTTTGATTTTAATTAATAATTTGAAAAATAATTTTCAAATTTAATGTTATAGAGTTTTTTTGATGATTAAGATATACCAAAATCAAATTGCCTATTTTTTATCTTAAATATATATATGTATATACACACACAAATATATATATATATATTGATAAAACCAGTTATTTGTATCTAAAGTGGTGATAATATAAATATTAATTTTTAAAAATTTAAATTTGATTTAAAATTTTAATATGTTAATTTTAAAATAGTGATTATGTATTCTGCTTTTTAATTTTTTTTAACTGGAATTTAAATTTTTGCCCATATTATGGCATGCTTATTGAGAAAGATTTTTGTAAAAACATTGCTTATATGTATACGAATAATTGTAAGAGTACCCAAATTTATGAAGGTAATCTAATCTTCATTTTCTTATTAAATTATTTAATGCTCAACAAGTGCACTAACAACTAAAAAAACTTTTTTCCTTGATTAAAATATTTAATATTTTTAAACATAATTTTGTCATGTTCCTCATACGTGTAAAAATAATCTGCTAAAAATATTTAATAATTAATGTCTTATCTTGATTGGCTTTATTTCTTTAATACAATATATTCTATGTTAAAAAATTTTTTTTCTAAACTTATTATTTGCTGATACTTTTTTCTTAATTTACAAATAGTTAAACATGAAGTGCATAACAAATGTTTCCCAAATTAAAAAAAAAACTGTTATCAAGTAAATAATTCAATATGTAGATTTACTAAAATTAAATCTCAGTTATTTAAAAGGCATTTTACTCTTCCATACAAAGTAATATTTAAATAACGTACTAAATTTTGAGATTTTTATAAAAATTTTAGATTGAGTGATAAAATTGGAATTACTAACATAATATGATTTATTTTCTAATAAATTTTTCTAAAATATCAGTTGTTACTCTGCAACTTGATATAAGATCATAAATATAGAAAATGTATTGTTTCTTAATCAACGCACATTAAAAATAAAAAAGAAGAGTTGTATGATAGAGCTAGAATCCCTTATAGCAATTCTTCATAACATTCTGTGAAGATTGTCACAGTAGTCCTCAAGAAGCCAAGGTAATCAAGAATATCAAAAGAAACTATTGCATTTTAGATGTTTTTACGATTAGTTCTGATTTATTTGATGATATCGATTTGTGTGAATTTAATTTCTGCAAATCAATATTCTTGATGCTTACATCAATTTTATAAATGTAAAATGGATGCAACTCAATGATACAGCCAATCTAGAATCGTTTACCAAAAACGCTTTTTTGGCCCAATTTATGTTTTCCTTTGGAGGCAACATAATTTTAATGGAAATGTTAATAGAAATGCGATGATAAACATCCTCAAAAGACTAAACAACCTTAAAATTAATGTTTGGTGTAACTGACAGAAATTTTTTTTTTTTTAATGTGATATAAAAAAACGAAACAATTATTTCATCCTTTAGGTCTATCTTTGTTACGACTTGAAAGAGGATGAAATGATTGGGTATTCATTATTGTTGCTGCGACAATTATTAATGGTCATGTATATTTCAGAATACTAATTTTCGTGTTTTCTCTCCGATAAGACACACTTATATTCACGATTGTTCCTTCCACACAGTATTGTTGAAGGAGCAATTAAGGAAATTAATCCCTTCCTCTCTGAAATGTGTACGTTCGGAAGAATTAAATCGCTAATCTCCATTAAGATGAATCAGATGAGGTAGTCCAATGTCATGGTCACACCCTATTACCTGATATTATTTCCCTGGATTTTTCCCAGTAGAGTATGTAAAAGACTTTGTGATACCAATTGTGACAACACTGGCAGTTTCATGAGCAGATTAGAGCTATACTTGAAATGATACATGAGCAGATTAGAGCTATATATAAGATGATACATGAGCAGATTAGAGCTATAGTTAAGATGATACATGAGCAAATTAGAGGTATACTTGAGATGATACATGAGCAGATTAGAGCTATATATAAGATGATACATGAGCAGATTAGAGCTATATATAAGATGATACATGAGCAGATTAGAGCTATATATAAGATGATACATGAGCAGATTAGAGCTATATTTAAGATGATACATGAGCAGATTAGAGGTATACTTGAGATGATACATGAGCAGATTAGAGCTATATATAAGATGATACATGAGCAGATTAGAGCTATATTTAAGATGATACATGAGCAGATTAGAGCTATATTTAAGATGATACATGAGCAGATTAGAGCTATATATAAGATGATACATGAGCAGATTAGAGCTATATTTAAGATGATACATGAGCAGATTAGAGCTATATTTAAGATGATACATGAGCAGATTAGAGCTATATTTAAGATGATACATGAGCAGATTAGAGGTATATAGGGGCGCCTCGAATGCTAAAGAGTTCTCTGGAAGCGGTATCGATTATGGCATAGAAATCTTCATGTTACTCCTAAAACTTGTATAAAAATAGTGTATTTTAGTGAACAATTCTATTATTATTTTATGTCATCATTGTGTTGCATGTATCTTTATATAGCGAATACATGTTGCATTTTAAATATTCAAACTTGGCCATGCAAATTTTATCAACTTTGTCAAACTTATTTTTATTTGTTAGCAATAAAAATAAATTTGTATAATAACTCTCATTACATCGGCTAAACTAACAAAAATCTAAATTTTGATAATTTTTTTATATACACATTCATTTCGAATGGAATTTATAAGATTACTAATTTAAAAAAAGTGCGACTGTAAATTGTAAAATTATAATTTTAAAGTTATTTAGACTTTTACAAAACATTATGTACAGCTCTAAATTTTTAACAAAACTGTAAAAGACGTATAGTCAAAAATAGCTATTAGAGTTTGATATGTGTATGTGGAAAAGGCAAAAGTTTATTAATAAATGAAAGTGATCGAAGTCTAAACTCAATTTATCTTATAATAATCAATCTAACTGTTGATAATCTAATATATTGTAATTGCTGATAGTGCAATTCAAAGTCTATATATATATATATATATAGACTTTGAATTGCACTATCAGCAATTACAATATATATATATATATACTTTGAATTGCACTATCAGCAATTACAATATATATATATATATATATATATATATATATATATATATAAATATATATATATATGTGTGTGTGTGTGTGTGTGTGTGAGAGAGAGAGAGAGAAAAAAAATATTTTTCTTACAATCCATGAATATCTAAGTACATAAGTGAGATTATAACATGTGAATTCAAGCTTTTCATCCACATTGAAGAAAACAGTAATATGTATAAAAACAGTTTTTACATTAAGTTTACATCCAGCAGCAGCATATCAATATTAAAGAAATTTCTCCGAAATTCATTTATTTAAACTAAAAAATATATATTTTACACAAATCTAACAATTTTATACATTTTCAGATCCAGAGCACTTTAAGAAAGGCGGAATTCCATTGAATTTCGTATATACTATAGCTGAACCGATGCTAATACCTAGTATTAACATAGCAATCGATACAGAGGCCACAGTTCCATTTTGATGCAAAATCTTTCCCGTCTTGACAGCTTCTGTTGTTGGCTTGAGTGTTGAACGGTGTGGATCTTTTGATGCCCAATTATCTGATGTTGTTGACTTGAGTGTTGAACTGTCTGGATCTTTTGAAGCCCAATTATCTGGTGTTGTTGACGGATTTCCTGTAAAAGTCGCATCGCCAGTGGCTTGTGTGTTATCATCGGGATCAGGTCGCAAACTGAAAGTAAACAGTTTTTCTGTGCTGGATATCCTTGGTGTAGGTGTTGGTAGGATGTGTGGTTGAAACGTGCGATTCAGTTGCATTTGTAGAGTACCGGGAACCACCCCTATATCGAAGACCTTACGGGAAAAAAATAAACATTTAATAATTTTTTTTTGTAATCAGAATAAGTTGTATTACATTTTTTTCTAAGTTCTTACTTGAATACAATAGGTAATATAACCTTATAATTTTTAATTTTCTTTTGATAATAAGGGATCAGATGAAGAGTTATTAGATTAACAATTACTGGAAATACTGATGAGGAAATAGTAACGTGATATTATTTTAGCTCTAATTTAACTTTTGATCAGAGATATTTTTTTTAATTTCCGGAAGTATTAAGTTATTGTCACTAAATCCGTTTATGTGTTCAATTTTCTTTGATCAGTAAATAATTCAAAATTCTTTTCTAATTCTGAATTTAGGGTATGTGCTATTTTCGGAACCTCTCTAGAGCAGCGGTGCGCAACTTTATGCTCGCCATCTTGATTAGGTACTGTGAACAAAAAATATTTTAAAAATAACCAATCACATTTACATTTCTTAAATGTTTAAAACAGAAACGATTAACTAAAATAATTTGCAGAACCTATTTCGCCAACAAATCAGGTTTTGGAATCCGGAAGAGAAAGTTATAAATAATTAGACGATAATAATTTGTTAACCGATTTGTATTTTATCAAACATATAACAGCTAATCTGAACAAATTGAAATGAGATCTCCTGGGAAAAGAAAAATCCTTTTTCAATTGACTGGGACTGTAACTACTTTACAGATAAAGTTAAATTTGTGGATAACTCTCGGATGAAAGAAAAAAATTTTCAGAAAAACCCATTTTCAGAATATATCGAGTCATATTAATAACCACAAGACGAGAAATACTAGGAAAATCTAAATGCACTGAAAAATAGTTTTGAGTTCCTATTCTCTGATTTCCATAAAGTTCAACCGATATTATTATTCATCTCAAATACGTTTGCCGAACTTAATATTTCAGATGTATCACATAAGATTGAAAATGCGTTTAACAAAAATTTTGAAAATGGAAATTAGAGATTTTCAGTCAGATTTGGAACTAAAAGCTAAGCTTCTGCAGTGATTTTTGGATTCTTATTGAGAGAAAATATCCCCTTAAGAAAGAAGCTTTTCTGAGACTGTTTTCCTGATTTGGATCTGCTTACCTCTGTGATATTGGGTTTTCGACCATAAAAAATTTAAAGACAAAATGTAGATCGAAAATTACAAATAAATACTTGAATGATGCATGAGTTTGGGTTTAATAACACATTTACCGGAATACATAAACTGGCTGAAAACAAGCCTTCACATCAATTATCAGGTATATTATTAAATATGACTTTTACTGTATACTTAATAATGAGGCATATCATAGTTAAATTTTAAAATTCTGTATTTCTTCCCCATTATTTACCGGTTACCATTAAATGACTATACTTTATAAGTTTTGTAATTTGAGGATTTAATACAGGTTTTTATATGTTGGTAAATTAAAAAGAGTTAAATCACTACAATTTCAATTACGTATTTTGAAGCGTTTCACGCTCCCAAGGCACAGGTCTTAGGTTCGATCCTCGGCCTGGCAAGGTCAGCTCAACCTTTCAGTGGGTCGATAAACTGAGTACCAAGCATGCTTGGGAACTAAACTGGTGGTTTCAGGTTAAACCGACCACCTAACTGGAATATATGCTTCGCGCCCTAGGGCTCTCGGTCATGAAAACAGTTATGGCCACTGTATGCCTTGTCCCACATGGGCTGTCGTGATACGGAGATTAGTAGACTTATATTGAAATTTGTGAAGAAAAATGTTTTTAAAATTCAAAGAATTCAATTTTTAAAAAGGATTTTTTCATTTCTCTCGAAAACATTTAAGAAATAAAAATCATTTATGAAATATTCATTTATTAATTGTTAAATATCAATGATGTTTTTTTTTAAATAAATCAGAAAATTTCAATAAAATATCGAAATATATATAATTAATAGAAGTCCATACATGTGGATTTTTAAAAAATAATTAATTTGCCTGTTAGTTAAAAACCAATTTTTCGTGTATATGTTAAAAATTAAGTATTTTACTCAAGAAAAGCTTCATGTAAAATTTCCTTATTATCCTTCCAAATACTTAAGGTACGAACATTATGTATGTATGTATGGATATATATATATATATATATATATATATATATATATATATATATATATATATATCTTACAAAGAATTTCTCTACATAAAAAAAGACATATTCCCATTTCTGTTATTTTCTCATTTTTCATTACTTTCGTCAATTTTTTTTTTTCAATAAGCAACAAAAATAGTGCATAGTATTAATATAATATCTTATAATGTAATGGTAATCTTTTAAAGTATTTCCATAGTATGCAAAAATAGAAAACTTCAAAGAAGTGTAATAATAAACGATTAAATAATTAAATTTCAAAATAAATTTTTATTCAGGTTTTATGTTCAGTATCAGTTTTGATGGTGAGTTTGAGATAATTTTTCTTTCCATTTGTCTTCTATATTTTTATGCACATTATATGTATGATAAAATTTGGCATGTTTTATGCTATTAAAAAGTTCTCTTTTTATTCATATATCAAACTATTATAAGCCGGATTGATTCCAATTTGTAATCAAGTGTGATTTGTTTTAAAAAAAAAATGTTATATGAAACTCATATTTTGGCTATTGAAAGACCAATTTATTTATTAAACTTCGGTTAATTTGCATATTGTTTGGCAATACCGTCAGTTTGAGAAGATATAAAAATTCTAATAACATAATTCTCTAAAATCTATAATTCTCTAAAAATATAAATTCATAATTATCTTTAAAGTATTCAGTGGTTTCTTGGAATGAAAACTTAACTTCAATATTTACGACAACTTCTATAGGGTATAGAAAATTTCCTTTAGGAGTTCCAAGAATAGATAATCTCTAAATTCTTTTCGTAAATTCATTCAATATCAATTATTTAGAAATCTTTTCTTGTGTATGACTCAAATCAATACTTTTTGAAAGGAACTCTTCGTACTAGTTTTATATGCGTCATCTCCATTTTCAATATATATTTTAAATATCAATATAAATGAAATCCCCGCCAAATTTTTACCCGAGATTAAATTAATAATGTCTGCATGGAATGGAATAAAATTTATATTAGAATGTTGGTATTTGGCTAACTTAAAATAAAAACTAATTTTCCTTTCGAGATTTTGAGTACAGTGTTAGTAATTAATTTAAAAGTTAATCAATGTTAATTTAATCTTCCTATAAAGCTACTTTTTCCGTGCTGTAGTTCATTGGAATGTATTACTGCGCTTCGAAAATCTTTTCTCTTAAAAAATAATGAATAAATAAAATAAAGTGAAACATGATTTTATTTTATTTTTAAAAATTGTCATGTATTTTTATTGCAAGGAGAAAGAAAAATATTTATTTTATATTGAATCCCTTTTTTGCATTACTAATGTATGTGTGTGTGTTTTTTTATGAAGAAAACTACCCTTACTGGTTTTCTTTGGTTTTTAAACATTTTTGTCCTTTTCAACGAATAAATTTTCGCCTTTTCCAATACGCCAATGGTCGGGAATGGATTCGAAAGCAGATTAAAAGAATCCTGCCACTTCAATGATTAATAATTTCAGGACTAAAAAGAGTTTTTAAGTGTGCTTTTCATTCGATTTGTTTTTATTTAATCTATGTACGAAACTTTATTTCATGATGCAGTTCTTCTGCGAATGCATTTTCGCTTTTCCCAACACGCCAGCGATCGGGAATTCAAAAGAGGAGGAAAAGAATCCTGACACTTCAACAATATTGGCAGAGCTCAACTAGATGCAGAAAAGTATGCTGTTGCAACAGCATCTTCAACAGTTAATAACTTCAGGACTATAGAGAGTTTTCAAACGTTATGCACTTCAGTCGATTTGCTTTTATTTAATCTGTTCACGAGATTTGATTTCATAATGTAGTTTTAAAACATTGTTTTGCGATTCTGCCAAATTATATTTTAATGTATTCTTGTGCTTTAAACTATGGAATTTCATCTTTTCATATTTAAGTGGAAGCTTCAGCAATTCTTTTATTTTAATAATTTAGAGTTTTGTTTATTTTGTATGTCGTAGAAAAGAAATATCTAATGTAAATCCTGCGTTTATATATTTTCACTGGATTAATTTAATATTTGTATTTTCACTTCGTTATTAAATTAGAATTCAAAATAGGTTTTGCAACACTTTTTATGAATTAAATTGTAGGATTTCATGTTTCCCTTAATTTAAACAAAAATCTCTGTCAGATGAGATTTATTTTTTTAAATTCCTTGAATTTATGTTTATTTTGGCACAGAGTATGTAATAATATCTGTTTTTCTTGTTTTTATTTTATTAATGTTTGCCTGTTCAATTAATAATTAGTTTGTATATCCGAAATCTAAATACGATTTTTTCCTGATAAAATCTCAATTAGGTGAGCACGCGGTAAATCAGACCCTTCAGAGTAGAAGGTGTAAAGTAATTAATGATTAAATTCCTAAGAAATTTGAAGAGATAGATCTGGTGTAATCAGTAGCAATAATAGCTCTTATGTACACAGACATTGAATCAAAGAGAGATTTGATGATATACTGCTGGCCATACAACTTCATAATCATGTCAAAGTTCATGGACCGTATACGATAAAGAAACAATTAGAACCATTCATACTAACGTATTATCCCGTCGACCATTTATTTTCACGGGAAAAAATGTTGCGGCTTGATATCGAAAAATCTTCAAATTTTTTATGTTTCCTCGATGAAGACTGATTAAAAAATCCTAAGTTTTAACTATTTTTCAACTGTGAAGGAAAAAATAGATAATTAAATTGTGTCTTCATTGAAGGAAATAGTCAAAGTTAGTCTTAATTAGTGTTCTAATTTTTAATTGACACAGTTAAGGGAAAAGAATAGCTTTAAAATTTATGCGAGTCAAGCTAAGAAATATAAAATGCGAGCTTGTGTGTACGAATTTGATCAGCCGATGTTTCACTGAATTGTAACTTCTGGATTTAAATCGCATTATTTGGCGATATATTTTTTCCATGGAAATGGTCGAAAGGATAATAAGTAAGTACGGAACCACATTTACCACAGACGAATACAATTCGTGAAATATTTAAGGAAAGTCTTGACCACGGCAGAAACCAAAGATTTTCTGTATCAAGGAAGATCCGTACATTGTCGGCAACATTTGATTATGCACTATCACTCTGAAGCGAACATAAATAATCCGTTACAAGATTGTTCGCTATCCGAATTTTTCATCAACCAATCAACGATTTACCTCAGATATTTTTATGAAATTGATTAATTCATTCTGGAAATCGTAAATATGTTATAAAAAAAGGTATAATTTCTTAGTAAGTTAATTAAAAAATAATACATAAGTATAGTCTTGCATATTAATCAGTCCTTTTCATTTTTTTTTATGGGGCATTAAAGAAAATGTCCAATATCTATTGCTTTTCTTTCTTTTTTAAGATTTTCCTAAAATGATTAATAGCATTGTTTTTGTAAAGATCCCAAACCCCTACGGACATCAGCTTGGTTTGTCTGTCATTGTAAGACAACTGCGCTGACATCCTCTAATTTCTCCAACGAATGAAAGACAGAAGGTTCTTAAAATGAAATTAATTTCAATTTTGAATGAAATCAAAATCGAAACTGATAGTCTATTTTGGCTATAAATATTCTGTTTAAAGATTTTTTTCTTGTATAGAACTTTTTAATTTAATAGGCAAGCAACATAATTCAAGAGACATGAAAAACGATATATGGTTTGCTGAATTTCGCAACCCTGCACATTATGCTTCAAAAGCCGAGAAGTGTTCATTAGAATTCGTTTTAGTTCATTATCCAAATATGCGTTCGTTGTAAGAAAACAAAAAAATTTTCCTGAAAATATTCGTTGTCCGAACTGTTCGTTAACCGATCACTCACTGTACTTTAAATCGTAGATACTGGTCTCATTAGCCATTGGAAGTAAACGATGTCACTTGAGTGATAAGCAAATCCAACCAGGTAATGAGCTAGTAATGCAAATATAAATGCTGATAATGAGCGTTCTTCACAATGATGTCAAAGGTGGATGCAGATTTCAGAACCGGGATTCATTTCGAAACACGATGTCATGCTATTGCTGGTTTCGGCTTCATCATTAATCATGTAACTGAAAGAACTTCTATTGTTGCAACAGCATGCTTCCCAGTACCTAACCCATAGTTGGTCTCTATCAGTTAAGTGGAAACTATTTAGATGCTTAGGCTGTTAGGATGTTTGTCTTTTTTTAATTCTAACTTATGTTTAATGTCCTTTAATTAACTTATGTAACTATCATTTAAATGTTAGTATTAAGTTCATATATAGTGAACAAAAAATATTAAAAAGATTTTAAAAATATAAACATGCTTTATAAGCTACATAAAATATAGAATAAAATCTGATATAAATTCAAGAAAACAGCCTTGCTGTACGGAACTTAATTGTAAGTTAATTTTTAGTTTCACGTCTAAAAATAAGGAAATAAATTCTCTCTCTCTCTCTCTTGAGTGAATCATACATTGAATAAAATAATTTTTTATATGAAGAGTACTTCTAAAATTCATTAGCATTTCAGATTGAACTTGTGATCTGTTGATTGCGATAAAGAACATAAGATCTGTTAAATGGGAAAATAAAATGCATAAGTCAATATGGTATCGCTTAGATTAAAGTGGTTATATATTGAAAAAAAAATGTTTAGCCGTTCTTTATTAGGAAATTTGTTTTGGATATGCAAACCAACATCATCTTTATTCAGTCTTATTATTATGTATCAACATCTTAATGATTTAATTTGGGATGAGTCATTAGAACTTCCTCACTGTGTGACCAGTCAATTAACTTTGAACTATTACAAATCCGATTGTGACTTTGGCGATTTTCTCTGATTTCTCATTGTCTTTGCCGATAATATTGAATTTAATCTTAAGCATTGATGTTACCATCATGGATACCGCAATCCTGAAAATCGGATTCTACAAAAATGTTAAGTTGTTTTTGATTATTTTTGTCTGCTATTCTCATCGTATTCATATCTTTTATAAAATAGTTTTTAATTCTATTGTATTTTTTTAGACTAAATTTTAATTTAAATATCACTAATATTCTCATTAATCGCAAAAATAATATTAAAAAATTTAATAATTATATAATTTTTTTATGCGCTCTTGTGCAATCTGATGGGAATCAACTTTTGCTTATATCCCTTTTTGGCAAAGTTATCATTCATCTATAATAGTGCTTTTATGACTAAATTTGGACTTGCATATCTTATGGAAAATTTCATCAATATGGAAAATGTTACCGAAAACTCTGAATTCAAAAAGTGTTGAAAAATCGTTTATATCTTCGAGGGTGAACGTAAATTCAGAGACTATTCATCCTATATCATTCCATTGATTGTTAAAATTTCAAATTTGATCTAAATATCGGTTTTTTCGGACTTTTTAAATTTTTTACCTTAATTTGTTTTTAAAGAATAAAGCATATTAAATGCATATAATTTAAGAGACCGAATGTATTCATTATTATTATATCAGTTTTTACTAACTTTCTGCTTGCAAATGAATGCCAAATTGGTAAAATTTGGAGTGTGAAGCCTTAGATTGCAGCTTTCTCAATGTGAAAATTCTCAAAGACCCATGAAGTGAAAATAAGTAATCAAGAAGGATAGATTTGAATGATGCTCGTATTCTGTCCAACTTTAATAAGTCTTCCAATTTCTGAAATCATTGACAACATAATATTAAAAGTAAATTTGTATTGTCAATGATAATTTTTTTGTGAAGTGTTGTCAAAAAATTATGGTGAATTTAAGAGCAAAATACCATTTGCGAACTGCATCTTATTCATAGAATAGACAACTTTTTACAGACGGAATTTTTTTTTTTTATAAAATTAGCATAATAATGTTGATAAGTATCAACTATTTTGCCACAGCGACTCGATTGTTTTTGCAAATGTTGCTCTTTCAGAAAAATAGCGCATTTATTTGCTCACTGGCTGCAAATTTTATTCGACAGCGATTCCACACATAATGATAAGAACTGAGTTATTTTATCTTGAAATTCTTTTTTTTTTTTAACTTAATGAATGATTTTTTATTATGATATTGGTATTTTATTACCATTTAGATATGGGCTGTTACGATTAAATGTGAAATTAAAAGCGAGAGGATGTATTTAAAGTTAGAAACCAACTAATAAATTCTATAATTAAAAATTTTATGTAAAGATATTTAAAATTACCTTTAATTTATTGCAAAAATAGTTTAATAGTAAAAAGAACATCAGATACAATTATAATTTTGAGATCCCTTCAAAATGAAAAAAAAATTGCAAGTAAATCAATATAAAAAGAGAGTCATGAAAATTGATTAATGAATGAGCATACTCACTACTGATGCATTGCTTGTAAAGTATTTGACTTTGACTTTTCCATTTTCGATTCTAGTTCTGAGCAGATTTTCCGCTTCAAAAGCAGTTCTCTGGGTTTTTTTGATTTCCTCTGGAAGGTCTTTATGAGGAAAAAGTATCGTGAATCTCATGAAGAGTTGATTATTTAACACCATCTGAAAATGGAATGAATTTCTTATTATATTTGAAGGTTAATCGTAAAAGAGATACAATAATTTACATTCATTGATTTTGATTTCAAGGAATTTTCAATTAAGAATTATGTGTTTTAGTTATATTGTTCCATAATTATTCACATTTCTCTCTAAATCAACATATTTTCTCAGATGAATTATGATGACTCTAGCCTAACTTTTCCGTATCCTTGTAAAAATTTGTTTAGTTTTCAGCTTTATGGATTAAAATATGTATAAAATACTGTTGCTATTTGTATATTCAATGAAAATTAGCGTAAGAAATATCTAAATTGGTTTCATTATTAGAAATAAAAAAATCATTGAAGCCAACATGAATGTCTCATTCTAACATAAAATGCTTGGAAATGTAATAAAACTAGATAATTTTTTCAGATTATTTGTCAAAAAATAATTAACGTAGCTGTGAAAGAATAACTTTCTCCAATTTGGTTTGTTGTTTCTCAATGATCACTTTTTGCACCGGATTCCGAATAAAAGGAATTTAAAGCAATCAAAATTTACTCTCATTTACTGTTCTGTAACGATATTTATTTTAAAAAATTCAGTTTATATTTGTAACAATATGAAAATTATTTTAAAATCATTCTTTACATCAAGTTTACTACTGGTTTTATGTTACTTTTATAAAAGTTACAAATTATAAATAACGTCTAAAGAAATTAATATTTTTTGTAAACGATACTTCCCTTACTTTTACTTTTCTGCTGATAAAAAATTGTAATGGTGTGGGAAAAATATAAGGTACAATTTGATTTCATTTTGACTTCAAAACTAATTTTTTTCTTACTATTAAGGGATAAAATGTGTACTGTGTGAAGCTACTTAGCCACTGGAGCTCAATCACAACCACTAGAGTTTGGCTTTCGAAGAAGTTGAAATCCCAGATTTTGCCTTGTACGAAGATAACGATTTCATCCTGTCCTGGATATCAATAGACATGAGTACAGTTGTTTAAGGAATTGGAGGGGCTACTAAAGATTATATTTCCAACTGTTTGTGCATTTTGCAGTGGATACAGCTTAGAATTTCTGTAATCTGATGTGATAGTGTATAGAAATGACAAGTGGCAAAGGGGCTGAGTAAATAAAAATTTTGATCTATTAGTCATTTCCAGAAGGCCATGATGAACATATGTGTAGAGGTCATAACATTTATCATTAGATAATTGATATTATTGATTCCAGTATTGTGATATTTGCTTTGACACTTCTCTTTTCCAGTTCTGTTGTGGTGGCCCTGGGTCGATAGATGCTGATTTATTTTGCTATGTCTTGTACAATAATCGTACCTTTAAAATAAATATGCAAAGAGATTGTTCAATTCGCTCAACCAACCTTTTTTTCAATCCTATAGTATACTTTCATTTAAATTTTGACAAATGCCCGTAATGATTACAAATCTTTCGGGCGACGTATTTTGGCAATCGACTTAAAAGCCTAGACCATTTAGGTATAAAATTATGCCTTGTATACAACAGTTGAATCCTAAGTTTTGATACGCTGGAGGAATTATTCATTAACTGGGGCCATTTTACTATCGACATGTGTTTCTAAATGGACATTGTACGTATGAAATTTCATTATGATCGGATAATTTCTTGCATAGAGTTAGTAAAAGAAACATTCGTCTCTCTACAGTTGCATTTTAATTTTGATTATTATTATTAGTTTATTATTATATTTATGCAAACAAAATTAATGAAATTTTTGAGTTAAAGTATTGTTATTAGTAGTAGAACTCGAATGACAGACTTTTGAAGAAAAAATTTTTCTACTGTATTCTATCATAGAGTCAGGCCAGGTCAATGAAACCTTGACGTGAATGAAGTCCGGTACAAGAAGTAGGCAGGCAGTAGCGAATATCCTCCCAGTACAGTCCAAGATATGCAGATGTGATTCTTGTCCTTGCCGGCATTTAGGGCAAATTGGAAATTTCCTACTACCCCTAGAGTATATAAGATCTTTCAAGTGTCCACTGGAAATCGAAATAGACATGCGTTGATCTGCTTGTCACAAAGGAGAGATAGGAAAAGTCTTGGTTCCAGGAAAAGCGTTTATAAGAGGCGGAGGTATAAACCATTTTTTTCCCCTATTTTGGGCCATTTATCCCCAAAATAACTCTAAATATGTAAGCTCTGTGGTGAAAGGATATTTTTGTTCCTCTTTTGTGTTCAAGCGTGTCGGCTAAATTTATTTTCGTAAATATTAATATGGGGTTACTTTTACTTTTCACAGGATAGATTAACTGGTTTTATCTCCTAAGTGGGCCAAATTTTAGAAATGTTGAATTGAACTAAGGCTGTCAGATAGAATCAAGAGAACTCCACAGTTGCTTTCGCTCATGACTCTCTTTAATCCTATGTTGATTGCAATATTCACTTCGAAATTAGGAACAAAAATCTGTTTTACGTTGTTTTATAGCGTATTTTCTTTCAAGGTGTTTCAATATAAATTCCACTGCCTACCCGTATATCTATTTTCTGCCATCAATATAGATTCTGATGTCATTTAGAGGAATTTTATTGATTATTCCCAAGGATAACTGTTTAAACAAGTCTAGATTAGTGTCAGTTTTTATTAAGAGAAATAAAAAGGCCATTATGAAAACTAAAATTATAAACTTCATTGCAAATATAACTTTAATTTTATTCTTTTTATTCTTCATTATTTAATAACGTTTAACCAGAAAACCTCTGATAGATTCTTCAGCTCTTTGTTATTTCTGCAGGAACAAATAAACTGTTTCCTTCCATTAAAAGAAACTTTGTATTTTCTTTTATGAACATCAAGCATAAATTTGTAATCCCTAAAATGGCAATCAATAAACATTAAAATAATTTTCCCTGAAAATAGTTTCATATGAAGTATTTTATATTAAAAACTAAAATATCAATTATATAATTAAAATGGTTTGTAAAAGATTGATTTTTTTTAAAATTCGAGTAAATTATAATTGAATTTAAGTTTCTTTTGATTTAGAAAAACAATGTACCGAATGAAGATTTGAAATTCTCAAGCTCTCCCGGCTTAGTCCAGAATTATAATAGATGGCCGTTTTCCACTTTTGTAAGAAATTCAAATCTGATGTTGCATTTTCTATTATAGCTATGTTGTCATCTCTCACTGACCCTAAAAGAAAAAGTTTTTAAATGTGCATATATTTTTGAATTTATGAATTTTCAGTTAATATATTTAAAAAAAAAATTATTTAATTTATAGTCTAACACACACAAACTGAAATAGCTTAATACTTTTTGAATACATGAAGATTATTTCAATAAGTTTGATTTGCTTGCCCCTCAACGGTCATTGCACAAGAGGACTGATTAGATGAAATCCAAATAAAGTTTAAAGTAAACTGTAATAAAATTTGAGTGCCTTAAATTTTAGTTTAAAGTGGAGTCCAAATAACTACAAACACACAAGCCCGACAGCGGGATTTAAACTCATGAGCTGTTGAGCCAAACGCCAGAACGCTAATCCAGCATGGAAAATTTAATAAGATATCTTAACGATACTTCCTACATTTAGATTATATAAAATTTTCGTAACTTGCATATTTTAGAATTCATTTTTTTAGATTTATACGCTTATAACTAATGACCCCATTTTCTTCTCAAAATATTATTTCAGTAAATAAAACTTTGTATCATTAGATATATTTAGAGAGAGCTAAAATAGTTTCTTTTCTTGCATTTTAATTTAATGATTAGAATAAATTTCAATAATTAAAATAATTCAGAAAATCTTTTTCTGCACGAACACAACTTAAAATCTCGTTGATTGAATAATCCTTCTGTGGTCACAATTTTTTTTTTTTTTTTTTGAAAATGTTTTTCTACACGAACAAAATTTAAATAAAAAGTCTCATTGGCTGGATTATTCTTCTGTGGTCATGATTTTCATATGAGGCCTAATTTAACCAAAGTATGATAGTGAATTTATTTAATAGGGGGAAAACTATTTTTAATGGGAAATAATAGAAATTAATGCCTTCAAAAGGTTTTTAATAAAATTTTAACTTATATTTCGTATATGCTTCTAAACAATAAAATTTCCATTTTGAAATTAAATTAAAGAAACAAATGATAAGCCTTTTAATTCGAATCAGATAAATAAACAACCGTTATTCAAAATGATAGTGATCGATAATCACCTGATATCTGAGGATAGAGTATTTATTTCTATTGAGAAATGTTCTCATCAGTAAAAGTTTTCTCGGTGAATAATATCAGTGTTTCCTTTTCAGTTTCTCTTTCCTATACAAAAAGATCTAATAAGGAATTACGATTATTGAATTATTTAGATCAAGTGAAATTAAATTGACTGAATTATATCATAATCTCTGGTGAATTATTTTAAATTTCAAAATGGATTCTATTAAAATATGAGGAAATAATGATATATCCGGATATATATGTGCTGGCACACATCAATCTTGAAGACTGATAAGACAGAAACAAGAAACACTGAAATTTACAACAATACTTCTGAAATCCGAGAATTTCACAGAAAGATTAAGGATCTGTAACAGAATGTACAGATATTTTAATTACAGCAATAAATCCTTTAAATTAATGCATAAAATAAATGAAACTGAAAGATACAAAAATAGAGGAAGAGAGAGTGTTAGAATTTACAAAATAATTTTAGAATCGGTGTTTACAGAAGAAAGGAAAATATATGTAAAAGGATTTAACAGTACCCCCATGTTTTTATGAAGATTTTATGAATCACATGCTCATTGTGTTTTTCCATTTACTGCATGCGATTTTAAAAATATCTCTCGTAAAGTTGAGATAATAGTACTCAATTCAAATTATTCTGGCTTTGTATATATAAGTCATAAAAAAGTGCTCAAATATAAATGCAAATACATACCGATTAGTGGTATTAGAGTAAATTTCATTATGCAATGAATTTTGTTTATGCACTTACAATCAACAACAAACTGGAGGTGCCTCTTTTCATTTTCTGCGAAGCAGTTTCCTATGTCGAAGGCTGTGACACCCATAAGATCAGGATTCTGCAACTGGACGTCGTAAAAGTGGTGGAAAATCCTGAATTTAGGTGGATAATCTCCAGGAGATTCACTCTGCAGAGAATGAAAGATTATACTTCGTAATTTGTGTAAACTTCAGAAAAAAATTAATCTGGAAAATTTTACACTCTGCAAACAGCATCGGTAAGTGTTCACGAAATAATAATAATTTTGCTTCCTTTGAAAGGGAAAGTCACAGATTCAATATTCAAGCTCTATTGAACAACAAAGAAAGGTATGCTATATTTGTGGGTTTCTTTGCTTATAGCTGTTGGGAAGGGAAGTACTTATAATAGTCTCTTGTTTTCCTTTGTGACTTACTAAACCGTCAAATTAACCATAAAAACTCCTCACTGAAACCAATATTCGACGGAGTTTTTAATATCTTACATTAGCCTTCATTTATTAAGCTATGTGTTATTCAGTAAGAGCTTCAGAGTAACTCCACTACGATTCCCATTAAGATCAATAAAGTGAAGCATTATTTGCCATGGACAGAGATTAGGAGGGTGACCACCTGCCTCTTTCACTGGGTTGCTGGATCTCCGTGGGTTGGGGAATCTCCACGTTAATCTCTGACGCCCAAAGTATTTCCACTGGTGTGGTGTCCAGCTCAGGTGTGACCATTGGTCAAAATTCCAAGGCGCTTGGTGATGGGCAAGTGTTAGGCACAGTTCGGGACTTGCTTACGCCACTAGGTATGTTATTCAGTATCACATATTATCTAATACGAAGTCTCACAGAAGAACCTAAAAGTAGGAATGGGACCCCTCGGCCCGTTGCTAAGTGGGAGGTGGATTTTGCGTCACCACTTACCTCATAATCATCTGTCGCGGTAGGTATTTGGGTTCTTTTCCTTTGTTATATACAAATACGTCTTGTTACCATTAAAATATGACAACATATTGAAAAGACCGAAAATAGCGGTTGCTTAAATACTTTAATTGTTGATTGGGTTTTCAAGCACAAGGTCCAAAAAGAACAAGCTGCGCGAAAACTTTGGTTTACAAATCCATTAATGAGGCCTAGACTGCATGATGTCATTTTACCCGTATATGAATTCAATGATAGCAAAGGTTACAATTGAATTCGATTCTCATAACATGTTATACTTCAAAATCTTAGTACTTTTATTTGTAATAAATATTGTCTGTTGGTTGGTCGGTAGCTGTTCTGAGACTTTTAGCTGCTCCGGCTTTTGTCTCTATTATTCTAGGAATGTCTATTTCAAAATCTGTTGATGCTTAAAATGAATTTAATAAATGTTTTCAGTTTTTTTGGGTTCGATGTGATGATTTCGATCAACTGTTTGTAATTTGTTATTTGTGCTTGTATTTTTTAAGTATGCAAAAATTGTTTGCGGTCCTGTTTATATCTGAGGCAATATAATATTATATGTTCTGCATTATCAACTGCATAGCATGAACTGCTTCTGTCTGAATCAACAAGATTGAATCTGCAAAGCAGGGCAGGAGTCAGAAGCATTTCAGCTAGGCTTCTAGCTAGCAATACATCCTCTTTACGTGAATTGAGAGATCTCCCCATCGTGTTCCACTCCGGGAAGTCTCCAACCCTCAGGTAATAGTTACTGTTTTTGAATATATTATCTTGAGTTTTTTTAATGTTGCTTTTGATGTATGAGTAAAAGTCTTCTATAGTAATCCACTCTATGCCTTGTTTATCAGCTTTTTCATTTATTATAATATCTTTTGTGGGCAGGAACCCAAATAATTTGAAGTTCTTTGAAGAATTTTGAGGCCTGCCATATTTTGTGTTTTAATCTTAATATTATACTTGCTGATTTTTGGTTACATTCCATCAGTGCCATTAGGACAGATTGACTGTCTGTATATATTATATTACTTCGTTCGTAAATGATTAATTCATCTATAGCTTGACAGATCACCATTGCGTCCGCAGAAAAGACCGAATTTATATTGTTAACTATGTATCCAAATGATCCTTTTTCACCATCCAGTAATAGAGGTTATATCTTCTTTTTTAGATGCATCTGTGGCTATTCTGTTAGTTTGGTCTGGTAGTCTATTGTCAAAATCGTTAAAAAAAAGAATAATTTCTTGGTTGGTGAGAGATTTATCTTGGAAATCGTATTTGTCGACATGAATGGAGAAATTGTTTGGAGAGTGAATTTGTGGGTACTTAAACTGAATAAAGTGGGATATTTTAATGTTTTCTTCCTCTATTGTTTTCACTAGGGGTATGTGATATTTCTTTTCAACTGTATTGCAGCTGTTTTGGATGATATTTTTGAGAGGTGATTGTTGTTCAAATGAGATATGTTTTAGCCAAAATCTGCTTGATATTTTCCTAAATTCAGATTCTATTGCAATTCTATCCAGCATTTGCAATCTTTGGCAGGAGGATATAAGGAGTGAATCTAGGTAATCCTAGGTAATGCCTATGTTTGTATTGTTTCTAAAGCTTTTGTGACTGAATGGTTTGTTAAGCTAAAAATATTGCTAGTGTGATGTAGAATATTGCAGATAGATGATTTTGCTAACTAGATTAGGTGTTGCGATCTTGCTCCATAATTTTTATTAGAGAGTGCTTTTAAAATGTTTATTCTTTTAGCTGCTTTATATTTTAAATATGTTACGAACGGCCGGAAGTTTCCATTTTTGGTAAATATTATTCTTAAGAACTTTAGAGTGTCTTTCCGTTCAATTTTTTCATTATTGTATTGACCAATCAGGGTTTTCACTACGCCCAGACAAGTTTACTGCTGAACACTTTTGATAAGCTATCTGTAGTTTCCAGTATTTACTCCATTTTTCTATGTTATACAAAGTTTCTTGCAGTTTTTTCTCAATTATTTCCATTTTTTCATCTGTTCAGTAAATAAGTATGTCGTTTGCGTTTAATTAAATGTTTAACTCCTTGAGGGATTGTTTCATGGAAATTTGACATGAAGATTGTAAATATAAAATGGGAGATAACACTCTACCTTGTGGAACTTCTTTTGTTGACTGAACCGATTGTGAACATGTCTTTCTCCATCTTAATTTTAGCCTTCTATCTTGTAGAAAATTATGAATCCATTTGGCAGTTTTTCCTGTTATTCCCAGCTGCAGGCATTTGTATATTAATCCGTCAATGTACACGGAGTTATATGCAGATTTTATATCCAATGATGAATTTCTTTTGGGCTTTTGCCTGATGCAGATCATAGTGAAAATGTCGTATTGCAGTTTGACTGTCTCGGAAAGGTATGAACCCTAAATGACGTTCTTCTATCTTTTGATTAAAAATTAGGAAATTTGGGATTCTATAGGACAGCATTCTTTCAAATATTTTAGCAGAAACATAGGTTATAGAGATATAGGTTTGTATGAATTTAATGTGAATTGTGGTTTGTTTGGTTTTGTTATTGGTATTATAAGGGACGATTTCCAGCTGTCAGGAATAGAGCATTGGTCAAATATCTCATTGAAAATTTTAAGCATCTGGCGTGTGTTTACTTCATTTAGGGATTATTTTTGCAGAAATTTTGTCTTCTCCTGGTATGGATATTCTAGTTTTCTTAATCGCTAAATTGAGCTCGTTGATTGTAAATTTTTTATTTAAACCATATTCTCTGGTCCAGAGTAGTCTATTGGTATTGGCTCATGGTATATCTTGTTATTGAAGTGTATTGCGAAAGCTTCACTTTGAGATTTTGGTGAATGTAGTTCTTGGTTATTAAAATTTATTAAGAGGTTAGAGTTTTGGATATCTCTGTATCGACGATTCCTTGAGTTAAATATACGGAAAAGTAGGTACGGGTCTTGTTGCTTCTTGCAGACATCATGCCAATATTTGGTTTTAGAGGACTTTATGATAAGTTTT
Organism: Latrodectus elegans; assembly: GCA_030067965.1. Classification (NCBI taxonomy): domain Eukaryota; kingdom Metazoa; phylum Arthropoda; class Arachnida; order Araneae; family Theridiidae; genus Latrodectus; species Latrodectus elegans. The sequence goes on from CM057819.1 coordinate 46,778,015, forward strand.
AATTTTGCAGAAAAGTTTTTGTACAAAATCCAATTCTTGTTTTTTAAGGTATTTCTTGCTTTCTTTAGATACACTTTTTTTTAGAAATGAAAATTTACTACATAAATTATTCCACCATGGAGGGTACTGCTTTTCAGGTATTATTTGCTCATGGCTGTTGTAATTTATGGCTTTAACTGCAATAGTCTGGAAATATTCCTATGAACTGTTGGTTTCGCTACTCAACTCTTCGTTTATATGATTGTTGATTTCTTTCCGTCTCCGTATCCTGTACACTCTTGGGGTTTGATCTGGGGTAAGAACGTCTATGACTATAGGGAAATGGTCACTGAAAAATGAATCTTCTTCTATTGTGATATGGCATTGAGGAAATAAGTTAGAGGGACAAAATGATAGATCTATAATTAATACTTTTCCTGCAGGAGAAATATGTGTCGGAGTAGATGGTTTAGGATGCATAGATCGTGCTCGTTGATCCAATCGTCCAATTTTTGTCCCTCACGAGTGCTAGTTTCCCCGCCCCATAAGTCATGTTTGATATTGAAGTCTCCTAAAATTAGGCATTTATGTGTTATTTATTTTTGTACGTCTTGATATTCATTATGTTCAATTTTTCCTTTGGGTGAATATATATTTAATATGTTGATAGTGTCGTTCCTATTAGTGATTTTCACTATCAATACTTCTGTTCCACTGCTGCTATATATGTTCTTATAAATTACTTTTATAAGAACATATATAATGGTTTGATGATGATGATGATTCTGTCACTGCAATCACTAAGCCGCTTCCGCTTCTATTTTCTGTCTTTTCTATAGATGATTTTTTTTCTTTAGATTAAATAAGTCTCTGGGTCTAAGGAAAGTTTCTTGTATAACTAATACATCTGCGGATATGAATGGTTCTAACTTAAATATGTCTATTTTGTTGGAAACGCTCCTTGCATTCCACTGTACAATTTTCATTTTGAAAAAGTGTTAATAAATTGAAGATTTATAGCACTTTTATATATAGAACTGATATAAGAATTTTTTATTTGAAATCTTTCTTCAAGTATGAAAATATAATTAAATGGGCTAAAAGTAGGTAACTCTAATCATCCAACAGAGAAATCTGAGAAATCAATCTCTCTCTCTCTCTGTTTCATATTGTTGGTAGTCCGTCTGGTCTGGTTTTGAGGAATTGGGATTTTTTATTATCTTTGATTTTTTCTTCCTTTCTCTTTCAGGAGAGATTGGTGCTGTCAATTTAGAAATCATTTCATTCATTTTAGTCAAGACGGTTTTATTGATTTTATTCACTGTGGAGTCTAATGATTTTTTTAAACATACTACAAATTTTAGTTAGTTTTTATTCTATGATCTTTTCGATTGAGGTTATCAATTTAAGGGCCAATTTATCAAAGATCCCTTGCATCGATTCTATGTCTGCACTGGCTTTAGGCATGGAAACTATCTTTGCGTATGAAGTGTTTTTGTTTGCGAATCGCCTTCTGGCTTCGCTTAGTGTCAAATTATTTTCTGCCTTAAATTTGAGTATTTCTTTTTCTTTTGCCCTGGTTGGGTACTCTTTATAATAGGCTCTATGAGAGCCTGTACAATTGGAGCATCTCATTTGGTTTAAGCATATTTCTCCATATTTTTTGTCTCTACAGTGTACGCACAATACTTCATAAGGGCATTTGTTAGAGTTATGAGTGAATTTAAAACACCACATTGGCGAGATCTGTCAATGAATAGCTCCACTCTGTGGTTAGTAAAGAACAGTTTTATTTCTTTTGGTATCTTTATTCCCCGAATAGATACCAGAACTGGAGACACTTCACGGTTTTTCTTATTGAATCTTCTTAATTCTAAAATTGTGATTTCATTTTCAGCGCTCAGCTACTCTGCAAACTCTTTTAGTGGATTTTCCGTAGGAATATTAAATAGCAGAAACCTAGTAGAGATGTTTTCCCATAGGATTTGGTAGTGTACCGGTACACTTTGTAACTCTTTGATATTTAATATTTCTGTAGCTGTTTCCATGTCTTGCGTTGTCTATTAGTAATCGACCGTCTGTTGTTATTATCTTGTTAGACATTTTTTGAAGTATTTTTATCTTCATTATCAGTTTATTTTTCAATTCCCGGGGTTTATTTTTCGGAATTGACCTTCCATTGTTGGCTTTTAGGAATATGTTGAATGTGTTTACTCCATTTTCTTTTGCAGCTAAGAGACAGTTCGTATCATTTTTTGCGGTCCTAAGGAAGTTAACTCCGTAAATGCTTTCTTCTGTCATGTTTAAATCTATGTTGTTTAGATCTTCATTTTGTAGAATATCCAATACTATTGATATTAAGAGGAAGCCAGACTTATGGCTTCTGTATTGAGTATTGAGTATATGCTTGTATTCCGAACAGGCAATAAGTCTTCGCTCAACTTGAGCTGAAGAGGAAATAAATTTTATTTCCCTGTATATAATATTAAAATATAACTTAAAATTCTAATGAGAAACTTATCAAAAAAAATGAATGAATTGGTTTTCAATCAGCCAACAACTGTTCAATGAAGAGCTAGCTACTTCTCGTTCCGGGAAGCGCCTCCTTCCTCTGCACGCTCAATTCAACTATCAATGTAAACAGTCCATTGTCACAGTTTTTGAAAAATATGAGAGTATTGCAAATAAACTGCATAATTAGAGTTTACTATGACTTCATGTTAGGACAACGATCTATACAGGGAAAATATCAGGTTCGATGCCAGACATTGTTAAACAACGAGAGATGGATGTTGCGCATTTGCCTTCTGCATGTACGTCTATCGGGGTGGGTGCTTGGGAGTTTTCCGGTTTTTTTTATTAAGGTACTAAAATGCGGCCCATTATCTATGAGAAGTCTTCTCAAAAGCCAGTTATTTAAAAATATTTATAACTAAAATTCATATAGAATATTTTAGTGCGCTATAATCATTTAATTTCATTTAGTAAAATGCTTCTTTCTTCCATAAAGACGTTCAACAAAACGTTTCTACATAAGCAATGATTGTCAATGCAATTTTTATAAACATTATTCTGTGAAATTTTTAAACAATTTTTTTAGGTATTTAAATTTTTCTATTTATTTATACGCACAATGTATTATTCTTTCTTATACTTTACTATTCGCTGTCTCTTTCAAATTAGTTTTTTACTAATTACATATTTTCTCAAATATGTTTACAAAATAAACTATTAGCAGTTTATTGATTGAATAAATATTTTTCGATATAAATTCTTCACTTTTATTCTACATTTTAAAAATTATTTATCGTGTTTACACAACTTCTTAAGCTGAGTACAGTATAATTTAACTTGCTAAGATTAGATTTTTGTACTTGTATAAAAGGTTTTTTGAAAGAGGTCATTCTATATATTTTCGAAAAATATTTTCTTCGCAGTTTAAAATACTTTTACAGCAAGAAAAAAAAATGTAAGTGATTTAGCTAATGAGATAAAAATTCCAGTATTTTTCGAAATGGACTAGTTAAAACTATAATAGAATGAATCTTTATTTGGAAATTAACTACTCTTTAATTTATTTAAATATGATTTATCTGAAAATATTGACAATCAGAAAGCATAAAATAAATCAGAATTTTATCCTATTGCAGCAGTATAAGAAATTCATGTATTATTATACTGTTAAGAGATGAATATTGTAACAATTTCTTAGCTTTTTTGCGTAAATTTGTTTGTTTGTTGTTCAAGAGCTATTTTCTGCACATGAAGGCTAATCATACCGAGACCTACAGCCTATAATGAATTCCGAACTACTATAAGCAACCATGCCTTAGGTGGGTTTCGAACGCAAGACAAGTTAGACTAAAGGCAAAAGATCAAAGGCCCTTCATCTTCCAGCTCAGCTTTTTTGTTTCAAGAAAGAACTTATGGTTCGGTTAAATTTATAGGGACAAATTTCGCTAATGATGAAGTTTAACAAATTTTAATTTCAATTTATTTATCCATTGACGTGAATTTCTCTATTAAGTGTCTACACTTGCATATAAATAAATGTCTAAACTTGTATACAAACTTTATATCAATAAATGTAATTTTCTAATTATTAAGTTTAATGAATTAAATAAAATTCATGTATGAATAAAATTTCAGTATAATAATTCATCATTCTGAGGTTTTATTCATGATGTTCATTGTAAGTTAGCTCCTTTTGATAATCCTTCAATATAAATAATTGTTCTTACACTCTCGATTTTCTTTTTATCAAGAATTTTGCATTATTTCACAAAATAAATGGAATGCCTTACCGAAAGGATGGAGACTTGAGCACTGATGAGAGCGTATTCTCCACTTCGGAAGATGACGTTTTCATCCTGCAAAATTGAATCGATATGGTAGAAATCCTTGTCACATCAAAATTTACGGACTATAGAATAATTGAACCCGAATACTATACATAAAACTGTGTGTGTGTAGAATAATCATACTATAGAATAATTGAACCCGAATACTATGCATAAAACTGTGTGTAGAATAATCGTACTATAGAATAGTTGAGCCCGAATACTATACATTATGCTGAGTGTGTGTGTACAATAATATAATTGTACTATAGAATCATTGAGCCCGAATACTATACATAATGCTGTGCGTGTAGAATAATCGTACTATAGAATAATTGAACCCGAATACTATACATAATACTGTGTGTGTGTGTAGAATAATCATACTATAGAATAATTGAACCCGAATATTATACATAATACAGTACAATAATTATAGTATAGAATAATTGAACCAAATTGAAATTATTTTACTACATAAAAAATAACAAATTGCTTATTTGCGATTAAAATAATAAGAATTAATCAGCGATTAAATGCCACAGTTAAATATTACATTTGAAAATATATCCTTAAAATAAGAATTTATTTTACAATTCTTCAAACCATTAAAATAAATAATAAGTATTTGTACGTAGTGTGTTGCAATATGTAATGAATTTATAAATAAACTTTGGTAATGTTGTATATAACTAGATAACACAATTTGAAATTTTTATGTTAACAATTCAATTTTTAATTTACCACATCGGCTTTAAGGATATTTCGGTATATAATATAATGTTTCTTAATATTTTTTTTTATTAAAATCCAAAAAGATTCTTTTTAAATGATTTTCATCAAAGAAAAATAATTAAAAGAAATCAAATAAAACAACTGAAGTAAAATACTTGTTTCAATGTGTACACTCTTAAAAAATGAACTGGTATTCTGTACTCAATGAGTGTCAGATTCGACTAATTTGCTTACTATCGTTAATAAGTATTTTTTTATATTTAATAATAGAAAAAGATTCAATTCCATTTAAATTGGATTCTGTGACATCTTTTTTAGAGTTAATTTTAGTCTTTGAAGATTGGTCGAATTTCAAGAAGTAAAAAAAAAATATATATATAAATTCCTGTCACTTGGAATGATATTTCCCTCAGTATTTTTAGGAGAGTATTTAATTTAAATGCACTATTTAAATGAAATGTTTTCTTAAAAAGTTTTTCTAATTTTCTTTTAACTAAGGGCAAAAAACAAAATTTTTTCAATCGTTTTTTCTTTAATGTTATTAATTCAATAGAAATTAATTTCATTCATTATTTAAACAGATAATAAAAAAATTATAAGCAGTTACATGTATTCCATTAACCAATACATTTAGTATAATAAACATAATCTGTAACTTCCTACTCGATGCTGATCATAATCCAGCTATACAGGCTGTTGACATCACTCAGAAAAATTGTTTAGTGAGAGTTGTTTTTGTTTAGTGAGAGTAAGTGTCGTAGTGAGAGTAAGTGTCGTAGTGAGAGTAAGTGTCGTAGTGAGAGTAAGTGTCGTAGTGAGAGTAAGTGTCGTAGTGAGAGTAAGTGTCGTAGTGAGAGTAAGTGCTTTGTTTAGTGAGAGTAAGAGTAAGTGTCGAAAATATGTCCAACTTTGTTTAGTGAGAGTAAGTGTGGAAATATTTACTATTTCTGTTATTAATAATAAACTTTTTTTTTACTAGTTCATACCAAACTTTTAATATTTCGATAACGAATCAATATATGGTGTTCTCATACTGGTAAAAATAGTTCTCATGGCTTTTTGATGTAGAACATTTAATTTATGTTAAAATGTAATGTTTAGTTTCTTTTTTGTTTTGTAACAAATAAAATTATTTGATGTAAGAACAATAGATGACCTTAGCTTACACTGCAAAATTTCTGTTTTTGGTTCATTAATAAGGAAATCAAATTGCAAATTATATGTATATTTTTATATGCTTTCTGTAAGTAAAGAATTCAAATATAAGATTCCCATTTCCGTTGCTAAATAATTATCTTTAATTAACTGTATTTAGATGTGATTCGAAATAATTTACACTACACTTTTATGTTTCATTGTCCCTATAGTTAAATACTATTGGTTAGTAGTTGTGTATTAATTTTGTATGAAATTATAATTTGGTGGATGCACAAATGCATCAGAAAATTTCTAGTAATTTAATATTAAAAATAAATGCTCCTTTGTGAAGTGCATGCTATTAAAAATAATGAGAGTTATGGATAGTCTTTAAATATGAGGTGGAAAGCTATTTCTTTGCTACAAAAATGGAAAATGATTAAAATTTTACAACAATAAGTGTTAAACAAATGCTTTGTTTTCTTTTATTGATTATAAAAATTACTGTAGAAATCCAACTATCCGAAACAATTGGGATTGGATCTATTCGGATAATCAAAATTCTGTTAGATTTTTTCGTAAAAAGGGTTTATTTTTATTGATGATTGTGTGTTGAAAAATGGGAGAAAAATTACATATTTTTAAAGAAGAATACCTTTTAATCAATTAAATGGAAAGAAAGTTGCTTAGCATGTTAAAGTACTTACAAGTATTTGTCATTAATACAGTATGTATGTACAGGGTTGTAAATGAAAGTCATTTCTTGCTTATAACTTCTTGGTCACAGTTAACTTTTTCTCTGCCTACATCTGTTTTCGGGCTGCTGAGTCACGCATTCGCTTGATATGCATGTGGTCACAATAGAGGACTGACGCTACATCCTCCCCAAAACAGTTTCAAAGCCAGGAAATGCGTCATCAGCTGAGGGTCCTGTATCTGCTTCAACTTGGACATTGAAAAAGTCGAGGAAGATGACCTTAATTTTCTGCCCATCATTTTCAATTTGAAATCTAGGGTCTGATTCCTAAGCCATTTTCCCAATATCTTCAGCACTAAATTCTGATTGTTCAGGAATTTTTCAAAAAGAATGTTTTTGAATTCCTTAAGTGAGATAATACCATCCTTTATCTTCTCCCTTCTCTTACATTTACTTGTACCCATACCATTTTCTCAATTTTATTCTTTTTTTCAGTCTTATTTATTTCTCTGAAATTCTGAAAGCAATTCGGATAGACGGAGTTCTACTGAGTATTAATATATTTGCTATTAGAAGTGGTTGAATACAAAATCAAATATTTAAGATAAGTTCATAGACTTACAGTTTGAATATTTACAGTGATGAACTTTGATATATTTCTTTTTTTATCAAAACAACTTAAAAATTTATGCTGGGAATCATTTCGAAAATTCCTGCCATACAAAAATTTAATGTCAATGGGTGTTAAAATTACTCACTTTAGTTGTTAGATTCACAGAGAAGCACCACTCCCAGAGAGATTTGACTTTAGCAGCTGGTTCAGGCCAATCTGTTCGTACTCCTTGGAATAAATGGCAAGGTATATCTCGCTTTGTTGTCTACAGAAGAAGAAAACAAAATACATACAGGCTTCGATAAATGACTTTGATTTAATAAATCATAGGTTCACAAAGTAGTGCAGGTGGACCCCCAGGGGTCCATAGGAGACCACACGGGGGCCCACCTAAGAGAAAACAGGAATTTACAAGTTGTAAGTGGAGGTACACGAAAAATTTTCTGGTTTTCATAATAAAAAACAAAAATTTTGACTTGGATTTACCTATCAACGTAGGCAGGTAGTATCATTCACTAAGTAAGTACTCAAAAATATTCGAGGCTCAGTTCAAATGCAGAATTGAATAGAACAATAAATAATAGCACAAGTGTACACCACATGTCGAGACTTACAAAGTGCCGCCCATGCGCCCGCTCATCCGGGTTCTTTGATGATTTTTTTGTTAATTCTTTATTTTTTGAAATAATAAATATTTATAATTTTGTATAACCACAAGTATTATTTTAATAAATAGGACACAAGAAAATGTGCTACTTTTTTTTTTCTTAACACCCCTAATTTAGGGTGATACTTTTTAAGAGTTTTGGGAATACAGTAGAAATATAACAACGAGGGGTCCACCAAAAATCGTAAAACTTTGAAAGTGGTCCACGAGAAAAAAAGTTTGGGAATCCATATAGTAAATGATAAATTTAAAACCAGGCACTGAACGTTGCAACTAACATTTTTATGCAATTTTATATGAGTATTTTTTATTTAACTAATCTAGTTTCTACAATAAACAATTTTAGTTTATAATTAGTTGAACAAATTTACGAATTATATAAGTTTATTAAATTTATTAAAAAGTATGCCATTTTAAAGATACTTATTTTTTTAATTGATTCACTATAGAAAAGTTTTGTGGAAATAAACATTCTCATTACAAACGTTTTCTAAAGTTAATTTTCGTAAGGCTGTGATAAAATTTTAATGTGCTTTTTTATATTATCAGCTGAAAAAGGGATTCGATTACATCGTTTGTAAAATTTCAGCAAGAAATTAATCTTTGTAATAATTTTAGATTCAATGATATTACAAATCACTTAACAATAGTTATATCAGGTGAATAGAAAATTTTTTTTATAGACACTCATATTCGTTTAAAAAAAACAAAATGTAAATCCTATTTCAGAACAATAAACTGTTCACACATAATTATTTTTTCAAACTGTTGAACTCAAGAGTTCATGAAATATCTTAATTTGTGATCAGAGAGTCAGGCAAGGGCATATGTGGGAGTTGCACTGGGCTCCCGCATCAGAAGAGCTCCCAAATTGAATACAAAGTTTATTCTACGTTCCAATCGAATAGAAATTTTGCTGTTGTGAAGAAGAGGAGCTTCCCAAAATTTTCGCCTGAGGCACCAAGTCAACAATAGCTCGTGTTCCTTAATATGTTATAAAATAAGTTATTTTTAGATTCTCAACTCTCCTTTAAGTTAATACAAAGAATTAAAATCAATTAATTTAAAAAATAAGGCCAAGAAAATTAATTATTTTGAAATAAAAGAAAAAAATTATTTAATAGTTAGTCATTTAAATTTTTGTAAACCATAAAATTATTATTTAAGAACAATAAAATATCACCCTTTATTGCAATAAATTATAAGAAAATGGATAACACCATCGTATTTCATTGGAAAGAAATTGGAAATTATCTCAAATAACAGAATATGCTACATGCTTTAACCTAATGATGTAAATGTGTTTCCTGAAATTTTGATGTTTGTTACACCGATTCCATTTTCCAAAAAACACCAAAATTATGTTTAATATAATTAAAATATAAAGAAATACAAATTCAAAGGCACAAATGTTTCAACACTTTACACTGAGCAAATAATAAAAAAACTGAAATTAAGCATCAGAGATTAAAACTATTTAAAGAATATTTATGTGCTACGAAACAGAGTCAGTAAAATAGAAATAATAAAGTAAAATATTTTCTGATTAAAAGTACATTATGTTTTAATCTAATTTTGACTTACAGAAAAAAAAATTTTCATGAATTCAAGGGAATAATAGAATAAATTAGATATATTGAGTTTTATTTTTTCTCTAATCAGAGACGGAAGCAAAATGTAAATAATTTACTGATATTTAACTAAATCTAGTATTAAAATGTTTCAAACGACCTTTTGGCCGAAACAAAAGAATTTGCTAAAAGTGACTTAAAGAAAAATTTTCATTTCATTGATTATTTTCATTTTTGCCTAGACGTATCCTTTTATTATTAGTTTAACAATTTTACTAATCTTTTAACAATTGAAATATTAATGTTTCCCCATTAAACTATTAATAATCTTCACTATTAATAATAAAATCAGAAGTAATGGACATCATATAAATATAATAAAAAATCTAGTCGTCCATATTATTAAAATGTATTTGCTGAGCTTCCAAAAAAAGGGAATACTTTTCAAAAGTATCAAAACTATGAGAATAGTAAGATAAGTTTGACATTATTTCCTATTTGTTTATCAATCTCATTTATTAATATCTGATACTTTTACTTAAACTATTGATTGGTGTAAAGTCACTGTCATTCTTCAATGAGAAGCTATGTCTATTGGGAATCTAATTTAGAAGATCTTGATGTCGATTTCCTCTACTTAACAGTTGATAAGTGGTTCCATGAATGTGAAGAAATCAAAAATAAATGTATCTCCTGGGAGAAGAAATTTTCAACTTTGGTGATAAGTCTTGTTATATAGAACTATGTTTCATAATCATGATTTATATTCACCTAATTGGATAGATGAAAATATATGAATGGAAAAGTAATCAGATGTAAAAAATATTGATTGGAAGTTTGAACTTAAATTCAATTGCTATTGCATTATATACGATTTGCTTATTTATATTTTTCTCACCCGGTTTTTTGAGCTATTGATTTTATATAATATTATTCTTAAGGATTCTGTTCTGGTTTACTATCAAATTTCAGGGAAATAAATAGACTTTAAAAGGTTTTTTTCTCTATTTTCTTTTGTAGAATGTAAAAGTGATGTACATTTTTACTAATTTTCATATTATCTACAATTTCTCTAAAAATTTAGAGTTTTCAATGCTATTCTGCTTGATTGAACGAAATTCTTCTAGAAAACATAAATTACAATACAAGGCATAACAATGGTGAAAGATTAAACTGACATGTGAATTAATAGATTTTATTCTGAAGACATTCATTGTTGTTTAGTCCGTAATATTTTGGGAATAAAATTTGAGGAATTATATTCTGCCTATTTTGTGTGAAAAACAGGAAAAGATGAGTAATATGTTTTTGTCTTTTGGAATAGCCGTAAATACTAAATATGCAAAAATTCAATTTTTTTCTTCTTATAAACGGAGTTTTTCCACAGTAATTATTTTTATTTTAATTTGCATATTTCTTGGTAACTTTATTTTGATTCTATTTGGAATTCCAAAATCAACATATCTTGCTTATGATGTGTATTTGATCAATCGATCAACTTTTTTCCTGGGATTACAGTGAACCGAGAAGGAAGGCACTTGATGTGCACCAAAGGTTAAATCCTCAACTGGCTAGTTAAAAAAAATGTTAGATGTAGTCTGTTATGTCATCTGATTTTGACCAAAAGTTTGGTGTCAGTTGGCACACGTTTAAGTCCAAGTCCATTAATGTCTTCAGTATGTTGTTTATGCGACTTAGAAAAGGTCTATGTCTCTTGCAAAACTGAACTCTAATCTAGATCTTATGTGGTTGCTATCTGTGATGAAGCAATCGAAGATGTATATTACTATGATTATAGTATAAATCGATCTCATTTGTTCTTACATGAACCAATAAAAGATTATCGTTTTGAGAGAGAGTGTGTGCACATTAAATGATCATAAGTCTATTGTCTCTTTACTAAAATGTTATGGAAAAGATAATATAAGCTCAGGTGTTGATTTGATTAAGCGCAAAAACACTTATCGTATATTTAATTATGGTTCAAAATAGCTTAATGTATTTGATGTTGTGGCGTTATAATCTGGAATCCTTCCTCGTTATTATATGTATGTTTAGCACTAGATAAGGACCTTTTAAGATTATAAAAAAAAAAAAAAAAAAAAAAAAACATTCACCAAAATGTACGTTTAGTATATACAGGCTTTATAACAAACTTCTAAAATGATTGAAATTGAAAGATATATTTTTGCGTTGTTTTATCTTTTTAGAAAATATTTATACGAAATATTTGAAGGCGATTTTATTTGTTTGCAATATTTTGGTACGCAGTTATTTTCCTATACATTTTTGTGAAAAATTGTAATCTTTTCTTAATATTACTTTAATGCCATTAAAATAGGAAATAAATAAATAAGAAGCAGTTCCCGAAATTGTTCTCAATAGTAGACTCCAGTATAAATAATGTGAGCGATAGTTTGTGGTAATTAAAATACACAGATAAGTGTGACAGATTAATTGATTGAATATAATTTTTTTAATATTATTTCTCTCTCTCTGTACAATATATATTGCAGCAATACAATATATTGCATAGAAATAATTAAATTATTAATTTAATTAAATAATTAAATAATATAATTAATTAATATAATTAAATTTAATTTAATTAAATATTATTGGAAAAATGAGGAAGTTAAACCTTTTTTTTTTAAAAAAAAGGTACATTGGCGAAGTTAGAAATTGGTCACCAAGTATGTTGATGTTTTCTGCCGATCGATGGCTGAGCGGTTAGCCTTCCTAACTCCTGAACTGTGAGTCCCGGGTTCGAATCCGGGTTCGGGCATGGATGTTACTTTCTCTCAGTGTTCCTCTGTCCTTTCTTCTCAGATGAGATATGAATATGGCCCACCTCATAAACGGGCTTGTGGTGATTAGGCGTGGGTAATACTACTCGTCTCCGCTACTTGGTTCACAGGTTCACACACTGGGTAACGGCAAATGAGTAGCAGTTTCCGGTTTTGTGTCGAAGGATTAGTCTCCCAGTGCCCACCAATGTTAAAAAATATTAAAGTTTTCTTTTGATAAGTAAACTAAAATAATTAACTTACAATATATTTATCTCATATGTTACTTAGAAAATCGATAACCATAATTATTCTGAATAAGTCAATAAATTAATTTGTGCAAATTCATGGAAAAACAGTATAGTTTAAATACGCAGTAAATTAAAAAGTTTAAAAATAAAATTTAGCAGTTAAAAAAAATTATCTTTATAAAACACCTTATTCTTACCTTTCCAATATAGGTATAAGTTGTCTCATTCAGTCCAAACATCTTTCCTATATTCCATGTAATTGAACCAATCTTAAAGTTAAACAGATTTTGGATGTCCAAATCAAAATCTTTGATTTGTTTCACGGTGCAGGTGGTTCTTCCTTTGTAAAACCATCGTCGGAAAACAACTCCTGTAATTTATTAAAAAATGCATTATAAAATATAACTTTATCTCTTGCTTGCTGATAATTTAATTTCACGTAAGAACTTAAGGTTGAAACAAAGATTGACAAAAGGAAATTTCAATGTGATAAAATTAAATTCCGAATCATTTTAAAGTTCATTTTGGTGAATAGGTAATTATTTAATTATGTTTTATAGATTAAGAGAAGAGAAAAAGTTACAGTAAAAATATTTCAGATTTCAATCTCTGTAAAGTTATTATAAGGGGAAGAAAATGTGTTATGAAAAATGGGCATCGCCTTAAATTATCAAAGTTGCAAAATTAGTATTTATTATCTTTTATAGAAAAAATACCATGTTTTATTGGAATGATTTGAATTACTATAGTTAGTATGATTTAAAATGGATAATAATGTACTTCAATTGAAGATAATAATGAACGAAATTTTGAGGTTTGAAAGATTTATAAAAAATATGTACGAGGGCTACTCTGAAATTTTTGAGATACGCGCAGACGAGAAGTTACAAAATAAAAATAAAGGTTTAATTTAAAAATACAAAGTATTTTAACCCAGAAGACGATTTTTTACTGACTTACTTCAACTTGTTTAGCGTAGAATAAATTTTAAACAGAAGAGAAAATGGAGTTGACGCGAGAACATTTTCGAGCTATGATTTCCTACAATTTTAAACCAGGATTAAATCAAGAAGAATACGCTCAACGGTTGCAATTAGCATTTGGTGATGAATCTCCAACTCGTGCTACTGTATTCAGATGGTTTAGAGAATTTAGAAGATGTCGCAATTTTCTTCAGGATGAAGAGCACACAGGAAGGACGCCGTCGGCAGTAATCCAGGATAATGTGTCTGCCATACGAAAAATGTTAATGGATGATAATCGCTGTACCTATCAAATGATACAGATGGAACTTAACATTGGATCCGCAGCCATACACAAAATCATTCATGAAGAATTACATTTATAATTAATTAATTAAAATTGTAACAGGTGATGAAACGTACATATCGTTTTTTGACGTTCCAACACGTCAAGGAAGCAAAGTATGGGTCTTTGAAGATGATCCCGCGCCGACAATGGTGAAAAAACAACGCGCACTGAAAAAAGTGATGTATGCCGTTTTCTTCTGAAATACGGGATTGGTCAAAGCCATCAAGTTGGAAGGACAGAAGACAGTAACAGCAAACTGGTATACCACTAAATGTCTTCCAGAAATTCTACAAGTACTGAATATTAGGGGAATACTAATGCTTTACAATGACAATGCATCTTCACACACAGCCGGATTAGCAGTTGAGTTTCTTAAACAAAAACAAATTAAAGTGATCGAACATACGCTGTATTCACTTGATCTAGATATGTGCGACTTTTGGTTATTCTTTAATCTAAAAAAGAACTTACGTGGACGTAATTTTCATTCAGAAGAAGAGATTGATATGGCTATAAATGCATTTTTTTCATCTATATCTTTTTTATCATTATCTTAAACACATCTAAAATTTTGTAAGTATAACTTTAAAAACCCAGTAGTATCTCAAAAATTTCAGAGTTACCTTCGTACTATAAAAAAAAGTCTTTTAAATCTGAAGGCACTAAGAAGTTAGAGGTGCTTTTAAAAAATAAGTTGTAATATATTTCAAGTGAAAGCAAGAAAGATACCCATTGGATACCCATTCTATCTAATTATCATTATCATTTTTAGACATTTGTTGGAGTCACTTTTCGTCCTTTATTTCTTCTCTCATTCATGATACGAATATTATCATGTAGTCAGTTTTAATATGGCATTTATATAAAATTCAAGCGGAACAAAATCTGATTCTTCCAAAAATAATGGACAAATTCCGTTTTCTGAATTCATAGATATTGATTTGATCTTACATTGATAATTTTAGCTGTTAACAATAAAGGGCTTTTAATTTAACTGAGTTTAGAAGAGATATTTATATCCCAGACACGCGATTTTATATCTCAGATTTTATGTGAAATGAAAACGGTATTATTTAATGTAAATTGAAAACGATAATAAACTGTTGATGACGTCATTTTTTAATTGTACATTGAAAAAGGTTTTATATGAATGGCAACATATAACAATTGTCATGAAACAGTAGTAAACATATTTGAAATAATATAAATGTAATTGAGATTCCCTGAAAAGTTCTGTATTACTACAACAAAAAAATGTTGTTCTAAATTTTTGACGAGTTTTGTGAAAAACTCAATCTTACTCAATGCGAGCTATAAGCCTACGAGCATAGAGCTCCAAAACTGTTTCTATCATACAATAATTGTAATTATGTCAAAATACAATAATTTTATTACTAATATTAAAATAAATTTGAAACTGAATAAATAGGAGGCATTTATTGCTGAATGCACGAAACAACAAAAAAGACTCCACTATAAATCCTAATACTATTTATAAGCAGCTCCGCATAATTCTTCTTTATTAAAAAGCATGATTTTATGGGAGATTTCGAATTTTCCGTTTTTGTTTACGTTTAACCTTTTACCAAGATTCTAAATACTTCAAAAGATACTCTATCATAAATTTTTACCAATGCAAACTTATAAAGGTTGGTGACATTTTTGTCTTGGCACAGGTGCTGTATAATCCACGATTCCAAATTCTGAGATTGGCTATCTTTTGGTTGATTTTCTTATGCATCTGAAAAACTTGTTTTTGTTACCTCATATATATATGGAGACCAATAAGAATTATGCAGAAAATTCTATTTTGAAATCCTAATATTTTTTATCCTAATATTTACGTCACCGCGCACGTCACGATACGTTCGTTATCTTGGCAACATTTTTTCATCGCCAATAAAATTCAGAATTTGGAATCGTGGATTATACGTCACTTGTGCCTTTGTTTTAAGGGAACGAAACTATTTAGAGAATATGGTTGTAATTAAAAAAGGATGCAGAATCTTTCTATATTGATCGAAAGTTAAAAGTGTTAAGAACTATTTTCTTGAAGGTGGAGCCACTTCTACCGCCGTTCGAATCGGTAAATAGTCTTACTCACTCGTCTTTGTATTTACCTACTCGAAGGAACACTTCTCGATTGCTCCTGTAATTTTCAGTCTAATTTTATGTTTGTATGTGTTGTGCTGTTTTGTTTTGTAATAAATATGAGAAAACGTATTTCTAGATTATTTGAGTTTTAAGCCACGGCACCAGACAACAGATTGCAAAAATCTTGATCGAAAGCATTCTCATTATTGGTTATATGATGGCTCATTATGGTTGGTTATATTCCAAAAAGAACTGTCTCTTAACTTTTTTGGAAGTATTTGTTATTTCGAAATATTTCCCGCCTTTTTGGTCTGTTTATATACCAAATTTGAAGGCACATGCAATTTTATTATTATATATTAAAAACAATAACTATTGAAAGAATATGATATATGTATGTAAACATTGATGCATTTAATTTTCATGAAAAAGATCCCGCACTGCTGAATAAACTTCAATGTGTTTTCAGTTTGTGGTTAAAATGAATAGAGTGCACATAAAAATTATGTGATTTAAACAAAAGTTTGGGTATTATATTTTCATCGTTTATTTGATTAATAAAATCAGAACTATTTTTTTACGTGAATGAATAGATGGTACATTGAAAGAAATGATTTGAGCAAAAGTTTGTACATTATGTTTTTATCTTTTTACTTCAAGGATATACTTATTAGAATTATAAATTTCGTATTGCATATACTTTTTAGATACTTTGTATAGTATGCATTCGAAATTTCATTAAATGTAATTTATTTTACTTGATTCTAAATATTTATAGCTACACATGACTATAATATATTAGTAAAAATATATAGCTGGTACATAAGATTCCTAAATATTTTTTTATGCTTAAATCCTTATTCAAAACAATTTGAATAAATAACGTGTTGGCTCTAAATGAGATTCAATAGCATGTAAATTTTCAGAAATAACTTTGTTTTGAGAACTGTCTTAGAAGGAATAATGTAGTTAAAGAAAAACACATAGTTACATAATTATACAAATTACTCCGTAAAATAACAAAAATTAACGGAGTTAATGTGCTCATTGAGAGTAATAACCACTTTAGAATACAATATGCTATCTCAGAAAATAAAATAAATCTTGTAATAAATATATTGTTAACAAAAAAAAAGGCCATAATTTGCTAACAGATTTCAATAAAAAAATTATCAAAATTGGCTTGATGTGAAATGTTTTTCCTGCTAAATTAAATATCATAAGGTTATGAAGAATAGAAGTGACAGAATGTTTTTGGTCATGTAATCATGAAAAAAAATGGGGAATTAAAATTGTTCCAAAAAATAAAGTATATATATTAGGTTTATATTTCAAAATTATTTCACCTTATAAATGAAAATTATATTTTGGTTTTATTAATAATTTTATTTTTGTTTTATGAATGAAAAATGACTTTTTTTTGGGTACACTAATACATGTAAGTGAACGTACCCATTTTCCCATTCACAACTTCTGATTGAAACTTCCTCTCTTTAGAATTGATTTCTGGAACTTCTTCTTTTATCCTTTCGCTGTCCATGCGCAAAAGTTTGTTCAGAGGATCAAACCATGTCTGAAATTTAAATACTAAATTCAAATCTAAATAAACTAAATCTTAAATTAATAATTTAAACTTTGCTCCATTAATTATAAACCAATATCATAAACACTTCTAACTTCAAAAATATTTCTTAATAGCGTCCATGAATGTTTTATTGGATATAATACATCTTGGTGTCCAATATAATTCCAAAGAACTTGTTGGAGGAAGGACTCCAAAGTCATCTTTAGAGCGATCATAAGGAAAGGATGGGCAACGAAAAAGATGTTATGCCATAATTTACTAGTATCACAGAGAGGAAAGTTGGCCTAGCTAATTTTGGGCAGATCGGCCTGAAGACAATCATATCCCATGATAACTCCAAAACACGTCATTCCCTCCATCTCAGAGAGGAAAGAAAGTTGGGTATGGCTCTGGCCATCGAGTACACGAGCTCACGATTTGCTATCATCTAAGCCTGTAAGAATATACATTCTTTTTTTTCTTTGTCCTTGAAGAGTCGCTTGATATTTCGAAGAGGAATTGGTAGACAATGTGGATGGAACATTGAAGCCTCCTTAGCCAACTTACCGGTTTCTTCATTGCCATGAATTCCGCAATAGGAGGAGATCCTTTGAAAGACGACGTCTCTTTCATTACTAAAGAGTATGTACCAAATTTGTTTGCATTTGAATTCAAGTGTTAATGGGTAAGATTCGTATCAAGAAATGATTTTAAGGGCAGATTGATAATCTATACAGGTGACAATGCTTTGCTTAGGAATAGTAGTAATAACTCTAAGAGTCATAAATATTGCAAAAATTTCACCATCAAAATTGTCCGACCAGGCATTAAGAAGTTTTTTAAAAAAACTGTAGAAATCACTAGAGTATGTACTAGTACCAGTTGTGTACCAGAAGAAACTGTTGGAGATCCATCTGTGTGTACATGCAACTAGTCTTGACCTGAATAATTCTCATGAACAGTAACCTGAACGAAAAACTTCAGCTCAATCTGAAAAGAATTATGCTTACTGACAAGCCGAATTAAATCCATGGGAAGTCTGTGATAGGAAGTATCAAATATACTTGCAAATTCCACGAACATAAGCAAGAAAAAAAATTGAGTTTGAGTCTCGTTTGGAAAGGGACAATAATTAAACCAGAAGTATTATTTTCCCTCAATAAATGTTCACCAAGAGAAGACAGAATAAACTAGTGGTGAAGATGTTAGTCCATCTGCAGTCTACAGTTGCAAAGCGGTGATACGGGTCGCCAGATGACTGAACCAGTGATAAATGTATGGGCTTTATTTTGAACAATGTCCAATTTTGACAATGTACTAATTTCAAAAATAGAAGTATTTACTTTGAAAATAAAGATGATTTATTTATATTTTATTTTTCATAAAATTATAAGATAATCCTAGCATTATAGTTAAATTTCGTAAAAATAGTTTAAAAAAATTATCAATTATTAGAATCATTAAAGTTAAGTTTGGCTCTGAAAATCCGTTTTGGAAGTTTTTTTTTTTATAAAAATGCTTATAACTTACTGAGCAAAAAGAAAATTTTGCGATTTTAAATAATCATTGTAACAAAATTTTTTTCTGGAAGCTTAAAAAAAAGAAGCTGTTTGAAGTCTTAGGAAGACAACACAGAACTCATTTAAAATACTAGAGCAATATGAAATGAACTCACGTCAACGTATTTGATTTGTTGATCATCTGGAAAAACTACTTCGGAATGAAGAGATATTGCCTGTATATTGTTAATATTTGGGAACTTTATGGTCTGAGCTCTGTTTTCACAAATTACTCCTTGAACAGGCTAAAAAATAAAAAAAATTATATGAGATATTAATTTGTTATTAAAAAGACTTAAATTAATAAATAAATGAAACAGATTTTTTCTTAAATTTCTGAATTTCTTAGAGAAGTAAAAAAATAATAATAATAAGAATAATAATAATACACACAAGAGAAGAATAATTCGAATCAAAAAGTGCTTAATTTCATAATTCTTAATAAAATTATAAAAATAAAATATCATAATCTGAAAATATGAGTTACAATATTCATTCTAACTCATTTCATGAAAAGTATACATGGTATATTTAATATATTCCTTGTTTTTGAATCATATTTTTTAATGTGAATTTTTTACTTTCTTTCGTTTTATAGTTCTTAAAATTTAAAAGTGTTACATTTAAATTACTCTGGATGCTCGCAATGCTTATAAGTAATTTTCTTCATCATTTTAACTAATAACACATTGGGGTCTCTAAATTAATCCAAGGAATTCATTCCATAAATAAAGTCTGTAAATCCGTATTTTTCTTAAGCTAATGGTGTAGGAATTTTATTGGCTAAGCCTAATGAGCTAAAATTGTAAAAACTTTAATATCCACATCTTAAAATGATTTCCAAAAAGACTTTTCATAAATATAAGTGATTTATAACTCACTTTTTGAAGGGAAAAACCCTGAAAATTTTAAAGCAACCAACCGAACAGGTATGGACACAGAAATATGAGAAGCTTAACTCCGGTTGTTCAATAATGGTTGAGAGCGGACCTGGGTTCTTTCATGGTAAAAAGTACTGTTCTGTCACTATCCAACATTAGTGCCCTCATATTTCAGTTTTGGAGTTTCTAGCAAAATTCGACTTATGTGGTTGCATTTAATATGTGGTATATAGTGCATAGGGGTTGCAGAATTACAGAACTAATTTCCTTATTATTACTGATTATATTATCAATGGGAAACTTTTAATTAATATTTTCCTTATACAATGCATTGTAGATGTGGAATTGGTAAATCGGATATGGAATTTGTTACAAATTTTTTGTATAGCATTGTACACTGCACGACAGTGAAAATGCTACACAAAGAAAGAGTGGGCACTAAAGTTTACACAAATTTCAGGGTTGGCGCACCTTATCAAGTTATGGAAATGATATGATACGCGATGCTCTCCAGCACTCGTAGGATAAGCTATAAGGTGAGGAACGGACAGAGTGGGCAATATTCGCTCTGTTATTCTTGCTTGGAAAATAATCGTTGAAAGTTTGCTCTTGCCGCAAAAGACACCTGTAATTGCAGAGGATGCCAGACAATCTTCGACGAGTCAGTTCCAGCAGACAAACGAATTTAAGCGTGGTATGGTGATTGGGCTTAAAAAGACAGGCTTCCTCTTACGGTCATCGTGCTCGCTAGATTTCTCACCAATCGAACACGTTTGGGATACGATTGGACGCCATTTGCACACCCTGCCACAGCCTCCTTCAAAAGACACGCACTTTGCAAATGGTTGGCAGAGAATGGAGATGCATTCCTCAGGACGCCATCCGTATTCTCATTGACTCTGTGCTTAGACGTATTGTCGACTACGATGGTCCTTTAACTTACTGACTTGATTTTATTCTCATTCTATATTATTCTTATCTTTTCAAAATACAGATCAGTTATTGTTCTTTGCCTTCTCTCTTTCTATTTATTGAATTTCGTCACTTTTTCTCAACTCCTTCTTTGCCTTACATTTTCAATGTCGAGCAGTATATTACTTCTAAAATAAAAATTTAGTAACCATGCTGCTTCAACCCTATGCCGTAGTTTATCGACGACTTAGTTATTAATTTAATGTTATTAGTGATTGTCGAATGGTTACGAGCTAGTCACTCGCCAATCATTAAAAAAAATGTATACTGTTGATGAAAGATATAGAAAACGTACTTGCCGTATCTAGTGCAGCATATGAGCATGTGTATAAAGAAAGAGCCTCATTGCCGGTATTATAATAATAGCAACTTGCAAACGCATATTATCTCGTTGAAACATAGCGTTTTGAGTTATTAAATAAAATGTATAGCACAACTTTATATGCTGAAGAAGAAACATCAATATATTTTTAAATGCAATTAATACAGGAAATTGATACAAACTACAAACTTACTTCAAATAATTTTTGATTTATCGCATCTGGCACAAAACCAAATACATTAATGAATTGTTCATGTAGCTTCATGCCAGGTTTATTCCTTTGGTAGCGCATTTTTGACACCACGAATCCAAGAGGAACATTATCTTCATTGGAACTTGTATTCCAGGATCCATCTGAAGAATAAGGAAAGAGAAAATGTTATGACTATGAGAATTGTGTGTGGCAATAACTTCTCTGACAAATCTTATAATAATATTACTTATTATAAAAATATATTTACTAATTGCTTATTTTTCAAAAATATTTAAAATCTAATTTTATATTTCATAATGCAAAGTAAAAGCTATGTTTCATTTCGAAATTTTCCTTAGATCTTTTGTAATTATTTTGAAGCATAATTTAACTTGATTTTTTTCGAAAGTTGCATATGCCACGATGTAATTATTTCAAGCGATGTAACTTTAATTTGTATAGAGCTCCGAATACTCCTCGATGCAATAAAAAAAAGCTTATAAGTTCTTAATCTTTTTTTAAAATTAATTTATACATATTATTGCTGCGGTAATAGAAAAAAATGCTGAAGTTTGATATCTTTCTTTCTAAAATTTCAAAATAATTGTTTTTTTTTCTTTCTTTTTCTTTTTTTGATTTTTGAAGAAGTAGTGAAAAGTATATAAAGTAAGAAAAGTAAAATCAGAAAAAACTGATTTTTACAGTTACGAATGTATTATTATTCACAAATGCCGAACATTAGAGCCTAAGCCATAAGTTCACGGGCTCTCCAATACTTTTCAACAATGCCCTCATATTGAGAAAGAACCACACAATTATTTAAATGTTCAAAAATCATTGGTTGATCAGAATCACACAAAATACTACAAAAGTAGGCCTCCTCGTGGTGCACCCTGGGTAACGCAAAATCTACTACAGCTTTGCTGCGCTTTCCTTACTTCTTTGATGATGGTATTGAAAAATGTTGCGAATATATCAAAAAAAGGAAACATTTTGGAATGCCTATGAAAAGAATCTCGACTTCATCACGAAGTAATATAGAAAATAAACATAGATTTTAAATATTATGCACCTAATTTTATTTGATTTTAGCAAATGTGTACATGAGATTTTATTTCTTAAATTAAAATATCATTTTGCGAAGTTATTAATTAAATTATTCTGTAAAATTTCTATATGCTTTTATACGTCACATTCTAAAAAATGAATGTTTCTAAGTTTAAAATGAGCAGAAATTTAAGTCAAAAATGATTTTCCAGAGTTTATTTAGGTTTTTACTGTTTATTTTGATATACCACGAACAAAGATATCTGATGTAAGTTCTATTTCGGTTTTCGTTGCTTTAATATTATGTTTGTATTTTCAGTTCATGATTAAATTAGAATTTAAAATATGCTTTTTAAATAAATGTGTATAATTTTTGCATTAAATTGTAGAATTTCATTTTTTTATGTTTAAAATGAAGTTTTATTCAACAGAAATATATTTTGATTATTTGAGATATTATTTGTTTCGGTTTGTCACATACATAAAAAAATTAAAAAATGATAACATTTTTTATTGCCGTAAGCCATAATTCATGCTGACTTGAACTGTCGGTAAATTTGCTTATGCCGTTATGTACAGTTTCAGATAGCTATACACACACACACTTTTTTTTCTTTTTTTTCAATTTGTTATTAATGTGTAACCACTATCAGAAGGTTTGCACATCATCACAGATCTCTCTATTTATATCTCACAATTTTTATTAAAAAAGAAAGAATTTTTTTCAGTTTTTAAAACATATCATTTTTACCCTTTGTACTAAAGAGATTACGCTTTCCCGATACTTTGTCATTCGGAAATAAATTGAAAAGCGGATAGAAAGAGTCCTGACTTGAATATGTGTGATAACTTCACTACTACAGAGAATTTTTTAACTATGCTGAGACACTCAATGTATTTGTTTTTATCTGAGCTGCTATATGTGAGATCTCCTTTCGTGGTGCAAAGCAGTGTTTTGAAAAAGCTAAGCAAATAGTAATTTATCGGTAAAAATAGTAATTATCCTTTATTTTACTCCCAATTAAAATTTTTCTCTGAAAGTCACGTACTTGCTTTCTGCTGGAAGATGTGCTGCCTGAAAGTTGACAGTGTTGGACTTCTAGTTAATGATATATATGTAACAACATATTAGTTATTGCCTGTTATAGTTTAAATTATAAGCAGAATGATTTATCAGCTATTCATAGATTTGGAAATATTTTTTATATTTTAGAGTGAGTTTTCTCCACAAATATGTACGTTGGAATGCGGAAATAAAAGTAGAAGCAAATTTTTCCAACTAATCAAACTGTGAGAATAGGGAACTTCTTATAAGATTCCAGCCATGACGAATTTAAATACTTTTTTCTAAACATATCTCAACAATACCACTGAACCATTTCTATTTGATGTTTCGTGGAAAATATTTTTATATCAGTGATACAAAGATGTAAAGAAAATCTGGACATCCTTTGCAATTGCTTCAAAATATGAAATGGCTATTTCGTTAGTGTGCAGTTGATTTAAAGTGTTGAACTGTATTGGAATCATTCAGGCAAGAAATCACACAAGTGCTGATACTATTAAACATAAATATCAACTAAAATTATAAATAAAAATTGGCGCACTCACATAAAATTATCTCATTTGCTCTATCTAGTTCTATAATGAAAATTTACTCTCAATCAAAATGAGAGTATGATGAGTTAGTTTGGCATAAAAGACTTCATTCCAGACTTTTCCAGAAAAGAGCGAAGTAATCAAAAAGCCGAAACAAAATGGTCAAAAATGCAAAGAAAAATAGTTTACTCAACTCCGGACACCTTGATTAATGAACTTAATCCAAAAACCATGAAACATGAACAGTTATTTCTAAAACAAGAAGGATAATTCTCGTGATACTAAGAAACCTTCTAGATCTTGAAACCGAGTAAAGGATTCAATGTAACTTTTAAGCTAAAAAGTTTGAATTTTATCTTTTTAAAAAAATTTAAAAGCTAGGATTGTTGAGATTGATTTAAAAGTCATTTTTGATGGCATGGATGGAAACATTATGACAAGCGCATTTATTTTGTTGCAAGTCTTTACGATTCTAATTATTTCTTAATGAGATTAAGAACCTATCCACCTCATCAAAAGTTATCTGAAACACATTTGAAGAAATAAAACAGGCTTATCATTGCAGCATCGGTTACTTTTAAATAAGAAAATTTTCTGAATACACTATGTGTGTAGCATCATAAAAAAATCTGTTATATCAATTATAAGATATCATCTTTAAAGTCTAAACTTACCCGACCAATATGCATACACAGTGATGAGTCTTTGCGCGCCAGTTGCATTTCTTTCATATCCTGGAAGCTCATACATCCATTTTCTGGCAGGAATTCCACGGAAAACAGTTTTCAAGCCTTTTTCCTTCAGGAATTTATCGTCCAGCGAAAACAATTGCTTCATGGAGAAGCGGACTACACCTTTACTATCTTCATAAGGAAGCAATGCTGGTGGCGACGTGGTTTTGATCCACTCCTCAATTGTCATCTGAGTGCAATCTATAGGTGAATTGATAAAAAAAAAAAAATAGGAAAAAATGAATCTTAATATATTGAAAATAATACCAAAGAAATTTATTTAGAAATGGTTTGAAACAACATTCTTTATTAGACATGAGAGTCGGTTCTAATTATTTCAAATAGCTCAACACAGTACGCTGCATTTAAAAATGATATTCAAATGAGTGATCAAGAAATTCTGGATATTAAGGTTTTGCTTAGATTGTTTTTAGAAACGATAATTTTTCCATATTTTATTCTCATATTTTATATTATAATAAATTAGATTCAAATCTTATGAACAGAAACGGTGAAACTTCTAATATTTATTAGAATAGATTTAATACCGAGTGCAAGTGGCTAAAAATTACAAGTTGGAAAACTATAAAAGTATTAGTTCGGTAAGTTAAAACAATAAACAAATGTGAACAATTAAATAAAGCAAGAATTTTTTTCTATGTATTCATTTTAATTAATAAGCGGATTCATTTAAATACAAAATTATCATAAATTTATATAAAATATTTTTTTACTCTATTAATAGTTTATATTAAACTTCAAAGATGAGATGTAAAATTAAAAATATTTTTAATATAAATATTTACTTTTATGAATTAAGGGGCTCTAATATTATTTTATAAACGATATTAAAAATTTAAAACTTTTAAAAAATTATTTTGATAAATGTTTTTTTAAAAGTTTTAAATATTTAAACGAAACACAAAATAATACTCAAACTAACAAAAATATTCCCAAAAAGTATGAAGAAGTTCATGGACACAGCTTATTGAAATTTAAAATAATTTTTATTTACAAAAAGGCATTAAATTTTGATTACAGAAAGCTAACCGTGAAAATCAAAAATTTTACATCATTACAAACATTTTTTTTTTTTATCTCTGACACCAAATTTTTGGGAGATGAGCAATTAAAAATTTTTATATTTTTCTGAAAGTATTCAATAAAACGCTCACATGGAGGATGAAAATTATCTGCCATTATTGTTAGTGGACAAGATAGAGTAGTTAGGATAATATAGTTACTGCAACATTTATGCACATTTTTGACATTAATTTTTTTTCATCAAAATTCGTCATAAAATAAAAGAATATCCATTAAGGTTTGCAATTATCGTGTTGTAATGTTGAAAATTTATATATCAATTTTCGAATTAATGCATATTAGTATACAAAAAATGTTTTGTAGATAAGCATTAAATGTAATTTTTGACCATATGATATTTTTAACTGAAAAATTATTTTAAGCATATAGCTACTATTCAATGGAGTCCGGCGAAGCGGGCTGGGAGATGTCTGTGTTTCTCTGATGTGGTTCTAATTCCAATTTAATATCGTGTTTAAACGTTGATCTAATTCGAATTTTTACAGTTGTGTTGTGTGCTAACCGTTTGTTCAGTTTGTCAAAAAATGTGGTATCAATATCTGAAAAAATAGCGAAGATATAAGCATTATTGTGGATATTTCACAAAAGGAAGTTAACAATATGACTATTCCCCCATCCTAACAAAGCAGGGCATAGAAACCAAAGGCATAACCCTGGGTAAGTGCCCAGATGTTATCTTCTTTCGTCCCGCGTGATAGAGCTGCGCATTTTGATCCATAGATTGTGTAGATAGGATAATTGGGTCAGAAGATGTAAACATTTTAATAAATAAAAAAATTTCATGTTTTTCGGCAATTCTTGCAATTTTTTTTTTTACCTCAATAATTGTTTAATGATAACTTCGGCCCTAATTGTCCTATAGCAGATTCTTGAGACTCAAAATTTGTACTACAGTCCAAAAAATAATAATTAGTTAACGAGATATAGTTTAATTAGGTTGATTGAAAATTGAATATTTTCTTATTTTTCACCCAAGGGTTCTTCGTTTTGAATATGCATTGACGCTGAATATTTTCTAAGTCCCGTTTCTTGCTGCCTGTCATGTCCCTCTGTTCAATTTCGTCTTAACCCTTTGAGCAATAATATCCCACGCCTAATTAACTAAATTATTTGAATATTAACCAGCGTTTTTCTCGGCTCCTAATTGTCACAGAGACCTGGGATGACTTTCCAAATTCCTTCCATTAAATGTGCTTCCAATAAGCCAGCTTAAAAAAAATATTCTTAAAAAAAAAAAAAAATCTACTCTAGCTAAGATTAAATTCAAGGCTTAAACCGTAAAGGTTTAAGCCTTGAATAATTAAGCCGTAAAGGCTTAAGCATCATTCCATCATTCTCTCTCGGACTTTAACCCTTTAGCTATGTAAACCTAAATTTGGGGACTTTAATATTAAAACAAATTGTCCCATCTGCTCTATATTTTATTCTAATAACTCTTAATTTTAAGTTCATTTCTTTTATTATTTCTCCCCTGCTCAATTTTAAATTTACAGCATTCTTAACTAAGCCTTTAAAGTCTTCTAAAGTCGAATTCTTAACTATATATACAATAATATAATTAAATTATCCATTTAAATTTTATTTCACAATACATAATTCAATACATTTTACTTTAACGCATAACTCCAATTACATTTTAATTAATCTAGTTCCCATGCAAAGGATAATATTGCGGTTAAAATGGGCATGGGGAGGATGTATGACCAAAGGACCATGTTACATTAAATAAATATAATAATCTACTAAATTCTCCAGTTTCTCAATACAACTAGCTACTGGGTCCATGCCTCTTTATGTTAATGTATTTGTGTGTATTTATATTTATTTAAGAATCTGCCCGATCTATACAGTGAATGCCCGGATTGTTGCGTGAGGCGGGATGGCCATGTCACTTCTATTCACTTATGAATTAAATTCCGAACCTTAACAATAATAAGTAACTTTCTGAATCAACTTCTGATTTCATTCCTCCCTATTGTTTCCAGCAGTTTCATTTCTGTAATTTTGTATTTCACTCACACCTAACAAACCATTTCATTACTCTTTTGAACATCAAACTCCCAAATAATGGACAAAAAACAAGCCCAGAAATCAATCTCGCTTGTCAATATTAAGAACATAAAAATATCACAAAGTTTACCGGCAAATCCCCTAAACTCTGGAACAATGGAAGAGGAAGATGAAACATTACACGAAAGCTTAACTACAATGGAAGCAAGCGAGATTACCACATTGAATCAACGCTCAGAAGATTTTAGAAATTCAGAACCTTCTCCACTCCACATAATTGAAGATATCCAAGGAATTATTCTATTAAAGACCAGAGAGGAGTACCATCTACCAGGATCCAAAAGAAACCAAGCGATGGAACTACTTGATAAACTGAAAACACTACTCCCTCCATTACCCACTACTTCCAAACATGATGATGGGTCATCTCTAAAACAGCAAATGGATCAACTCAACAACAACATTCAGAAATTCAAAAAGCTTCAAGAAGAAACCAAATCACTTCTAACTTCATCCAAATCATTCTAACTTCATCAAATCTTTCCACCTAAACCCACCTATAGTGACATATTAAAGAGAAGAACAGAGGCTGACATCGAAACATCAATCATCATCAAACCTGCTGAAAACGAAAATATTACAACCCTAAAATCAAATCTAATGAAACTAAATAGTGATGTTTGCCCCAAAAAAGTAACATGGGGGAAATACGTAGCTAAGGTACAGTGTTGTTCAACTGCAAAAAAAGAAAAGCTAAAAAACAACTGGAAGAGAAACGCTTTAACATTCTAGAGACCTCCCACAATTAGAAAAGTAATACTTCTAAATATGCCAGGACAACATAACCCAAATAATATTGAACAACTTTCCAGAAATGGACAGAGACACGCATATTAAAATAACAGAAATTAAGTCACATAGGTACAATGCAAACCTACAACATATAGTAATAGAAGTAAACAGCATAGCAGCTAAGATACTCGCTGCACGGAGGCAGATACACATTTGTTTTTAGACTACATACATACGCAACCATAAAACCATAATCCGATGTTAGAATTGTCAAGATTTTGGTCACTTTAACAGGGACTATAAATCTCAAAAAGTTTGCGGTAGATATGGATGTGGACATTCAGAAAATGATTGCCAGGCTCAATATCAAAATTGCATCAACTGCCACATTGCCAACAAAAAAGGAGCAAATTTTTCCTCAAACCATGAAGCTTACTGTTCAGTTTGTCCAATCTACAGGTCTCTACTTAATTCGAACAACAAATAAATATGCTAAGCAACCTTTACCCAACCTGCAACAATGCACCACAAACACCTAGTCTTCAACCACAAATGAGCAGCAACATACACACAACAAAGATTATCCAAATAAACCGTATGAAATCAAGTGCCCCAACTGACTTATTGCAATTGATTGGCTACAGTCTGAATGTGCAAATCTTTGTGGTACAGGAACCACATATAAACAAAGATAATCAAATACTGGGAATTTCAAGCATCTGGAAATACTGGCTCTCGGGTAATGGAAAGGCTGGAGTAATTACCACAGTTGATGTAAGCCCAATCTTAGTTGGAGTTAAAGAAAACGTGGTAGCAGTTAAAATTGCAATTAATGCTGGCCCACTGACAATAATCTCTGCATATAGCACCCCACCAAATCACAGGCATACTATGAGCGAGTCTGGCCAAGCAAGAATCAGTGAAGCACTGCAGAATATTGATAGCTTCCTACAAAATTTAAGAAATGAAAAGATCATTATCGGTGCAGTCCTTAATACCCATCACTTCATATGGGGATATAAAGACAACGCGACCAACGAGGTGAAGCACTCTTGGATTACCTGATAGGTATTAATTTACATCTTCTGAACACCATGGATGCTCCTCCAACTTTTAACTCCTCAACCAGTGAAGGATGACCGGATTTGACTTTATTGCAATGTCGACATTAGGAATTAGAAAGTACATGGGAGGTCCTGGACACTGAAACACTCAGTGACCATAAATATATCCAGATCACCACCAGATACGACACATATTACCAGATTCAAAACTAAATATGGAAATCATCATAAGTTCTATATCCACACATAAGCAATATACTACAACTGTTAGAGGATAGTCAAACAACTGATAAACTTGGCGATGCAGCCGCAATCATGCAAAAACAACTGATTGAGTGTGGTCAAATTTCCTATACGAAAAAGAAACCGCGCAATAATTTAATGCCAAACTGGTGGATGCAGTCTTTTGATCTCAGGAGAAAAGAATTAAATGCCAAAGGGCGAAAAATGCAAAATTTAAGTAATCCAGACAATATTAAACTCAGAATTGATTACAAAAGCTGAAGGCGTCATATATTAAAGATATACGAAGAGCAAAGCGCACATGCTGGCGAGAACTGTGCACTTCAGCAACAAATCCTTATGGGAAAATTTATAAAGCACCTTTAAAAAATCCTCTCTACCATCAGCCCTATTCTGCACGAACGCTGAAAAAGGTAACGCTATTAACATCGCCAGCAGAATCTTAGAAGAGCTGTTTCCTACACAACCTACCACGTTCTTTCACCCATCTCACACCAATGACAATTATAACCCAGAACCCAGAAGGGGAGAGATAGACAGAGCTATCGCCTCACTCCCCAATGGAAAGGAACCAGGACTTGATGGAATTGACAACATTATACTTAAAACAGTGGACCATCACTATCCAGAGATTATCAAAACCCTAGTAAAAATATGTTGGAATATGTGCTACTTCCCAAAATGCTTCAAAATTGGCTTAATCATTCTCTTCCATTAGGAAAGAAAAGACAAAACTGTAAGTTAAATCATACAGGCCAATCACCCTCTTACCAACGATGGGAAAATTACTGGAGAAAATTGTGACTATAAGATTGACTTTTTTCTTAGAGAGTTATGGTCTTCTTCACCAAATCCAATTTGGTTTTCGTCAAGGAAGTTCAGTGGATGATGCTCTCCTACACATGAAAAGACAGATCGAGTTTGCAAAAGCCTCAGCAAAACATTGCGCAATAATTTCTCTGGATATTAAAGGAGCTTTTGACTCTGCACCGCATCCATCTATAAAACAAGCATTCGAAAGTAAAGGATGCCCAGAAACCATCAAAAACATTCTTATCAGCAACCTGGAAAATCGAGAGGTTGCCCTAAATACAAATATGGGTATTGTGAAGAAAACGCAAGCCATTGGATGTCCACGAGGCTCCTGTAGTGGACCCATCCAAGGAATCTGCTTGCTGATGAGCCGCTGCAATTTGACTGGACCACAGTTGGTAAGGATATTGATCCTAAGGCAACAGTTGCTTTCCAGGCCTTTGCTGACGACTTCACTTTCGTAGTGTCAGCTGATCGTGAAAGGAAGCTTGGACGCGTCGCTTCAGAAGCCCTTAGATTTTTAGCAACTGGACCCATAAGCATAACCTTGGAATTTCAATTGAAAGATCAAATTACCTCCTATTCACGAGACTGCAATGTGGACTGCAACTATTTTTAAATAACTTAAGAATAAGGAGAAGCAAGAATATTAAACTTCTGGATAAAAAGTTGAATTGGCCAGCACATATCAAACAGCAAGGTGTCAAAGCCTTTCGCATTCAACAGAAATTTCTTAGAATAGCTGGCTCAACCTGGGGATTATCCCAAAAACAGCGCATTGTACTGTTTCTGCCATCCTTTGATGTTGCCCATCAAAGGATGGCAGAAAGAATTCTAGCCCACGGTGCAACACTCTGGGGTGCCAATCTTCTGGTCAAAAATCAGCTACTACTAGACAAAATACAGAGAAAGTTTCTGCTCAATATAAGTGGGGCCTACAAAATAGCATCAACGGTAGCTTTACAAGTCATTACTGGCATACCCCCTTCATCTCACCATCAATACTGAGCAGTAAACAAGCAGTAACATTATGGAGGCAAGAGTAGCAACACTTTCAATCCATCCAGGAATATTCAGAGTTGATATGATTGTCAACCCTAACACGGAGTACGACCCTACCCTGAAGAAGCAGGTCTGCCATAGTTTCACTGATGGCTCCAAGATGGATGGAGGTGTAGGAGCCGCGTTTGTCACAACACTGAAGGATATCATAATCCACAATGAAAGTTACAAACTGAATGCCAATTGCTCAGTCTTCCGGGCTGAGCTCTTCGCAATTAAGCAGGCTATTGAGTGTGCCAGAAGCCAAGAACAGAATTTCCATGTCTGGTCAGATAGTAAAGCAAGTCTTTATGCACTTTGCAATCCAAAAGCCACCAGTCCTTTAGCCAGGCAAATTCAAGAGGAACTTAACAACCAACAAAACATCTCCCTCTGTTGGATAAAGGCTCATGTAGGATTTGAAGGGAATGAAATGGCAGACCGCTTCGTAAAAACTGCTGCTTCTTCAGATGAACAGGAAATCTATCTCCCTCTTCCTCGGTCTCACTTCAAAAGGATCAGGAAAATGACATTAATGCATGATTGGCAAACACTGTGGGATCAGAATACCATCGAACGCCCAGTATATTCCATCCTGTCAAAAGTGAATTTGAACCAACAGTGCTGGTCAAGACAAATAATGATTTTTGTAACGGGACATGGCCCATTTCTAAGTTACCTGCATAGAATAGGAGTACAACCCACTGACAGCTGTGCATGTGGAGAAGGAGGTACTCCTATTCATAACGCTACAACATGCCTCATCACGAGTTCCTGGCACTTTACTACCCTCAGTGACAGTCTGAAAAAATGACTGGCTCAAAAACATCACCATCATCAAGGCTGCAAAGCTAAAAATTATTAACCTTATAAACTTTCTCCTTGAATATAGGGACTTAATAATTCCAGAGGAATAGGAGGATAATGATGCCCGTGACGTTGATAGACTTCACCTGGAAGATGAGCCGTTAAATCCGCGTACTCCATCTCTCTCATCTTCTACATTTAGACATTTCCCTCTCTACCTATAACATTTCGCCTGTTTTTCATCTTCTTGTACATAGTTTATTATTATTTGTTTGCTATTTTCTTACCATCATTCCAGCGCTCTTACTTAATTACTTAATCATAGTTATTGTCATCATGTTGTATTGACCTATTTTAATGCATTATGTATAACCTATCTAAACGTTTTGTATATATAGCTTAGAATTTCATATGACCTAACTTTGAGCCGTTACACCAGACTATCAAATACATACTAAATGCATTAATTATTCATTAATCATTATTACCTCATTAATTTGCAGTAAGTGCAGATATATGTATTCAATTCTGTTTTATCATTTTTAATTTCCATTTGTTTT
Source organism: Latrodectus elegans (assembly GCA_030067965.1). Taxonomy (NCBI): domain Eukaryota; kingdom Metazoa; phylum Arthropoda; class Arachnida; order Araneae; family Theridiidae; genus Latrodectus; species Latrodectus elegans. Next base: position 46,811,498 of record CM057819.1, read on the forward strand.
TCCATTTATCTTCTTTATTTCTTATATGCATACACTTTGATTTGTATTTTATATACTTGTCTTACCACATCATGCCATGTATTTTGTCTGATACCTAATTTGAATGCTTCATATGTGTTAACTCTCAATTGCAATCCAATTTGTGTTAAATAGTATACTTTACTACACTCTTTACTGCGTAAAAGTAATAATTTCCAATGTCTCCATATGATTGCAAGCCTAATTGTATTGTCTTGTATGTACTGTATTCCATTTCCTTTCCTATCCAGCGGGTCCATCAAATCTGGTGAAACCCTTTCAGGATTAGGTACAGAGAACTCTGCTGGTGTTTATTTTACCTTACTGCTATTCAATGAAAATTTAAGAATAACGAAATTAGAAATTTATTTAAGAGAAGAGTTTTTAATCATACTTCACTGAGAAATAAAATAAGGAAAATGTAAAATTATAGTTTAAAATTTGGAAATGAAAGCTTTGTTTGAAGTCTTATAATATAATCCTGATTCAAAATATTTTATTGTTTTTAATCAAAACCTTCATAAAAAAACCATAACTAACACATGAATTACGTGCATATCAAATTAACACCCATCAAAGGATTTCTAGCTAGATAAATCGCCACTGTTAAAAAATTTTATCTCTGACATAGGTTTTATTGGAATGCAAAAGAAAAAATTATGATTTTTTATTTAATTTGAATTTGACAAAACATTATTTAAAATATTAATGATTTTAGTCGAAATGTTTTCACATCTAGGTGTGCTGCATCTATCTTTCTATGTATGTTTTATTTAAGTAGAAACATTTTTAAAATTAAAAAAAGTTAGCTTTCCATATTAAAATATTAACAGATAAATATAATCTGCAATTATTTTAATGTAAAATAAAGTGAAAGGCTCGTAAAAATTTTAATTTAATGTCTATTGCTAAACTCAAATGTTCAGGAGATGAAGCCCCTATAACAGGAAACCATTGTATAAAAGATGTGGTATTTAATAAATTATTTATATTTTATGTGGCTCATTAGATTCTTTTTGGTTTTATAAGTTAAATTGCATAGTATATATGCTCAATTTCATTACGAGATACTACTTTTACCACGAGATATTGTAATACTCAGTTTCATCAATAATTGACAAACAGTTATAGAATAAAATATCAAGTAATAGCAAATATTTTTAAAAATTTAATTTGACTATCAATATTTCCTACCTCTTCCTTCCTCGTAGCGGAATGTCTGGTTGGTCTTATAATTTTCGATGTAAGTGGAGTTCTTGCCCATTACCCAGACATTGAAAGCAGCGTTCTTGGACTCTGCATCGTAACTCTCCTCGAATGCGACCTGTATCAAGAGTTTGCTCGCATCTTCCAAGATCTCCACCATCTCCCCCGTCGCTCGGTAACTTCCACTGACTTTGGGTGGACCTAGGAAAGAGACTGGCGTCATCATTTGATTGTATTTTGGATAAAGAGAAGTAAACATCAGAGAATTTCTTAAAATTAAAATTTAAAAATTTTTGGAAAAAGTTAAAGTAAACTTCTCTCAAACAATACGTTTCTAAAATTTTTTTCGATTTTATGAGTTTTAAATCTTTTAAGGAGTTTTTTTTTTTTAAATATTTTTGTTGCTGTTGTTGTTTACCTCCAATGTTTCGCAATGCTATATCAGTTCTATGAATTATGTCACTCTAAGAAAATCTAACATTAAAACTGGGCTTTTTAAAAGATCTGGTCTGGAAAGCCATAGAATATGGTCAAGAATGACCTGGTGGTCAGTACAACTTCAAAGAGGTTGGGAAAATCTTTTTTTCCGTAAGAATAGGACATAGATCTCAAGTGTCCACTGATAAGCCTGGTGATAACCATCTGGTTCCGTCTGCAACATTTGAGTGATAACGCCCCCCCCCTGGGGACTTTCCCCAGTACTATTGGTGAACAGGTAGGATGGTCCATGAAACATCAGCAAGTTCTTTTGAAAATATAAAATTATGAGGAGTAATATATCTTTGATATCTTAGGTTCATAAGGATATAATTTCTTGCAAACACTATTGGAATTTATAATTTGATACGGAAATTGTGTCATACAATTATTGAGAATGTCATAATTCTTTAAACACTTGTTAGGGGACTATTTTGATAATAATAAATATAAAACCATTTCATTGCTAATTTTATTTAAATCTACTAGAAAAATCCATGGAAATAATTCAAAATATAATTTAAAAAAGGAAAAATATCGATTACACTAGTGAAGGTGATATTAACCATCATCTTTATATAATAGTGTTTTTAGTGCTCTATTTTTATTTATTACATAAATGATATACATTGTTTAGCTATTTATTTTCTTTAATGCGTTTTTTAATATTATATTTTTACAAGCATTTAAATATTGTTCTTTTTTAATAGAATTAATGTAGTGATAACTAAAGAGCTTTTTGATGATTTTGCTATAAAGATTTCAATTTCAAATACACTTTATTATAATTTGAGGAAATTTTTGACAGACTTTTTCACAGTATTTGTATCATTTTATTCTAATTTGAAGGCTTTCCTATTGTTGTATTATCTGTAAGTAAATTACATTTTAAGAGTCCGCAGAACGGGCTTTTATATTAAAGGTAAACATGCGCTCCCTTTCCAGCAGGGACAGAAGAGATCTTCCCAGAGTGCCATTGGTGTGAAGCTGACAGGGTGATCCTGGTTCACGTTTTAATTTGCTTGGATTTTAAGATGCACGCAAAGTCCTTCGAGATCCTCTATTATTTTTAGGCACTTTGCATATTTCCGGATTTACGAAAATTGCCTAGCTTTGCAAGACAATCTAGGACTAGTAACAACAACAGGTAAAAATAAATTAAAAGTATGTTTTTCCATCAAATCGAATATTGCATAGGAGTTTTAATCAATGCTAAAACCATAAGAATTAAAGTTCTTATGTGCATAAAATACAAGATACATAAGAATATTCACATCAAATTCACAAAATGAGGATATTGCAAAATAAATGGTTATGAACACATCTTATGATAGAAAATTTTATGTTACCATTTTAGAGGTGAAAAGAAATGAATTCGAAGCAGTGGAAATAAATACGTCTTTTATCATTTGAAAACGAAGAGGTATTCTTTTATTTAGAGAGTAAGGATGAGAGTTTGGTTGGCTCCGAATTAAACAGACAGGCATTTTTGTGACTTACTAGTAGGAAAGGAAGTCAGAAGAATATTATAAGATTTTAAAAGCCCTTTTTGTCCAATTGATAAATATTTTTAGAATGATCTCACTGTGCTTGTCAATAAAACGATGCTTCCATCTATTTCTCACTCAACATTGTACAATTCTTTGTAAAACGATACCAGAGAATTTAAAGCAATGGATTTAACTGAGAGAATTGGAATGACTCATATTTACAATTCATCCCACTTATTATTACTGATTTTATCTCATGAAATTTATATTAAAATTAGGTATAATTATTTATAGAAGCTAATAACAAAACGCATCTCCATTATTAAATGAATTAGTATGACGAAGTTGAGTAATTAATAAGTAAATGATGAAAAATTTAATTTTTTGATTCTTGCAATTTTATCGTTTCATAGGAAATTTTGTGATATTGAGGCCAGATAAAAAGAATTAGTTAAAATTGTGTAAGACATATTCTTTGTGAAAAGGGAATTTTGCTATGAAAAACTTCTGAATTTAATAAATATTCAGTTTTATCCATTTATGCAAAACGCATTTAGAAGTGATTAGATTATACTAGAAGATATTATTAAATATTATAATTTTTTGTACATACGTAATAACTACTGATTACATATATTTTGTAACAATTCTTCATTCTATAAAATAATAATTTCTAAATATTATTAAAAAATTTTAAATTTCTTTTCCCTATTTTTTTCCATTGATACTTAAGAGTATTTATGGAACTGCTAAAATAGGTGTTAAAATTAATTAGAAAATTAGTATATCACATTTCATCTATAGGTTCAAAATTTATAGTTTTTATATTTTTTTACTGACTGTGTATCTGACTAAATTGTTTGTCTTGTCTTTTATTTATGTGAATTAAATTCAAATTTTTATTTATGAAAAGAAATTCCAATGTTTTTGTATTTTAGACAACATAAAATTTCATATTTTTTCTACTGCAATAATAAGAATTGCGTAAAAAGAGCATTGATATTATTCTTGCTCTTTGGGGAAATATGTATCTTTTATTCATAGATGTAAAGTAAATAATTCTCGATTAGTATTAAGTTTTTTCTCTGTTTTTCGGCATTTGGTTCTACTTTTCAAAATCAAATAACGAAAATGAAGAGAAGTGAAATATTTTTCCTTTATTTTTGTTAAAGAGAAAAATACAGGAGGTTCATTTTGCATAGCTGAAAGATTTGACGAAAAATGTCTATTTAAATTTCTGTTTTCTTTTTCTTTTCTTTTTTTTTTTTTTTGGATATTAAAAGTGTTAGAGTGATTGGAAAGTGTTAGAGTTCTAGCTTGGTAGATCAGATGCAATCTGCAATGCATTTTTACTCTGGTGGTGGCTTTCATAAATGATAATGCAAGTATACAATATACCAAAAATATCCAAAATTGGATAACAATCAGTCTAATTTCCAACATCACTCATGGCCACCAAGAAGTCCGTATCTTAACCCATAAAAATGCGAGGGATGTAATGGAAAGCCGTATCCTACAAGATTCTCTTTTTTCCCTCTTATTGATTAAACTTGAAAAGCTGCATACTCAGTGCGGGGTATCCTCTGGACATAAATGCACTCAAGAAAGATTAATTCTCCTCGAACAACAAAAAAAAAAAATAAAAATAATCTGTGTGTAAGGTAGTCCAATAAAACATTTATCGTGGATTTCTATTTTATTAGTCAAATATATATATATATATATATATATATATATATATATATATATATATATATATATATATATATATATATATATATATATATATATATATATATATATATATATATATTATTTTGTAATTTAATATATATGATTTTAATATTTTTATTGGTCAATATATATATGATTAACAGCAAATTATCAAAATTAATGAAAGGATGGAGTCTATAACTAATATCATTCTGAAATTATAACTAAATTGCTTTATTTATTAATTTCTGTCATGCTGTTTTTTCAATTTTATAAAAGTAAGTTATTTGAATATAATATTTTAATTCATGTGTATATATTTATAATGTCGGCAATAATAGTTGTGCACAGATATTCTGAAATTAATATTTTAATTTAAAAATAAATATTATAAATGATTCAGTAAAGTGTTTCAAGTTAATTAAATAATTATTCTTATTTATTTTTATCGTATTTCAATGTTTTGATAGTACGGCAAAGTAACAAAAGTTCTATTTTAGTTCTGCATTCATATATGAAAGAGATATGGATAAAAACAATATTTAATTTACAAAAAAAAACTTTTTTCTAGCTTTCTTTAAAAAAATGGAAATAATACAAATTTGAATAATCCTAAATATGACACAATAATAGCTTCACGTAAATTTTACTTAAACTAACAACTACATTTAATCTTATCAAATGAATTAAAAATAAAAAAATATTTCTATACCTTCATCGCCATTGATCCTTATAATAGACACAAACAAAATTCCACTGAAAAAAAGCCAAGAAAAAGCCATTTCCCCCCGTATTTTTTGTATTTAACGAAACGGAATTTCCGTTACCGCCTACAAAAAACTGTGAAATCCAGTATTCAATACAAATAAACTCCAGCAAGAGTCCCGGGAGCACGATAAGTTATTTAGTGGGTGAGAACCGAAACAATGGAACAATTATCTAGCGTTCGATGCGTTCCCCTGTTGAACTGGAACTCCTTCTAGAGAAATGCGATAAGGATTGACTATATCGCTTCCATTAACAGTGATAGAGATAACACTTTCATTGTCTAAAAAATTTACCCTTTGCATATAAATGGTGATGGAAAATAAATTTATTACTTTTTCGTAAAATTGAAAATTATATTTATTTGAACAGATTTATATGAATGTATTTAAAAAAAATTTGTTTTTAAGTCTATGTTCTCATATTTATATTATATTTTCATTTCTCAGTAAAATTGTTTTTTGTATAAATCATTCATTTTCATAAACATGCTAAATATTTATAAAGCTGCATATCATAGCGTTGCGCATACAAGCGCCAAAATTTTCCATCTCATATAGGAAACTTCAAGATGAATTTGTGTGAAAATATAGTATCCAAAGAACAACAATGCAATTATTGGAGAGCACACATTTTGAAAGCATAACATAAACTCTACCTCAAACATGCTATCCAATTTATTAAAGAATCAATTCAACATTAAAAGTTTACTAGCAACAAAATCTAGCCAAAATGTCTTTAAAATTTCGTAGAGAAATTCCATTAATTAGAAATAAAATGAAAAATTTTATAAATCGATAAAAAAAATTGCTTAAGTGTGGAAAAATGTAATAATTAGCTAAAAAAAAAAGTTAATCAGTAATGCTCATTATTATGTGAATTGTGATTGTACGAAAAAACTGTCAGATTTTATAGTTGAGATTTATTCAAACGAGGAAGCAAAAGAAACATTCTATGAAAATATTGAATCACTGTTTCTTCTATTCCTAGTTACGGTTTCAGGCAAAAATATTATACTATCTTTATAAACGTCCATTTTTTATTTAGGAGCTGTTTGTCAAGAATTAAAAATTTTTCTTCCTTATACATATTTTCATTAATATTTTTCATTAATTATAAAAGCAATATTTAATGCTTTTTTACACAAATGTTCCTGATTTTATTTAAATGACATACTTTTCTCATAAAATATTGATTTTGAAAATCATGATTATGACATAATAGCACTATATTTATTCATGATAATCATATGTCTAATTGATTGATCAATTTGGTTTGTTATAATAAATTGATTTAATCGATGAAATAAATAACATGAAATTATTTTTGTTTGATTTTAAATTTTATATACATATTTATAATTTTTTACTTAAATTATTCCGGGTTTTAATTACCAATAGGGTCTGTGACCGTTGTTTTGAGGAAATTACAGGTATCAAAAACCCTTCGAAATTTAGATTTTAGATGTAAGAAAATTCAGAATTTTTCTCTAAAATTGCAAACTAATTTCAAAATTTTTTTAACAAAAAAATTTCGCTTTATAAAAATGGCTTTCTAATTTTGTTAGTCTAAAATGTGTAGGACAATTTTGAGAGAGATTATATACGAATAAGAGCTTTTAAATATAAATATATAGAAAAATTTGAACTTAGAGTTTTAAGCTCTTCGTATAGTTCGTCTCTTCATTTAAAAATATGTTGCTAAGAATTAAAATATTATTCGTTTTAAAAATTTTATTTAGAATATATTTTCAATATAAGCGTAAAATCTTTATCTATTTTACAAAAATCAGAAATTTTTTTTCTAATAAAAATTATTTTATTGAAATTTTAATACTTCATGAATTTGGCCTTAAAATTCTGATAATTATTATTATATTTTATGCTTCTATCGTCTATCAAAGTATTTGTCAGTTAAAAAAAATAGAAAATAAATTAACACTTTGTTTGTTTTTATCAGACCTGTATCTTTTCTATTATAAAGCTTTTCAGATAGCAGCTGAATTAGTTTGCTATATTTATCAGTTCTTATCATTGTTCTTACTAGTGACCTAGATTTTCTTTAATATAGATCAAAATTTATAAAATTCATTAATATTGCATTTAGGAATTAAATATAACAATATTAATTAATATTTAGTAAAGGTGGTGTGACACTATGGTGAATAAAAAAATATATTATTTTAAAAAGTATAATATTCTTTTTAAAAAAATTCCTGAGTTGCTTTAATGAATTTAAAAGTTATAAAATAAATTTGTCTAAAGGGATCTTTCTTAAAGTTCGCCGTATATGGACAAGCAAGGCCATTGTGATATTAATTGTAATTGTTACGAATCCCTCTAATTACGAAAGTTCCACAAGACGATATTTATTTTGGAAAGGGATGTATGGTGAAAATTCTTCCTTTTCCACAAATATATTAAAAATAATAAAGGAAGTATATTGATATGCTTTATTTACCACTATTTATGTTTTTGTGAAATTGGTAGACTAATAAATAAGGTCAAATAATTTTAAAATTTAGCAAGTATTTTAATTCATTTATATTACACTACCCTATGCTTTCAGTAAACTCCATATTTTTTCTTTCCTTTGACATGGATGAAAACTGACGATAATAATGGATATTAAGATGAGTGAAATTATTAAGAAATTATAATCTAATCTCATATTTACTATACTCTTCCAGGATCAAATTCGGGACGAATTCTTGCCATGAGTGAAAGTTGATAATAACAGAAACTCTTGAATGTGGAATTTAGGAGGGCTCTAGGGTTATAAAATAAATTTGTCTACAAATGTATCTTTTTTTTTTTTTTTTGAAGCTCACCATTTATGGAAAAGCAAGTCCATTGTGTTGTTAATTGTAATTCTTGATAATTCCCCTGATTAATCTGTTACATAAATGCCATTTATGGAAAAGCAAGAATGGTACCTTCTGTTTATCCCATGATGTTGATCCTTTAAAATAGACTACTGATTGTACAAAAAAAAAAGAGTCTATTCGCAATTCACATAAAGAAAGCCATAAAAATTGGCTACTTTCTGTAGAAAAATCTTTCATTTAGATGACATTGAGACTACTACCTATTTTAAATGCTTTAGCTGCAGATAGTTAACACAATGGATTTTGTCTGGGTCAAGTATGGCGGCAACTATCTTTTGTTACCATTCCAAACCAGACCATATGACTCATTCATTAAGTACTTGTTCTTATGGTATGAATACCAACCTCCATGTTGAATTATTTAGCAGAATATCAATTTCTTCGAACAGCAGATCTGGTTTTGTTTTTCAGATGTGGGTATTAATTCTATGTCTAGTTTAATGACATTCAGATTTCTAGCTGTAATATTGGATTAGTTCAAGAAACTAATAGTCGTATTACATATTAGTTTACTAACCCTAACAGTTTTGATTTTAATGCCTTACCTTAAAAAATGTAATCTAACCACAAGGACACTATTCTTATTCCTCTATGTCAACCGCTAGAAATGAAACAGCCAGGTAATATTAAAAATCTTGAAATTCATATACACCTAAAACTGTTTTTGTGCGGTGAATAGAGATGACATAAAATGAAATGCAAAAAAAATCGCACAAAACTTCATGAGTAGAGTTATAAAAATTTTCACACCATTTAAAAGCATTTTTATGTGGTGAATAAGAATCGCATAAAAATTATTCCAGGAAAATAACTCACAAAACTACGAAATAACTAGGAATTGCTTCAAACAAATCAAAACACGAAGCTTATACATTCAGGATAGCGGTATTCTGATAAAGCAAAATAGAAAAGTGAACTTTTACGAAATATATAAGAAGTATTTTAAATGAAGGAAAAATATATAGAGAGAGATAAGAAAAATAGTATTGATCAGTACTAAACTTGGAACTTAAAATCACTGAATATATAAATCTATATATACTTCATAATGGGATAACAATTCTTATGTAATGTAATGGACTGACCCAATATTTATGTATTGAAATATATAAAAAAGTCGAAAAAAACTAAATGGCCGATTAAACTTTTTTTTTTGTTTTACTTGTAATTTTACCAAGCTGATTGAAATGTTCATATACCGCATAGAAAACTGCGCAAATATCGCAAAAGGAAACCCGCACAAATGCAGGTTTGAATGTACTATTAGGGACTATAAACCATTGTTTTGAAGAAATTATTGGTTCAATAACATTCCAATTTGAGCCTGCCAACAATTGTCTAGTAGTCAGCGTGCCTGACTAAGGATAGGAAGGTCTTGGGTTCCAATCCCGGTGCAGGCATGGATGTACTTTCTCTCTCTCTATCCTGTCTTTGCCCTTTCCTTCTGTGTGTGAATGAAGTATGAATGATGCCTACCCTATAAACGGGTCCTTATGGCATGTGTGAGGGTGCGATGATGGCCCACACCCTGTGGTGCACCCGTGGCAACGTCTTGGCGGCTAAAGAGGTCGCTGTGTCTGGTCGGTTCCTTGGTATAAGGGAACAATAGATTAATAGACTCTGCAGTTGTAACTGTCTACAATCTGCCATTAGAAAAAAAATATTCCAGTTTGATTGAAATTTTCATATACCGCCCAAAAATATGTCGGAAATATGTACGCACAAAAACAGGTTTATTTCCTTAATATGATAATCTGGAGAATTATTGAGTTGTTCGGAAAGTCATTTCGTTTTGCACGAAAATGAAAAACGTGCAGCAAATGAATATTGTATTGCATTGCACATTGTCTATTCTAGTCCTATAGCTTTTACCATCTTTCTGGTAGTAGCATGATTTCACACTCATAAAGTGGTTGGTTTTTACCAGCAAAATGCTGATACATGTAGGAGAAACGAAATTACTTTCCGAGCAACCCAATATTTGGCATGTATTATTTACTTATTTGTAGATATTTTCTCGACTTTATTTCTATTATTACTGGTTTTCTTGAAACCATGAGTATACGGCATCATAATTAAGGATTTAAGAGCAAATTGAATTTTTCTATAAGTTTCTATTTGATAATATACTTTACTACAATGTTTCTCAAATTTATTTCTTCTACCGCCTCCTTTGAAAATCAATTATTTTTCATCGACCCCTTTTTTTATACACTCCTAAAACTTAACAGCCACAATTTCATTACTTTAATTAATTTAGTTATAGTGTGCTACATTAGTCGGTTCTGGTGTTTAAACTTACATTCTAAACTAGAAATTTTCACCAGTGAGAGCAATTAATATGCAATTTTATGATATTGATAATATATTTAAATCAAATTAAAAGAAACAATATAGATAGGTAATCAGTTTTAGTTTTTAAAGTAATCTAATGGAATGGATGTATTTGATGATTTTTAACAAGTTTTTTGATACCAGGTTCGATTTTACTCGAAAACAGTCGTAAGTCGCCGCGTTTGGTAACTTGCACATGATTTCTCTTTTTAGTAAGCAGCGTTGTCACAGCGCTAAATCCACGTTCACACAGATATGACGATAGAATTGACATCAAAAATTGTTGAACGATCGACCACAATCCAGGGTACAACTGCGGAATTGACTTTGTAGCCATTTTTAAATTTGATTTTTATTTCCTCGTTCGTTGTCAGTTCTATAAGTTCTTCTTCTAACTGGGATGATATTGCTATGTTGACATTTGAAAAAGGATCTAACACCCGTCTGGTATTTTCGATTTCAAAATGTCCTGGAATCTTTCAATGAAATCACCGTGAAGATTTTCCAAATGTTGACAGTAGACGAGCAAGTCGTCGTTGTTGCAGGATACTGATAAATTGGGAAAATTATAGAACTCGCGTCTGCCGATATTCTTTTTGTGTAAGAGCAGCTTGGCTACGAAAGCAGCGACGATATTCTTTTGTTTTTATTAAGTTTAAGTCATCAGCTTGGAGATTCATATCATTAAGCAATGTATAAAGGTCTGTCAGGTATGCGATATCATTGTTTGATGTGATGGGGTTTTCGCGTAGTGCTGTGTCTTTGTTTTCCAAGAAATCTATGACAGAGTCAAACCGATTGTAAAAACGAGTCATACAATTTCCTTTTGATAGCCAACTGTCTGAAAGATCAATCTGTTGAAACCTTCATCATTAGCAACACAAAGCTGATTAAGTAACCTGTCATGTAAAGAGTTGCTTCGGATTTTATTGACTGCTCTGATGACATGTTGCAATGATTGAAACAGTCGTTCACTTAAATTTCTAGCAACTAAATGCTGTCGATGTATAACGCAATGTACAGCAATCACATTAAGAATTTTGTTTTTTAGTACGACGTGAAGCCTTTTTAACACCATTGTCATAGCTGGAGCACCATCTTTAGCAGCTGTTATAATATTCTTCAAGGGAATTCCTTTTTCATCACAAAACTTTTCCAGTGTTTTAAATATTGTTTCTCCTTTTGTGTCTGTCTCTAAATTTCTAGCAAATAAAAGTTCTTGATATATTTTTTTCATCTTTAATGAACCTCACGTAAGACAACAACGATGCTTCATCAGTTGGTAAAGTGGACTCCTCCAACTGAATTGAAAATTGAATAATGTTCAGATGATTGCACAATGTCACTTCAATGTTTTAGCCAGTTCATCAATTCGTCGTTGCTCAGAATTATTACTCAAAGGAATTTTTCGAATTATATCTGTCGCCGGTTTATGGAGCACAGTAGTTGTAACTTCTTTTATCGCAGGCAAAATTAACGTTCCTCCGGTGGTGTGTGGTTTACCTGTTTGAGCAATTAACAGAGAGATATTGTATGAAGCTCGAAGTCCGTCATCGTCTTGCTTAGCAGCCATCGAAAAAAGTTTCGATACACTTGGCTGAGCATTATGCTTCTTTACCAGATCTGGAAAATAGGCTAAATTTTTGTTCTTCTTATCTGGATGCATTTTATTTAAATGATCTTGAAGTCTTGAAGGATTCATCGCTTCGTCTGAAAATGTTTTTGAAGAAGACTCAAAGGCAAAGATGGGTTTGTCGAATTTTCTATGAATCCATATTTAATATATTCTGCACTGTATTGCCGCTTCTTTTTTACTTGCGACAAAGCTTTTTTTTTTTTTCAAAAATATGTAAATAAAGTGTTGAATTTAATTACTCGTTTAAAGATAGCGCGTGAAACCACTAATGAAAATAAAAGAAAAATTACAAGCTTTTGTATAGGATTTTCTACATCAAGCACCGACAGGAATAAGACAAACACGCACTAATTCGTTTATCTCTTTCGACACTTAATCGTACAGAGCAAGTTAAGACAAGTATCGATGAACCAGCCGATTGCTACCACGTACATTCCGTTTTCGTTTTGCAAAACCGCCACCTGTCTACGATTCTATTCTGGAAAGGGGCGATATGCTGAGATGGACTTTTTCCTCAGACCGGTTTTTCAGAAGCACTGTGTCAACCCTATTTTGATGAATTCGAAGCAGACCTGACGCATGCGTAAAAGCGCTGAAGATAACTCAAATGAAAACGGATAGTACGTCTACGGAACACAATGGACGACTTTAGTCTGACGTCAAAACCTAGTAACCGTTTCAAAACAGTCGTTGTTAAGAGCCTTAGTGTGACGTCAAACGTAGCAACAGTTTCTAAGCAGTCGTTGTGAAGGGCCAATTATCGTTGAAATCGCCATTGCTTTGAGTGATAGATATTTAAATTGCTATTTCTTATTTAAAACTTAACATTTCAGGATATCGTGTTTCAGAAAGCTTATTAAGGATATCCCCAAAATCTATTGGTTACGGGAATTCCCATGTTGTGGCTACATTAGCAACGATTGTTTGGAAAAATTTAGTAGTGAAGAACGTCACGACTAATGTCGTCCAATGGACCGTCTCCCTCGCAGTTAGTCTTTTACCCCGGAATGTTTGTCACATTTAGCGATTCATGCATTTACACAGATGTATGCTTTTATCATTTTATAAGCTACGCGCATACGGCGTGCAGGCTATCCTACGAAATCTATGTCAGGTATTTTTAGTTTTTATACTATCATACAAGGTAGAAATATAAACTAAGTATTCGTTGATGTGTAGTAAATAGGTTTTAATTCTAATGAAATTTAAAATATAAAGTAAATCAAATTACAAATTTACCATCGCTCCTCTAACCCACGTCAACGCCCAATTTTTTCTGTTGCTCTTTAACGCCCCCTCTGGGTTTCAAACGCCCACAAGGGGGCGTTATCGCCTACTTTGGGAAAGACTGCTTTACTACACCAAAATTATTTAAAACTTCATAGAATAGTTAAATTTTTATGGGCAAGTAGAGTTTCCAAGTTTTGATAAAACTGTATTCTTTATTCAAGATAATTTTTTTGTGTATTTTTTAAAATACATTTTTTATGAAAAGAAATATATATATACATAATATATATATACATATATAAAAGATTTAATTGCTGAAGTCATCACCAACTTGCAAGAACCTTTAAAAATTCAATTCGTATTGGAGATAAATGTGTATCTAGTGTGAGATTTTATTTTGAGTAAAATAAGATTTATTGTTTCGAAAGATACAGTTATTCCATTTTAAATATACTTCAGCTAAGTACTTTTAGTAATTTTTTTCATTTCGTATCTGGTAGAAAAGAGAAATTTACTATAAATCATATTAACACTTATATAAATGGACAAAGCCTCACAGTTAAAAAAATAATTTCTTAGTTATGCAACCTACTAAGTAAGTTCGGCATTGAAAATAATTTAGACAATGAATATCATTGAATGTATGAATCTATGTGCATATATATTATCGTATTGTTTTCAAGAAATTAATATTTTTTAGCAATGAATTAGCAGTTCTCCCGTGGTTATCAATTGCCGTAATTGAACAAAATGTTTACTCAAGTATAGTTCATAATACTAAGCATTAAAAAATTTTCTTTTATCAAAACTATTGTTTAGAGATAAAGCAAATTAATTTTTTAAAATGAAAATTGGTTAACAAATAAAAAATTTCGAATGTATGATATGAAAGGAAAATTAAAGTGTGCTTATTAAGAATCAAATTGATAGTAACACATTTAAGGACAAGAAAAATTCTGAAATGTAAGTACACGTAAATTATACATTCAAATAGAGCAGAATTTTTAACCATAAAATTTTAGTTTCTCTTATATTTGTTCAATTTTTATTTTGAAATGAAAGAATACTCTTGGAGATGTATCTTATGATTATAAGCAAAATCTCGTACAGCAAAACACTGATATATTTTTAGCTAGATCAATCGTCCAGTAGCCCGAGTACATCTATAACGAATGGACTTCAAAGAAATAGAATTTTAATTAATTGCTTTTATTGTGTTACTTGTTCCTCTGTTGTAGGCAAGCCTACACCATGTTCCAAAAGCACCGACGCACAAGTTCTGTGTTGATTTTTTCTTACCCAATCTACAGCTGCTTCTAAGGGGCGCCTAGACAAGTAAGTGGCCCATTCTGAATCTCGGCATGGTCAATTGAAGAGAACGGGGGCCATTACAAGATAGGGACAGACCCCACTGTTTGCACCATACCAGTGATGTACTGGAAGAAGATTCCAAGTAGTGAGCAGTTTCCGTTTAAGGATTAATTACTTTTGTAAAAATATAGCTCAATTCCCATTAGCAAATACCAGCAGAGCGCATAAAACCAATAACATGTAAATTTATAAAATTTATTTTTTGAAAGTTAATTTTTGTCAGTCATTCATTCTAAAACCAATTTTTAAAGTTAAAGCTATTTAGAAGTGTTTTCTAGAATTGTAATATTCAAAAATTGCATAGCCTCATCTCTAATTTATATTTGTGATAACCCGAGTTACCAATAGTTTATATTATATGTATGTATCAAAGGTAAAAAATTTAATCAGAGAGAGAAATAAAAACATCTTTATTTCTTACTTCGTCAGTGGGCATTGGCAATAATGGTACAATGTATAGTCTTCTTACTTTAGTATGAAGAGTCAAGCATTTTCTAAGCCATTCAATTCAAAAACCACGCAATGCCCCAGAGAATGCGGGTACTTGTTTTCATTTGTAAACATTTTTTGACCTTTTTTTTTTTAACTTTTGTGTCCTTTAACTTTTATGACTTTCTGTTTTTCAAATTTAATTTTGCATTAGTTGAGTTATCAGCTTTAATGCATTTTGCCCTTCATTGCTTACATATATTCTTGTTTACTATAATTCATTTTTTTTGTTGCTAAATATACATATTGTAACACAGTATGTGCATAAGTGTTGGCAATTAATTGGCTGTTGAATTAATCACTTCAATCAATTTCATCACAATTTGACGCATGTCACTGTTTTGAAGCGATTCTTTATCATTCCAAATGTTCGTATCGAATATGGGATTGAAATTTCGGCGCGAACAACGAAGATTTCTTCAATAATTTAAAAACAGATTACTGAAGAGTAAAACAGAGAAGTGTATATAAATTTGACTTAACTTGAATTACGTGCTTTCTTTGTTTTTTTCTACCTTTATTTAATATGTTTAGTAATTGGTGACAATACATTTTTAAAAGATGACTGACAAAGACGTGCATTTTTACACAGTCCTTTACCAAAAGTCTGGATTGCAAGAATTCTCGAATCGTTTCGTGTAAAATAGTGATTATATTCACCAATGGAATTATAAAAAAAAAAAATAAAAAAAAACACAGACAAACAAGTAAGTTTCGAAACTAACAGTGCAAACTTTATTAAAACAAAAGGAGCAAGATTACAATATCACAATAGGCTCTTTTAAAAGTCATATCAATATAGTAATGTTCACAGTCCAAGTGAAGAAATAATTGCCTCTGGGGGCACATATAATAAGGGTAAATAGTAAAGGGGGTATTTTTTAAATGCACGAGACATCACAATGGTACTGCAAGCTATGGATCAGTGTAAATTAATCGATGTCAATCGACAGTATTAATCAATAAATGCATTGTTTATGGAGCAAGAATCAATAACGAATTTTTTTTTTACCATCTCTCAAAGATTAAAGTTTGTACTCCTCGTACATTAATCAGCTACATTCCATGCACAAAACTAACAGGTGTGAAAGAATCTTATTTACATGTGCGGAAAGATGTTACAATAACTCTTCCCAAAAAAATTTAGGCTACTTTAATAAATCTTTACCTTTTCTAAATCGCCTACTTTTGTAATACGTTTTGTAAAAATAGACTGTAGATTTAAATCTTTCTGAGTGCTATATAATAATTTTTATATATCGTACGTAATTCAATAAGTTCAGTAGTAATTTCTACTACTCAATCTAGCTTGTAATTTAATATATCAAAGAATAATTTTAATCTATTAGTTGTTGCATGTAAAAATTTTCCCATATGTTAAATGCATAATGTATAAAATCGTGTATTTTATTTTCAGAATAGCAAATAAATTTTGGATGGAATAATTAAGTTGATATTTCCATCTATATTATTTTTCTATAACAAATATTTTTTACAGTTTAACATAAATCTGAAGATAATATACGTAGCAATACTCTATATTAAATATAATGCAACATTTTTTTAATAAACAAATTATACATTTTTAACTTTAATTTTTTTTTAATGTAAATCATTTAAAATTAAACGATTATCTATTTTAATGTCAAAAAGAAATTTACTTTGATTAATTAGAAACTATTTTTTTATAAGCAACTGAGTTTGAACACAAACAAAATACCTATAAAGCTCCAAAAATTGCTCTCTAATGTAGTTTTGTACATTATTTTACTAGCACCTTTGCTTTTAATGAAGCACATTTCAAAACAGCACTTAATTCAGGACATTTATAGAAATAAAATGTATGGGCACTACAACATTATATACAAAAATGTTTAAGATTTATATACTGGTAAATACTTACCAACGATGATAAAACTGTAATTAAGAGATAATGGAATACAATTTTTCTGATTAGCAATATGAAGTTAGTATTATAAACACAACAAATGTGGGGCAATAAAATATATTTTTAATCAGTGTTTATATCTGCTATCATAACAATGACACATTTTTAGTCGTGGATCTAGGGACAAACAATCAATTAACAATGAAATTTAACATACACTGTATCCATTGCCAAATTGCAATAAAGTTTCTTAACTTCATAATTACACAACTTTTATAGTTAAAATTTTAATAATTTGCTATTCTTAACAGTGTGAATTGTAATTAAATAAAATTGGAACAAACTTTTAATAATAATTTATATACAAAGAATTTACATAGGAAATTTAATAAAAATAACAAATTTTTCTATAAGTATTTTTGAGACACTTCATACCTTAACATGTAATAGTTTGTAATCTATATAATGATAAAAACATTTAAAACAAAAAGTAATACATAAAATTTATAAATAACTCAATTTAGGAATTTAACATACAATAAATTGTAACAATTTCTCATTAATCTGATTAAAGAAATAAGATACTTTACATTGAAGTCCATCACTATGGCTCAATTGAAATCGGGTATGAATTTGTATAATATAAAACGCTTAATAAAATTTTATTTAGAACAAATAAGGTCCCAAAATTAAAGCACAGCTGTATTCAAAGTTTAAACCCTATCAAATATATATTTAGTATAGTACTGATTTGAAGAAAAGTTTTTGTTATAATAATTTATCTGCAGTATTTTAAATTTAGGCATTCACCTGAACATAAAACGTTATTTAATAAGAAAAAAAAAATTTAAATTTTAAAGCAGTTCAAACAATTGCACATGTTTTTCATTATTTGATATTGATTACTCTGTTTTAAAGTTAAAAGTATGTTTTTTTTTTCCTTTTTTTGTGGACGAAATGAAGTTACAATAGTATCGTACGGAAACTAAACTTCATTGAAATAGTCTTTACTCCTTATTTGAATAAACCTCAGAAATAGCAACAATTTGGCAGAAATAAAAACAAAAACTTCAACTCAATGTCACAAAAAAAAAAGAAAAATGATTAGATATACTCTTCACATAATTTAATCTAAGATTACATAAAGATTCACACTGCACAGTTATGACTAGAAAAAGTATGATACTGGTATGAGTTACCTCCTTACAAAAGGTAGTTAAAATCATGATTGATATCTGATAAAATTTATATTTTTCTGTATTTAATTTTTTTATATCTCATTTAAAATATTATGAATGTGCATGCAAGATGCGATGTTAAATAAAATATTCACTCTTTCTTTACATTTTTGGAGATATTAAATTTTTTTCACTCTCAATATAATTGAGCACTACAGGACACATGTATATATAGATAATAAAGATTAGAAGCAGGGCAGTTGTAAATTAATATAAATAATTCATACTGCTGAAAGAGGTGGCAGACAAATGTAAATAACAATAGTTGAAATATTTAATGTATCAGACTTGTAGCAAGTAGTCTAATTATCAGTATATGTAATAACTTAAATATATATATATATATACTGTTAAAGTTTAAATGCAAACGTGCACGCATGCAATTTTTGTCAAAAAACTAATAATTACATTACGCTATCTGTCGACAGATGGCGGTACTGGTCAGTCAGCAAAATACATAAGCTTGTGAAATTTTCTATGCTAAGTAGTATTTACAAATAAAACACAAGATACTTGCACACTTTAGGGTATATTAACCACAGCTTTGAGTAAGTATTCCGATGTTTTTTGCCCACAATACTAGAATTATCATTTATATAATTTTTGAAATATTTTTTATAGTTTCCTTGAAACTTTAATGATTTGTAACATTAAAGACTTCACACATTCATTCATTAAAATTTCTGAAGCGTTTTTATATTAAATACCACCAAGAACAAAATTATAAACATTAAATTTTCAATACTAAGAATTTTCTTGTGCAATCTTATAGAAATAAAGATAAAAAAAAATTTTTTTTCTTATAAAAATTAATTTTTGAAAATAAAAGAAAATATTGGGACTTAACGCAAAGCAGAATATTTAAATACAAAGTTTAAGATTAAAAAATAAAATACATTTTTCAAATAAATAAATAAATATGTATATATATTGGTCTTGACAGTATAATAAATTACAAAATTTTGACAAATTATTAATTAAGAAAACCATTTGAAAAATGCAAGTACTAATAATTCAAATAACTCAGATCTTTTAAAGTATTTTAAGGTAAAATTTGAATCTTAAGAAAAATTTAGTATAATTCAATAATAATAATAATTCAACAAAATTTTAATAAAAACTATAGTAAAATATTTTTATAAAATATCTTTGCAAACTAATTTACATAAATAGAAAATTTTGGCAATCAATTATATCAAAAGTAAATTTTTGTTCAGATATACATGAATAAAAAAAAATGATTTTCATATTAATAATCATAACTCGTTTTATATGAAAATGAAACGAACTTTTCGATGCAGTGAGGATGCACTGTGGGCAAAAAATCGAAATAGTCAGACACAAGCGTGGGTGAGTAGCCTTAGAGCGCGCAATTAAACAAGCAGTGTTGCCTCAGCTGTGTGCAAGGTGTGCATGCACTGGAGACCAGAATGTCCCTTTGGAATGATGCAAGTGACCAAATACAACTATTCAGTGGACGTGAGGAGGTTTCTTCCGCCTCGGTGGGGAGGACCAGTCGCCGCTTGACCAACTGTCGCAATGTTTCAGTGTTGAAGGAATGCCATGAAAGGTCGCAATGCGGCTGGACTGAAAGGAGAGAACACAGAATTACTTACATCAAATTTTAGACCCGAAATCAAATGCATTTATTAAAATGTTCATAAGCATTATTTATGGAAGCTGTAAAATCAAAATTCCACCTTAAGTGATTTCTCGGAAATCACTTAAGATAAATTCGTTGAAATTGGTTAGTTCCAGTTTTCTTTTTTCTATAAAAAAGCTGGGTATTCGCAAAAGCAAATCCCTACACAAAGTTTATTAGCACGTAGAGATAAACTCTATCGCACACTTAGATTATGCGCATGCTATTAATAACTTCATGTATTATTAATAACTGGTATGTTTCTGCAATTGATCGATATGCAGCACCATCTATTGCCAAAAATGTGAGCCACTATTACAGCACAGATGGATTATTATATTTATCAGTTGATTATGTGAAAGAGTCAATGAAAATTTTAACTAAAATTTTTCCTCCCAAAAAACCTCATCATGAAAGTAATTTTTCACAAATTACATTATAATATACCAACTCTAAAAGTTTTTAAGTAAATGTTCAAATTTCCTGAATAGGATAGTGTGAATTCTTCAAGGTGTTAACGTAATAAAAGACTCATATCAGGCCTAACAATACGATCAAAATGTCTGTATGGTCTCAAATTCGTTCCTTACCACGCATGAATGTTTGTTGTCATTGAAAGCTTTGTTTGTCTGTTGTTGCTTTGTTTGTCATTGAAAGGTAATTTTTTTTAATGCAAATGCTAATTTGACCTTGAATTAGTTTAAAATGAATTCGGAACCCTGATAAAAAAAAATAAACCTAAGATGTGAAATCATTTGTACGATGAGAATCTATCTTCCCACGAGAACGAATCATTTGATTAGTAGAGCAAAAAATATACTGGAGACAAAGTCACGGAAGGCGAATGTTGCACTTCTGATTCTGGGAAGGATATTTCTAGCCCTTAACAATCAAGAAATTTTAGGATTTCTACCTATTGAAAGTTTTTTCAAATGGTAAAACAATACGCATATTTAAAAGCCTAGTAAGTATTTCTCAGTAGCTTATCTATTGTGCCGGTTTCAAAATGACAAAACCAACTTCTTAGATATTAACTTTGTATTATATCATCCACAAACAGTAACTTGTATACTCCTTTTACATGAATATTTAGTTAAATTCATTTATTTTAATGGTCATTTTTTGGCACGCGAGAGCTAATTAGACCAGGACTTACGATTTGAAATGGATTCAGTGCCACAAACATCCTTGTCAAAGGTAGCATTCGAACCCTCGAACTGTCGAACCGAAGGCCAAAGCGTTAACCATTCGGCTACCAGCTCGACCCTTTTCTATGAAGATAATTTTTATTTAGGAAAATGTGAGTTTTTAACTTTTATTCCCATCTGTCTTATTCATACCGATTAAATAACTATTATTTTCATGCACATTAAACTGAATAAGCAAAATCGATTTTAAAATTTAACCTTAAGTTTTACTATTCATTTTAGAATTAAAAAAAGAATAGTTAAAATTTTCAGAGAAATATTACCCTTGAAGATTAAAAATATGCATACTTTACGTTGTAAGAATTCAAATAAATCAATTCATAAATGTATTTAATTATTCCTAGAAATACTAATTAGAATATTAAAACAAAAAAAATTGTTTTCGTTATTTATAATAAAATGCAAATTTCATTATTAATTTATGAAAATATTTTTAATTTCTGTTAATAAAATAACTTATTTTAAATAAGCGTTTTAGTTAAAATCAGTTAAATGGCATACATAAAGTTAAAAATGAATGCATTGTAGTTATATTGTCCAACAAAGTATAAATTGTTCCTATTTGTATTTTAAGAGCCTAAGAATTCATTTGACGTGTACCGAAATTGTTTTGATCTTGGTCCTGTAAGGGATTATAATTTATATTTTGATTAACATTTTTTAAAATTTATTACTTAATCTTTGTAGATATTTTTTTTTATGTAGGGAAAATTCTGCATTTTCTCGAACGTAGTGATCAATTTTTAAATAAATACTATAAAAGCAGATAAAATATATTTAAAAATTATTCGAAATCAATATTTCAAACTGTTTAACACAAAAATAAAAATAATAAAAAATACATTCAAAAGCGTTTCTAAAAAAAAAAAAAAAAAAAAAAAAAAAATTTATAGGGAAAGATACGAGTTTAAGAATCTTAAGTAAATATTTCACGAAATTATCGAATAAAGTTTATAATTTTAACCGAAAGGCATGACCAATTTTATGCTCATAATAAATGTATTCTTCCTTTTTTTTTTAATCTTTAATATATAAATACCAAATGAAATGGAAAAAAAAAAAAGTGATGTTGAAATTGAAGCAAAAATTTCTGAATTATTAAATGTATAAAATAAAATTTTTAAAAAAAATGACAAAATGTATCGAAACATACTGAAATGAAATATAGGATGAAATGCAAATATGTTAATTCTATATTTCATTGCCATTAGTAATCATAATCTAACAAACAGTAAAGGTTCACGTGACTTAAGCAACAATTTTATATTTAGACCAAGCATATAATCAATACTTTTTTTAGAAGTTTTGTCAGAAAACTTTATTTTCAGCTTATTTCTTTGGCATACGTCAAAAGAACTTTATAATTAGCAAAGAGTTTAATCAGTTATAATTATTTAAAATAAGTATCAATTTTTTCTTGTAACAAAGAAACAGTTTTGTAACTTAGAATTGTTTTTGAAAAATTAGAATTTAACAAATGAAAAACGCTGAGATTTACACAAGTGTAAGGAACATTCTGTTACATATGCCAATTTTCTATTTTAATTTGAAACCAAATACAAATGTGTATTCCTGCTTTTTCAGCACGATTATTTACTTGTGTAAAAAGTTATTAAAAAGTAAATGGGTATTCAAATAAAATCTAGATTGGTAAGGTAATATGAAAAGTAAGATAGATTAGTAATATGAAAAGTATACATTAAAGAAGCATAAGAATTAAAAAAAATCTGCATGAATAAAAATGATTTCAAAATCTTCATTACTTTTAGTTAGTTAATATAAAATAAGTGACAAATGAGTTTTAAGCATTTTTATCACAATAAACTTAGTAGAAATCACTTTTAGATTTTCTTTATATTCTAAAAGAAATACTGTTATTTAAAAATTGGCTGTTAAAGACAATATTAATAGATTTTTTGTTAACTTTTTTTAAAAAAAATTAAGAGCCTTAAAATTTGCTTTATAGAATTTTAATTAGTTTTTTTTTTATGGATTTTTTTTAAACTAGCTATAATTATCTGTTTTAAATGGAAATAAACCATTAACCGTTGAGATAATGTTGTTATCTCAACGATTTCTAGTTGAATTTTAATTAAATTATTAAATATTGAACACATATTTACATTTCAAACCTATGGTGAAAAAAAAAAATTAGAAATGAGCTTTCAATCGGTATATTAAAATACACTAATGTTTTGATAATATATTGATCAAATCATTACGATTGTGAAAAAAGGAAAAATTAACAGCAACTAAATCCAAAACATAAAGACATTTTTATTCACTTTTATTATTATTATTATTATTATTAAGGAGGGGGTTGTACAGAGTACATAATATCCAAGTTTTCAGAAAATTTCATTTTATCTAAGTTATAACCTGTTTCTTACAAAATTTTCGGGGAATTACGTTATACTTATGAGCAAGTAGTCAATCTAAATTTTTCATGAAACAAACCAGAAAACAATTCTAACTTGTATTTTTAGAGGTGAATTCCTACATTATGCTGCTAATTTAAGATTAATAATTTCAAGATACGTACACTGAGTGTATAATAATAATACTGAATCCATTATGCCCTGTGCCGCTAAATCAAGCTCCGATATCTACACGATATGTAATAGCTCCATATAATAATGCACAAAAGGCTTTAATTCAAGTAGATGCAATGGGTAAGATGAAACGTTACGCGGTGATGATTTGATGCGAGTTTGAACATAGATCAAATTGTATGCCTTTTGTAAACTTTATACATAAATCGGATGGATTATTTAAAATGTTTGAATCTGATGGATTTTCACAAAAATTAAATTTGCAAAGCGTCTCCAACAACTTGGCACAATAGCCATAAATATTGGTATTCATGGATTCAAAAATTACAATAGTTCATAAAATATAGTAATTCATATATAATTTCAATAAGAGTTAGTTATAGAATACTCCCTTTATTTTTCACTGTGCGACTGAATTGAGCTGTTTATTTTAGAGAACACTGTCATTAGACTTGAACCAAGGAATGTTGTGAAGTATTTTTTGGGTCTACTACATAGGTATTAACTTAACCACGAGAGTTTTTTTTTTTTCTTTCCCAAAGACAGACCGCATTTGCTCATCAGAATTGAGGAAATCCGGAAAACTAGTGAGATGAGATTGCAAAAGTGCTTCCTAATCTCATGGTGTTCAACAGTCACCAGGATCGAACCAATGAACTTACAAGCTGAAGAGTGGTGTCCAGTTCTACACCACAGTGAGCCCACAAGTATTAATCGTTGGCGTAGTCGGCAGCCAAGCGGCAGAAGGCCGTTGCAAGGCATTTTAGTATCCATCGCTTAGATATTCTTACGGATAAGCTATTCATCGAAACTATGCCGTATTCACTTATCGCAAAGGAGAAAACTAGAAAAATTCCAAAAGCACCCAATCCCGATAGACGTGCACGCAGAAGCGTAACATCCATCTTAGACTTTTATCTCAAATGGAATCCAGAATTTTATCCTGCTTAGAACACTATCCTACTACTGGACTACGGTGAGCCCCTGGCATTAGTTTTAACGTTATGAGTGTTCAGTAGAATTTGGTAGTAACCCACAAATAAGCTTTCTGTATTATAAAGGGACTGTTGTTAAAAAGTATGCCACTTATTTTCAGTTTCATAACGGGGCAAATTTATTTTTAAGTACATTGATTTAAAATAATCAATGATGGTAAAAGGAGTAAATTTTAATATTTTATAAATTAATACAATTCTATTGATTTTAGTGTAGGAGCGAGATAACACGGGACTTTCAAAAACCTCAGCAGTCAACCGCGGAATTACGATTTTAAGTGTCGTTAAAGCTTTAACACTTGTTAAATTCCTGACACTATGCATACATTGCACAAATAACGAATGCTATGCGCGAGCTAGCAAACCAATTTTGAATCACTGTACCTTTATCTTCACGACTTGAATGATGACAAAAAAACTGTTTTGGATTAAAATTATATTTGAAATGCATTATTATGATCATCCGAACTCATTCGTTTTCGGCGAATGCCTCTTTTTTTACGTAAAAAAAAAAAAAAAAAAAATCACAGCCTCCTTAACTCTTTGTGAATACTAAATTTTAAAACCCCTCATTGTAAATAATTAAACAATAACTTTTAAAATAACGAAATTATGATTAGATTTTTTTTAAAAAAAATTATGCTTATTTTAAGTTACTTTAATTAATAAGATACGTAATAAATATGGAACAGTATCCAACGATTCATATTGACATCAAAAGCTTAGAATATTATTCACATCAAATATTTAGTTGAGAGCTATTGAGTCTCTTGTTAAGCAAAATATAAATCATGTGATTGTAGAAAAAAAAATGATAAGATTTTAGATGGAATAAGTTTATTGAATTTATACTGCGTCAGAACCAGTCAGAAATAGTAAATCTGATGTCTCCAGATATATTACAGTAAACATATCTTGTATATACCTATAGATGCATCAATATTTTTAAAAAATGTAAATAGGAAAAGCTATATGAAATATTCATAGTGTATTATATATCAACACTAGAGCTTCAATAATTCAGAAAATCAAATTTAAAGTATTTCAATCTGAATGCTCTTATAGATTTGAAATATTTCTTTTTTGTAACAATCATATCAAATTTCATTACTTAGCTATAAAAAAACTCAAGCGTAGCCAATCTTAAATTATTCTTACATAAACTATTTGAAAAATTACCAGAATTTATGAATCTTATGATTTAATAAATTTTAAGATTCCTTTTACTTTTGCTTTTTCTGTAACTAACTTTTGTCAATGTGTTTAACATTTCAAATAGGAAAAGTGAAAAACTCATTTAAATAATAAACACACAGTTATATTTAAATATTTCTTAAAATCAGTTTGAAATAGTACAAACCTTAATCCACAATGTATGACTGCAAAAAAAAAATAAAAACATATTTATCATTTAAAGTATATAATGCGTCACAAGCAATATAAAATCAAAATTTGAAGAACATTAGCACATTTTCAAACAAAAACGAAAATTCTGAAGTAACATTTTTTTTTACGGTAAAATGGAGTAATATAAATTATTAGAAACAACTCAATTAACTCTTGAGAGGGAAAAGCTTTCAACGTGTTTGTAAAACAAACAGAAATTGGGTAAAAGTTTCGTAACACTCCGGTCTAATGACTTATACTTTGTTTTGAAACACTCGGCGCCTTCTTTGCCGAACGAATCGCCGGCGATACTTTCAGGCGTAAAAATCTTTTATGCCTTTGTGAAAGGGTCTCAGAAAACGGATTAAGACTTTTGTTTCTGAAGAAACTTGGAAGATCTCTTTTTAACTGATTATTTGAATTATAACTTATTATATAATAATTAAATATACGAAACCCCTATGAATAGTTGAAACTGGAAGAATGCTTAGAATTTTAGTTTTCGGTGAGAATCATGTAAGTTTTTCAAAAAGTGAGGAAAATTTCTCATAGGAATGTTTTTAAAAAGCGATAAATATTTTCATTGAATTTAATTAGGATTGTAATAATATAAAAGTGTACAATACTGGTAGATTTTTGTTTAGAATTGCTTTTGACCAAAATATTTTTTAAAATAAGCTTTTGTTTATCACAGAAGTCATAGTAAAACAAAGTAAAATAGAATTTCTTTAATATTTTCCCCAGATCCCGCCTTTTAATGCAGATTTCTCACATTATGAATAATTTTACCTTTCACGTCTGAAAAATGTGAAATTTATTATTAGAAATAACGTTTAAAGTGTACTACCTTTAAGACAATATAGATAAAATGATTGACAATTTTTGTGGCCTATGTGCCTAGGTGCCAGTGCGGTGATAAAACGCGCCAAACTGGTTTACTGCTTTGGAATGTTTTCTTACTTTTTATGACGTAACGAGATTGTGAATATGAATGATATTTGTTTAGAGTGCTAGTAACCATTGAAATATTTGATTAGTAATTTGTTTTTATTTGATTACATTTTGAGCTGATGTAGCACGAAGTAGCGTAATGTAGGTTGAAGACATAATTATGCAGTGCTTGACGTGAAAATTAGAGATTGCACGAAACCCTCACATGATCTTAAGTATTTACGTATTAACGCCATCATAGCCAGATTTGGTGGTTTTTAACTGCCGCCAACCTACAAGACGCGCCCCAAAAAGATCAATCTCGTTTTCACGCGCACGCATTTTTCTTTTAGATGCCTTGTTGTTTGGTGATTTTTGACGCCCTTTTTCTACTGGTGCGAGGAGTTAACGTCGATTAAATTTTGTGAAAAGCAACTTGATTTATCAGATAAAACTCTCGGATAGTTTGAAACAATTACATGCTTGAATTATGTGTCTTTGATATGGAGAATAAATTAAACGAGAAGGTAGGTAGACTCGATTGCATTGTGGAAATTGATGAAAGCTAGTTTACTAAACGTAAAAATAATTGTAGTCGAGTATTACACGAACAGTGGGTGCTGGTGTTATATGTAGAGAAACAAAAGATTCGTTTGTTGTCACTGTTCCTAATAGAACTGACTCTACCCTTCTTGAAAAAAATTATTGAAAGCATTGCCGATGGTAGCACAATTTATTCTGACAGTTGGAAAGGTTACCAAACAAATAGAATAGAAAGAGAAGAATTCCAACATGCTAAATTTAATCATAAACACGTTATTAATCCTGATAAAGGAGTTCATACACAAACAATTGAGAAAATGTGCTAAATGGAGGAACAAGAGACGTAGGGGGTCAGCGAGACATTATTTGAAATCTTATTTATCAGAGTTCATATGGCGACAGCATCAGATAAAAGAAAATAAAGACTGTTTTGAATCTATTTTAAACTCAGCCCATTTTCCACCGAAATCGGATTGACTACTTTGTTTTAAATAAAGTGTTTTGTTTTTTAATAAAGTGTTTTATGATTTGTCGCAAAAGTTTTAGAAGGCTGTTAAAAACCGCCAAATCTGGTTGCGGTGACGTTAATACGTAAGTACCAAAAATTGTTTTGTAAATGTAAATCAGAATTGATATAAGTTTATCCATGAGAAACTGTAAGTACTTGATAATTAACATATTGCAAATTCAATATATCATGATATTCTTCTTTTTCTTTAATAGCATAACAACCTATTACAGGTCTTAACTGCTACTACAGTACACGCCTTTTCCAGTCGTCTGTCCAGAGCGACACTTTGCCAGTTCCTAACTTTCAGTAGCTTGAGGTCATTTTCAGTGTCAACGAGCCATCTTGCTGGTGGTCTTCCTCGGGAATGGGATCATAGAGATTTTTATATCCATTTTTTGGATCCATAGAGATTTTTAAACATTGATATTCTAGTGGGGTTGTTTTTCCGGGTTCTCCAGACATGGCCAGGCAATCTTAGCCTGTTGCTTCTGATAACCTAGGTAATTTGGGGCTGGTTATACACAGCCTATACAATTCAAAGTTATCTGATTCACCAGCAACCCTGTTCCTGTACAAGCCCATAGACAGTTTTTAATACCTTCCTTTCACAGGTTTCCTGCATAACAAAATTTAATGTCCACGTTTCGCTTGCATATAGCAGCACGTGTAGTATGAGTGTATTGTAAACTCTCAGTTTTGTTTTTCTGCTTATAAGGTTAGATCTTAATAGCTTTTTCAACCCAAAAAGCATTTATTAGCCGATTTGATTATGTTTCAGCTCGTTTTTATCATTAATAATTGTTCCGAGGTATTTGAACTCGCATACATGATATATTCACTTAATTCAAAGTTATTTCCTCTCAAAAATTGTTTTAAATATACATCATCTTTTGCTCCACTTTGTACTCAGTATAAGTTTCTTCCTATATAACGATTTTCTTAAATTTTCCGTTTGTTTAAAAATATTACCTCACTTTACGGTGTTTAATTAAATGCCACGTTGTGAATTGAAATTTCAATTTTATTGGATCGAAATTAAACATTGACTATCAGTATACCTTAAATCTTTTACGATGCATTCAGTAAAACTCAGTTTAATGAATTTTTATTTTTACTTGGTTTTTCACAATTTATATTAAACATGTTCTGAATTTATAGTAACCCAAACTTCCGTGTATTTATTCCATATTATAAAAATGTTTTTCGTACATTTAAATATTAAATCCTTTACATATTTATTTCCTCTAAATATCAAGTTATAAAATGAAAAATTATAAACATTTAAATTTTTTTTTGTTTCATAGAAAAAAAAATAGCTGCGTATCATTGAAAAGTTCTTTTGATGTCGCATTTTCTAAAGGACAATTTTTAGTCACTTTATTGAGGCTATTAAAGTAGCTCGAAGTACACTTAAAATATATGTAATTTTCCATTCATATTTTTGAATGAGGAAGAACTAAACTGCAATAATAATATATAATAAAATATTGGCAACAGCTCGACATACA
Source organism: Latrodectus elegans (assembly GCA_030067965.1). Lineage (NCBI taxonomy): Eukaryota > Metazoa > Arthropoda > Arachnida > Araneae > Theridiidae > Latrodectus > Latrodectus elegans. The sequence goes on from CM057819.1 coordinate 46,841,515, forward strand.
ATCTAAGAAAATATTAAGAGGGAAAAGAAATAACCGAATATGAAACTTAAAAGCACATTATTATTAAATGAAATAAACTTATGAATCAATGCACAAATTAAGATATAAAGCAAGAACACTTCTCATCGTAAAATCGAACAGCAACATGAAAATTGTTTCTTATACAATAGTATCATTCATGGAATTCAGATAGATATTCTGCTTTGTTTTGCAAGTAAGGTGACCTTGTTACTTATGACACATGGACAAGTCAAGTTCGCTATACCTTGGCTATACAAGGTGTGTCTTTCGTTTAATCAGAGCACCACGAAAGTGAAAGCACGAGTAGAGGATCCACTCCCTCAATTTTGACATTGAGATGAAGGCGCAGGAAATTTTTCTCCGGTCCATTGCTCCCATGGTAACAGCTCAACGACCGACCACAGGACTTTCGATTCCACAGATTTAAAGCGTACGTATATCGCACGTACTCAGTGGTTTTGGGAATCGAACCCCGCTATTCCAGATGGAAGACCGATGCTCTAACTACAAGGCTACCACGGCCCAGGGTAGCCTAGTACAGATATGATCTTATTTTACAAAAAAAGAAGATCACCACGGCCCAGTGTGATCTTCATTTTTGTAAAATAAGAAAATCATATCTTTCCATTAAATAATGCGTCATGCAAATATATATGTCGGATTATCAATTCAACGTCATAATAAATTGATGGATTTCTGGAAAAATTTCAATGCTCCACATAAAAAATCTTATGGGTTTAATTCCTTAAAAATATTGCATTACTATCTACAGAAATGGCAGGATGATCAACAACCGTGACATAAGGTATGACGTAAAATCAAAATATTTTCTAAGTATAATTCGACTGGTTATGTTAGAGATTCGAAAATGCAGAAAAGACTGAAAGTTTTAAAGGACAAGAATTTTACTTAGTTGGACAGATTACATGTAGTTCCGAAAAAAATAAGTTCAGGCAATTAAAAATACAACAACGATTCCCATCAGTTTTCGTTCGCAAAAATCAAAAAAATGCAAGTAAAAAAATTTAATATGTTTGATGTAAATTTTAAATTTTTATAATAAAAAAAACTTATAATACAGTTAATTTTTAGGATTATGATGATTCAAATATGCGTTTTTAAAATTTTCAATTATTGATTGGAACATATTTCCTGTAATCACCCCTTTTAATGAAAAGCATGTATTTAAATCTATTAAACAATGATTCAATATTTTTTTTTTTTTTTTTTTTTTTTTTGTACTTTTACAGATGGTTATCGGCAATTGTAGAAGTTCATGCAGAGTTAGATAACAATCAGTGAGCGATTTAATTTTTCAAGCATTTGAAATGTTTTTTAATCGGTAAAGTTACATAAAGAGAAAATTAGGAAGGAAACTTACTTTCTTGTAGGAATCGCCGTGGAGGTCCTCGGCGTCATAGATGGTATCGGCTGCCATGTTCTCGTAGGCTGCAGTCATCTTGCTCTCCCACTCTCCAGACGACCTGTCCAAGTCGTCTTCGCTCAACTTGTTACCGTATCGCCGTCGCATATGATGGCGGCCATACATCTGAAACAAAAAACAAGAATCAATTGAAAGACTTATTTTCATTGAAAAAAACTTAAAAGTTTGTAATTTCTTGATTAGAAAAAATAAATATGGCACAGATGCCGTATAATCCAGGATTCCAAATCCTGAATTTTGGAGATAAAGAAATTTTGCCAAGTTGGTATATTGGATCTTGGATCTCTATTTGTTTACGAAGTGTCTGTCAGACCTGTGAAGCAGGACTTCATCTGTGAGGTGACGTATTGTGATGTACGCAATGATTTAAATACTAGGGTTGCCAAAACAGAATTTTCTGCATAATTTTTATAGGTCACCATATCTATGACGTAATAAAAACCAGTTTACCAAATACATAAGAAAACCCATTAATAAATCGCCACTCAGAATTTGGCATCTGTACCATAAATAAATAAATATTGCATACGAGTACAACTAATAAAATGCTACAGATGAATAATTTATACGACTTCTTTGATAACTGAAAGGTAAAATATTCATGACAATCTCTTAAATTTGGTAAACTAACCACTCAATTACACAGTTAATATTTTGTTATATTCTTTTTATATCACATTGCTCCAATAAATAACTTTAACAAAAACATTATTTCGGTAACAATAAGTATTGTAAAATAAAAATATCCGAGTATGAATTACTGAAAAAATTTCCATTACATGGAATCTAAAGGAGTCATATCTATGTAATTTAAGTACATGTTTTATTCCATTTACAGCAATCAAATGTATATTTTATTAACACATTTATATAATTATTGTATTTTAAAGAATATTACATGTTTTTACTTTTTAATTAATATAAATATTTTTAAATAAAGATTTTACTCAAGAAATGCAATAGCCGAATTACAAATACTATAAATTTGAAATTAATCAAAATGATCAAAAGAGTCTATAGAATCGTCTTCACAGTTTCTATAAATGTATCTTGATGGCAAATGCTTTTCGGCTTCTATGAAATTTTTTTTTTACTCGGACCAAAAATTATAACTTACTGTAACAGCTGCAAAGAGGACTATGAATATTAGTGACGCTGCACAAATTACAATCACTGCTATCGCCCACTGTGGGACAGGTGGTTCCTCTTGTTCACCAGGAGATGGCGTTGGCTTGTACAAAGGTTCTTCTTGCAGCACTGCAACGAGGTTTAAATGATTAACCAATCAGAAATTAAATTTGCTGCATTAATGTAAAATTATTTGTATAACAAATAAGAAAATAATCATTAAGAGTCTAAGTATTAATTGATAATGAAAGTGGTTGCGTTCTTTAACTTAGATTACACTCATTGTTTTTTTTTTTTTCCGTGCATTAACAGAATACATTCCATAGCTAATTTATTATAACTAACATCATACCAGAAACATGCATGATCGTACCAGAAATTTCTGTTATAGTTAGAAAAAAGTTTCCGTAAGAAATATGGAAAATTTTTACTATTTATGAGTTTCATCAGTTAAAAAAATAAATAACTTACAATATTTAAACATAGGGTGAAAATTGCTTAAATTTACAGATTCCCAGCAGTTTAAATTATATATATATAATTATCGTTTTTTAAATCAAACATATATATTTTTATAAAGAAGTTAGATTTGTGAGAAATAATATTCTGTGGCAAGTCATATTGATTGCTTTCAAGCAGTATGTCACAAATCACAATAGTATGCTGTCTAGCATTTATGTTGATTTAATAACGTCCACTCTAATAAAGTATTGTTTCAAACATACATTTTTAATGCGTTTCAGAATATTTTATTAAGAAAAAAAAATTGTAAGGATAATTGTAGTGAAAAATACTATCTTTCACATAATCTTAGTTTCAAAAATAAATATGAAAATATTTTACTATTTTTTCTGAAACTAAACTATGCATTTTATAAACATCAACAAATAAAACAGGTGTTTTTCCAAATAAATGAAAGGATTAGATTTGAATTGTAGTGTATTAATAAAAATTCTAGTAAACCGAGACAATAATTTGTATTTAAATACAATGGAATAGTGTTAGATGTAAGCATTTGTTTCAATAATTTATTCTGGTAGAAATGTTAACAAACAAGAGAATTTTCTTTTATGAAGATATCAAATTTCAAGTAAATATATAATATTGAAATTAAATCAAAATTAGTCAGTTTCAATACTTCGCCTTCCACTGAGTTAACATGTGAAGCTATATTTAAACTAAAATGATATTTTAATACAATATTTTGCATTAAGTTAGGAAAAATATGTGCAAGATTAACAGTGAATAAAAAGACCATCTCAAGAAAACTTTCAATAAAATAAGAATGTATTATTTGTAAATTTTTATTCCTTTTTTGAAAAAAAAAAAATCAACAGGTCGTAATAATTCCCTTTTAATTTATATGATTAAATGCGCAATACTTGAAAATGAAAGACAAAATTAAATATGAATTCCATCTAATTCGAAACCTCTAAAATTTCTAAGACAAATGCTCGAATTACTTTTATAAGAATGATAAGAATCAAACATTAACTGGCACCTAAATTTGTGGTGGTTAAAATGTAACTTAAAATCTTTAAAAATTAAAAATATAACGAGTTAAAAAAAAAAAAAGAAAAACAAACTTACTAAAGTAAACATTTTATTGATACCTACAACCAAACGTAAACAAAGTTAAAAGTTCTTTAATTGAAGATATTAGCATTCCATTTAGACTGAAAATAAATTCCATTAACAGCTTATCATCAAAAGAACATTTTAGAAGCTACGAAATGAAATTTTAAGACTTCTGTAAAAAATATCGATATCGTTACTGAAACTTTTAATAGATATTCAGACGCTAGTATGGGGAGTCATTTACACTATTAATCTGATTATTATAAAAAAAAGTTACTAAAATAACTAAATCCAAAATTATAAATTTTTATTTTTAAATAAAAAATTAAATTCTGTATTAAATTATAACATTAAAAATAAAAAAAATTGAACTAAAAGATTTCACAATACAAAAGAAACCCTGAGGAATAAAGCTGAGGAAAAAACTTAAATGTTTCAATGTCTTCTTAAATTATTTGAGAAGCTATCAGTGGATGTTTAAATTTGAAATGTACTTTTATTCATAATACAAATTTATAATATAAAAAATAAAAAAAAGGTTTAAAATCATTCCGAACTTTTTCACGGTCTTTAAAAATAAATAGAATCATAAGTACAACCTAAGCCAAGATACTTTCTTTAACTCAAATAATCTTTCTTATCACATAAATATTCCCTTCCTTTTCCCACAGGAATATGTATTTGAGCAAAATATCCATCAGAATAAGAAATAAAGATGAAAGAGCCAAGAAACGAGGGAAATCAATGATAACCCAATTTCCCCATCCAAAGAAAATAGTCTCTCTGCAGAACTTTCACTTAGGGAAGTGCTTGGCGAGAAAGGGGTGTTTCTATCATTGATCCCCGCCACAGCAGTTATACTTGATCTCTTCCGAACTAACTGAATTAGTTTGGAATGGTTTGGGCCAAGAGTGAAACTATGTTGAAAGTGCTCGGGCGTTCGATGTTAATTTAATAAATATATCTTGGCGACATTTCACAAAGATAATAAGATATTGTTTGCCAAATAATTACGAATGCTAATATTCGAAACTTATAAGACTTATCTGTTTACCAAGAAGGGTAATCGCGGAAATCTCTCCCAACATATTCCATTTCTGTTCCGAGTGTCCTTAAGGGCATCGCCAAGCTGAAACGAATCTTATAATCTCGACAGCAACTAATTGGGAAAATTGTATCTGTGCTTGCTGTCATAAAAGGGGAAGAGTTTGAATGAAAAGATAATAGAAAAGCATGCTAAGATTTCGAAAGGGATCATTTAGTTTCAGCAATTTAAATCTCACATGAGGCGTAGTGGGTATTACAACTCAGATTCAACGAAATAGCAGTAATTTTTAAGATTTTGGCGAAATACAATAATATAGCATTAATTTGTATTTTGGAAATTATGCTAATTATTTTTATTAGATAACTATGGAAATTTCATATAAACAAAACAATATAAACCAAATATAGTTTCCACTAAAATTTGCAGCTTAATAGTGTATTCAGTACCTCATTTGCTTAAGAAACATACTTACGAATAGTAAAATACCTGGCAGACCTTACACAAATCGGGTCGCTTTGAGATTTTTCGAATATTTTCATTTTTGTGTTTTTTCTTTACGTTAATTTTAGTCGAAAGGAATTATTCAATCTCTCTCGAAAGCGATATTATAAAACAGTTATTTCATATCATTACAAACATACATTAAGAATCGAACACATGAATTTCTTATCAGATATGAAAATTCACAACTCGGCAATAATTTCATAAAAATTGAAATAAGAATTCTAATCTTTCAAAAGGATCGCCAAAATTTTATCTGTTGCGCAGAAAATCCATTGACTGCTCTGATAATATAAATAAAATCATAATGTTTTGAGGCTTACGGTAAGAAAAAACTGTGTACTCTAAGAAAAACCTTCATGGGGGGGAGGGCAATAAATTGTAAAATTTAAGCAGTTAATTTGCTCATTACGTACTATTAATTAATGTACTTAAGTATTCAGGTGAGAAAGTTTTAAATAAAGCATTCTTTTCATAAATACATCAATATTATTTTATCTCAAAATTTTGGTTTCCCATTCAAAATTTGGAACAAAGCCATGACAATTGAGTCATTCAATTTATTCTATCGAAACTCCAGTTATACTTATTTATTAAATTTCAAGTTATAAACATACAAATTATTCAAAACTCATAACTTTATAAGATAAAATGACAAAAAATTACGAATGTCATCGATGGGTACATTCTGTTCATTTTTGCTCAGGTTTTAATAAGTTGAGATACATTAATACTAAATAGATATATTTTTACTTAATAAACTATTCTAGGCTCTTAAAGCGATCATTTTTTTTTGTTAAATGCAGCATAAAACTCGCTGAGTGATAATTTATAAAATTTGATATTTTGGACTTTTGAGATGAAAACACTGATAACAGGATATTTTTATATCTGTTATTTTAATAGTGATTCAATGTTATATTTTGTCACTATTTTTGTTTAATCATTTAAATTATCAGCATAAAACTCAATAAATGATTAAATATTTTGTAAATATTTTTGCTCAGGCATTGAGATGTTTGACAGATTTTTACACCCAGGACAAATTATTCATCAAAATCAAATGTGTAATTTGATAGAAGATTCTGGAATGCATTTGGAAAGATTTAGAAACGCACGATACCAATTGCCATTATATTTTAAACATGAAGGTATTTTCATTTCTGCAAAAATATGCGAATTTTTTATTAATAAATTAGGCAATTAAATGTATTTGTCGATTGTAACAAGTGAATATCAGAAATAAAATATAAAACAATGAAATATCGCTATTTTGTAATCCTATCTAAATAAGAACTGTGATTATCCCGTCAATAAACGTAACGATAACCTGGTATTTGTAATGAAATTAAAACATTATAATTAAAAACATATTTTAAAGCAAAAATTTACTTCTACAATTGGAAAGTGAATTCTTCTAATTTTTTTGGTTGGTGACGCGTAAGAACCATATAAGATGATACATATCATTTAGTTATTTCTTGCAGATATTTCTTGTTAAGTGTTATGGAAATTTTTTTGCCAAACTTTGAGCTTTAAAATAACTTGTTTCTGAAAACATAGTGACGGCTCACTTGCAAAAATCTTTTCCCTCAAATAAATTGACCCCCAAAAAATCTCCGACTGATTTTACCTTTAAAAACTCTATTAAGACATCGCATTCATCGAAATAGTTCCAGGTATTTTTTAATCTTTAGTTACATTTTAAGATGCACATTTTATAGTATATATATGATAAAAAATAAAAGTTCATCGACAAAAGCAAAATTCCTTTAAGTCATAAATAATTTCAAATATTAATAAACTTAATGTTTAACGAAGAGAAATTTTCAAAGTAATTCAACACTTAGTCAAATTTACGATCAAAGTAAACCAGTTGAGATAATTAACCTTGCTTAGTAACAAAGTTTGCTTTTTTTTTTTTTTTTTTTTTTTTTTAGCTTAGAGGAAGGAAAAAAATTTACATCCTGATTTGCTACAGCGTTGCCGAGGAGACAATGTCGAACGTAAATTAACAAGACCCAATTTCCTTGCAAACTAAATTACTGGACAATGCCGACGATCAATATATTTATAAGTTAAACTTCTCGTTTTATCAGAAAGAATTGCAGGTTGTTCTTTCCGTTTTTATTATTAATCGAAAACGCCCCTGCAGAATGGAGAAGGGAATTTTAAATTATCTTGTCGTTTGGATTCATAATGATATTGATATTTGAAAGTTTGGAGATAAGTTTTATTACCGGAAAAGATATTAGTATCATCACTTTGGTATAATGGAAATTTATATCATTTGGCGATTTTTTTCCAGGTTAAAATATCAAATCTCAGTATATGTTATTTGACATATTTCTGAATTGAATGCACTAGATCTTTAATTTATAAATATTGAGCATAATATCAGTAAGTTTCAGATTCCAAAAATTGGATGAGATTTAAATGCGAAAAATTTTTTCGATCTTATATTTAGTAATATACAAGTTTATAGAATTCATTTCTTTATTCAAATGAATGATATTGTAAAAAAAAACAGCAGTATGAATTATCAAGAAAACAATATACATTATATAGAAAGGGAAATTTCAAACTATTGGAATCAATAAGTTACTCCATATTGTAGACAAAACAGAAATAGTAAATTGCTAAGTACTCAACAATCTGAGATATAATAAATAAAAATTATGTATATTTATAATTAAGATAAAAAAATGCTTTAATGACTTGCTTTTGACGAAGTTAGGAGACAGCAATGGAGAAACATTTACTAACGATTGAAAAAAACTGAAACCCTATTCATGCCTTATCCCGACATTTGGCGTAATGTTTGTTTTGGCACCTCTCGTTCAATTTTTGTACGCAGGTTTTATTCAACCTTAATTCATAATTTAAAGTGAATTTTTCAAACAACTATAAGCATTTCAAGCTAAGAATCGAATCCATGACTAGTAGAACAATAGATGGTCTCACTCTGCTGCATGAGCCCGAACTAACCACGTGTTATTGTGGCATGCCCCCGAGGTCAGCAGCGCTAGACCAGTTACCATGAGCGCATACACCTTCAAAACGTCTAGCTCCATAAGTGGATTCACCATCAGATCTCTCCCAGAGAGACTAAGGCATTGAAGAATATGTTCAGGTGATGCCTGCTCATTTAAACACTTGGAGAAAATTTCAAATTTATTCGAATCCTCGAAAAAATTTCACGTTACTAAGATGGCCACTTCTGAAACGGGCAATAGCCCTTTGTTCTTGTCTATAAAGACCAGTAGCCAAGGAAGCACCTGAACACGACTAACCACTTAACATTAAGTGAACTAAAACACTTTAGTCAGTTAACCCTCAACGAATTACTGAATGACTACGAAAATCCTTACAAAGTGGGAATCGATTTTATAAGCTGTTGAACCAAAAGGTACATAACCTATTACATCAGTGATTAGTGACCTAAAATACACATTTTAAACAATGTTATTTTAATGGTAATATAACGAAAGTTTTTAAGCCTAGCATGTTGCAGGAAGTAACCAAAAAATATTAAATTTTGTTTCAAAAGTTTTATATTATTTGGGTAGAAAATTAAAAATGCCCCAGGTGTAGAGAACATTTTAAACTAATGCACGTAAAATAATTTTAATTTAGAAATGCTTTGCGAAAAGTTTCCAGGAGTTTAAGTGAAATTAAAAACATTTAATAACAGAATACACACAGTAACCTAAATTCATAAAACAATTTAAAGCTTCTGTCTCGTAGCACCATAAAAATTTCTCTATTCCCAACGAAAAGACAACCTGGTTTAGAAACCGGCGCATAAGCTTATAGTTATCAATTAAAATAAGCCGTAAAATTTTTATCTCAAAGTATGCATGACTGCTTCCCTTTATTAAATATATTCTTCGGGACCAAAAAAAAAATTACAGAAGCAGATATTGAAACGTTAAAATATTTTATCATCGCGTTTCCTCCGACGGGAGTTCTCTGACGTTAGGAGGAAGACAAATATTTGACGCCAAACACAGGGCTATATATGTGTATAAATTTGAATTTTTAGAGAAGTTATGCAAGTTTTTATTTATGCGTCTGCCCACTCACATTCCCGTTTATGTGTGTGAGAGATTTTCGGGAAAAGTGGAAGGATGAAAGATATTCAATAGAGAAATGCTTTTGAAACTGCTATTTAAAAATATTTATAATAATTGTTTACTACGTCAGTTTAAAAAAATTGACTGTTGTGTGGATAATAATAAAGAGAAATTAAAAACAACTTCTTTGAAGAAATATAAAAATAGCTGTATGAATTAACAATTGCCACAGCTATTGATATGCCTTGTAAATATTTTATATTTTCATAATAAAAACTGAAAATCAAAAATTGCTTAAATTGTTATACGTACATGTTAACTGCTTTTAGTCTTTTTGTAGCATTCATTGATCCATTAATTTGGTTTCAAATGATTCACTTAAGTACAGACTGATAAGTTGTGGAGCTATTCGAAATATTCGACTTTTGTTTTTGGTTATTTTCATTTTGAAACATTTAATCTTGCCAAATGTATACAGATTTTAATGGATCCGTATATTCATGTTTCCAATTTATAGAATATTGTTTAATAAACATAATATAATTTATATAAACTATTTATGAAGTATATAGAAATATTATGTATATTACTGAAAACAGAAAAAGTTTATATACCATAAAATTATGGTACTATTTCATAAAAAAAAAATTCTAGGAAATAAAGTTAATGAAACAAGAATAAGCCAAATAGAATCAACAAACAAGAATGCGAGTAAGCTAAAAATCTGAAACTAAACGAGTAAAATACATATATTTATATAAATTTTTTTAAACTAGTTTTACGATTATGCTTCGTAAATTCCTTCGCATGATCGCAGACAAATCCGGTAGCTTAGTGGTAGTACTTCGTGATCTCAAGGTACAGGTCCGCGGTTCGATCTTCCAGATGGACAAAGTTGACTCAGTCTTTCATTTTTTCAGTGGATCGGTATCTACCACTGAGTACCAACCAAGCATGCTTGGAAACTCAGGGCTGGGAGTTTCTACTTTGGCTGACCACTTAACCGGGACATGTGCTTTGTATCCTAAAGCTCGCGGCCACACAAAACAGATATGGGAACTATGGCTTTGACCTTTATATGGGGTGTTATGCCATTAAGTTTTCGTTATCGACACTGACCTGCGATGAGAAAAAAATCACAAGGTTTTAAAAGTTCTTAAAATCATGAAGTTATATTTTCCTGATTCAGATTTTTAAATTATTTAAATGTTGCAGTCTGATTTAAATGTACATTACCCAAGAAAATGTACTAATATTTGCATAAATACTGCAAGAGTTCACTACTATGAAGTTACATACTTGATTAAATTAAATTTCAGAATCAATAAATATTGTATTAACTACAACAAATTAAAATAGTGAAACGATATTTTATAATCAACCCAATTGAAACAAATAAGATAAATAAAAAATAAATATCATTAAAGATTACAATCTATTGCAGCCTTTGAAATTTTATTTATTTTAAGGAAATTCTAACTTTAGAAATCAAATGGAACTTTAGAACAGCATTTTTTAAATAAAGAAAATTTAAATAATTTTAAATCCGCAGACAGCTGTAAATCACCATCATAAAATATAACCAATAAGTTTTATCTAATATTTTATAGTGACATAAAATATATTATTTAACCACACTCAAAATAACTGGAAATAAACCATTCAAAACGAGAATTGAAATAATTACGAGACTTATAATTTTAAATAAAAATCGGATTTGTGACTGTCTAGTTTTCCAGATTTCGAAGTCTAATTTATCTGATTGATCTTCAATTTATTAAAGAACTTTTGCAGGTCTCGAAGAATTACGTGAAATTAGACTGATAAATCTGGCAACAGTTCAACGAGACAAAAATGGTGGATGTAAATACATATTTTAGAATTTTAATTTAATATGGATGGCTGGTTGGTGGTTGGTTTGTCGCTCAATGGCCATGTTTTGCACACGAGAACTAAGTAGACCAGGATCCACGTTTTAAAGTGGAATCCGAACCACTACAAACATCCAAACCCAAGTTGGGATTCGAACCCACGAACTGTTAGACTAAAGGCAAAAGTGCTAAACATTCGGCTATCATCTCAGCTATTTATTACGAAGTAAAGATTTCATGCCTTATAGTAAACTGTACTTCAATAGAAGTTTCTTTAGAGATATCACTCATCGAATTTAATAGAATATCTCTTTTAGATATAATAATTACATCTAAGAGAGATTCTATTAAACTCGATATTGTATTTTCATAATTCTTTGAATTTAAATTAATGATATAGGTGATCAAATACTTTATCTGTATTTACTCAAGTATTAAAAATATTAGAATATTTTATGTATTATGATGCTGAAGATACCACGAAAGTATATCTGCAAAAATTTATTTTTAAAATATTCTATAGACTGCAATTTGAATTTAAATCTAATATGCTGCAATAAAAATCTATACCTATGAAAAGAATAAGCGAAATATGAATTCATTTATAAAATAAAAAAAAAAATCCTACAGCTTTTGCCGATGGAAAAAAAAATATATTCAAACAACGAAAAATTTCTGCCAATTCAATACTTCCCTGTAAACTCGAGAGCTGATTTTAAGATCCAAAAGTTCGGGTGAAGCATACAAAAACTGAAAATTTTACTTATTCTTTTCGTTAGATAAAAGAAGTAAAAAAGCGAAACTTACTTTCGAAAGCTGTCCTGCTGGGATCCACACGATACCTGGCAAAAGTATTGTTGGGATTCAACTTCTCGTGGAAGACCGTTGCCAGATGCTCCAGAGCGATCTCGTCTGCAGATTTTATGAGATAAAGAATAAAATCCACTTCCACGGGGCGGGAATTCTTAGTTCCACTGGAAAAAAAAAAGGAAGAAGTATCTTTATAGATAAGATCTCAACTTGGAAATTCTGCACTCTAAGTTTATGAATCGCTTTGGGAGATAGGAGGTATTTCTCCCATAATCTTATCACTCTTCAGTTAGAGACACACATCAATGTTGATGAAATTAAGGTGGCACATATTTGTTCGATTTGTTTCTGAAAGTAACAATAGTAATTTAAAAGAAATATTTAAAAAAAAATTAATTTCATGATTTGATTAGGTATATTTGACATTCAACGGCTATTTTTTCACGAGTGCTAATTATACTACGATCTACAGTTTGAAGTAGGATTCGGAATTTGAGTAGATCTGGAATTTGAAATGGATTGAAAATTCTCCAAGGTGGGATACGAACTCACGAACTATTGAACCGAAGGTCACGGGGTACTAACTATTCATAATCCTTTTTATGAAAATCACATAAATAACAGTAAAAAATTTCTTGTGTATCACTGACGTGTTTCACTTTTTTTCGTTACAAAACAGCATTTTTGATATCTTTTATAAATATTTGCATCTGAACACAATAATAGTAATTTAAAGAGAATTTCTAAAAAATCAATTTATTGGTTTGATTTTTTTAATCACCAAACGAACATTTTCAGCAGGAGTGCTAATAAAATCGGTGCCTAGAATTTGAAGTGGATTCCGAACCAATACAAACATCCATATGCAAGGTGAGATTCGAACCCACGTACTGTTGAACAGAAGGCCAGAGCGCCAACCGTCCATGATCAATTTTACGAAAATTAAATGATGATTAACAACAAAAAATCAACAAATTTCCTCAGCATTAATTGAATTTCAGCCTTTCTTTAAAAAACATCATTTTTGAAAATGTTTTAGTATGGATTTTATTCAATTGAACTTGTTTTGCAGCATTCAATTAAAAATATATGTCTTATTAAAAAAATTTACTTCAAAATAAAAGTCATAATGCGAGATAATAGAATTTATGATAAAAATGTCAAAGTTATACTGTAAATTTTAAATTATCGTTTGTTGCCAAAAATTCAGACTATCGTTTGCTTAAGAACATGAACACAGAACACGTAGCATTGTTTTTGTTAAGATATTCAAAGAACACACATAATTCACAAAGAATTTCGCTTTGTGGAATTAAATGAGATATTCACAAAAGTTAAAACAAAAACTCTTGCGCGAAGTATACTTTTCTTTTATTAATTAATAAGCTCCTTAGGATAAAACTTCAGAGAGAGAATATGCGACTTAATAAAAATAAATAGTCTAATTAATTATATGACACGAATACCTCACTAGTATGAAACTACTTTCGAAATTTTGAACATCGCATTTTGACGAGTTCAAGAACTACTTGATATTTAGAAATTTAAGTAGACTTTTAAAGTTTAGAAGAAAAAAGTTTTATTAAAAAAAAGTAAAAAGAAGAATTTGTTTTGGAAATAGAAATATAAAAAAAGAATTCTTTTAATACTAATTAACTAGGTATTTTGCTTTTTCTTTTCCTCCAAACTGTCAACCTTATAAAATCTCTTGTCACAGAAGTATCATGTTTTCTAATCATAACGGTACTTTGCAAAAAAATGTTAATTTACTACAATTTATATGCTAAAAGCTTAAAAATATTTTTAACTCTCAAACAAATTAAAATGTTTTAAACATAGTAAATATTTGCATACCAAATAGTTTATTGGGAAAATAACGCAAGTTGAAAATAATTTCAATTCTAGTATTACGTCTTGTTAAGTAATAAATTTAAAAATTCAAATGTTTAAGAAATCTGTTAGACTAAAATTTAAAGTTATTATATTAAAGCACCAAATTATATGCGTAGAAAATAAAGATTATCTAAAAAACTCGTTTTTTTTTTTAGATAAAATTTAACTAAAAACAAAATTTTTAATTTTAGTTAGGTTTCTTTGCCATTCAACAGACATTTTTTACACACGAGTGCTTTCTCAATCAGGACCTACGGTTTAAAGTATTTTCCGAATTACTATAAACATCCATGCCCAAGATGGGATTCGAACCCACAAACTGTTAAATCAATGTCAAGAACGCAAACCATTCGGCTTCTTGCTCGGCTCTATTATTTTAGAAGTTAATATTCTATATCTAGTTTAAAAAATCTTTGCCCAAATTTATACCATAAGAACATTAACTTCAACTATAAACCTATTATCATACATATCCGTAATGTAAAATGTTTAATTTTACAACAATATCTCTCAAAATATAAGGAATAGTGCAACTAAAATACATTAAAACTTAAAGTTAAAATAGCTCTTTTAGCAGAAGTGTTAAATTTTTTTTACTGAAGAAAATTCATTTATTATAATTGCTTGAAATAAAACCAAATTTTATTGTTAAAAACAAAATAATATTTCGGAATTAAAATATTATAAACTATTATTAAAAAAAGAAATAATTTCCCTATAAAAACTATGTGTGTTAAGAATATCCAAAAATAAATACAATGCAGATGTAAAACACAAATATTAACATTCATAATTTACTAGAAGTGAGTATTATAAATTCACACACACACACTGTTACTTAAATATTCCGCGGAAGAAAGTCATTGTACCCGAGGCATTTCGACATCACGAATAAGTTAGATTTAGGCACAGATTGTTTTATGATAAATTCAATTTTGTCACGAAACGGATAGAAAATGGGTAAATACACCAGAGTAATTATCCTACATTTGCTAAGTAATTACAGTGTTATGTAAATAAACTATATATTAATGTAATAATTACTAAATTATGTTATTCCTAAGCGAGAAGAGTCTCAAAGCAGGTTGCTATTTTATAGTTGATGAGTTGGAATAACAATGTGTCATTATTGGATTATTCTTGCTTATCATAAAATACTACGCTGTTGCCATGACAAAAAAATAAATTACGAAGTCAACTTTTTTCTTTTTTTTATCTCTGAAACAGCCTTTAATCTACATAGCAGACTATAATACTCATCCATCCAAAAATAAATTGCTAACAATAGCATTAGTTACTTCGCATACCATTTGGCATTTAATATTCTAATAACGCTTTTATGCAAAATAAAATTACGTTCTTGTACATTTATCAAATAAGAATTCCAAAGGTAGTTAGGTTTTCAACATTGTGTTTATTACTGACTCAAGTGCTATGCAAATCAACTTGAATTATTTATTTTAGAACTGTAATGAAATCATTAGATATCATAAAATATGTTTAAACTAACCCATCATCATCAACGAGTTTTTATGATAGTTAGGATAAACATTTGAGCACTACAAAATTTTTTGTACTTTCAGTGTAAATAAATTTTTTAAATATGTCACCAATAATAAGTAAATGGATTTGGTTACGTGATAAATACTGCTAATTGTGATTTAAAAAAATTAAGCATAAATGCTTCCATAAATATTTGCAAATAACTTCATGGGTGTTTCGTTGTTTTATAGGGATTTTTTTTTAAAACTTCATGGTATGTAGAATATTCGTGAAACAAAAAACAAGTAATCGCAATTCAAAACTATTATTAAAAGTTATATATTTTATGAACGGATAAAAAATTAGAAAAATATTTAATTTCTTTAAAATAAAAACAATATTGTTAAATATGAATGAATTAATATGATGCCAGATTCAACAAAATATTGCATTACCAAAGAAATTTTTGTTTTCGACACACATACCAATTTCTTAAATTTTTTAAAGATTTTTTTTATATAGCTATCACTAATTCAATAGTGATTAAGTCTGCTGAAATAAATGAATCCAAAACAAGCAGATAATTACTATTAATTATAAATATAGCTGTATTTTTTTCAGAGAACTTGAAGTATTATCAAAATATTTGAAAACAATCAAAAGCAAGATGGCAAAGAAAATGACCTCGCATTTTGAGAAAGGCTAAATGTACACCACGTGACTTCAATTATTTCTCACAAAAAATTTTTTTTAATCATTAGAAATAAATAATCTTGTTTTGAGTCAAAATGACTGTAAGCAACTATTATTTTCCTCGAACTATTTCAAAAATGTTCGGAAGAACTTCATTTAATAGAATAAAACAGCACTTTATTATTTTTCCACAACGATAATTGTTTATTCCAAGGTTTTTCTGGAATAAACAATTCCAGAAAAATCTGGGGGCTGTAGAATTTGTAGAAGAAATGCTATATATTCATTAGACCAGACGTAACAGCAAAGGTTAAGGACCAAAATTTAATTGATGAAAATTTTAATTAGATTTTGATCACACAACACACACACGTATATATATATAGGCAAGATTTTAATTTTATTTTAACAAACAGAAAATATTTGAGATTCCGTTACTAAAACTAAAATAAGATGTGTTAAAAATTTCTTTTAAGAACAGAAAATTTTAAATAAACTTATTTTAACCCGTAATTTCTCGGGATGGTTTAGTAATTTAAACAAAGTTCAAAGAAAAATTTGAAATTTGTTTTTTTCATTGTTGAACAATGAGGTTTTAATTACGATTTTCCTTATCTCAGTTAATTAATTTTACGTCCTTTCTTCATGTTGATATTTTTAACTTCACCAAATTCTCGCTTGCGATATATGAAAGTATGTATGAAATTTTAAGTATGAGATTATTATCTAAATCTTTTTGACTAGAAATACTCACAGATGAATTAAACAGAAACAAAGCATATATATTTTAGGTTATTTTTTTATATTATACAGATCTTCCAACAGATATCGGAAAAACGCCATTTTCATAAACAAATATATTACTGGGCATTTTGTCTTTTTGCATCGGAGAAAATTTTTTTTAGCTTATTTACTAGTCTCATACTAAACAGTATTAAAGGATAAAATAGTAGTACAATTTTGAAATAGCATAACTGTATAATTACAGGAAAAAATTAAATAGCGCAATTATAATTAAATTCATGATTATCTTTGCTCCTTTTAGAAAGTACTTCTTATACTGTTTAGATGATAAAAAGTTTTTATTTAAATTTTTCATCAAATTTTAAATTAAAATTTTTAAATAATTAGAGAAAGATTTAAAAATATATGCAGATTAAGTTTAAATTTAAAATATAACAAAGATATTTCCATGTGTTTAAATATTTCAGAAGCATTTGAGACACATTTGTTTACTTTCTCAGAAACATTGAACACATTTGTTGTCACTCATATTCCATAAACTGTTTTTTCTGCTAACGCAAAAATTTCATTTATAAAATTAACTATCTGGATAAATTTTACTGTGTCAACTACTAACAATTTTTGAATAAAAAAAGTTTTATTAAACACAAGTGTTTAGTTCTATTGATATATTTTTGAACAGAACTAGCAATTAGTAACTGTAAGATATTCAAAGAAAAAATATTTAGATATTCAATTCTCACATCTAAAGGTTATAAAATTTCACATACCAGCTGAGTGATATAAATTTAAAAGGGGAATAACATCTAAAGAAAATAATTATTTCAGAATAATAGAATTTTTGAAATACGATAAAAAAATAAAATCAATTTCTGTTTGTGCCAAACTTTCACTAATAGAAAAAAAACAGACCCTTATATTTGAATAAGCATGTAATTCTGATTTTTTGGAATTTCACTTATCTAAAATGTTATCAAATACTTATTATTTTCCCAATAAAATTTTTCAGAACTAATTCAATTATTATCATTTTATCGGACATTTTTTTCCTAGTGGATTGCATTTTACTGTTTTAAGATTTAAGAAAAGTCTATTTAAATTTCAGTTCATAATTTCTAAACCAGAAAACTATTCTAACTGTTCTTACAAAATATTAATAATAAATTATTTTTAAGTGAAAAATTAAACCATTATAAACCAATGTATAAAGGTTTATTAGTCCATTCTATATCACATAATTTATATAATCTCTTTTTTCTTCATTCAACAATAATAACACGGACATCTTTAAAAAAAAAAAAAATAGCTTTGGAAACATATGTCATTTTGGCACGATCTTGTCACAGTTTTAAAAGTTGGGGACAAAGTGCTTTCTATTCGACACTGCCTTTGAAGTTGATTTATTACAGACTGCTGCAGGGATTCTTTTGAGTTCACAGGAGATGAAAATAGAAAGAACAGATCAATAGGTCTCACATGGCTTAACTTAACTTTTATAAGATATTTTATTTCCCCCATCCTTTTGCAGAACAGAACTTCGCATTTCGTAACAAATCAATATCGTGTTATGAAACATAGGTTCTTTATGGTAATAAGAAAAGAAATGTTGAGGAATTGATGTAACAGACCTCCTTTTCGTTTATAAAGATTAAAATCTCTTCATCCACGAAGTACGATTATTCGGCGATAAAAATGTAATTTGATTTTTTTTTTTTTTTTAGAACCGACATTCAAAATATAACGAATTAATTCTCAATAAATAGCACAGAAATACAATAACTATGCAAATTAGGATAATAATGGTAAGCCGGTGCTATTTTTAGGAGAAAATCTGAAGTTCTTCTAGGCTATTGTTGAATAAGAAAATTGCGTTTCTGCTTTTGGCAACTTTATTGGAATGGGGACTGTAAAATTTTAACGATTTCTTCTCTTGAGGCATACAAAAAGCCTACTATTTAGCAAAAATTTTGTAAAGTACAACGCACATATTTCGGGTATGTTCTAAGCCTTAGAACATACTTCAATCGTTATGTTATCCGCAATTCCGTGTCACTTTTTCAGATAAGAAATTTATGTCTTTTAAAAATATTTTTTTTTTATTTCAACTGAAATAGAGATTACTTTTAAGGGTCTGATTTTTTAGGTGACAGTTTGGGTGAAAATATTAGTGCTCTACTAATTCGAACATTTAGAGACCTTGCAATTTTTTTCTTGCGATTTATTTAATTAACGAATGATTCTGTGAGTTATTTTATTGTTTTGAAAATTCTCTGTTGTGTGAAGTGCTCTTTTCATTTAACCCATCATCTGACGGTTTTATTCGAAACCATCTTAACGTAGAACAAATTGAAATACTTGAATGATCAACACACGTAAATTTCATTAGATTTAAAAAAAAAAAAAAAAAAAAAATTCGAAATTGTTCGTTGTATTGAAATTTCAGGTGCAACGGAATTTTAAATAAGCATTGCGTTTCTGAAAAGTTCGTTACTATTTTCGTGCTTAAAAAATGAAAATCGGGAATCACTTACCTCCCAAACAAATTTTATTAGATTGAAATCTATACAAAATTTCTAAATTATTCGTTGTACTAAATTTAGATGCGATGGAACTTTAAACAAACACTGCATTTATAAACATTTCTCACCGACTTAAGAATTTCATTCCATCGAATACAATCGTGTGAGATTAAAATATAAATATTTTTTTAAATCTTGAATAAGATTATTCAATTCAGTCAAGGGTTTAGAAATTTATTCCTAATACGAGAATTTAATTGTAATGAAATATCAAATTTTATATATATATATATATATATATATATATATATATATATATATATATATATATATATATATATATATATATATAACTTATGAAAGAGAAATTCTCAGAAACTAATACAATTTGTGTTTAGATCTTACTCTAATGAAAGAATTTGCAGTAAATCAAAATATCAAAAATTTTTTTATAAATTAATATGGGCATGTATATTAGAGAGTTATCAAAATATCCAATCATATCTTACCTCATACACGTGTATGCTTGAATGTATAACTGCATTATTATATTATTAGCAACATGCTTCTAAAAATAGTGCACCGAGCTTCGGGGTTCGTGTGGATTGAGAGTTGAAGAAAGCAACCACTCAATGAACACAAGACTTTTATTCGTAAAAAATTCCACTAGATATACCAGCTGTAACAATCATAATTATACAGCAACAATTCGTCGAATACAATAAGTAACAGCTTCCAATCAGAGGTCTCAAATACCTCAGGCAGAGAACAGTTTCTCTAGACTAGCAGTCACGACTAATCGTCTTCACTCACTGACTGTCTTCACAAAACTATGTCGGGCTGCGGTATTTATACCTGACTTGGCGGGGAAATCTAATTTCGCCAAGGTTCTGGAAGCTTCTAGGCTATCTCGCTAAATATTGCTCTTAGAGCTTAGGTGATGGATGTTTCCAGAAATATCTATTTCTCACCAAGTCGCCAAAAATGTCGCCAATTCGTCAAGTTTTCTCGCCAAAGCATCGCCAAGTCACCAAATCATTAGAAAACCCGCTTTTAACGTATAACACGTCTAAATACCGCAATTTTTGCCCAAAATGTGAGTATTTCCGATCTGTCTGAGATATTTTAAGACATATACAATAATTATTTATAAATTTGTAACAATAGTCTTGTTGAGTAGTAACAATTACAACCTTAACGATAAGAATAAAGTAATGAATTCATAGATCCCTTATTTAGTTTCTATTTCATGGAATAGAATTCTTTTTTTCCTGCCAATGACGAATTAATTGATATCTGCTGATTAATGCAATTTATGAAATAGACTGAAAGAAGAGACAAAATAAAATGCAATACGATTCGCTCCTTTTTCATCAATAAATTCTTTTGTGTTAAAATAATTAAAAAATTACAGAACGTTTGATTATAAATGTGTAAATAATCACCCACCATTAAGCGGATAAAATTTGTTTACTACGAAATAATAAAAATGCTTAATATGTAATCATATCTTGGTTTAAGACCTATCACATCACGAATAAGTCATCGATATGTTTACTTTTCTTTTAAGCCAATTTCACTTATTAAACTCCATTAAGTGTTGCTTAGAAATTCATATCACATAGTGTATGTAATCTCTTAACTTTGATGATAAAATAAAATAAAAACAAACATGCTATTCGGAAATCAGAGTTCTCTTAACGCATTTATCCGGTAGCATTACCTTCAGAAGTCTTAGAAAGATTTTATTAAAATTACCTCATTTACAAAGCTCCAGCCCTCAATAAAATGATTCTTAAGCAATTACGTGATTGGCTTATCCAAAAGTTGATCACGCCAAATTTGGCAACGAAACAGAACGTGATACTCATCCACTATATTCGATAACATGGAAAACCGAAGATTACCAAGGTCTTATAACAAGCTGATTGTAAGCCGTCAGCGAAATCCGCACAAAACATCCGCTTTTCATGGGTCAGAATTTTTACGACGCTATTTCCTATTTACGAGGGGTGCTTTATTTCGCCGCCCACCATAAACGTTTAATGATGCCAAACGCCGGAATAACAATTTTGTACCAATAGAAATTGATAGCTTAAGAGCGTTGCACTAACTTCAGAAGATGACCTTAATGTGACGACAGTTGAAAAGAAATACCACAAGAACCGCTCTCTATTGAATCTTCCTTAGAACTTTTAGTGGAGAGGTGACATTAGTGGTGAAAGCCAAGCAATTAAACGGTGATGGCTTTCTGAGTGCCATGCGAGGGAAGAAATTATATAAGACACTTAAGTTTATACCACCGTTATAATTACAATTTCAAAGTATTTATCTTTTAATTGCAGAAAGCTAATTGCAGTTTCTTAAAGAATGAAGGAAATTAACGCAAAATAAAGTTATTACTCATTTAATTTATAAAAAAAAATTTGTATTGAGTGTATACTTTGGTAAAGTAATATATTAGTAAACAAATCTACCCTTTTCTAAGCATTATTTCAATATAAGTTACAAACTTTTTATTTTTAACCTAAGAACATCATATATGATAAATGAATGGTTCATTCTGACACATTTTCTCAATCTATATAGACAAAAAATACCACATTTATTCAAAGAGAAAGAAAAAAAAATGTATGTACTTATAAGAATAAAAGTAAAAAAAAATACCTTTAAAGTTTATGGCGTTGTTACTTATGACAGTTATACAAGCCAAGCTCACTATGCTTTGGCAAGCTCGCTATGTCTTTTGTTTTAAACAGAGCTCTACGAAGGTGAAAGTACGTCTTAGCTCGTTAAATCCTCCGAAAGATGGCACCATCAGAGAATCCACTCCTTCAATTTTGACATTGGTCTGAAGGGGGGAGGAAATTTTCTCTAGACCAATGTACCCATGGTAACTGCTCAATGACCGACCACAGAACATTCGATTCCACAGATTTTATGACCACGTATATCCCATGTACTCGGTGGGTCTTTGGCAGCATTGGAAATCGAACCCTACCCTTCCGGATGGTAGGTGAATGTTCTAACCACTATGTTACCACAGGCGAAAAATAATCCTATGCCACTAGGGACACCAACAAAATTCCACCACCGTACTTCCCATTTAAAGAACAAACCAGGTAAGGGACCCGTGGTCAATTAAATGCACAAGAATCGTTCTAGGTTCCAAAGTCTAAATAAACTTTTCCACTGGAGGCAGTCAATGGCAGTAGTGAGATACGCTGATTTTCCTATGCTGATTTGAGCTGTTGCGTTGGGAGCTCGGGACCACAGGCAGGGGTGGCGCTCCCCTACTGGTGCTTTATTCTTTCTCCCCAGCAGACTCCACCCAAACTAGTAGAACCTTCCCTGGGTTAGGTACAGGGAGTCCTGCTGACGTTCACGTTCACAGTCAAAAATATCGATAAAAATGTTAACCGTTTTTCTAGTTTTAAAATCAAATTATCTTGAACAAATCTGAAGCAATTGTAGTGATTCAATAAGAATTCGATCGAAAAGCATTATCGCTTACCATTTATATTCGTAGCATAAAGCATATACTGTAAGTTGTCTTTTCCAGATTATTCTCGAGTTTCCAAATTAGGAAAGAGCCGGGAAAACTTCAAAATCATGAAGTGGACATCGTAACAGCTTCTGATTGTTGTGAGGTATTTTAATATACATTAGTTGGCATTCTAGAGGACTTTCTTGGAGTCGATGATGCAACTTTTCATGAATAGTCGATGATGCAAGGGAGAAGACCCGGAAAATATCCAAAAACTTATCCTGACAGACGGGCACGCAGATTGTAAGATCTTCCGTTGTTCAATATCAATCGAGATCGAACCGAAGTGATGTTCCGAAGAACCCTGCCCTACCATTAGGCCAGTGCATCTCCACCTCGAATTAATCGACAAATTCGATGTATAAAACCACAAATCCCGCAGTCCAAATTCTAATTCTGGAATTAAAATTTTCACAACTCACCTTATCAAAGTTAAAACGATTAGAATTAAAGGCAACACGAATAGTTATTTAGCCGAATATTGATTACTAAATATTAAACAAAAGAAAAAAATAATCTTAAATTAAACCAACTATAATCAAAACTGTTTCAATACTGCGTAGACAATGCAGACAGATAACAGATATTGATATCCTTACATGTCACAGGTATACAGAATATTTCCCAGTTCAAGTACCAATAACCAGTACACAAATTATTATAACAAGTAACAAAATTTTTAAAAATAAAAGGTACTTTCATGAAAAGGAAAAAAAATTCGAATGATGAACATTCTAAGCGCTTGTCAATAAGACAATAACGTGTCTTTATTAACTCTAAAAACTATACGCCCACAACATTTTTATTATTATTTTTAATTGCAAAATTAGGAACATTTTGAATGAAAGTAGTAAAAAGTTTCCCAAGAAAGAATTTTCTACCCCTTCCATCAAAATTTAAAACCACTTTAATTGTCTTGTACTTAAATGAAAATTCGATAAGTGTGCAGTCAACCCTCTTATAATAGGGTGAATGGGTACCGCGTTATATAGAAACCGATAAAAAAAAAAAAAAAAACAACAACTAAGGATTAGTACAAATCACATCATTCGTGTCGTGTTATATGGTGTCCAAAAATTACAAAAGAAAAGATGAATAATAAATTATTTTTATTGATTTAAAGAGTTCAAAATGAGGAAATGATAAAAAAAAATGAAATAAAATTAAACTAAAAAACTGTTTTCCGACAAAAACAAGACTTATAAAATTATGTTATTTTTCAACGCTTATCCTTGCAGACAGATATGAGTCACCTAACTCACCTTCTTTTAATGAGCCATCTATCTTCCTCACTCGGTTCATCTTCACTTTGGTTTTCGATTTGTAGCTTTTTTTTCTAACTCCACTGAAATCTCTCTATAGGGAGCTAAGCAATTTCTTAATTCTCTTTTAAACTTTGCGCTGCACATCGTCGAATGACCAGTTTGAATGAAGTTCTAATTCTATAGCCAAATTTAGCCCTTTTTCCACATCTTGTAAATCGAGATTTGGCATCCATTCGTTTTTCTTATTTTCGTTTACCATTTGAGTTTTCTTATTTTCGTTTATCATTTGACGTGGGTGCATCAATTAAATCCATCAGTTCTTCATCTAAAGTTCCTTCCCCGAGTATTAGTTTTCTTACATCCTCATGGTTTACTGCAAATTCTTCATTGCTTAAAGGGGAAGCAATGATTTCTGTTTCTGTAACTGGGAGTGAAATTGTAGAATCTTGTACTGCTTTAACCATTTGAGGTAAAATAGATTTCCAACATGCATTAAGCTTTGATGGTTTAATTTCAGCGCAAGCCGATGACACGGTTCTCATACTTTATATTTTATTATTTTTTTACAGGTTTTTTTTACAATTACAGTATTGTGTAATGTAGTCCAATTATAAACCACAAATTAAGCAAGAAAACGCTAAGCGAATGGATGGTGCACACAAAATTTTAGAAAAAATTGGTCACCAACGAGACGAGACGTACTGTGAAAGAGCTCTGAGACGACTGAAACCGATGCTGTAAAGATGTTAACAGATATAAGCTTGAATGTTTTATATAAACATATCCAGTTAAAACCATTCAATGGGTGCAGGGAAAGAACTGATGTGACGTTGTGGAACTTAAACCGCGCTGCAAGAGTACCGCGTTATAGGAGGGTTGACTGTATATATTTTTTATGATTTACCTCTGAGAAGGCTCGTGATTTACCTCTGAGAAGGCTCGTGATTTACCTCTGAGAAGGCTCGTGATTTACCTCTCAGAATGCGGTTGACAAGCATGAAATAAAATATATGTAAATAAATAAGTACAAAAAAATTTCTTCAGTCTTTTTTTTTCTTCAATTATTTGGGTAATTAAAGTTTGATACGCGCAGTATTGAATTTGCATCTTATTTTAAAAACGTGAAACAATTTCAAACTTGTCATTAATTAAATGAATTAAGTTTTTCCTCTGAATAAAGATAAAATTGTTTTTGTAATTTTGCCCAGTACCTAAAACAATTTTGCTCCTCAAACTTATTTAAGTAAACGTATAAAACTGTTAAAATTTTAATATCAAAAATTTACAGTTGAATGAATAAATGTTAGATACGAAATTTTATTTATTCAAATTTCTACCTGGAACTACCTGCTCGGCTCATAGTGAACCACTTATCAATTAGTCCACCAGACACCAGCTTCCCAACAGAGGGGTAATTCACCCGACCTGAATTTGTGTAACCAATGCCTTGCCGTAAATTCATTTACAATGCTATTTCCAAATGCTTGACGTATTCAGGGACTTCATGCAACAGCTGATATGCCAAGTTTTGAAGTCTCTTCGCTACTGTTCGAGTTGCGATTGATGAATGTGCGTAATGGACCTGTTTTTATAACGATTGATATTACTGCTCTCGACCACGTCATACACTAATTTGCATACTTATTCTCACTTCACTCAATGGCAAAGCGAAAATGACGTTTACTTTATATCAATATCATAAATTTACATTAATATAAATAGTATATTAATTAAAATTAATAAAAATAAAATTATATTAAATTTATTTTTTACTAATTTTATTTAAAAAATATTTTAATATTTATCTACTGAGATGTGAATAAATTATAAACACATTGAGATTCTAAATTTAATTTAAAAAATGCTAGAGACTTTTGGTAATTTTGCTTGAAAAGTTATATTTTCAAATGTTGAATTGCAGCATTGTAGCAATGTATTTAGATAAAGTTAAAATTTTCGCTTTCGTAAAATAAATTTATAAATATATTTATTAAAAAGTTTCATTTGTATAATTTTAATAAATTTAAGAATGGTTTAAAACTCCATTATATTATGTTGATTCCTAGAAAAAGAAAGTTCCAAATAAATTAGGTACAAATTAGGGTAACTCATTTTTGAATAAAAAAACATTTTCTATTCCCAAAACTGACTGATGATATAATGAATCGAATTAACGTTTGGAGTTGTTTTCAAATCCTCATATTTTTGTAGGGAAAATTATATAAATTATTTTTCTTACCAGTGTGAATTATCTAATATATAGATATAAATAGTAGATTTTCATATGTAGTAATATAAGAACTTATGGAATAACACTGACCATTTTGGGGTAGTTATAAATGCAGAAAGTGAAGAAAAATATTAAAAAAAAAAAAAGATAAAAATATCTAATAGAAAAAGATAAAAATAGTATATTTTTTATATCTAGTAATATAAGAATTTACGGAATTAAACTTTACAATTTCAGAGTAATATGATTTTATGAATACAGAAAGTGATGAAAAGTATTGAAAAAAAGATAAAAATAAAAGAAATACACATAAAAATAATACACTAAGACAATCATTTTTATTTTCTAGAAAAAAGTATTTTAGTAGAGAAATAATGAAAAACAATGGAATCTAATTCTGCAGAGAGATTTGGAGAAAGATTTTGGTTTCTACATTGGAAGAAGAAAAAATCTTATTTGATTATAGATCTGTGTGAAGAGGAAATCAATGATCAGTAATTGCTTTCCAAGATTAAATATATGAAAAATTTTCATTCTTCTTTAAATTGCATGATTTTTCAGTTACTAAAAGATTTCAAGTTTTCTCTGTAGATTAATGATAGAAAAGTCTAAAATATTTTTGAGGTGTTAGAACATGGAAAATATTAGGTCTGAAAATATTTTTTAGAATATTAAATAAGTAATCTTTTTTCCAAAAATATTGTTTAGAATATTTAGAAAGAAATACATAAGATTATTCATCAATTCCATTTTAAATTATTACTTTTACTAAATATTTACGAAGTTTGGATTCCCACAGTTCCTCTATTTGTTAGGACCAATTTTCTTTCTTATATTTTTCCTTTTGATGTAAAGTTTCCAATAAGAAGTATTTTATCAAAAATTCTTATTACTCGAACACACAATTAGTTTTCTTATCTTTTAATTTGTTTCTATTCATGTTTTCAAATGTATTTGATATAGAATTGCGTACGAAGTATTGGTTCCTATGTAAAGTAGCCTATATAAAATTATGTGTTTTACCGTAAAATATTACATTTCTTATTGAATGATTTTTAAAAATTATAACTTTTATGGGAAAGCATCAGATTTCTTAATGAATATAATTTTTAGAACATTACTTAAGCCATTTTTAGGATTTCTTATTCAATATATAAATAATTAACATATTATATCATAAAATTATCTTAATATTAATCGAAATTTCTTGAACCCATTAAGCAAGTACGTGTTATTTTTCCTCTTACCCATTTTCTTGGTTAGATACAATTTCACTACATTATATTCCATACGGTTTGATAAAAAAATAAATAAAATGTGATTACTATCCATTACTGACTAGGAAATGTATTTGAATATATGTAGTAAGGTTACAAATTGCATGCACTTAATATTGCGTATTATATCCTGAAGATCTGGAATTACTTGCTTAGTTTGTATGGCTTGTTTCAACGGTCATTTTATAGCTCACGTGGGCTAGTTAGATCGGAATTTATGTTTTAAAGTGGATTCCGAACCACTATAAAAACTCCCATACCCTAAGGTGGGATTCGAACCAACTGAATGTTGAATAGAAGGCAATAGCGATGACCAGTCAGCTGCCAGCTCGGCACGCGAAATACTTGTGAATAAAAGTAAGTACATAAATAATTAATGTTGCCGATTTGTGTATGATTCTACGTTACCTCGTTTACAATATAATAAAAAAATTTATAATGAGTAAGAGGCAAAAATGGAAACTTAATTCCCAATACTCAGCCGTTTCCTAAAGCGATATTTTCTTCTACTTCTGTGAAAAATTATAAATAAAACACGGAGAATCGTGAAAATCCCCAACAAAGAAACTATTACAGTTTAAGTTTTTTTATTTTAAAAACAAGCATGTAAAAATAAGCCATGTACAGAGTCTGACTAAAGCAGGGGTACACAGGGCAGTTTTGCCCCAAATTCACACATCAAAGAGATCCCCAAATCAAATATAAGAATTATTTCACGTTGTCATTCGAATAGAATCATTTGCAAAATTGAATAGAAAGTTTGTTGTTGTGAAGCAGAGAGGGGAAGGCCAAAGATGTTTTTGCCCGGATCCATATTTGGCTAAATAGAGCCCTGGCAATATACTAAATTCTATCTTAGGTATGAGATTTCGCTTTTTATCACAGGAGATCTGTTTTAAGTTAGGCTATGTATTTATACTTCCTCTGCTTATATTTCTGTTCACCATGACCGTCAAACATAATCGTTAAATAAATTTGAGCCACGGTCATGTAACGGATTCGATACCTTTGCTTGAATTTTCTTTTCCACCGCATGTTGTGGCAAAGAAATTAGAATGCATAATCTTTCTCATCACACTAGATTTTAGCTGTCGATAGCGGGTTCTACACCAGGCACAAGTATCAGGAATTATTCCTTGACCAGGCCATCGAAATACTCCTTTCTCAATTCAAAATTTTTCTTGAGAGTTTGGAATGATAAACTCTTGACTTTGCCATAAAGTTTCAAGGAAATTAATGTGAGCAGAAAGAATATGTAATATTAAAATTATGACATTGAACATTAAAATTTTACGTAACTCATTTATCATCATTTCTGAAAATGAGACATTTAAAACCGATTTATTATAAATTTCAACATTTAAATAATCAATAATAAAAAAAAAATCTAACACACACGCAGATTTAAAAGGAAAATAAATGTCAGAATTAAAAGTTTGCCCGTAGAAAAATGATTATTCAATTCAAGCACTTTTAATCTTCTGTTTTTATAAATTGTTCCAGAAATTATCACCTTAAGTTTCAGAAACTTTACGTGACAAATATTGAATTTTTTCCACAATTTTTATTTGCAGAGATCCACAATCATTACTAATGGAAAATTAAGAAGAATATCTTACAAATTAGGAGCCACAGTGCTTACATAAAAAAATTACTTAAAATATTTTTTGAAATAAAAACATTTATTACTAAAAATATTAATTTAAGATGTAAATGAATGCTTTTACATAACATTTCAAACAAAATCTTTTGTTATGCACACAAGAACATTTTAATATGAAAAATAGATAAATCAATACAAAAATACATACATCAATTTCATTTTTTAAAATTATAAGATTTATCAGATGTAATCATGTGTGTTAGATAATAAATTTAAACCACATGACATATTAATTATATTTAAAAGAGCTCATACCATTTTAAAAACTCATGGCAACATTTAATTTCAAAAATTTTAAAAATAAATCTGTGTGACGCAGTCTTGATTAATTTTAAAATTCGAGCCAAAGAAACTCCAAAAAAAGAAATTTTATAACGGAATTCTTAAGCACTTTTGACAACCCATCATAACGATACTGAGATCAAAGCCTAAAATTTAATCTCTGAATTCTCAAGTGGGGAAAGGAGCGCTCTTCCCCTAAATTAAAATTCCCTTTCAAGCTACAATACTTGCAGCGCTGTCGGGAAAAATCCTGATGGATATAATAGTCGAAGTTACTTTTGAAAAGCGTGACATAAAACTCGAATCATCCCGTCACCATCGTAACAAAGGAGTAATGAAATATGTACATAAAAGACGAACGATCAATACTCGCTGGCTGGGAAATTTAAAATCAAAAACTAGTTTTACGCTTCGACGTGGCAACCACTTTTCACGAAATCTCATCAGGAGCATGTCCCATCCTTTTCAAGAGATGTCCGCAGCAGTTGCGAAGTTCATTTTCCTCTCTCGAGGGAGAAGACACCACCCCAACCACCCTGGAGACAGAAATTATAATCTCATTTCTCGCCCAGGAGGATATTCAGGGGGTATGCTCTTTGCCGTGGAAGGCGCCGCTTTATCTGCACGTGCTTCTGCAATAAACGCCTTAACACCCCAGGGTGCCACGGAGTATGAAGAGAATGTACAATGAATAATAACTTTACTTACTTAAACCCATCGATTTCCAGCCTGTAGAAGCGGGGCGCTATGGGCGAAGACCGGAACAAGCGCTCCAGCTGAAAAATAAGTGAATAATTAATGAGCTACTAACGCAGAGAGCAAAGTATTGAAAAATATTTTGATAAGAAAGTCGAGATCCATCCTGCCATTTAATATGAGGAAGAATTTTTATGATACATATATTATCACCTTTAACGAATTAGGATTAATGTAGTATAATTCTAATTCGAGGAAACACCATAAGAGGAGAAATGGTATTTGTAAACAATTAAATTTAATTAGTAATAATTGATATTAATAATTTGAATGGCATTATACGCATAATAGTTACGAAGGCATTAGAATAGAAATGCATGAATACAAATGGGTGGTTAGTTTGGTCTGAATAATGCCGATATTCTGCAATTATTAAGAATCAACTTTTTATCTTTGTTTTTTTAAGAAAATTTTTTTTTTAAATCTGTAATTTCTGTTGATTGCATTTTCAATTTTTAAAAAATATAATACATGTCTAGGTTTAAAGGACGCTATGTACCTCATCATTAAAATCACCACTAAGAAATCATTGACAACCGCTCATTGGTATGTATATGTAATCAGATAAAATTAGTTCGCGAAGAAAACTAACAAAATCTAATTAGGGAATTTGAAGCCATGTTACACTCGACGACGCAAAATGCTATTGCTATATATCGACTTAGAAAAAACCATTAAGAAAATTCAACAAATATGTGAGATTTATTCCAACAGAGAAATCAAAGACAATTACAGGATTCAGAGCAGACTACTTCGGTGGCAGGAAAATAAATGTAGATAAAAAAGGGCATATGTAAAATGAAGAAACGGTCCTGGCGAAGAAATCTCTCGAAAAGACAATACTATCCACAACACTACGAGTATCTTTGAAGAACATAGGAGAATACCCATTTGATGGTCATCTTTACACAAAAAATATAGTGAAGCTAGCTAAATCGTTATTGGCATGCACGGATCTATTTGACTTCCTGGACACGACACCAACCAATAGTAAATTTAACAATTTGATTGGTAAATTCTCCATTTTTGCAATACGTTAGGTTATTGGTTCCTTTTCACTACCGAATTATGAGTGGATTCAAACCGAGTACAGGATAACAAAAGGTAGAGGCTAGTTTTTTAGTCTTCAATTTAATAATTCTTCAATATTTGATTCATTTCGTTTGTTAATCGTTTTAAGACCATCTTCCGCATACGGTGACGAATTAGATTGGGAGTTATAGTTTAAAGTGAATTTCAAACCACTACAAACATCCACTCTCGAAGATGAAAATGAACCCTCGAATTGTTGAATCGAAGACCACAGAGCTATCTATTTGCCTGCTTGCTTGACTTGTAAAATTTGGCATCCACTGCAAATCGCAAGTACTACTCAAATTTTATCCTCGTATTCATAAAAAAAATGTAGTGTGACATCTCTAATTCAAACATAAAACCTTCCATTCCGAAAAGAGATCAAATTGTTCTTTCTATAGTTTCTCATTTGCTTTTTGTTTCAAAAACGAAATTTAATGGTCGTTCTAACCATTCATGAATTTTAAAAATTAATATACTGAATTTATAAACTATTTTATTTAAGTGACTGTTTGAATTTTATAAAAAGGCTATTGTATTTATAAAATAATTTTAAAAAATACGAATTTAAACTTAATAGTTAAATTGGAAGAGAGTGATTTAATCATAAAATTATTCCAAGAAGTGTACTTCTTAATGAAGTTAGTATCCACATTTACATTTCGAGAAATGTGAATTTCAACACGATGAAATTTTCTCCGCATTATTGGTGTTAACATTTAGCAGTTAGAAAGGAGATATTTAAATTTAATATATTAAGCGTAATATCTTCCCACAGTTTTCACATCAACTTAAGGCATATTCTATTTATAGAAGCAAAAATACAATAATTCCCTCAAAATTTTTGTATTAATAAATACAAAAATTTTAATGGAATTATAGTGTTTTTGCTTCTATAAAGAGAATGCGTCTTAAGTTGATGAGAATTTTATATTAAAATTTTTGCAGACATTACAGTTAATTGAAATAAAATGCTTGCGTTTGATATTCTAACAAGTAAATTCTTTACTGAGCTAGGTTTCTTACATAAATTTCTCCGGTTTTAATGCAATTGCTTTTATTTAACAATATCCAAAGGAGTAAACTTACATGCAGAAGCATTTGGGAAGCTTTCTCTTTGTATTCAGGTGAATGTCTGTTGCTCAGCTGGTCTGTCCACCTGAGTCCTTTTTCCACAACGATGCCGCCAGCTACTTTGAGGAGAGTGACGTCCTCGCTGGGCAAGCTCGGAATAATTGTCTGGTCAGTGAAGGGCAGCTCGGAGATGGGCTCTTCTGTCGTTGTGGTGGGCGGCACAGTTGTAGTGATGGGCTCTGAAACAATTATGACGCATTACACGAGAACCGCAAATAATTCACCGGAAATAGAGTTAAGCAGGTTGACGTTTAGGGCTACAACAAATACTATAATGGCATTAGTGGTGAAAAAAAAAATTGTATAAGTAAATAGTTGTAAATGGAAATTTATAAACTAGTAGTAATATTCACAGACTTCTTTAAAACTGTAATTAAGTACCTACAAAATATTGTTTTTATTATAAATATAAATTCTCCTACTTCTATGAAAATATTTTTAAGAAATATTTTGTATTTAATTCATTATGATATTAAGATTAGTGGATGCATACATTATACAGTTTCTTTTAATAAAATTTAGTAACAAGATGTTTTGGTAATTTTTTGGATTTTGGTTCACACAGAATGGAAGAATGTTCGTTACCACTGCCACAGATACTTCAATGCACTTGGAAAATATAACAGTGGATATAAATAAGTTTTACTATTTTTCTGCGGTGTGATTTCAGAATGCATTGATCATAGGTGAAACTAAAAATTCATCTTTTCAATAAAAATCAAAGAATTTTTCCATTTATATAAAAAGATCCTTTGTTTCATTATATGTAATTTTTTACATAATGTATTAATATATATAAACTGAGTTTTTTTTTTTTATAGATTGATAAATTTTCATTTACCAATTCACAAGAATCGGTATAATATTTTTATTCCAGAAATACACTAAAACTGGAATTTTATAGTGTGCAGTGTTTTCTTTAAAGTGATAACATATCTAATTCCCAAATATTTTAAATACAAATGGATAAATATATTTTAAACTTTTGTTAACCGAATGGAGATATCAGGGAATCTTGATTTAATTAAATTATATGAACTTCGGCTAAGTGAATAACGAAAACAGTAATATAACTATATAATAGCATAAAATCAGTAGATAGAGATATTAAAAGAAAAAATCACAAACAATTTACGATATAAAAATAATTTCAGATAAAATAATCATTTAAAATTCAATGGTTTACAGGAAACATGGAAATGAAGTTTTTAGAGGTTTATTAAAATACCATATAATAAAAATAACTACACGAAAACGTTCATAGTAAATTGAGCCTAATTCAGCAATTTTTTATGGTTAGGAAGAATATTCTTTAAATTCAGAACCTTTGTGAAGAAATCTAACGGTATATAGCTGATAGAAATAAAATTACCACACACAAGATTAAATAATCTTAAATTAGTAAGATTTGATTTTGCTTAAAAAAAATGAAAACAAAATGATGGAAAACAAAAATAAATGACGTTTTTCAATTAGAACTTCCAATAGGGCCAGCAGTGATTATTACACGAGAACTTATTCGGACACAATATCATGATTTTACACTCACTGAGAAAGATGTGTTTCGTTCATGTAGAAGCAGTATTACTAATGCTTAAGTCAATATTTTGATAACGCCTTAGAACAAACATATTTTTCTGACATTTAATCTTCACCTACCGACAGAAACAAACATTTCCCCATTGGGTTTCAGACCGGGCATCCGGTCGGCATAGTGGATCCTTATTGTGGAGAACTGTGGAATTGGTCTGGAGGTAGTGGATGAGGTGATAGAAGCAACACGTGTCCGGGACTTCTTAAATATCGACACCGGAGGTCCGGCAGTGGTTAGAGGTCGTTTGTAAGAAGGAACGTAAGGCTTTCGTGTTCTGGCAGATGACCCTCCTCCGGGGACTCGAATGATGGGTTTCCTAATCCTGACACCGGCGGTGGTTGTGACAGGAGCATCAGTGGTAGTGTCTGGTGAGGATTTCTGCAAGGCGCTGCCATCTGGAAAATAAATCAACCGAATCTTAGTAATGTATCAAACATGAAGGATTATATATCAATTTTGTGCTGCATTAATATACTTATTCAATAACTGATGGCCTTACGTTGACAAGTCAAGGCACGCCATTTATTTTACAATTTAATAAACTATTAATATTTTGTAATACCATTTGGAAAAAAAAATATAAATTCATGTTATAAATCTAATCCGATAAAAAAATCATATCTGTATTTTATTGAAGGGATTAATCTCTAGTTATGAAGGTAGAGTTCAGTTCGCTTTAGTGGTCCTTCAACGACCACTTTTTACACAAGGGTTCTGATGTGAGAACTGGTTTAATTCGAATTCCGAACCAGAGTACTCAAGGCGGAGGAGGGAATCGAACCCGCGAACTTTTAACACTAAAGGCCACAGCATTAACCTTTCAAAAACCAGCTCAGTGATTAAATAAAATGATAACTGTTTTTAAAGTTATTTGCTTCAATATCCATACAAAAGTTACCGAAAGCTTCTCTATCTCAATAAATTTAAAAGGAATTAGACATCTCCCATGAATGAAATTCGAGAAATTGCACTTCAATATGATAAGTACGTTATTAATTTCATTTACTTCAAAATTATTCTGAGCTACACTATTGCACGCGAATTGCAGAAAAATAAAACAGCAAAACGAAAGATGTAAGATTTATCACATAAATTATTTCTATTTTAACAAAATAAATATCTTAAAATGATCAAATATTCAACTAATTTTCAGAAAAATTCAAGTTTATGTTGGTAATTCATTCATGAAATAAATAGTCTTTAACTATTTTTTGCTGACGTAATATTATAAAGTGTTAGAAGAAGTGCTTTCTTTTAGAAAGTGTAGCATAAATTCAGAGTTATTTTTTTAAAATCAATTTGCTTTTAAGAAAAAATACGTCAAAATTAGTATTTCTATTGGGTTGTTCGGAAAATAATTTCGTTTTTCTCCCGACAGAGGATTTAATTTATTTTTTGGCACCCAACTTCACACTTAAGCTGTATAATTATTGTATGCTTTAAGAGCTCATATAGTAAGGCTTGTGTGTGAAAAATTCCAATTAATTCTACACTTGTATTTTTTGGTCGATTCCTTTTTAAACATGAAGAGCGATAAGCAGCATTTTCGACATATCTTACTGTTTTACTACAGGAAGGGTAAAAATACTGTTCAAGCCAGAAAGAAATTGACCGATATGTATGGAGAAGGTGTGTTGACAGTACGCCTGTGCCAGTACTGGTTTCCTAAATTTTGATCCGGCAATTTTGATGTCGAAGATGCACCACGTTCGGGAAGGCCGATTGAAGCTGATAAAGACGCGATTAAGGCATTAGTTGATGCGAACAGGCGAATAACAACAATTTATGACCACTTGAAAGGCCTGGGGTTATCCTCGAAGCTCGATACATGGGTTCCCCATATTCTCACAGACAGAAATGTGTGTCGCCGCATTGACGTCTGCGATTCACTTCTCAAACGTCACGAAAATGATCCGTTTTATAAGCGCATCATCACTGGGGACGAAAAAATGTGTTGTATACAACAACGTCAAACGCAAGAGGTCATAGAGCAAAAAAGATGAACCGGCTGAAACCATTTCCAAAGCTGATATTCACCAAAAGGTAACGTCTGTTTGGTGGGATTTCAAATGAATCTTTTTTTTTTTAAAAAAAAAGCCTTTACCGGATAATACAACGATTAATTTTGAAGTCTACTGTCATAAACTGGACAAACTGAATGATGCACTTCAACAGAAAAGGGCAGAACTAATCAACAGGAAAGGTGTAGTGTTTCAACAAAATAACGCGAGACCTCACACAAGTTTAGTCTCACTCGCCAAAAGCTTAAATGCCACACCTACCTTATATTCCAGACCTGGCACCATCGGATTATTATTTGTTCCGGTCACTCCAAAACGTTTTAGACGGTAAAACTTTCACCTCAAATTAGCAGGTCAAAAACCACCTCGTTCAGTTTTTTGCCAGCAATGATAAAAAAAATTTTATGAGCGTGGAATTATACTACTATCAAAAAAGATGACAAAAGGTGTTGGACCAGAACGGCCAATATATAACTTAATAAAGTATCTGTTTATTATACAAAAACTGTCATTTCCTTAAAAAAATTACTTTCCGAACAACCCAATAAATTAATAAAATCAGAAATTAACGACTAAGCACAAGTTTTTAATTTAAATTATTAGAAAGTCTTATTAAATAAGTGAAGAGAATATTTGAAATCTAAATTCTGCGTTTTCCACATGGCATTAAAACATGCATTTAAATCAAAGATGTGAATATTTCATTTTTTTTCCACACTTAAAATGTTTGAAAAGATACACTAAAAAAGAAAGGCGACTATGCATAAAAATGCTTCTTTTAATATAAAATAAATTATTCATTTTCTTTCGTAATGGATTATTTTGCAGCCGAATAACTTTAGTACAAATTAAACTGTACACAAAATAATTTAAAAACTACAGGAATAAAATTTTAGAAAAAAATGTACACTTTTTATTAAATTGAATTTTTTTTATTATATAAACACATTTATCATGCCTTTAGTAAAATCTACAGTTCATATATTAACAATGCATAAAATAGCTCTAAGTTTGCTACTCGGATTCATTCGCCTTTAGATACAATGAGAAAAATTAATGACAACTCATACAGTGAAAGATAAGAGGATGAGTCATCCTTATCCGAATAGTCCTCGTAATATAGAAAGAAGAACTAATAGGAAAGCTGCAACACTTAGGTATTTCCAGAAGTATCATTTCTCTAGGAAGACATTGCAACCACAAAATATTTCACGAGCTCAAACTATCATTCATGAACTACAGTGATATTCAGCTTGCCCTGGTTTGTCATACCGCAAACTTTCTATCACTAGTTCGACTCTTTAGCGCAATAGGTATAGTAATTTTTTTTTTTTTTTTTTTTTTTTTTTTTTTAAGTTTAGCATTTTTATATGGCCGCATATATTATAGGCCATAATAGTTAAAGTTTTAACATTTAATTGCTTAATAAAATGTACACATTTTCCAAATTTACATCGTATTTTGATAAAAATGTTTATTACTTTCTCAAACAGCAACAGCCTATCACATTTTGTTAGTATGAAAGTCTTCATAATGATTGTAAAAAACATATGCATGAAAATTCTTATTTAGAAATGAATAAAAAGACTAAATAATTCTAAAATAAAATTAAACCTCAGCATATATTTAATATAAGTGTATAATTAAAAATATAAATTGAACAGCGAAATTTACATAGGCATTTTTAATCTTAAGAAATATTTGATATTTATTGAATCAAATCTTACCGACTTTTTAGTGTAATTTAGTTTTTTTTATAAAAAAATTCAACAACTTTTCAACTTAAACCTAAATATATTAACAATAATAAATTATTGTCAGCTAATATTTAATTCTTAAAAATTAATATTTTTTTAAATTTTAACACTTGTGCCATACCTACGAAAATGACCTCTCAATTCCGTTTGATAGTGAAAAAATGCTGAAAATATAATTTTCTCATCTTTTCCATACATATATTCTACATGTAGCATATCTTTTTAGTAAGAATTTTTCTAAAATCATTAATTTGATTGTTTACGTATTCTCAAAGTTTTGAACCATCCCGATTATTCCAATAATTTGCAAATAAATTCAATTAATTCAAGCGTATAACTCAAAATGGAATGAGTTTCGTTGAAATGTAATTGAATTTTGTCGGTGAATATGATTCGTAATTTTAAATATTTGACTGTGTTATTTTTATCCTTCTAAATGTTTTCATATCATTGAACACAATTTTACACACACAAGAGTTGTTTTAAGAAATTCTGCTTCATTAAGAACTCTTAAAATGTGTTATTGACGATAGATCAGCTATTATCGACAAGTTTCAATGTAAACTAATTTCATAAATTTTCCACATATTACTTTACTAAGTTAACACAAATAAAAGCATTTTAAGAAATAAATCTAAGCATGTTCTTCAATAATTAATTAATATGAAAAAGATTAAAAAAATACGTTACCAATGTTGAAGAGCGAGGATGTAGAATTACTGATAGTTGGCGACAAACTTGTATTAGAATTAATAATTTGAATGTCCTCACTCACATTCTTGGAAAGAGGTAATAATACGGATACTGAAGTTTTAACAGCAACACCAGCAATCGTCGTATTCGAATTTGATGTGGCGTTCTCTGTTTCCTCATTTACTGGAGTAATATTCTTAACCGACTCAACACCAGGCTGTATCATCAACGTTGACAATTCTTCGCCATCAGCTGGATTTACGGATGTAATCGGAGTAGGATGGGAGAAAACAGTTGGGCTTGATGTATCTGGTTTATAACTTGTTTTCATGGTGGCGCCAGTGTCTGTAAAAGTAGCTGAAGATGGGTTAGAAACGATAGAATGTTCGGCAATCGATGACACTCCAGGTGAGGCAGATGAAGGGGCAGATTCTGTTGGGCTTGAAATTTTAATTGGACGGATTATAGACTGCTCGGTGCCATGAATAATGAAGTCGCTTGGAGCGTTAGTGTCAGAAATATCAGACATAACAATAGGTGCCACTGTTGCATTCGAATAGTTGAATGTTAAGAAATCTCTCTCCCGTATGGTACTATTACCTTCTTTCGGCGTGGTTTTAGTCATGGTAACAACAAAATCATCAGTATTAGTATCAACAATGTGTGGCGAGTCTTGGAGCATTAATTCATTATTTTCAGACAATCCAGAACTGCTAAAAACAACCTCGGGCAAAACTAAAGATTCAGTATGATTGGATTTCGAAGTGTAAACTTGATTTGAAGTAATAGACGTATTTTCAACAGGGTTTGTTGCCAATTCTGTTTCAGGCATATCGTGAGGTACAAGTTTTGGTTT
Organism: Latrodectus elegans; assembly: GCA_030067965.1. Lineage (NCBI taxonomy): Eukaryota > Metazoa > Arthropoda > Arachnida > Araneae > Theridiidae > Latrodectus > Latrodectus elegans. The sequence goes on from CM057819.1 coordinate 46,881,472, forward strand.
CGAAGATTTTGTTGCATCTCTCTCAAGGTGAGTGTATGGTTCTTCAGTCACATTCTTATCTTTTGAGTGGAAACTGGTATTAGTATCCTTATCAACAACGTAAGTACTTTCATGAAAATCAATATCCTTAGGTGGAACTGAAAATATAATTGAATCAGGATCTTGAGAAAAGTTATTTTTCATACCATCCGGATCGAAGGTGACACCAATGGGATCTTCATCAGCAAATCCTGCATAAATTATATCATCAATTTCATGAGGCAAAACTTCTGGTGATATACTAGAAAATGAATTTTCAAGGATTATAGCACCATTATTTGTCTTTGAACTCATTGAGTTGAGTGTCTTGATCTCATAATCCGCAATGGTTGGTAACATTGTCACAAAATCTTTACTGTAAAGGTATGTGCTACTTTCAAAACGGTTCGCACCAGTCAAACTTTCTGTATCTGTGTATGATAAAGAACTGCCGGATGACATAGAAGGATTTTGTTTTAAAAAGGATGTGACATTACTTTCTCCTCCTATGTTATTAACCGGGTCAGTCATCACTGCGGTTGCAGGCTCGCTTACTTTTGAATTTAATTCTTCCTTATTTTTTCCCTCAGTTTCTAAAGGCAAAGGAGTTGGTAATTCCTCCAACTTTTCTAACTTGGGATATGATTTTCTTGTAATAAAACTATCTATTTTTGAGCTTGTTGATAGTAAATCTAAATCTGTATTGTGAATACCTATAGAAAAGCTTTCATGGCTTGGAGTGGATAAAGTTCCCTTATTGAATAAACTATAATCGGTAGAATTTAAACTTCTTTTTTTAGTGGCGCTCTTGGGTGAGGCACTTACTTTCTGATCATCTTCAGGGCTGGCTGAAGATGCATCTTCAATCACGCGCGTATTACTTTCATCATCAGGAGTAAATGTAGAATTTGGAGTTTCTGCGGTGTAGACAGCTTCAGTTGTCGTTTTGTCAGACGGATTTGAATTTGCCAAAGTAAATAATTCTTTCTTTTCTCCTAAAGTAGTTACAGGAAAATCAGTTGTCCGATCAATATCATCAGGGTTTTCAGTCTCTATTGGTACTAATTCAGATTCATTTTCAGATTTTTCCAATTCTGCTTTTTGAACTTTGTCTTCAGTTTCATTAGCAACTTCAGTAGTGGTGCCGTGTCTTCCATGAACTTGATCAGTTGATTTTACATCATTTTCAACAGCATTAGTAACCGTGCTAAGCATTTTTGTTGATTCTGTAGCTGTGATATCTGCTTTCTGTGTATCAGTAGCGTAGCTCGCTTCCATATGGGTACTACTACCGGTAGTCGATGAACCGCCAGATAGTTGAGTAAGATTGCTGGTAATATCTGTTGTAGCTTCATTGCTTTTTAAGGTGGTGTCCGAACTTGCAGATTCATCAGATTTTGTAGAGACTGACTGGTTATTTTCAATTAAGGATTTTTCTGCTATAGGAGATACAGTTTGTTCACCCACATTAGCATGAATGACGAAACCTAAGAGAAAAAAAATTGAATAAATTAAAAATGTTTAATTTATATTTTGATAAATAAAAACTCAATAATTCAACAAATGAATAAAGCCAAATTTCTTAATTTATACATTAATATATATCAGTGAATATATAAAAGGAGCAAAACTGCAATCTGTATCTACACTCGTAAACAAATCTCGATAGTTAAAACTTTTTAAATAAGATGCATAAATTGAAATGCTATTATTTATGTTTAAAGAGACATTCATTATATAAATAAAACAAAACTTTCAAAATAAAATTAGAATCAAGAAACTAATCAAAAATTTTTTTCGATTAGACTTTTGCAAATAATCCTTTTTTTCATGAAGATTATATATATGCATAAATTAATACCAAATTTTAGGTATCGTGAAATCAAAAAATAACACACCAGGTTAAATTAAAATAGGTTTAAATTGAACCACATTTAATAAAGTAAATTTTGATGACATTACACCTTCATGTCTTTTATTATAACTTTTTCACAAAAACTTAATTTAAGCAAAAAACATCCGATTTATGAAGCAATTTAAAATATAAATTTACTTCATTTGTGTGAGTATGAATATGTCACTAAAAACTTTAAAAAGATATATTAAATTGTGAGTATAATAATCATAGTTAAATTCGAAAATTGTTTTTATTTACTTTTTTAGAATCTCTAATTCTATTTTTTTTATTTTTATAAATTTTTTAAAGCTTTTTCGTTTGGTTTCTAACTATTTATGTCACATTCATTTTATTTTATTTTTGTAATCCAATTTATGTTTGGTAGAAAAAAATTTTGGACTATAATCCGAAAACCAATAATGGTTGTAAAGGAGAATTGAGGGAAGACGTTTCTTGATTTTTCAATTCGAAGCTTATGTCTTTATCCTCAGGCTGAAGATTTCGAAATACCGGAGAGCGTGGGCGGGTCCTCTAAGATGGACGGACGTCTTCCATTGGAAAATGGATTGGTAAGCTTCATGTTTTTACTCTGGTCATTTTTCTTTGATCGGAGGAAAATTTATAAAAAAATATGGTCAGAAACACGTAGTCCATTTATTTTCTGTTCTTTTTTCCAACATAGAAGTGGTGATGTCTAGAGAATTTTTTTTTTTTTTTGAGCTGTCGAAAGTTTTCTGTGGTAAGTCTTCTTTCAAAATTAAAAGGTGTGTTGAAACATCATTGAGTTAACCTTATTTGAAATGTTTAGTTTCAGAAAGAACTTGCGTGATTTTTAGTCTAACAATTTCGTTTCAAAGTGCTTTTTCGTATTTTATTGCTCAACATTAAAAAAATATTCAACATAAAGTACGAATCTTAACAATTGTTTGGAAATTTGAACCATTACTCAATTTTTCTAAATCGGATTCTTATTGAATCACCACAATTGCTCTAGATTTGTTCAAGATGGTTTGATTTTAAAACTAGAAAAACTGTTAACATTTTTATCGATATTTTTGGGCGGTGTTAACCTAGTGGTTAGGGCATCGGCTTTCCGTCCGGAAGGGCGGAATTCGATTCCCAAGACACACCGAGTACATGCGATATACGTGCTCGTTAAATCTGTAGAATCGAAAGTCCTGTGGTGGTTCGATGGAATTAATTTTATAATTTTCCTGTGGAACTAATTTCAAGAGCGATATATATATATATATATTTCAAATTCTCTCATAAGTGTAAAAGCATAAATTATTAGATTTTAAATATTTATATTTCGTAAATCATAATAAAATACAAATTTTATTAGACTTTTCTTAAACATGATACTTCACCATAGTTTACGATATCCAGTTTTTAAATAATTCTAATTAAAAGATGAGCCGTCATTTTAATTAGATTTTTTTACAGTTATTTTATTAACTATTACATTTTTAATCCTTTAGTTAATTAGTTTACTTTGATAAATAGCTTTGAAATATGTAATGGACCAAATAGCTTTGAAAAAATTCGTGGACCAGGTCCAGTTTTGGCAATCCAATAAAAACGTGCACAACTTCGGGAGAAAAATTGCAGTTTGGAAAAATAGCGATATTTGGTATTTACTTAATTTTATTAATCTTCAGAAAAATAACGATATTAGCTTTATTACTGCACGTAATGAGTTCTCACTAAAAGATCAGTTTTAAACAAATCAAAGGAAGTGTCAATACTTGAAGTCGGGACTTTTTCCACTTTCAATGGATCCCATCCAAAATTAGGGTGAACGGAAATGAAAGTGCCAACCACCTGTCCAGGTCTGCTGCCAAGGAGGGGATAAGCACTTTTAGAGATCACATATATAGCTAGATCTCCTACCTTATATAGAAAGATGGAACTAAACCGACTTGTAAGGATTCCTCCTAATTACACCTGTGGTACTTTGGAAGAAGCCAATGTGGGTCATTCGGCTTGTGCCTAGAAAATATCAAATGGCTTTTTCGCACGTTATGTGAGGCCACCTCAGAGCACTCACTTTCCAACAGGGACAGATCTTCCCTGAGTGCCATTGGAGTGGGGCTGACAAGGCGACTCTAGCTCATATTTTAGATTGCTTGGATTTTGAAAAAAGTCGAAGTTCTTAAGTATTCTCAATTTTCACTTATTGTATATTTTTGGATTTATGAAGATTGTCTAATTTCGCTAGATAATTTGGTATTAGTGGCAACACTTTTTTTTATACGGTTTCCAAATAGCTTGTGAATGACAGCGTATTGAGAAAAATGATAACAGTTCACTGCAGTGGGCAAAACAATACTTATCGTTTTTTATGATTTTTGAAAAAATCATAGAAAATGATAAATATTAAAAAAAAAATCATTGGCAATGAATGTAGAAAGTGCGAAAAATACGATGCCGTACTTTTTTTTTTCATCCCGAGAGCTACGAGTATATAACAATTTTAAAAGGAAAAAAAAAAAAAAAAAAAAAAAACAATTCCAGGTCTCCATTCTTGAAGCGAGAAAAGTTCCGAATTGGTATCATTTAAATTACGTTTTGGTAAAAGCAACTTTACAGGCACTATAACGTTACTTACAGTTTAATTTACCTAGAAATGCTTTAATAAAATATTCATAGCTTTTAGTTTAAGTTTGCTAGGTATCAAACATCCCGATATAAATTTCTTTCCAGTTTCAATTCAATCCTGATAAAAATTTAGACAAACAATGAAGTTTATACGCTTAAAAAGTTTTTAGAATGAGCTTTCATAATTAAACGGAAAATGTTTTAATTATTCAACAATTTCTTAAATTTTATGACAAGATAAACGAAGAGAAAAGATGCTTTTATGCTTACTTCAAAATTACTCAAATATTTTCGATTACTTTCCCATATTAGAAGTAAATCATTGTATTCTTGACTTCGGATGAAAAAATCAAAAGACATCTAAAAGTTTTCAACATTTTTAACGATAAAATTCTTGTAGGCTAATTTTATGCTAATGGTGTAGTAAATTAATATTACAATAACTTTCACTGTTCATAAGAAACAATATTTTTTTTCAGTAATTTGCATATAAAACTTTACTTTATGCATTTAAAATCCATTACATAATAACGTTATGAGGATCTTATCTGAAAACGCAGAGAGATTAAAAACGCTCTATTCTTTAAATTAGACTCTGTTTAAGGAGTATCATTTTTAATCAGTTTACAAACACATTCTTACATTCCTCTTCATTTATTAAATATTAGTGTACGAATATGTCTGTTTTGAGTGTTTACATATCGAATTAAATATAATTACTTTTGACAGATCCATTTTCCAAGCAAATATTTAAATAAAAATGCTGCATTCCAAATTTGAAATTATTTTCGATGGAAATTCTTCGAAACAGAGCTTAATTTGTTTGAAATAAAGAGTTCATTTTTTTTTAAAAAAAATATAATTATCTAAATGCAGTAGTATTAAATTAAATAATTTGAATTAAATCCATTTTAATTACGAACATTAGTAAATGCAAAATATTTTAGAGTAAATATAAAACCCTATAAACTAACTATAATTTTAGCTTATTAACAATTTAATTTTTTCTTGAAACAATTAGAAACGAAACAAATTGTTAGTTTAAACAATTTTTATTTCACTTTCAGCTAAATAATTAAAAACTATTCTTTATTGCATCCCCCTGTAATGAATAAATGTCAATATTTCTGTATTTACTGATGCAAATAATTAAAAAAAAAAATCTCGGTTTATTTCAAGTTATTAGCAATGAATATTCAAACTTATTCAAATACTGCAAGTTTCAGTAACTTCTGGTTAATATTTTGTTATCTCATTAAACCTTATTTAATACTATGCGATACTAATTCCTGTTGCATTACACTCTCTAAAGTACATTTTTTCGTAACAAATTATAAAATTATTCTATTGAGAATTTTTTCCTATGGCATCGCAATTTTATGACATTTAAAAACTATCCAATTAAGGATTTTAAATTTTCCAGATTCCCACCACATGTTTAGAGAATTTCTACCTTCACAAGAATTTATGGTCATTCATAAAAGTATTTCACTATATCTAAATCTATAAAATTTTTATTACATAATAAGAAATATTTTAATCGAATAAAATTAATTCTAATAATGGATTTTAAGATAATTAACTTGTAAATAATAACAATTTATCAAAAGAACCTAAAATAAAAACTTAAGTGATTTATATATTAGATTCTACAATAATATACTAAAATGAAATCAATTATTTAATATTGCACACTATAAATTGGACTGAGTGATATTAGATGCAACCACATAAGAAAAACTTTTAAAAAATTCACTAGGGCATCAATAATACTTTCCCACAACGCAGGTGTGTCAAAAGAAATACTACAAATACCACAAAATTTCTAGATTGAAAACTGTTTCATATCTCGCAAATTCAATTTCATATTCTAGGAGATTTGATTTCCACGACAGTGGATTGTGAAAAAGAAAGGATGGAGTATTTGTTTTCACTTTTTTTTTCTTTTTTCTTCAGCGAGAGAAAAGCACAAGTAGAATAGCAAATAGCTTCAGCTTTTATGATACCCATATTCATGTCCCAACTTCCAGGACAATTTGTCAAATGTTTTGCAATTCTAAGCTTTGAGGGCGCATGCGCACCTGGGATTTTAAATTTGATTTCCTGATCACAAAGATCTTGTTTGTGCTTTCTTTTCTCTTGCAGTTTCCGAGAAAAGTAAAATGGATATAAAACAAAAAATGTACTGTTGCCAAAACGAAATACCTCTTTGTTGCAAAATATAATTTGAGATTTAATGTTTCATGAATACTGAAGACTGGAAAAATACGAAAATAAAAGCCAAGATCTAAGTTTTTAAAATGGAAGGGAAAAGCTTTTTTTTTATGCGAATCGTTTAGCTTTTGCATACAAAATACCCAATAATTATTCAATATAAATTCTAATTCATAAGAAAAAAAAATTAAATGTAAAGTTGTTTATTTATATTCCTTGAAAAATGTTTTCATCGCCTTTATTTAAAAATGTGTGGATATTTAATAAGGTTATATTAAAATAAAAAAATAAAAAAACATTTGTTACTTCCTGTAATACTATTTTGTCAATCTGTTGCCATGGAAGTGAAAATTCTGATAAAAATATTTCGTTTAATATTTAAATTCACAACGGAATTTCTTAGGATCAAACGATAATTTCATTTTTCCTTTAATCCAAAACAAAGAAGGAATAAAATTAAAATTTGTTCTTTGTTTACCAACTCCATTGAAATAAAACAGTCAACTTCAAATAAATTGTCTTATAGATTTTTATTAAGTTTTTGCAATTTTTGCTAACTATGTTGATTCAATTCATAATAAATCTAGATGTTTTTGTTTTGACATTATACATAAATAATTGTCTAATTTAATTAACAAATATAAGACTTCTTAACTGAAAATTTTGGATTGAAGGCAAATGTTTGCATTGTTAAAATGCTAATTCAAAACAGTTGAATATTTTCTTACAGAAATCAAAAAATGATCAGCTTTTTAAACATTTTGAACAAACACTTTTGGTATAAACATGCTTTAATTCTATAGTATTTAGGTAATAAATTTTATAGCATATTTATAGTTTATATATTCTCAATCTCCGAAGATTCATTAAATGAATTTGAAATCCAAATCCTTTTATTTGCATTTCTAATATTGAATACATTTATTTCTTCTAGTGTTTCTGCTTGTATTTAATTTAAAAATACTTCCAAGTTTTAAAAATTATTCTGGCCTTTTGCATTAAACTAGTGAGGAAATATTAAATATGAAAACAACTCTTTAAAGTAAAAATTCAATCCTACAAATGTTATCATAAAAAATGTTGAAATAAATGAATTCAAATGAAAACTATTTTTATATAAAAGTATAAAAGGAAACATTTGTTACGTCTTTTTTATTGTAATGTATCTATGTTAATTTTACGTAACTATAACTTATAACTTGTTCATAAAATTGAATTGGAAAAACTTCTTTGATAAAGTGAATGCATTATAGAAAGATGTGAAATGAAATGGCATTTTTTAACATTGTACAAATCATACGTAAAATCGAACTTTGTTTATAAATTCCAACCAATTGGTAAACTAAGTTAAGATATGCATAAATTTTAAAAAAAAATGTATTCAAAATAAATAATATCGGTAAAAACTGAAGTTAACAGTGGCAGTAGAAGTAGCCAGACTATTAGAATTTGAATTACATTTTAACTATCAAAGACAATAACAAACTTAATATTTCGGCTTTATTCTTTTTACCACGAACAATATTTCTTCTAAATTGTTGTTTGCTTCTTTAGGAGGCAGGCGTTTTATGAGAAATTACACAAATCATAAATTCTTTTCCGAGTGTTGGCAAACAGAACTTGCAAAATAAGCGCTCTTGCATTCTAGCAAAAATATTCCGTTAAGAGGTCGTGGTTTTCACATGTTTGCGAGAATTTCTTCAGCGTTTTTTATCGGAAAATACAGCAAGCCTCATTTCCGATGCCGGTTTTCTTTCTTTCCATAAAAAAATATTTATTCTTGTTCTCTTTCTTAGGGCAAGAGTTTGAAAGATTAGGAAAGAGGAAAAAAGGATGTTTAAAAGGGGAAAAAAAATCTGGTCTAGCCCACCCCCCTTCTCCCATTTCCTTCTCTTCATTATGATGGATGCAGTTGAACAAAGAGCAGAATAGTTTTCCTGGAAAGTAATACCAGGACGGGAGGTTCCTCTCTCTCTCTCTCTGCGTCCCTGGAGTGGTTAGGGTTGAGACACCCTTTCTGAGTTTCCGAAATGTTCCCTACTCCTGAAACGTCTCGAGAGGGGGATGCTTCAGACGTTGGGAATCGGGAAGAAAAGAACAGGCAGAAACAGGAGATTTAGAGATAGAATCACTAGTGTCGTTTATTTTACTCCAGTTTGGTTTATGAGATTCTAGTTTTGAAAATATTGATTCTATTTCAGAATTTTTTTTTATTGAATTCATGACTTCGATAAGTTATAAAAGAGCAATGTGTAAAATTTAAATTTTTTGGGAATTTCCAGTGTTGAATGGCTATCGACTTGAATTTTATATGTTTGGAGTGTGGTACGACTCTATATGTTGTAGAATGATATATTGTTGAATTTTTTTTGACATAGGAACATGTCGCCAAACTGACCTAGCTGCTACGCCATAATTTTTAAGTAAATTAAAATCAGATTAAAGGAAAAATCTTAAAACTTATAAAAAAGAAAATTTGCTTTAATTATCCACAAAAAAAAAACTTTAATAAGAATGCGTGGTTAAGACAAAGTGTTCTAAATTGCCATGCAATGGCGTATAAACCAGTTTTGCCAAAAGAGAATGTTGAACATGCACACACACGTAGTACTATTTTTTTTTCTCTTTAATTTAATAAAATTAATTTCCCAAAAAAATGGTAAAATCCGCCAAAAATTCACAAATATATTTGAATTTCTGAATTATATATGCTTATATATATACACATGCACACACACATATATACATCTGTGCGGTATCTGTGTTTGGCGTTAAAATGCTTATAAGACTAATACCAGGAAGATACTGTGAAAATGGTCGAATATAAAGATACAGAACGACTAGATTTAGAGCACGTTAGTTCTATGTATCTACATGTCTCAGCTTTAACTTTTTCGATAAACGGATTAACAATATACAATCTTAAATGATCATAAATGTGTGATAACTCACAACATTACATATATTATTATACATTATTGATTACATTTACACTAAGAGAGATTCTAAAAATGCGCTTCAAGCCCTTTTAAATACTCAAAATAGGTCCCAAAAAATTTTTAGAATGTAAACCCTTGCTTAAGACACTGGCGCATAGAATTTCATTCCAATGAATTCTTGTGTCCATTGCGGAATTATGGGTAAATGAAAAAGCATACGCTGGATAAGAAAGAAGCTTCAATAGAGAACAATTTATAAATCGTCCGCTTTCTTTTCACGACTTAAAAATTGTTTTTATTAACCCGGCACTTAGAAAAACTCTTAAACTGAGTATGAATAAACGCGCAAATGTTGTAAGATGGAAGATTCTGGTGGAGGAAAAACTGTAATCAACTAATGACTTTCGAATACTTAATTGAACCGTATTTGCTCAGTATGACGACATTCTCATGAAGTATAACGAGACCCATGAATTAATAGCTTAGTGCTAATTTTTGGCATTTGTAAAATAAATATTTACACTTATCTCTTTTTAATAGTTTTTTGCTTAAAAATAACCTTCAAAAATTGTTTTATAGGATTGATGTAATATCAAAACATTTATTGGTAAACAATGAACTTAAGACACAGAATCTCATTAAAATAATTTCTCGTAAAAGATGGTATTTAACTACCAATTAATATTATAAAATTAACTTATTGTTGAATTAATATGAAATTTCGCATAAAATGCACTTTATTAATCGTTGAAAAAGTTATAAAAATGCAAACCAATATCAAAGACTTCAATATTAATTTTATAAAAAATAAATTGAAATTTCAGAACATTTTTCAGGCAATAAAGAATGGATTGAAAAAAGAAAACCATTTCCTTCCATTGAAAGATGACTAACTATGAACTGAACAGCTGTTGACATAATTTATAAATACTTCCATCAACATAGATTTTTTTTTTTTTTTTTTGTAAAAAATAACTTTTATATAAGTTTATTCTATAAAAAATTCAGAATTATTAATTTATTAATAATATACTTTGAGATGACTAAAAAAATTGAAATCGGTTGTTTGGTAAAACTAAAATTTTATTTCTGTTTTATTTTTCTATCAATATGCATGCAAATAATTATAAAGAGATAATTTTAAAAAAGACACACAAAAATGTAGTTTACAATTATTTGGTATGATTACTTTCACGCATAAATTTTTAAATTAGTTATTTATAAATACTCTTTTGGATATTAGAGGCACATGGGACTCCAATAAAATATCAAAGAATCAAAATTGTGTTTCAGATTGTTGCTTAATAAAGTTTTTTCAACAACCATACATTTTATTTTAACTGTAATTTTAATCGAACTCAATTATGGACAAAGTAATTTCAAGAGAATAATGTCCTATTTGACTGCAATAATCTATGAAATTTGAAAATTTTCTTTAAAATTCATGACATATAAGAATATTGGACCCAGTTTAATAATGAAAAATTAAGTTCGGTGAAACAGAATGAAAATAAATATAAAGTTATCAGTGTTTTTTTAAATTGGATTTCATTCTTTCTTTGAAAACATTCTATCATTAAATGGAGGGAGGAACTTGTTCATGTTTCTCAAAGGAAAACATTTGTGAATAAACTAAAATAACTTTAATAAAAAGTTGAATGAAAAATAAGAATTTCATTTGAAATTACAAATTTGACTGAAGAATAAATTTTATTTGGTCTGAAAATGAAGCTATAATATAATTTCCTTGAAATAAAACTAATTAGATTTAAGAGAAGTAACGTGTAAAAAGAATATTTTTCGGGGAAAATGTAATAAAAATAGCAAATTATAAAAAAGTAGATTAGATTTTATATATTTATTATACAGATAAAAACTAAAATTTTATGCCTATAAAATTTTAATCTTTTTTTTAAAGTGATGAAAAATTTATTAAGCTCTTAAGATAGCCAGTCAAATTATTTTTTAGAAGAAATTTAATAATTTTAATATTTATTATTATTTTAAATTTTTTAATATTGTCACATTTAATTTAGATAAAATATTTTTGAAATGTAAATATAATTAAATTATAAAATACAGACAAAATAACTTATAAAAAGTAAAAATACCCTTTAAAATATCTGTATCAAAGAAAAAATAATCTGTTTTTTCATTTGTAATCCAAATTATTTAGTACTATCAAAATTTTTAACTACGACCAAACAGCTTATACAGTTTGAATTATTTGAAATTGCACTCATTTAACAAAGCGACTGAATCATGCCATCCAAACACGAAAAGTCAAGTCTTTCATCGCAAAAACACAACGTTCAGATGGAAGTAATCAAATTTTATCATACAGTAAGCAAGCGTTTTGCATGAATAAAAAAACAGCGTCTATCCAAATAAATGGTAAATAATGACGGGTAATAAATTAATCATCTTCCATGTGTACAGAACGAGAGAAAACGAATAAGTGAATTATTTTCTATCATTAAGAGAAAGAAATAAAATTTAGTGATGTATGACCACCCTCATACACCCCCGTCAATTGCAGAATAAAGGATGGGCAATCTGTTTGGGACAGGAGCATTCTCTGGATATTTATCGCACACTAAAAATCGATTTTACGTCCAGCGAGTGACAAACGATAAGCGATGACATTGTTCCTCGGCTATTAGGGACACTCAAAAATAATCGCCGATGTTCCGTTTTAGGCCATTTTTTTATTGATTGGCAAATGGAAAATTGTGGAGAAAAAAAAAATTATGATCAATGTATTAAAATTTATATCGAATGTGTTCTGACGAGGGTAAAGTATATACTTTTATTTTTCGATTAAGTAAAGATAAATTTTTAAAAATTGTGAATAGTATTTTTGAGGTTATTTAAGCAAAAACAATGTGAACTGTTTTTATTTATTCATTACTAAATAGGAGTTAAAAAAATTCAATAATGTTACTCTCACGTGTCAAAGAAACTGAAAATCATCAACGAATCAGCGAGGCGATATGCAAAAATGATAGAGGTATGCAACCAATCGATGAACAATGCGATTTGCAAATTGAACTATGCAACTAATCAACGATATGATGCGGTAGATAGAGCATATGTATAAGAAAACAAATGTTTGGAAAAGTTGTTAAATCGATTATTGCTGTTACGGTTACAGATAAGCAATATTTAAGTGATTTTTTTTTAAAATGGCGTTATAATTGACATACAGAATAGGTTGGTTGGCTTGTCTTCAACTGTCATATTTTTCACATTAGGACTAATTAGACCGATACTTACAGCTTAAAGGGAATTTCAAATCACTTCAAATGTATAAACCCAAGGTTGGATTTGAACCTACGAAGTGTTGAACCGAAAGCAAAGAGCTCTACCAGCACGACCACACAGAAGTGACACAACATACTTAAGGGATCTATGCAATCTAGAATTCCTCATTCTGAGACTTTAGTGAAAAATTAAGAATATAAATATTCAAAGCATTTAATATATTTGAAGAGTCAGAAATTAAAATGTTAACGTATTGTCAAGCAAAGGTAAGAATTTTTTTTACATAGTTATTACGTTAGAGTTAAGTAAAAGAGACCCGAGTTCATAGTATTTTAGAAATTTCATATGAGATAATTGAACTGCTGATATCTAGTGTAAGGCATTTGAATTTTCGATGCATTTAATCGTTCCATAGGGCTTTTCTTGGAGATGGGATTCTATTCCCATGTGACCTGAACAGAAAACCTGGAAAAGAACGTACATCGACAGACGAGCTTGTCAAAACACAATCTCCCTTTGTTAAACAGAGTTTGGGACCAATCAATGGATCTTCCATTTCGAACAGCAGCTTTGTCATTAGAAATGAAATTTATATATTGTTTTGGAGAAGCACGCATGGTTGCTAACGTACAATACATGACAATGTAAACTCAATCACCGTGTGTTTTCCGTTTGGAGTTACTTTAAGAGCTAGTAAACTATTGACAATTCCTTGTCTGTACCCAAAAGAAAAATTTTCCATAGAGGTATTTAAAAAATATTAATTGATGCTAGTTTTAGATTACAGATGTCTAAACTCGTTCTAAGACAATGTTTATTTCCGTCTATTAGTAATTTAGATAGAGAGACTACATCACCAATTTTTCCATTATAGCACTCATAAAATAATTTTGATAATAATTGATACACATTGTAAGGTAAAATCACTTTAGTGACTTTATAAACTTTCCACAGTCAATCTAATTACACTTTAATCACAATATATACAGTCACTCAATTTCTTAAATTTATAGTTATTTAAAAAAAAATCAAAACCTTATTTTTATAAATTTTTGTTTTAAGTATCAATTGATGTAATTTGTATGACTTCACAATATTTTTTTAGAACTCATGAATAGTTTAAGAACTACAAATTACTCATAGCCAATACTAAAATTCACATCCATATTTTGCTCTAAGTAAATAAGTATATGAAAAATTTTTAATACGATCATTTATAAATTTCTTCACAAGATATTTTTATAAGCAATAAAATAATTTCGTTGAGTAAATATTTAAAAAAGTTAACCGATTTCTTTTTAACAGTTAAAACTTAATTTCAAATAGTGATCATAAAGAGGCACAAAATTCTGGTACATGTTTTATTGCAATGATATTCTTAAAAGCGAAATAAAGTAAATATTTAATTTCGAATAGTAAATTTATTTTCAATACATTGTTAAATTAAAAAAGAAAAAAATCACAATTCAAATTTTACAATATTAATTTCTTACTTCATTTATTGCGCACTCAGTACCGCCATCTAGCGGTGAAAAATAATACTATTCTTCAGACTTTAGTTAAATACCTATTGTAAACACCCACAGTTTTAATTCATTTGCGAGAAAAAAAAAAAAAATTTTTTTAAACCTTGATTTTGAAAGTTAACAAAATTTCTATTTTAAATGTTCGATAAAATTTTTTACACAAATTGAAATTTTCCGGTTAAAAAAGGAATATTGTAGTACGTTTAATTTCTAGTTATATTATTGTCATTGGTTGTTAGCGATGTTGATATAAAATTAATTTAGGATTTAATGATTGTCAGTGTATGAAATGATTTGTGTAATATACACTATGCTTGCTCTGATTACTATTTGAATGGAAATGACAGCAACCAAATTAACTTATATTTCTGAATATTTCTGACTATTTAAGCATTGAAACTATATATTGCACATAATGATGTTTCTAAAAACGAAAAATTTTCTTACATTAAAAAAGAAACAGAAAGCTTATTTCAAATTTTTGGCGAAATTATTTAACGTAAATAAAACTTAAAGTGTTGGCGATAAAATATTCTTATTGCAGACTAATATATAGCAATTGAAAATGTTATGCCCAATAAGAGACAAAACACAGAGACTTAATAGACAATAATTAAAAACAGTCACAAGAACATCCATTCATATTACTGATTCCGATTCTATATACTAAGATCACTTTAATATATAAATGAAATTATTCAAGAACACCTATTTACGTTTATGGCACAAACTCTGTATACAAAGAACATTTTTAATATATTAATTACTCAAGCTTAATTAAAACTTTTATTAACTATACTTAAGCATAATCTCTCAACGGCATAACAAGCTTGGCTTGGCTTGTCCAAGTGTAAATAACAACAACATGCATAATCTCTACACGTATAATATAAAAATTGAGTTTAACGAGACAAATTAAGTTCCAAAAAGAAAAAGATATGAATCATTATTTTGATAAATTAATCCATAAAAATGTTTTATCAGACATTTTTTAATCTTTTGTGTTTTACATAAAATAAATTAAATGCAAATTATAATGAACAAAAAAGTGCACGATTTTTTTGTTCTTTAATAAAGAATTTTGTTAAAGCTCTACATTCACTAATAGAAAAAAATAATCATATTTATACTATAACCAAATTAACTCGTAAACTAATTTATGCCTTGTGGTTCATTAAAATATTAATTAACTTCAGTAACTAAATTATTTCAGTAATAATCTATTATGAATATCAAAATGAGCATTAATTATTTTCTCTCTCTCAAGGAACTGTTTTATAATGAAAATTGATTTAAGCCTAAAAGAACTATGAAGCGAAATTGTGTATTTCATATATTAAAATGAACTAAGATTACTCTGACCAAATGTTCTTATTTATTCTTTAAATAATTGCATAAAACGTAAAGATAATTTATCATCATTTATTTAAACGAAAACTAGATAAAAATCTTAAAAATTTTCTTGTCTCTTCTAGAAGATAATTTAATCTAAATTAATGACAGTACTAAGACTACAAAGCTGATTATGTTACCAACGATTACGTTACACCTTAAAAAGAAAATTATTAATTCAGGGGGAAATGAGTAAAATCATTAATTTTCATTAATTAGTAAGTTGAAAACAGAATAACATGGGATTAAAGGAGGCATTTTTCTTATAATTAATTTCGTTAAAAATGGAACAACTAAGATTAAATATTTGGCTAAATCAATTAAAATTTACTTATTATTACGTAAAACATATGCATGTTGTTAGACTTGTATTTCGTTCACAAAATTTATTTTTAAAAAATTTTTAATTTTGTTAACAGTAGAAATAATTTAGCTTTTCATACCGTGATCTTTACATGCTATTTTAATCGTGATTCATATTTTTAAATGGAAGTTACTGCAACCGAGTCCGAAGTAAGTGTCGAAAACTATGCAAACTGTTGAAAGTTATGATTCTAAATGATCAGTATAAGACTAATATTTCATTTTAGTTTTATAAACTGGTTGTTTACATGCTCAGGTTGAAAACTAAGAAAACTTTGAAAAAATATGCATACTATGTCTCTACAAGTACTCTTAATCTTTTGGCTTTTTGATTCGTTAAATTCAATTTTTCAAAAATTTATTTCCAATGCAGAATTTAAGTAATTCTATCAAAATTCAGTTTTCACAGCAATAAGTAATGTAGAATTTGGTTGTTTTGACAGATAAATTTATCGACACATTAATAATGACAGTGCTTTTATTTGAAATGTCTCAAGAAAGATACTATTTTCATATTTTCATTGGAATTTTAATCAAAAAAATATTAATTGTTTTTAATATTTGCATGTTAATTAATGATTACATTAGTATAGTAATTGTATACCAATTACTTTTGTAGGTCAAATGTATATCAATGTTTATAAAATATCTTATTTAAAAAAAATTAAAATGGAGCTTTACATGAATTGTGACAATTTTTAAAATTTACAATAAGCGAATTTCTGCTTTCACCAAAAGTAATAAGAAAAAAACTAACCTTATTAAAACAAGATTTTTAAAAAGTTCTCATTTCAGTTGTAGAAGAATAGAACGAAATTTATACCAGAACATTTGTCTCTGAATAATTAAAAATAGAAAACATAGTCTATTTTTCATTTCAAAATTTTAATATTATTCAGCGTTTGTAAACTAATTTAAACCGTTAATTAATGCTGTTTTGAACACCATGTAAAATTGTTTATGCCTTGATGCAAACTTTAACAGCGCTTCAAAAATGGTGTGTGGTTCTCTTTCCCTCCTTTTAAACAGCCCTCCATATTTTTTTATATTTCTAATGGCATGGTAAAATACGGCAACGTAAATTAAATACAACAGAAATTTTGTACAACAAAATCCTAGAAAATGATAAAATAGAACATAGTGAAAAGTGACCGAAATTATTAACCTGGACAGTTTCTGGCCAGCCATTATCGGGAGATTTTGGACTCGTAGCAAAGAAGTGCCTTACACAGCGATAAACATAAGCTCTGTTCATATATTCTCTAAAATCACAAAGATCTAAGACCACAAAAAGGTTGGACAAGTATTGCAATGCGATGAAGATGCTCGTCTTGACTGTCATGATCAAAGAGTAACCTAAAAGAGGCTACTGCATCACCAAGTGGATAATCTGGTAAATTAGATCGTCGAGTTTTCCATTGCTTCTTCTGGGGTATAATATAGACCTTCCTCTTCATGGTTTGATGGCGAAATGGTCTGTACTTCCGGCAACTTTCATCGGCATTTTATATCTCATGAAGAGATGTTGGAAACATTGACGAGTTTCTTTGTATTTCATATAAAACAGCTCTCTTGATTTTTCTTTCCTATTCAAGGGAAAGTATATTCAGTATTCCTAACATGTCACCGAACGGAAATACCTTGGAATGATAAGAGGAATATAGATTTTTGTATATAATTTCGCAACTGAAATGATTTTTTTAAGCATGTTATGTACTTTATTCGATTTATTTTTAGCTTATTTATACACGAGATTTCATGTCATTAGGCAAAACGAAATTCTGTACAAAGCTATAAGTAAATATCGTCATTTTTCTCTGAAATTAAACTCACTGGAAGTCACGGTTCGTAGATATTTACACGAATAAAATCGCTGTTCCGTTTGTTCGTCGAATTTTTGTCAGCGATGGTAACGACTACACGGAATGGAAGGAAAATGTTCCTAACTCGAAACAGGTTATGGCACAATTTCGAAATTATGAAACAATTTCAGCCCTATTTAACTATAATTTGACTTATTTGTAAAATTGTTTATCCCACGATGTAATCAATTTAAGCACTCTAACACCTCTCTGAAATTCTCTTCACACCTTTTTAAAACTCATCTACGTATCACGGACAATGTATAGTATAATGTTAACGATACTGTCTGGATCCCTTTCCTTCTACACACACCCCTTTTTTAAAATTGATATCTACATTACACGGATAAATATAAAGTAAATTACTTAAGGCATTGGACCCCCTTTTCTTCTACATTAAAAAAAAATCAGATTTTCGTGTTGTTTTTATCTATTACAGGACACGTATTTACGCTTTCTGCGATACTTTCCCAAACAACATTGAAAGGCGAATGAGAAAGGAGTCTTGTGATTTCAATATTTAATAACTTCTTAGTTACAGTAAACTTCTCGAACCTTGTATATGTCATTCGATACACTTTTAGCTTATCTATTCGCGAAAACATTCATTTGTGTAACATTTGTGTAAAATAGCACTGCGTAAACAAATTGTTAATATTGTCAGAAAACAATCTTTTTTTTTTTTTTTTTTTTAAAGAAAACTCAAATTTTTTTTCTCCCGAAAGTTAGATTTACGTTTACCACTGAAAGCCCACGTCCTGTTTTATTATAATATATACAATTCACATACACACACACACACACACATTTTTTGGATTAAATCTCTACTAAATCTATATAAATCTAATGCAATTATATTTCCATCGATAAGGTACATCCATTCCTGAATATATATATATATAAAAGAAAGTTCAACACAAGATAAAAACTTCAGGTTAAACTTGAAAAATGCACTGCTTTAAGTCACTAAAATAAGCTGTCCCCAGTATAGGGATTGGGAAATATTTGAGAAATCCTTATTCACCCACATCGTATATCCCTTCACAGAGGAAGAAAACTATTTCTAAGGCTGCATTTTTCAAGTTTATTCTACTTCTGGGTTTATTCCGAAAGCATATACATCTTCTCACTCCCCAAAGAGCACAACTCCAAAAAGGCGCGGGTTGCCCCTCTTCTCTATTCACGAAATAAATAATTCCTTCTCTAAAATACTTGCCGTGAATGTTTCAAAGCACATCTTACATTCCACGTTCCCAGAAGGACCTTACAAAGATTAGAAGCCTAATTACATTTGTGTTTTTTTTTTCGGCCGAAATTAACTTTTCCTTCTCTCTCGCCCAGAAACAACACACCTCCCTTAGCCGAATCATCAATTATTCCATTAAGACAATTCTTTAGATGACGAAATTTAATCTCTCGCTGTTGACAATGATCAATAATGTCGGCCAAGAGCAGTAATGAATATTCGATTGTGTAAAATCCCCAAATCGAGTGCGATGGGAAGTAATGAATTAATTAGAAAAGAAGCAGCGGGTACAATGTATCGAGCGCGCGTTGTTTTCTAATGAGTTTCATAGTCAAACCCACTCAGCTCCGCGTGCCTGCGGAAAATCCCAGGGCGAAAATCTCTTAAACTTCATTAAAATATTAATGAATGGAGTGAAGGGGGCGAAGGGCATGATATACTCCAATTCCAGTCATTCCATGAAATTTAACCGATTTCAAACTCCCCGGCGATGTCGCCGTTAATGAGTTGCATGATTGACAAAGAAGCATCAGGGATGGAGGATGAGGATTATTTCGTGAAGTACCGGGAAATCTCCCCTCCCCCCGGCATTGGAAATGACATTCACGCAGCATTTATTTGCAGAAAACAAATTACAACTACTTTAATTTAAATAGACATTCTGAGATCGTTTTTAGTATTTGTAAAAATGACTTGGTTTCATTTGATTTGCTGGCACAGATGCCGTATTATCCAGGATTCCCAATTGTGAATTTTTTTTGGCAATTAAAAAATGTTGCCAAGATGACGCATTGTGACGTGCGCTATGGCGTGAATATTAGGGTTCCCAAAATAGTTTTTCGCATAGTTTTTATAGGTCTCCATATCTAGGGCGTAATAAAAACCATGTTGCCAGACACATAAGAGAATCCGCTAAATATTCACCAAGCTCAGAACTTGGCATCCTGGATTATATGGCATCTGTGCCTGTTTGCTTCCCGCTTCACACGGCTATTTCTTAACACACGAGTCATTTCTTCCACACAAAAACTATACTGGCACCAGGTGTTTAAAGTGTCTTCCGAACCACTACAAACTTCCATAACAAAGGTGGGATTCAAACCCATGAACTTATTGAACCGAAGATAAGAGCGTTACCCTTTCAGTTGTCGGCTTGGCTTGGAACCGTTACCCTTTCAGTTGTCGGCTCAACTCGGCTTGGAACCGTGGTAATGACAATTCAAGCTTCATTGTATGAAGTTTGTACTTATGTCTACAAGTATGGAAATAACCGCAGAATAGTGTGGGACTGTGTTCTTAAATACTGGAAGGTGTCTAGTTCAATATCAGACGCCGTTGAATAATAATAGGTAGACAATGCGTTTATTTTCTGCATGCACTTCTGTTGTGGTAAGAAGTCGGAAATTTTTCCGGGTTTCTTCCCTTTCGGCAAGGTTACTGTCGAAATCTAATATCCAAGTTGGTTGGTTGGATTTTATGGCAGGTTCAAAAATGGATATGTCGCGCTACATATCCGAATAGGAATTTAGTACAAAATTTTAAAAACAAATATAATAAAGTTTAAGCAAAGAACTTGGAAGGAAATACTTTGGTAATTTGCCAAGTCCTCCGTGGGTTATTTATCATATTTTAACTTTTCGCAGGAGTTGTATAAAATATATCTGAATGGAACCGCTAAGCAATGTAAATTAAGCGTCTTCTGTTCTGCCTCTTGCTTATTGTGAATTTTATTATACGGCTAAAAGTTTTTGTTGTTTTTAATCTTTGTGAACCAGTTAACGTAGAATCACACACACAAACAAACGCTGCCATTTATCACGTATAGACTTACTTTTACTCAAGTGTTTCAAGGTGGTAGCAGAATGATTAGCACTCCTGCCGTTATTTCATCAATTTTTAAGTTCGAATCCCACCTCAGACATAGATGTGTGTCATGGTTTGAAATACACTTTGAATGTTCAGTTTTGATTTAATTACCCCTCTTTTGCAAATAAAAGCTGTTATGCTATAAATCAAAACAAAACTGTTGACGCGTAAACACATTTTATCAACTTGTGAAATATCAAGCATTCACGCGTACATTTGTGGTCGGTTGGCCGGGTTTTATGGCGCAAAATCCAAAAATGGACATGCTGCGCCAAACGTACATTTGTGGGTACTCAGTCTCGCATCAACCAAGAATTGATCCAAGTCTACTTTTAAACTAGACTAACAGTTGAGTACCTTACTACCCGTTGGCAAAATATGTAATGATGGGTTCATTGTGACCTCTAATGGTTGAATCTTTCTCTCAAACGATGAAAACCTTGATTTCAATCCCAGGCATTATTTTCTGCATGTACACTCGTCGGGTGGACGCCTGAGAGATTTCCATGCCGCCTATTCTTGGGACTTGAATACGCCAATATTCCCTTTATCTAGGAAAAGTTCTCTCAGTAAGTCAAACTGATACTCGAATACATAACAAAATCTTAGGCTATTTAGACGTGGTGTCAATGGTTGGTTGGTTTGTTTTAATGGCGCAAGGTCCAAGTAAGCACAAGCTGAGCCACGTGGTGTCAGTGTATAGCTGCAACATTCACAATTAGCATAACCATAGATACGAGCCAAAGTTTTACAATAGTCTACATATTGCGCTTTACTTGAATTTAAGAAGATATCATTTTCTTTAACTACCTTTAGGTACGTATTTAAATTATAGAGCAGTACAAATACAATGAAATAAAGAAACTGATATTTTTCATTGAGAACTAATCGCCTCATTTAAATATTAAGTGAGAATATGCTTGAACGCAGACATTCAGATTTTAGATTCTCTTTACTGAGTCAACAAAGAAAATATTATTTACTACTTTGAAGGGGTGGTAAAACTGTTTCAATTCCCTTCCAAGTAATAAATGGTTTCGGTATATAAATGACCAGTTAGTCTAAACTGAAGTCCAGTTGTTGTTCGACATTTGGCCCTCGGTATTGTAATGATTTCAATCAGACTAATTACCACTAAAAGCAATCACATAAAAATTGCACTAAAAAAAAGTATTTGAGAAATTTTGTGTATTTATTCAAAAGTTCTTAATTCTAAAAAAATTAACCAAAACTTGGACAGAATTATTTTTTTTAAAAAATAAATTACGCAAAATAAAATAATGATTGTAAAAAATATTATCTTTACAATCATATTTATTTTAATTCAAATATTTAAAAGGAAACATTCATTACACTTTAATTACCGTTTTTTTAATGCATAGACCAATTTACATTATACATGTAAGAGCTTAAAATTAATATATTAATCAAAATTCAATCAACGGATTTGCGCAGAGACTTTTTCAGATTGTAGTATCAATCAATAAAGAAATCAAATTAAGTCGCATAAGCAAGAAACTACATTGAGTTAAAGAATGAAGTATCCAATCACATTGCATGACACCGACTTATATTCACAACAAACCAGACAGACTAATAACAAAACCCCCTGGTGATTTTGCAAATAGTTATCTTCCATAAATAGCAAGTAATCCAAAGGAAACACTCACCAAGTTTATGGGAAATCCAAAACGACTCGAATCGAGTCAAGTGCTCAATATAGCTGCGATTGCTGTAACACTTTGACTTTTATCGCAGCAGGGGGGGGGGATGGCCTTTAATGATGCAATCCAAGCAGAAATCGACCAGCGCGATATAAAAAATTATTGATACTGAGCCAAAGCCACCAATTCGCATGATAGGTTGTCAGGAGCAACTCACACCAGGGCGGAGCCACAGAAAAGCCCCAGCACGGTGTCCTGTCGTCATCGGTCTTCTTTTTTCCAGTTTTGACGTCACCTATAGGAAGGACATGTCCAATAGTTTTGTGTCAAATGCTATAGAAAAGAGAACAATTGAGGTTGTGGTTTAGCATTGCGCACTTTCTAAATGGTGTTGGCAGCTTGTTCTAAGTATAAATTATTTATTGCTGACAATTGATCAGTTTCACAGTTCAATTTCTAAATGATGCTAGGGTTGCATAAATCCATCATTTTCTCAACTTTCAATGAATATATTATATATATATATATATATATATATATATATATATATATATATATATATATATATATATATATATATATATATATATATATAATGTGCGTAGAAAAATCGATTATGGAAAAAATCATTCTGCTTGTAAAGCATCTATATTTAGCCCAGTAAAAGTGAAGCAGGCTGATTAAAAATAACACTTCAAAAATAAAAAATAATGTGACACTATGAAAAAAAGAAACTCAAATTTATACTTTAAAAAAATACTTGAATTTTCAAAAACTAAAATTACTTTAAATGGGTCAAGTAGTGATAAATTTTACACCCGAAAATAATTAGATGCTAATTTATGCAAAAAGGCGATCACAATTTTGTTTATTATTTAGAAAACTAGCAGAAATATTTACGCGAGGAAAGTAAAAGCGTCGAAAAATAACCAGGTATTATCATAGCGGTTAAGTTGGCGACTATTTTGAAACGTAGCCAAACATTTACATTTCTATTATGTTTACTTTTTTTAAAAAAAATAACCAAGTTTCTTGAGTTTAAAAAAATGATGCTCTTTAATATATTCAAAGGAAATGTTAATATTTTAAAACCTATTCTAAAGGAAATGGGCAGACAGCCAATAAAGAATCTAAAAAACTCAAAAAGAACAATAAATGAGAATATAAAAATTGCTATATTATTTTCCCTAAATTTTTTCCTTTATTTCAAAAATAAAATAATTTTTATGAACTAAAAAAAGAAACTTTTTTTTTGTGAGAATATAAAATTTTTAACCTTTATTTTCAAGAAAATTCCTTAATTTTCTCCTACATTTTGATTACTCTATCTGCGCATGTTATAATCTTATTTTAATTTATTTAACTAAGTTAATATTTGAAAATGTATAATTTTTATAATATCTTCATTCTATAAATTTCAATTTTTACGCAAATTTATCAACGAAATTTGATTATGTGAAATTAAAGAGGCGAGTCCTAAAGTTACATCATTAAACGGATTCACCTTAAATACCAATAACACTTTTTTATCTATCATATGTGTGTGTGGGAATTATATACAAATACAATCATAAGCATTTTCATTTAACGTAATTGTATCTTACCTAATAAGTTTAGCTGCTTATATAAGCTTGAACACTATGAATTTAAAGTTTTGTTCGATTGAGAATATTATCTAAACTCTTTCATAAAAGGAACATAAAGATGAATGTATTTAGGAACGAAAAGCATCTGCTTAGTATCCGAGATTTAATAAGCAGTTGACGGGTCTTTAAATGTGATTCTATATATGCATTATAATACTTGGCAGTTAGGATAAAATTAAGTGTTGTAGAACCCCATATAAAACAAATCTAAAACTTGAAAAAAAAAAGTTGAAAGTTTAGCACTCGGTTTCGTGTATGATTTGTGTTCGCTTTAAGCCTTTGATTTTGTTTGTTTGTCGCTCAACGGCCATTTTTTGCCAACGAGGGCTAATTAGACTTGGACCTACGGCTTAAAGTGGATTTCGAACCACTACAAACATCCATGCCCAAGGTGGGATTCGAACCCACGAACTGTTGAACGGAAGGCAAGAGCGTTAACCATTCGGCTGCCAGCTCGGCTTTTAGTCCTTGAGGGTTAGACATTTATACCATTTAAAATGAATTCCGAACCATGCAAAAAGCCACACTCGAAGGGAGAATCGAGCCACTGATTGTTGTTAAGCAGTCCGTGGTGAAATTAGATGTTAACCATTCAACTATCAGCCCAGGTTTAACATCAAAAGTAAATGGAAAAGTGCAAGTAAAATTAACCCTACCATTTTGATTCTCACATATTAAAAATATTTATTAACAGATAATTAGATTTAATTTTACATTAATTATTTAGAAATTTATTTTTTTGCCAGTTAACAAACGTTTATTTTGAAAAATTTTTGTGTCGGTTCTGACTTCGTGTATGTCTTGCTAAAACTTCCATTAGGTATTAACAACTGAACTTATTAAAAAGAGTAAAAAGGAACGTAATTATAATGCCATATATACAACATGTTTATTTTGACGCAAGTGTGTGTCCCTTAATTATTTTCCCGTCAACATAATTACTTCCCTTGGGACTAGCAAAAAATTATTGCTGAAGTTGTTAACATTAAGTAAAGGACTTGAAACTCGTTAAAAGCTATTAATTTTACATAACAGAATTAATAATCGCAATAAAGTTAATGCGAAAATTTCTTAAAATTTCACTATAAATATTAGTAAGCATTTTAAAATAATGGGTACAGTGTTAAAGTAAATTTAATCGAATTTCGACATTTAAAATTATTTTAAAGAGTACTTTAAATATCAATAATACGAATTTATAAATACTATAGACAATCAAATATTGCTTTCATTTACTTTATAAAAATATTTTGCCTTTTAAGTTATATACATTTTTATTTAAATGACAAACTTGTTTTAATGATACATTTAAATTATATTTTTTAATTGTTATGATCCTACTTTTTATTCATAACTACGTGTATTCTTTTCATTGATTTATCATATGAATCAGTATTTTTTTTCTTAAGAAATGCTTATAAAATTATTGCGAGTATTTCTTGCTAACATAAGTAAACAATATCCAAGGGAAAATCACGAAGCTTATGAAAAACCTTAAACAAATATTCCCCATTAAATCCTATATATTCAATTTTTATACTTCATTAACTTACGCTTTTCAGCGAATATCATATGTACACTTAAATGTATATTTGAATTTTATTGATTTCATACGAAAATTTACGTTGATGTGACCACGCGTAGGCCTAATTAAATACACATTTCATACTATAATATACTAAAAACTATCATTTAATCTTTCATAGTTATTCCCCAAATTATAAATTAATCAATCAATATTTAATATTTATTCCCCAAAACGTAGTTTGTATCCGAGATGATAAAGTAATTTTTATTTTCCTTCAATTTTTTTCTTACCTTTATTCTAGAAGCCTAAATTTGTTTTAATAATAAATTTTAGAAATGTTAAATGATAAAAATTTATATAATCTATATAATGTATTTCTTACGGAAAATATTCCGTAGGTGGATTAGTTTTATTTAAATGTTATCCAAAGGGAAACAGCATCAAGCATTGGGAAGTAAGAAATTGTGTTAATGTCTCCTTCGACACAGGTTATAAAAATTCTATTCATCTGTAATCTCTCGTTATGATCTTTATAGAAATGTCTTCAGTTTCGAAACACTAACTCAGGAAGACTTTTAGAGTCATGAATTCAGTTCTAAATATTTTTTTCAATTAGTAAAAGTTTTCTTGAAAAGATTTCAGAAAACAAATTAAAGTAGTTTAATCTAAACACTGTCTATTAATATTCAACATTTAGTTCTTTCAGGATTATTTTTATCAGGTAAAAGTTTCCTCATAAAAAGAATTTTTTAAACATTTTCTACTATCGATTTATAATTTTTTTTTTGCTAGAACATCAGCAATTTAAAAGATCAATTTATCATATTTAGAGCAGGGATGAGAAAATGCAAGTCAAGCGAATAATTCAATCAATTTCATTGAAATAAATTTACTTTGAAAATGCAGAATAGATGCAAATAATTTGCTTTTACTTCCAAATGACTATTGAAGCAGTAATCGATTGCCGAAATAGGGCTTTTTCCTTTGAACTTCTTTTAACGCATCACTAATTATAAAAGTGAGATCATATGAGTGAACCTGTAGCCTACAGTGATTAATATTATAAGCGAAATTGTGAGTTTCTATTAGTCAGCGTAGGAAGACCGAACACTTTTTCAAAATAGTCATTTACAAAATTTTCGAAAAACGTCAGATTTGGCTAAGTATTTATAAATAAAAATGATTTAAATATAAAACTGAATATGTTCGTAAGATGATTTTTCGTGAAATATATCAAAAATAGATTAAAATCTGGAATCATAAATTAGGTTTAAATTTCGCTTAATAACACGAATTCACCTCTTTTTTTATCTTTAAAAACAGTATTTGTATTCATTACCATTCAATTATTAATGCATGAAATTAAGATTAAAATATAACCCCTTACATATATATTTATTCTTATTCTCACAATAATAATAATAATTAAAAGCACGAATAAGGTATTCGCGAAAATTTTTAAATCCGTTCTTTCGCTAATCAGGGATTATTTCATTCTACGAAAATTACGACAGTACTTAAATATGTTCAATGGTTTAAATATTTCTAGCAGAGTTGAATATATATATATATATATATATTATTGGTAATTCTTTTAACTTTTGGTATGCTATAACTGATAGATTTAACGTATTATTGTTGTATTATTGGGAACAAAATCCAAAATATTAATTTATAATTCTCAGTCATTATTTTAATTCCTTAAATCTAGAAAGAAATTGCACTTCTATAACATTTCATTGCCAAACTTCATAAATGAAAAATATAAAATTAGTTTGAAATAAATAAAACTAAACATAATTTCCTTCATTATTGTTTTCAATTAACATTAATATAATATTTTAATGACATGAAATACAAGCAAATATCATTTATTAGCATTTTATACAAGTTAAATTTGTATTAGAAATTTACCACGAAAGTACATTATAATTAAAAGATTTGAGTCAATGGTGTTTTTGAAACATGCTGACATTTCTAATGAGGATAATTTCTACATACAAAGAGACGAACTGATAGCTCAGGTTTAAATTTTTAGCCTTTTTGTCCAACAGTTAGTGGGGTCTGTACTTCGCGGTTCGATTAGCCCTTGTGTGATAAGTGGCAGAGTGACAATTGTGTATTTGTGCTCACTCGTATACTATATTCGTATTTAAAAAGCTCATATTATAAAAGATTTAATAATGGAATAGAAAATGAAATGTCACTTCGAAAAACAATTTTTCCATTTTGATCAGAATTTGAATTTTTAGAAGTAAAATCTTTGCTTAATTTGTTGTAAAAACTATCTTCTACATCTACGCTAAACGTAACTATGATAATCAGCTGCAGAAAAAGTCAATTCTTGTCCTAATATTGCAATAGAGCAGCAAACCAATCGGAGAGTTGCAATTTATTTAGAATAAAACTAATCACCACATACTTTGGATCAATTTTACAGAGAACGCAGTTCGATAAATATATTTCCTTCGAAGTTTGGAGGCAGATACAGAGTTGAAAAGCAATAAAATTCTAATAATTTTACTTCTGAAGAATCATGGATTTGATAAGTCAGCTTTAAAGGTAACTTGACAACATAAATAAAATATTTTTGATTTCTAATAACTGTGTCATGTAATTGTAACTGTGATTCGTGAAAAATTTAAAACAATCCAATTCGATGGCGTATGTAAACACAAATACTTTAAAATATTGCTTACATAGAAATATTTGTGAAAAAATTAGAAGCCTATACTTAAAAGTTTTCATTAATATTAAAATTAAAAGCTCGTATCCAAATTGACCTAAACTAAAATGCAATTCAAGCTGAAAAGAAAAATATGTGCAAAATGAAAACCCATCAAATTATTCTTATTAGTTTACGTATTACTCTACTAATAAATGACTTTGTCAATTGAAAATGGATTAATTTTAAGGTTTTTATAAATGGAGTCACAAAACTATCCATTTTTTTTTTTTTATCTTAGAGTTTCCAATATCTTCACATATTATTAACCCCTTGACTGACGAATTAAATGGAATTTGATGCGACAAAAAAAAAACTATTTAATTTCGCTTAATTGAACTACACCATCAATTTACACCATCATCCCCACTTTCATATAATGCATCCGGCTTATACATGTTACGGGGATTATTTATAATCTTTACTAAACTCAAATATTGGCTAGTATAACATTCACCGTGCGAGACTTCTGCTAAACTGAACTCTTACTTTCAGTGTGCTTTTTTAAATGAGAATCGTCGAACGAGTGAAGCAACTATGTAATCTAATTGTAACTTGCCGAAAGAAGTGCCGAAAGAAGCGCTTGACGAGTCTGACTCGTCAAAGTCTGTGATGGCCCAGGAAATCAATGACGAGTCAGACTCGTCAAAGTCAGTCAAGGGGTTAAATATATAGTTACAGTTAAGTTACTTTTCAAAAGCTGTTGAAGAGAAAATTCACATCAATCAATATTCTCCTTCCAATAAATCCACTGTATTACCATTAGATCGATAAACCGTTTTTAAGTCAAAGAAATTAAACACCTTCAATATTTTAATGTATATAATTCGTTTTTCTCTATAAATATTTTATTATTACGCCAAAACAAATCAATATTTATGAGAGCAAAAAGATGTCTTTCATCTAATGGGAAATATAAAAGGCGATTTTCGATTCAAAATTAAAATGCGTAATATTTATTTCTTAATACCAAATATAAACACACAAGGTGGAATTTCCTATCAAATATTGCAGCCAAGAATTATATAATATGCTTTAGTTAATAACACCTCTAATCCTTCTAACTTTCATATGATCCTCTGCTCCAGTGGTTTTTTAATTAATTTCAGCTGGAGGCTACTTTTTTCAGATACTTGAAAATTATAAAATGTGTAAACACGAACAAATTAAGTTAAACAGTGTTTATATTAATCATCACATTCAACAATTTTTAATGATACTGAATATTGCTAAAGTTGCTCAATGTTGATTTAGTTTAAAAAAATGATACTTTTTTGTTTATTGCAAGTGTCCTAATTTCAGTATACTTGTTTCAAATACAGATAAATAATGTTTCCTCAGCAATAATTTACGCTAAGCAATAATTTGTTTTATGCATTTGTAAAAATTATTACTTTAGTCTATGGCATAATGAGTAATTCAAATGCTATGGGCATGAAATATCATGGATGACGATCGCACATTAATTAATATAAATTTAAAAAAAAATATCTTAGTTAATCTTTTCGGAAATATTACAGATATTAAAAAAAATAACTATATAAAATATTCTTTCATGCGGTTTATATTCAATTTTAATTTTTAAACCATTTTCAAATGTCTCCATATTAAGAAATGTTAAATATTTTTCTATTTTCAAAGGGTAATTAGTTTTTAACAAATAATTATTAATTCCTTGCTCATGAGTTTCACACCTTATTATATTCATAACGGTTATATAATGAATAATTATTCATGAAATGAATTTCTCGATTTATAATATTATGTTCAATGATAATTAAACTATATTGCAAAAATTCTACAAATAAGAAACAATGGTAAGAAACCGTTTTACTAAAATAAACATGGGTTTTAATATAAAAATATCTATTAAAGATTCAGATTCAGAATAGGATGCAGAAAATAAAAATAATAACATAAACAGAGCTTTTTTGAGCAAGGATCCCTTAGCAGATGGAGTAAATTACATTACGGATTCAATTCAGCAATTTGATTGTAAGAAAAACAGATTACGACACTTAAGAAGAAAAAGGTATTTTGAGTCTAACTTTACGCAATCTCGTAATGCGTCTACATCGGGAATTGAAAGCCAGTTCACAATAACTGTTGCCACCACACAATAAAACTAAGAATTTTATATTATGAAATGATATATTTCAGTGAATCCAAATGAGCCATTTCTTAGAAAGAATTGATGGATAGCAATATATGATGTGCAAGTTTATTTTGGAAAAAGATTATGTTTCTTCAAATAAAAACTATTTAGAATAAAAATTAAAAATAAAAATCTCTATTTACCTAAATTACCAAAATATATCTATATTATTAATAAAAAAAATAAAATACAGCATAATGATTTTGAAACATTCTGAGGGTAACCAAAATAAATTATCTAAAACAGCAAGAGATTAATATGCGAAATATTAATACAAGTGCTCATCAAGTAATGGTAAAATTCTCAAACATTGCAAATCATTGTTTCAAATTTTGTGTGCGCTTACACGCATAAATAACATTAAAATATATAATACCAATAATTTAATGCAGTGATAAAAAAAAAATCAGAATTGAAAAGAATTTTTTTCATTCTAAAAAATTAGAGCAATTGCTGTGGTCACATTAAAAGAACTTGTAATATTTCACCAACATATAAACCTTCTTATTTTAATAGGCTTACGATTATTTATTGTCTATTTTTGCATTTAATTACTATTCTTAATGTTGCTGTTGCCACAGAAGCGAAATCATAGTTTATAAAAATAATAATTAATGTAAATAAATGTTTATGCTCTCTTTTTAAACTTTGCATATAAATATGTAATGTAAAATATAATGTAAATGCGAAACATTATTGAACGTGTAATTTCTCACAGCTGCTATAAAGTAACCAAGCTTTGAAGAAGCGCATTATAAATAATAAAAACAGTTTTTATAGAATCAACTAGACTTTAACGTTCATAAATAGCCATACATTTTTTTACTATCGATTTATTCATACAAGAAATTATTTTTGAAGTGAGCATTACGATTATATTCCATTTGTCAGTTTTTCTGATAGTTATATTTCATAATTTAGACATATAATATTCAGGTATGATTCAAATCCATGGCATTTAAATGAAAGCACACAAAACCAGGAAAAAAAACCGGTGTTATAAAACGGTAACAAATTAATTATAATTCAAATAATGATTTTCGAATTACTTACATGATCTCCGATTTGAAGTATTGAAATAATTAAACAAAGTTAGTTATTAAATAAAATTCAAGTGTTATTTTTTATAATTCAATTAAAATTTTTGCTGTCAGCAAAATTATTGAAAAAGAGGATGACAATTTCCTCAAATGCCAATATTTCAAAATTGCATTGCAGCTCATTAAATGCAATTTTTTTTTTTTTTTTTTTTTTTTTTGTAAAAAAAATTCAATATGAAAGAGCTAAAATAAAATGTATGATTTTTAGACATCAAACTATATTGATTACAAATGTGTCCTATTTCAATATTTTATTTAATGGTCGCGTAATAAAGAATAAAGCATGATGAGAAATCTAGAATTTGAGCGAAGTATTCATTACTTAAGGATCACATTTTTATTATATCACACTAATATTGCAGAGACATTTTTCAACGTCTAACAAAATGCCAATACCGGATATACTACTCTCCATTCAATTCTTGAAATATTCCGAGCCACAGTCAGAATGACACCAAAACATTCTTTGCACAACAGCAGATTTAATTCTTCAGCAACACAGAAAAAAGCATTTTGTTTTCTCTTTTACAAGGTTGTTACTTACGTTTGACCTAAATATCTAAACAAACAGCTTATGCTGGAAAATCATGCTTTCAAGGTTTCCAAACCTCGAGGTTTATCTGCTTTCTTTTTAGCGCCAATAACCAGTTTCAACTACCTTGAAGGCTGCATGGCGGCTATAGGAAGAGGCTTCTTCAAAACACGTGTGTTATTTAGAAATGGAAAGGTATTTTCTTCTATTCCTCAGTGGATAACGATAGCAAAAGGGCAGATTGATTAATTTCGGTCTAGCTGATTCCATTTGGACTTCCTGTTTCATTCACTGAATGTCCCTCGAGGGATGGTGGAATCATTTTTATTATTTATAGCAATGGAATCTGGATGTTTTTGATATGTAGTTGCTTTTTTCTTTCTTTTTCCTTCGTCGATATTGTTTGCCGCACAAATAAATTGGGTCAGTCACCCATGTGTGGACGCACCGAGGTGGCAGATCGTAAGGATTTTGAAATATAGTTCAAATCAAAAGGAAATGAAACTATTTGCTTGAAAAGAATCAGATACCATTTTTTTTCTTCGGGCATAAAGATATATTTTTATGAATTTTACAAGGAAATATTTTTATTTCTGGAGGCGTGAAGTTGAAAGAAATCTAAAAGCACGTTTTGATATGAAGTACAATGCTGGCAGTGAATAAAGTATTTCTTTACGCACATTTTATTTTGTTATCAGGAAAAAATTTCTTTATGTCTTCTCTTGTAATTCGGAGACACTTTTTTTTTTTAAGAGTTTGTCTCTTAGTGAAAGGATAATTACAGAGCCATTGATTTGCGCGAGAGAAGTTGATAAGTAAATTATCTGCAACTCTTGATCTTAAGTCAGTTTCTTACTTCTTAAGAAGTATTGAATGTAAGGCTTATTTCGAATAACTTGAAATCTTTTCTGTATAAAACTACTATATTATTCAACGGGATAATATAAAGACTGTGTTTAATACTCAAATATTTTATCAAAAACAGGGTCAGAATTTATCAGAACTTTAAATACTCTTAATAAGAAAACTTACAGAACAATAAAAAGATTATAAAAACTATTTGAAAATAAATTTTTTCAGATTTATGAATTGTTTACTAGGTATTAAGATTTTTAAAAAAATTTCCCCAATCAAAATATAAATAATTTCTTTATGATGCAAGATTAACCATATGCAATCTTATATACAGATATTGAATGCGTTTAATAACATTTTCATCAAACTGCATTAACATAGTTATCAATTACTAAAAGAAATTTCAATTTTAGGTTTGGCTGTCGCTCAATGATAATTTTTGTGCACGAGGACTAATTAGACTGAGACCTATAATTTTAAGTGGATTAAGAAAAACACATAAGGTGAGAGTCGATCCAATGAATTGTTGAACTGAAAGCCAGAACGCAAACGCCAAGTTCAGGGAATGACATTTAAAAATTTCTATTTAGAAATATAAAAAAGTTTCGAACAATAAAAGTATAAAAAATTTCCTAAAAGAATCTTTAATAACTATTCCTTATAGAATTTTTGACGGTTGAAAATGGTTTCCAAATAACAATACTTTGATGAGATAAACTCTGAAATTAATATTTTCATACAATAAAAAAATATAAATTACAAGATTTATTTGAAACAAAAAATTTGAAAAATAACCATCTTGAAGTTATTCTATTTTATACTCTGTTATATTATAGAATATAAGTAAATTTTAAAAAAAATAATTGAAGAAGAAATTTAGATAACATTAATCATATTTAGGGACAAAGTATTAATGACTTTAATTCATTTAAATTTATTTTAATCACTTTAATGAAATCTTTCTAATAAAATATTTTCGAGAATTATAATATATCCAGTATATAACAGTTAATCGTTTTTATATAGTATATTCCTTATAAATAATTAACTAGATTAAAATAGACGTTTTTAACGTAAGAAAGTTTTATAAGTAATTCATACGAGAAAAAAAAATGACAATTATATCTATTTCCAAAATATATTAGCAATAATAATTTTAATGAATTCATTAAGTAATTAATGACAAAATATTCAGAAAAAAATTATCTTAACATTTTCTCATTCTAATTTTCTATTTCGATTAGGGCTATAAGTCAATAAGAGAATTAAAGTTAAATTTATTTACATTTATTTAAAAAAAAATAAGACATTAGAAGTATATGAATCACTTTTTGGACTTTAATATCAATCAATCGAAAGGATAAATTTACTTCTCATTTAAATTTATATATTATTATGTTATATGTTATTATTAGCATGAGATTAAAATTTATGAAAAGGTTTTTATATAGAATTTAAAATAAATTAAAATTTTAAAAGTATATAATTCGAAATAATTTATAAAATTTAATTGTTTATTTTACATGTTGATCTTTTAGATTTGATTAAACAAACTTCGGCTTTTGGAGCTAAAAATATTATCTATACATTACCCAACAAAAAATTCGTTACAAATTTAAAGTATAAGTATTTTCAAAATATATGTGAAAATTAAGCTACACAAAAGATACAACTTTTAAATTACATAACTATATTTTGAATTAAAAAAACTAGTTCAATAAAATTTGATCGTGCCATCTATTATTCAAAATAAACTTTGTGCTTAGTTTTAAAGTTTAAACACAAATTCCAAAACAATAAAATAGCATACACAAATATTTTATTAATTTTTTTTTTTTTACTTAATATTTGTCGCACCCATTAAAATAAAATAAACTTCGAAATAGCAATAAAACACAAAGCGCTTTAGATATAATAATTTAATTGATTGGTTGAAATTTTCATTTATTCAATTAACACTTTGCAAATTATTCGGGGGAAAAACTAAACAAAGCTAAACGTTATGTCTAGAACGATGGATGTGACAGTCTATTGGAAGAGAAGCGGCTTATTGTATCCTTTTAATGAGAGTTTGGCAATTCAGATAAGTTGAATAAGGGATTTTAATGGCGGCAATTTGCATATGCGATGATAAAGCAATTATTTTCCGCAGTTTTTGTCCATTCCAGGCAGGAAGGTTAAAGTTGGTATCTTTGAGTTGGTTAAATTTATGAAGGGTATTATACACTTGTCAGCGTAGATATGAGAAAATATTAAATTAAATAACCATACTAATATTTAAAAATGCGAAGGTATCACACAGTAATATTAATTCTGACTATTAAAAAGAATAAAATTCCTAAGAATAGCCTTCCAAAATTATTTTCTACATTCAGGAAAAATAATGAATTCATAAAACGTACCCGAGTTTTCCGAAGAAATCTATTTAAAAAAGAAAAATTGCAACATGCAGCCAAATATAAATTGGATGTTTAATTAGTTTTATGTTCGGATTACAATGTTGGTCGTATCAACACATGCACAAAAACGTGTGTGTATATATATATATATATATATATATGCACAAAAACGTGTATATATATATATATATATATATATATATATATATATATATATATATGCACAAAAACGTGTATATATATATATAATGTGTGTGTATATATAAATATAATAAACAATTTTTAAAAGCAAACTAATTACTACTATGATATAATTTGGTATTTTCATAAAGAATGCTCTTTTATGATATATTGTTTTTGATAGAAATATGTAATAATATGCAAGAATTTAAAATTCATTTATAATCAATAATATTGTTTTCATTCTCAGTTATCTATTAAAACAATTTAAATTGTTTGATTTATTATGCCCCTTCCCTTCATTATTATTGGCTTTTGTATACAAAGTACTAATGAACTTTCAAGAAAAATCAAGTAGAACTTTCAAGAAAAATCACAAGCTAAGCAAGAATGCAATGAAGTAATATATTCAGTGATGTTGATAAGCTGTTTATATATATATATAACCACAACCATAAAATAAATTTATAGATATTGCAAATACCTATAAATTCTTTTATTTGTAGTTTAATATACACACATTTTTCTAAATTTTATATGAGAGAATTTCAGTCTTATTTAATAAACTTAAAACTAACAAATTACATTATCATGATATTTCATTGTACTCCAATATTCTGAATTCTTTCCCTTTTTAGACGGTCAGAATATATGCCCTCCAATGATATCTGATTAACCATACATCGAAATATATTTTGTGTTACTCTTCTGTTATGTGAAGTAAAGCAACCACAGAATCTTGCAATAAAATTTGACACTGCATTTAAACTTTTTTTTTTAAAAAAAAGGTACTTTTGTACTAAAAATTTTGAGAATTCTAAATTTTGTTAAGTAATTTTAGAAACTTACATATACTTGGAAACACTGAAATTGAGATTGCAACTATTTAGTTAATATTGATCACATAAAGAAAATGGGAATAGCAATTTCACATAAAACAAATAAAAATTTAGTTTATTTCAATAAATATTTATAAAATATATGCTGTATTGTTTCGCTGTACGATTCTACAGCTGTTTTATACTTCAAAAAGAAAAAATAACACAAGATTATTTAATCATATGGTTATACAGTTATCACTTTAAGATGTGTATATTTTACAACAATTTAAAAGTAATTATGTGCTTACTGTAGCCTAAAATAACAATTTAATTTGACTTTATTTTAGAATTTAGCTTAAAACTCTTAAAGAATTTTGTTAAAGATAATACATTTGCATGCAAAATAGCAAATTTGTAAGCAATAGCAAAAAATGCTAAATGAGGCAATCAACGTTGAATGAACGAATAAAAATTTTTGTTTTCTTATTAGTTTTAAATGCTTGATAAAAGGAACAAACCATATTATGGTACAAATAAATAAATTTCAAGAAAAAAAATCATTTTTTACTTTGTATTTTTATAACATAATGGTTTTCGGACGTCGTAAGTGGTCAAATTACTTGATATATTGCTTTATATTTCATTTTACGATTTTGCTAGACAAGGGAATTTTTTTTCTTTATTGTCCTCAAACATTTGAAGAAAGAACTTTTATATTTAAAAAGTCAATCTAAAACTGCTCCCAGATATTTTTGAGGGGAAATTTATAACAAAAAATATTTTTCTTACTATTTTAAACAAAAAAAGAAAATCTCTTGCTTAGTAAGTTCATGTTTTCCAAGAATAATAACGATTTTCTAGAAACGAATTCTTCCCTAGAACAAATTTCAGATGAAAATTGCTGAAATTCTTACGCAACGATGTTCATCTTTATTTTAAATGCAAATTTAAGAAATTATTTTCAATTCTCGACTTTCAAAATTTATTTGAAAAATAAAACTAAACTTGCGACAAACAGTGATTTACATTTTTACAAATAAAAAAAATTGTCAAAGGTTGTTCGTCAAATGCTACAAAAATCATTGAATTCAATTTGATTGAATGTTAAAAACATTTTCTCAAAACATAACTGAATCAGCATATCATCAATCGCATTCATTTCTGCGATTTAAAGGTTTTTTTTTTTGTTTTTTGAGGAATTTCAGCTATTTGTATACTTGAAAAATATTCGATAAAATATTAAGGTACCCGAACACGTTCAGAGCACTTTTTTTAAATACACTGTATATATACATTGCAACGATCTTTTCTTATTTCACTTTAGAAAACATTAATATTGAGCTACTAAAATTTGATATATTCCAATATTTTTCTTCAGAAATGTTAAATATGTATGCAATTTTAAGAATTTTTTAAAAAACTTTAAAAAATGTTACATCAAAAGCTATTAAACATATTTGAGAAAAATTAATACCAAATAATCTATATGTTGTTATCTAGAGCATGTACTAAAATTTTAAGTTTTTGTTTAAAAATAAAAAAATTATAGCCAGTTGAATATTTATACTGAAATTACAGCCAAAATTTCTATGCTATCATTCGAATAACAGGCCATAATTTAGGGAATATTTTAGTGATTAAAATTCTTTTAGTACACATTCCCTAAGAAAACAATATACAGATCATGCTCATGAAATTCCATAGTGATATTACAAAAAATTTTGAGTTATCGTTTTTGAAGCGTGCAAATTATAGATAAAAGCCAGTTCTGAGAAAATCGCTTTTAAAGTGTTGTGTCTTTATAAGAAATTCTCATATTTGCTGATTAATTTTTTCATTTGATTTGTTGATTGATTTCTGGAACAGTAATTATTTTATGTATCTTTTAAAAGCTTACTTAATTTATATTTCAAAATTAAACACTGTTTAAACTAATTTTTAACATCATTCTGGCCCTTTAAGCGCCCACTTCCGGTCCTCTAAATATGTCCACTTTTGGTTTCCTAATCTTTACAAAATCCTTCATATCTCGGAATCTAACGTATAGACAAAAACAAACCCGTTTTAAAAAGCTATTTAAATTCCTTATTTAACGAAAGAATAAAATTAATTAATCATTTTATGATAGAAATTGACGTTTTCAACGTGTACGGGTACCTTAAAATATTTCAAAAAGTTCCCATGATTGGCAAGTTAATCTGATCAGAATACAGTGAAATACTAACTGATTAACCAGAAAAAGATTGGTCAGTTTATCTGTCACTTTACAGTAAGTTAATACTCATAAGCTGATTGACAGAGGCGTCTACATTAAAGGAGAGAATCGAAACCCTAAGCTTTTGAATTGAAGCTTACAGAAGCGACTAGTCAGTTATAAGCTCAGGTGAAGCAGAATGCGATTACTCTAAATGCACCTAATTGGATAAACAAATAGATAATTTGTTAAACACTGCAGTCTAATTAGGCAATAGATTAGGCTATATTATTTCTGCAGTCTAATCATTTAAAGTCCTACAAAATGATACCTGCAAGAATTTCTACAACTATTACCATGTCAAAGTGAATCGATATCAAATCCCCAAAAGTGATCCTAAAACATTTTTAATTTTTTTTCAACAAAACATAAAGTTAATTTTCTTATTAAAACTATTTCACATTGTTATGGAATAACTTGTTTAAGCAACTGAAAATTTGAAGTTGTTTCTGAATTTTTAAACATATGCTTCAACTAAAGCAAAAATTTTAAATTGAAAGCATAAGCAAATGCAGGGGACTTTCTAAACTAATAGGTCGGAGTTAAAACGCGCTTTGTAGTATTTATTACGTTAAATTTAAAATCAAAATTAATCTATGGAACGAAAAGGCAAGTCTCATACAGTTTTGTTTGCTGGTATCTACACGAGGTAAGAACCTGTGCGCTAGAACTTCTGCGCATTTTCGATGAAATGCTAGTAGCAAAAATGGCCAATAGTGAATAGACAGTTTGTGTTCTGCAGTTTGTAAGTTCAGATACGATTCTCCAAATAATAACACCTGTAGAAGTTATCAATTTAAAAATACCGTCTGCCTTTCTAAAGGGAGGAGAATGGGACGACCAAGGGTTTTCTGAAGAGTGTTGCGTGAATGTCTTTCACGCCTATCAGGATGAGATCAGTTCGGAAGGCTATTCGAGTATCAGCAGTTC
The DNA here is from genome assembly GCA_030067965.1 of Latrodectus elegans. Taxonomy (NCBI): domain Eukaryota; kingdom Metazoa; phylum Arthropoda; class Arachnida; order Araneae; family Theridiidae; genus Latrodectus; species Latrodectus elegans. The sequence goes on from CM057819.1 coordinate 46,921,449, forward strand.
TGGTGATTGTTTGGAGAGTTTGACGGTAACATTTACAACTTTCTTATCAATTTCATTTATTGTAAGCTTTAAATCCGACAGATCATGGTTTTCGTGACGACTTTGCTCGTGAAGTGTTGCACGACGAATATCTCCACAATATTGTTTTACATCCAGGACATGTGAACACAATCTGCGCATCTGGGACTAGGGAAATTCTCACGAAATAATGCATAACTGCAAAAAGACTCCCCTAAATTTTTTTGTATGCATAACTTCGGGAGAAAGTTTGTTTTGGAGAAGTAACTGCAACTGATACTTCCCATCTTAATTCTGTACAATTATGGTTATTTTTCTAATTGACAGAGGAAGTACCTAATAACTTCATTTGGCAGCAAGCTGTTGCACCGTCTCACTGGCATAACGACGTACGGGATTGGTTGAAAATCACTGTACACGACAGAATTAGCAGTAAAGGGTCCACTGACAGAGTTTGTTTTGCATGGAACCCACGTTTATCCAATCTCATCATGTCATTTTTACCTGTAGGTGCTCATAAAGGATCGGGAGAGTGTGCTTCCACTACCTGTTGACCTAAGAAACAGGATTGAGACAGCTGTTGCGAAAATCACATCACAAACATAAAGCACTCGGTAAGAGAACTGGATTATCGACTTGATGCGTGCCATGTGACGAAAAGTGCTCACACTGAGCACTTGTAAGCTTGCACTTATAACTGTTTCAGATGCTCTTTCATTTCATGTATTAACCATGAATTAACTATGATTTTAAATTTTATTTAATATAAACGACAAGACATTAAACAACAGATATTCATTTAAAAACACCCCGTATAAAGTACAGAATAAAAAGGGGGAATGTCATTTTTAAATATAGGTACTGTAGACAAGTCTTTCTCAAAAAGCTTTGCTAAATCATTCTGAGCATTCATTAACACAACACAAAAGAGAAAAGAAAAATAAAGGCGACCGTTTTCTTCTGTGTCTGCATAAAGACAAACCAGGCATCCCTCATTGAACAACCCTAACGGATAAGGAGGACGATTCCAGTGCGAATGTTCACTCACTCGACCAGGAATCATCAGCATCCTTTCTCTTGATGTTCTCTTTTTTTTTCCTTCAAAAGCCTCCGCTTTTCGGAAGGATGAACGTTTATTCCTTCACCCGGAAAGCGATCGATAAATTAGAAAGAATAGAGAAGAAAAAAAAAGCTGGTGCAATGTCGGGTGAGGTGGAGGGATGGGTGAAAATGTGCATGGAAAGATGAATGAGGGAGCGTTATGAATGGCTATAAGCTGTTTATTTAAATGGAAATAGATTTAGCCTTGTATGGGGGCTCCTCCGTTGTTTCATCGTTTGATCGCTTAAGGACTATTATTGTTTTTAAGTTCTTGCATTCTAAAGGGGTGGTTCGAAATTGCTATTTTTGGAGCAGAGGGAGAATGGCAGTCACTTTTTATTGGTATGCACCCCGAAAGAATAGTTAAGTGTATGTTAAATAAAGTCGGATATTTTGCATACAGCCGCAAGTTGTTCCCCCCTCCCCTTCTTTTATTTGAAAGAACAGGCACGAAATAGAAAGTCGAAGCGTTTTATGGTTGACGGATGTGTTGAAGATGTCTGAATAACACGGACATTTGTAATTCAGGTTTCTTCGTATAGATTTTTAAAGGATTTTGAAATTGAAGCCTTTAAATTGATATGCGTTACGATTCTAGAATTTATTTCGAGAAATAAGTAAATTTATATAGCAAGTGAACTAATATTTTTTTTAAATAAATTTAAATTTTTAACCCTTCCAACATCTTTAACCTTAAGATACTGTTAGACTTGTCCATCAAATCGAAAGCATTTTGTAAATGGGATACATTTGTTTTATCCACAATCATACGTCCATTACGTGTTTCAGGTAGGGCCTGATCTAATGTAACTTTCATGAACATATGAACAAGTTTTATGACAAGAGTTTGTGATTTTCTAATGCCAATCGATTTACATTTATTCGATTTACTCACACATACGGTTTAATAGAATACAGAACTACTACAAACACCTATGGCAGATGAAAATAAAGCCCAAAATCACTTAAAAAAAATGGGAGCATTAACCATTAGTTTTGTATCAAGCCTAAATTTATATATCCAGTAATCAATTTATGTTAAAAAAAAATATTGACATTAATATTATATATAAATTCAAGTGAAAAAATTAAATGTTAACGAAATATACTGGAAATATTATTGAAGACATTAAATTTACTTAGTTTACTTCGAAAAAAGAAACAATTGTAATTTTAATAATTATAAAACCAAAAAAAAAAAAAAAAAAGAGAGAATTCAACTGGAAAGCAATTCTCAATCATTGATCCCGACAGACGTCCATGCAGTAGCGAAATATCTATCCATCGTTGTTTAACAATGGCTGAAATCGAACCCGGTATCTTTCGCTCTGAAGAGCAATGTCGTGCTGTTCAGTCTCGTTTCGAAATATTTACAAGTGCTTGAAAGATATCAAAAGATTTTCGTACCGTAATATATTGGAAGTGTAAATTTGTTTTAAAAAAAATCAGTAACTGAATAAAATAATTCCTCGTTAAAATTCTACTGAAAACTTCATGAAATTAAAACTATTGGGTTGTTTGGAAAGTAATTTCGTTTTTCATGAAAATGAAAAATGCGCAGAAATAAATATTGTATTGTTTTGCACATTATTCATTCTAGTTCAATAGCTTTTACCATCTTCCTGGTAGTAGCACGATTTCACACTCATAAAATGGTTGGTTTTTTACTAGAAAAATGCTGATCCCTGTAGAAACAACGAAATTACTTTCCAAACAACCTAATATATACTTTTTTTCAGAATAAACGTGTAACTTACTTTAGGAGTTGAAATATTTTCATATTGTGGAAAATATTTTGCAATTTTCATTTAAATCTTAAAATTATTATTTGACATTCTGTGTATAAATAAATTTAAAATTATAAAATTTTAATCTTAAAATGTCCAGAAAGAATATAAATGTTAACAGAGGTATCGGTAAAAACTCTTAAAATGTTCAGCATCAAGCCCTTAAAATATTTAATATATGATCATTATTAATTAAAACCAATTATATTTACAATAATGTTTGAGAAAATGTGTTTATCCAAATACTAAAATCATAGGATTGTTTAAATCAATTTTACTGTCTAAAATAAATAAGAGTAATTACATTGTTCAACTAATTTAAATAATAAACGCCAAAATACCACTGATTTAAATTTACAACAAGGAATGATTAAGAAATCATTTTTTAAATGTAACTGATAATATGTTAATAACATTTTCAAAGTATGTGTTTATGTAGAGCAGTGTATTTTATATTTACATTATAAATTTTTTAAAGCATGCCCTCATCTGAGTACGAAAGTAATGCATTAACAATGTTTTAAATTCGAGAACATAAAACAAGATAGTTTGATATTTATGTTTGAATGGAGATAATGTATTTATATGCATTAATTTAATCCTTAATGAGTGCATACTATCACTTGGTGTACTGTAATAAACTCAAAATAGTATATAAAACCATATTTTCATCACGTATCTATCTAAAGAAAAATAAATATACAGCTCTAATATAAGTGAAATATTCGCCCAAAAGGATTTTTTAATCTGTAACCATTTATAAAAAATGTTTATGTAACATCAGAGTTATCATCGAGAAACTACAAATACATTTATTTTTAACATGAACCTCTTTATGTAAATAAATTTATCATTGAGGTAAAAGTAAAGCCAAGCTATACATAAAGTTACAACACAAGAATGATATAAAATTTTACACTGCGCCTGTAAGATGCTAAGTCAGTATGATTGAGTTGGTGATGCAAAGTAAGCACAAACCCGTATTTCGAGCGGGGACTAATGAGATCAATACGATCTCCTACCACGATCTTAAGATTGAAATTGAGAGATCTTTCAGTTCACAGTTTCAATTTCTATTGACAGAAGAGCATTCTTAATTACTCTGTATGTAAACGATACCATTTCATTAGAATAATTTAATTACTGTAATGAAACAGTATAAAGCCCAGAGACGGAAATCCAAATATTGATCAACAGAATAATTCAAACTCGACTATGTATGTCTTAATGTCTGAGTAAGATACATTCGGTTGTATTAATTGAGTAAAATAAGTTCTTGGTCAAAAGCGAAAACAGTTGACAAATTAGGGAAACTTATTTAATATTCAAAAATTATTAAGATTTGGTTCTACTAAATATTCTTTTTAATGCTAAAGAAGTAATAACTAATATAAAATAATGCTATGCGTGAAAAATAAATTCAATATAATGAAATATACCATTTATATAATTTTTTTATTGGATTCATAAAAACCAGGACTTTAAGGCATTTACATAAGTTTTCAGTTAACAAATTTTGATTAAATTCTGACGAAAACTTAATGTAAAGTAAAACCAAGATTTATATCTTGATCATTAAAACCAAGACCACTTGCTAAAATTCCCATTTAAAACTTTAAGTGATATTGTGATTAATAAAAAAAATGCTAAAAAGAGATTGTTATTCATATTCTGAAAACAATTTACCACTTAATGATTTTTATCATAATTTATGATAAAATTTCAGGATTAGGCTCAAGTTAATACATTTCGGGATGTCATTTGTACTAAATACAACAGTTTGATATTTTTAACTTCATCAAATTTTTAAGTTCAATTTTAGAAAATATGAGATTTCACTTTCACATAAATTTTAATAAAGAATCGTTACTTATTAAAATAACGAATCGTTTTTATTTACTTTAACGAATTGAATTAATTTAAAATAACAAATCGTTTTTATGATCGTATCCAAATTGAAGTCGAAATCAAATTATATAACAATTAAATGTCTATATTATCCTCTAACCTCTTAACAGACAATTAACTGTCTGTTAAATTGTCTATATAATCCTCTAATTCTATAGATACCATATTTATTATAGGTATATTGGAACTTATTTTTTTGGGGAAAAATTATTGATCGACATTAGTCTGTGTGCCGAGATTAATATATTTATAGGGATGCATATGGATTATGTAGACTCAATTCATATTAACCAGTTAAGCACGGGTAGTGGAAATATTTATTGCCTGTGGTTATTTCCAACCAATTCAGTGAATATCATCAATGTCTCAAGTAACATATTTATAAAATATTTTTAGGAAAAGAATTATTAATTGTAAGTACACAACAAGCACCAAAAATACTATTAAATATACAGAAACATAGATAACGCAGTTTCGCGCGACAAAAAATATAGTCATTTTTTTTCACAATTTAAAAAATAAAATATATAAGATCAGACATAAATTAATAACAATTTCAAAAGAGCCACTTAAAAATTTTTCTGTTGTCTTCTTAAAATTGTGCTGATGAAGAAATTCAGTTTGTAGTAATTTCAGTATTCTACAAGTTTCAAATTTAAAAATGATTTTGCGCAATTTTTTTTTATTGTATGTATTAAATATTTTTCACAAAATTTTGTCATATTGCAATATAGTTAAGGAAATGACTTAATTATTTTTAAATATGGAGTCACATTTGTATAAAAGGGATTTAAAAAAATAGGGGGGAAACACTGATTTATTTTTAAATACTTATAAATAATTAATACGGTTTTAATTACACTAAAAAGTATAATTGTATTCAAAAATGTTTTTAGTATTCCTTCATTAGTTAAATGTAAATAATTTTGAAATTTTATCCATTGACTTTGAATGTAAATTAATAAATTCGGGTAAGTGTAGATATATTTGCCTTCCTAAGTTTGGTAATCAATTTTGAACACAAGTGTTATTAATTGCGTTATTTGCTGATGAAATAATACAACTCGTAGTTCTATCTATACCATAACACATTATTTAAGTTATTGGCATTAAAATTTCCATTTGTACATAATAATTATGAATACAAAAAAATAAGTTTATTTTGTCAAATTGAAATATCTTTGTGTTCTATTCTTACAATTTATGCATACTGTTTACTCAGCCTTTGTCACTTAGTAAACATTTTAATTTACAGCATTTAATCTAATGACTGCGCTTTAAATTTACTTACATATGAAACTTACACATAACCGTAATTCTAGTGAACTTTTAACTTTTGGATCCATTCGTAATACTTCTAGTATCTAATTCTGATTTTCTTTTCCGAATTAAGATTACCTTTTATTGTTTAAGGATTTTTCTTCTGAGGCTAAAAATAAAAAATTGAAACCTTTAAAAACAAAAAGTATCAAAGACTTAAAGTGTTGAACAATTATTAGTAGAAAATGGGGATGGATTTTAATAAACAACTTCAAGAACCTAAAGCTTTTTGAAAGCAGATAATAAACCTTTCCAGATACATTTAAGAGATTTAACTCGTTAAAATTTCAAGCTAAGCCAACAATCAAAACAATACCGATTTGCTTCAATGAGCTCTAAAACAAAGGGATTAAATCTGTCAAACGAAAGATTGAACCATGTTTCAACAGACTCAGCATAATGTTAAGCAGATTAACTTCCGAAGAATAGTTATCTAACATTTTTTTATATCATTTGAAAATATTCCTTATTTTTCGAATATGATACAAAAGATTAATTATAAAATTAAAGTTGTCCTGTAAGTTGAAATTTAAACAGGAATTACATTTTTAATACATTTCAAATTACTTTTGTCTTTTATATTTCATAGTAAAATTACAGTACAAAGTTAATATATTCCCTGCTCCTTTAATCTGGAAGAAAAAAAAAATCAGCAAAAAATATGTTTGGCAGACGACCAAAAAAAAATTTATTTTTTTTTTTTTTTTTTTTTAAAAAAAAAACTTTTTTCAAATTTCTAACATGTTCTTTGTCTGAAATATATATATTATATATTTGTATGAAATATATATATAAAAGTAATATATTCTAGGAGAATATGTCGTACAGAAGAACGAAAAAAAAGATTCTATACAGAGAAAAGTGCTTTAAAAATGATAGCTTTGTGAGGTCAATTTGGTTTTATGTGCAAATAAAAGTTATGACGGGTGAAAACCCATATTTAAAATTATGCAGAAGAGTCAGCAGTATATTTTGTCCAAATCACTATCCGAATGACACAGTTATGGAAATATATGTAAATTATTGTCTAAAATTTGGAGATGAATCCAATTGTAATGTAGACAAAGTGCATTCGCTTTTTGGTTAAGGTAAGTAGTCTGAGCATAATAAGTTAGAAATCATAAAGATTTACAAGGAAATAAAATATATTGCCATTCAAGAGTTTATATCTTTATTTGGTAAGGAGTAATATTGCAAAGTTTAAAAACTTTATTAATAATCTCTTTGGATTAAGTTCTCTATGTATTTTGAACATATAAAAGAATGTTATTAATATCGGCACAGGTAATATGAAAAATATTTTAATTTTTTAGTCGTTTATTATTAAAAATTTAATAACACAGCAAAACGAGGATTCAAGATTATTTAATTTCAAGATAATTTAAAAAAAATTCATTTTAAGACGTTCCTGGCGACAATATTCACCACTCAAATGATGAGAAAGGTATAAATTTAGTGTAAATTTTATGAATTATTTATACAAGTGATCATTTTATTTTAATTATTGGTTTTGATTATTTAAACATATCTAATTTTTAATTAATTACATTCATATGTTAAAAAATTATTCTAAAACACACAAGCAATTAAAAATAATTTTTAATTGCTTGTATGTTTTAGAATAATTTTTTAACACATGAATGTTTAATTATATATTATAAATATAATTTTATTATAAATATAATTAATAAAAATAATATTTATAGTAAAATGATTTTTAAAAGAATGATATCAATATTATATGTAAGGTTTCTTATTTTTCAAACAGATATTAAATTTGCATCATAATTTTCAACGCAAATTATTTTAAAAAAAATTTTAAGTAAAATGCGAACGTTTGTTATAAAATTTTATACAAAATACAAAAAATGAAGTACTTTTGAGAAGATTAGAAAACTTTCCAATTTAAGCTCTGAAATTTCTTTCCCATTTATTGCTTTTAAAAATCTCTATAAAATAAAAAGATACTAATAAAAATTAAAATTTCATAAGGTAAGTAAAATTACCTCTCTTTAAGTTTTATTACAGAATCGTTAATCATTAATCGCTTGTGCAGTATTTCGCTATTTTATTTAGATGTTTTATTCCAATTAGAAATCAGAAATAAAACTAATTCCAACAGTTATTTATAACTGGTACGACTAAGTTTAATTCCATGTAAAGTAATTGGAAAAAATTTGTGGATTATTCATATGGTTTACTATTAATCATCTTGAATAAACTGGACTGTGCTAATTATCAATTAGAAATTTGCAACGAATACGAATTATCATTACGCTGTTCCTCAAATTAATAGTTTGTGCTTCTATTTCACATCTAATTGATCTAGGTTCGAATCTAAAGCAAATAGTTTATATGTTGATAAATTAGTTACAACGAATGAATTTCACAAGTGAAAATTTCAAAGAGATTGATATAAAGAAGTTCTTTAGTCCTCCAAATTTTATTCCATTGAAATGAATTAATAATTTTTCCACGAATTTTATTTCCAAAATGTGACTTAATAAGTAATTTTAGCAGGTCAACTTTAATCTTTCAAATTCTTATAATATACTAAGTATTTTAATCAAAATGTCGACTCTAGTAACTTTTAATTCCAATTTCTTACATAAGTGTATAATTTAACCGTTTTAATAAATCCTTTATATACATACATACACATATATACATATATATACATATCTATACATATATATAATATTACAGCTATCTTTAATGCAATATTTATGTAATTCAGCTTCATTACATACCATCTAGGTTGCCGTAAAGATCAAATCTGTCAAAACTTGCCCTCTAGCACAAATGCAGTTCAAACTTCAAATATTCTCTCAACAAATATTTTTCTGTTATTTTGGGACAGAGATATTAAAGAAATTTATCATAAAATTTCAATACGTTAAAAAAACCTTTTATTTCCATTTGAAATTAAAATTTCACTCCTCGAAATATATAAGTTAAACCCGAAAGTTGGGTTTTAATTTTAGATGGTAGTTTTTAAAATATTTCAGCCATCCTTTTGGAAGGTTGTCAAAAAAGAACTTAACACAAATATCATAGTTTTTAAAATTAGTTACTCATTTTTATAAGTATAAATGTTACATTGATATTTGTCTTTGCTTATTTCGAATAAAAACTCAAAATGAGACATTGAAGGTTATTAAAAGGTCAAAATGTTAATGAAAACCAAATTTCGAATTTTATGAATTCTATATTTTAAAAACAAATATTCTATATCACAACTTTACGAAAACATTCACTATAAATTTATAAACAATACATTTATAGTTTTTGATATTTAAGTTACCTTTGCAAAGAACGTAACAGATTGAGAATTTATAAGGCAACTAGATTTTTAACTCTGCTATATCTTCCACAACTTGTATGATACTGATGGGTGACGAACTTTTCCGGACAAGGCAGCATTCAAAGCAACAAATTAGTCCAAAGTAAAATGAAATTACAAATCGCAACTGGGGATTTTGCATAATTCGAAGTTCAACAACGGTTCGTAGTTGTCAACCAGAATTATTCCAAATCAAATTGGAATTTGACTGGATAGAAAGTAAGGGTAGGCAGGATGGGGGAAGGAAGTTGTTTCGTGTGGGAGGAGGACAACAAATCAGAGCTCAGTTTACTGAGCGAAATTTAATAGATATTTGCATGCAAAATAGATGGAGAAGTGTAATTTATCATAGAAGCAACTCAATCACAGTTACAGGGGTTCGAATTTAAATGAGATCAAATAAAGCTATGGTAAATAAGGAAGAAAAATGTCAAATTTCGTGATTTATGTAATTTTTAGATGGCAGCACAATTGAAATTCAAGAGCAAAAGTGAAACACTTAAGAGTTGTTCACATTGCTTAAGGCATGAAATTCATATAAACTTCTTAAATTGTAATTGAACTACTAAAAAAATTTATAGGTTTAAGTGTGTTATACGTCTCAACAAAAATACATTAGCAAGTTCGAAGGGGAAAAAAATTTAAATTGTCTTGTCAGTTGGAAATTACCATAAAAAGGGTGTTTTGTCTTGTCCTTCAGTTTGCGTTTTCTTTTATCTTCAACGTGTTTTATTTTGGAAGCAAAATCGCTAAAGATTTAACAACTAATTTGGAAAAACAGGTAGTTGTCATGATGTAGAAAAGTTTTTATAAACAGAAAAAATTATAAAAAAAATACTTTATCACTCGTAAAAATAATGTATGGATTTTTTTTTTTTTTAAAAATCTCCAACGACACTCAGACATTCGATGGTGAACTACACCTTGTTTGCAGCAGCTTGAAGAATCTGTTTTGAAAGCAGGCAGCAAATTCGCCGACAAGTTTGATTTACGACACCGTCTCAATACGATGTGACGTATATGAAACGTTATTTGACAAATGGATATTTTAAACCAATGTGAATTATAATAAAGTGGCGTAATCATATTTTCAAATGGAATGAAAGAAATAACCACTTTAAGATATTATAAAAATTCCATAATTATTTATAAATATTGATTGCATCAACATCAGCAATTATTTGCTTAATTTTCGACTCCTAATGAGATTTCGTCAATATAAACTTAATCAGATGTTTACTCAGACACAATATTCCAGATATGCAACTTAATCTATTGCTAGTTAATATGCAAAGTATCATCATGATAATATTTGCATAAAAGATCACTTTAAAAAATGCATCAATGGCTCTGTTAAAGAGTTTGAATACAATTTCAAAATACACTGAAAGCACTTTTAAACATATTCGAAAGATTGAATAATCTTTAATATTAATTGGCAAGCTTGATTCATTGGAACATGAAGTAAAACGATAAAAAAATTTTAAGACAATTCGCATTATAACGAAGATTATTTTGAAATCTGAACTAAGTCACACAAAAATCTGAATATTATGGGATTAATTATGCAATACAGTTTTGATAAATACTTTTTCTCATGATTTTTGAAATTCTGAAAAACAAAAAGAATTATTTTCTCTTTCATGTAAAACTGTAATTAATACTCGTAAGCAATATTGCCGTATGAATGTGCAAAATGTTAAAAATTTAAAACTTAATAAGAAATGCCGATTCTTCATAACTTTTTTAACTCTTTAATTGAATTTACTTTCAATGTTGGATTTAATTTTTGGGTATTAAATAGGATGTATATATTTTGATTATTTAAATTAAACAATAAACACATGAAATATTCAAATGCATTGATTGTTCATTTTAATTCCTTTTGTCTAGAAGAACCAACCTATCATTTTTATGTAAAAAAATTTATTGACATATTTTAATAAGAGCAATTTTATCGATTTTTAATGGAAATGCTAAAGATCTTTTATATGCGTCACAGATTTTGTACAACATCGAAATAACTAATGGAAATCTATAATTTGAAAGAGATTGTGATTGGTAAATGCTAATTTTTATATTTCAAAATGCTGAATAATTCATTTTTAAAGCAACATGAAGATATGAAAATCTGCTTTAAAAGCAAAACCCTAAGTACATATTTTACGATTTGAATAAAAAAAAAAGATTACTTTTTAAGAAATATCTTTGGCAATATAAAATACTTTCTCACCAAATCGGATAAAAACTCATTTCGAATTCAAGAATTCTTTTGCCCATAAAATGTAAAATTAGGACAATAAATCCGGGGAGAACAATTATTTTAACTTTGTTATCTTAAAAGTTCTGCGATGTAGAAGACAAGTCAGACTGCATTCAAAAATTTTTATAAGGGGGAAAAAATAAAAATCCCTTTTTGTGCAAGAGTAAAATTTTGATTGGCGGGCTTTTAAAGAGCTTCAAGTGATGAAGTGCGCATGCGTGTCGTAAAATTCAAAAGATTCTTAGCCATGGCGTCGACTAAAAATTGACCTGTTGTTGGATAGGTTTCCATGGCAACCGCTTTGTTTGACCTCTAGTTTTATTGGAGGGAATATTTTCGTCGAATTCTATATTCAAGTAGACGTTTTCACTCCTTGTTTTCGTCGTTTAATTCACTTAAACGACAACGCCTGCAGCGATGGGGGGAGAATTACTGACAGTTTAATATACTGACTGATATATTGAGGCTTTTAACGGAGCATATAAAAGAACGCCTTTAAAAAAAGAACCTTAAAAAATAAAATTTTAAACATATTTTCATAACACATAAAAGACTATAAATATTAAAAGCAATTTCAAGCCAAGAAATTAGGTATTAAAAAGAAATAGACTTCAACGTATATTAATGACTATTTTAAAAACATACATTTTAAAATAATTATAACATATTTTGCGTGCAGTTAATTTGAGACAATACTGCAGATGAAATTATTTAAAACATTTTATTTTTGTGGAAGTACAGAACACTTTTTAAAATCATTTATAAGCAGAATGTGTTTAATAAATAGTATAAATGACATTAAATAATTAAATTATTTTGTAATCAATCTTAAGAAACATTACGTTAAACTTCATTACGTTACCAAAATTTCTATTAACATGGTAACTAACAAAGCAATATTTTCCATTATAATATTTCAAAATTAACATTAATACAATATTTTTCGCTAAAACATATTGAAGTAATTCACATGTGTATAATAATGAAAAACAATAATAAGGAATTTATTACTCGCATTAAATCATTTTCCAGGATTGCAGCTATGAAATAAGATTTTTGTTGATAGGTTTGAGATACTTCAAATTTACATTGATAAAAAGAGAATGGATACACTTCCAATTATTTAAGTAAAAATACTTATATAATATTAAAAGTAATGACTATTATACGGAATTATATTTCAATTTAAAATAAATTATAACTGAATACTATGTTAAAATATGTAACCAGATGAGCATATGTTAAGTATTATATTTCTGACTTTATTTTTAAGCATTATTTTCTCAAGTACTGCAAAAAAGAAAGACTAAATTAACTTTGTTGAGGTAAAATTAAAAAATACAAAACACAAAAAATTCAAATTGAATTTTCCTTAATTTTCAAAAAAAATAGTAGATAATTTCCTTTAAACAGAACGCTAGAATAATCATAACGTTTCTTAAATGTTTTAAAATAAAATTAGTAATGGAGTCACCTTTTCCGTTGTTAGTTTTAGCAAACTAAACGAAATTTATTTAAAATAGTCACAAAATAAGAAAGTGCGAATAAAAATTCCTATCAGAAAGAAAACTTTATTCCATTATTGTCCTGGAGATATTTGACGTTAAAGATAACGACATTTGACTAACGCAAAATTTAAATCCAAGTAGTAAATAAAAAAATGCAAATATTTTCCTCGAAGACGCACTATAAATGCTTGATAAGCAACCAACACTTAACGATAGCCATATTTCGACTTGTCGCCAAGAAAAAAGAATATGCGCCTAATGGAGCCAAAAAGAGAAATGGGGGAAAAGTATCGCCGGAAAAGAAAGATGCTTTTCGCGTTGAGTAATGGCTCTCCGTGTCTTCTGCGAAGCAGACAGTGATATCTCACGACCATCCATGAAAAGTCCAAAATCTTCATAGGACATCCAAAATGCTATTGTGAACAAGAATTAATGAGTTCTTTTAGAAGGAAAGTCTGACACTTTTAAGACTGGAAAGTCTCCAGTCGGAGTTTCCATAATTAGTCAGAGCAATTAAGCCTGAAGTATATATTCTAGTCTGAAGTCAAAGTTATGCACTTCCTATAAAATTATTGGAAAAACAAGGACTGATTTCTTTAAAACTTGTATTTGTTGGCAAGTGTATAAATAACTGGTAATGAGATTATATATATATATTATATCAGATTTTAAATATCGATAATCCGATTTAGATTCGTGAATAACGACAATAATAGTTAACTTCAAAATTATATTTGTGTTTTGAAAGCAAGGATTTTTGTAAATGGTATATTAAATTTTGCAAAATGTATCTGTTCAGTATAAAAATAATTTTTTTAGATTAAAAAAAACTTTAATTTGAATCTTAATCATTTTCTTGAAAATTACTTACAAAATGATAGCACACATAAATTCAAGATCATTTATGGAAGGGAAAGTGCTGACAAGGATTCCTTAATAGTGACAGTAAAACTGAATGTACGAAGTTCGATAATATTTCGAGCAAATGAATTTTATATATAAAAAAAATTTAATCTTAATCCTTGTGGTAAGTTACATCAAAATAAAAATTTAGATATTAATTATACATGTAACAACTAATGTTTTAAGCAGTTTAAATATAAACCAATAAGGTAACAAATTTTTATAAAAAGGAAAATTTTATGCATAAAAATGCATTCAATATTTGAATAAACATAAAAATGCAAGTATAAAACATTGGCATAAATTTAGTAATAAAAATCTACGAAATTACATTTAAATGATAATACATGGATATTGAGTGAAGATTATTTTTACGAGTTATAAACTGAAGTTGCTATAGTAATATTTCAAACTTTATATAAGAAAATTTAAAACTAAATTGCTTTTGCCTTAAAAGGTCTGGTGGCAGTTAACATAATGGGAACTCTTCCAGAATCCTTAACATTTTCGAATTTTCTGCGTCCAGCTCAAACACAGCCATATTAAAAAGAAAAATTCTACAGGGCAGAACACTTTCTACATGACCATCCACTTTTTCGCAGAAAAAAGTTAGTTCTGCCTTATAGGAAACAGGAAAAAAAAAATTCATCATAACTGTTTCTAAGGATTCAGTAGACAAGACTAAACAAATTACAACAGCGCATTACGTGAAGTATATCTTACAGCATAACACGCGAAATCTAAATATAAAAAGAGAAAAAATGTGTCACGTGCAATGAATGTGTGTTTACTGTTTGACAGAAAAGAGGAGGGATTAATCGTGTAGATTTAAAGCAGAACTAAAAACAAAACACGAAAATAAATTATTAACTGAGCGTACATGTTCAAAGTTTAAATTGGCCATATTAATTTAGAAATTGGCCATAGATGACGTATAATCCAGCATTCCAAACTCTGAATTCTTTTGGGGGGTGAAAAAATTTTTGCCAAGATAACGTATTGTGACGTACGCTATGACGTAAATACTAGGGTTGCTAAAAAAGAATTTTCTGTATAATTTTATAAGTTTCTATATCTATGACGTATTAGAAACCAGGTTGCTAGATACATAAGAAAATCTGCCAAAAAATTACCAAACTCAGAATTTGGCATCCTGGATTATACGGCATCTGTGCGGAAGGTGATCAGAAAAAAAAGGAGTCTTGATAAAATTAGAAGAATTTAAAAAAATTAGATGTTCTTCAAGTGGGCATTTTTTAAGTACTAAATTATTTTTTTTGTAAAAAGAAATGCTTATTGAATTTATAATATAAATAATTCTGAATCAAATAATAAATGAGTATTATGTTAAGGATTTTTTTTAGACAAATCTTTTATTTAACAAGATGTAATTAAGTAGTCAACTTTTTCCAAACTATCTTCTCTATAAAGCAAACTAAGTTTAAGACGATTCTTATCGATTTCCCAAATTGATTTAGGCTTTATTTCCATTTTTTCCCCCGCATTACATTTTTACTCTCTATACTCAATGAAATATTTCACTAATCAATCACTTTTTTACACGATTTTGGAATTAATAAACTTTCTTTGAATGACACTTTTTAATTAATATTCTTTTGACAGTTCATTTTAAAAATTAAGGTATCTGCTGATTTTTTTTCTTTCCCTGTGTTACCAGTTAAAATTTATTTTGCAATTCAGCTATATTCAAAAATTCCCTGACCTTCTCTCCAACGGTTTCTTTTTTTTTTTTTTTTTTTTTTTTTTTTTTTTCTACCCAGCTTATACCATCTGAGGATCTTACGCCTGTAAAATCAAATCAACTGTCTCCTTTTTCAAGTCTATTCTGAAATTAGGAATTTCACTCTAATTTTTTTTAAAAAAAAAAACGAAACCGTTGGAGAGAAGGTCAGGGAATTTTTGAATATAGCTGAATTGCAAAATAAATTTTAACTGGTAACACAGTGAAAGAAAAAAAATCAGCAGATACCTTAATTTTTAAAATGAACTGTCAAAAGAATATTAATTAAAAAGTGTCATTCAAAGAAAGTTTATTAATTCCAAAATCGTGTAAAAAAGTGATTGATTAGTGAAATATTTCATTGAGTATAGAGAGTAAAAATGTAATGCGGGGTAAAAAATGGAAATAAAGCCTAAATCAATTTGGGAAATCGATAAGAATTGTCTTAAACTTAGTTTGCTTTATAGAGAAGATAGTTTGGAAAAAGTTGACTACTTAATTACATCTTGTTAAATAAAAGATTTGTCTAAAAAAAATCCTTAACATAATACTCATTTATTATTTGATTCAGAATTATTTATATTATAAATTCAATAAGCATTTCTTTTTACAAAAAAAATAATTTAGTACTTAAAAAATGCCCACTTGAAGAACGATTATTTGAAAAATAGACTTGATCCAAAAAAGTTAAGATTCAATATCTCTCTTCAAATGTAATTAGAGTTTAAATATCAAATTTAAAGGTAAGGGTTTCATTACATAAAACTGTGCAATAAAATTAGTAGATTCCAATTATTTTTTTTTTTACAAAAAATAAAAATTGAAACATTTACTGCAATTTTAAATTTTCAGAATGGAGTAAATATTTTGAAAGTAAATTTTCAGACAAACTATAAAATATGGTAATTCATATTAGCTACTAAAGGAATTGATATCTTTATTAGAAATACATTATATATTAATCTGTTTCTTCATCGCGAAAAGAAAGTGCAATTTCCTTTATTATTCTACAAACTATAAAAACTAGTTTTTGAAAGGAGAAGTTGGAAAAAATAAAATAACATACGGATAATTTGCATTCGCGTGTACAGATATGAACAGGACAGGACATTTATCATGAAGTAAACAACTGAGAAAATATACATCGAAACTTTTTCCGCTTCTAAGAAAATCTGAGCTTTACCGCAAACATTATGACCGACTATTAAAATCGGAAACCGTAAACTTCTGCAAAATACTCCAGTGATTTCCAGTTTTCTAGGAGGAAATACTATCACGCAGGTAGCATCATCAATTACTCTTGAACCTCGGTTGCAGTTAGGATACGAGAATGAATTGCGTTGATGACTTGAGATGGAACTCTTACGATTAAGATATTCTGACGAAAAATATCGATTCATTTCAGTTAAAAAGTTTTGAAAGAAATATTTCCATATATTTAAGAGAACTATTGTGTATTCTTTTAAGGAAATAAACGCAAAAAATATTTCTCAAAAAAAAAATATAAAAAAGGATTTTTAAAAAGAAATATGTAAAAAAAACTTTTTTTAGAGAAAATAAAGAATTTTTCTTCAAGAAAAATATAAAACTACTTTTGTCAAGTTAAAAAAGAATATTTTTTTTAGATAAAAAAATTATAAAAAAAGGAAATAACTCTCAACCTTATATATAAATTCAGATAAGAGATTTTTTGAATAGTTATGAAGATAGAAATTCTTAACTTATTTTGGTTGAAGACATTTTAGTTAAGAATATCAAATGTGTATTTGCTAAGAAATGTTTACTGCTCCTCAGTTTGACAAAACAAGCCAATTATAAAATATTGAAAAATATATTGTTTTAGAGATTAAAATATTTTAAAATTCATTTTTCTAATAAAATACACATTAAGATGAGTAATATTAATTTGTTCCTATCGAAAATCTGGAAATTAATACAGAAGAATATTTTTTTTATTTCAGTAAGCAGAAATATTCAGCATTTCCGAATGAAGCATACAAATACTTATGACTAGGAATAAATGTTGAGCAATTTATTTAATGTTTTTAAATGTGAGACTTCAGAAAATAACTTTAAAAAATTGTGTGTTCCATGTAAAAACAATATATTTCTCAATAAAAATACCATATAAAGCAATACGTTCGCTTGACAATTTATATAAAATATGATATTTTTAAAGTATTCAGTTAATTTTCTAATATATATATATATGAAAATTTGATAAAAATAAAAAGTTAATTTACAAGCCCGTTAAAGTTTGTAAACCAGGAAAAAAAAAAAAGCAGGATTTGTTGATAAAATTAAATAGAATTTTAATGAATTCAAAACGTCATTTACTCCTAATCTAAATAATTCGGAAACCAGCATAACTTGTTTACCGAAAACGATTTATGCGCCATGGTTCACACACATCAGCAATCGCGTGTCTAATGCGGATCGGAGACGAAGAAAACAAAACCGAAACAGAGAAAGTAGAATCAGAGTAACTGCAACCGGGCGTAACAATAAATGGCATGCTTTTATTGTTGCGCAATCAGCGAAACTAAATCCCTGCTTTTGGCATGCCCTAGATCTGCAGTTCAAGACCTTCGTGGCTTCTCCCTTTTTTGTTCCAGGCTCCTTCTCCCTGCTTAGATGCCGGTAGGAGACAAATGACGCAGAGGACTTCCGATTCCAGAAATGGAAATTGGAAAGTCTTCCATTTCCTTTGTCTGTCACTCCGTCTTTCCCTCTGTCCATTATTTAGATCACTCGTGATCACTGAATTGCGGTGGCAGCTCATTTAAAATAGTCTGTTGCCTGACTAAAATGAGCAATCCAATTATTTCCTGATAAAGCGAGGCGAAATAAATTTCACTGATTAATTTTATTAATTACAAAAATGTTTTGTAAATAATCAGTCACTTATAAAGTATATATAATTGAATAAGTAATATTAAGTATATTGAAATAAATAAAAGAGTAAAAATAATTTTCTCAGTCAAGTTTAAAAATAAGGAAATTAAATTAATTTAGATTGCACTGTTCTAAATATATTCTCTTTATTTATGATTAAAGTTTAAATAAAATTTAAATAATTATTTAAGAATTAAAAAATTACAAATCCTTACTAATCTGTTTTTTTTTATTATTTTATATACTTTAAACTACTTTCTTTTTAGAAACTTTATTTTATAAGTATTAACAAATAAGACAAATACAGATAAATTATTTAGAACTTTTTTTTAAAACATTTTTGCATTCCATTCACTTATGATAATTTCTATTGTATTTTCTCAATTTTAAGACAAAATAAGGTAAAATACATTTGCAGGTCTTATTTAAGACAATGTTAGCGAATGCAGAATAATGTGTTATGGTTGTTGCCGATATAAGGTGTTAGGGAACGCTAAATCATATCTATGACTCTAAGAAAATCTAACACTAAAATTGGGCTTGTGAATGGTTTGTTTGTCGCTCAACGGCCATTTTTGCACACGAGGGCTAATTAGACCGGGACCTACGGTTTAAAGTGGATTCCGAACCAATACAAACATATATGCCCAAGGTGGGATTCGAACCCACAAACTGTTGAACCGAAGGCAAACGCGCTAACCATTCGGCTGCCTTCAAGGCTTGGGCTTGTGAAAAATCAATTCTGGAAAGCCTCAGACAATCTGGAATATGGTCAGAAACGGTCTGACGGATTTCAAACATGCTTGGAAAACCTTTTTTCTATAGGAATAGAACATAGATCAAGTATCTATCCACTGATAATCCTGTGATGACCATCTGATCCCACCTACAACACTTGAATGATAACACGTCTCCCAGGTCACTTTCTATGATACCATTGGTGAACAGGTGGGATGGTCCAAGAAGTACTAAAAGCTTTTTGAACACAGCTCCAAATGAGTCAGTGACTCTAGTATGTCGAACGTCCCACCATACCTGCTTTAGACAAAATATTTGATGTCTCACTGCCAACGTGGGAGGCTTTAAACCGAAATGCACGTCACGAAACGGTATGATGCGGTTGTTAAGCCTTAAAATTTGTAATAATTTCCTAGTCGTCATGAATCTTTAGTTCATATCTCTTTGAGAATTCCCCGATTTGGAAATAAAATTGAAATAAAAAAGTTCCAAGAACAGAAATGTTACTATCCATTACGTGGGAGGGTATAAACTGAAAGTCATGAAACGGAATAATGCGATTGTTAAAATTTGTAATAATTTCCTCTAGTAGCTATGAATCTTAAGTTCTTATCTTTTTGGGAATAACTGATTTGGAAATAAAATTGAAATAAAGGTTTCTAAATCAACAGAAATGTTATTATACATTAATTCTATGTTACATTGAGGCCGAATCTTAAAGGAGGTTTTTTTTTAATACTATGAAAGGAAAAAAAAAATTTTTTTTTTTATGATCAAATGCTGGACAGAAGCTTACAAATGTTTCAACTTCAGATAAGAGTTTAACGTGATTTATTCAATAGACATTATTATAAAATATTCAAAGCTACACTTAAGTAATACTGATCTCTTGGCCTCACAGAAGATAAATGAAACTTAAAATATCCAACGAAATCCTTACAAGATCCATATGTAGAAAAAGATATTCTTGCTTTTAAAGCACACGTCAGGAGTTATACATCCACAAATCTCTATCACCGAATACAAAATCAATAAAAAGAATATCACTTATTCTGAAATGTCTGCATTTCCAAGTAGTATAAATTGTGACTCAATATTGTGGAAAAGGAACCGAATACAATAAATTCTGTTTAAAAAAAAGCAAAAAGTGAAACTTTTAAGGCTGAACTACAAGAGAGTGACTGATAGCTGAAATCCGCATTGGTTAGGTGATGGTTAGAAATACTTCTGTTAACTTTATTTCCTTATCTTTTTTATTTTTCAAAGATAATATTGAAGGGTGGAGATGCAATAAAGCTTTTGAATATATGCATCTGTATTACTAATATTTCAACAATACAGGCTCTATACTCTCAAAAATTGACTTTTATCAGAAAATAATTTCTCTTTTGATGGATGTATAAAATAATTTTAATATAGATACGAAAAAATACATATTTTTATATTAGAAACCGAAATGTTACAGTTGTGACAGATATCTTATTTTTAAATCATTTTTTTATTGAGAATTTTAATGATAGTCCTGAAAACGACGTTTACGATGATTATCTTTCATTAAAAAAATACATGGGCAAACTTAAGTGAAAATGTTCACATAATGATAGTGTGTCCGGTGGTTGTGGGTTTAATGGAAACAGCCTGAAGTGTAATAATAATTTATTTAATTATTCAAAGTTAAGCTACACACAATAGCAAACAGAAACAGTAAATTAAAAGGATGATTAAAAAAACAGCCAAAGAGCTAGAAATCAAATGCCTAACAAATTGTCTTTCCTTTTCCCCGCTTGTGGACGCTCTTTGAAAGGAAGAGAGTGAAGTGTCACAATAGCTACATTTTACCAAGTACAACATATGAGCAGTTTAGTGTAAAAACATAAAAGCACATTTGTAATTCTTATTCTTACTCAAACAAGAAATCAAGCTTTTTTATTGACAATACTACGTTCCTGTATGTAGTACCTGTACGAAATTTGTAGCTTTGATATTTTTAACAAATATATACGATTTTATTTAATGAAAGTAATAATTTAATGAAAAATAAATAATATTTTTGAATTTATTCCTTACAAAGGAAGAAACATTTGTAATGATAAAATCTTACGAGGTTCAAGTTTCATTAAAGACAAGCTAGTACTTTAGGAACAAAAAATTTATCTTTTATTACTTATAACAAGATATAAAAAATAGATATATATTTGTCTAATGTATCAGTTGTAAAAATAATCACTAGGGACTGTTTAAGGCATAAGGGGTATTTGCCTGGGTCCTCTCCACATTCGAGGGGGCTCCAAATCGAATAGAAAGTTTATTTTACGTCATGTAAGCATTTTCTAAAAACGGCAGTGAAGTGTAAAATCTGTCAGTTCTATGTTAGTTTATTAATCTATTCTATGAATAGAAAAAAATCAATATTCCATAAATCCATGGCTTTCTACGGCAGAATTCAGATACATTTCCGCAATAATGGTGAACAAATTTGGCCAATAAGAAACTTGTATTTTTAGGTATCGCTAAATGCAATATGTTTACAAAAAGGGATTTTACGTTGTAGTATATTTTCTTGTTATGCATCTATTAATGGAGAGAAAAATTCAAATACTCCCATAAACCTCTGTTCTTCATTGCTGAAAAAGGAAATTGGAGCGCCCCATGTTAGAAGATTTTACCCCGGGACCCAATATGGCTAATTTGGGTCCTGGTAATGAAATTTGCTTATGGCAATAACAGAACATGTCAAATTTTAAATGCATCAAGCTCTAAACATCGGTTTAGTTTATGTGTCACTCAACGGTTATTTTTTGCATACAAGGGCTAATTAGACTGGGACCTACGGTCTCTAAAATGGATTCCCAACCACTACAAACATCCATGCCCAAGGTGGGATTCGAACTCACGAACTGTTGAACCGAAGGCAAGAGCGTTCTAAACATCGGATGTAGAATCAAATCAAATTTTTTCCTATAAAATATTCATATATTACTATATGCCGCCCACCCTGTCTGTGGTCAGAGAACTGACTGCGGATAGGGAGGTCCAGGGTTCGCATCTCACTTCGGGGTTGGATGCTCTCTTTATCTGTCTACCCTGTCTTTGTATGAATGGTTGCCTACCCTATAAACGGTACCCGCTATTTCATGTATGTACTGTAGACTCCACACCAAAATATGGTTCAATTGGAAAAGTGGAGCAGCGCACCCCTTAATACCAGCCTACCTGGCACAAGACAACAACAACAACAGACACAAACAGCAAATATTACTTAATAACTGATACCAAAAACAAAGGTTAAACCATATTCATTATGAAAACTTTCTTAGCAGTAAACTTCAAATTATTAATTTTTACAGAAACGTTCTTAAAAAAAACATTTAAAAATTGTATTTAAATAAAAGCAATTCATAGAAGTTTTAAACAAAGTAAAAAATAAAATAAAAACTCATATTGAACATAATAGAAATATAAAGCAATATTAAAGTTTAAATAAATATTTTTTTTTTATCTTCAGTTATCAACCTTAACATTGCTTTATATTGCAATTATGTCTCGTAAGAATTTTTATATGGGGAAGTAAATGAAAATTGCATTCAAAACCAAGATATACATAATTATGTGAAACTTCTAATATTATGATATATATCGTGCACATTCAAAAATATTATATAATTTATACCATATATTTTTTTATTACGTCGTCTATACAGTAAATGATACGCCTCATTCTTGAAATTAATAGAAATCGTTTAAAGGAAAAAAACATAGGCAATTGTTTTTTCGAATGAAATTTTTGCTCTGAGAATTGTCTCTCAGTGATATCGCATTTGTATCGCGTCACTGAATCGAAGCAAGAAACAAAACAATCGGCAGTATTCGATTTTGTCCATTTTTTCCTTTCTCTAACTAGACTTTTCCATTCTAGTTCAATGAAGCAATAAAGTAGTTTACAAACTCGATTTTCCTTCCAATAATAGAAGTGTAATTGAATTTCTGGCTTCTGTTTTTCCGGTTTGCATACTATTTAATTTCCGTTTAAAAATAAACAAATTTAAAAATGCGCATACATTTTCTTGAATTATGAAATATTGCAAATGCAGAATTGATTCAATAAATTTTAAGAATGTATTCGAGTAAATATTCTTAAAATGAATTTTATTCAAAAAGTAGTTGCCCAGAAATTTCGCAACTTACTTATTATCCACACAGCTAATTACTTACCTAATTTCATGCATTTGTGCGAAAGCTTCAAAAATCTTTACAATGATTGCAAAATGGTCAAAAAATTTATTTTATCAAATTTTTCAAAAATTAATTTTTAAAAATCTCTAATGCTTGGAAACATACATTTTTCTTAAACCGTCCGTTAATCAAAATATGTAATCATACAAGTTATGATCTATAATTTAAAAAAAAAATTTCGTTAACTCTAAATTTGATTTAAATTTGACGGAAAAAAAATTTTAAGGAAAAAATTCCAAAATTTACCGTTTAAAATTTTGGACAAGAATAGTTCTTGATAAATTCACTCAGTGAAAAGTCAATGGGATCAAAATTTATGGTGATAAACTTAATCAAACGCAAACACATATAAATACAGAGGAAGATAAAATATTAATTATCTAAGCAGTAATTAGAATTTGTGACGTAATTACAAAACCCCATTACTTCTTACAAGCTGAATCAGTTTTAAATTAAAATAACTTAGAATAAAAAAAATTATAACAGAGATAATGTTAATTTAATATATTTATTTAATCCAATAGTTAATACAATGCGCATACAATCGTAATGCAAGACATTCTTATATACATACATTAAGTCTTTGTAAATACAACAAAATTATCTTCATTTATGCAATTCAATAGTATTTTAAGATTTAATTACAAAATAAAACAGAATAAAGCATATACAAACATCAATATAATAGTCTTCAATATAAAACAGATCTACTTATTTAAAACTAGATCTACTTATTTAAAACTATCTTATTCCATCAAAACTAGCAGCGAATTTTTCGAGTATTAAACTGTAACATTAATTTTAAAATCTCGCCTCAATCTGTTTATTTGAGTCTCGGAAAGAAAGTCATTTTAAAGCCTATCGAAAAATTTATTTTTCGAGAATCAAGCTGAAGTTTACACGAACGCGAAGCACAAGAAATCTAATATCTGAGTTACTCGAATTTCTTTTGCCGTGTTGACAAGGGCCAGACGATATATCCATGTATTTAGAAGCAGGACTTTTTAAAAGTATCGAAAAGTTACTTTTTGTGTTCTAACGCTGGAGGCTCTCTCTAAACAACGCTTCTGAATGTAAAGATTGGCTGAACACTTATTTTGTGTGTGGGAGTGCTGAAAGGATGCTAAAATCAATACTCTAAAAGTGTTATTTAACTTGTAAAATTTGACAGTTTTTCCCAGATTTATTCATTGAAAGTATTGCAAATAAAATATGTCGCTAGAAATTTTGAAACTTAAACAAAAGAATTCTAAAGCACTAAAAAAATTCAAAACTAAATTACTTGGACTTAAAGACTTGTGTAAAGATTGTAATTTATTCTATTTTATAAATTAAAATAGATTTCTATTTTATAACAATCCAAAATTGTTGCTTATAAAAGATTAACAACGTATAACTAAAATTTTGTAAAGTTAACCTTAAATCAGACAAATACCCTAATTTAATTATGAAAGTCTTTATTGAAAATGTTACGAAAGTAAATCGTTAACAAATTAAAAGATTTGAAACTTTTCTTGATCACGGTTTGTGGAGTAAGTTTATTTGAGCCTATGAAAAATAAGATTTGTTTGGATATGACTGGGGAAAAAAAACAGTTGAAAATTAGAGAACTTTAATTTCCAGAGGAGAAGTTTGCGGATAAAACTAATTCTGAAGTGAAACTAATTAAAATAAGGAGCGAAAAATACTGCTGCCAATTCTGTAAGTCTAAATCTTATGTAGTAATAATGATTAAGCAAAAAATATTTTTTTAATCTCTAGAGGTTTAATAAAGACTAACAGGGCCAAATCCCTTCACTTCTTTTCTCGCAACTAAATCCATTTACGATAATAAAAGTCATTTGTTGCTGCACCACCGACAACTTATCAGTTAAAACAACATTTTTCAAAATAGAAAAGTCGTCATATTTCCTGTGCAATTTTTTTTTTTTTATGTCGAAAGGGGAATAAAAATGAAATCCAATATAATAAGATTAATAAAACAACTCGTTTGCATAGAACAAATTGAATTTGAAGTTTTATACTCGACTAGATTAATTTTTTTATCACTTTTTTAAATTTTATTGGACGTTATTTTTTTATCTTGTTTTTGAAAGAGAGGAAATCTAATTAAAAAATTCCCATTTTAATTTAATATATCCTAATCAATAATTGAAATTTTTCAAAAAAATACATATTAGAACTTTCAAATAATTTGACTCAGACTGAAGATAAAAAATATGAAATTTATGTATAGTTTATGAATATTAAATTTCGAAATTATGTTTGTTATATAATTAGGCCAGAAAAATAAAAGTTTTGCTTGTTTCTAGAGATGTAATGAAATAGGCATAAATATATTAGTTTAATAAACATGTTTTTGAATAGATCTTTGAATCCTTGAAAAATTTGTTTAATATATATTTAAAATCTTTTTATAAAACAGAGTTTTATAAAATGATAATTTAATATAATTCAAGAAATTGAGTTAAATCCATACGTAAAAATGAAATTTTAGTAATTATAAATTTAATTTCATCCCAATAACTGGAAGGAAAAAG
The DNA here is from genome assembly GCA_030067965.1 of Latrodectus elegans. Classification (NCBI taxonomy): domain Eukaryota; kingdom Metazoa; phylum Arthropoda; class Arachnida; order Araneae; family Theridiidae; genus Latrodectus; species Latrodectus elegans. The sequence continues at coordinate 46,947,747 of CM057819.1, forward strand.
TTTAAGAAATCTGATTATAATTTCAATTTTGCAATATTTTCAAATTTCTGAATTTTCTTATTTTATTTTTTAAAATTTTGATACTGCAAAGTAAAAAAAGTTTATCGATTTCTTGATAGAATTAATATAAATTGAGAAATCAAGTATAGTGAAGTTAATGTAATTATAAGAAATACATCCACATTCAGTTCTAAAAATATCTCTAACCATTTTCTGTGCTAACTACTTAAAAAGCTGCTATAAATAGATATGATAAATTCAGGGCACGAAACCCCATTTCGTTGTGGAAGAGTAATAGATTGAATATTTGGCTAATGTAGCATATCACACAAAATTATACATACAAAAATAAATCTTTACATCTTTTGTAATTTATTAAGATAAAAATATATTTTATTTGTATGTATAATTTTATCATATCATTAATTACTGGAGCAAATTTACTGCAAAGTGGTTTTTATATGATAACATTAAAAATTTTATATTTGGTTTATAGGATTACATTTATTAAAATTCTATTTAGAGTTAATTCTCTTACAACAGTTTTGTTGTCGTTATGTACAAGAGATGTTCCTTTTTAAAATAAAAATGAAACAATTTCCAAGTAAAAGAATAACCTGCATTCATTTTTGATGCAATGCAGATGAAAAAAAAAATGTAAACTAGCTGAAGTCATTTTTTTTAAATTTCTTCAAAATTAATTTACTTGATTCGTTTACAATATGAAGAGTAGCAAGATCATAAATTTAATTTGAATGAATTATGAAAAAAGTGACGATATATATTTAAACTTTATGTAGTAAAAATAATTGTCATCAGTAATAATTGCAAACCATATGTAATCAATAAGACATAGGCCAATGAGTATACATGCATGAAATTAAAAAATTCTCATCTTAAGCGATTTCAACTATGAGTAGCACAGTTAAGATTTGTAGTTAACGAACAAACTAAGAACTAAGTACATTTTGATGTGAATATATCTCTGTATAAATCAAATAATCTACCGCATTTACATATTACAATAACATGTAGAATTTAGTTGTTTGGTTAAAGAAATTCTCTGAATTATTAATCTTTTAGAAAATATTTAGGAAATTTTAATGTTTTTTATTCATTTTTTATAAATGGCAACAAAAAATAGGAAAATCTAAAAGGAAATTAGTTCTCTGTAAAATAATTCCATTGTTTCTTTTTTTTTAATTTTGAAAAAAGTAGAAAGATTTGAAATTTAATTAAAATCTAACTTTCAAATGACAAAAAATATTTATCGGTTCCAACTATTACAGAAAAAAATAAATTAAGGTAAAAATAAAAAGTTTCAATGTTTACAAGGATATTCTCATCGTCTAATTACCCGCGTGATTAGATTTTTTTAGAATTTATAATAAATTAACATGATATAAAAACTAAACTCAATTTTTTTAAATCTCTTTTTGTTAATTTACAGATTGATTTCGAAAAGAAATTTAGGAGATAAAAAGAAGACCATTATGCAGAAAGTAATTTTAAATTCACTGTGTGATAGAAAAAAATTATTTGCAATGCAAAAATTAAAGTTTGCCAGTTATTTTTTTTTTTTAATTTTAAATCTGAAAAAAAAAAATGTTCCAGTAGTACCAGTTTTACTTTAAGGAATTTTTCAAGTTTTCATTGCACATATTTACACAAATTATAAATCAAAGTTTATATTTAATTTAGAGGTACATTAGGTTTGCTGTTTAATGGTCACGCTCTGCGGACGAGGGCTAATTAGATCAGGATCTACGGTTTAAAGTGGATTTCGAACCACTACAAACATCCAAGTTCAAGGTGGGTCGAACTGTTGAGCCGAAGCTAACCATTTTGGCTTCTATCTCAGCAACTTTAAAGATGGAAAAACTAAGTGATTCCTCCTTTTTGATTTATTTCGAAGAACTAAATTGAATTGTCTACAAACAATGCTTCAAGAAAAAATAGCTTTGTACTAATTGTACTAACTGAATCTGTACTAATTCCACAAATTGTAATTGTACTAGTTAAATCTGTAAAAAGAACTTATTTTCCAAAAGAAATTTTCAGTAAAAAAATACCAAACAATTTTATTATGTGAGAATACGTATTAAATATTTAAAATATAAATTCAAGCACTGTGATAACACAAATTTTTAAAGTCATTCACATGAAATATTTCATTCCCTTAGTGAAAGAATACGAGAAAATCAAAGTCCCAAGAAAATTCATTAAAGAGTTTCTTTGCTTCCTTTTAAAGTGAAGTTAAAGTGGAAGTACTTTGTTAAAACTGAGTGAATCGTTCTATTCCCCGAAGTTACGTCATTATTAGAAGGTGGAATTAAACGTGCATTTGGCAGGCTGACCGACTTAGTCTCTTTTGATCAGATTTTAAATCGTGCTAATTTGCATCATCTCCAAATGAAATTCAAACTGCGGATTTTCTAATAGCCAAATAAATCCTGAAATAGAGGTTAATGTTACTCGTCTCGTATTCGCCAAACGATTTCCTGCCCTCTAACGATTACCCGTGGTTTTCTAGATATAACGAGAAAATTTCTTCATAATTTATTTCGATTTGAGTAGTAACGAGGATGACAACCGAAAGGGATAGAATAATGCATTTTCTGAAGTTCAGAGTGATGTTTACTAATAAAGTGACGCATCGTTCATTTCATTACTTTCTATCGGTATCATAGCTCAAAATCGTACAATCTCAAAGCGAATAAGGAGAATTATTAACTTCATTACCAAATGGAAATGCAGAGGCGTTTATGCGCTTCAAAAAATATATTCTGTGTGACGCTGTTAAAAATATATTCTAATGTGACTTGCAGAAATTTTGTAAAGACTAGAAAAAATGCACTGTTCTATAAATCCCAGAAAATGCACAAATATAATAAAAGCAAACACCAAAGGTGATAACAATAACAAAATAGTATGAAAACATAAATAAGAACTTAACTTTAAAAAAAAATTAAAAAATTAACGAGGAACACGAGAGGAAGCTTTTAAAAAGGAGCCCATGAAAGTTCTGGCGTTAATGAACGATTTGTAATCTCATTCCGTTTTTGAGAACCATTATCAGTTTTGTGCCCACAAGAAAATTATCTGTATTCATTGTGCCCGTGTTACACGAGAAGTATGAACTGGATGAAAATATATTTATTACTTCTTTACTCTTTCGAAATAAGAGTAACAGAATGTAGATGAAATATTTCTTTGCACTGAAACTTTTTCCTTGTACAGATCTATACCAAATACCACTAAATTGTTCTTTTAAATGATAGAACTATTTGATAATGTTAGTCAAAACATTGATAAAAACAAATACATTAAAAATAAAATTTGCAAATTTTCAATTTAAAGTGGTTTGGCTTGTCGCTGTTTGACGGTCATACTGTACTCAAGAGGGCTCACTAGACCAGAACTTGCAGTTTTAAAATAGATTCCAAGCCATTTAAAAACATCCAAACCTAAGGTGGGACTCGAACTCACAAACTATTGAACGGAAGGCCAAAGCGCTTTTTCATAAACATCTAAAAAATAGTTATGAATAAAGTCATAGAACTGAAATTTATCTAACCTGCAATTGTCGAAAACATAGACATCTTTTTTCTCTTTCAAAAATCGTGCTCAATTCTTAAACACGTGAACCCATTTAGAAAGAATTAAAACGCATTAATTCCATCTATGTGCTACATTTGAAATACATCTCTCCACTTGTAGTAATTTATCTTGTTGGGAAATATAATTTCACCATCTCCTATAAACTACTATGAAGTTTGATAGTATTTGGCCGAATGGATTAAATTTTCTCGACATTTCAAAGTAAAATTGTACAAAGAAAGATTAATTGTTCCAATTTACATATTTGCTATTTTTAGTATAGATGTCAACAATTTTATGGATACAACTACTTATTTGAGACAATTCGTTAATGCCAAATAAGACTTTCATTCAGACTGATTTTACATTAAAAATAAAGTTTCTTCGGTTATCACTAAATATCGGCATAGAAGATTTAAGTAGATAAAATAATCAAAGATTAAAGTCAATTTTTTTTTTTTAACAAATAATATCCTAGAGTGCCAAGAGTAGCTATTTTGCCTTATTGTGGTTCCAACTTATTGAATATATTCAAAGCGTATGGTAATGTCTTTCCTGGGAAGGAGCCAAGAGCTGGTAGGATGGTGTCGATTCCGTGAAAAAGAAAAAGGTGGTGACATCTTGATGTTCGATTTTGATTGATGTCTTTGTGATGTGGGTGGATAATTTCGATTATAAATTTAAAACTTTCAACTTTGAACCATGACACTAGATAAGCTTTTCCCCCAGAAGTTTCTTTTTAATAAAAAATGGCACAGATAATAAAAATGGAACTATTAATCACATATTAAAAGCATTTATAAGTTTTTTTTCCAAAAGTAATAGCTTAAAAAATTTGAAAAACTAAAAAAAGTGGAAAACAAAAGCGTAATTTCTTAGAAATCTGCAGAACTTAATAAATATTGAGATAAATTAATTATACATTCTAATTAAATTTATAATTAAACTAATTACAAATTATTAACTATAAATAATTTATAAATTAAATTGAGTAAAAAAGTTCACAAATACACAAGCAGAATTCTGAAAAATTATAAAATGAGTTTTATTTCTTAAGATTTTGATTTAATAAACAGTTTCACTCACATAATGATAGACCGTAATTGCAAAAATATGCAAGTTCTATTTCTATAACAAGCTTACATTTGTTTGATTGATTCATGCGTTATTGTTGCCATTTCCAGCAGTCAAAAGTTATGTCATACTGAAGTAGAATACGAAATGTACATTATTTTTTATACAGATTTAGGACAACATTATTAGAAAAATGAGCTATGTTTCAATAAATTTTAATATATTTTTTTAGTGTTTGAAAAGGTATAAATCTATCATTAATGTAAAAGTGAACTGAGGTCCTTTATGTTGAAAATTAAAATGCTGGAGCACGAAATTCGTGATTGAAAGTAATTTGAATTGATGCTAGAGAACATCAGATAATATGCTATTGTTAAACCAGAAAGCTATTGCACTTTCGCAAAGCATAAAAACTGTAAACAAAGTTAAAATATCATTTGTAAGTAGGGCTAGAAGACAGTTAAAAAATCGCTTTGTTTTTATCAACAACGAAATAATTATGTCATAAAATAAATATATATATCAGATTAATTGTAACGCATTCTAAAAATCTTTTAAATCACACAAGAAAATTTCAGATGGCATTGAATTATAAATTATTAATTAACTCATTACTTTTATTAAATTGACTCAAAGGTTAATTTTATAAAAGGCTACGTTAGCAAAACACGTTTCACATACTTAAAAAATTAAAAATAAACACTTGTAACTTCAACCGCACGCTACAACATCCAACGATAAAAGCAGCAAATTCTTATGAAATCTTTTATGAGTTTAATGCTGTTTTACCTACTCAGAAACTTGCACAACTTTGCAGAATACATAATCCGCAGAAAAAAAATCCCTAATATCGATTTGGTAGATATGTAAATACTGACTGTCAGTTGCATCTAATATAAAAATCAATTTGTTTAAAGTATTGGATTTAAAATTTTGAGATTCTGAAAGGGTTACGCAAGAAGTTGCCATTACTTAGAAATGAAAAAGTATAGAAACCAAATATAAGATTTCATATTTATAGTTTAGATATGTATAGTTTGTTATTGTAACGTAAAATTTGTAGCAAAAATGCTGAAAAAAATATTCAAATTCATAAGACATGTAGCCTATAGAGCCTAAATGTATAATATTCTAGTTTTTAAATATGTGTTTTTAGAAGGCATCAAAATACATGAATTTTTTCCAACATAAATGTTGACGATAAAAATCACTTATCCCACTCATAAGCCCGAAAAATAAAAATTCCTAGTTTATAAAAGCAAAATTCTGATATTATGGTATTTTTTTTTTAAATATTTATAGAAAAACTAAAATTTACTTTTTTAAAATTTACCATTAAAAGATTGAAGAATTCTTGCTTTATTTTAAATGAAGCTAAAATTATTTTCAATAAGAGAATACGTTTAACATTTAGTGCAAAGAGTTATCTACGTTAACAGTATATGCAGTTAATTAAATGTCAAAATAAAAGTAACCTCTAGATTCGCTTTTAATTGCAAACAAAAGCAGATAAACGATATCTAATTATAAACACTTATTTGAGAACATACACAAATATATATACTGTTTTATAAAGCAATTTCAGTTGATGAAATGCATAGATAAAAATGATTAATATTAATAGCACAATGGATTAAATTGCATTTAACCTAATCAAAATTACCTGCACTCTGTACGCATGATTCTTGATTGGCTTGGTTTGTCGCTTTACGTTCATTTTTTGTACCGGGACTTATGGTTTAAAATGGATTCTGAACTACTACGAACAAATGTGCCCAAGGTAGGATTCGAATCCACGAACTGTTGAACCAAAAGCAAAAGCCCTAACCATACGGCTGCCAGTTATACGTCAATACTCAATGCTTATGTGGAAACGGATTTATAAAATTCAAAGTAAATGTGGAACAAAATATAATTCGTTGATAAATTTCAGCACTTATAAAGTCTCATTGTAGATAAAAGTGTGAAAAATCACGTGTTAAACTATTAGTTACTTAGAAAAAAATTTAGAAATTTGTAGGGAAAACATTGGATTTGAATCAGTAGGGAAAACTATATATACAAACACACACACACACACACATATATATATATACTTTAAATATCACATTATATAGTCACACACATTTCCATGGTAAACATTTTATTTTTATATGGTATGTAGCAAATACTTATCAAAATTAATCGGCCAATATTCATGAATTTATGTTTGTCACCTCTACTGAAACCAATATTTACAGTATTAAAAATTTTTTAATCCTTAGTTACACACTAAAACCTAAAGTTTCAAAGCACTCCAACTATCTAACACTCAAAAATTTCCCTCATAATCAAGACCACCGCAATAAACAAAGCATTAATTTTTTTATAAACCCAAATCAACCATATCGCAGAGACAGAGGCAATTTGCTAAATCCATTAAAACACAAAAGTTACTACCAAAAGGCTTAGACTCAATTAAGAACTTTAAAAGAGTGTATCCTTAGCTCTGTTGACCGATACGCACTTTTTTACCCTACCGAATCATTAACCGAGCCTAATTAACTGCTGGAGAAAGTGAGTGCTTCTTTTCCTAACTAGAAAACGTCTAGTTAATTACTTCCTGTTCTTAGTAAAGCCACCTCCCCCTCCCACCCGGTACAGATGCGCTAGACTTTCTCGTCAGAGGCATCCGTCTTGGAATGGAGATAAATCAAGTGGGCCCTTCTTCCCTCATCAAGATAAGGAAGGGAATATATAAATGAATAGAATTTTATTCGGAATTAAACTACAATCTCAGGAATGCTCCAGTGGACCAATGGTGTGCAATGTTGGCATTAAAGTCACTAAAGAGGAAGATTTATCTTTTATGAAGTATGTAAACGTAAGTGAACTTTCAGTCAGAAATGCTAATATTTGCTAAATAATTTGGAAAGGTAAATTTGAAAAGGAAGAATCTACTCCTTTTAAATACACATGGAAATTATGATTATACTTACTTATTGAGAACTTTAAAATCTCGCAGTGATGGTGAAATTTCTAATAAAAATACTTTAAATCGATGGAGATTAAAAAAAGGTTTGTTAAAATAGAATGTTTTTATTCTATATATACGATTATTTAAATAAACTCTATAAAAATCATCTTTTTTAGTGATAGTATTAGTTAATTTAGAAATCGGAAGAAACTCTAGAAAAATTTCTACTATATTCCTTTAAAGATTATCCCTTTGATGAAAGAATTAGTTTATTTGTTGATCAATGGTTATTTTGTGGACTCGAGGACCAATGAAGAGAATTACAGCTTAAAATGGATTCCGGACCACTAAAAACACCCAATTCAGAGGTAGACGCGCGAGCGATTCGAACCCACAAACTATAGAACCAAAGACTAGAGCGCAGACTATTCGAATGCCAGTGCAATCCTTGAGTATATATGTAAACTTATATGGGTTCGGTACAGAATCGGGAATCCCTTCACATTTGTGGCGATAAAAATTTAATTTATCTTAGTTTAGCTTTTGTGTGGTGGCCATCTTGTTAGTTACATTTTGACGCTTCTCTTGGCATCAAAAAAAAAAAAAAAAAAAAATCAAGGGGTACCCAATTGTAAATTTTTAACAGCTTATCTATTTGCAATAGGAAAATTACAATTCTTAGAATATTAAAACAACAGCGTAAGAGGATATGATTAGACTATTAGACATACAACATGCATTAAAAAGTTCAAGACCCAGAACAATTTCAAGCACATTTTTCAAAGGAACCATTCACTTTCTTAATTAGAAAACAGAAGGAAAAAAAATAGTACTTCCAATTTTTCAGCATAGTGGACTGTAAATATTCATATGCATACTTAGTTGTTTTTCCAACTTTTTCTGGGTACGGTTTGCTTGGTTTGGTTTGTTTGTCGCTCAACGGTAATTTTTTGCACACAAGGGCTAATTAGACCGACACCTACGGCTTAAAGTGGATTTCGAACCACTACAAACATCCATGCCCAAGGTGGGATTGGAACCCACGAACTGTTGAACCAAAATCAAGAGCGCTAACCATTCGGCTGCCAGCGCGGCTTTTCTGGGTACCGATCCCGATTAAGCTACTTGGACTTGTCAAAACTACTATTACATCAAAACTAATATTTCATTTTCTATTACATCAAAACTAATATTTCATTTTAATAATCACAATATCAGCCATTCACTTGTTAAAACGTACATTTTTTTAAAGAGCCAGTAGCATAGCATAAATTCCACTAATTCTAATAAAATTTTGAAGTTTATTGTTGAAGTTATGGGTTAAGGAAATTTTATAGGAATACAATTCCAGCTGACAACGAATTCTTAACAATTAGATGAGTAATATTATAGAGATAGTTTCCTATAAAATGCATCGCTATTTAATGTGATATTATTTTAGTTTAATTTACTTCATAATTTAACGCAAATGAAAGCACTCAATTCTCATCTCTTACATCCTATCCCACGCGAGGTTTTTCTCAAAGTGACTAAGAAAATCATAGATGATATTACTGAAATACCATGCAAAAATATACATTTAAATAAAAAAAATTCTAAAATAAATGAAATTTCAAATCATGGTGTCATAGAAATATTGCGCCGCCCAACTTGTCTAGTGGTCAGCGTGCCTGACTGCGGACAGGGAGGTTCTGGGTTCGAATCCCAGATCGGACATGGATGTACTTTATCCTGTCTTTGTCCTTTCTTTGTGTAAATGGTTGTCTACCCTATAAACGGTATCTATGATGTGTGTACTGAGGAAATCGAACTTCACAACAAATATGGTTCAGTTGGAAAAGTGGAGCAGCACCCCCCCCCTAATGCCAGGTTAGCTGGCACACGACAACATAGAAATATATGTTGCATATACTGATAATTTACTCTGATTAATTGACAACTTCCCAAACTTTTTCATAAAGACTTCGCTTAAGTGAAAAAAAATCTGATAATTATTTATAGAAATTTATCTTGAATCTCTAAGAAAAATTTATTTTGGATATTCATCTGCTAAAAGACAGTGGACTTACAACAAATTAAACCGCATAAAAACTATATTCCGTGGAAAGAGATTGAAGAATTATTACTACAAATACTTAAAAATTAATTAGCTTTCAAAATATTTTTAAAAAACCCAGAACATTTGACAGCTTTTATACGAAATACCAAGCTCATAATGTTTTCTGATAAATTTTAATTCACGGTGACAAGCACTTTGTAAAATTGCATTCGAATACAGCAAGAAATCTTTCGTTCCATTTTCATGATTTCATGCCACATCGCAAGTTATTATCATATTAAACAAAAATAAAAATTGAACTATTAAAAATGCCCTGCTTTTGGAGGAATTTATTAATATTCATGTGGCTTTAGAAAACAATTTGTAGTTATTTAGTATTTTTCATTTTGAGGGAAAAATATATTTTAAATTGCTCTTGCAATTAAGTTTCAATGTTTTATTGTTTCTGTAAAAATTTAGCGGTTAAGCAAATAGCTTTTTTAAATTTCTGCGACGACGGGCACTTAATGAACACTAACATTAAAACTTTAAAATAAAGAAAAATGCAATTTTTCGCAACTTGAGTACAAAAAATAAACATTTACGTCATAAATTTTAGAACAGTAATCTAAAAATTACGCATTATTTGAAAAATAGAATAAATTTTAAGTATTGTTACAAGAATATTCCTCAGCTATTAGTTGTACTATATCTGAAGATATATCTGTATTATATACTGTAATTAAAGTTATTTGATAAAAAGAGGTTATTTGTTTCACAGATGTATTTTTCTTGGTAACCAAAATGATATAGAATATATATAGTTAATGGTATCACATATTTGTCCTGATCATTGTAATATTCCGATAATTAAAGCTAAACCTTAGGATTGAACAAACTTTAACAATTTAAAATCTATTACAATAGCTGTGGATATGAATTCAAACTCAAGTTTTGCTACAATCATAAGAAACTTTAGAGCTAATGGCTCTGAAAATTCAAATTTTATAGTTAAAATTAATTCAATCAAACATAATATCAAACAAACACATAGAATATAGTTTTACGATATACAGAGTCACGAACAAAATCAATAAAATATTACATTATTAATTTTAAAATTAAATGCAAATGAGAACATAATCGAAAATGTCCCGTTAAATATTATTCGATAAAATTACGTTCTATTTTAATGAGATTCTTTGACATTCATTTCAAATGCTCCTAAAAGATAAACAAACCAATTTAATTAGTCTCGCCTCCTCTTTCTTCTAAGTTACCGAAATGGATGCAGCAGAATCGATAAATAAAAATTACATAAAACGAAATCCAAAAATTGATATTTCTAGGTACCGAGAATGCAAGTGATTAAGCTCTTCTCTAAAACGTTATAACACTCATAAATAATCTAATTAGATTGAACTGTTCAGTCACATAAACATATGATTAAAAACGGTTCAGGAAACTGCTGAAAATACCAAGGAGGAGGATAAATCAGACGAACGTCTGTTGAAAAGCAAAATAAGATTTGAGATGAAATATTTATTTTAAAAGTGACGGCTTCAAGGTGTGTGCGTAGGATGCAAAATGCAGGGAATGTCAATCTGAAGAAATTAAATTTTAATGCATCACAGTATCAATAAAAACACAACTTGGTTACATGAATAATCAAAACATTGCAAAATATGATTTTATGTATTTCAAATATATAAACAGTTCAAATATATTTTTAATTTAATAGATTATACCGTAAAAAAAAAACGTAGAAAAAATACTTCTTTTAAAGTATGATAGAATTTAAAATATCAAAATTTAAAATTTGTATATCTTAAAATGGAAGGTTGGTATGTAAACGTAAGAAATTAGGGATAAGCGAAATATAAAATTTAAGCATTTATTTTCATTGCTGGAGAGTGAGAATTATTCACAAAACAAATATTTACTTGTCAATATGTATAATTTATCAACATGCCAGAATGGATAACAGATTTTACTCCAGATACTAATATATTTTACGACAGAGCCTAAAAGGATACAGAAATGCAACCGTATAGAATTAAGCATTAAATGATTCTGAAGATAGTCAAGCTTTTGTGGAAAATTACTTCAATATAAAATTTACTTTAAATAAATTTCAATAAATATGACATTTTTTCATAGAATATTGAAATATAATGTTAATATATATACTCGGATATAATATAGTTTTTAAAATATGCATAAAATATTTTAATTTGATTAGATCAAATTGGCAAATGTTTGTGGACAACATAAAATCTTAGCTAACTTATTTATAAAATCAGACTAACACATACACGTTCACAAAAAGAGTTAATTTTTTATAATTTATAAGACTTTTTCTGCATTGTACAATGTGTATTCAAGAGATATTATGTCATATGCCTTCACTAAATATTGAATTTTAAGTATCCTAGATTCTCGGAAATTCTTCCCTATTAAGTAAGCCACATTTAATAAGAACCATATTGCAAAGTTCCAGTTATATTTTTTAATCCATTATAAGTTATATACCCCCCCCATACAAAAGCGTTAATCCGGCAAAAATAAGCAAACTGAAAAACCATAATCTCTTAATATTCTATTTTTAAAACTCAAATTTCCAGAAGCAGCAATTTTGCTAATTTTTATTCCTCAAATGGAGGAAAAATAAAATTCATTATTTATATTCGCCAAAATCCGAATGACTAAAAAGGGAACTCTCAAAAGTTTTCATTTCACCCATAAACTGAGAAACCATCACATTAAACCCTTTCAACCATCCTTAAGCCCTTCAAACAAATAAGAAAAATAAAGGTATTACGGAAAGATGAGACATTAGAAGAATATAAAACGAGCTTCCCAATTAAGACCACACGGCCCCAGGATCCATGGAAAGAAGCCATGCTAGATGAGGTTAATTGTGCTGGAAGGCTGGAAGCCATAGAGGAGGTTATGCTATTTCGCAGCACATATTGCGGAAAGAACAAAGGATGATTGTGTACCTGTAGACCACCCCCTCTCCCTGAAAGTTTCGAAGTGGCTTCTCCAGAAGTCGAAACATAATGGGCGAAAAAAAATGAATAATAACGGTATTTATTATCTCTGAAGACAATGAGAGCCGGCATTAGCATGCTGTTGAGAGGAGGGGGTGTTCCAGACATCTCTCAAGCTATTACGTGGAAGATTTATTTCATGGTTCATTCGTTCCCAGGCGAATTGCATTGTCAATGGATTCAAATTACTGATGAAGACAAACGGGACTCGAGATGTGGTTGCGTAGGCACAAGTTTGGGCAATGATGAAGTACTAAATTTTCTGTTTTCGTTTAATCTGCGGGCTTAAGTAGCAAAATGGAATAGTTTGGGAAACAATCGAATATTTTGTAAGTGTTTAAAACAAGACTTTTTTATTTTTACAAAACATACACCTTAACTTCTTGGAAAAGTTATTTGAAGCGAAATTAAACTCTAGTATTAAATTATTCATAATGTATTAGAAACTATTCGATATTTTGAAGAATTCTTTTGGAATACAATTTCAACAACTCGGAACTAATTAAAAAACATTGATTAGTGTGATGAACATTTGTGACAATATATTATAGTAACGTATACATTTTGTCTTTAAACCTAAAATTAAGTATTAATGTGCAACATTTAGGCAATTATAAGTGAAAGAAGTTTCAATGCAGCTTGTAAGCTAATACACATTATATTGGATTACAAACCAAGAAATTTTTAAGGATGAAAAATAAGTTATGGAATGCATTTAGTTTAATAAGTTATGGAATGCAACTGTTTTAAAATTTAAAACAGTTATGATTAAATTGCAATATTTACTCTCTCTCTCTAAGAAATATTGACATAATTCCCTTTATTTATATAATAAAATAAAAAATGGGTTGTATATTAAAATAAAAAAATAGATAAAGATATGCTATGTTATGTTCAAAAAATCAAAAATTGCAAATTGTGATGCTCAGTAAAAAACTATGGAAACAAATCGAAATGGTAAAAAGATAGAACTAAGAACTTCAAACAATTACCTAAATTTTAATTTTTACAAATATTACAGAAGAAATTATTTAATTTTTCTAAATAATGAATTATTGAAGGCAACTCTAGTGCATCTTATGAATTCAACTAACATTCTTAAAGTATTTAAAAACATGAAAAATATTTTATTCAATAACAGAATAAAAATATCTTCCATCGAATTAATAATTCCCTTTATATCAATACAGGAATGTTAAAAAATTAGGAATATAATTGTAAATTCTGAATTGAATCGGAATGGTATTGTTTATATTTAAATACATCACAAAGTGCTCTTAGGTGATATTTCACATTTCGTTTTCTTATTCATTTGAAATAGAAAAGTGAGCAATAGACCCAGCAGATAAACTACTGAAGAAACTGTTTCCCATGGCAACCAGGGCACACATTGCAAAATAAATCGATAGATTATGAAACGCACTCAGTTTTAGACAATAAAATATGTCAAAACAAATGAAAACTTAATTTGATTTCTACCTTAGAAGTATTTATTCCTCCAATGGTTGTTCTTTGATTGCATCTAATTTCGACAAGGGAAATTTTTATAAACAGTGTTATGTACAACATACTAAAATTAAAATTTTTTCCGAAAGAAAACATTCACCAAATTGAACGAAATAGGAATAAAATGTCCTTATTTGTATATGCATAAAGGTATCCAAGAATTTATAATTATTTCTAAATATTAATAATGTAAATGCATCTTGTACTATTAAAAAGAAAAGATTGATGAATTTTATGGGATAACGTGATAACATTTTATGAGTTGAAAGATCAAGGAAGTCAAGCGATACAGAAAAATTTAAAATACTTTTACTTGAATTGTTGCCAAGATATTTTGGTAAATGTTAGCAGTCACTGTCATCATTGGGTAGTAGACCGATAGGTTTTGGAGCGAGAATTTTCAAATTAAAAAATTAGTTTCTTAAAAGGTATTTTTTAAGTGTATTCATTGTAATCCGATTAAGGCTGCAAGAGACAGAATTAACCAAAATATATGTTTTCAGAATTTAAAAAAGCATTTTCGAGTATCTCTTAGCCATATGCCAATTCTACAGGAAATCAAGATTTAAGGTCGAATCCGAATTACTGTAAGCACCTACTTCTAAGTTTGTAGTTGAATCTGCGAATTGAACAAAATCCAATGAACAGATTAGCCATAGCTTCATCAGACATCGAAATGCCCGAACGTTGGCTCAGACATCGAAATGCCCGAACGTTGGCTCAGACATCGAAATGCCCGAACGTTGGCTCAGACATCGAAATGCCCGAACGTTGGCTCAGACATCGAAATGCCCGAACGTTGGCTCAGACATCGAAATGCCCGAACGTTGGCTCAGACATCGAAATGCCCGAACGTTGGATCAGACATCGAAATGTCTAAAGATTAAATTTCATACAATGATGTAACAACTAATAAAACCTCATACAAAATTTAATTGTATAAAAAATAGCACCCTTTTTCCCCCTCACACTAATACCGCATTGTGATTGACGAAACACGTTAAATAGTTATGACTTTTATTCACAGTATGTGTGTGTGTGTGTTTAGTCACTATAATTTATATATATTCCTTATTAGAAACTGCGGTTTATTATCCACCCCTCGTAAGTTTAAAGCAACCAATGTTTAAGGCACTAGAAAACTGATGAAGATTGATTATCGTGGTGAATTACTCCATGCTTATAATAACATCCTTCATATTACATGGCGCACCTAGCGAACCTGTCAACTGGAAAACCTGCTGAAGCACATGTAATTAGTTGCATATTTCTTGAATGGGTTTATCCTCGGAATAGTTCCAGTGAAACGTCTTATTTTAAACTATATCTGATTTCGAGCAGTTTATCAAAAAATCAAGCTCTATTGCAGCTTATAATTATTACAAGTACATAACTACAATTTAAATCTTATATTCGAAAATTACTAAGACTGATTTATAAAATATTTTATTTATTTATTTTTATTATTATTATTTTTTTTTTGATTATTAAAACTACGATTAAATTCTACCAAGATATTAATTTCATCAGTAACGTTCCTTATGTCTGATTTTTCATGCTCTATTATAAAATGCACTTGAAAAAAGCCTATTGCTTTTTACAATTTTTTTGCAATACTAACGAATTTTATTTAAGCGAATATATATATTCACACAGCTAAGCCATTTTTATTGTTTTTCTAATTTCTTGATTTTTAAATGAATTCTCGATATGTATGAGTATAAAAGTGAAGGATGCAAATTATGGGCCAATATTTTAACCGTAAATTCATACTCAAATGTATAAATATTATATTTTAAAAAAAAATATGAAGAAATTATTCAAACTTATTTTATGCTTACTATTAAAATTAGGAGTTTGTCGCACGATGATCATATTGACAAATGCTAATTTGATAGACATCTATGAAATTAAAATTGATTCCATACCATTATAAATATTCATTATCAAGTGAGAGTCGAACACACGAATTACTAAATAGAAGACACCAGATCGCGAATCGCCCTGCTGTCAGCTCAAATAACAAAACTAAAATTTCTAAACAATATAATTTTTTGATACATTTTAGCACATTCAAAACCAAAATTAACATTTCAATTTCTATTTATTAATTCGGATTTTAGTTCAAATTACATTCCTTGAAAGATACAATTTTGGGGAGGAATAAAATAACTAAGAATAATTTTAAAAAAAATATATCTAAATGTTTAGCTGAAACAAGAATATTACAATCTACTAATAGCAATTTAAAGGTAGAAAATTAAATCCAATTACACATTGTTACAACCCCTAATTCAATCATCAGTGTTAAAGCCTTGCTGGCAAGACCGCTATTAGAGCCTCATCGGTCAAACTACAAGATTAAGACTCTCAACAGCTATTAATTAAATCTGTTGCCATTGGAGTGAAAAGATATTTTAAATTCCTTCCTTTACTTTACTTTCTCTCGATTTTACCACACAAACTTTCACAATCGGGTAACAACTTCACTCGGAAAGTGGGAGAAAAACCCGTCCAACATCCTCTAACACCCAAGTCTTGTTTAACTGGTTCCCAAGACAAAGAATAAAAAGTGAAAGAACAGGCGGGTGCAAATAAGTAAGGAGAAAACGAGGCTTCTGGTATCGTGTTTGCACGTAGGCTATGTGATATTAGGTTTTCCTCCCTCCCTTTTGATCTTACACTTTTTCCTCTTACTTCTGTTCAATTATTGGAGCATTTTCTTTTTAGCACATGTTTTTGCTGGATCATGTTACTTTTTTTTTTTTTTTTTTTTTTTTTTTGATATTCTGTGGAGAAAATTGCTGCAAGAGAAGTGTTCCAGAATCTGAATGATCATCTAGAAACAAGTGTGGAATTTCCTTTAATTTGTGGATAAATCAGAATGTGGAAAAAAAAATTCTTTTTTTTTAATTCTAGAATAGAGAAATTTAGTATGGCTGGTTCAATAACTGCGAAATCATTTAAAGATTCGCAATAGAATTCTCGAATCGGTTTAGTTAATGTTTTTAAGCTATTTTGCAATGAGAAGTAGCTGTAATAATGCAATTTAGACAGAAAAAATTTTGAATACCAAATTATATCCATAATAACAACTAATCTTGCTCATAACAATTAAAACGCAGATATTATTACGCAATACATTTTGTGGTTTTTAAATGCATATTTTATATGAAAATATAATCTAAAAAGTGAAAAACTGAGAAAATATATATTTTGCGAAAGTTCATTGTATTTTTATGTTATCATGAATATTATTCATGATATTAAATCGTTCATACAACTAAAGATTGGTATATAATAACTTATCTTCAATCAAACTCGCATTTGATTCACTTGACCGTATGCTTTCGAGCGGGCCGGTCTCTAATTAATGCAATATTACTTCAATCTACCACACTGGTTACTTTTCATGCGAGAGGGTTAAGTCTAAAAACAGTAAAATTGATTCCGAATAATTACAAACACTTAAAGTTGAATCGAGTCTAGATAAATGAAATGAAAAGCAGAAAGCTAAGCAATTAGCAAGGATTGGTCTTAGAGAGAATTCATGACTTGTTAGGTTTTAAGTTAAAAAATGTTTTAACAATACTTAACTTTTCAAAATCATTCAAAAAATTTTACTTTGCTTCAAAATTTAATCACACTTTCATCTTTAAATGATACTTTATACATATAATGTATGTATTTTTGGCAAGTTATTACGTTGTACACCAAATCAAATAAGATCGATATCAGTTCCATACAATTCAAGCCAACCCACTTTAGAGAAAGTGCAACCCTAGCCACTAAATCACACATTAATGGAGAAGTATACTATAGAGAACAATTACTCTTGCTCGAATAAAATTTAACATTTAAAGATCGTTGAACTTTTTGTAAATTAAGGTTTGTGATTTCCTGGAAAAAATTTAAGCAAATTGACATAAAATTTCAATAAAGTTCCCTATAGTAGATATACCTACTTTTATAAAACTTAATCCGGTATTTATCGCGAGTATTTAATAGTTTGTATTGTTGAAAACTACATGCGTTGTTCATGGATTATTTATAAATTTTAAAGTATGAAAAAAAATCAAGTGATACAGCCAGTTAAAAAAGTGGTATAGTAAAAGCAATTAAAAACACATTTATGTTGTCAAATGGAACAAAAATTTTAATTTTACTTCTAAAAAATTCTGGTGTTAACTGGCATATGTAAGAAAAAACATTTTCTTTTGAACCAATGAAATTAAAAAGTGTGCATTTTTTAAATCTATGGAACATATTAGGAATACCATGGAAATCTAGATGATAATCCAGCACCCTTTTGGCTAAAAGTAATCGAAAAAAATTGAGTTTCAATATTAAAAATAGAGTTTTAAGACTTCCTCAAGATTATATGCAGACGATTCCATTAATTAGGAAATGCGGAAATATGATCTTCCACATTAAAGTCCTAACTTTTAACCTATCCATGCTTGGAAACGCATTATTTCCATATTCCGATATGCAACTATAGATTAGGTGACAGGAATAGGTGATAGCTTGTGTATTTTATGGTACGAAGGAAAACGCTGTCTAGTGCAGAAGATACAATACAGAAATCAACCGAATGTACATTGAGCCAGACGTTGTACATCACATTAAAGTAAACTGTCTTATTTGGGTTGGACATGTTATTAGAATGAAGGACAATAAAACACTAAGGGAAATTTTTTTTGTAAAACCCATCATCGTAAGAAGAGGAAGACCAAAGCTAAGATGGGTGGATGCAGTCGAAGAAGACTGTAGGGTCCTTGGAACAAAAGAATTGGAGGAGCTTGACTTCAAGTAGAGGTGGCTGGAAGAAACTTGTTCAGAAGGCCTTGGCCCATCCTGGCATCTGGCGCGCCACGAATGATGATGGTTGTGTATTTTATAATAAACATTTTTCGCAGCGAAATCTTAAGAGAACTCAATATTGTGTTTATCAATACAGATTAATAAAAGTTTATTAATATATTATGTGATGCACAATTTTTTTGAGAGAAGAATACGGAGAAAAATACCATTAATTTCAATTACAATACAATGTTTTTACCAATGGGTCTCGATGGCCAAGATGAAGATGTTCTTTATCGGAAGATAAGTTCGAATCCAAACACGACAGAAGGAATGTCGTACTCGTTAATGGGGGGTTGACTCACCCATAAACGCTACAGTCGCAATGTCCTCCATGTTAAATAATACTTCTGCGGGTAGCAAACCAAGAGTGAGTGGTCTGCCCGGTCACTTTCGGGGCAACGATTCACAACCCCTAGGTGCTCCACTATACAAATTGCCACCTTTACTTCCACCTCTTATAGTGATAGAAGGTGAAAATCCTGGTAGCCCTATGTGGAACCCTAGTAGCAGCACATTAGAAATAAAAAGTAAAGTTACAATACAAATAGTTAATAATTCAAGTGATACTGCTAAAAATGAAATATTTTACTAGAATTTGTAGTCTTAGGCTATGCTGGTATGTGGTGGTGATGTCATACAGCAATTCATAAATCCTCCGGAAATATCAAAATAATAATAATTCTAAATAATTAAAATTCCTAAAATGCACAGTGTAGTTTCATCTAATGTTAATATGAAATTATAAAATTCAATGCAAAATGTGATAAAGTTGTAAAAGCATTGTTTTACATGAAGTAATTTATATGAAATTGGAAGAATATTTTGAGAAATATACAAACTATCAGATATGATTGTGAATTTCAAGCATACCGTTCAGATTTTTCAGATATATATATATATATATTTACAAATTTTTAGTATCCCTTCATATATAAATCAAGATGTAAAAAAACGTAGAATAGAACGGAAGTACTCCCTAACTTTTAAATAGCTGTAAAGCCTATTCAAAATTGTTGTATTTTAAGAAATAATTAGAAAAATTCATATTCTGTAATATTAATCCTCTTTGTAGAACTTTAAAACCTATAAATATCACTAAATATTTTCAAATAAGATTTTGTTTCTTCCTATATATTTAAGTTAACAAAAGAAAATTTAAATTTGTTAAAATTAATTTGGACATTTAAAAAATCAAAAATTCTAAGCCATCAAATAATCTGAAATTACGAAAGCAATTACCAATATTTTGTTAAAGATGAAATGCAAGTTTATTGTAATGAATGTCAAATAATAAATTAGACAAATGTGAAGTTTATTATGTGCTACCTTAATATATCTTGTGCATTAAGAACTCAAATATGCATTTGGAGTCATATATAACTTTAATTAAGCATATAATAGTCTTCCATAGAATTGAATTTGTTTAATGAGCAATTAAATTACTTCTAAATGAAATTTTATTCAGAGGCAGCAGCTAGCATTTATTGCTTTGGAAATTTAGTGTCAAATTATATTAATTTTAAAAGTGAAATGTTACCGCATATTGTGTAAATGGAACATTGTATATTACACATCGCAGCCTGGCGTGAAGTCTATTCCGAGCGAAAGTAACAGCTTGTTTTGATTGGTTAAATTTATGGCCGCTGGCTAAATTTAAACTACTAGAATTACAAGATCAGAATCACCGGACTCCGCGAATGAACTTCCTCGTAGAAGATTAATAATACGTGGACCTGGCATATTCTGTGTGCGTCGCCAAATGACAAGTACCGCCAATCTAATAAAGTGGCGACTGCTTAAGTAATTATACGCCACTCTTCCCCAACACACACTCTCGTTTTCTGTTCGGCTAACCAAATTATGTCACCCTTTAAGGCCAAAAGCAACTCAGAGATCTAAACATATTCCAAACAATTGAATATTCCACTGGGTGATGATCAACTCCCACTAGTTAAAGCCTTAATTGGTCTATAAATTGGATAACGATGATACAGGCGTGTAAGGATAATTTGGCGCCCATGGCGAGCGATTCAGCAGCTTCTAGTTCTGTTTGAAGTATTTATACATAATCAACGATTCTTATGCAGAAGATTCAAGTAATGAAACTACTTGAAAGAGAATGAGAATTCGTTCAATTGTATTATGTTAATCAATGTCCTAGAATATTGAATTAGCTTTATTGTACTGAAGACTTTAACAATTAATGAACTTAATGAAGTCCTGGCGGTTTCCATGATAAGCAACCAAATTTGATTTAAAATGTCATTCCTTTATTTGGGGTTGAAATATATTGGAAATGAATAAAGCAGGGAATTTAAATGAACATATTTTATTATAGATAGCAAAAATCGATTTTTTTCCAATGGTCGGGGTATGTCGGGATGTATTGTCCCCTTATAACAAAGGAACCGGCCAGAAACAGCGACCTCTTTGCCGCCGAGGTGTTGCCCTGGGTGCACCACGGGGGATGGGCCACCAACGCACCTTCACACATGCCATAGAAACATGTTTATAGCTTAGGCACCATTCATATCTCATTCACACACAAGGAAAGGACAAAGACAGGATAGAGAGAAAGTACATCCATGCCTGAACCGGAATTCGAACCCAGGACCTCCCTATCCGTAGTCAGGCGCGCTGAATACTAGACAAGTTGGCCGGCGCAAAAATCGATTGTAGTTGATTTGAGTCAGTATCTACTTTTTCAGATTTTAATCTAAAAAAGTAGATATTTATTACAAATACTTCTTTTGTGCAATACATTTTAATAGCACTGGTTTTGTATGAATTGAATATATAAATTTTTAATTTTCAAACTAGATGCTACGCAATCTTTGATTTCAAAAACTGCAATTAGCCGAAGCAAATTAATAATCTTACAAGATAAATTAACAACTTATGAGGTATAAAGCATCAATTAACATGTTACATATATAAATGGAACAGTTAAAAAGAGTTAAAGTATAATTATAGAAATTAAAGAATATTCAATAAGTTCAAATTATTTAATAAACGTAATTTTTAATAGTGCTTATTAATTACCACCATTTATTAAAAATCAATTTCTATTAGGAATTAATTGTATTAAAAAACTGTGGCATGGATTTTTGTGTGTGTGTTTGCGTGAAAGTAAAAACTCAATTCTTCTAAATGATTAGATTAGATTAGATTAGATTAGATTAGATTAGATTAGATTAGATTAGATTGGGTGGGAATTGGGTGAATTAGATTAGATTGAATTGGGTGGTAGATTAGATTGGAATTAGATTAGATTAGATTAGATTAGATTGGATTAGATTGGGAATTAGATTAGATTAGATTAGATTAGATTGGGGTGGGTGGGTGAATTAGATTGAATTGAATTAGATTGGGTGGGTGTAGATTGGAATTAGATTAGTTAGATTGGAATTGAATTAGAATTAGATTAGAATTAGATTGGGATTAGATTGGGTGGAATTAGATTAGATTGGAATTAGATTAGATTAGATTAGATTAGATTGAATTAGATTAGATTGAATTGGGTGGAATTGAAATTAGATTGGAATTGAGATTTAGATTGGAATTAGATTAGATTAGATTAGATTAGATTAGATTAGATTAGATTAGATTAGATTGGGTGGAATTAGATTAGATTGGGATTAGATTAGATTAGATTGAATTAGATTGGGAATTAGATTGAATTGGGTGGATTGAATTAGATTAGATTAGATTAGATTAGATTAGATTAGATTGGTTGAATTGGTGGTAGATTAGATTGGTGGATTAGATTAGATTAGATTAGATTGGGTCAGATTAGATTGAATTGGGTAGATTGGGATTGGAATTAGATTGGAATTGAATTAGATTGGGATTGGGTGGTGGGATTAGATTGGGTGGGTGGGTGAACCAGTTAGATTGAATTGAATTGAATTAGATTAGATTAGATTGAATTGAATTGGGTTGGGAATTAGAATTGGGTGGGTGGGTGGAGATTGGAATTAGATTGAATTAGTTGGAATTAGATTGAATTAGATTAGATTGAATTGAATTAGATTGAATTAGATTAGATTGAATTAGATTGAATTAGAATTAGTTAGAATTAGAATTAGATTGAATTAGATTAGATTGAATTAGATTGAATTGAATTGAATTGAATTAGAATTAGATTAGATTGGGTGGTTAATTAGATTAGATTAGATTAGATTAGATTGAATTAGTTAGATTGAATTAGATTAGAATTGAATTGAATTAGATTGAATTAGATTGAATTGAATTAGATTGGAATTAGAATTAGATTAGTTGAATTAGATTGAATTGAATTAGAATTGAATTGAATTAGGAATTAGATTAGATTAGATTAGATTAGATTAGATTGAATTGAATTAGGTGGAATTAGATTGAATTAGATTGAATTAGATTGAATTGAATTGAATTGGGTTCAGATTGAATTGAATTGAATTGGAATTGAATTAGGGTGGGTGGGATTGAATTGAGTGGGTGGATTAGATTAGATTAGATTGAATTAGATTCGGATCTATTGATTAGATTAGATTACGATGGGTGGGTGGAATTGAATTAGATTCGATTGGGAATTAGATTAGATTGAATTAGATTAGATTAGATTAGATTAGAATTAGATTGGAATTGATTGGGTGAATTAGATTAGATTAGATTGATTGGGTGGGCGTTAGATTGATGAATTGATTAATTCGATGTCATGATTGAATTGGGTGGGTGGGTGGTGGGTGGGTTGAATTGGGTGGAATGGGTGGGTGGGTGGGTGCGTTAGATTGGGTGGGTGGGTGGGTGGGTGGGTGGGTTAGTGGGTGGGTGGGTGGGTGGGCCGGATTGAATGGGTGGGTGGGTGGATCAATTAGATTGGGTGGGTGGGTGGGTGGGTAGATTGGGTGGGTAGATTAGATTGAATTGAATTAGATTAGATTGGGTGGGTGAATTGAATTAGATTAGAATTAGATTAGATTGGAATTAGATTGAATTAGATTAGATTGAATTAGATTGGGAATTGATTGAATTAGATTGAATTGAATTGGGTCAATTAGATTGGGTGAATTGAATTGAATTAGATTAGAATTGGGTGAATTGGAGATTGAATTGAATTGAATTGAATTGAATTGAATTAGATTGAATTGAATTAGAATTGAATTAGATTGAATTGAATTAGATTAGATTAGATTGGAATTAGATTAGATTGAATTAGATTGAATTAAATTTAGATTAATTGAATTAGATTGAATTGGGTGGGTGGGAATTGAATTGGGTGGGTCAGATTAGATTAGATTAGATTAGATTGGGTGGGTGGGATTGAATTAGATTAGATTGAATTAGATTGATTGAATTGGTGGAGTGAATAAATTGGTGAATTAGATTAGATTGGGTGGAGTGGGTGGTGGGTGGGTGGGTGGAATTAGGTGGATTGATTAGATGGGTGGAATTAGAATTAGATTAGATTGGGTTAGATTATTGAATTAGATTAGATTAGGTGGAATTGAATTAGGGTGCGGTGGAATTGAATTAGATTAGATTAGGTGGAATTAGATTGGGTGGGTGAATTGAATTAGATTAGATTAGATTAGAATTGAGGTGAATTAGATTGAATTGGAATTGAATTAGAATTAGATTAGATTGAATTAGATTAGATTAGATTGAATTGAATGAATTGAATTGAGTGAATTGAATTAGATTGAATTAGATTAGAGGTGGTGAATTGAATTAGATTGAATTGAATTAGATTGAATTAGATTGAATTAGATTGAATTAGATTAGAATTAGATTAGATTGAATTGAATTGAATTGAATTGAATTGAATTAGATTGAACAGATTGGAATTAGTTTGAATTAGATTAGATTGAGATTAGAATTAGGTGAATTAGATTGAATTGAATTAGATTAGATTGAATTAGATTAGAATTAGATTGAATTAGATTAGATTAGATTGAATTAGATTAGAATTAGATTGGGTCAATTGAATTAGATTGAATTAGATTGAATTGAATTAGATTAGATTGAATTAGATTGGGTTAGATTGGGTGAATTAGATTGGGTGGGTGGGTAATTAGATTGGGTGGAATTGAATTAGATTCGGAATTAGATTAGATTAGATGGGTGGGTGGGTGGGAATTCGGGTGGGTGGGAATCGGTCGGGAATCGGTGGGTGGGTGGGTGGGTGGGTGGGTGGGTGGGTGGGTGGAATTGGGTGGATTAGATTGATTGATTGTGGTAGATTAGATGGGTGGGTGGGTCGGGTTAGATTGGGTGGGTGGAATTGGGTGGAATTGGGTGCGTTGAATTAGATTGGGATTAGATTGGGATTAGATTAGATTGGGTAGATTGGGTGGGTGGTGGGTTGAATTGGGTGATTAGATTGAATTAGATTAGATTGAATTAGATTAGATTGAATTAGAATTAGATTGAATTGAATTAGATTAGATTGAATTGAATTAGAATTGAATTGAACAGATTGGAATTGAATTGAATTGAATTAGGTTGAATTAGATTGAATTGGAGTTAGTTGAATTAGATTAGATTGAATTGAATTGAGAATTAGATTGGGTTGAATTAGATTAGATTAGTGAATTGAATTAGATTAGATTAGATTGAATTGAATTAGATTAGATTAGATTAGATTAGATTGAATTAGATTAGATTAGATTAGATTAGATTAGATTGAATTGGGTAGATTGGGATTGTGGAGATTGAATTAGATTAGATTAGATTGGGTTAGAATTGAATTGAATAAGATTAGATTAGATTGAATTAGATTAGATTAGATTGGATTAGATTGGAGTTGGAATTAGATTAGATTAGATTAGATTAGATTGAATTAGATTGTTAGTTAGTTCAGATTAGATTGAATTAGATTGGATTAGATTAGAATTGGATTGAATTAGATTAGATGAATTGATTAGATTAGATTGAATTAGATTGAATTAGATTATTTAGAATTAGAGATTAGATTGAATTAGATTGATTAGGATTGGATTAGATTAGATTGAGATTAGATTAGATTAGATTAGATTAGATTAGATTAGATTAGATTAGATTAGATTAGATTAGATTAGATTAGATTAGATTAGATTAGATTAGATTAGATTAGATTAGATTAGATTAGATTAGATTAGATTAGATTAGATTAGATTAGATTAGATTAGATTAGATTAGATTAGATTAGATTAGATTAGATTAGATTAGATTAGATTAGATTAGATTAGATTAGATTAGATTAGATTAGATAGATAGATAGATAGATAGATAGATAGATAGATAGATAGATAGATAGATAGATAGATAGATAGATAGATAGAGAACACCGTTTCTGTGTCTGATTATATTTTTATGAGTTTTTAAATGAAAATCGCTAAACCTTTGCAAATTTTCTATTTTTCAAGACAGATTTAATGAAATTAGGTTACATGAATTCTACACAAGAAAGAAAAGCAATTATGCTTAGTCTTTTGTAATGTCGCTTCAGTGTAAATAAAAAAATTCACAGTATTCTACATTTCATTTGACTGAACAAGTTCATTAAAATAACATCTCTAGATTAAAAACAGATGAGAAAATGAGGAGGAAAATATGCATACATCGAAAAAACTAACTTATTAGCTTTGAACATTATTATTTTTTTTTTGTTAACAAATATATGCTTTTTGGATAAATCGCTAAATGAAAAAAATATTAATTCTAAAACAAATAAGATGCTAAAATTAATTACTTTTGGAACATCGAGGTGAACATATAAATTGGTGCATACATATTAAAATTGGAAAAAGTTACATACAGACGAAAGAATTAAATTAGAAGAGGGATTGGTTCGTTAAAAATATTTCCACAACAATATTAATAACGAATTTGTACAGATAATAATTTCCTTAGACATTTTGCTTCTGCAGAGCTTATTTAGTCAAATAAGATTAAACAAAGACGATGAAAACTTTGATATTCTGATGCATATTGTAAGCATTTTGTGAGGTTTCGCGTTGAACTCAAAGAAAAATAAGATTTGGATCTTGATTCTAGAGATGCATATTTCGTCAAATGAGATTAAGCATTTAAAAATACTTCAATAAAAATTTTGATATTCTAATATCTATTGTAGGTGTTTTGTGAGGTTTATTACTGAATCCAGAGATGATCAAATGTGTCTGAAGTTTCAAGTGGATTAGGAACCATAATATTTTCCATAATCTAGCAGGTGACCTAAAGCATAAACTAGTGAATAAAAGGACTGAGTGCTGATTGTTAAATTGCCATATTGCTAAGCTAAGACTGATAAAGAAGTAAATTATAATTTTCCTTCTTTTGGACCAACCAAGACTTATTTTATTGATATTCATATTTAGGAAATGTAAATCAATACACTTCTAGATAATTATAAAACAAATTTATTTTGGGAACTTACTTTAAAAAATAACTACCCCGAATAAAAATTTTGTTCTTCACATTAAAAATTGTTATTTTTAGATATACAATGCTATTGCAAAAACTAACAAAAATTATAAGATTAAATATCTTATAGTAAATTTTATATTGCAAAATAGCTATGAATGTGGTCCATCATATAAATAGGTTTGTGGTGAAGTCATGTTAATAATGCTACTCTCGCCTCCATGACTTGTTGTTTCACAAGTGCCCACCGGATGAAGAGAAATGAGTAGCAATTTTTGCTTTCGTTGCGGCAAAGGGTTAGGCACCAAGTTTTCACAGTTATTAAAATGGTAATTGCTTTATTGATTAATAATATTATTAACTCCCTTCAGTTCATTAGAAGTAACTCAAAACAGTTGTCTTCGTTGCACAATGAATGTAAACTTTTGCATATGAGGTCTAATTAGGCTGAGACCCTTTGATGGACTATTACAAACATTAAACCTTGAAATGACAAACTGTCAAACCAAATTTTCAAAAATGACATCAATTTGGTTGTCATCAAATCTTTATATAAATGAATTTTCGAACAATATTACACATTACAACATAAACATAATATGAATAGGAAAAATTATAACAGCGAGTCGAACATCATTCGACTCATCGATTGTGAAAACCAAAATACTATTTCCTTAACCAAACACATAATATTTTCTCCCAAAATATTGTATTTATATATTCCATTTCCCGAAACAAATCATCTTAAATGTATCAGAAACACAGACTGAAATAATACGATGAGGAAAATCTCTTGGATCTATAAACAACCACATACATCCGTGGCGCATTTCTGCGTATTCAAATTTATAACGAGAAGAACAAATACAATATTTTTTTCTTCTACTATGAAAGCATAAAATAGTAGAATCTGAATTTAAGGTCAGATTGTTTTCACTAGCATCAATATTTATTTATAACAGGAAATAGAAATTTCTCTTCTGATAGTTCCATTGTGAAACAATTTTTTTCGGCAGATGTGGCAACATTTATTTCAGTTAGTTGAAACATCTATTCATTTGCCATGAATGAGAAGCTGTGTGGTACCAGTGAATCTTTTCCTTTTGAATAGAACAATAGAAAGCATATTTGATATTAAAAGATGCTTTTAAATTTAGTCAATAAAAGCGTGATAATTCTTTTTAAAAACGAATTTTTGCACCAATAGGCCATCTTATCGCCCGATTCCTAGAATACCTAAATTTGCTTTATTTACTTTTTTTTTTTTTGTCTGTTGATCAATTATTTTTTGCAAACGAGAGCAAACTAGAACGGGGTCTACGATTTAATATGGATTCCAAACGACTGAGAACGTCTTTACCCAAACTAAAATTCGAGCCTACGAACTGTTGAACCGATTGCAAAAGCGTTAATCATTTAGTCGCCAGCTTGGCGAATATTTAAATTAGAGTATTTCAATAAATCAAAACATTTATGTGAAAATAAATTTAGAATGGAAATATTTATAATGGATGCGATCAAAAAAAATTCGAAGAAACTTTTATTTTAAAACATTCACCGCTGAAATTAAGAGTGTTTAGTTTGGTTAATGATGAAAAACAAATACAAAAGATTATATATTATATACATAATATTTTATTCCTTTCACCTGTAATTTTCTTTTGTTAAGGAGCAATTAAGATTAAATGAAATTTAATTTTCATTGGTTTGAGTGTCGATAATTTAGAACTTGAATTTTGAATGTTAAATAACAGTTTTTGATTGCAAAACTTTTCCACCCAAATTGTAATACAAATATAATACAGTTTCCCGTTAGTCAAAATATGCGTTCGTAGTATTCTATTTAAATATTAAAAAGTTTTTAAGAAAATCGCAAGGTAACATTAAATACTCCAGAAGTAATAAAGAAAAGTGCTTGGAAAATACAGCTACCATAATTAAAGAGACCTAGACAACATGTTCCAGGATACCAGACAACATGTTCCAGGATACCAGACAATTTGCTTAATAAATTAAGATTATATTGGTCGATACATCTCTGCAAGTTTTGTAAATTTATATGTGTGCATATATATATATATATATATATATATATATATATATATATATATATATATATATATATATATATATATATATATAGTAAAATACTTCCTTAGGAACAAAATACCATCATACATGCATGCCACATGCTATGGAACAGTAGGTTTATTTATAAAATCATTATCTCATACAAAATTGTATTTAATTCTTCAATGAACCATTATTATTATTTTTAACACGGTTTAATGATTAAATTAACAACTTGATGTGAAAATTGAAGCATTTACACAGACACAAAGATTCAGGTATAATAAGAAAGTTGTTTAAAATTACCATCTTGGTTCAAAATTATCTTAGGAGAATTGCCTTTCATCCTGAAAATAGTTATTATTCGTTGGAAAAAAATTTGTCATTGGTGTTGCCAACTTTTTAGTGTTAGTTCTTTCCTTTCTTTTAAGAGATCCTTGAATTCTTATTTTTAAATTCTCTTAGCTTTGTTTGCAATTTGTAGACGTTTAAAATCTGACTACATTTCGGACTTTAGAGAGCAAGAGAAACGTATAAAGGCAGTGATAAAATAAGTACATATTTACAAAGCAGAGTTAAATTTTTAAAGTGGCATTTTATTTAGTTAGATGTAATTCCTTCCAACACAGCCGATTTCTTAAAGCAAAAAGTTGATCTGCGATGTTAAACCCATTTATATTAATCATTGCAATGCGATGAATTAATGATAATTTTCCAAATCAGATACTCAAACTAGAAAAATTATTCCTCCAAAAATGATGGTTCTTTCAATGAAATTATTCCGGAGATAAACATGCTTAACCCCTTGACTGACTTTGACGAGTCTGACTCGTCATTGATTTCCTGGGCCATCACAGACTTTGACGAGTCAGACTCGTCAAGCGCTTCTTTCGGCGGACGCCGTGCAAGTTACAATTAGATTACATAGTTGCTTCACTCGTTCGACGATTCTCATTTAAAAAAGCACACTGAAAGTAAGAGTTCAGTTTAGCAGAAGTCTCGCACGGTGAATGTTATACTAGCCAATATTTGAGTTTAGTAAAGATTATAAATAATCCCCGTAACATGTATAAGCCGGATGCATTATATGAAAGTGGGGATGATGGTGTAAATTGATGGTGTAGTTCAATTAAGCGAAATTAAATAGTTTTTTTTTTGTCGCATCAAATTCCATTTAATTCGTCAGTCAAGGGGTTAAGTATTTTACAAGATATAACACCTGGTTTTAGTCTTCAATTAAAACAACGAAACTACATCTAATTGTAGCAAAATATTCTCTGTTGAAGAAAAATTACGTTATTAGCCTCTCTGTACCTAAAGATTTTTTTTTGGGGGGAGGGGGTTTGGTTTGTTTGTCGCTCAACGGTTATTTTTTGCACACGAGGGCTAATTAGACCGGGACCTACGGCTTAAAGTGGATTCCGAACCACTACAAACAACCATGCCCAAGGCGGGTTTCGAACTGTTGAACCGAAGGCAAGAACACTAACCATTCAGCTGCCTGCTCGGCTTTTTTTTTTTTATTATTATTATTATTATGAGGGGGGTGATTGATTACATGCTTACGACAATTTCAAATATATCAATATTTAAATCCTTTTTCTTAGAAAAGCTTATAGCTAGAAGAACTCATAAGATAACAATGCATTAAAGAAATTCTAACATCATAATTAAAGAATAACCTTCTCTGTTTTTCATTGAGAAACAATTACGAGTTGTTTTAAACCTGTACCCTAAGCTCGCTTACTGTTCTGACAGTCCATAAAAGAACATGGCTAAATTAAGATCTTCGATAGCACCTGTTCAACGCAAATCGTGTCCGTTTCATCTTACTTTCATCAAGATATTCTAAGAATCACCGAGCCCAAAGTAATTGGCACAAAGGTAGATAATTCACCTGACAATGCTGAGAACTACATTGATTTTAAAAATATGAAGCAACTGATTTTTGTAGCCTTACTGTTAATAGTATCACACTTAGCTTCAAACTCACTAAAATTGTTGTCTTATGTAAAAGAACCTGTTTTACAAAATAGAAATTTGTTGTGAAATAATGCGAGTGAAAGCGAGTTCTGTTTGACAAAATATCGATTACTTTGTATCAATTTAATGAAAGTTAGAATTTCCGACAAATAAAACTGAAATAACTATGATTATTCAATGTTATAACTAAATAGATACTATAAAATCTAGGTTTATTGAAAATATGAATTAAAACCTAAAAACTCTAATAAAATGTTTGGTTATTTTTCTGCTTAAAGTCCTTTATGCTTTTAATTTTCTTTCATAAATAGCAATAAAAATAAAAACCACGAACAAGCTAAAATACCTTAGTATTTTTATTCAAATTTTTGCATGTCCTAAAATTCTATTTTACACGAAAATAAATTATTTTTTAAACGATTTTTGGAGTTCAAAATTTCTCCTATTCAATGCGCATAAAAATAAAGGATGTAAAATGGTACTACTGAAAATAAAAATGCCTAAATATTTTAAATTTTATTGATGACAAAAGCTTTTATATATAGCAATTATTTAACAATATAAACTGGTTTTGTAATGCTTTTATATCGTGTGTGCGAAAGCTTATCATTCTCAATAAGCTGATTATTAGTTATCATAAATCTGATTTATAGTAGAGCAACTCTTGCTTTTTCCATTAATTTTTTTAATTTTGAAAAAAATTTTATCTATTGATATTTTAAAATACATACATAAAAATAAGATGTTAACAAATATACAATCGAAAAATGAATGTGATTATAGTTGAAAAAATAAAGTTAAAAGTACATTACAAATAAATATTTCCATAGAACTGTGCAAGAAGCTTCACTTAGAATTTTCAATGTTTCTGCCGACAATTGTTAGCTTTTGTATTAGAAATAACTGAATACAGAATATCTTGTTATTTATAATTGTAATCGATTTGCACATATATATATATATATATATATATATTAAAAATCGTCACGGGAGAGCTTAACTGAGACTATTTCCCCAAAGTTTTCAGAAGACAGAAGCAAAAATTATCCCAGTAAACTAGAACAAAGGAGAAATTAGCGATCGCAACATCACAAATTAAAACTTATAAAAATACATCAACTCGGATTATAACTCATTCGCATCCGAGCGTTTTAAAGATAAATGTATGAATTCCGCATGCAGTCGCAATTACCCATCGTTACAGAATTCTCTCTCCGGTCTCTAGTCTCCTCTTTATGTACTAGATTTAAATTTAAGTAGGGGAAGGGTTGAAAAGGAATGCAGCAAAACGAGAATAAATGCTCCAAACAAGACAACGGAACACGAAGCCATATTTAACAAACTCGCAACGATTTCCTCCTCTGTAAAAGCAAAGATAATTGTTACTGCGTTCGTGAGGTCTTTCTGAGTTGACTGGGAAAATTGAAAGTGAGGGCGGGATCTACCTAGAAAGGGTTGAGGAAGATTTTTGGGTGGATAGCCTAGAATCAGGATGGGAGGAGAGGGCAGAAAGTGAATTTTAAGTGAAACTCCTGAAAAGTAGAATTGGTAGATCCAGACTTCGTTGGAAACGGATTGGCGACCTTTCAAGTTCAAACAAAGGTAAGGCGTTTCGTTGAATTGTTAAATCTTTATGAGGGGGAACACATTTATAATTGTTCCCCCTCAAAGAAATTTCCGTTTGAAATTGTTGAATCAGTGGATTCTTCAGTTCTTATAAAAACGAAAACAAGATTTTAGCATAGAAAAAAAATTATGTTAAAGTTAAACAGTTGTTTAAACTAACCTTTGCTTTGTTTAAAAAATTATGTAAAAACTTGGTATTCTATGTCAGAATTTATATCAAAATTTTTTTTATTTTCCAATACTTGGTTTTGGTTTCTATTTTAAAAGCATAAATTTTAAAATTCGTTGAGAGCGATATTTCTATATATTTCGAATTGAAACTCTAAAGCTTACATTTCCAACTTGGACTACATTAAATAAAGATTCATTTAAACTATTACAAGGTATTCTAATTTTTAAAATTAATTTATTACAAAGTAAATTATAGTAACGAACTTAATAGGATAACTACATTCTCTTAATTTTTTACGGTGTTTATTCCGAGTGTAAAAGAAACACTATCCACGAAATAAATTCAAATAAAAGCAGATTAAAAAGACATTTTCGCAAAAGCATTTCTAAACAATGAAAAGTCCTGGAACTTTGCAGATGCCGCGAAATGATATGTAGACAATTCTTTCTTTTTTTTAAAAAAAAGCATACTTTTCCAATTTTATTATTAGCATATAAAATGATCATGGAGTCTACGAATAATGAAAGAGTCGAAATACAAAAATTATCTTGTTACCTGAGCAAAAAAGTTAATTAGCATATAGAAAAAAATATCTTAAAATATTCGCAATAAATAAGATATATATATATTCTACATAAATGATGTAGTCATCTCATCTCACTTTCGATTTGAATATCATTCCTTCTATATTTGTTAAAACGTTTACATTTCTAAAAACACGAAAATGAGTCTTGTTTAAATTTGAAGGAAAGTTTCAAAATTTTAAAAGAATTAATATATTGTGATGAAATAAAATGGTTAATTTCTTAAAGCTTTAAATATAGTTTCAAAATTTTTGTAGAATAAAATAAATATATGCATTAACTTGAATAGGATTGTATTTTATGAAAAATTCAGCTAGTAAATTTTTTGAGAAATTTATTTCACAGTTTTTCCTAATATATTTATATGTCCCTTTCTAGACTTTAATAAAGCATATGTCTGGTAGTTAAGTTAATACTGTTACTTAATGATTTGTTTTATAATTAATGCAACAACTCTTTTTTTAAAGAAACACAAATTAGCAGGAAACTGGATAACATCACATTCTTTAAAAAGGTTTCAAACCAATTTACTACCACATATAAGATGTTTAAAGCTTCTTTCATCTCAATAAAAAAATCGATTATATTGGTAATTTTATAAGCAAATGGACAGAATTTGAGCTTAAAGTGATTAGTGAACAATTTTCACTATTTATCAAACAATTTGCGAAAAATAGATTCTACTATTTAGGTTACAGTGACTTGTGTACAATGTGCACCATAATTTTAAGTGATGCACAATCACATTTATATTAAAATATGCAGTAAATGTTTTTGGACATTTTATTAGACTTAAAATTACAGATTCGCAAAAATACCAAAAATACTTTTAGGTATCATGTTTATCAAGTCCATTACATTACACGGTGGTGAAAATTTACTATCCTTTCTTTTATTATAGACGTATCTGCAGATGCTATCAACCTCGTAATAGCCATTCCGCGTTTTTTTTTTTTTTTTTTTTTTTGTGTGTGCTATTGCACTGGGGATTATATTGATCTAGTAGTTTTCAAACCACCTACGGAAACTTCTATTTACGGTTTTGTCTGGTTCAAGAACAACATGGGTGGTTACTGATGCATTTCTGAGAAGCTGAAGTCAAAAACATAATGGTTCTTGGAGAATTGGAGTTCGCACATAATTGTTACTTCTCTTTCAAAGGTGTAAGGGAAAGGTCACCTTTACATGAATAATAAATATAGCATCTTTTAACGTGATTATTTTTTTTTATCTAAAACTTAATGTGTTCTTGTACCTATATTATATATATTGCATTGCTATTGTACTTGCAATTATCAAACAATCCTTCCTCTTCAGTACAATGCCTCAATTTAATTTAATTTTTTACTATACTTTTTTTTAATTATTATAAATTTAGAATAATTTATAAATCTATAAAAATAATCTCTCAATAAAGATAAGATGTAATCTATAATAAGATAAAACGTAATCTAAAATTAGTGTTAACTAAAGCTTTTTTATTTTAGAAAGCACACAATTTTTAATCATTTTAAGTTGGTTGGAATTTACTGACTACATATTTTAAAAAAATTAAGTTTTAGAATTAAAGTAAACAGCAAAATTAAATTTACAACTTTTTTAGAGTTTAATATTTTTATGTTTCAAAAAATGTCATTATATAAGCAGTTAAAGTGTGAAGGCTTATTATTTATCGAAAGATTATAATTTAAAACCTTCAACTCCTAATTTATCAATGAAGCTACATTCATTAAGATATTCAATTAGTTAAACATTAGTAAATTAAATAGTAATAAAAATGATTTTTAAGCATTTAATTATTAACATATATCCTAATAACTAAATGCAATTTAGAAATTGTACTTCCCTAAGAAAAATCATTAAAAGACTCCAATTTCGGGAATGGGAAAACTTTAATTACATATAAAACTCTTACCCCAACATTAATTATTATTAGCAAACGCTACAATTTATTCCAGAATTCTGGGACACAAAATAGGATTTTTTATGCAAAAAAAGATACAGTAAAAAAAATCAAAAGATAACTTAAGGAAAATTAAGAAAACGTTTAATTTAATCTCGTTTCAAATTATCGTTGTATAAGCTCTAGTCTTTAAGAAGAACACATTTAATAACAGGAAAAAGAGAACGATTGGAATAAATTCTGAAGAAAAAGAAAACTGGAAAAAACTCTTTAAGAAAAAGAAAAGTCAAAATAATCTTAAGCAACTTTTTTCCCAATAAAATTTTCTATTAATTACAATGTGGCCCACATTTTTATTTTACCAAAATGTTTTGTTTATCATTTATTCGATTTTACAAAAAATAAAATTATTCATGTTTTTATTTAGCTTTTAACTATTTTTTCAATTAGAACTATTCATATTCAATGCAAATATATCAAAGAAAAATAATTCGACTGATACTGTTGACAAAAAGAAAAGATCATGCAATTATATAGATTTTAACCGTAAACAGAGTTATATGTGCAATTGTTATTTGATTTTAGATGTTTATTTTTTCAACATAACCAGAATAAAAAAGTAGTTTTGATTAAAAAATGCCACATTAAGTCCAATTAAAAACTACTTTCTTACATAGTATTTTTTAAGTTAAAATTAATTAAGACTATAATTTTTTATCATAAATTTTTAAGCACAGTTTAGTTCGTTTATAAAAAGTTATTTTAACAAATGTTTTTAAAATATTAAGAAAGCAATGTTTAAAGCGATAAATTTCCTCCGATTCAATATAAAATATAAGGAAGAAAATTTATAATTACAAAGAGAAATAAAATGCATCACTAATACATCTAGTTTTTTCAATTCTTGTAATCTCATTCTAAATGAAATTATATATATATATAGATATATAATCTTATAAGAATCTTGTATCAAAGAGATATTTTTAACTTAAACACTAGCTTTTGCAAATTTTATTTTTATACATATTTCCAACTAATATCAAACCACACTGCCTTATTTCATGGAGGAATTTATATCACAATAACTCAAACATCTATCAAAACATTTAATTTTAAAGTAATTATAAAAATGCTAATGTAAAAATATAGTTTAATGTATATTATTTTTATAGATCAACTTATTTGACTGGAACTTGATAAAATAAATAGATTTGGAAAAATGCATATATAATCTTGAGGTTTTCACCGAAATAATTTTAATCAGATACCATGTACTTTGAATATTTTGTGATATAACTGGGCAAATAAAAACTAGTTATGTTAATTTTTTTGGCAATTGGAAAAAAGTGACACTTTTTAGAAATAATTTTAAATGTCTGTCAAATATTAAAATAATTTGACATTACAATAGAATATATTTAAATCACAAAAATATATTACATGTTAATTAAAATCGAGCACCCTAGAAAAATTAAAAATATCAAATAATGCAAAATATTTGACAGTAAAATATAACACTTACGAAATCCATTATACAATGGACATAATAAAACTGAAATTAATGACTATTTCATGCATTTAAAGGCATAATTTCAATTGTTTATATGGTATAACAAATTATATATTCACGCACACACAAAACACGTATTTTTATCACATTGCTCTTCTAAAGTTCTCATCATATTCTTACAAATATATTATTAAATTGCATTTTCGAAAATTACAGATAACACAATTAATAAATTTGTGTGTGTACTATGCCCGAATACTGTATGATTAAAAGTTTTAATTTTAACTTATAATTAGAAGATATTTATAAAAAACATAGTAAAATTGAGTTCAAGAATTCAAAATTATTTGAGCATTTACGCAAATTTGATGCATATAAAAAAAACTACTTAAACTATACTTAAAAATATTAAACTGAAAGTAAAATAGTGATTTGTATCAAACATTTTGCTCACTTAAATTTGTAAAGTTTAGAGCGTTAGCAAATACAACAAATTTCATTTCTAATCGAATAAATATTAACGAAACAAAAAATAAAAATACTGGTAGAAAATAGAGACGGATGTAACATGAAAATATCGATTGCTGGCAAAGATTACAGTCATAATCTTCAAAACAGGAAAAGCAAAAATAACAGAAAACGGCAATTTCTGCTGTAGCAGCCCCTTCAAGGAAAATACTCATTACTTCAATGTTCTCTTGGGATGTCTTTCATGCAGCTTTTCGGGAAAAAACAAAGGGAGAGGGGTTGTCAATGCGGAAATTCCTGTAGTTCACCTCATCTAATTCTATCCATACCACAGGCAGGCTTCTCAGATGACCACTGGTCAGAGGGAGGAAGGGGGAATTTAAGGCAAAATAAAGAATGTCCATTTACTTCAGGTTTTTTGGCGCCAAATCTTCAGAGACCATTTTTCCTTTCTGTTTTCTTCGCACGTCTGCGCGTTCGTCTTGATGAAGAAATTAAAACGTAAAAGAGAAATGGCTGTCTTCTGTTAAAAAAAATAATCTCAAATCCTGGGAAATTGTCTGGGGGTAGTGCTTCAACTGTTTACACAGGAATTTGTTGGAAAAGTTCCTTGGGGATGTTTTTATTTAAAGGTACTTTTTTTATTAGTCTAAAAATTCTTTAGATTTTAAATTACTTTTCTAAAAAAAACGTTAAATTGGTCTTGTGATAATAAAATCAGAATTCTAAAGCTTTGATTTTTTTTTTTTTTTTTTTTTTTTTTTTCAAATTGAAAGAAATTGTTGATGCCAATTGTTTCATTAGGTATATATTGGAGTAAGTTTTAACAAGAGATCAATTCTTTTTGAGAAGGCAAGCAATTTACAACTGAAATATTACATAATCAATAGCATTTGTAAATGAATTTGTGGTCCTTTACCTAAGGCAATTTTAGACATAGCTCGCACTTAATTGCGCAATCAAATACAATGAGGAAATTGTGTTGCTTCGATGTAACATACTTTTTCCATGACAATTTTCCTATTAAAAATCAAGATTTAGGCAGTAATCACTTACTATCTTTGAAATTATTTTGGGTAGATCAGATTTTTTAATGAAGAGAAAATGATTTATAATCTGAGTATACAACCTTATCCAAAATCAAAAGTAAATGATTCAATAAAAGAAACAGTCTGATAATTATTTTCATAATTTTAAAATTCAAGATTTACAAAAAAAAATTACAATAATTTAAAAATATTTACTTATGATAAATTGAGTATTTATATTATATCACGAGTTACTAATGTAATTTAACACAAAAATAACATCATTTCTTGCTTTAAGTTATTAAGTATTTCAACGTGGATTCCAGTATTTCAACATTAAAAATCTTAATATCTTATCAAAACATAAAAAAAATCGATTAAATAAAATGCAAGTTTGTTTTTCTTAACGATCTGCGTTAATGTTTTTGATCACGAGTTATTAAAAACATAAATAAATACTTATCTACATAGTTACTTTTAAAACATATATAAAATATGTACATTCATCTGAGTCATTAACAAACATAGGGACAAATTTAAATTATGTAATTTTCCAAAGAGAGAGTGCAAAAGTTTTTAAAAAAATAGTCACAAATTATTTGACAAAATATAGCCATTTCGCAACTTACAGATTATGAATGAAAATAGTACTCAATAAATTCAAGCTATTGCTTGAATTTATTATTTGATTACTATTTGAGGGCACAGGTGCCGTATAAACCAGATTCCAAATTCCGAATTTCTTTGGCGATGAAGAAATGTTGCCAATAGGACGTATCGTGACATACGTGGTGACATAAATATTAGGGTTACCGGAATAGAATTTTCTGCATAATTCTTATAGGTGTCCATATGTATGACGTCATAAAAATGAGGTTGCCAGATACATAAGAAAATTTGCCAAATAATCACCTATCTCAGAATTTGGAATCATGTATTATATGGAACTTTTATCCTATTTGAGTACAAGCGATGGCGAAGTAAAAATTTAATAACACACACACACACACATCTATATATATTATCAAATATTTCAAGTAAAATACTCTTGTGGATAAGATATTTAAACGTTAATGTTTGATTAAATTTTATTTAATAATTTAAGTACAGAAATATATTTCTACTTCAGATAATTTTAATAAAATAATCAACCTACGAGATAGCACTGTTTGAATAATTATATGTATAATTACAATATACACACATGCACGTCCGTTTCAGCTTAATTAGAACGAACGCTTCAAACATAATGAATGAATCTTCTTGCTCCTGTTTCAAAAGAAGCAACTTAAGAAATTTGATGAGAAAGTTTAAAAGGAATTTTTAGCAAATGCTGCAGAAAATGCTCTCAGTAGGAAAAAAAAAGCCATTTGCTCATTTTATTCAAAATGACACGATGTTAATTTTTCCAGCAAATGAAATACTTCTTACAAAGTAAAGAGTTGCTAATTATTTACGTCAGAGAAAATGGGGCCGATGTTTCTAATTTAATAAGCATAGACTTGTTAATTACAGGCATTTCTTCAAATCCTTATTAATTTTGAAGGAATGAGAAAAATTTTTCACAGGTAGATCTGATAAGAAATTCAGCAATGGAAAGGAGA
The DNA here is from genome assembly GCA_030067965.1 of Latrodectus elegans. Lineage (NCBI taxonomy): Eukaryota > Metazoa > Arthropoda > Arachnida > Araneae > Theridiidae > Latrodectus > Latrodectus elegans. The sequence goes on from CM057819.1 coordinate 46,988,173, forward strand.
GACAAAGAATTCATCTTTTTTAATTTCAGGAAGAACAGAATATCGAGTTTCATTGATTTTTGTGTCCCCATGTCTGCAAGTAAATTATGATTAGAATTTAAGTTATTCGAACTTTCAATTCTTTATTACGAGAATTCTGATTCGAAGTACTTTCTTAAATTTGAATTTATCTATTTTCTATTTAAGGAATTGAAATTAATAAATCTATTCTGTTAGAATATTTAATGTTTGTAATTAATGCAGAGTTCAGTTAAGTCAATGTTATCTTTCATTATCTTTTGGCTCAATTCTCATTTATATTATAGTTTATGAATAACAATAAAGCTAAACTAAAAATTAATGTTCATTTAGAGTGATTAATAGAAACAATGCAGATCTGAATTCTTAAACATGAATAGAATATATCAAACATGATATTCCAATAATATCACTATTGAAGTTACATACCTCTTTTATATTAATGTTTTTTAAATATTTGCCTAACATATAATATTACTATTATTTGTACTTATTCATTGGATGTTAAAACTACTTTTTACAGATATCAGAAAATGAATAATTTTTTTATAATTGTCATAAAATTAAAAATTTAACCAACAAAATTATTTATTAGGTATAGTTTTCTGCACGCTCCAAAGTTATTTCTCATACAAGAGGACAAATAAGACTGACTTATGGTTTAAAGCTGATTTCGAACCACTACGAACATACATGCCCAAAGTGGGATTCGAACCTACAAACTGTTAAAACGAACGTATGAGCGCTAACCAGTTCCGGCTACCAGTTCAGCTCACTGGATTAGAAAAAATATGAGATGCTAAGGGAGAAGCCATTTAATATTAACAATAAAGCTGAAAGTAAGAAGTGGATAGTCTTGCCAAAATTATGCATCATTAGTAACAACTTACATATTATAGGTTATACATCATTATTTCTTAACAGCACTCTGAAATGGGAATCGCACCGAAATGTTGTAAACGAAGGTCATCATTAATTTGCTACCTATTTACTTTATCTTAAATACAATAGCTGATTTAGAGAAATTATTTTACACTAAGAGCTTATAATATAATGTTAAAAAAATTCCTTGCACAGGCAATTTTAAAAAAATCATAATTGTTCCTAAAATAAGTTCTGGTATTTTTCTGGAAATTGGATATTGATAATCTTGAGCAGAAAAATAACTAAAAATTATTGTAATCTGGTTTTAAAAAGGAAAATTAAATAACTATTATAAGATGCATCATTTTGTCTTTAAAAATTTAATATGCTCATATAACAGAAGTACAAATATATTGGTTGAAATTAAAGCCTATTTCATTCATTATGCAGCACAATAACAATGTTTCTAAATATCAGGGCGATTTTAACTAGCACATAATTGAAGTTCGAGAGCCTGCAAATGTTCATATTTTGACTAAACGAACCTAACTTAAGAAAATATTATATAAGCACAGAATAATAAAAGTTAAAATAGATAAATAATTAAAACTTAATTTCTGATGAACTATTTTAATATTTATTTTTTTAAAAAAAGCCGAGAAATAACGCTAAAATTTAAAACTTAGAATTGATAAATCTTAGGATATTAAATGCCAGTTTGTGCTGATCAAGGCTAACAATTTGATTTAGGTTAAGAATTCAGAAATTTAAAGTAATTCTGCAAATATATTAAAAACTTATTTGGCTGAAAATATTGATCATTTCAAAATTGAGCTGTAGAGTAGAAAGCTATACAAAATGGCTAAAAAGATACATATAAATCTTATTAGAAATCATCTCAATTTAAAAAACTACAAGATAGATGCAATAATTTTTTTTTAAAATATATTATTTTGTATGCAATGGGCTATCTTAATGAAAGCGTCAGGAATATATAAACTAGTGTAAAACCTACTAAGAACAAACACCTAACTAGATTAAAAGTATAAGCGAAGTATATTTTAAGAGTATCACTATTAATAAATTTCATTAAAGACTTAAAATAACTCGATGTTTGCTTGTTAAGCCCACTCATTAAGGACTTCCTAACTTAATTTAAGAAAGAGCCTGGTTTCTTACTCACAGTAAGATTTTTATTCCAAGAATTAAATTCAAGACCCCATCCCTCTCATCATTTGCATAAAACGGAGACAGGAAAAGTCGGCGAAGATAATCAGAAAAGAATTCAGAAAACTCGTAATGAATAATTCATTATGAGCAGAGCTTAATCCGACAACAGTTTTAGACTTAAGCGCAATGGCTTATTACGAACGTTAAAAAGAATTTCCACTAAACTGTGTATTCTGGAAGAAATAATTGAAGAAAGAGGAGTTGAACTTTGAAAAATGGATGCCGTTTTTCATTAATCTGGCCTGACATGGAAGCATCAATTTCACCCATTCAATTTCGTTGTTAAAGGCACTAGGTTAGAATAAAATTTTGTCGCCAAATGATCCATCAGTAATTTTAAGTGATATTTATTGGCATAGAAACAATAACTGGCATCAGAAATAATATTGTTGAATGTATCACTATTATTCTAATCTCGTTTTACTTTAGAAAATTTATCTGGGTTAAAATAAATATTAATATTTTAAGCACATGAAATTGTGCATTGTTTAACTGTAAATCTGTTTTCAATGCTATATGAATCCTTTTAACATAAGCGAATATTTTGTAAACACATTTTTAATAAATATATAATTGAAATATATTGACTGAATAATTTTACATATATATAGTTTTATAGTTTAAAATTTTATTTTATTCAGTTATATTATTGTTAGTTCATATATGTAAGGAGCATGCATAATTCAATATACAAATTTAGATGAATTGCATTAAAAAGTTTTCTACAAAAATAATCCAAGAAATTAACATTAAAAAAATAAAGCAATTTAATTTTCCTTAATAAAATTTGAACATAATTCTCACGCAAATAGTTTTTGAAACTTTAATATTTATGTATTTTTATTACTGATCAAAAATAAAACATCTAATTTGATATCTGGACCGTTATAATTCAACAAAATAAACTCGGTAATAACATCAAAACAAGAAAGGGTAAATATTATTGTACTTTTCAGAAACTCTAAATATTTTTTGATATTATTACTCAGCTACAATTTTGAAATTGCTTTTTTTGCTTATCAAGTTTCATCTATTTCAATTTTTATAGATAATATTTTTTTTTTCAGAATATAAATCAGATGTTTTAAAACTTATTTCAAGCTATGCATTTAATTCTGATCTTTAAAAAGCTTAGTGTATACATGGTAAAATAAAATAGCGAATATTAGATGTTCAAATTTTATTCAAAATATTCGTGTGAATAGTTAATAAATAGTAATATTTAATTCTAAATATTTTTAATTTTTAAAACATACTTGTAAATTATTTTTAATTTTTTAATTCTTTTATTTGTTTAAGTTTTATAATTTGTTAAAATCTTTATTTCATAGCGAAAAAAGTCAGATTTCGATTGTCAATTTATGACTACTTTTGTACACAAAATCTAATTTAACTGGGGGTTGTCTGATACTATCAGTTCATTCTGTATCACTATAAACATCCATGTGCTAAGTAGATATCGAATCGTTTTAAACTCGAACGAATTAAAAATAATATTTGTGAGCAAATGAAATGTTAACTGAATAAATACTGAATCGTAAATGCATTCTGACTTTGTTACACGTTGTATAAGTATTTTATGTATTCAGTTTAGTTTAAATTAAAATCTGGTTTCGGTATAGAATTATGTACCCGTTGATTTGGCAAAATATTTGGCTATAAAATTTAACTTAATTTAGTTTTTGTGTAGTGGCCATCTTTTCAGTCAAATTTTAGCATTTATCTTGGCGTCCAAAAAATCAAGGGGTACCGTATTGTAAACTTTTACCTAGAATATCTCATATCTTCATTACAGATTATAATTACAATATAAAACGAAACCAATTATATTTCCACTCATACTTATATACACTATTAAGTTTATTTAATTTCTATTGTCAATTTACCAAATTCAAACTATAAGCAAGGACACATCTACTTATGTTTTTAAATTTCTGACAAATTCTTATTTGCCAAACGATTATCGAATATTATGTTTATTTATTAGGTTGTTCACTGACATCTGCTTATTCATCAAATAAATATTATCACTTCATAAAACCAATTTGTTTTTTTTTTAATAAATAATTATTTTAATATTTATAAACATCGCAACAAAGCTTGTTTCTTCAAGTACGCAAAGTAAAAACTTTATTCGATAAGGGAAAAATAAGTAATATGCTATCGCATCATTTTTAAAAATAAATCTCTTAGTTGACAAAATCACCTTTCCACTTCCCGATACACGGTCCAGAAAGTAATCCCCAAAAATCAATCGAAGGAACAAGTTTTAGCCATTAATTTCCTGGGCAAATGAAAATGTAAACAATTTGGGATATTTTAAATTTATTTACTTCGGAGGAAGCAAATTGCTCAAGGGTTGAGTGGGAGTAACGCCCGGGATTTTGCTCTCATAGCTCAGAAGTTAATTATCCGATGCGATTTCTGCAAGTCCAGAGAAAGCAATTTAGATGTCGTCAGCTTCTCTGCGCGGCACCGTCCTCGAAACGGTCGTCAAATTGAAGCCCAGAGATGGCCGACAGAGTGGCAATTTCAAAAGCGGAAAACTTGCTGAGAAATTTAACATGCTGGAAAGAGATTAAAAAGATTGCATGCTTCTATTGAACTAAAATTTAAGCTCTTAAAAATTTCTGCAAATCTCAAACACTTTCTAATGGATATTAAAAGTCAAATTGTTTTTGCTATCTAATTTTGCCCGGGAGGTCTGCCCTGACATTAATTAGCGGGACAGAATTAAAAAAATGATGCTTCAAAAAGACAAAATATCATTTTGCATAAAGAAATTCTCGTACCACAATCTTAAGCATTCAATACTTTCAAAAATAAAGATATAAAATGGAAAGAGGCATGATATAATTGAATACAATTTTTCTGAGCTATATATTTACAAAAAAAAATTATTTTTCACATAAAGATTCTGACGAAGAATTTTTTAGTTATAAATTTCTGTAAACTGCATTTGAAAATAAAATACAATTCATTCAGTATTTATCAAACTAATGTTGAATGCCTTATATTATATATATATGCATGCAGCTTGAAATCTACACCTATTTGCAATCTGTTCGTATTGGTCTCAATACCACTCCTTTTCATAAAATAAGAACTCAAAATTCATATAAATGCTTATAAAATTTTAAAGTTAAAATGTCGAAATTTAACTTTAAGTTCCCTATTCATTATTTGATCTACTAATTTAGGTATAATAAGCATATTTTTATGTCAATTCACGTTCAGATTAAAAACGAGATATATAGAGCTTCAAATATTTAACGTCATCTAAAGTTATCTAATAGCTTTTCAACAGTTGAATGTTACACAAATTCTAAAAGTCTTCTATTTAGAATAAATAAGACTTCTTAAAAATGTTCTAACCATTTTTAACTAAGTTGACATTGCTGTAAATTTAGTGTTTTCCAAAGAATATTCGTATAAAATTCCAAATTAAAAAAAATAAATTTTTAATTAATATCTTAAAAATAGACTTAAATAAATTTAAAAGATTCACAATGGAAATTTGTAGATTTATATAAAATTTCAAATATATATTTGAAATTAAACCTGTTTCATTGCTCTTAGGTTGGAGAGAATCATATTTCTTGAATTAAATCGTTTAGGTAAGGTAATTTTAATTGGATTTAATATTTAAACCTTCGACAGAAAAGGTAAATTTCTGTGCATAACACTACAATAAGAAACTTATTAAAGAAAACGCAAATAGAAGTGAATTAGGACTAAGATAATTTCCTTCTGGAAGCGACGTTTCATGTATTGGTATATTTCATACATTACTGACACCAGCCAACAAATATTCATCCTATTAGTGGACATCTATTCGCTTAGTCACATGTCCAGACCCATTTTCTCATACATTCGTATGGAGTTAAGACCAGATTAATTTGACGCCAAATATCTTTCCACCTGACGGGCTGCAGTCAATTACTGGTCAACCTTGGCGTCATAGAATGTTCAGAAAAGCAGAATAATCTCATTCCTGGGATCTCTTTCCAGACACGAACGAGGCTCCAGCCATAAAGAAAAAAAAGGGAGGAAGAGAAACGTGAAATATGATGCACCTTAGGTTATGGCACAACAGGTTGAAGAGATCGTGCTCCATTGAACTCTAGTCTCCCTCCATAAAACTGTTTTTACCCTACTGAGGAGCAGGTAAAGTCTTAAAAAGAATGAGAATGGGATATTTATGACCCCAAATAACAAATAAAGTGGCACATGCGTGGAGTTATAAATAGAATACTTTAAAACCCCTCGTGAATACTTGATCTCTATCAAGTCTAAAAGAGAGAGAGATTAGAAACTATCCAAGATTTAAATGAATAAAATAATAAATTCTAAAAGAAAAGCTTAGTGAACAAATATATTGTAATTTTCTTTTAAAAAAAAATAGGTCAAATCTCAAATTTACCCGAAACAAAATCTTAGATTAATGGCAAAAGTCTGAGTATAAGCTTTTTAGATTTTCATATTAAATTTTTAAAAAAATAGTAAATTTAAAGAATTTTTTTAGTCTATGTTATATAAATCTTTATTATTTTATCAATATTAATTAAGATTCAAAAGAAATTGTTTACAAATATTGCAATAATTAATTTAGAATTCTATTAGTTAATGAATTTCTTAAAATTTAAATCGTCCTTGCCGATTTAAACTAACCATTAAATGGATATATTGTCACGTCTTTTTTCATTTCTTTTCTGCTGTTCTATAGACCATATATTAATGAAAAGCTGCTTCTGCAACGAACGTTTTGTTCCTTATATAAGAAATCATTTTACTAATAAAATGAACTTTTACAAGGCATTCAGATAGTGAACTTCGCCTTGTTTGCTGCCGCTCGAAGAATGCGATTTGAGTGCAGGTAGCTAATTTGTTGACAAATCGGATTTACAACGCCACCTCAATACGATACATCACGTGGATCAAACATTATCTGACGTCATGGATATTGTAAACGAATGAGAATCTTGGTAAAATGGCGTACTCAGGATCTCAACTGTAACGAAAAAAACAACCACTTTATGGTTAAAAAAATTAGTATATTTTAAAGATTCATAATTTAAATTCAATTCAACCACCGCTTTTAAGAGAAAAGATTTAAAAATTATTTTGAACCACACAGTTTATTGTTAATTTCCCCGTTCACATTTATCTTTCTAGATTTCTTGTTAAAACTCACTAGATAAATCAGATTAAGAAAAATCTACCTTTCAGTTTCATAAAATAATTAACACATTTTTCAAATTTACAAAGGATATGCACACAACATTAAGATATTTATAGTTTTAATTCTAAAAACATATTAATTATTAAATTTCATTTTGTGATATAATTTTTTATATAAAATAAAGTTAGAGAAAATGATGAATGGTTTGATCTAAAACACATTTTTTATTTCAAGTTAGTGCCTTCATACAAATCTTTTGAACTTAAGTTTCAAGTGCAGAATCATGTAATATTTGTTAGGTTATAAGTTCTTATTTAATTGTTTGAAGACACTATTTAATTTAAAGTTTATAAAGGAAAACTTTTAGTAAAGTTATAATTCTCATTTCAACTACGCATGTTCCAATTTCCTACAACTGTTTAGCTATTCTTAGAATAAAAAAGACAACACAATATAAAGCAAGAAAACTCGCAAAATAATGCAAGGAACAGAATATAAAATTTAACTTGCTCTGCATGACCTCTTCCTCAGAGCAGCTGGAAAAAGATTGTTCTCGTTCCTACTAGATACTCGATAAACAGTAACAATACACCATAATATCGAATTCTTTTTCCTTATTTATATAAAAATATTTTCATTCTTCTATAGGCTTAAAATAAAATTCTAATATTCAACAAAACTTACATTTTTAACACTCTAATTTTAACTAATATTTAAGTATTTCTGTTTTTTGATAAATAGTTCTTTCTACAAAATCATTAAATGTGTGTGAAGAAATTAAATCCAAAAATTTATTAATCGCACACACACCCGCTATATTCTTTCAGGAAATTGACATCAAGTAAAAAAATTTGATGCCATATTGTAAGTTAACATGCTATCATAATTTAAATTTCACAAATTAATTCTACTATAACTTTATAAATTTTACAAGTCCTTTTATTGCTCTTAAAACTCTTATCATAATCTTAATTTTTGGTAGCTGGAATCTTCGTCAGCCAAAGTTTTCCCGCATTTTCTTTGATTTCAAAATAGAGATTTGATGGTCTTTAAATTTTGAAATTTGATTACACATTTGATTTAAAACGTAAGTAGAATTTTATGAAACATTTGAATATTTATGAAACATTTGAATATTAATGAAATATTTGAATATTTATGAAATATTTGAATATTTATGAAATATTTGAATATTTATGAAATATTTGAATATTTATGAAATATTTGAATATTTATGAAATATTTGAATGCTAATTTAAAAAAAAATTTCACAGGAAATTTCTTTGATGATAATGTTTTAAAATGTAGGAAAAATAAAACAGTTAATATTTTTTAAATATAAATTAAAAAAAGTTACTTAAATAAAACAAAATTAGCTGTATAAATCAGAATTCAACTGCATTAAAAATTACAAGAATACAAATTTAAACTAAGAATTATGAACAAGATAAAAGTATAACTATCAACAATTTTCTAAATTTAAATAAAATATAAAAATCTTGACTAGATATGACAGAATTTAATAATCACTTTAAATCTGTTTATAAAATAAATTTTTGATAAAAGAAAGTCTTCAAATGTTTTTTGTGAAGTACTTATAAAGCGCATCAGCAAATAAAAAAAAAGAAAAAAGAAAAAGAAAGAAATTGATGCATTTCTGTAAAAATAAAAATAAGCATTTTCTTTGAAATACACGAATGAACATTTACAACATTATATGATGAACTACTAAAATAAGAAACATTCTCTCTAGAATTGCCATAATGCAGGGTTAGGAAAAAACTAACAATAAAAATTCAAATCTTTGGCAATTTTTAAATTTATTAATCTTTGTATTTAAAAAATATTGAAGAAATTGAACGCGCGGATTATATACTGGGTTAAATAGAAACACATGAAGAAATATTTAATTGTATTAATGGTATTTTAATTTTTAAAAAATTGTGCAAGAGAGATTTTTTTTTCAAGGAAATAAAATTACATTATATAGCCAGCCTGTGTTAACCTTAATGCACCTAAAATTAATTCACTTCATTAAATAAAATATGACTAGTTTTTGTGATTAGTTAAATGACTAGTTTTTGTGATTAGTTAAATGACTAGTTTTCTTATATATTTATAACTACTTCGAACACCAAAAAAAATTACTTTAAGATAATTTTTCATAGCTTGTGTTATTAAAACAACGAATTAAATTACAAATAGATGCAAACACTTTTAATCAAAGCTGCTGACAAACATTGAATTAGAGGGTTTCATTACACATTTTCAATGTATCAGATTTGCTGACTTCCCTTACTACAGAAAATTATTAAAAAAAGCCAAATAATGGTTTTGCTTTTAGATGAATTGATCAACGCATATGAATGAACCTGTTAAAAGATTAAGTAATAATTTATTAGAGATTAATAAAAAAAAAATTTGCCTTTCCTTTATATATATATATATATATATATATATATATATATATATATATATATATATATATATATATGATTCTAAAATTGATTAAAATGTTAGAGTAACTTAAATAAGTTAATGATAAACATTTTGTTTATGATTTTCAGACACTTTAAGTCAGGATTTAAGAAACCAATTTAAAACGCATTACTTCAAAAAAGGGTAATTGTGTACATATGTGACAATCAAAATTATATTAAACTAAAAATTTATTAAATTCTGGTAAAATTTTATAAATTGGAAACATGGCAAATTTTATATTTACTAATTTATTAATAAAATTCCTTTGAAATATATATATATTTCTTAAAAATTATATGATAATCATGATTAGTAAACCTGAACAAATTAGCAATTATTTATGTGGATTGTAAAATCGGCTACAAGTTAGTTATGAATACACTGTTTTATCTCTCAATAACCAAAAAAGTTAGTGAAAAGAAAATGCATGTATTTCAATACTCTCTTTGAGATTAAAATATCCTATTGTATCAATATATTGATATGCATTTGAGATTACACATACATTTATAGATAAATGTGGGCACAGAGAAGTTTTATGTAATTTAATAGATTGATAAATTCCCATTTTAAATATTAAATCTGATATTTAAACTAAGAATTGCGCAATACTTTGATTTTTTTGTATTTTCACAGCATTAAAAGTTCAAAAGTAAAAAGAAATTTCTTTTTTTAATTTCCTCAGCAATGCAAAAAATTTGTAATCGCGTCATTTAGAAGAAATGTTCAAATGACATATGTGAATTATAAATATTGACTTAAAATGAAGGGAATGTTTCGTTATTTCTCATATTTTTTAAGTCATATTTTTAAAAATATTAGAAGTACAAGAAATGTGGCATGAAATAGCATTGCTTCTAAATTATATAAAAACTGAAATAAACTGAATGAAATTGAATGTACATGAAATCAAGAAAAATTCGCTTAACAGATTTTATTTTGTATTTTAAAATGTGATTTTATTATGTATATTTTTTTAATTTGTCTCAAAATTTTTAAGGAATTTAAAAGTCAGCACTGTCTATAAATACCGAAATATTTGTAAAAAAATGTAAAATAACTAAATATATAATTAATATCAAGGAATTTAAAATTTCGGAAAATAAGTTAATAAGTAAAATTTTGGAAAATATTAATAAGTAAAAAATTATTAAAGTCCAAAAGAATTCTTTTTTTTTTTTTTTTTTTTTTTTTTTTTTGCTGTAACATTTAACATTAAAAAAAATAATCCACACTCGACATGAAAATTTTTTTTTCAGCGACCGATTTCCTATCATAAATATGTCGCAACATTACCACAGCATTGCGTGATGCCACTCATGCGGCGAAAGGAAAAACAGACAAACAGCCAATTTGGCGAGGGCAATGAAAAGAAAGAAAAGAGGCACGTTGTGCGCCTTGCCTGACCATTGCCAACAGAAAAATAAGATTCTTTTCGTTTTCAGCACTTTCTCTGCAATCGAAGCGGAACTCTCGATCTAGAGGGATTCGAACATAAAAAAAAGAAGTCGCCACTTTCGCCATCTCATCCCCTAATAACGACTGAGTTTGCGAAAGGGATGTGATTTTGGCGCCATTCTTATTTTTGTACAATTACTTCCGAATATTTACGTACTTTCTTCCTCCGGTAAATGTTCACATGTCCGCTCGTTAAACGTTATGTGCAATGTTAAGTTGGGTAGTATTAACGAAGTTTGCTTAAGTTTAGAATTTAAAGACGACGGGCAACTTATTTCTGTACTAAAGATAACCGAACAAATCCAATATTTTATCTTATTCAAGCAATAAAAATAAAAATTTTAAAATTACTTTATCAAAAGTTTATATATAGTTTACATAACTGTAAATAGTGCGAAGACATCTGAGAAAGTAAAAGTTAAATTAGCAGATAATTTTCTTGAAAAAAGTAGTAAGGTTTATTAACAATTCATTTAAAAATAGAAAGTTTAGTATAAATGATTATATACTATAATAAGATAGAATTATTAATGTATTAACATAAATATATTAAAAAGAGTTTTCGCAAGTTTTTATGAAATATTTTATTTTACAAACTTTAAAACTACAAAAAAAAAAATAAATAAAATAAATAACTATACAAATTTTTCAAAAATTTTTCACATTTTTTTAAAATAATGTTTAGATAATTATAAGATATACAGTAATTAGAAAAACCCATATTGTACAGTATACATAAATACAGTATAATTTGGATTAATAAAATACATATTATGGTACCATGAATACTTCAGCTGAGACACAATCCTATTTATTCTGTTACCTGTTGTCAGAAATATTGTTTTTCTTCAAAATTTTGATACCTTTAAATCTTTTCAACAGATAAAATTTTTTATCAATTAAAAAGATTTAAAGAAAGAAAAAATTAAATCTTTTTAATTAAAAATAAATTAAAGAAAGAAAATCTTAAATCTTTTTTGATTGGTAAGTTATAAATGTTATCTTTTCAAACAAACTGTTAGAATTTAACAATATTAATCGTGTTTATCTTTCTTAATATTTGGGCGATATTCTAAAAGCATAACGAGGGAACTATTAAAATTAAGCTTTTGAATAAAATTAAAGTTACAAAATTAAGTCACTGATCCCATATATATTCAAATACAACAACATTACGCAAGATTAATCTGAAGAAAATGAGACAAAAGACATTGTACATAAGCTGAAATGACTTTATGGCTGAAAAAAAACTCACCATAAAGATAACTTTTATGCCAAAAGCTTTCGATATAGCTGTTAAAATATATAAGAATTTCACATATAAAAGTTATCCTAAAAATAGTTATCCTATAAAAGAATTTCTCTAAAAGATGCAAATGTGACTAAAGTGCCATTATGTTTCACATATTCGAATTTAAAATTAATGTTTATTGATTTAAAAAGACTTTGGATAAAAAGAGCCATTATACTTTTTTCCAACTTTTACAAAATCCTGTAAATGTAATTAAAAAATGTAATTTATATATAGTATTAAGTTCTAAAGTACTTCTTTAAACATATAGAAAGAAATCTAAATCTTAAAATTATATATGTGAAACAAATTTCATCTCTTACATTCTTTCGAAAGACGCAAAATATTTCCTTACACAAGATTTAACCAGCTATATACATTAATTCGAATCCGGAGTAAACCGAATATCTGTTGTGTTCACCAAAGGCAGCTGAGGCAAGTTAAGTCGTGGTCTCAATGTCTTCAATGAGAAATAATCTCTGGAGGTGTCAGGTCTTTTATTACGGTGTCTTCTACTTGAGATTCTTGTTTTTTCCTAAGAGGAATTTTAATCAGCTACTTCCTCTAACAAGTAGAGCCAGACTCTTGGCCACGTGCAGGGGAGTATACTTATACAACAATTTACCACATGGATAACGTCTATAGTTTTGTTTATGATTCATTCCCAAATGATAGCCATCATGTCTATAAACTATATGTGAGTATCAATCAAAAATGTTTTGCATTACTGAAACTAATAAAAGTTAATATGATCACACCGAAGACGGCGTGTAGAGTTATGATATAACCAGATTTTATTTACGGATCAAAAAGGCTTGGACTTTAATTGTGTGAAGAACATGAAAAGATGTTAATAACCTGGGAGGGAAATATTTTAACAGCCATATTAGGACCAATCAAAGATGGTGATGTTTGGAGAAAACGTTATAACTATATGAAATTCAAAAAAAAAACTGTTTAAAGAAAAAATAAACCATATAAAATCATAAAGAAGTCATTGGTTGGGACACATAGAAAAATTAAATGACTACCGATGTATATACCAAAAAATCGTAAAAGGTTGGAGAAAACGAGGAAAACCAAGGAAATGATGGCTCGAAGAGATTGAAAAGGATCTCAAAAACTTGAAAATAAATTGAAAAGGCTGCTTTGGAGTCGAAATATAGGGAAGACCATGGTTCAACATGTGCCACGGAGTTAGAGATTTGTGTATCACTGTTACTTCAGTACCCAGGTATTCAAAATGCCATATAATAAGTATTCGAAGAGTTATAGAAACTCATGTGTTCACGCGTGTCACAGATTCTACAGACAACTAAAACAATAAGACTACCAATCACAAAAAGCAGACAATTTATTGCACTCATTGTAAAAATACCAGTATTACTCTTCTCAGTGACTTTTAGATAAAATGCACAGAATAAAAAGTTGCATTAAAAACAATCTGGAATTTTAGAATTTAAAAAAAAAACTTGTATTGTAAATTTAGATTGTTTCGTTGTCTTTTTTATTCAATGTTCTATTGATGTTTCATGCAACATGCAACGATAAAAAACTTTCCATAGAAACCCGGAAAAATCTCTCCAAATGGAGCAAAATCATACTTTTCGGAGAAAAGCTCTCAATTTTTCTCTTTCATCGAAAGCTCAATTGATTGCTTTTTGTTACCAACTTCCTGTCTGCGCCTGCACATTTCAGCTCAATGGATTGTGATCATAGATCAAAAACAAAACGTCGAATTCAAAGTGAACTTCCGACAGAAATCAAATGAAAAGTGAATTAGTATCCTTGGTGTTGAGGAATGTCTTGTCCGTAATCTCAGGAAAAACGAAATTCGTATAAATCAGAACATTCAATTCAATGAATAATGTGTAATCCTTTGTTTTGTCATGGGAAAACTTCAATGTAATTTGAAAAATCCAAGTCGCTGATTTTGTGGCACAAGCAATTTGTCAGAAAACATGCTATAGGACTGACTTTGAATATACAAATTTCAAAAACAGAAGATTTTAAAGATTTTTTCGATAATTATTTGAAAATTTTTACACAACAAAATTTGTTAAATTTTAGAAATAAAAACATAGTTTTTATTTTCAGATACATTTAAAACTATTATTAGTAACCAAATATTTTAATCAGAAAAAATCTTTTATACTTAAGTAATTTTTCTCACAATACAAGGCTACTATTCTAATATTCTTCAATAAATTAACAAATATTTCAATATATAAGCTTATGGATTTAAATTTTAATGTTTAGATACTTGGAACAGTGTGTGTTTAGTGAAATTTATCTCTAAATAATTAGCTTGTCATGATTTTAAATATTTTTAGTTATTATAATTATTGTTCGGTCAAAGTGTTTGGTAAAAATTTTAATTTTCTATATATTATAGTTTTTATTTTGAAACTAATTATAAGTATATAACAATATATTTTATATACGAGTGTATAATATGTTTGATCTATATATAATATATATTATAATGCAAGATATATATTATTAATTGAAATCAGATGAAAACAATTTTTTTGTCATTAATACACTTTACAAATGCATAATATTTATATATTTTTTTACCATATTGTTCCCAAGCACATTAATAGAAATTTATATTAAAAGAAAAAATATGAAATTTTAGATAATTATCTAAAAAATTTTTAATTTTTTAATCAATTCGCAAATTTTTATATTTTGATATAATTTAATAGTCAATTTATCAAATTTTTAAAAACAATTTTGAAATTTGAAAAAAAAAATATTTCAATGTTTAGCTAAATTTGAAAAATTAAAATCTAAAATTATTTACAATATTGCATTCATATAAAAAAATTGATCTAAATAAGATATTTTTTAAAAAAGTAATCTATAACAAACTCATCTGCCGAATTAGGAAATATAATGTTTGAGCTTAAAGAAATAAAAAAAATCATATCTCACTTTTAAAATCTAAATATGGGAAAGAATAAGTTACAGTAACACTTCAGAAGCAGACGAATCGTGTGAAATTAACAGAGCAGAAATAATTAAAACCTGCCAGATTTTAAGATGGGAACAAACGATTTTTTTAAAAGTAATATTTTTTATGAAGCAATCGAACTATCGGATCAAGGAAAATATTCCTTCAAACTGAAGAAGCGGTTAAAGAATGGGAAAAATTTAATGTAATTGATAATTCTGATCAAAGAATAATCAGACCATGATTATGATGAAAAAAAAAATTTAAGATTTCGCCTAAAATTATCCATGTCTTTTGATGTCAATTATAACAGCAAAATCTTTTAAATCTCAAAATTGTATAAAGAAATTAAATTTAAATTCTCATTTAAAAAAGCTTTATCATAAGTAGATATTATTCATCTTAAAGAATATTTTTTAATCAACTTCTAAACTAAGGGAGTTTATTATATAAAGAAATAACTACAATTACAGTTGACATCAGTAACCTCGTGCTAATTCGTAATCATAATTTGTTCACTGATGTTCATTGAGGAAACTGAACATTGCCCGTTCTGTGATTATATCCTAAGAAAATATTAACTAAACGAGATATTAATTATGAACATTTTATAGATGATCTGAAGCGAAGTTATACCAAACATTATATATTTTATATATATATATATATATATATTATAATTGCTAATAGTTATTTACTCTAAGTTTATAATTCTATGTTTAAATTATTAATTAAAACTTAGAATTATCTTCTTAAGATGTGGTTATGCAGTGTACAAAGATACCAATTTTCAATTAGTAATATAGCTTTTATATTTGAACTTCAAAAGCATTGCCCGTCATGAAGACATTTAATCGATAAATAATTGACCTATTTATTCACATGTTTCAAATTTGGAAGCCGTGAAAATTCGCGAGCAAGCACCATAACAGATATGCGTACAAAAAGCAGAAACTTCCAATTTTCATTGGTTATAACTGTGTCTAGAATAGAACTTATAACTTTCCATTGTGAACAGGAAGAACTTAATAAGCCATGTGATTATCCTTTCCTTTTATAATTGTATTTTTCAAGACAAACTTATTCTGCTCATTGATTTTAGGTACCTATAATGCAACATTTTAATTCCTATACAATTTTCCTTGATTTCTTTTTTGCAAAATTCATAGTGCTTATGTGAATTGCCTAATATATTCCTCAAAAATATTTAACAAATAAGAATTTATAAAAGATCAATTTCATCTTTGGTAATTAAAATGGCGGTAAAAAATCTTTCATTCTAAAATAAACAAAAAATGAAGATGAGTAAAGTGATAAACACCACTATAAATGTAATATGTTCTCGGCAATCCGCGTTATAATATTGGTTTCCAATAATTACTTGTCTAACTTTCCATCTCGACAAAACAGGACTTAATGTTCCTCCAGTATCCTTTCTCGGGTAATTAATCGATTATTATGTACAAATTCAATGCCAATTTTTCCTTTTCCGAGTGGAATATTTTGTTTCATCGCCTTGGCAACAAAACAGCATTTGCATTGGAAACAAATAATTCATATCGATAACTTTAGAGGGAATCTAATAACTGAACCACAGAACTTTATTGATGTTGATATTTCTTGTAAATACTTGTCAAGAAATCGCACTAAAGGATGCGTTATTTAAATTAAAATAAATCATTTGGTTTTCATGACAGGTAAAATTATTTTATGTTCCCTGGTCAAAATATTACGCATACAGCAGTTTACGTCAATTGATTAATGCTAATGCCCAACACTTGTTCTAAAGAATTTAAAATCTCAAACGATTTCTGCAAGAGCAGCTACTACGAATCGTTTTCTTTAAATGAAACATTTGCATGGTATTTTAGAGCATAAACAATATTTGATGCTTAAGATAAAGGCTTCCTTTCTTGGAATCGATTTATCATTCTTACTGTTGAAAATCAAAATATTCTGAATCGTTGCCATCAGTTAAAGGAAATGTCTTATAATGCTCTCATAGCTAAGATAAGATATTGTAGAAAAGATATTTGCCGGTTTCAAACTAGCGATTTAAGATTCTTCACAATCTAAAGAAAAAGATTTCAAATGAATTTTGTTTGTGAGTTTATCTGCGCAAAATATCTTAAAAGTGTAGGAATCTCTTTAAGCGAAAGTGCATTACGAGGAATTATAATGAATAAGAAAGAATTGTACGAAATTAAATAAGAAAAAACTGGAATTGCTTCAATGTAAAATTAATTTCAAACTCAAATTCTCATAATATTTGTAACATTTATTGAAGGAATAAAACAATATTTTCATTTAAAAACCATTGCTTTTGGTATAAAGTGCAATACGAAGTATTCTATGATTTTGAATATAAAATTCAATCTGGTATACATTATAATAAAGTTTTAAATTTTGTATTATTTTGACAGAATAGTTCATATATAATTTCCATTTCACTGTGATATTTGATTGATCATTTGTGTGAAATCATGTTTATGCAAGGTTCATTTGAGAAGAATTTACAGTTTAAATTGAATTCCAAAGTATGGCAAGCATCCAGACCTAGGATGGGTGTCGAACCCAGGAACTGTTGAATCGAAAACAGAACTTTAACCCTTTAATTATTAATTTGTTATAGCCTATTGTGAATTTCTATACCAAAATCTATTTTTAAAATCTGAAAAATTAATACAATGTATTAAATTTTTAAGTTGATAAAGTTAAACATGCATTCATTAGCTGTTGCCATTTCAATAAAGTTTATATTTCATAATGCTCATTCAAGTAGATTCAAGATTACACTTATAAAAGTTGCAACATATGCTACTCTAGATTACTTTAAAATTTATTCAAATAATTATAAAATCGCCAACGATTTTTTGAATAATAATAAGACTTCAGTTTTAAACTAATTATTTCTTTTCAAACAGTTGAAATGACGTTAATACATGACTTCAATGACTATCATTTTGAATACCGTTCATAAACCTGCATTATGGTTTTGGTTAACTGTAAACATTTAAAAATTTAAGTATCCTTTGAATAACTCATAGAAACTGGTAAATCATCATTAAAAAGTATTGATATCTTCCTCTTCAAATTGGAATCGTGAAATAAAAGTCCATTAATCCTAAATCGTAATACATAAATAAATATATATATATCTATATAATCTTTTTGAAGATACTGAAATATTTTAATATATTATTTTGGACAATTTAATAATCATTATAGTTAACTGAAATGCTCACTTTCACAGCAATTTTATAGTTAAGTGCAAAATGCAAATTTAAGATTTAATTTCAGCACTTACATTTGGAGCTAAATACATTTTGATATGTTTTAATTTTAACTTTTATAAATTAAGGTAATTCATAAAGAAAAAATGCTTCCTCATACTTTCAAAATATTTAATTATTCATGAAACAGAACAATTTCATTTAATATTCATTTTAAAATTAATATCCCATTTCACATGCTTGTATAAGACAGTTCTAGTTGATTTAATTTATCAGTAACCAACAATCTGCAACGTTTAATATTAATTATTTTTTTATCAGATTACTTTCAATAGAATATTTTGTAGTTGTTTCCATTTTACTGAAATTCTAAAACTGCTTGGAAATAAATTTTAATTCATATCTCAGCCTTAGTCTGAGATATGAATTAAAATTTATTTTAATACGACGAAGTTAATTTTGACTCAACACTATAAATGAACCAATAATTTTCGTGATTACTCTACAGCAATCGAAATATTCATAAATAGCCATTTAATGCTTAATAAGCATATTCAAGATTATAAATCTGAACCAACAAAACTGTTCGATTTTGGAGAAACTGTAACAATGACATTTTTGTTAATTTGATTTTGTGCATGGAATTTTGATAATAAATCATTTTTCTCAAAAACATTTTCAATAAATACTAAAAACTTGAGTAATACTTTCTGAATATACGTATAATTTAATAAAAGTGTTTTGTAATAAATAGCTTATTAAATAACCGTTTTAAATAACTCACAAAAATAGATTTCTAAAAAAAAAAGATAAAAAAAACATCACTTTATAATGAAATTTAATTTCTAATCTTACTTTTCTAAATGTAACTAATATTTAATCAAATAACAGTTTTATTTACAAAACTAAGGAGAAATTTGTTAATAAATTCCAATTTATCAAATTAAAATAAATGAGAATGTAGCAAATATTTTCGATATTTATTAAAAAGAAAATGACACTTACCACCCCACGCTAAAATCAGCAAAGTCTCCAATATAATCCGAAACATGCCTGGATGCAAAGAGAACACTGATAAACACTCTCGAGATTTTTTTTTTTTTTTTTTTTACTTTTTTCGAAAAACTGCTTAGCAAATTTTTAGAATACACTCTTCAACTACCAATAAAAATGTGGAGAAACTCCAGAGAGGAGTTTCGATAAAATTGGAATCGGACAGATTACACTGTAAAAACAGTTTTTCTCAAAATTCGAAGCACAGAAACGTGAATTTAAAAAAAAAGAAAAGAAAACCCACGAGTTTTCGAATTGGAGCTGCGAAAACTACTCTAAAGAGAAAAGGCGCCTTAGTGCTGCTTACCCAGCGCTCTTCGAGTTTAGACTGAAGGCACTTGAAGCACACAATCCTATTTTGCTCTAAAAGCACATGGAGCCTTCCAGGGGAGAAGGGTTGCCGGGAAAAGAATCCAAATTTTCGACGCCAATCTTGGCGAGTATTTTTCGTGTTGACAGTGTCACGCGTGTGTGGATGATGTACTTCCACATAATTATTTTTTTCTATTGGAAGTTTTATTTTTCAATTGTTGGAAAAGTGACTGGTTTGCGTGGACACTTCCGCAAAAAAACAGATTACTTTCGTTCTGGTTTTTGTAATATATTTTACGTAAAAACGCTAAATATACAAAAAAAATTGTACTTATATTTTTGCATTTTTTATGACTTACATAAGACTTTTGTGATACATGATTAATAATGCATGTAATATTTTACTATAATGTAATTAATGTATTATAAGTTTTTTTTTCTTCGTAAGTCAAAATTCGAGAAATAAAAATTTAATAGCAATATTTTATTTATTATTTTTAAATGTTCGCTGAATTTTCAAAAATTAAAATAAATTTAAATTTACTTAAAGTTATTGGAATTTGCTTAAGTATTACAATATTTTACCACAATTTTTCGTCTACAGTGTTACTAAAATTAATATAACTATATTAAAATTTAAATCTACTTGTATTTATGTTTTAATGAGCTTATAAAACAATGAAAATCAAAAGTTTTATTTGACAAAAACTTGTAATAAAATTAATATTTTTTATTTATTTCTTTTGGGAAGATTACTTAGGATGATGAATTTTTGATGCTATAATTCCTTTTCCAAAATGAAAATTAGTAATTCTATTACACATGAATGATTTTAAATTTTACTAAATTTACCGTAAATATTAGATTTTAATAAAAAAAAAAAGAGAAAAAGGTTCTAATGGAAATTTTACCCTAAAATGAAATAAAATATATTTAAATTAGAAAATAATATTTATATCAGTTATTGCGTCTGATTTTAAGAGCAATTTCTCCATAAATTAAAAACTAATTTATTAAAATAATTCAAGTAATTTCATAGAAAATTGCTGATGCTATATATTTAAAATATTTTATTTTATATTACCACTAATCTGAGGAACGCTTCATTACTTCAATGATTACATTATGAACTGTCAAAAATTATCAAAGATAATAATAGATAATTGTTAGAAATAACCGTTAAAGGTAGACATATATGAATCTTCCATTTTAATTAAAATATCTATCATTTTAAAAAATATATGCAGTGGAGATTCACAAAAAAATATAACTACATGTTTTGATTAATATTTATACATTTTAAATTTTTATTGCAAAAGCTAACGTTTGACTCCCATGTCTTAAAATTTTCAATTATTTATTAAGTCAAACATAGTTATTCATTTTTGATCGATTTCTTCATAAAAGTTTTTAAAATTTGGTTCTCAAAGTTTTGATGAGAATTTCAGATCAACGACAACGAAATCAAATATGATATTTCATAGCGTTTAGCCTATTGATTAAAACCTTGTAAAGCTTACCATTTCATTTTTCAAAAGCATTTTTCACAAAGAAAAGTCCATATGGATGTATTGAAAGGGAGGAAACCCAGAAAACTCTAAAGTTATTCATACTAACAATTGTTTTTGTTGATGCCAGAAACGATGTTCGTTACTCAATAGGGAACGGAATCAAATCTAAGATTTCAAGCCCGAAAGACTTATGCCATTGCGTGCCAAATTTACAGTTTAACAAATGAAATCTCACCTCTACAAAAGAAATTTTGTAAACAGAATTGCTTAACTAGAAAATAATCTTAATTCGAGAAATTACTTGAGAGTCAATCAAATTGAATGAAATAAATTGCACAGTAAGTCTTTACGAAAAATTAGCATCAAACATCAAGAAAATTATTATTCATTTCTAAACATTTTTTATTATTTTCCTAGTATACTATAAGGATTTATTTTATGTATCAGAAATAACAAATTTTATCCAAATACAAATTAAGTACATGTTTTTTCAGTTCATAGTATAAAACATTTAATTCTTTATTAAAATGCTTTAAGAACGTTTTTAATTTTAAAAAATTCTTTCATTATTAACTGGAATATTCATAATTAGAAATGATAAAAATTTAAATTTGAAAGCAATACAAATTATTCGTAAGAATAGAACAAAAATATAAAACAAATTTAAACAAAATAACATGAATGTAATTAATGGAAATTGAGTCTAACTCTAATGTAAGTCGTAACAGAAACTTATTCTCCAAAATACTAATCAGATAATCATGATCCCCGAATTTCTCTAAAATATGCATGTATAGCGAAGTAAGCGAGCTCTGAATGGTATCCAAAGATTAATGAATTTGAAATACTCGACCATCAGCAACAAGTGCCGTGGTCAGGTGACGAGGTCACACCAGAGCTCGCACCCTCGCCTTCACATCCACACTACACTAACGGAAGGACTTTGGGTGTCACAGATTAAAGTGGACATGTCCTCAACCCACGGAGCTTTAGCAATTCAGTGAGGGAGAAAGTGGTCATTCTCCCAATCACTGCGCGTGACAAATGATGCTAAGCTTTGCAGATCTTAACGTGAAGCTACTGAACTATTGAAGCTCTCTAAAATACGCAGAAATAAAATCTAAAATGACTCAAACTTTGAAGAGTTATTTTTATCAATTAAACTTAAGTAAAAAAAAGTTGTTGAGTGAAGCAACTTTACAGTGAATGTCCATAAAATTTACTCTCACCAAATTTCTATCAAAATTCTTTTTATAATTAAAATTCCAGTTTTTCTACTTAAGCTGAAGTTATAAATGCAGTACAAACTTAGTCTGTAATTATACTGTGTCTGCATAGCAATTCAGTTAGCTTAAATCCAGTTTGTCATTGAAAGATTAAATTTTAAGGGATAATTAGATCCGAAGATTCACACACTTTACACTGAATTCTGAATCACCTTTAAATATACTAGCCTACAGTGTGAATCGAACTCATGGCAATGGAATGAAACCCATAGTACTAACTATTCGACTATCAAACTGGTTCAGGGGTGTATCTTATGAACTAAAAATAGTCTTATTTAGACAAAAATCGCTATTATTAGAAGGGCATCAGTTTGTCTCGGTCAAATATATCCTAATTAAAGTATTATAAAATTTTAGGAATAAGGATGCCAACTCAGATGCTTACCTCGTCATTTGATAGTGATTAGAAGATATGTGGATTCATTTCTGGATACGTATTAAGAAATAAGTCTTCCACATCACCAAAATTTTAATATTGCAAAGAAAAATGCAATTGCCCAAATGATTAAAACACAACCTAGATTGAATTAAGTTAGATTATTGAGAATTATTAAGGAGATCTGGCTGTTTATTTTCACCAAACGGAGCAACTCAAATAGCCAATCCATTCATACTTTTAAAACATGGTTTAGTAACGAGATTTACTAGATCACTAGAGTTGTCTCTCTCTCTCTCTCTCTCTCTTGTTTAAGCCGAGCTGGTAACCGAATGGTTAGCGCTCTTGCCTTCCGTTCAGCAGTTCGTGGGTTCGAATCCCACCTTGGGCATGGATGTTTGCAATGATTCGGAATCCACTTTAATCCGTAGGTCCCGGTCTAATTAGCCCTCGTGTGCAAAAAATGACCGTTGAGCAACATACAAACAAACAAACTCTCTTGTTCAAACCTCACCAGAAGTATTACAACGAAACTCATAACTGTCTTACACTGTCTTGAGCTTGATCAAATATAATTTAGTTTGTTTCTTACTCAAGGGTATATTTTTGATCACAAAGGTAACTAGGCTATGACCAAGAATAGAACCAGCTACCTTTTATTTAATAGATAGATGCCTTTTCTCAGCAATCAACCACGGTGAAGTATGGTTTTGAGTCTACCACAAGCTTTTTAAAATACAGTTATATCTAATAAAAAAATTTGGAAGTGCACTTGAAGATAACCGTAAAATAATTTAAAAAACCTAAAAAAAAATCTGTAAATTGTGCATGAAGAGGAACAGTTGATTTAATATAGAATAGAATTCTATTTAAAACTATCATTTTTTTTTCATCATTTATGAGGATATCTTCGCTATTATTCGAAAATTATCCTGATTAATAGAATAAACAATTACCTAAAACTCACAATTGTATATATCATCTTATTTAGTTTGTATCCCATATAGAATTCTGTTGAATGATACTTCAATGCAAATAATTATTCAAAGAGCTTGTCAATGACAAATTGGCAAGCATAAAACTGAAATACACAATAACCTGTTGATTCATTCAGAATATATCGCCAAAGAATTTACCTTTGTATGAGATCTTTTAAGTAAATAAAGGATTTGCGAGGCATTGTTGGGAAGAGGAGGGATTCTCGCTCACAAGAGTTTTCGTTTCAGAAGAATTCTCAAGTGTAAATTGGTCCAAGTCAAAGAGTTTCACAATCCCTGACAGTTTAGTACCAGATTGCATCTTTCCCCACAAAGAGAAGTTCCTAATCAGGTTTTTTTTCCCTATCATTTCCAGTATTTTAGTATAAATTGATGATATTTCATTTTTTGCAACACTTATATCTATTTTATCGGATTATTATTTGCAGAAAGGGAAAAAGTTTCTCAAAACTATATTCAATGTTTACGAATTTCCACTTTAATTACACAAATTACTAATACATAAATTTAGAAAACAATAGCTAGTATAATTTAAAACGCTTTCTATACTTATTCGTAATGATTCTCAGGACTTTAGGTCGATAGATCTTGAGTTTGATTCCCACTTTAGATCATGATCGTAGTGGATCATGTAGCTGATCGGGATCCATCTTAAATTTGATGGTCATTCAAAATGCTCCTTGTCCTGCTAAATACCGATCCAATTAGTCCCTCATGTACAAAAAATTAAAATAAAGCGACAAATCAACCTCCCTCCCCCTTTCATGGCTGAAAGTATAATAAGAAATCGTAATTATCCGGAGAGTAAAGGTTCCATTTTCTTGATTTGAAAATATGTTGTCCAATCCTGATTTTTCCCAAAAAAATAATCATATCGACAGATACAGTGTTAGCTTTATGTGTGAGGGTTAATATCCACTTGCTGCAGTGATGTATAAACTATGAAAGGTATTGATATCGTCACTCTTGTGTGTGTGTGAATCAAAACCAATATTTATCATCTTAAATTGCGTTATCAAATGTATTTTAGACCATTCTACAAATATTGTTCAATTTCTTGACAATTTAAATGCAGAAATACAAATGAGCAAAGAATAGCAAAATATAACCTTGACATCAAAATACAGGGGAAAATATACTTTAGAGTGCAACTTGGAAAAAAATTGGCGATTTATTTTCCACCAAACATGTTACCGTGCATGCTTGAAGAAACAAGATTACGTTGAAAACAATTGCCAGAAATAAACTAACATCTCTAACAATATGACACCGAATTGGAGAGAAAATGAAATATACCCTAAAGTGCAGGCTTCTCCAAAATCTTTATACATTTTTATACAAAACATATGCAAAGCAAAATCTTTGTGGTGAATTTATTTTACATGTAACACATAGTAAAATTCACTACATAGATAACAATAAATAACAATAATCTGCTATAAGATTAATACCAATTTTAAAATCAATTATGACATAGCAATTGATATTATACGTTTGAAAAATAAAGGAACGAAATAATTAAAGCTATCTTTACTACTTACACCATGCAACAATTATTGTTAATATTCTCTTACACTAGATCTCTGTTCGAATCACAAAAGATATATTGGGTTTTTCAGAAAGTCATTTCGTTTTTCATGAAAATGAAAAACGTGCAGCAAATGAATATTGTTCATTCTAGTCCAATAGCTTTTACCATCTTTCTGGTAGTAGCACGAATCTACAGTCATAAAGTGGTGGTTGGTTTTTACTAGAAAAAAGCTGATCCATGTAGGAAAAACGAAATTACTTTCCGAATAACC
Source organism: Latrodectus elegans (assembly GCA_030067965.1). NCBI lineage: Eukaryota > Metazoa > Arthropoda > Arachnida > Araneae > Theridiidae > Latrodectus > Latrodectus elegans. The sequence continues at coordinate 47,014,227 of CM057819.1, forward strand.
AAATATTTAATTTGACACTTTCATTTATAATTCTTGTAATATATTAAAATTAAGTAAAACATGTAATATACTTAAAATTTTAATATATCTAAAAATTAACTCTCAGAAATACTTATCAAACATCAATATTTATTCATTGTGTAGTATTAATTTACAAAATTAATATTTTGCAATAATTTTCAAAATTTCTGTTACGTTAAATTAATGCACGAGACTCATAAATCTAGTATAGGCAGGATCGAGTTTTTTGCCCTCTCTTTGAAACATCTATTTTTATTTTATTTTGTTGCACTATTGGTAACAGTATAAAAAACAAATGGAATCACAAGAAAACGCAGAATTTTATAGTGATTTCTTTGAAATAAAAATAAAACAATTTGATTTTATCATAGAAATCTGCCTAAGACTTTTCAAAATAAATGAAGCATTTTTGAAAGTGAATAATAAAATTTCTTACCATTCAAGAGTATTACCTATAAATATTATATCTGAGATTATTATAAATGATCTATATATATGAGATTATACGATATATAGTTACCTCATTTGGGAGTATTTATAATTATTCTATGCGCTTGCTTTGATATTTTACCAACTCTGAAATAAAAATAAATTCCTGCCTTTTAATCTTAAATTCATCATTCTGTAAGCTTAAATATAAAATGTTTTAATCTCAGGTATGGAATTAAATCAGATTTTTATTTTTCTAACTGCCTATATCTGTCGACAAAAGCACTAAAATCAGCTACATATATTGAGATTTCAAACCACGATTCAATGGTGAAATCAATACTTAACTTGGTGGCCTTTTTCTCCTGTTCATGCCACACCAGAGGTGGAAATCTGAGCCCCATGGAACATTTGACATATATAAGTATTTTCCTCATAATATTCATTCTTTAGAGAAGTTAAGTGCCGACCCCACTGCCTTTAAGATAAGAGAACCTCGTGTTTTTCAACCTAACTATTAAGACTTCATACATGTGGACAGCATCACAGCCATGATAAGAGAACCACGTAATTTACATGAAGTTTTAATAGCCTACCTGGCTATTAAGACTTCATGCATGTGGACAAAATCACGACTATGATATGAGTACACCATATTTTCCAACCTAGATATTAAAACTTTACGCATGTGGATAGAATTGCAGCTATGATAAGAAAACAACATAATTCCCAAGCTATTTATTAAGACTTCATGTGTATAGGCATCACAGCTATGATAATGCTATTAAATGTAAGAAGTTTTTATAGCCTACCTGGCAATTAAAACTTCACGCTTGTAGACAGCATCACAGCTGATAAGAGAACTACGTATTTTCCAACCTAGCTATTAAAACTTCATGCATGTTGTTAGAATCACAGCTATGATAATGCTATTAAATGCATGAAGACTACCTGGCTATTAAAACTTCCTGCCTGATTATTAAAACTTCATGCATGTGGACAAAATCCCAGCTATAATAAGAGAACAACATAATTTCCAAACTAGTTATTAAGACTTCATGCGTGTAGCCAGCATCAAAGCTATGATAAAAGAGCTATTTCCAGCTTAACTTCTAAGACTTCATGCATGTGGACAAGATCGTAGCTATGATAATGCTATTAAATGCATGAAGTTTTAATGGCCTACTTAGCTATTAAAACTTCATGCTTGTGGACAACATCGCAGTTATGGTAAGAGAACTACGTATTTTCCAACTTAGCTATTAAAACTTCATACATGTGAATAGCATCGCAGCTATGATAATGGTATTAAATGCATGAAACCTACCTGGCGTTTAAAACTTCATACATATGGACAGGATCGCAGATATATTTCTAAATAATACCGTTTGTATAGTATACACCAGCAAAGTCCCCGTACTAACCCAGAAGGTTCTCACCAGTTTAGATGAGGACTTGCTGGAAAGAAGAAAGAAAAGTGGCACCGCCGCTGCAACAGAGCTAAGCTCCAAAACACTGGCAACAACTTCACACGCTAGTGGAGGGTATCCGTCAGTTGCCTTTAGCTGTCGCCCCATTGGACTAGTTTAATGTACGGGCGATAAACATTACTAGACAGCACAATACAAGGTGAGTAACTGTGTGAGTTTTACACTATTGGTAAGATCAAATTAGGACAAAAGACAAAATTTACTACAGACAATCATTGAAACTGAAACAAAACAAACAGAACAATTAAAGGTAAGTGACATATGGGTGCAAACAAGTGAGAGTAGTAAGAGAGACGGTGGACAGAATTTACATTAAGGACAAAAATACAGCTTACAGACCTTTGAACACCTCTTCAAAATTATAAAGATTGCCGTACTTCGTGCTTATCCTCTCTTTAAATAGCTGAAAGAATACGCTATAATAATCTATGAATGTATTAGTTTACCTTAGATTATGATATAACATATATATATACATATATATATATATATATATATATATATATATATATATATATATATATATATATATATATATATGTATATATATATATATATATATATATATGTATATATATATATTAATTTTATTGTAGATTCAAAGTCTGCATTATAAATATTTGCAGCCATTAATTTTATTACTTAACAATAATTTTCCAATTTTACGTAAGTAAGCAATATAATATAACAATCATTGTGCCATAATAAAGGCATTTGTTTTTAAAATGAAATTTTAAAAAACTACACCTTATTACGATTTTTTTTTTATAATTTTAATAATTACATTTATGCATTTCTTAAACATATATTAGCTTGGGGAATAAGTTATTAGTGTTTTTACCAAAAACTTTTATTTAAAAACTAAAAACAATAATTAAATCCATATAATAAGTTAATTATGTATTCGCCGTTGCTGTTCACAACCTCTTACCATCTCTCGACCAATTTGTTGAAGCCGTTCCGCCAAAACCCACCTGGTCTGCTGTCAAAGAAGTTGTTGAGCTAGTTTTAAAAAAACCTCTTGGTACACTGGGAAATGCTCGGAAAAAATGCCACAGTCAACAAGGAGCTCTTCATTGCCCAATTGCACCGCGTGAATGAGGATGACTGAAAAGAGTTGATCAACATGGTGAAATCATATTCCTTCACGACAACACCGGGCCCAGTGTTGCACAAGTCGTCAAAGCCACACTCCAAGAGCTCGAATGGGAGGTCCTTCAGCATCCGCCGTATTCTCCGGACCTTGCACCGACCGATTACCATTTATTCCCCTCCTTGTCCATATGAAGGGCATTACTTTCGATAATAAAGAGGTCCTTAAAAACTGGCTCAACAACTTTTTTAACACCAAACCAGATGATTTTTTAGGGTACGGCATCAAGAAATTAGGCGAGAGGTTTGAAGAGGGTTGTAAACAGCAACGGCGAATGCATAATTGATTAATTTATTGATATAATTATTGTTTGTTTTTTGTTTAAATAAATGTCTTTGGTGAAAACGCTATGAACTTTTCCCCAACCTTATATATATATAATATATATATATATATATATATATATATATATATATATATATATATATATATATATATATATACATATATATATATATGCAGGGTGTCCACTAAAGTTCCTTGCCACCCTCTTAACTTCGGAACGGCAGCTGCTATATTCATAAAAGTGGTGTCTAGGTATAGTAAAGCAGCCATGCGCTACTGAATAAAACAGATTATAGCGTCACCTGGTGAAAAACAGCGGAGTTAGCATTCCTATCTCGAAAACGGAACGATATAGAGAGAAAAAGTGACTTACAAAGTTGTAGAGCATCTTCGACTTAGTACGAAACGATATCTTGTAGGCATGAATATGAAGAATACAATGGTTAAAACGCGCATTTGTTGTTTCGTACTGTGACGTAGCACATCGCACGTGTGCATAATTAAAAAAACAAAAAATCGTTTTCGTATTAAATTTTTCACTTTTATTTCGAATTCGACTTATTAATGGGAAGAACGGAAATATTAAAAATAATTCCAACATTTTGAATGCAATTTGCAAATACGTAAGAAAAGTCACGCCTATTCACCTAAGACAGTTATAAAAGAGTATTTTCTTGGGGCTTTAGTATGTTGATGCTCCTGATCATGGCTAAGTATTCCAAAGTTGAGTATTGTGAGATGGTTTTACTGTACGGTGAATGTCGATGCAAGGCACGATAAGCAGCAAGGTTGTACCGCCAACGTTTCCCTACAGGCCCGCATCCTTCTCATCAAACCTCCTAACTGTTGTAAAATGCTTAAGGGAGACAGGTTACATTACTAGTCAACTTCGATCTGGCAGACCAGCTAAGGTAGGACGGCAAGTTCAACCGAATGAGGTATTAGCATATGAACTCGCATATCAGAAATGCAGCGTAAGAGAGATCAGTCAACAGTGTTGTCTCTCTAAAAGTCAGGTTAGGACAATCCTAAGTGAATCAGGTGCTCATCCATACCAACCAACGCCTGAACAGGCTTTAATGGACGGGGATGCCGAGCAACGCTATGCATGGTGCAACTTCGTCATGAATCAGATACAGGTCAAGCCAACATTTTTGGCAGATATAATGTGGACGGACGAGGCATGCTTTTCACGGAATGGTATTTACAATAGGTGAAACACCCATTACTGAGCCCTGGAAAATCCTAAATGTCGACGTTCAACATCAAATGCGAAATGCTATTAACGTTTGGTGTGCAATTAACAATAACAAGCTGATAGGCCCAATATTCTACAATGGCACGCTAACGGGTGCACAATATTTACGATTGCTACAGAATGTATTACCCGATTTTGTGGAGAACCTGCCGTTGTTTAATCTGAAGAATCCATGGTTTCAACATGACGGCGCGCCTGCTCACAAGACATCTCCAGTGAAGCAGTACCTCGTCAAGGAATTTGGCAACCAAATATTAGGGTATGGCGGTTTTGAAGAGTGGCCTCCACGCTCTCCTGATCTGACTCTACTGGGCTTTTTCCTGTGGGAATACTTGAAACAGCAGATGTATGTGGCCCCTCCACAAAATTTGCAGGATCTTAAATGACGCATTATGGTCGCGTGCTCCAACGTGTGCAACGTAATCTTCAAGCGAGGATCAAAATGTGCATTGCAGCTGACGGTGAGAAGTTTGAACATCTTAAATAAAGTATATCGTTATATTTATTTCCTTTTTTTCTTTCTTAGATCGTTTTGTGACGTCGCAGCATGAAACAATAAGTGCGTATTTTAATCCTTGTAATCTTCACGTTAATACCTACAATGTATCGTTTCGTACTAAATCGAAGATGCTCTACAACTTTGTAAATCACTTTTTCTCTCTATCTCGTTCCGTTTTCAAGATAGAAATGCTAACTCCGCTGTTTTCCACCAGGTGGCGCTGTAGTCTATTTTATTCAGTAGCGCATGGCTGCTTTACTATACCTAGACACCACTTTTATGAATATAGCAGCAGCCGTTCCGAAGTTAAGAGGGTGGCAAGGGACTTTAGTAAACACCCTGTATATATATATATATATATATATATATATATATATATATATATATATATATATATATATATATATATATATATATATATATATATATATATATTATTTTAAAACAAAATCTCTCTGATAAAAAATTTCCAATTATATTTATTGTATATCTAAAACCTAACATGATATCCAAAACACAGGCCTCCTCTTACAAATTAGATCGGAATCTATTAGTTATAGTTAGTATCCTTTCTTTCTCGGAAGTATAAAAAAAGTAAGCTTTTGTGCTAATCTCATGGATTGGTACCGATAATCATTACATTAATCTTTATTGTTTAATTTTCTCTTTTATCATGGATCCTCCGGGAGACGGCGTTCGTTTCTGTTCTTAGCAGACATAACAAACTGACCGTCTTCGCCAAAAAAAAAAAAAAAAAAAAAAAAAATCTAAGTAAATTTAGTTTTTATCCATGAATGATGCCATGCTTTTTTTTCACTATGTGAAGAACGTATTGAATGTTAGCATATTCCTTATTACTATTGTTAAGCTGGTAGAACATAATTTAATTTACTATTTTCTAATAAGTAGAGAATATTGAAAATGCTTTTGCTGTAGGACATTCAAAAGAACAGCATATCGAAGGAGAAAATTGTTTGGACGTTTAATTGAGAACGGCGGCTCGAAATAAAATGAAACTTATATGAAGAGATTGGTGTGTGATTAATTTAAATTAAAATTATATGTGCCTTTGATTTTTAAAATTTTGATTGAAGAGCTTGTAATTGATTTAGACTTTAAATTTAAACGGAATTGAATTCACTATAAAGTTGCTTATGCTGCAATGCACATCGTTGTGGAATTATACTCTCTTCAAAGCAGAGTTTGAGAGTTTTTCAAAATTATCATCTGAGCGTAACGATTTGGGATAGAGAAAAATGTCTATTATATCGAATCTTCTTCTATTTACATTCTCATTGTATAATTTTTTTTCATACAAAAATAAAGACATGTACTCCTTTTTCTCGATTTTTGAAATTATTTTTACTGACTGTACATACATATTTTCGGCATTTCCAATACACCGCTGATCATTACATTGGTATGTGAATAAAAAGTTGGGAAAACACTACAATTATCTGATTTACTACAAAATATAAAAGTGTATTTTTTTTTCTGCTTTTATTGGAATATACCTACTTATGGTTATGTCCAAGGAGTATAAAATTAGTGCAAAATGTAATAAGTTTTGTAGTTTGATAGAGCCGGAGGTTAAGATAAGGCATTTTAACATCTAATGTTTAAATTGCCTTTTGGAAGATTTTCATTGATATTAGGCCATATTCATATGTCACACCAAAAAGGAAACCCGGAAAATTCTAAAGCACCCATCCTGGCAGACGTGCATGCAGAAGACAAGAGCACAGTATCCATCTTCCTTTGTTGATCAGTAGCTAAAATTTTAATGTGGTGTCTTGCATTTTGAATAGCACTGTCCTATTACTAGGCCACTGTGAGACTCATGTAATAAATTTGCAAAATATAGTGCTATGAAAACTTAATTGCCTGAAACAGAAGTAACCAATTTATATGATTTTTTATCAAGCTAAATTATATCAATCTAATATCATCTTGTCACCACACATGCCGTATAATCCAATCAGCCTAAATTCGGAAATTTTTTTGGCGATGAAGAAATATTACCATGACGTATAGTGACATCTCGCGATGGCGTAAATACTTGAGCTTCCGACATAATTCTTATAAGTCTCGATCTCTATAATGTAATAAAATCCAGGTTGCCAGATAAACAAGAAAAAACCCTAAAAAAATCACCAAATTCAGAATTTGGCACGCTAGATTATACGGCAGATGTGCCATCTTGTCCAGTTTTAGCATTTCAAGTTTAGTTTTACAATACAATGCATATCTAACTGGATTGAGATCGGGGACAAGACATGCCTGCGCATTTTATATTTTCTCATCCCTCTTTCTTCTGTTCACTATCCATTTTCACTGGATCCCATATTATGTTACGGTCGACGGAAATGAAAGGGCCGACTTCCTGGCCAGGACTGCTGCTGAGGAGGGTATGAGCCCTTATGGGTCTCTTACATGCAGCGATATCCTTCAAGAAGATGGAATTAAACCGACTTGGAAGGATTCTCCCCAATCACATGTGGTATTTTGGAAGAAGCCCTGAACTTCTCTTTGATATTTCGCTCATAAAACATCAAGCGGCTTTCTGGCGCTTCTTGAGTGTGTATAACAGATCGCTCACGTTTCAGCAGGGACAGAGGATATCTTCTCTCAGTGTAATTAGTGTGGAGATGAATGGTGACATTATTTATTTTACTTTGACCCTATATTAATTTACTTGGATTTTAAAAAGACGAGGTCCTTCAGAATCCTCCATTGTTTTTAGACTTCTTGTATATTTCTGAATTTACAAAGAGAGAGAAAGAGATTGCCTACCTTCGCTAAACAAACTGGGATTGCTCAAAAGACTTATCAAATAGAATTATGCTTGTATTTCCAACTGTACTTTTAAATTATAATCATAACTATGAAAAAATTTGATTATTGATTTGAAATTTAAGTAACTAAATGTCATTGTAATAACTTAATTTAAATCATCCACAAAAGTTTTGAAAATGTCAAAAATATTTAAACTTTATTTATTGACATTAAGCACGTTAAACATTTTTCATAGATAATTATTAATCGAAATTGTTAAACGTGGTTTGGTAATAATTGCAGTGTAATTGTACATTCCAAATTTCGTTTTACTTTTAAAAATAAAATTAAACACAAATGGGGATGTATAATTAATATTATGCAAAAATAACTAAAATTTCATTGCCGCGAAGCATGAATTTTTAAACTCATATTAAGTGATAAATATAAGACGGCATGAAACACAGTATTACAAGATTTCATTGATTCACTGGAGAAATTATAATTTTCATTATATTTGTTATTTCTCTTTTTTATTAACTCAAGTTAGTAATGCATTATGTCTGGAAAAAGAAAAATTTTATACAACTTTAATCTATTTCGCAATTCATCATAAAAATTCATTGCATAACTTAGAACTTGTATTTCCAACATTTAAATAAGTTACTTTTATAAAAACATTTTGTTTCACATTTTGTTCAAGAGATGAAATAATGCTAATATATTAGCTATATAAAAATAATTAAAAGTGATAAATAGCTTTTTATTCTATTATGCATATAATTAAAATTAAAATATTAAATATTCTTAAACATAAAACAACAGTTATATCTAGTTTAATTTAAAATATTGATGAATCTCGAAATTTTTTTGTAATCTTTAATTCCCGATCGCATTCATCTTTGATTCATTTTTTCTGGAAATACCTGTTTATTTTCTTGCAATATATCCTGTTATAAGTCTTTGGAATTAGAAAGTGCTGTCAATATTTATTGTACCATAATTACAAAACTACCGAGCCTTTATCATTTTTAATACAAAGTGATAATACTTCGTTTATATTCACTATCAAAAGTGTAAGAATCTTTGCTCATCATAAAGAATGACCCTATTAATTGGTCTTCTAAAAATTCATCAGCCTCATCAAATCTATAAATAAATCCATACAATTTTTACAATGGAGCTTCTTAAAAAGTTTAAATTGTAACAGATTTTATAATGTTGATTAATTTAAAGAGCTACACTATGCTACATGCTGATCGGCAAATTTGGCTCGTTCCCCAACTCGTCCCTGGTATCAAGCAAATTGTCCTGGAAAATCCCTTGCTTTTAATTGCGATAGATATGTTCGGACAATACTTTCCCGATTCTTCAGTGGATAACTGAAAAGACTTACATTCGAAAGACGTCTCAAGGTGCTCCCGAATTGTCCTAAATGTCAAAAGAACCGGCATCACTGGCACATATCCTTAAGTTCCTTCCTGGGATTGCCTCTTGAGGACCTATATAGGTCTCCTACGCTTGTTTCTGACTTTCTAAAAGTAAAAGAACTCGTGAACCTCATCTAGTATATTCATAGACATGGAGATTAGAAATAAGGAGTCTAATCTCCATGTCTATGAATATAAATAAGGACAATTCGGGAGCTTCATATACGAGGCATTATACCACATCATCTGTGATCTTTTGTTGAACACGTTATTCAATGCTTTAAAATTTTATAGATACATGACAATAACTCTTATTATTTACTTACTAATAACTGGTAGAGTAATGTTATAGCTTTAGAACTTTCTTAACCAGCAACGGGTACTTACTTAATTAGTAACCGGTATTTAATGATTAGTAAACGATACTCACTTAACTAGAAATCTGTACTTACTTAACCAGTTACTGGAAAAGAAACATCCTACCTTTATCTATTACTTATCGGGCTCTTATCTTGAACCCAATAAGTAACCAGTAGTGATGATATGCGGTGAAATTCTGTACTAGGTTCGCTCTGAAAACGCTGAATTATTTTTTTCTGCCAGAATACAAAATAATTATCTGCCTTTAGTAAAAATTGTTTAACTTTTTCCTATTTATAATCGATCAACCGAATAATCTAAAAATACGCATTTGTTACACATTTAGATTAAAATAAATAACGAAATCGATAATAGGAGCAACAATGATATTTTTTTCTTCTCTTCAATTCATGCAGAAATTTCGCTGCGATACGAAATTACTTTCATTAATCAAGAACCTAATGCAATTTATATGACAATGTAAAAACACTTAGAAATAGGTAAAAAAAATAAGACAAGTTTGGTTATTACGAATAAATTTATATTCTAAAATTTACAGAAAGTAAAAATTACTAAATAATGTTTAACGAAATTTGTCTGCGAAAGATGATATTTCATCTAATTACAAAATATTTTTAAATAAAATAAAAATAATGTTAACTTAAGTAAAAAGAGAGTATTGTTTACTTTAGATTTAGTTTAGATTCCTAATTTAATTATACTATCTTCTCAATTTGATTATTAGATTAAATGTAATGAAATTTCTCTGTGCTTGTTAAATTCGCGACCATTTTTCTTACGTTTTAAATTTTTTTCTTGTTTTTCATTTAGCACTGAAATTGAAACAAAATATTTTTATTTTGAATGTGAACAAAACTTGGAAAAAAATTTGAACGAATGGAAATAGATAAGTGTCATAGGTTTTTCATTTTCATTGAAAATATATTTAATTAAGTTATAATAATGAAGGTATTATTCTCAGAAAAAAGTATTACTGGAGGGTAGTTTAACAAAAGTTTTCTTTTTCCTTTAAAAAAAAACACTTCCTTTTTTTTATTACAATTATACATACAAGTTATCAATACAAAAGAAACAGCCTATATTTATAAATATTCTGTTGTTAAATTGGAGTAGGACTGCTGTTGGGTTTTAACAAAATTTGGTAGCGAATCTAATCATGCAAATACTGAATAGCATTTACAGAAATATTGGATAATTCTTCATGAAGATATTGGGAAAATTCCAAGAGAGATAATAATAGATGATATCGATTCCGAATTAAATGTTCTAAAATACACCATAATAGTTTTGAATACACTGAGCATGTGAGCCAAAATTGCTGTTTCATTTCATCTTCGTATTCATCAAGCCATAATTGGATAAGTTTCTTTGCATGAATCTGAACATTAGCACGATTCCTCTCAGAGATGGAATATTCCATCTCTTAGAGGAAACAACGTTTGCTTCATAGAATCCACTTGATCAGACGAATTTTCTTATGTTAACTATATTTCCATTTAACATTTTCGCGCAATAGGTGGTATATTTCAAAATTTTTTCAATTTTCTGGCCGATTAGTTGCAGCTGTTATTTAATATATAGCGAACAGTCTGGTGATCAGAATTCTTCGTACTGGTGTATTGAAAATCCAACAGCTGAAAATTGAAGTAAGGAAATAAAGCTTTTCTAACAACGTTTCACAGATAAATTAGCTGCAGTGACGATTGTTAAGTTGTGTTGAATCAATATTTAAAATTAAGATGAATAAAAATACAAATAATGGAATCACCATTTGAAACATTATATGATATTGAAACAACAATCGTTGGTTTTTGATGACATATGAAGCTGACCGACATGTTAAAGTAAAAAAATTAACCTTTTAAATGATGTTAAATATCTATTTGAGACAATAGCATCACAATTCCTGTTATAGATGGGGCTCCCAAAGCTATATTTGTATTTAATCACAATGTGTCACTATTCAATAAGAATAAAGTATTTTTTCTTTGAACCATTTACCAGTTTCTTCGTCAGGTATCGTTATGATTGAGCAGTATTAAAACTGACTATTGACTATGATATTTTATGTTATTTGAAGGTCTTTTAAGATTCATTGTTTAGTTTCACAGTCAGCAGACAAGTGGAATTCTCAAAGACAATATAAAGCAGCACATCGGTTAGTATAACTAAAACATAGAATTGAATCGAACTTTTAGTTTCTACAAGTATAAGGGTTGTTTAAAATAATGAAAAAGTCTTGCTGGACGCCATGCTTTCCATATACGATGGTACAAGATTAAATTCTCTACCTGACAATCAATTTCTGTTCGACACCGTTGCTTACAGTTTGAAGAATATGGGTAAGTTTATTATACATCATTGTTTTACTAAGTCTCGTTTCAGATGAAGCTAAATTGGCAGATTATACAGATTTCTAAAGTAGGCAGATTATTTAGATTTCTAAAGTAGGCAGATTATACAGATTTCTAAAGTAGGCAGATTATTCAGATTTCTAAAGTAGGCAGATTATTCAGATTTCTAAAGTAGGCAGATTATTCAGATTTCTAAAGTAGGCAGATTATACAGATTTCTAAAGTAGGCAGATTGCAGCATCCCGTCTTATGAGTGAATCAGTAACCACAATGGAACAAATATTGATTTATAAATAAGTATCGTGTTGAAAGTCAAGACAGCAAAGAACGACCCTGGAAAAACACCATCTGAGAAACAGATATGTAAAAGAAAGATAAAGCTTAGTGGTAGAGACATACATACAAAGCAGTGCAAGTGAACCCTTACTAAATCTTAAAGTTAACGGGTTAGGAATACTCGTCTATCACCAAGCATCTCCTAATTTTGAAACACGGTTAAATAACGAGGTCACACCTGATCTGGAACCCTATTCTATTCATCCACGCCACTCCAGTGGAAGAACTTTAAACGTCACATATTAACGTGGACGCGTTCCTAATCCATTATTCCGAGAGATAAGAGACATTAAGGAAGATTGTGACCGACAAATCGAAGACCATGGCAACAAAGTGATTGCTGCTTTGAATGAACCTTTCAGAACCCTGTTTGGACCAGCATAGTTTGAAAGAGAATTGCATGAGCAGAGTATTTGGGGCAGAACAAAACTCCTTGTGATTGACATAAATCGGAAACGGCAAGCACAATAATGTGAAGATTTTGACTGGTGACCAATGGAAGCATGTTTTGTTTTTACATTTCTTTCCTTCAAATGTCATTTTTGTTTGCACACTTTTCATAGTGATCTATTTTAGAAGAAAGAGAGAGATGCGAATCTCTTAATGCACATCTTTTAGAGTTAAAGTACTTTTGGAATAAAGAATGGTACATGGTACACATAGTTCTACTTTTATATGCCTATTTCAAAAAAGGTTCAAGTGTTTTTGACTCACAAAAGTACTCCCTCATCATATTAAGTACAAAATTCTATTTGCATGGGTTTACATTATTTTGGACAATCTTTATATATGTCAATAGGAATATAATTGAAAGCTCCTACTAGTAATGCGTGTTGTTATATATGGGGATCATAAAGACAATAGCAATGTAAAATTACAGCAACAAATACTGTATACATTGCCAACTATACTTTAATTCTCTGTGAACAACCACAATTTTTGGAAACATACGAAAATTATTCTACATATAAAGAAATTCCATATTCTGTTTGTCCACTGAATTTCTTATAGAACTAAATTGAGAATTTCTCTTCATGTGAACGTGAACAAAACTTATATCTGGATGTTTTGGTCTTCACTTAACTGAAAACATGCATGCTTCATTTTGAAATGTATCTTACTGCGTTAGTAAATAACTTTAACCGTAATTAACGCAATTAATTTAAACAATGCAACATTGTTCCCTAATCCTTTTCGCTTCAAGGACAAAGTAACATGATTCCCTCTTTTTAAAATTATCAGCTATACATGAGGAGGATAGAAAAATTGTGTACAATATCAATTTTTAATTTTAGAGTAATTTTTTTAAAATTGTGATACTTATTTTTTCGATTTTTTTAAAAAAAATATTGATTTTTTTCTTTCCCACGAACATTTTTTTTTCCTTCCAATACGCTGATTTTCGAAAATGCATCGGTGAATGGAATTCTCTCTGCAATATTTAGTAACTTTGCACTCAAAAGGAAATTATTTGAAGCGTCCCCACATCTCATTTTTTTTTATTGATCTATAAATGAGATCTCCTTTCATTTCGCAAAATAAAGTTTAATATAAAAAGGTAAGTAAATACCAGTAAAAACAGTAAATATAGTTACTTCTCAAATCGATATTTTTTTACTTGAAAACTAGTCATAAGTTTTTGTCTGCAAGCTAAGATCAAATAATATTTAATAACTGACGCAGTTGCGCCGAAAAATGATAGGAAAGATTCGATTGCTTAAGATATATATATATATATATGTATGTGTGTGTGTGTGTGTGTGCGTGTGTGTGTGTGCGTGTGTGTGTGTGCGTGTGTGTGTGTGTGTGTGTGTGCGTGCGTGTGTGTGTGTGTGTGTGTGTGTGTGTGTGTGTGTGTGTGTGTGTGTGTGTGTGTGTGTGTGTGTGTGCGTGTGTGTGTGTGCGTGTGTGTGTGTGTGTGTGCATGTGTGTGTGCGTGTGTGTGTGCGTGTGTGTGTGCATATGTGTGTGCGTGTGTGTGTGCATATGTGTGTGCGTGTGTGTGTGCGTGTGTGTGCATATGTGTGTGCGTGTGTGTGTGCATGTGTGTGTGCGTGTGTGTGCATGTGTGTGTGCGTGTGTGTGCATGTGTGTGTGCGTGTGTGTGCGTGTGCGTGCGTGTGTGTGTGTAGTGCAGTGTGAAAATAATAATTTACATACAGAATTATCGAACTTGGGTATTATATCATGTAGTCACACCCATAAAATAAACAAAATTTAACTAAAAAAAATGAGTACAATGCAGGTCACGGTGGCCTGGCTGGTTAGAGATTCGTTCTCTTTATTGGAAGCAAGCAGGTAAGTTAGAATCCCGACCCAATTGAAGATCCGTCTTGTTCGCCAATGGCATCTGGAGCAGATTAAAATGTCATTGTCTCAATATCTTCCATATGAAATGGCGGTTACAGGGCAAGTCTGAAGGTCTACTAATTGGTCCCTGCTTCTAAATTACGATGACTTACTTTCGGGGTTATGATAGCACACCCGCTGGGTCCCCCGCTATATAAGGTATCACCACTTACGCCCCTTTTTGTTCCAAAAGGTAGAAATCCTAGTATCCGGGCATTATACAACAGTATAATCAATGCCTATTTTATTAAAGAATACATATCTCTCCGATCATTTTTACACGCTGTTAAGTAATTTCAAGGGTCCAAAGATTGTTTATCTTTTAGAATATGCAAGAGTTTTAAAACAACAGGTATTTAACTGCACCATACATGGAATATGTCAGTCTTCTTTCTTTTGCAAATTTGAGGGCACTTTTCTGCTTGCTACCTTGGAAAACTAAAAAGATGAGCATTGCTATATTTTACTTTATTTTAATGATGAATATTGCGAACAATAGACAGGAATTTCTTATCATGATATGAAATGGAAAGTACAAAAATAAATTGATGACGAAAAGTGATAGAATGGGACTGAAGAAATCGAATTTGATATTTTTGTTCAAAAATTGTATTTGAGATGTGACAATGAGCAGTTGATACTTACCAATTTCTTCTCTGTTTTTAAGAAATGAGAAATATAGAACGAAAAGTAAAGAGATATAAACCATTTTGAGAAACTGCTTTTGTTTTAATAAAATTTATAATTTGTTAAAATCTATTTTTAATTAGATCTCTTGTGTATAAGCATGCAAGTGAATTTTCAAAAAATAAAAACATTTAATGAAAATAATGTCATTGTAAATCATCATTCAATGCCTAATTGTGAAATGTACTCATAAATTTATTTTTATGAACTTTGTTGAGATTTTTAATCTAATTTCATATTCTAAAATAATTGATATTATTTGTATTAGAACCAGTAAAGAAGATATCAATAATGTGTATATCATACAGATAAGTGGATTTTTTTTCAGTTAATGTTAACAGCCTGGTGCTTCAATCATTAATCTACATGAGTTTTGATTATTTGCAGATAGTGATGCACATTATTAATCATTTAAAAGATGGATCGTTACAACTTTAGAAGATATTCCTTTTCTACTGCCTTAAAAATATCTTACACAAATTCCATTAGATCTAAAATAGCAGTTTTTTGATACTTTGTCAAGAAGCTATCTAATGAAAAAAATATGAGGAGATAATAAATTAGGGAAAATTCAATCAAAAGAAGATTATCGGAGAAATTTTAATGGTATAAAAAAGTAATTCCAAGCGGTAGCCTGATCAAAGCGAAAAGTAATAAATCAGGGAAGAGATACAAAATGATTCAGTACCAATTAATCAGGGTGACATTTTGAGTGGAAAAAGGGATTGTCTCCAAATTTTTTTATGACCATTAAACATAAACTAAAATAATTCTTTTTCCAAATTTTTTAAGAGAAATTATATTATTTGAATATGATCAGCAAATAGTAACTAGTATAAGTTTTTAAAAATAATGCTAAATTTCTTTTATCGCAGAATTACAGTAAATTAAGTAATAAAAAATAATACAATGAATTATTTGGTTTCTTTTCTTTTGTACTTATTTTTGTTATATTATTGATAGTATAATGTTTTTATATTTTCGCTGAAATAACAAAAATTATGATTTAGGCAATTATTAATAATTAAATATACTTCATCACACACTTCGAAAAAATTAGTTTTGCATATAAAAATTGGGAGTATTAAAATTTTATGTCGATTATAATTCTCTAAGGGAATATAAAAAAGTATAAATTGTAATTAATTCCAGAGAAATGCGTCAGTGTATTCAGCTTTTTTATTTATATAATTTGAGTAGGTGGTCTGCTTTATTAAATGTGAATATTTATTCATAAAACTATAAAGTGTAAAATTTATTTTTCCTATATATTTATAATGTAAAAAAATATATCCACAGAAAAACATAATTATTTTAACTAATTCTAAAGAATAATTAAAAAAGAAAAAAAGAATTTATATTATTTTTTTCTTTTTTTTAATTTCATTTCATAACATTTCATTTTTTACGCAAAAATGTCCCGTATTAATTAACAAAAAAAGAATTTCATGGAAAAAAAATACATCCATTTTACATTGTAATAAAAAATAACATATTAACAAAGTTTATGTGACTATAATATTTTATTTGTGCTTTCTTGGCATAAAAATAATTGAAAAATTTAGATTTTCTATAATTTTATATATATGATAATAAATTAAACCTCTGGTATGACAAGCACATATGTGGGTCTAGGTCTACAGTGCCCATACTTTTATTCCTGGGCCTAGGATGCCGAAGGCCTTGGGATGCGAAGCTCATGTCCCTATTAGGTAGTCTGCCTAACTGGAAACCCAAAATGTTTAGTTCCCATAGTATGTTTGGTACTCAGTTTATCGAACCATTGAAGGAATGAAAGGCTAAGTCGACCTTGTCTTTGACCTGTGCTTTGGAATCGACCTTGCCCTTTGATCGAACCTAAGACTTGTGCTTTAGAAGCCGAAGCAATACCAATTAATCGCCGTGGGCTTCATTTATGTAGTAGTAGAATATTAAATCTAACTTTCCTTCGAAATAAATATAAAAATAGTTCAGATCGATTAAAAAGTTATATATATAAATAAAGTATTGAATTTTCATAAATAGCTGGACGGTAATTCAAACTGGTTTGGAATGTTCCCATTACAGTAATAATTATAAGTAGATAAGAAAATATATTCCAACCTATACTGTATATCGTGAATAATATTTTTGCCAATTTTAAGCTTACTTTATGAAAAGAATCTTTAATTGGTGCCATTAATTATTATAATTTTACTGGTAAACTGTGATATCTATTTTTTGATGATCTATATAATTTTAATAACTAAATATGCTTATCAATTAATAAATTACAATTTTACAATACTGATTGAAATTAAAATTGTAAAAAAAAATATTTACAATTATAAAATTTTAATTTTTTGATGTACTTATTATTTAGGATAATTTCTAAGTCTCATTTATCTAATTAAATGCATCAATAAATATTATGCATTTACTTAGATAAATTTAAGCCTTCTACAATTCATCAATTGCATCCATTTATTTCCAATGAAAATTAAATCTTAAATTCGCCGTATTAAAAAATCATATTTGCCAAAAAAATCAATCGAATTAAACATACCGATTTGAGAAATTTTACTTGTTCTTATTTATGAATTTTACTTCGATGACTTGCAAATATATAAACACAGAAATATTGCAAATACACTTTAAAACGCTATCCATATTATTTTACAAGAAATGATCTGCAAAAACACATCACAATTTTCAAAGCGAAAATGGTACTAGATATCGATTACAATTAGTCAATAAAATATTGAATTTAAATTTGATTGAAATAAATTGATGAAATTTGATGAAATTTAAATTGAAATAAGATTTAAAGCTTGAAATAGTTTATGAAAATATTAAGACTTAAATAGCTTTGGACATATTTAAGAGATTAATTTAAAATGTAATCACCATAAAAGTATAAGAATTACAAATAAAAATTTTAAGCTTAAAAATCTTGATTTCATTTCAAATTTTGCATTACTGCTCAGTGCTGCTACTAATGATTCGAAACCTTAAACAACGAGAATAATTTGGATGAAAAAAATACTGTCATAAAATAACGTCTTTGAGTCATTTTTCCCATTTCTTCTAGTTTTTGATGTAATAAGTGTAAAAAAGTATATATTTTTAAAATTATATGTGAAATTCAATTTTATTGTAAACTTGCAACGAAGTTAATTGATAAAGAAGTCTTATTACACAAAGGCATTTATTTTAAATCATTTAATATACCATGTATAAAGTTCCGAATTCAAAAAAGTCCAATAACTGAGATTTAACTTTTTTCAATATTCTGTTTAATAATGAAAATAAATTACAAAGGAACTGAAAAATTTATTGTGGAAGGATAAAATGATAAATCTCTATTGTTGTTGTAGCGTGCCAACAAGGCTGGCAACATGGGGTGCTCTGCTTCACTTTCCCAAATGAATCACATTTTGGTGTGAGTCCGACTTTTTCAGTACACACATGCCCTAAGTACCCGTTTATAGAGTAGGCAACCACTCACACCTCCCTCATAAAAAGAAAGGACAAATACAGGATAGATAGGAAGTACATCCATGCCCGATCCGGAATTCGAACCCAGAAACCTCCTTATCCGCAGTCAGGCACGCTAACCACTAGACAAGTTGGCCGGCTGTCAGGGATCTATTTTAAGATTAATTAAACAAGGTATTGGTTTGGGACTATGCTGTGGATGTGAAGATAAAGTCTTCAGCTCTTTTAGTTCTACAAAGAATAAAATTATTTAAGAATAAATGTTTCTTTAGCTGTAAGAAATTTAGATTTAATGAATAAGAGTTACTAGATATTTCAGCAAGTTCATTAATAACACACATTAAAAGTCGCGAACTAGTAGTTATTATATTTGTTAGAAAAAATACTGTGAAAATTAAGATTTAAAGCAACCATCCCATTTTTCATATCCTAACTTCATAGAATGTTTTTGGAAACATTCCAACATTTAAATAAACAAATGTTATTTTAAAAACAAAATTTAAGAAAATTATGAGCTTTATTTTTTCTGGTGTAATAAATGTAACTTTTCTGGGTGAAGATTGAAAGACATAATATGTCCTACAAGATAAATTACGTGATAAAATCCAATGACTTGGAAACTAAATATTAATTTCTAAGAATTATGTGTGATCTGTTATTCTTATTTATGTTTTCTATTCATTTTTACAGGTAAATACGCAGGCATTTATCTTAAAATAATTTTCTTTTGCTTTATCATGTTTTTGCTACAACTTTACGCGAAATAGTTTTCCAGATTATTATTCTCTAGATTTATTCTAAATTGTTATTTTATAAAAAAAATTTATATTTTATTTATATTGGAAACATTTGTTTAAGAATTCTGGTTGTTTATTTCATTTTTTAAACTCATTAAGTTAATTACAGAATTTTTTTAGCTTTCTTACAATTTTAAAAATATATTAAAATGTTTTATAATATAAAATAAACCTCAAATTGAAAGAGAAATTTTGACAAGTTGTTATTGACAAGATAAGTAATTAAAAATTAGTGAAATAATTTTATAGATTTTTTTTTAAAATTCTGTATGTGATAGTGTTATTAAAAAAACCGAAATATTTAAAATCATTACTAGTCTTAAAAAATTCTCCTTGAAATTTTCTATTAACTTGTCAATTTTTTAATCAAAGATAACATGAAATAATTTAAGATACGGAGCGTTAAAAAATGTTTCTCTTTTATTAATTAACATCATAATAAAATAAAGTATTTATTTTTTTAAAAAAATTTCTTACTACATACACACATTTCAAACTATTCTTAAGATAAGGAATCTCGAGTGTTGGAAAAATTTTTTAATTAATATGAATTTATTTAAAAATTAAATGTTTTGATTTCGTTATAAAATAATTTTTAAGCAAATTTTGATTAATTAAATGTTTTATGAATAATTTTATTGATAATCAAAATCAAAGTTTGAAAATTAAATAATAATTTAAAATAAAATTGATTTAGGTACTAAAAATAACTTTCAAATCAACTAATTTCTTCAGTACAATTGATATAGTTTTGATGCATGTGTAATGTTTATAACTCCTAGTTAAAAAAACTGGTAATTCATAGTAAATTTTTACTATTAACAACCATACTTTATATATATATATATATATATATATATATGCATATTGAAGAAATATTCTTCATATAAGACTTTTACAGATAGATTTAAGTAGAAATTCCTTCAAACTTAAGCATTCAAATAATACATACCAGTATTAGAATTAAAATAATTAAACCACATAATATCATATGAATTATTATCACTTTGAACAATCCAAGTAAACTTTTCAATGTAAATGACAGCTAAATATGCATTATATAAGCTTTATATTATATAAAATAGTAATAATTCACCAAAATATAATATTTTATGTTTTTATAAAGTTTACTGGTGAAAGTATTTTTGAAACTATGTTAGTTGATGATAAAATGAAATGTCAATAATTTAAAAAGAAAATTAATTGCATATTGAATGAATTTTTAATGCAAGGGAAATAATGTTTTCCTTTTATGATTAAATTTGGAATTGAAGCAAGTTTATTTGATATTCCAGTCTGCGAAACATTTAATGAGTTTTGTTCTAAGGGACATTATTTTTTTTTCAATATCAAGTTATTTTGTCAGAAACAAGTCTGCAGAAGTAAATTTATTTTATAAATTCAGCAAAAAACCTAATAATGAGATTTATAATAAAAATTCCTCTTTCGTTTATACATTTTTTTTCATTGAGAAGATATCTTTTCTTTTAGAAAGCATCCCTTACTTTAAAAATCCTTTTTACATTAAAATAAAATACAAATTTATATTTCCTTTCCTAATATTTTATTTCATCATAGATAGTTAACACAACATATAGAATGGCTTGTATTTTTAACAGAATGAACTTTATTGCGAGCAAATAATATAGAATATAATTAATATATATCAATGCATATAACCCGCAGACTAATATCAATAAAAAATGCATGAATAAATTCAGATGTGTTTTTATTTTTATTTGCATTCTATTGTACTTTTTTATTTCCTTATTAAAAATATGTACATAGTTTTTAATAAGCAAAATGTTCTTATTAAGTATAAATATATTTTTTCTATGTAAACATAGAAGGACTAAAATTTAATTTAGGTTTTCTGAAATGATGAATTCACACACACACACACACACACACACACACACACACACACACACACACATATATATATATATATATATATATATATATATATGTGTGTGTGTGTGTGTGTGTGTGTGTGTGTGTGTGTGTGTGTGTGTGTGTGTATGTGTGTGTGTGTGTTAAATTACTCATAGAATGGAAAACAGAAAGAGATGTTTGAAATACATAAATCCTTCATATTATAAAATTATTTTAATGAAAAAATAATGATTACTTTTCCAAAATATAATCAGCTTACTTAAATATGAAAAATTATAATCTCTGTTTTACTTATTATAACTGCTGACTTACGGTAAATTTAAAATAATTATTTTAGAAGAAATTAAAAAAGAATCCCAATAAATCTAATTCACAAAAATAATATTATATCATATCTCAAATAACTACAACTATTGTTTATGCAAGAAAATATTATTTTTTAATTGTTAAAAAAGAATTATATCTTATATAATTTCGATTAAAATTAATTATAAGAAAGTGCTAAAAATTTTAATTACATTTCTCAATGTTTTTAAATAATTAAGCATTTTTAGATAAAAATCTATCGATTTATTTATCGAAATGTTGTTAGATTATATATATATATATATATATATATATATATATATATATATATATATATATACATTTTCATACAATGGTGGCCAAAAATTCCTACTTGTAATTGCAATGTATAAGAAACAGGTCCTCCTTTTACAGAACAAAGCAAAATAATGATTTATTAGCAATAAAATGAGGCGATAATTGTTTCCTGAAATCATGTAATAACGAAAGAAGAGCTTAAAACTCTTGTCATCTTAATGAAACGTGGATGTGAAGCTGTAATCAAATATAAAGGGTACTCTACTAAGTACTGATAACTCACTGAAATCATCACTATCAAATGTATATCGATAACTATTATCGTTTAACTTTTGTTGTACTGCAAATAATTGAATTTTGTGTTTAGTGTTGAATTTAATAAATTATCGTTAAAATGATATATACAAGAGTTAAAAAACATAAAAATTTCCAAAAGTGTCAACAATTTTGGTCCCCACTGTATATATATATATATATATATATATATATATATATATATATATATATATATATATATATATATATATATATATATATATATATATATATATATATATATATATATATTAAATTGTCTCAGAGAGTTAATTTTCATTATATGATTACATAAATTTCATTCAATTTTGAAATTATCATTTTTCAATGTGATGGTATATTTATGAATTTTGAAATTAAGTTTCCAATTTAACGTATACGTGGCTTTATAGTATATTTAAAAATTGCACATAAAGTAATTTACACTAGAGTGCATTAAAAGCATAATATCATGCAATGCTGTACCATATTTTTCCCAATATAAATAACACCTATTTGACGTTTTTACAAAAAAATTAGTGTAGTAATAATACAAAAAAGGCAATAGACGTAAAAACTGATTTCCCTCTGTATCGAACTTCCGCGCCACGAAGGGGATATCTGCTCTGTCAATTACTTTAAGCCTCGCGCTCTTCAAAAAGTAATAAAGTTCCTTCTCTCTGTAGCTGAACAACACAAAAAGAACATTTTCAATACGGTACACAATCCACAAAGATACGAATCTAAGAGATAAGTGGATACTCATACTTTGTCTTTAAATGAAAGAAAATTGCGGAATGTGCAGTACAAGTGAAGCTTTAAGCTGTCGATTATTTGACAATCATTTCATATTTCATGGTTTGTACTTAAGAGTTTTGCTTTGTTTATATACTATATATTTTCAGTTTATTAGATTGGGGAATAAGTTAATAGTGTTTTTACAAAAAGATTTTTATTTAAACAAATAACAAGAATTATATCATTAAGTTAATCAATTATATATTCGCCGTTGCTGTTCACAACCTCTTCCCACCTCTCGACCATTTTGTTGATGCCGTTCCGCCAAAAATCGCCTGGTCTAGTGTCAAAGTAGTTGTTGAGCCAGTTTTTAAGGACCTCTTGGTGCACTGGGAAATGATCAAAAAGAATGGCACAGTCAAAAAGGAGCTCTTCATTGCCCAATTACACCGCGTGAATGAGGATGA
This sequence comes from Latrodectus elegans, assembly GCA_030067965.1. Classification (NCBI taxonomy): domain Eukaryota; kingdom Metazoa; phylum Arthropoda; class Arachnida; order Araneae; family Theridiidae; genus Latrodectus; species Latrodectus elegans. Next base: position 47,037,946 of record CM057819.1, read on the forward strand.
CTGAAAAGACTTGATCAACATGGTGAAATCATACTCCTTCACGACAACACCAGGCCCAGTGTTGCACAAGTCGTTAAAGCCACACTTCAAGAGCTCGAATGGGAGGTCCTTCAGCATCCGCCGTATTATCCGGACCTTGCACCGATCGATTACCATCTTTTCCGCTTCTTGTCAAACCATATGAAGGGAGTTACCTTTGATAAGAAAGAGGTCCTTAAAAACTGGCTCAAGAACCTCCTGAAAGACCTCCCATTCGAGCTCTTGCTTTGACGACTTGTGCAACATGGGGCCTGGCGTTGTCGTGAAGGTGTGTGGTTTGACCATGTTGATCAAGTCTTTTCAGTCATCCTCATTCACGCGATGTAATTGAGCAATGTAGAGCTCCTTTTTGACTGTGCCATTCTTTTTTATCATTTCCCAGTGCACCAAGAGGTCCTTAAAAACTGGCTCAACAACCTCCTTGACTTCAAACCAGGCGTTTTTGGCGGAACAGCATCAACAAATCGGTCGAGAGGTGGGAAGAGGTTGTAAACAGCAACGGCGAATATATAATTGATTAATTTATTGGTATAATTATTGTTTTTTGTTTGGTAAAAAGGCTACCAACTTATTTCTAAACTAATATAAACCAATGTAGTAAAGCTATAATAATTGCGGGGTATATTTTATATAATTTAGTTTACAGAACTACGTTAATTTTTATACCTTATACGTAGCATGCTTAATGTTATGTTCTCGAATGTTCTTATACATAATTGTAATTTTTATATTATCCTCCCTCTGAAATTTCACAAAATAAGCTAATATTTGGTAAAATCTCATAGTGAGGAGAGTTTCTGAAATTTGATTGAATTTCTAATGAAATTCTGAAGAAATACTAGAGATCAATTTTTAGACACAATCTAAAATTTTAATAACCTGGAAGACAACTTTTGAAATAACAATAAAAATACATATTTAACCGTAAGGATCCAATCCATTATACCCATGAGTTACCAAAATTTAATTTTAATCCCTCTCTATGCAGTATTTGAAAATAACTATTCCGATACAACTGCCTCAACTTGTGAGCTTGGTTTTGACTCTTAATAATTGTTTTGTCGGAATTAAGTTTGTTTATTCAAAGAGTGATAATAAAACAAGAAGCCACACCAACATAACTATATCAGTAGAATTAGAAAGTTATTTTTGATAGAATACAAAAACTCATTATATTTTATAGTACAAAACAAAGTTAGTTTAGTCATTATTATGTACTTAAATTGCTTTTGGAGTTAGGCAATATTATAAATAGCTGAGGTAACGTCAACACATAATTCATGTATAGTAAAATAATGTGTATAATAATTTAATTCAAAAATAATATTAGATAGCGTCACTGATAAAATCTTTCCTTTCATTAACGATGTTCTTGTTTCATTTCTCATTTTGCCAATATTCCAAAAACATCATACTCAGTCATTATACCCGATACATACATACATAAGAGATGGGAGCGAACTCTGTTCTGTACCAATCGGTTATCGGGCTTAGTCCACTCATCACCATCGTGAGCAAGCAGCACCTTCCAGGGGTTAAAAGGTTGTCCCCAAACTGTGCCGTCACCCAGCATGTTGTAGAAAATGAAGGATTTACAATGATGGGGCCTTAAAGCCTTGTATTGGATCTCATAGTGTCCAAAACATTACTGTTTTAAATCAGGTAGGGATGACAATATAAGGATTAATGATTGAAATTAAAAAAAATATTTAAAGATAAGAAATTTTAAAAAGTATAAGTAAATGAGACAGTGAAAAGTTAAATACAAATGGAGAATAAAAATATTGTGTGACTGCAAAGTTCTTGATTCTTTGATTGGTAGAAAAAAAACAAACAGTCATTTCAGTTATGAAGTCCCTAACTAAAAGTTCAAGTTTGTTTAAACATATGAGGTTAAAAGTAAATCGTCTGGCAAGCTGATAGAAGGAGGATTCCTGTCCTTGCATAGATAGAGACCTTTCTCTGTGAGGAGCTTAGCGATTAATGTTGATTTTTTCTTGTGGGGAGCTGAACGAAGACAGAATCCAAGAAAATCGGTGTAGTTAAGGTTTTGAGGTCATTTGAGATCAGATGATGTGCGGTATAGCTGCATTCTGTAATGTAGTGGAAAGAATTCCTTCTTTGCCACAGAGACAGATAGATGAAGATGTTCTGTTTATTTTTTTAAAGTAAGTTGAAAATGGACCATGTTTTGTTACGAAGTAATTTACATACGGGTTATCCAGTAAGTGTGGCTCGGAGACTTTTGGAATTATTTTGTTATTTGTTCTTCCCTGGTGTACTATTGTCCATGCGGTTTGCCATAAGGCTAATGTTTGAAATTTAAGGTTGTGTTTTATGGATGCTTGGGATCATGCGAGGTGATATTGTTCATCTTTTGGAAGTTTGGTTGATTCTTTCGCAGCTGCGTCAGTGAGCTCATTACCTTGGAAGCCTATGTGAGCTCTGGTCCAGATGAGAGTGAATTTACATGAATTTGCTGCATCGGTTATCAGTGATTGAATTAGTTGAATAAGGAGAGAACGATGTAAAGGTTTGTTGATGGCTAGAAGGGTAGATTGGTTGTTTCACCAGATTGTTGATTTTGGGTATTTGGAGTTTAAGACGTGTTTATGGCTTCAAGGATGGTGAAAACCTCAGCCTAAAATACTGTATTCCTTGGATTTAGTAAGAATTTATTTATCGTGATGAATCTGTCATTGATTAATAAAACAAAAGCTGCTCCAGTTGATTAATCTATTTTTGATCCAACTATGTAGTAGTTGGAGTGGTTTTGAGTATGCTGTAAGGTTGAATTTTTGCTGATTATCACTTTGATTCCTGTATGGCGTTTACTTGGTATAACCGATATAAAAAAGCCATTTCAAACAGTTATAATAACCGTTACAAAAAAAGTAGCTGTTACAAACAACTATAATACCCGTTACAAAAAAATAGCCGTTAAAAACAACCGAATACCCGTTACAAAGGAAAAGGATTGTTTTATAATGTAGATCTATATTTTTCATTAAATATTTCTTTTTTTCATGATAAAATCAATACAAATACGAATCATTCATCATCAATAAAATAAAAAGAAATACTTCTCGGAATTTACAAAATATGACATAACTAAAAATCATAAAGTAAATCTCGCAGCTGAACTTCAGAGATAAGTGTCCTGAAGTAAAAGAGATAGGAAATAACACTAGTCTTATCTAATGGACTTCTTTAATCGTTATTCATTATTTGATGTGTGCTAAACCTCAAGTATCGAAATTATTTCACTTTATCACGTACAAGTATCAGTTTATAAGATATTAAAAAGAAACTGGATTGTTATTTTTTTAGTTAAGTTCCCTTAGGAAGAAATAAAAGTAGAATGTCCTGGTAATTTTTATGGTCACTGTAAAGTACCATAAATACAGCCTATTTCGAAGAAAGTTCTCGGAAAAGGTAATAACATAGGGGATAATAAAAACATTTCCTAAGCATATAATTTTTCCAAGAACTATTTGTTAACATTCTTTCCTTCAAACACGCATTATTTTTGATGTTTAAAAAAATTTTAAAACTATTTTTAAATATAGATTCAAATTTTGAATTTAAAATATTCCTATATATCATTTTAAAAGTAAAATAATTAAAAATTAAATAGATTAAATAAATCTAAGAAAATTATCTACTTCTTATGTAAATAAGTAATATAAATAAGAAGAAGAGAAGCTTATTAAATTTGAAACATTTAATTTTTCCTTTATTTTTTATTTAATATAGACTATTTTGAAACAGCAGAGTTAGAAAGGTGTTATTAATATGTAGAATAAAATAATATGTGTTTTACTTAATTATTTTCTATTATTGTTGCAATTTAGTCTTGGATATGTCCCACTGTCAACTTGAGGTAAATCCATTAAAATTGATTATCATAAATATGTTTTTTAAAAAGTTATCTAAAAATTGAATATTTCTATACAAAACAAGAAAAAAAGTACACTAAGTGTAGTAATTTATAAGTAAATTAAATCAGAATATAGTGTTCTAGATTTTTATTAATATATATAAACAGTATTCCAAAAATATTTTTCTTCGTATCAACTATATAAATAATCTTCAAATGAAAAGAATTAACTTTTCATTTTACATGAAGAAATAAATCAAAACGTAACTTTTTTCCTTGAATAATTTGTTTTATATCATCACTTATAAAATTTATAAGTATTTTAATGACTATAGATAATACGAAAAGCAGACATAGGTAAGACTTAAGGCACTGATTTGCGTCTGAACTATAAACAAAAATAATGGAAAATTAAGCATCAAATATATTTAAAAAAAAAAAAAAAAACAGGATAAAATATATAATCACAATACAATAAAATGCATAAAATTTCCTTCAAGAATATTCAATATAGTAAAATACTTAGTTTTAAAATATATTCTATTAATAAATAAATTATATTTCAATAATAATAAGGCCACATTTTTAACACATGAAGAAATGCTATTTTTTTAGCTTTTAATTATGAAGCATGCATTAATAGCGACATTTTTTACTTTTTAAATATTTAAATTTAATTTATTAGTTGAGAAAAGCTTAAATAAAGCTTTTATACATGCAAATAAATTCAGTGAAATATACGTATTCAAACTTTATTTTTTATAATAATGTTTGTAGCACGAAAATTTTTTTCTAAATAAGCTTTTATCAAGTACTTTCAAGAGAATTTATTCGTTTAAAAAATACCCACATTTCATTTGAAGTATACGCATTACACTCTAAATCTTGCTTAAAACAGAAATCCCTAAGATTTTGTAGGAAAGTTTGCACATTTTTTAAAGCAAAAATGTTTTCGTTAACTATCCTGTCAAACTCTTTACTGGATTTTTGCATTTAAATATTCCATATTTTTTCAGTGTAAATAACAGATTTTGTAAAAAAGAGAATTCAAGGTAGTAATATAAAATGCTTGCATTAAGAATTTGAGTTTAGAAATTACAGTTAAAAGCCGATAATAGTTAACATGACTGTTTGTAATGAATTCTTAAAAGATTTCTAGAATTAATTTTAGTTTATATTAAGTTATTATGTCTAATTTTATCGATTTCAGTTCATAAATAAAGTTACATTTATGATAAGGAAAATGTCTTATTTGTAATATATATATAAAATGAAATCTTATTAAATGACAAAACGTAATAACGTTTCTTTATATTACAAGAACTTCATATAACACTTTTTTTTTTCCTGGCAACAAACTTTTAATTAATGAACAACCCTTAATAAGCTTAACGACATTGAAAATATATTTCCTTTAACGAAAAGGGTTTCTCTTTATAAAGATTTATTTTCTAAATTTAAAAAAATGAAAGATTTTTAGTTGACTAACAGTCAATAATGCCTCTATATATTACGAGAACTCCCCATACTACACCATTTCCTGGTAACCAACTTTTAAGTGATGAACAAACTTGGGCTTTAAAGAGACATAGGAGATATCTTTCTTTTGATGAAAAGTTTTTCTCCTTAAAAAATTTATTTTATTAAATTCTTATATTGAATTTTTTTTAAAGTATTTATTACATTCATATTGACAGATGTTTTAAACTTTTTCATTGTTCAACAAACTTTCAAAAGGATAAACTAACAAATCAAATAGAAAATGCACTAAAATCAATTTTCAGTTCCTTCTAAAGATTTCAGAACTTTTGCATGATTATAAAAGCTTATGAATATAAAATCAATATAAAGTAATAGAACATCTTAAATAAAATAAGCATTAATGCAATAGATTCGCCATTATAAAAGATGTTTCAGAGGTCGAGACTGTCTTGTATACGATAAGGATACTACGAAGATCATTTAATAAGAGACTGTAGACTATATTCTTGCACCCTGGGGCCTGAACAGCTACCAGGCGCGTCAGCAGGTGGTGGATCACCGAACGTCCTGTAGGAATGACAGGATAGCCTTGAATACAGAATCAGAGCCTGCGAACCAACTCCCGTAAACCCTGGTGTTAGGCGACCTGTGCCTAGGGCTATTTGGCACCGCGGTAATGGTGTCTAAGCGGAGCCTCTAGTTGCCTGGCGAATTTCTAGAGCTTTTTTTTTTTGCCTTGCCCAGTAACTCAGGCAATGCTGGGCGGACTGTTGTATTACATGAGTCTATTAATTGTTATCTTATGGCTAAAAAGACAAAAGAACTAACAAACCTTTTTGCATTTGCAGGTGAAGCCTCTGAAGTAGACCGACCTTGCTGAAAAAGACAAGGGAGCCTAGAGGTAATCTAGTAAAGGAGCAGCAATGAATCCTTCACAGGAGGTAGAAATGACCTCCAAATCTTCTTCTGGTGAGAGTCAGGAAGCTATCGTTAGCATGACTTACTCTCTGATCAGAATCAAGCTTAAAAAGAGACTTTATGGTATCCAGAAGAAGAAGAAGCTGGTGAAGGGACTCGAAATTCCCATAGGGGACATGGGTTGATAAACCCAAAGCAACCAAAGGCGAGAAGCATCCCGCCAACCGGACGAACCAAAACAAAGCCGGAAAGGCTGCCATGAGAGAAGGACCTGGGGGATTTACCTACAGGGCGGCTCTCATGACGGTCAAGATTTCTGTGCTCATAGAGGGCCATCCGAAAAAACGGCCAACAGTGGAACAGGCCTCCGACCTGGAACTCTTGTTAATCGAGAAAATAGGGAGGAATGAGGAGAGATTTGCCCCAACCTTCCTATCCTGTAAACTTGAGAATGGGGCACTTATTGTCAACTGTGCAGATCTGGGGAGCTCAAAGTGGCTGGAACAGACGGTCAGTGACATTGCGACACTTGGTGTAAGGGGATATAAATTTCATATCAGACTTCACCAAGTTCAGGCAAAAGTGCTTGACAAACCCGCTCCTGAAAATGGGGCTGAAGGTAGTTCAAGCCAACCTCCACTGTAGTAGAAGTGGTACCACTAACCCCAGTAAGAAGCTTCTTGCTGGAGATATACACTTGGCCCTAATTCAAGAACCCTGGCTGGTTAGGGGGAGAATCAGTGGCATCAAAGGAACTAAAGGTAAGCTTATCTATTGTACCAATAGTGACACTAGAACTTGCATACTTTTACATAAAAACATTGAGGTTTTACCCCGCTCTGAAGCTCTGTGTACTTGCCCTATGAAGAAAAGGCTCCACCTGACCATTCTCCACACAAGCTCATGAACTTTTGCAGAGACAACAATTTACAGGTAGTTCTAGGACTGGACTGTAATGCTCACCATGTTGTGTCTGAGGAAGCACGGGCACAAATAAAAGAGCGGAGTGCCTTTTAAAATTCATTCTAAACTACAGATTAGATATTCTAAATGAGGGCAACGAACACACTTTCATTACTTCTAATCGATCTGAAGTAATTGACATTACTATAGAGAAAACTCTAATTAGCAAAAATATCAAAAATTGGAAAGTAGATGGCAGACCTTCTGGTTCAGACCATCAAAACATCCATTTTTAAATTCACTCTAATGTGTGTCTCGATCGCATGTTCAGAGACGCAGTTAGGACGGACTGGAAGAAATTCCAGGAGGATTTGACGGGGTTGGTTAAGCTCGAGAACAGACCTATTAGAGATAACTACGATCTAGAAGTTACAGCAGATCTTCTGCACAGTAGTATTCTAGATTCTTATCATAACAATTGCCCTATTCGCACTAGGAGAGCTGAACTCCAATGTCCTTGGTGGAATGAGTCTTTAGTAGCCGAAAGGGCAAATGTTAGGAAACTTTATGATAAATCTAAGAAAAATGGTAAATGGGAGAACTATAAAACGGCCTTCTAATTATAACAAATTTCACTAATTATTACTAACTTGTTAGGAAAAGCAAAATTAGCTCCTGAAGGAAGTTCTGTGAAGAGATAGATTCTATCTCTGAAGGAGATGAACTCCAAAAACTCCTCAAAAACTACTCAAAAGGGATGAACCTATTTCGGTTTGCACCTTAAAGGACGAGTAGAGTAATTTTGCTGCTTCCGGGAAAGAGGTTATGGAAATTATGACCGAAACCCACTTTCCAGGTGCTAGAGATATTAATAGCAACGAAGGGAAGCACTGTATTGGCTCTTTGCAAAGAGTCACTAGCGTTCAATGGACCATCACTAAAAATATCGTTAACTACAACAGTGTTAAATAGGCAATCTCTGCCTTTAAACCTCTAAAAAGCCCAGTGCCTGATGGAATTATGCCCATCATGATCCAGAAGGCAGAGGAGGTTATCATACCAGTGCTAACTAGAATTTACAGAGCTAGTTTAGCACTGGATTAAATACAAAAGATATGGCAGAAGACCAGGATTGTTTTCATTGCTAAACCTGGCAAGGACACCTATGACCAGGCCAAGTCTTACAGAACTATCAGTTTTTCTCCATTTTTCTTAAAATTATGGAGAAAATCATTGATCGGCATATTAGAGATTATTAGGGTAGTAACAGTTCCCTGCATGCTCTTCAATTTGCGTATCAATCCGGCCGGCAAATCTACTAAAACTGCTTTACATCAGCTAGTTTCTAAGACTGAAACCACTCTAGATCAAAAAGAAATTGCCTTAATAATTTTCTTCGACATCCAATGTGCCTTTGATAACATTTCTCAGCTATCCATCCTCAATGCACTTAGAGGAGCAGGGATTAATCAGACCCTGTGTACTTAGATTAAGGCCTTGATTTCGGATAGATGTATACAAATGAGCATCGTCGGTGAGTCATTTGAAAAAAAGACTACTAGATGTTGTCCTCAAGAGGTGTTCTCTCACTATTACTTGTATAAATAGCCTTATAAAATATCTAAATGATAGGGGCTACTATACGCAAGTATATGCTGATGAATATGTCATCCTTATCCTTGGTAAAGATTTCGACATAACTTGTTATCTTATGCAGGATGCTCTAAGTTATGTAGGTCAATGGTGCGTGGATAGGGACCTGATGGTTAATCCTCAGAAAACTTACCTTGTACCTTTTACACGCAAAAGGAAACGGTAGGGGTTTTTTCATACCAAGACTTTTTGATGTTGAAATCAATGTGGCTTCAGAGGTGAAATATCTGAGCATTTACTTAGACAAAAAATTGAACTGGGATAAGCACATTGATGATAAAATTAACCAAGCAAAAAAAAGCATTATGATTTGCAGGCGAATGCTTGGTAAAAACCGGGTTTTACATCCAAAACTGATGTTTCGGATGTACACAGCTATTGTCAGGCCCATTTTCACATATGCTTGTGTGATTTGGTGGCGTAAGGTGGAACAGAAGACTGTGATTGACAGACTAGGGTGTCTACAAAGACTGGCCTGTCTCTGCATCACAGGAGCAATGTCCACCGCTCCAACCAGGGCATTGGAAGTTCTGTTGGATCTGACTCCCTTAGACATCTTCATCTGCAGGACTGCCAGAATAACTGCATACAGAATGAAGTTACAAAACCAATGGTACGACTAGCCTATTGCCATAGGGCACAGGGGTATTATCGGAAAAATTCAAGATCCTACTTTCTTGATGTCCTCGGACATCATGGAAAGTCATACATGTTTGAAAGGACATTTGGAATAGTTTTTCCAACTAGAGACGAATGGGACAACAACATGTTCGAAATTAAAACAGGAGATCTAATCTGGTACACAGATGGATCACTAAAAAATAGCCTCTCAGGACTGGGAGTATGTGGCGTGTCACCAAGAACTAGCTTATCTGTAAGCCTTGGGTGATACGTTACGGTGTTCCAGGCAGAAGTTTTGGCCATTATCCACTGTCTGCGACTAAATAAGAGGAAGGGCTACCACGGTAAGCGGATTCTCATTTTTAGTGACAGTCAAGCTACTTTAAAAGCACTCAATTCTTTCACAATCAAATCTAAAAAGATTTTAAATCAAAACCTTCTTACAGAACTGGCAACTAGAAACAAAGTGATCCTTGTATGGGTGACAAGGCACGAAGGTATCGAAGGTAATGAAAGGGCTGATGAACTTGCTAAACAAGAATCGTCTTTTGTTCCCATCGGTGCAGAATCTTTTTGTGGGATCAATTTGAAGATCGCAAAAACCAATGTTCCTAGATAGGAAAAACAGAAGATGTATGAAGCTTGGCTCAACACTCCAGGTTAAACCCACGCTAAAAGTATGATCTGTGGATCATCAGCGAGGATTGCCTCTGAAATTCTAAGATGCTCTAGGCAGACGATACGTTTAATCGTAGGCTTCATAACTGGGTACTACTATTTCAGAAAACACTTCCATAAAATGGGACTGTTTCAGCAAGACCTTATCTGCAGGAAATGTCATATGCAAGAGGAAACGGCCAAGCATATCATTTACGAATGCGAGGCCCTTGCCCTCCCTAAGATTAATTTTTTTATGCATCATCCATGCTAGAGAGTTACACCTAGACTCCATTAAAGGGTTATCGGACTTTAATAAAGTTTGTTATCCGAGGAACTGGAACTAGGAAACATTGGGTTTGGAGTTATCAGTACAAAATGCTGATAACAGCAGAAGTGCCCAATGCATACAAACCCAACTTTAAAAAGAAGATGTTCTTGCACAGTATTACCATGTTTTAAATAAGATAAATATATATATATATTAAATTTAATCTGTTGGTATGCAAAATTTATTAGATTTTTAAGCAATTGCAGAATATCAATAATTAAACTTAGTTAAATTTAAATTTTTTTTTTTAATTACACATTAGGCTTACAACTTTGATATTTTGCTTTTTAAAAAATCGTTTTTCTAACTGTATTATAACAAGGGTTTTGTCTGATTGGATTCGAATAATTGTGGACGCTATATATTCTCTAAATTAGTAAATTAATCTACCTACTGAGAACATTTCATTTCTGTTTTATAGAATTGTATCATTTCAAAATAATTATAGTTTTTTATATATTATTTTTTTTAAATTAAATACGTTATTATAAACACTTTTAACTTTCTTGTTAAGGAAAATATTTTTAATGTCGTTTAAATGTGTCATTATATCCATAATATTTAGATTAAGAAATTTCCTTCATAAAAAATATTTCAATTGGAATTGATTCTATTATCAAAAATTAGTATTAAAAATTGGTATCAAAAAGTAACCATCAAAAATTAGTATTTTGAATGCCTAGTATCAGTAGAAATGAAGTCGTGATTTTCATATAGTCGTGCACTAGTGTTGGTTACTGAAATTACCTAATTGTCAGAGAATAGCAATGTTAATTACAAACAGTTGTTAAACGAGCGGAAACTTTCTACAGAATAGTTTAATTAAGGTCAATTAATGAGTCTCTTCTCAAAGTTTTATCATTTTGTTGACGGGCTACTGCATTGATATGCAGTGTTGTTATCCATAAAGCAGTTTGTGTAACAAATTAATTTGTATTCTAACAAACTGTCAATGCCGGGAAGTAATAACCTTAATGTTATTGATTTTTAAAATTAAAAGAAGTTAACCATATGAAATCAACAAATTCCTATTTGCATTTAGAGAAAAATAAGTTATATACTCAAAAGAAACAGCATTATTAATACTAAATAGTTGAAACTAAATTAAAATTTAATTTAGAAACAAACTAAATAAAGTGGAAATCTCTTTCATACATTTTTGTAAATAAATATATCTTCAAATTTTTCTTTTTTACTCCATTTTAAAAATTACATAAAATCCCTAAAATTTACTCTTTTATGTATTATTTGATCAAAAATATTTTGAGATTGTTTCAGTTATTGAAACTAGAAAGATCTCTCTGGAATTCTTGTGTGCTAATTTATAATTTAAGTCCTAGAAGGAGTTAACTTAAGACAGTTTTAAATATGTGACTTAAGACAGAATGCTTCTAAATCCAAATCTTACACAATTTAAAGCACCAAATTAATTTTCACCATTCATTTAAACAATGTTTTCTTAATGATTATGCTCAAATCTTTTCACTTCAAATGTACTTTATATTATTATTATATCTGTTCAAGTCTATTAAAAAAACATTGTTTTCCTTCTGACAATCTTATAAAAACATCATTTTTTCTTTGCCCATTTAATTAATCACAAACATTATTTTGAACTCATCAGACTATGTGCTTCAGATGTTTTTAGAAAAGCATTATTTTTAGTCAAAATTTATGTTCTGCCTGCATTCAATCACCATGATTTTTTTCGAAGAAAAATGCTTGTAAGAGATTGATCCATCATATTTTCGGAATAAATGATTGATTACTGCCCTTATTGTCCAAAAAAAATTAAGTTTTTCTCAACGTGATGATACTATTATTAAAATTAAATTATAAATTAACTTCAATCATTGTATTGCCATATAGGGTATAGAGAAAAATTTGTAGAGCTAAAATCCGTTCTAAAATATGAAGTGTCATCTAAAATGAGAGTATTTAACAATCGAAAGTACTTCCAACATAATAAATTCTAATATATGTTTACATTTGAAGTCCGGATGCTTAGTGGCAGCGTTTCACGCTCCCAAGGCACAGATCTGGGATTCAATCATCGGGTTGGGCAAGGTCGATTCACCCTTCCATTCCTTCAGTGGGTCGATAAACTGAGTGCAAAAACATGCTTGGGAACTAAATACTGGGGGTTTCGCGTTAGACTGACCTCCTAACAAGTACACGTCCTCCGCCTCCAGGGCTTCTCAGTCAGAAAAAGAGAGATGAGCACTTCAGGCACTGGCCCACATGGGCTGTCATGCCACAGAGTTTAGTCTATGTTTACATATAATACATCAGTATTAAATTATAAATAAATATTAAAAAATATATTTTGCAATGAACTCGAATAATTAAAAAGCATTTAAAGTTTATACAGGATATATAAAATGTTTACTTCTTTTATGTATCTAACTCATAAATATCTTAACGATTCATAGCTTAAGTTGAATAAAAAACATAAATATTGCGTAATGAAAAATCTTTCTCCAACGTCATATATCCTTTTCAACTCATGGCAAAGTACTTTAATTCATGATGATTTCCCAGTTTGATCACTGTGGGGATTGTCCTTTGGTCTTTAGTTCAGTATAGTTTTGATTTCCACTAGGCATGGACGTTTGCAGAGGTTTGTAATCCACTTATAATCGAGAGTTCTAACTGCATCAACTTATGTGCAAAAAGTGACCATAAACCACAATCAAAAGAATTATTTTAGTTTCTGCTGATTCCTTCTAACTCTTATACAGAACCAGAAAGTTCATTAATGTGAAGCATTTTTTATTTTTTTAAAAAGATGTTATTAATGATAATCATAAATATTTTAAGCGAAATTGCAAATTAAAAACACTTTTAATTCTTAAAATCTAGAATGTGATATAGGGTTTCACGAAAACAATTCAACTCTCATCAAATTTACCATCAGAAAGTTTTCGATCTTAATAATTTTAATTTTTTAAAGCTCTATATAATATTTTAAGCTGAACATATAATTTAAAATTTATTTAAAGCTGGAAATTTTTTAATGCCAATAAAAATTCCATTCGCATTTGTCACATGTTACTGCAAATGTTTAAAAATTTGCCGCTACTAATTTCATATTCTGTCATGTCTAAAGCTTAAATTGTTTTGAAAATTTAATTTTTATATTCTTTTTAGTTGACTGACATTCATTTTAAAGCTTTTGATTTACCAAAATTAAAATTTAGTTACAATATAACAACAAAAATACGTGAATTTCGTTTGTAAGATCCTAACAAAAATACATAAAAGCGTTTTGTAAAATAATTCAAAATATTGCTCATTTTTACTGAAATTTCTTTTTAATCTGCCAAATCAAAAAATTAAAATATAACGGACTTGGTACCTGGTCAAGCGCTTCTAACCAAAAGGACATGCAACAGCAACAGCAATAATGAAATTGAATATTGATAGTTCAGTTTTTCATTAATAAATTCAAATTTTATATAAAAAAAATGTATATAAATATTGCTTAGAAAATGAATGCCAGTATCCTGAATGCTTTTAGCTTAAAAATCTCAATAGTAGTCATAACATAATTTTTAATCATTAACATTAAATAGAGAAATAAACTATAAATATGACACACACACACACACACACATTTTTATAAATAATAGCTTGACATTTAAGCAAACATATTCAATGACATTTCCTTTCGTTTATTAAAACTTGTGACAAATCCAAAATATATCTACGTTTATAATTTGCATTAATATTTTATAAAGTAATAAAGATAAGTGCTTACACATTTATATAACATAGGGACTCTTTTAATGCGGGTGAAAAATTTCCATTTTATTTTTTTATTTATTTTTAATATTTAAGATAGTTTTTCTTTTGTGCACAAGTAAAGAAACTGTTATGTATCATACTTGGAAGTTTTCTATTATTACCGCAATGTGTATTTTCAGTTGAAGTAAATATTCAGGTAATATATCATACTTGATATTAAAATCAGATGCCAAGGGTAATTTTCTATAAAAATATTTCTGAAGATTCCACGCACAGTATAATGATTTATTCAGCAACATTTATTCTCTCATGGTTCTGAAATCTTTCTAGAATTTTTTAGCAACACAATTTCGTACAACACAATAATTTTCTGGTAAAATTATGAATTATTAGCGTTTATTTTTGTTATGTTTTCATGAATTATTTTGTGCTCACGTATTTTTGCTTCATTCTTTATGTTAATTTTTATAATGCAATAATTTAAAAAAATGAAGTTCTGAAATCGTATTGCACGGAAGCTTGTGCAATTAACATTGAATGTATAATCAAGAGAATGAGAGAGAAAAAAAAGACATCATGCTTTCATTTCTTTTTAACGTAGAGGGATAAAAACAAAAGATTTGTGCAATGAAAAATATTTATTAACATATTAATAGGATATGGGAACTGCTTTTGACTGAACTATAGATTCTATGTGTGATATAGAATGAAGGCTTCAAATGTATAAAAAATATTCAAGTTCAGACATTAATTCAGCAAACATATCTCTAATTTTGAAAGCGTGGATTACAAGCACAAAACTTGATCAATAATATTTTTTTAAATTTTTAATTCAAGATAGATATGTTGTTGTTGTCTTGTGCTAGCTTGGCTTGCAATATGGGATGCACTGCTACATTTTTTTAACTGAACTGTAATTTGGTGTGGAGTCCGATTTCCTCAGTACACATACACTCCATAGGTACTCGTTTATTGGGTAGGCAACCATTCACAATTTATTCATACAAGAAAAGGACGAAAAAGGAGAGAGAGATGGTACAACCATGCTTTGAACCGGGATTCAAAACCAAGACCACCCTATCCGCAGTCAGGCACTCTCACAATTAGACAGGGTAGGTGGCCAGGGAAGATATGGCAAGAAGAAATACTTTATTTTTGCTTTTAATAAATACTTTAATGTTTTTTAAGTAATCCTTGAGAACTGCTTCATCATTGTTGGTGTGAAACGAAGACTATTTTTTGGATGATAAAACAGATATAAGAAGAAAGTTAAAAGGTATTCGCCTTTCACTTTCTGAGTAAAATAACAATGAATAGCTCCAAGTTAGTCCCCTCCATACCATCGCAGTTATCTTCTTCCTATTATTCACGGTTTGCAATAGGTAGACGATAATAAGCTCTTTTAGGAATGATTTTCTTTTAAATTGTTCCCGCCAACGTCTTCTCGGACACAAGGAGTCTTGCCTTTCAGTATAACTGGGAAGTAAAACCTGTGCGGGAGAAAACGTACGTGGAGACGGGAGGGGCAACTAAAAATATGTTCCCCTGTGATTTGTATCGTATCACAGAGAAGACGGTTAGGATAATTTTGAACAGATGAGCCTGCAGATAATCATGTCATGTGATAATTCTAAGATATTCCACTCTTTCCATCTTAGGGAGAATGGAAATCAAAGTTAAGCACGTCTTTGGCTCACAAGTAGACAGACCCAAGATTTACCATCAGCCAACCGTGCTAGAATATAAATTATTTTATCGAATTTGGTCTGTGAGAAGCCGTTTGATATTTCGAAGAGGAATGAGGAGACAAGGTGGATGGAGTAAAAAAGCCTTTTTGACCAATTTTATAAATGTTTCCCATTTATTTTTCCTGGTCGGTTATCTGAAATAAGTAAATATTACTCACATCAGGTGCTTTGATACTACGCCTGTCAAGCTTGATTCTATCATTATAACCCTACAGGTTTTGTTTTAAAATATGTCCACAGCTTATTGATTATTATTTACCATAGAAATATGGTAGATAATAACATGCAATATATTTTAGATAATTATTGTTTGTCCCAGAAATTATAAATGGCCACAGTTTGAAGAAACTTTCACTCATCTTCAGAAGAAGAAAGAAGTAGGAAGATTAATAGTAAAAAAAATTTAATCGTCCTTGATGGTTCCAATTAACTTTAAAATGAATATTTTGTCTTATCTTTTTTCATTTTGCTTTTTCTTGTTTTGTTTTTAATGTGTTCAATTTTGGAAGCAATATCGCTAAAGACTTAAAAATTTCAAAACTAATTATTTAAAATAGGTACTTTTCATGATTTTTGAAAATTTTTACAAACGGAAAAAATTATAATTCAAAAATACTTCCTTATTGCTGGTAAAAATCATGAATGGATTTTCTACCACCGACAACACTCAGACATTCAATGGTGAACTTCGTTTTGTTTGCTGCGGCTCAAAGAAAGCAATTTAAAGGCAGGCAGTAAAGTCTACAAGTCGTGTTTCACTACAATGTGACGTCATGGATATTTTAAACCAATGAGAATTGTAATAAAGTGAAGTAATCTATATTAGAACAAAAGAACCAACCACATTATTGTTAATAATTAATTGATTGATTTTTATACATTCCTCGATTTATTTATATAAGCATTATGACATTATGACATTTATGTGTATATAACTGGAACATCATTAACTATAAGATCCTTTGATATGTCATTTTATTATGCTACGTCTGTTTATCTGATTCTTTGATTTTAACTCCACTTTATTTTAAATCAACTTAAGTGATGACTCTCATAATGGTCGAATTCCCCTCTTAGTGTCTAGCCACAAGCATCTTTACAGCAATGCCTTTCTTGTTCCTAGTTTCTTTGATTCGAGTAGAATTCTTATTAACGTTAACTCCACTTTGAATTATCCAGGCATTACTGGCACATTTATTACTCTTGACTTTCTTCGCAATTGCCAGATAAATCATCAAATTTATTTGAAATAAAGATCCTTTGGTGTATCACAATTAAATGATCCCCCTTCCCAAATTAAGAAGACACTTATGAAGGTTTTGAAAAAGAATTAAGCAACTAAAAATTACATCTAAAATGGCTCTAGCAAATACATACACAGTTAAAAGTTCAGAAATTTAATTAAAGGAAATAGCGACAAGTTCTTGTGGCTGATTAAATCGACCTGATCAAGTTGGATAATTCTTTTACACAAAAACAAATAATGACAGTAAAAGGTATATTAAAAATCAAATTGCTACAATGGTCTCCTATCCGGTCAGCCAGAAGCAAGAAGATAGATTGATATTTTCATCAGAGTTTAACAAGATGTGCCACAGAAGAGTTTCTACGTAATATTTGAATGAATACTACTTTGACTTGTAAGAATAGCGCCCTCTAGAACATAGCAATCGTAAGTGTTCTATCTATATTTTTTGAAATCTCTGATTATTATTTATTTGTAACATCGGACAGTTGCTATTGTTTCTTCAGGATATGACGGTGATCAAGTATAAGCAGCAGAAAATCTAAATCCAGCTGCTGTTTTGTATTTTTGATTTTTAAAATGCTGCGTATATTTTACTAACTTAAAAGTGTATGTTTTCATAAGTTTGTGGATTCACTACAATACCAGTTGAGATCACTGCAAACATAAAAGAACGATTGAAACCAACGCTTAATTTATTTTTGTGTGCTATATGTAATAACACTACTTAAACATATTGTTGTTGGCTTAACATTTTTAAGGATCTGACATTTGTCAGATCAACTCCATTAAACTGTTGACAGCAAGTCAATGACTAGTCCGACGCAATCTAGAATATGTTTCGGTGAGGCTGGGTGGTTACAGCATTTTTTACAAGTGGGATACATTTTTGTACTGCATTCAAACCATAAACATTTTAGATGTCCACCTTAGAATCTGGCCAAGGCAGTTTGAGATTTTCGGTCACATTTTATTTCCAGAAGAGTTCCAGGAGATGTTTCAGAGTACCATTGGTGTGTTGGTGGAATTTGCCAAATGGAATGAAGTCTAGATTTTTCATTAAAATAAAGTTCTTGATATGCAAGTGATGAGTCAGTGGGCGTATCTTCCTCATTGCCCAGTTTATCTGCGGTCTGATTGCCACTAATATTTACAGGGGATGGAATCTATTGGAAATTTACATCATGATCTTGGGAGATCATTTCAATTTCAGCAGATTAGACAAACTTGTTTCCTCCTTTCTAAAGGACCAGTCACTGAGATGTTGCAGACTTAAGGGTATTTCCTACATTAAGCAAACAGGTTGGACACTTATCTAGTTAAAGTGGTGAAAACTTTTTTAATTATTTTCTGAAATATATAATGTGACTGTTCGCTTAAAGCTTTAATAATTGATACACATGGTATAGTATGATACATGCATCCTGTCCTCAATACCTATGGATTCTGAATGAAGTAATCTCTTCTCCAAAACACAAAAACGTGATACACTGATAAAAACTAACTTTTGTCAATGAAGTAGACTGAAATTACTTTGATGAGAATTCAAATCGCGATCTTTGAAAATCATTGTTGTTGATATCATTGTGTTTAATGCTTCTAGCTTCAACAAGTCATGAAAACAGAGTAAATAAAAATGATTCTATTTAAAGCCAGGATTGATAAGCAACGTCATTATTCTGTTTCGTATAAATCTTATTTGCAACTTAAGATTTCATTAATGAAAACGGATCTGTTATTGGTTAACATTTATAAAGTATAACGGCCAAGAGGGTTATGATATGCATTTGGCGAGACTGAAAGGGGATTATTTATTATGAGTTGCTTCCATATGGCCAAATACTAAATTATGATATCTACTGTCAACAACTAGTGCGTTTGAAGATAGCGATTGACCAGAAACGGCCAGAATTGGCCAACAGGAAACGTTCCACTAGGACAACGCTAAGCCACACACGTCTGTGGTGACTCGCCAGAAACTTCGGGAGCTTGGTTGGGAAGTTTTAATACATCCGTCATACAGTCCGGATTTGGCACCAAGCGGTTACTATCTTTTTCTTGCGTTGCAAAATTTCTTTAGTGATAAAAAAAATTGGTATCTAGGGAAGATTGTGAAAATTGACTACTAGAGTATTTTTCCAAATAGAGACTAGGATTTCTATGAGAGAGGTATTATGAAGTTACCTTTAAAATGGCAACAAATCATAGAACAAAACGGTGCATATTTGACCCAAATCGGACAATCCGAAGCATGTTATATAAAAAAAAAGTCCTGAAGTTCATATAAAAATAATGGATTTCTTTTCCCCCAACCTATTATTAATAAGAAAATATTTATTTATTCATACCAATGCCAAATATTTGGACACGAAGTTATTCGATTTGAACTTCCAATACTTAAAAATAAATTATAAAAAAGTATATAGAGTGAAGTGTATTCGAAAATATTTTTCGTATGCACGAATTATCCAGAAAGAAGTCTAAAAAGAGTTTTTAAAAAATGGGGCTTCAAACAATCATGTTCCGAAATTCTCCACAGAAGAATGAAATAACGGCTCGACTGCAGAAAGATGAAAATCTGGAATCATCTTTAAACAAGAGAAACATTGCTTTAATTTTTTAAATTTCATTTAAGAAGCAAAATTAAAAGTCAAATGTAACATGATCATATGTAATTCTTTGTTTTGAACTCTGATTAATATTAAATTCACCACACAGTTTTTGTATTGTTACTTTGTTTTCCTTAAATATTTGGACTGTATTATGTTACATTACTAAAGAATATGAATACTCCATTTTAGAATTGGACTAAAACTCTACACTATATTTAAATAAATTATATTCTGTAAATATTTATTTAATTGGTGACTTTCTCATGCATAATAAAGAAATTCTAGCATTCGATAATAAAAATGTAACTTAAGAAATATTGAGGGATAATTTTTTTATGTTAAATGTATTATACAGATAACTTGTTGTTAATACTTTTGGTATCTTTTGAAAGATAATCTCAAAACACGAAAAGTTCTTAAATAAATTTAAATTGTGTTATTGTTTTGTTCACAACACTAAATCCTGAAAAACATTGAATAAAGTACGTACATAATTTTACTGTACACTGTTTTTTAAAATAAGCCTAAAGCGTAAATTATTCTGAGAAATAAGAAATGGAATTTTTATTAAAAATTTAGACGAATTTCTAAAATAAAAATCGATAATAGAACAATTTAAGAGAAAACTCAGAATTGCGTAATCATTATTTTTTTCTTTTCAAAAAAACTTCTTACATTATCTTATTCTTTTATATTAATTAAAAAAAACGAAGACAATATAATGTCTGTGTCTGAAATTTTTTGCAGAGAATTTCTCAACAGGAATATATATATGTAGAAAAAACAGTTACAAAATTCTCTTTAGTCTCTTTCATTATTAATGATGATATTATAGATATATAAAATAATTTTTTTTTCACTTTTAATCATTTTTTTAAAAAGCTTTAAATTCTTTCGCAATCCTTTGTATCTTATATTTTCTATTTCTGAAACTTTAAAAAGGATTTTTATTATTTTTTTATCTGAATATATGGCTATAATGTCCTTTTTTATATTCACCATAGTTATAAAATTTATTTCCTTATTCCAAAGCAGTTTTTACCGATCATTATAATTTCAAAGAGTGATATAGTTTAAAGAAATGCAGCATATTATAATTTGCCTCTTTTTTTATTAAATTTGAATAAAGTTAATATCAAATTTTAATAAATTGGAATAAATTAATCTTTTAATTCAAAAATTTAATCAAACATTTTCAAAAAGCTATATGAAATGGTATTGTTTTACAGAAAAAAAATTTTAATATTAAATAACAAGAAAAATTATCTTGAAGAAGCTATTTTGAAAATTATTATATTTTATTAGTAAATTAGGAATAATATTACATTGTGATTGCGTAATTATTAATTCCGTATGCAATAAACTTCGGTATCTATTCACAAAATAATCATTGATTTCAATCTGTACAATACTTTTGTTGTACTTGCAATAGTGTAAAATGCATTATAAACGCAAAGAATTGCATTTCCTTGCTTATAATTTATAAAGCTTTTAACGTTTCACTCTTTTGGGGGAGGGGAAAAATCATATCCTCCTAGTTTTCTTCAACCTAAGCTTTTTTTTCTGCAATATATTACACGCACACACATTGTATCAGACGCACTTTTTTCTTGGAAAATAAGTCTGAAAATCAGAATATTTTAAAGGCCAATACTCAGTGTTTGATTACCTTCATTTCTGAATCTTTTCTCTGTACGGAGTTATGTAAATTTTTATTGCTTGAGGAATGCGGGAATACAGTTACATTAGAGTTCAGTGAGTGCGCATGCGTTCTCATAGATGATCATAGCTGGGTTCGCTTATATTTTCTAATTTTTGTGTACGGTTATCATAAATGTATGAATTTTTAACTGTTCAATTTTCTTGCATCTATTTGCAAGTTATGGCTCAAAAACAATGTCGTACTACTATAACAGCATACCATCTTCATGTGATTGCGTATTCTAAAGAACATGGAAATGGGGCATCAGAGAGGCGTTTTGAACCGCCTCAACTAAGAAAATGATAAGAATTTGGCAAAGTCAGGAATCTCATTAATGTGTTTTTTCAAATAAAATTCGATGAAATTGAAGGAGTGTAGCATTAGGAGTAAATTTATAGATAGTTTTTCTTTATACCCCCGCTTGTGATCTTAAAGAAATA
Source organism: Latrodectus elegans (assembly GCA_030067965.1). Lineage (NCBI taxonomy): Eukaryota > Metazoa > Arthropoda > Arachnida > Araneae > Theridiidae > Latrodectus > Latrodectus elegans. Next base: position 47,059,925 of record CM057819.1, read on the forward strand.
GCATATTTCCGAATATGAGAAAATAATGTAACGTAGGTACGTAAAAAAAGAATGAAAAGTGATAAACAAAGTTAAACAATCTAAATGCTAATAAAATAGGTAAAGCAAGTTAGTGAAGAAGGCTTAATGATAATTTTGTATGTCAAAAAGAGCATTACAATCACATGTCTCCATGGGTAAAAAAAACAGCTAAATACAGCAAAATTTAATTTTGTTTCATTGAAAAAAGTTACTAATACATTATATTTAACGAAGTAGATCAATGATGGGATTGTTAAGCAGTTTTCTCCAGAAATAAACAGTTGTTTAAATAAATTTTGTCAATAAATAATTATTTAATTTATAAAATCCAAATAAAATGTGAGTACTTTTTTTTTTTCAGTAGTTTCTAAAAATGCGAACCTTTTTCAATACATAGTGCAAATGGAATATTTTCGACAGTAATTTACGATGTTTTCTTTCCCGCGTTACAGTGATTATAATAGAAAAGTATCAATTTATACTAGTACTGGTAAAAATACATAAACGATACTGTATGGTACAGAGGACCGTTTGTTATATGAGAACTCAGATGCCGATTTAGAAAGGGTTTCAAGCGACTCTTCATACATTTCTGGAGATAAGTGCCTGAGTTTTAACGAATAAGATTAAAAAGTGTTCTTTCCCATGTAGATTGTGTATTTTGCAGAAAATTTTGCTTGTATTTGTATTACTTTATAAATGAAGTACTGTGAACTCTTTGTATAATGACCAGCAACAAAATATTATTCTTCAAAACTGCATAAAAAAAGGGATGCTTCTTATACTCAGGCAAGTACACGGTATAAATAAGCACTTATCGACCACTCATTAATTACTTTAACGCTTAAGGGTGTGCAATTTTATATAAAACATGTTGAAGATTTTTATCTCCTAAAAGGATTAACATAATTAATGATTTTTCTCACCAATATATGTTGCTGTATTGTTCATAAATAAATAGAAAGGTAAAATTTTTGCTCTTTTTAAGAATACACTTTTAGCTTCTTATTTGCAGTAGTTATATCAAACTATCCATCTTTCTGAAAATCAGGATAGATCTAGCCACTTCTTGATCATAAAAATCATACATAGCAAAATTCTAAATAATATTCTTACAATGTATTCTAAAATTCTTTACATTTTAATTGGATTTGTATGGCAATACAAGTTTAATTTTCATACAAATAACTTGAAAAGACTGAAATTGGTTATATTATCAATACTGGGGATTTTGTCAATAATATCATTAAGAAGCTCTGATTAGTATCCAAATTTTTGAAGTCAAAGGTATATAACTTATAATATTATTTAGATTTTTAATAATATTTAAAGATTTATTTTTAACAATCATTAATTTTAGTACCCATCGGATCGATTTTAATACAGAGTGCGGATAGGGAGTTCCTGGGTTCAAATCCCGGTTCGGACATGGATGTACTTTCTCTCTCTATCTATCCTGTCTTTGTCCTTTCTGTGTATGAATGAGGTGTGAATAGTTGCCTACCCTATAAACAGGTCCCTATGGCATGTGTGTACTGAAGCAGTCGGACTCCACAACAAAATATGGTTCAGTATGGGAAAGTGGAGCAGCGCATCCCATATTGTCAGCCTAAGCTGGCACAAGACAAACAAAATTAATTTTAATATGTTTTAAAATATTTTTTGCAGATTTTCAAAAATGAAACCAAGTTTTTCATGGATGAGTTAACTTCCTTTGTAATAAATCTGAATTAATAGGATTTTTATGAAATTTGGATAATAAAGAAAAAAGTTTAATTATTATCTGAGAATATATCTACTACAGATGGCTTTAAATTTATTGTTTTGAATTTTGGTATGAGATTTTAATTTTGTAAAAATAATATAGTTATTTAATTCTTTTGAAATTAGTTTAAATAATTCATTATCTTTTTACATTTTCATCTTCAGAGGGTAGATGCATAATATTTCATATAAAGATATAAGTATAGCTTCATTTGTACAATCGAAAAACTTGAACAATTATAAACAACAAATACTTTAGTTTAGGCAATAAAAGCTTATGTACATATTTTTAATGCATTTCAAGGAAAACATCATTTTAAATTATCTTTTTTTGATGATTGTTTATCATTTAAAACAAAATCCTGTAATTCCGACTCTTAACTATATTTAAATGCACATATTGCAGCATATTATTTCATATAAAAAATCATTACTTCAATTTTGTAACCTTATGCAATTTTTCAATTTGTGTTGGTGAAACGATATAAAGCATTTTGTCCTCGTATGTTAGTGTTAAATTCAAAAATAATTATTTTTTCCTAGAAAATTCCAGTTTTCAGCTTGAAAATAAGCTCGAATATTCAGGATAGTTTTAAATCACTGTCTTCAAAGCAATTCCCAATGCATATCGAAAAAAGGACCTCCCGTCTCGACGAGATTTATTTCTCTGTCTATGGGAAAAAATATGTCTTTTGCTCTGTTTAATGTTGTGATGTTTGTAAAATCCATGGTTATTAAGTTTTTGAAATTTGCTGTAACTTCCTTGTATTAGTTTGAATGCTTAAGTTACAGAACGCTACTGAATATAGAGTTTATTCTTCTGCCTCCATCATGGCTATTGCCTCTGGGTATATTTTAGTATTCATTTTAAAACATATTGTCTGAATTTAAACATACTATTAGAATACAACGCAAGAATAAAAATATTAAACTTGAGAAATTATGAATTTATTCTCCTTTAGAACCATTTTAAATATCCAATGTTGTTCAACAATATATTTCAATTTATTAATTATTTATGTTTTCGAATATAGTTTTTTTTATGTGAATAGTCATCTAAGCAATAAACCATAAATTTTGATATAAATATAAAACACTTTGCCAAATGTTCAACATACAGCAAAGAATTTTACAACGTCATTTTAAATAAAATATCACATTTATATTTTCTGAATAAAAATCCCTCTAAGAAAGCTTTAAAAACTTTTGTCGCTTTTATCTTAAATCCCTTGTTTTATGTAGCAGTTTACAAGTCGTTTTTCAAATTTAATTCAACCGTTGGTGAAAAACAATTGCTTAGTACAACAATATCTACAAACATATTTTATCATTAAATATTCTAAATTCGCAGGCTGAACTATTTTTGACCATCTAAAGCACTTAAGCGGCTGAGAGAGTTTTGCGAAGCAAGTTACATTCCGTTATAAGAAGGTTTCGTGAGTAATTTAAATTTAAAGAAAGCAAGCTATTACAAGTCTAAAGAAAGGCTTTGCGAATCTTTTGCCGACAATTTCGTCTTGCAGGAATCTCTTTTTTTCTGGCATTAATGGTTTTCTGAGAAGAAGCAAAACAAAACGCCAATCTCGGCACCTTTTTTGTTATTTACTAAATGGTTGCTATGGTTCCCGAAGTGAAAAAAAAAACGGGGAAAATTACAGTGAATTGTGAAAATCTCATCCCTAGAGAAAAGAGAATTCAAAAGATTTACCTCTGAATGTAGAGAAGTTGAAGGAATTGTTAGGCGGCTGAAAAATGACGAGCGAAACGTTCCCTTTTATTTTCCACTACTTCTTGTTCAAATAGATGTCGATTTTTTGTCTCCAAATACATTTACTTATACAAAGTGCTTATTTCTTTCTTAAATAAGTACTTTTCTTTGAAAATTTTTTTACTGGAATGTCGAACATAAAGAACTATGGAGAAAAAAGGACATTTATTGGAAAAAATGACATTGTATAAATCTTCTGCTGTAGAAATCTTTATATGTCACCACAGCTTTTTAAATTCAGTTAATCCCTCAGTTGAGTCAAACTGAAGTTTTACAATAATTTTATAATACAAACAATTCTGATGTTGGTAATTCAAAAATTCATATAATTGCTTTTGATAATATACCAAATGCTAATGAACAGGTACTTTTGAGATAGGTTGTTTGACAGATATAATTATTTGATTTCTCAATAGCATCCACATTTAAATTTTTATGTAAAGGAATTATGACACTAATTGATGGTCGAGTTTAACATGACAAAAACAGTTTTTGTACTAAAACGTTAATTTCAATTTATATGCGAAAGCATTTAACTGTTCAAAATAACTGAAATTATTATTTTTTGAAAATTAAAAATTTTAATCATATATATTTAAGCAAATGAAATGTAATTACTTTAACTCTTTGCAGCGCATAATAGTTTGCAATTTGGATATAGATAAAGCAACGCACAAAGCAGCAATTAATAAAAATATGATTTTCTTAACTATAAGTTTGCTTTTATTTTAAATATATAGAAAATAATTTGCAGTAAATTATGGGTTCTTTTTGTTATTTTTTACTTAAATACATTTGTGGGTATGTTTAATATTATTAAATTAGATTATTTTGTTTATTTTATACAAAATCTGAATAAGTAATATTTTATGAATTCTACAGATAACAATTAAACATAAGACGCTAATTGAGAAACATTTGAGATACGAGGTGAGTTCTTTACAAAATTGATTCTTGAAGGAAAATCTGCGTGATAACATTTTAAGTTCTTTTCTAATATGGGAAATTTTGTATTAAAATGTAAAATTATTGAATACAAAAAAACAACAGAATTTCTCTAATGGATTGAATACTGCTAGAGGGGTAGGACTTCATTCTTAGAACTGAAAAATTTCAGATTCAATTTCAACTTAAGTTGAACAATGAGAGGTGAGTGCTGTTTTTCTTCTATATTCACGTGTGCTTGAGTGAATACTTGAGAGTTTTCCGAATATATTTCTTTGTGAGAGACATGGATGGGGCTTACTTTATATGAACAGCATTCCTAAAAGACTATAAATAATATCCTACAGATGTTATAATACCCATATACAATTAAATTACCCAATATGAGGCATCAAATATTAAGAATTCATATCGCCCTTTTTTTGAGGTAATTTATTATGTATAATGTACTATTATGGTTATAAAACTTTAATATTGTATAAAAGATTTATATTTTACTCCATAATGAAGAAATCATTTTAAAATGCACCAATATTTTTTACTGCATAGATGATATTTTCAATCAATTTTAACATTTAACAATAAGAATTTGTTAAATAAAAGTAAAATTACTGTTGTTAAAATATTGAACGACAGTAATTTTACTTTTATTTGACAATTATTTTATGGCAATAGAAAATCTTGTATTATACTTATTAATTTTTTAAATCAACTCTTAACTATGGGCACACACTGTATATATAAGTAACTAATGTTATCGTGGAAAAACAATATTTGCTCAGCAACGTTCATAATTTACAAAATATTCATTTTGTTTCATTTATGAAGTAAAAATACGGTAATTTAAAGAATGAAATTCGTAAATTCGTAAAAATATTTGGCATAGATATCATATAATCCAAAATGCCAAATTCTTTGTTTTTTTTTTTTTTTTTTTTTTTTTTTTTTTTTTTTTTGTGGATTTTCTTTTGTATCTGGCAACTTGATATTTACTACGTCATAGATATAGAAGAATTATGCGAAAAATTCCTATTTTGGCAACCTAATATTTACGTCATTAAGCACTTCACAATACGTCATCTGGGCAACATTTCTTCATCCCGAAAAATATTAAGAATTTGGCATCCTGGATTATACGGCTTTTATGCCGAATATTTTTATCAATTTCTAATAATAGCTATTTATAGTTGAAAAACAAGTTTTATTACATTCATTTAATGTTTTAAAATCAAATTTATGAATTTTTACTATTATAATATGGTAATAAATTAATTACATTGATTTATTTGGTAAAATTGGAAAATTATCTCATAAATTCGAAATAATGAAGTTATATTTGAAGAAGTTTCATGTAACATTTTATGAAGTAACTTTAAAAATCTATGTCCTACAACAAAATTAAATTATACTCAACAAAATAAATATTTATGAATTAACTCGTTTCTTATGCGTATTTTTTATAATCAGTAAAACAGTTTAGAATATAAGTATTATTTAAAAAGCCCTGAAGTTACATGGCATCTTAGTGTATACAAATAAATTCATAATAATTTTCAAATTGTTATATCTTTGCAAAATACTAAAATTATTTATGGATATACGTGTCATTGCATTTTTAATTCATTTTATTTTAATTATAACACTAATAGAAAAAAAGAATGCAAAATAGATTTACTTTTTTATTAAATTATTAAATTTATTAAAATTAATTAAAATAATGAAAATTATTAATCAAAAATGAATAATAGTAATTGATAAACAATAAATAATTATAAATAAACAATTAATAATGAAATATAAATAAATAATGATAATAATACGTTTATTAAAATAATGATTAAATTCATTTTCAATAAGCATGAGAATCAAATACTGAAATAAAAGTGAAAAGTAAATTCTTCAGATTAAATAAGCGATGTTTCCCAAAACATGTTTAAACTACTAAAACTAGACCGTTTGCTGCGATACTTTTTTAATAAGATGAAGTGAAATCAAATTTTTTATTTTTAAATTATTTGGTTGAATTATTATAGCTTTATATATGATCATAAGTAACATTTGTCGTATAAAATGTACTTGCATAAAAGCAAAATTTTAAAATTTAAATTTTTACAAAATTAAGCATTTCAAAAAAAAATGCTTAGTATAAAATATAATATTTTCAGATCTCTACATTTTTTAAAATTTCCTATTATGTTTTTGAAACGTATTTAATCAGTGTGGGAACTAAATATTTGTAAGCTGTATCTCTTTCATTTTTCTTTACTTTCGAACATTTTGAATACATAAAGAACTACTAAAATTCTCAAATTTTCACCACTTTTTATGAAAAATAACTACCGATCCAATTTTTTACACCTATGGAAATTAATTAACTAAGAAAATATTACGAAAAAAAATTTTTAATCCGTTATTTTATATTTCTTTTGTTGTTTCTCATCCCCGTGACCAGCAATGCTAAATCAGGTCCATTAGTTCATTCACCTTGAATAAATCGAGAATTAAAAGGGGTCTTTAACCAAGTCTTGCCTCGTGAGTCGCAAACAAAATAAAATATGACGAGGAGAATCATGTACAGAAGAGAACCTAGTGCAGATTTCGAAATGTTTAATACCTCCAACAAAAGTCACTGATGACAAGTGACCACAAATGAAATCAGTAAGAGCAGTTTGATCTCATTTACTGCTGCTTCGAACCAAGTAGCCGCCAATGCAACTACTCTGATACCACGAGTGTACTGGCGGAACCATCCAAATGACCTTATTCCTCACCTTATATTTAGAAAATAACTCCATACAGAAAAATAGCTCTATATACTTTGCCAGTACCAGCTCTAGTCAAACTGTTCGCAATTTCATTTCCGCCAACGTTGACATGGGGACGGAATCCACTGGAAAAGTAGATCTTATGAGAAAGAGAAAGTTGTTTTAGTTTCTTAAGATTTTGCACTATCCCTCTTGTTATGCCAGTTGGCCAAGTGCTTCTACTATCCAAAAAGATCCAAATATCCTTTAGCTGTGGTAGTAACATGATGAAGTTCAAGCCTTCTGGAATTGCGATAAGGTCGCTTCGAAATATCGAGCAGAAGTTTGAATTTTTATTTCTTTATCACAAAATCTAATAAAAATGCCACAGCCTGACCTACCACCATACATACAGATGACACCACAAGTCTATTGTCATCCGGAAACACATGAACAGCGTCCATGGGGACATAATTAATTTTCTCAAGAGCTAACTGCTTCAAGTAGCATGGCAATTCCATTTGTCTGCTGACTTAAACAGAGATTTTAGCATGAAAGTAAAGCCATCAAGACCGTCGAAAGGGTCGATAATCTGTGATGTTCTGTAGAACTGGTGACGAGATGGCAGAGACAACATGTCCAAAAAGACTGCCACATTCGAATCTCTGGTTACTGTTCCAGGACACAAGAAATTTCGAGGTACGATTCTGAATACCAAGACCGGTGAGCCTGCTGTAGTACTTTACTAAACATGCATTTCTATTACGACTTAAAGGTTGGAGATCAACTTCATAGAGCAATTTTTTATTTCTAACGATGGACACTGGGTAACTAACCCTTCGTCACAACAAGGCCAAAAATCACTACTCATTTATCATTACCTAGTGGACACCTATAAATCAAGTCAAAGAGGCGAGTAGAATTACGCTCCTCACTCCACCACAAACCCATTTATAGGGTGGACAACATTCATTCATTATTATCATCTGTGAAGAAAAGACAAATAAATACAACGAGAAAGAAGAACATCCATGCCTAAAGCGTGATTCGAACTTGGTACCTTCTTCTTAGGAGTCATGAGCACTAACTACTGACCATCAAATTGCGTTAAGTACTAATAGCTTACTCTGTTAGTACTTAACACAATATTCTCTCTGAAAAATTGGAAAAACAGCATTTTAAAAATCAAAATATCACAAAAAAATTATAATGTTGTTTAATTAAATGTATAACTTTTTGATTGGTTGTAAAAATATCAAGTTTCGAAAGGCAATTAGAATAGTTGTAAGATTAAAATATCACAAACCCACTTTCAATATTTTCGATATTTTTAAAGTATTGAATTGATTTAATTTGGTAGGTTAGCTCTCTCTCTCTCTCTCTCTCTCTCTCTCTCTCTCTCTCTCTCTCTACCTACATGCATAGTTTTGCGTAAAAAGGCATATTTAATTGTTATCTATGATTTCATTGCAAACATCTCGATAACAGTGAAATCCTGAATCAAATGAGAAAGGAATCAAACATATGATCTTTTGAATTGATGGCCACAGAACTGTTTATTTTCATTACCTTAATTTATTTAACAATTGAAACGGAGATTTTGAAAACTAAAAATATAATTGAGGTTTTATTGATATTTCTGTTTTTTTTTAACCTAGTTGGATTTAATAAGGACATGAGTATAAAAAAAGCAATGTTAGATAATATCAAACCTTTTTGTTTCCCATGAGAATTTTCTTAAAATAGTACTCCAATTTTGCATGTTTGTTCGAATAGAAAATCTGTGTCTAGATTCACACCATTTATTCATCCCATCTGTTTAGAATGAAGTGAATTGAGTCATTTTGTCTACAATTGACCAAATTGGCGCTTGTTTTCTCAATCAGTGTTCCGCATTAAACGAAGAGCCTCTTCATAGAAAGGACTTCGGTTCGATGATTCTTTTAGGAATAAATGACCAACTTCTTCTTCGCTTGGTGGAGTTATTTTTGGAAACAGAGAATAGAAAAGGTGAAATGAATTTCTTACATGGGAAATATATGCTTTATTTCGAGACACTAACCATTATTAAACAAATAGAATAGTAATTTCCATATAATTGTTGCGTACAGTCTGTATTGAGTACAAATATATCACAAAGCAAATAGCGCTTTCCATAAAATACGTTGAATATTTTGCTTACAATCTGAAATACATATTGCATATGAAATATATCTAAAATAATTACATAAATATTAAATATAAAATGTGTTTTATTTAGCAAAGCTGCAAATTAAAGTTTATTTTGTATCTTTACGTATAACTAATTACATTACAAAAAAAGGCACAGACCGTATAATCCATGATTCTAAATGCTGAATTTTTTTTTTTTTTTGTCGAAGAAGAAATGTTGCAAACATTGCATCGTGGCGAGCGCGATGACGTAAGCACTAGGATTACCAAAATAGAATTTTCAGCATATTTCTTATAGGTCTCCATATATATGACGAAATAAAAACGAGGTTGCCAGATGCATAAAAAAATCCGCCAAAAAATCGCCAATTTCAGAATTTAGCATCCTGGATTATACGGCACCTGTGCCCAAAAATAAATTTAAAAGTACTCAACACTGAATACAGAATTTTCATGAAGGATTAAAGAGTATAAATTTATTAAAATACTTTAAGGAAATACTAATTTAATATCTATTTTAAACGTATATTTATAAATGATTAACATGAAAGACTGTTTTTAGCAAAGAAAATGTGCCTGTATAATTTGGTGACATATAAAGGAAATCAAAATACTTAAAATGGGACATCCGCTATTATGTAATTTATGTATTTGAGTATAAATGTCCTTATTTTAAATACATGAGCAGATCTACTCAGTTTGTTTCTATTGAACAAATAATCAAATTTATGTTCCTTTAATAGTTTGCTAAAGTGAGGGATAGTCAAATAAAAGAATATATATACTTAAGTTTTGATTAGCAGTACATTTACACTGTTACAGATGCTAAAATTATTAACTTTGATCTATCATTACAGAGGAAATTAAGTATAGTTTACGAGCGCAAAACCTAAATTTTGGGCTACAATCACATTTACATTGTTATAATGCTAATATTATTGACCACGATGTGTCACGGCAGAGGAACAGAATTATAGGACAAGTATTACATAATAAAAAAGTATTACTACATAGTAAACTATAGTAAAAAATATATACATTACATAGTGTTGCTAAAATAAAAAATATAAATTTTATAAATATGCCAGAAATATTACATTTGGCATATTTATAAAATTTATACTTTTCTATAAAATAAACAATTTAAATGAATGAATCCTAAATAATCAATTAAATGAAATAACCAAAACATAGTTAAATTAACTTAGTTGTTTTTAGTTAACTAAATCATTTAAATTTATATATATTAATTTCCCTTTTTAAAAATTGATGAAAATTTATATATTTTAATTTCTTGAAAAAAATATAACTTTTATTAGAAGTTTATAATTTTTGAAATTAATCTGCAATGTCCTCAAAAGTAATTTTTGTCGAGTGTAAAAATACATGTTTTTTTTTTTAAATATAATTCACTTTTAATGAAAACTATTATTTAATTCTAAAAATTTATTTACTCATAAAACTTGATTTTAAGAATTTCATTTTAAAGAGTGAACTTATGTGTACTTTAAAACTAGAAAACAACTTTTGCTTATTTTGAAAAAAAAAAACTTTATTTAAACATCTAAAATGCACAATTTTTTAGTTTAACTTTTCACAATAATTTAATATGGTCGATTTTTATATTTTATACCGTTTATATTTTCTAAGTGATTAAGAATTAACTAAAATGACAAATCTGACGTTTATGAATTATCATGTATATTTATATAAAGAACAAAACTAAAGAGATTTTCAGAAATAATCCCTTGTTTAACTATCTTTACTGCTTTTATTAATCCTGTTTCTGAAGAACTTTTTTAGAATTTTTGTGCGAGAAAATTCACTCTTTTTATTTAAGCGTAGTCTCAATAAAGAGAGGATAAACTCTTTTTTTTTTTTCAAACTTTTATCACAGGTTTTTTTTCATTTCAACTGTATCAATTAATTTCATTTCACAATTTTTATCTGCTTAATACATCAAATATATATATATATATATATATATATATATATATATATATATATATATATATATATATATATATATATATATATATATATATATATATATATATATATATATTACTTTTGAACAATGATTTTCTTTTAGTTTCCTTAAAAAAATTATTAGATTGAGGAGAAAATTTATATTTTAATGTTTTTTTTAAAATATTTTCTTTAAGATATTAGAAATCATTAATTCTTAACAGCAAAATTCTCTAATTAAAGCAATTTCACTTAAAAAGTTTATTTATTATTAATTTTTTTTGGAGTGAGAATGTTTTCTGTAGGAAATAAGAGCATTTTCAAAAGTTTAATTTTTTTAATGTATATTTGTAAGGTATATTCCCTACTAAAAATTTTTCAGTATTACATTTAAGAAATACAATGCTCTTAATTTCAGACTAGCAGAGCTGGTAGCCGAATGGTTAGCGCTCTTGCCTTCGGTTCAACAGATCGTGGGTTCGAATCCCCCCTTGGGCATGGATGTTTGTAGTGGTTCGGAATCCACTTTAAACCGTAGGTTCCGGTCTAATTAGCCCTCGTTTGCAAAAAATGACCGTTAAGCGACAAACAAACCAACCTTAATTTCAGATTAAGATTAATTTGTATCCTTACGAAATATTTTTAAATATTTAAGGTACGAAATATTTTTAAATATTTAAGGTATTTAAGGAACACGTTTAGAGCACTTTTTTTAAATACACTGCATATATACATTGTAACGATTTTTTCTTATTTCACTTTAGAAAATATTAATATTGAGCTACTAAAATTTGATATATTCCAATATTATTCTTCAGAAATGTTAAATATGTATACAATTTTATGCATTTTTTTTAAAAAATTTAAAAAATGCTACATCAAAAACTGTTAAACATATTTGAAAAAAATTAATACTGTAGCGTACCGAGGTAGCAAGGCAATTGATTACGATTTCAATTAAATTAAATTTAATTTATTGATGAGAATAAATTTTAAGTATATACATTTTTACTATTTACAAATATTTTAAAACAATTTCCACTTAATAATCATGACAATGTCATTGGCGGACACCGCCACAAGCGCACCTAAAGTGCGTTGTCTCTCTGAGAATACACTTTTCCAAAGTAAACAAAAAACAATATAATCGGAAAGGAGGAGGGCGGCAGAATCTGGCGCGCATGCGCTGTACTGATCCTTGCCTTTTTAGCACGTTACAACTCCTTCCCCCTCCGGAAGGACTTTTACATGAGTAAAAGTCTTACAATTATATACTCAAATAACTAATAACAAAACATAATAAGCTTAACCACATAACTATAAAATAACATATGTCAAAATATTTACATAGCAATTCACTTAAGATTCGAATCTTTTCTTTACTTAATCTCTCTTCTAATTTTTTTTTTTTTTTTTTTTTTTAATTAATTCAGAACAATTAAAAATATTTGGGTTGTTTCCAATAAATGGGAATTCAATTTCTAAATCTGGAGGATCTTTCATTTCATCTAACTCAACTAGATTTATAACGTTGGATCTACTGTAATAGGGCTTTAGTAAATTCACATGATAAATTTGTGATTTCTCTTTCTTATTAGGCAAAGAGACAATGTAGTTAGTATCAGAGATTTTAGATTCAATTGTTCCTGGGCCATGCCATTGAACAGCTAATTTATTTGCAGGAGAAGGTGCCAACTTTAAATTCTCGTTTAACACTGTTTCGATCATAATAAATCTTTCGCTTTTCTTGACATTCTTCCATTTTTTCCACAGCTAGATTTTGACATCGTTTTAGTCGATTGATAAGATTTAAAACATATTCAACAACAGAATTTTGCTCTTCTTCAGGCTGTAACCAGTGTTCATAGAGTAGGGTTATTGGTGTTAAGTTTTTTTTCCATAAACTAATTCTGTCGGGCTGAATCCGGTTGACTCGTGAGTTATAGTTCTTAAAGTAAACAAAGCTGCATGAATATGCGACTCCCAATCTGGGGAAGATTCTAAACATAATACTCTAAGAATCCGTTTGATAGTTCTGTGGAATCTTTCTACAGGATTACTTTGTGGATGATACACCGAACTATGTATTATTTTTTATTCCAAACCTCTCAAGAAATTCTTTAGTTAGAGCGCTCATAAAAGAGGTCCCTTGATCATGTTGGATCTCTTTAGGAAAGCTCATACGGCTAAACATTTGAAGTAATGCATCAACAACTGATGTGGATGATATATCTTCTAAGGCAACAGCATCTGGATATTTGGATGAAAGACACATAGCAGTAAGAATATATTTTTTTCCTGAAGGTGTGACAGGCAAAGGACCTACAGCATCTGTATTTATCTTTCTAAAAACTTCAGATATTATTGGTACTACTTTCATAGGAACTTTCTTTTTCTCTCCAACTTTTCCGGCTCTTTGACAAGGATCACAGGACCTTACAAATTCTTCTAATTCTTTATAACAATTTGGCCAGTAAAAATTATGTATATACTTAAAAATTATTCTCATCAATAAATTAAATTTAATTTAATTAAAATCGTCATCAATTGCCTTGCCACCTCGGTACGCTACAATACCAAATAGGCTATATGTTGTTATCTAGAGCATGTACTATAAATTTTAAGTTTTTGTTAAAAATAAAAAAATTACGGCAAGTTGAATATTTATTTTTATCGAATATTTATTACTTATAGTTGAATTCATATTTATACTGAAATTTTGGACAAAATTTCTATGCCATTATTCGAATAACAGGCCATAATTTGGGAACTATTTTAGTGATTAAAATTCTTTTAGTACATTCCCTAGAAAGCAATATACAGATCACGCTCATGAAATTCCATAGTGATATTATAAAAATATTTTGAGTTATCGTTTTTGAAGCGTGCAAATTATAGGTAAAAGTCAGTTCTGAGAAAATCACATTTAAAGATCAAAGTGTTGTGTCTTTATAAGAAATTCTCATATTTGCTGATTAATTTTTTTTATTTGATTTTCTAATTGATTTCCGGAACAGAAATTATTTTATGCATCTTTTAAAAGAACTTACTAAATTTATATTTCAAAATTAAACACTGTTTAAACTAATTTTAACATCATTCTGGCCCTTTAAACGCCCACTTCCGGTCCTTTAAATATGCCCACTTTTGGTTTCCTAATCTTTACGAAATCCTTTATATCTCGGAATCTAATTAACGTAGAGACAAAAACAAACCTGTTTTAGAAAGCTATTTAAATTCCTTATTTAACGAAAGAATAAAATTACTTTATCATTTTTGGTCAAAATTGACGTTTTCAACGTGTACGGGTAGCTTAAACGTTATGTTTATTCGTAAGAAAAAAATATATTTAAAGAAATTTGTAATAACCAAAATAAAATTTTAGAAAACGAAATGCCCTTTTTCTTATAAAACATAAAATAGTTTACCTTGCAGAAATAGGAACACAATTATTTTCCGTCTTTAATTTTTTTAAAAGAAATTTACACAATGAACTTTTTTCAGAAGAATTAACGTGTATAAATTATTTTTCCGGAGCGATAAAATAATTTATTGAAACGATTATGAGCATAAAAAGAAACATAACAGAGATAAAATTATTTTTATTTATTATACTTTTGTTGATTTTTTTAATTATTGGTTGATTGATTTTTTTTATTAATAACATTTCGTTTTTGATAAATAACTTTTCATAAATCCTAAAAACGCTTTTTTTTCTTATGAAAATATTTTTTCTTCACAATTTTTCATTAAATTAAGTAATTCAAATTTTAGAAAAACTGATAATAATGTATAGAAATAAAAGCTTACCACTAACAGAAATGAAGACACGTCTTCTCAATTTTATAAAAGCATCATGCAAACATATACAAAGAAATATTTCATATCATTAACCTAATCAATTTCAGAACATATTTCATTTCACAATATTTAGAAGGTATTAGTTTTTGGTGGTAAAATCTAGAATATTTGCCCCCATAACTTTTCCACACAATCTAATTAGGCATCAAAATATTTTGACGAAGATATTGAACATTTATTGCTTGCTTTCAAAATTCAATTTTTAATAAATTTTAAAACATAAAAAATATTTCAAATTTTTAAAAAAGATGAAATCTGAACACAAAATGTTTTAAAACATGCACCAAAAATTTATTTAATACAATTTTTTTTTTTTTTTAAATTTTCACATCGATTGCTTTTTACTGTTTAATTTTATTTTTAGTGTTTGATCTAATTATTTAAAATGTTACTTCCATGATATATTATCAAAATCAATTTTTTTGAAATATTTTACTATGATTTTAAAAAGAGAAAATGACATCATAGCTCTCGATAATATCACTTTACTAGAAAATCAAAATTGCTTGAGCTCTGTTCCATTGCTAAAGTTTCAATCTAGAACCTCTACCTTAGTATCAATCATGAGCATATTATTACGATAGACAAAATATCGCAGATTGATCACTTTTGCTAATCTATCCCGGTAATGTCATTTTACTTGAAAATCAAAACTGAGCACAGCTCTATTGTTAAAAAGCTTCAACCTAAAACGTCTACCTTAGTATAACTCATGAGCATATTATCATGAAAAATATATCGTAGATTAATTATTTTCTCTATTCTACCTCATTAATATTATTTTTGCAAAAGTATCGAAATTGCTTGATCGCAGTTCCATTGTTAAAAATTTTCAGTCTAGAACATCTACCTTAGTATCACTCATAAGCATATTATCATGAAAAAGATATTGCAGATGGATTATTTTTGCTAATCTATCTTGGTAATGTCCTTTTACTAGAAAATCAAAATGTCTTACATGCAGTTGTATTGTTAAAAAGTTTTGATCTGCAACCTCTTTCTTACAACAACTCATGAGCATATTATCATGGAAAAGATATTGCAGCTCTCGATAAAATGCCACTTTACTAAAGCAGCAAAAATGATTGCATGCAGCTCTATTGTTAAAATGCTTCAATCTAGAGCCTTTATGTTTGTACCTCTCACGAGCATATTATCATGGAAAAGATATTGCAGCTCTCGATGAAATGCATTAAATATTGAAATTATCATTCAAAAAATATCTATATAATAGATATCATCGTAAATTATTGTGTGATTGCATACAAAACCTATGTATCTATAACTTGACAAAATTTGCTTAGGAATTTTTCTATTTAGTAGTATTTTTTTTCTACACAACAATAAATTAACTATAATAAAACTTAATTTTCTTGAATTTGTTCTTTCAACCAACTTCCTAATTTTCCTAATTTTATTTCCTTCCAAGACAAATATCCATGAGGATTCTTTCTTTTTTCCAGTAACAAAAAATGTTTGTTTTCAGAAACAATTAAAAAAATTGCGTAATCTAACAGATTTTTAGTTACAAAATAGATGTTAGAATCACTCTTTCTCTCCCTTATTACATCATCCAAAAAAAAGTATATTATTAAAATACCATCAACTTCTCCATTTTAAACTGTTCGTTGTTCCACATAAATTTGCACAATTAAACTTTTTTTTTTAAATTTTATGATATCTTATGATTTTGATAACAGACGTGTGTGAAAATGGACCTAATAAGGAAGGAGAAACTTCAAGAAAAATAACTTCTTGAATTTAATATAGTCTAATACTTTTCAAAAGTTGTCTTGATTTTCCATACCATTACTAATTATAAGGTTAAATACTTTTCTAAGCAGGCGTGGCTGAATCCTTTCTCATGATCCTTTTTTATGCTTTTTTATAGGCGTAAAACGAGAAAATTGCAATCCATGAAAAGTATAATTGGTAAAAGTTTTTTTTTTAAATTATATATCGATAATATAGCTGGTAAGTAGGGCATTTTGTGGTAACTTAAAATTCTCTATAATTTGAGCGAAAAAAAATGTTTAAAGAAAATATGACTAAGTCAATAGAAATTTAAGAAAATTATTAAAATTTCACAGAGCTGAAATACTGTCCCTATTTACTCTCTAAATATTTAATAATATCTAATCTGTGTTAGTAAATTAACTAATTAATTATTAATTAATTTACTCTTTTCATTATAAAACTGGTTATAACAGAACAGGAACAAAGTGCTTCATAATAATTATTAAAATATGGTTTGTTTTTTATTAATCAATTATTTATAAAATTTTAACTTTGACCTTGTATCATGTGGATAATAAATTTTGAGAATTATTTAATTATTCAATAAGTTCTTAATCACTTTATATTATGCGTTTTATTTTATTTTAAAGTAATCCTTCTTAACATAAAAAAATTAATTTGTAGTTGCTTAAAATCTTTTTTTGGGAGCCATAAGCACCTAATAGCAATCCAAAGTGAAATTTTAACCCTTTCGTAACCCTTCTGGGATTTATAATTGCGAATATTTAAGAGTTCATTGTGCAAATATGAGTTCAATATAGTCTGTAAAAATAAATAATAAGTTGTATTTTTTATTCACAGTGTTATATACTTTGGTTATTTTGTGTTTAAACTTAACATACAAAAACCATTGTATTATCTTCAACGTAGAGTTTCTTCTGCAAGAACTTTTCATGGATCGAACATACAGTAAAGAAGTAAACTTAGACAAACTAAGTATTCATTCTAATTAATTTTTATATGGAAGTAATAAAGCAATATCCGTTTCTCATTATTAAACAATCCTAATATCGAACCTGTGACCTTTCACAATGAAACCGAAAACATTTTTCTTCATACTTTTTAATAATGAATTCAACACTTTTGAAGACTCTATGTGAGAACATAATTGGGATTTAAAATAATTATTAATAAAAGCAACACCATTTTAAATTTACCATAAAGTAAAATTTAATTTATTGCAAAAATTAAATTTGAAAACCAACGTTTTTAAGTGAAAAATTATTATTTACAAAAATTAGGCTTTCTGAAAAATCATGAAATTTTTCCGGAAAGTTATTGATGAAAAGTAGCTTTTTCTATTCTTCTCATCTAATTTTATGAATGAATTTATCCATCAGAGTATTATTGCAAATAGTTACATATTTTTCAATTTATGTGGGTGGAAGTCAATGCATTCATACAATTTATAAAATTAAATAAAGGAATTATATGATTTATAAATTAAATATGCAAATTACTTATTTTTTCGAATTTGATAATAAAATTTAAATAAATGCAAATCTGATTTAACTAGTAAATATATTTCTAAAAACAGAGTATTAAATATAAGTATATTGAAATACTTAGCTTTCGATTTCTGAAATTTAAAAACCTCAATTAGTTTTATGAAATTAATTCAATCTAATATTATTATTAACTTTTCAAACAAACAATACACAAAAGTTTTAATTAATAATCTAATTTAAATTTCTCGTCAGGATATTCAGACAACAAATTAAAAAAAATAAATTGTTCTCATTCTAAAAAGTTAACACAAACGATAGAGTGAACTAAAAAAAAAAAAAAAAATTCGGAATTTATTAAATTTATTCAAAAATTGAATTCCCAATACTTTGAATTTTTCTCTCGCTATCATTGTTTTTTTTTTTTTTTTTTTTTTTTTTAATCCTGTCAGTTTTAAACTGTCGCCAAAATCGAGATTGCGACACCAGTTTGAGGAAATCTTCGCCAATCACTGTGCCAATCGATTGTAGAAATTCAACGGAGCTCATTTTCAGTTGGCCGTGCTACGATTCATCGCTCACAGAGTCGCGATTGATTGGTCAAGGCTATCACGTGATATCACAGTCCTTGAGGGGAATCAATGATGTTCTCATTCTAGAAAAATTGAAAAAAAAATTACGCATATCATTTTTTTTTCATGTTTTTTTATTTTGCATAGAAGCTATTTATTGTATGGCGAATTTCGGCATTGACACATTTTTGGTTCGGTCCGCAATGAATAATTTGCAAGCCGAGTTTTTTTTTTTTTTTTTTTAAAGTGAGGAGCTATTTCAGTTTTGAAAAATTACTAATAATCAGAAGTTTTTTTAATATTTGAATGAATTATTTATGGTTCAAAATTAAGAATTAATTTACGTATTTAAATAATGGTTTTGTTAAAATTATCTTCCTGAATCTTGTCTCTTTATTTCTCATACAGTATTTCAGTTAGTAATTTTTCGTAACTAAGAAATTAATTTATTTTTAATGTCAATAACAGAGTGAATGTGATAACAGAAGAGCATGCATTTTTAATGTGATAACAGAAGAGCATGCATTTTTAATGTGATAACAGAAGAGCATGCATTTTTAATGTGATAACAGAAGAGCATGTTCACAATTTAACATGCTGGATTACACTAAAACCATATTAATATAAAATCATGTTTTTAAAAAAGTCCAATTATATAATAATTTAAAATCATAATTATTGTTATGCAATCTTTATAAAAAATTCCTCTTTAATAACACTGTTAAATTTGTCATTATTATATCATTAAAAATTGTTTCGATTATACCCAACACTCTTTTGATAAACAACGTAATGTGAATAGGGAAAAATGTATTATAATATTCATTTTCTTATAAAAAGTAAAACAAAATTTAAAAAGCAATTTAATCAACGTATGGCGAGAAAAGTAATAAATAAGTTACATAATATTTTTTTCTTTATATATATATATATATATATATATATATATATATATATATATATATATATATATATATATATATATATATATATATATATATATATATATATATATATATATATATATATATATATATGTATGTATGTATGTATGTATGTATATATATAAACTGATTTTTCTATCTATTTCACAATAAATATTAATGTTTCTCAATCCATATTTCTTACTATTTTCTGTCATTTTTTGACTATTCGCATATTTAAGTAGTTTTTGTTTATTAATATACTTTTGTAATAAAAAATTTGAAAAAATCTATTAACTTAATGGTATTTAAAAATTTAACCCAAATTTAGAGCATACAAACCAATATATGTTTTTTACTGTAAAATGTATCGATTAATTTAACTGTAAAATGTACTAAGGAGTGCAGTGTTAAGAAAAGTTTATCAACAAATAAGCTTATGTAATTTTACAATATATATTAATAGATATTAGAAACATATGTAACACTGTGTCAAAAATTTACAGAAGTATATAAACTGTAATAAGCAAAGTTCTTTCAAGGATATTCGTGCATAGACAACAGCGTGTAGATGGTGGTATAAACATCAGTTATTCCACTGACATCTAATAATTAATATGCCACAACAAATTTCACAGTGATTTGACTTTAAATTCTCCAAAATATTAGCAACCAATTCAAATCATCTCATTAGATTGTGTATTGTCTGACAACTTTTCATACAAAATATCAATTAATCTGCCCTATTTCTATCATTACTTTGAAATATGTATAATAATGAATTTGGAAACATCAGCTGAGATTCAGTGCTCAATTTAATTGTTAGTAAGATGATAAGATATGGGTGCGATATAAACCATTTGATGCTCTTAGTTCAATGAATATTCTTCGATCTTGTTTTGTTTGCAATGTATTTATTTAACATTCTTATATCACAAATCTCTAATTGGGTTTAACATTCGTATATGATGAATCTCTAAATGTTTTTATTTAACATTCTCTTATGATGAATCTCGAAATGTGTT
This sequence comes from Latrodectus elegans, assembly GCA_030067965.1. Classification (NCBI taxonomy): domain Eukaryota; kingdom Metazoa; phylum Arthropoda; class Arachnida; order Araneae; family Theridiidae; genus Latrodectus; species Latrodectus elegans. The sequence continues at coordinate 47,080,930 of CM057819.1, forward strand.
TATTTAACATTCTTATAAAAGGAAAATTTAAATGCGCTTAGTTAACATTTTTATATAATGAATCTAAATTTGCTGCCATATAAAAATAAAAACTTTCATGTCAGTGTAGAAATGGAATATCTTCTGTCACTGATATCATCAACGTATGATAATGATGCTTGAAAATTTTTGATGATCATATATTGCTATTTGGACGGCTACAAAAACCCACTGTGGACTTAGGCTTTCAAAAAAGTATGTAACATATTCTCGTTTCGGAAAACGAATCATTCATCGTTTCGGAAAACGAATCATTCATCATTTCGGAAAACGAATCATTCATCGTTTCGGAAAACGAATCATTCATCGTTTCGGAAAACGCTCCATAGTGTTAACAATCTGATTGAACATATCGGTGAGAGCATCGTAAAAATAATCACACTTCGGGATAATTTAGAAAGTAGAAGATGCAGGCACTCTCTGACTTTCATACCATTAACAACTTCTTCATGAACGAAGATAAACTTAACTTGTTTTCGCCAGGTATATTAAGAGTTAAGTTAGCATCCCTGGAAATGAAGAATCAACTTGGCAAGGAAAGGAGAAAACTCAACGACGGAAATACCTTCAAAGTCACACTTGCCGATGTGAATCCAATTGCAAGATACCGTCTAAGAGAAAACACCATTAAAAACATTCTCATATATGTAAACTAAACGCAAAAAGAGACTTTATCATAAAACTATCACTCACTATGGAACCGGTCACTATCCAGATATGAAGATTCAGGGAGATGGAAACGGAATCTACCATCTATGAATTAAGTGTGATAATATTACACTAACATCAATACACGTTTTTGTATGTATTCTTATGTCCGTAAGGTTTAGCAATTTAAAAATGTCACCATTTTTTACTGGATTTCTTATATGGTTGCTATTTTTTAGAAAGAGCCAATTAGTGGCCATTAGGGCTACTAATCAAATTCTAATATCTACCTGACTTAGTTTAGCGAAAAAACAATTATTGCTAAATGGCACTACTTTGACGTATTCTTCACTTTTAACAAATTAATTTCAGTAAGCATAATCCAAAAATCGAATTTTTTATACGTGTTTTTTATTATTCTAATTTTTTCAATTATTTAAAGTTTAGCTTACACTTTTACATTCATTTTTTTTAACATTATGCTTGGCAGGTAAATGCTAAAATTGAAAATGAGAAAATAAGTTTAGAAACTGTTCTATTTTTGCTAAGCATAGTTTAACCATTAATCAAGTGAAGCAGTGAAAACATATGAAATTATGTTTACTTGTAAAAAAGATTCTTAACCTTAGTTAGAAATAATTCTAAAACATTTTCTCTGTTTTAAAACAGCGGAATAAAATTAATACGGTACATTGTGGTAACAAATTTTTACAAGAAATTTAAAAGCAATTGTATAAAATTAAAGTAATTATTGGGGGTATATTTTTGACGGATTTATGTTTGCTTGGTAAACTGAAATATTTCTTTCAATTTACACAGATATAAACAACAGTTGCGGAAGTTATTATATATCTAAAGTCACCCATTTTGAATAAACATATTAAAAATATATATAAATTTCATAATTTTTAATAAATTTTTTTATGGATTAAAGGTATTCTCATTCTTCATCGCATTTATATTACTTTATAGCATTAGAATGATACACCAAAAAATATTTCAATATCATCCTCATTTTATGATTAATCAAATATCACTATCACTTTTTAATACTAGTCAAAATAAAAAAAAAAATAAAAAAAAGCAGAAATTTTAAATAAAATTATACATTAAATTTCTTCGTTAAGAAAAATCAGAAATTTTTAACTAACAAACTTTAAAATGCTTTCTACTCCTGACTGTTATCTTATAGCTAAATATATTTTACTGAAGTAAAATATTCCTTTTTGATGAAATCGAAAATTTAACTTTTTATTTTATTAGAAAAATGGTGTTTTGGAAACAAACAGAAATCAAATTAGAAAATTTAGCTTTTAAAAGAAGTAACATAATTCTTGATTCATCTTTTATTAATGAATAATTGAAAAATCAAAAGATTTCTTAAGTATTATTTGTCATAAAATAATTTGTTGTCATGATCAAGAATGCATAACTGAATAGCGATAATTATTGTCTAATTCATGAGTGATTGTAGTAATGGATAGTTATTCTAAATACAATATATATATATAACTGACACAAAAATCTTCAATCTATATAATTTAATTCCAGAAATATTTATATAGGTACTTCAGAGTCCTTAGAATTAAACCCCATTACTAATTAGATTTCATTAAATATCCGACTAATAATCTGTATTCAATTATTAGATACATTTCATTTTAATAATAAACTATTGATCATTATATCCATTATAGTTATTTTAAGTCTTTTATACACATATATTTTCAATTGTTATGTATTTTCTGTGTTCCTTCAGCACTAATAACATTTCTTTCGAATAAATAGAGATGAATTATTCTTACATAAAACTCCACTTTCATTCAAACTCTTTAGTTACATCGATTTTCTTCAATTTATAAACGAAATAAATGCGTTTCATTTTACAACCTAGCTTAATTGAATCATTTATTGGTTTGAGTTTTATCAATTTATATTTTTTGGTGATCGACACAGAAAAGCAATCTTAAATTCAGTATCTGTAATTACTTGAAATAAATGAATATTTTAATATATTACCGTTTTCATTTTATGTCTGTTTCAAGTCTGATTCCATATTACTACTCGGAATTAAATAAAAAAATATGAGAACTAATCTATTCAAATATTCTGAATTTTATCCACTAATTTCATTCTCAATATTTTTGAAACGAATTATATGAGAGTGATTATGCATTTTGTTCTTCATCATGTTTGGTTTCACAGTTGGCACTTGTAAATGAAAATGTTTGCAAGATGTGCAAAACAATGCTAGTTATTACGGAATTTCAAATGCAAAGTATATAATTTGCTGAATTTATGCAAAAACGATTTTATTTTCATTATAAAAATTGCAAAACAGAAACGCATTTAAAGTAGCAAAGGAATATAACATTTTACATTCTTAATATAATCATTATCTTAATGGATTTTCAAATAATTTGTAAAATATAAGATTCTATTTTAATCAGGGAATACCACCTATATGTTTAAAAAATTTATAAATGAGTAACAAAAATTCAAAGACAAATTAATTATAATTTTACAAATAGTTTCCCGTTAAATCAACAGGAAAACTTAACTGGTTAAAAAACAATAATTATTAAACATTAATATTAAACTTGATCTAATCTAAATATAATGATACTGTTTTTATCTAGTTAAATCTTTAATTAGGAATCTTAAATTCAGTTTTGAATCCATACGAAATACATAAAAAATTTTATGATATCCTACAACATCTGCTGTAATTTGATTACCACAGGGTACGGCATGGTTTTAATTTTAAATTCATTCGCAGTTTCTCTTCCTCTTTTCTCTTTTCATTTATAAAAACATGTGTTTCTCGTTAAGAATTTCAGCAATAGTTTATTTTTTTTACAAGATTGTTAAGAGAGTTTGACTGCGACTCATGTTAAGTACTACGAAATCCATATTGTGCAACAAATAGGAAAGGAGAAGGTTCGTTTTCCATCTGAAAAATGGTTGGAAAATTGTATTACAATTTTCATTTTGTTTTATCTCTTTTTTTTTCACTAGACTTGAATCTTCATGGATGAACAAGTTATAGTTTAACTATAAAGTGGTTGTTTTTTCATTCCAATTAAGATCATAATGGTGACCTTTTATTACAATTTTCGTTGTTTTAAAATATACATGATGCAGATGAAATGTTTTCTAAGTCATGAATATTTTAATGAATAATTTTATTTAATGGATAGTTTCATCATGGATAATTAATTATGACATCTTTTTGAGACTTCATGGTAAACCCAACTTGTCGACGCATTTACTGCATGCCTCCAAATTGCGTTCTTCAAACGGCAATTAACAAGGCAAAGTACGCAATCGAATATCAGAGTATCATTGGAGATGAAAAAAAAATCAATTAATGATATTTACCAGTAATAAAGAAGTGTTTTTTAAATATAATTTTTTTTTTCCGTTTATAAAAGTTTTACAATCATGGCCATTACCTGTTGTTCTAAATAATTAATTTTCAAATCTTTAGTGATAATGCTTCAGAAATTTCCTGACATAGGTATCTTTTCTAATTTGTTTCTTTAGCCGATTCAAGTTTTCTTGCCTGGCTGTTCGGCTCACCAACATCTCTTGTGTCAATTCACCTTCTCTTGTTTTCTGTTAAAGATCCTCTAACTCTCTCTTTTTTCTTATTTTTGACTTGATGAACATTTTGTGCGTAACAAGTACAGTTACGAGTATCTGAAACCACGATTGCAGAAGCCGTTTCGACTCTATTTTGATCCAAATACCCTTAACAATCGTCGAATTGATTTGGACATGACAATCAAGTAACGAGTCTATGGCTTCAATTCATTGAAATCAAAATTAAAAAATATTGTAGAGGTTCATTTTATTAATGAAACGATTTCTTATATAAAGACCAAATCATTGGTTTGAGAAGCCGTTTTCAATAAACGATTTAAATGTTCTTATAAGTTGATCTAGCCATAAAGATTCACTTGGGACAAGTATTAAATTCTAACACCTAATTTTGCTTCCTTCTCCATAAATTTGCTCTCATTTTGCAATTCTGGACTCTTGTAATTTACTCTTAAAGGAAGTTTCGCAGTTTGATATAGAACCACCCCTTTGAAGTATTCTAATTTTGAAGAAGTCTGAAAAATATAATCTTCGAAGAGAAGATGCAGAATCAGCATAACATTAAAACCAACAGGATATGTCATACTGCTACAATTCTACAAATCATCATCTATATTATTATGCACTATGAATATGGGATTGACTCAATTAAATGCCACTTAGTGAACGTGTGTGTCGTAATAGTTTTGTACGTCTTCTTTTTCTTTCTCTCTTAATTGGCTTGAATAAATTTAACTAATATTTTTCTAAAAATCACATTCTGAAAAAGCTTAAGTCATAGACCTTTTACCAAAGTTAAATTTGAGTCCTCAGCATAATTTATTTTGGATTGACATTAATATATTTTTGGAAAACGTTATGCATTATAATGATTACATATTATAAAATTTAATAAATTATAAAATGATTAAAGATTAAATTAATTTAAATATCATAATACATTTTTCAATCTTTTTTGCTGATTTTTTTAATTTTAGTTAACATTTCAAATTTAAATTTAATGCCTGGTTTTATATTGGTTGTATCTAACTTTTATCATAATATAAGATTTTATTATTACATAAATGGCCAATTTTTAAACTTTGTGACTTTTTGTACCATGAAATGTAATTACATCAATATAAAAAAATTAATACACACGTTATAGTCAATCATTATAAATTAAGCAAGTGAATAATTTTAAGATTTTTGAGCTCATAATTTTTTATCTATTTATTACAATTTTAATGAGTTTTTACTTAAAATTATATGTTTGGATGCATGTTTTAGAAAACAAAGTGTGTGTGTGTGTATATATATATATATATATATTTAATTGTTAAAATTTATTCATATCCCTGCATATATATATATATATATATATATATATATATATATATTTATATATATATATATATATATATATATATATATATATATATATACAGGGATATGAATAAATTTTCATATTAATAGAATATAAAATTGGAACACATAAATGAAGTTCTCCCCCCCCCTTACCACCACCACCACATACTGACTCGATTGATGCAAAGGAAAGAAACAATGCATCTTAGCAAAAACTTTGAATTTAATCTAAGTAATATTCTTTCTGGAATTGAATCTGTGCTGTTATGTAATGACTAATTTAATTCCATGTCATGATTTTATTTTTAATTTCGCTAAATTTTAACCTTTGTAAAGGTTATAAGTGAATTCCAAATAAGGTTATTTTAATAACTCTAAATCTGTTAAGATTACTATGAGAAGAAAAGCAATTTCAAAGAATTTTTAAGGAATACAAAAAAAAAAAGAAAGAAAACTTGTGAAATCAACATTTTAGTAAACACAAAGTCATATATTTAAATATTATGGTGCCAAGGAAAACAACTGCAAGAACTTTTAATGAAACTTTTTTGAATATCTTGTGGCTGAATGAATATACAATTATAATAATTTCCCTCTCTTCTTTATTTTACATTTTTAATGGCAGATTATAAATAGTTACAGCAAAAAAAATGATAATTAAGAACACAGAATTCAACAAAAACAAATGCAACAGAGTCTATTAATCTAGCATATTCCTTGCCTTCTAGTAATGCTGGGCGAAAAGATCAAGACCGTGGAGAAGATGCTCCGAGTTCTTCCCCTCTCCACTGTGCTGCAACAGAATCCACGACAGAGAAAGAACAATTTTGAATATATGGAGATGATTTCGAGAGCACTCAAGTCCGGAGTCAAGGTGGAAATCAGCCCTTCTCATCCTTACGATATTATACATCATAATATTCCTCGTATTCATTTTAAGCAATCGTGACAATTAACAAATTCATTTTGCTACCACACTTAAAAATTTCATTAATTTTTCTAAAAAAAAATATGTAGGTACCAAAAGCTACTTGAATATTTTACTTCATTTAAGCTTCAAGACTCGTTCATAATATGTTAAAAATTATTGGAAATATACCTGCTGAATTGTTCATAAGACACAGGTAGAGTTTTATTTAAACTTCAAGACAATTTCTTTTGGAGCTTCGAATCAGAGAATTAAGTTTATGTGACATAGAACATATTTCGTACATTCTTATTGTTATTTCTCATCGATGAAATTGTGATAATGAATTAATAGCGAGATCTCCTCCCTTAGGAAGATTGAATTACACCGACTTAGAAGGATTCCTCTTAATCACCTGTGGAAGAAGCCCTGAATTTCTCTTTGGTACTTCGTCAATAAAATATCTGCTGAAAAGAGGTTGAGTAGTTGTGTGGTTCTCACACATAACGAGATTTCCTGCTTTAGGTGGATGGAATTAAACCGACTTGGAAGGATTCCTCAAATTATTTGTGATACTTTGGAAGAAGTTAGGATGGGTAGATGGATGGGCCTAGAAAATATCATGTATATAGCCCGGATGAGTCACCTATAAAATATCAAACGACTTTGTGCAGCTTCATTGATAGCCATATCAGAGCTCTCACTTTTCAGCAGGGACAAAAGATCTTCCATTGGTGTGGGGTTACAGGGTGACACTGGCCCATATTTTAGTTCACTTGGATTTAAAAAAGGACGAGGTTTTCAGAATCTTCCATTTTTTTTAGACTTTGTACATTTTTGAATTCATGAAGATTGTCCAGCAAAGCTAGACATTCTGGAATTAGTAACAAGAACAAAAATTAGTTAAGAGTTAATGGAAAATATAATGGTTAAGACTTTGTGTTGTATACTAGCAGGACTATAATCTGTGAAGAGGAATTTCTCTGATACTCAGTCCAGTTGTACTAAAGAAGATGGATGAGAATGTCTACTTTTTAAATGCACGTGTATACCAGTTAGTTTTATTGGATCTTTCCCTTATGATACATGAATATGAAGCACTACCTATCGAAAGTTCTTCGTAATGAATGTAAAAATGCTTTATATAGTTAGACTATCCAATCTCGAGTACATTTTGATGTTATTCAATACGTGGTTTATATCAACAAATCATACAAATTTTCCTACTCTGATCATATTTAAATTATAACTAATTATTTTTTTAACCATTTAACTTTTATGTACAAAAGATATCAAATGGTAGGTTTTCAGACTTAACCATTTGAAGTGGTTATGTTATTTATGAAGCTGCTTCATTAAGTGAATGTATCTCAGACTAATCTTTCATTGAACTTTTCCTGTGCTACTTTATTCCACTTTTATGGCCATGGGGACAAGAGTATGGAGTAAGTTCTCTCATCAAAAAGGTTAATCAGACGAAACCTCAGAATTTTATTCTCAAATGCACTTTATACTCCCTTTTATCGACCTGGAGATGAAAGGATTACTCAATCTTGTCTACTCTAGAGAATTGAAACTGGGTTCTGTTTAGTAGAAACTTGCTAAACTATCATTGATTTAATCAGCAGCTTAATAAATAAATGCTGCTTTTCGATGGATTAAGACAATAATGTTTACACAAGGATTCAAAGCTAATTACCAAGTGTTAATACAGGTTTTCATCGCGAAATATTTATCAGTTTTCTTCAACTTATTTTATAGTATTACGTGTTAAAACTTATTATGTGTTATAGATGATTTTATCAGTTTAAATTATTTTTAAGTTGTTCTTTTCCTCTAATTTGGCTTCTTTATTTATTTATTATATTTTTTATCTTTTTTTAAGATTTTTGAGCTTGGTAGTTAATTTAATCGAAGTTATACAACATCATAAGGACATTAAGTATTTTTTCCTATTTGCTTATGTTTTGCACATTTTTATTATTTATACATTTCTTGATTACAAAATGAAAAGTGATTTTCCATTAATTTATTAAAAGGCTGAAATCAAGATTATTTACATTTGTAATTGGTAATTTATTTACAAGATATTTGCTCCTTGCTTGCAATATTTTTCTGTTACAAACTTCTGAAAGCTAAATGTTTTAAATAAAAAATAAACTTTTTATATTAATCATATCAATCTTATTATTTTAGTTTGATTAATCTTTAAAGAAAATTTTAAATAAGAAACTTATATAAACAAACAAATGCGTTATTTACATTATAGATATATTAATATTCTTCCAAGTAAAATCAAACTATTAAAAATAAAACAGGAAATCTGAAAAAATCAGACGAACAGTTTACAAATACAGTTATGCAGAAAAATTTGAAATTTCAATCATTAGATATCTTAGGCGATGCTGATTTTGCTTTACCTTCCAAGCCTTGTTCAGAATTTAATAACTGACAATTTGTAAATAAATTTAATTTTGCAGTACATTTTATATTCCATTAAATTTTTTCCATGCGAACAGAAAACATTAAACTTAAATTTCTGTTAATAAACCAAAAATAAAATTACAAAGCTTAATATTTTGGATGAATTCATAAATTTTTTTTGGAAATAAAAAGTTTGCATGACTAAAAATTCGTAAATTGTTGGTAAGATATTTTTCAGTTTCTTAATTTTTAAACAATGTTAAGGTCTATTAAAAAGTAACTAATTTATTTCTTTAGATGTAAGTTTTATGAAAAATTAAACTTACAACTTTAGTGAAGAACGAAGACATTAAATGCAACTGTTTCAGAATCCGGTCACAATGTTGTATGGACATGTGTAGAACTTTATATACATGAGCATATAATATAATTTATTTACCAAAATGCTCAAAAAATAAAAATATATATAAAACACTTAATAAATGTTTTATACATATAAATATGCACACAAAATATAAAATAGAAATAAAAAATATTCCGGAGTAATTATGATGATCCTCACTTGGTTATTTTTAATTCCAATAAAAATGTCTGCTTTTTAAGCCATTATTTTATTAAACAAAACATAACTCAAAGAGATTCATTTTTAATTTATTTTTCTTCGTTATACCCGAAATTCTTTTCTATTTTCAAATAATTAATAATTTTCATTCTCAAAAATTATGTAACTGCTTCGACCTACTGCATCATATTAAAAAAGAAAATAAATTCTATAATCTAGAAATAAGAGCATCTTATGTGATTCTCGCATATCTGGAATTACTTCAATTCTATAAAAAAATATTTGCCTTAACATTTATCATAATATGAATGGTTGTGGACCCACTTTTATTTTCTGGTTTTCTCTCCTTATAATTAACCTAATAAAATTTACATGAGATGCACCGTAAATACAGCTGCTATTCGCTTTGTGTCTCTGAGAATGCAATTATAAAAATTTTCTTTTATTTTATAGCTCATAAAGCGTCATTTACTCGGGATTGTTTTGTACAACGTGAATCTGTTAATGAATAATCTGTTACAATACTCAGATCGCTATCAGAATTATTCGTTAACCGACCATTGATTTACCATAGATTTCTTTGTGAAATCGGTTAATTCGTTCTGAAGACCCTAAAAATTAACTTAAAAAACAGGTGCATAATTTCTCAGTAAATTTATTAAAAAATAATACATACATATAGTCTTACATATTAATCAGTTCTTCTTATTTTTTTTATTTATGGGGCCTTAAAGAACCTGTCAAATGTCGATGAATTCTCACTTTTTTCAGGATTTTCAGGAAATGATTAATAATATTGTCGCTATAAAGATCTCCAACACTACTGACATCAGCTTGGTTTGGGTATCATTCTAAGATCATTACTCTGATATCCTCCCAAAATGAAATCAGTTTTAGTTTTTAATGAAATCAAAACCGAAGGTCTGGTTTGGTATACTTTGGCTATTCTTAATGGTCTACTTTGGCTATAAATATTTTATTGGAAAAATGTTTTTCCAATATACAACTTTGAAATTTAATATGCAAAAAAGATAATTCAAAAGAAATGAAAAACGATTTTTGGTCCGTTGGGTTTGCCAATCCTGCATGTTATGCTCCAAACTCCACAAATTTTCGTTAGAATTCGTTTTAGTTAGTTATCTAAATATGTGCTTGTAATCTAAACACAAGTCGAACGTGAAAGTGTTCTATGTCCTATTTGCTTGCAGTCTGAACTGTTAGTTAACCAATGACCCATTGTATATTCTTTTGCTTAAATTTTCAATCTCTCTATAAATTTTGGTTCCAAAACGGCGGGAATATATAATTTCAAAACATGTTTAATATATATTCAAAACAGGATTTTAATCATTTAATGAAGCATTTAATATTCATAAAAGCTTTTTTTTATATTAGTGCACTTTTAAGCCCAAAATACTTTCAAAGTGATTGCAATATTTAATTATACATTAGAAAAATCTTTTTTTTTTTTCAGACTGCAATCTAATTTTTTGTATATGTAATCTTTAGATGTTGAAAATGACCTTTAGAATCTGTAATCCCTAAAAAAAAGCATAATTTATTTATTTTTAAAATAAAAGATTTTATGTAACGTTTAAAACAGTCTTCTTCCACTTTTGAAGCTTTAGTCAATTGTTTCGAGAGTAAATTCTTAAAAAAAAGGTGTGTGGTAAATGTTTGACTTATCAATTTTAAAATAATGTGACATCTGTTTTATATTTAATAATATTTTGATGTTTAATATCTCATATAAAGATATTTCCCAATATCCACATTGGTTATCATAGTTGAAGCACTATTATTGCTTGAAAATCTAGTACACATGATTCAATTGCATTTGAGTTGCCATATCGTGATGAATTGTTGAATTTCTATATTTTTGCAAAGAGAAAATGATTAAAATCAATTGATTCAACTAAATTTGCACAATTAGTTATACTAAAATTTTTAAATTCTGTATGATTAAGACGCAAAGTTATATAATCCTACTACGAAAGTTCTAATTCCATCATTAAAATTATATTTGTTATAATTTTTTAAGAGAGTTACTCATCTTACCTGTGTTTGAAAGAAGCTCTGTGCTTTTTCAGGGAAAACACGATTTCGTAGTACCATTTCTAATTTATTTTAGGAAAACAAAAACATCTCTCTGTGTATCAAAGAATATCATATGGCCCGAAGGTACAACAAAGGTACTACATAATAACTTAAAAATAAAACAAGAAATGTAAAAGCAAAAAATAAAATAAAAAAGAGAGGAGTAAACAAGCTATAAAAGAAAATAGGAGTTAAGTTATTGAATGGATAAGCTTTGTAAAAGACACGCAAATCTTTTATAAAGTTTATCTCCTTTTCCATAAGTTTTGTAGTGGCGATACTAAGAAATCTGATATCTTCGTATTTAGTCCAACATCTTATGACCTTATCTGAAGTCTATAAGAAATGCGTGCTTATTCAAAACAAATTTATTTATTTTAGTCAAGACATAAAGAAAATTCAAAAATCAGCAAAAAAATGCTATAGTATTTTTATGTGTTATTAGTTTTATGTGTTATTCTCGGGGTTAATAGTAATATGTTATTACACAAATAACAATTTAAAAGTAAAGGATAGCTCACAACACAAAAAATCTGTATTACATTTTGAAATATTTAAGAGTACAAGATTATACAATTATTTGCTGCTGTTGATATTCATATCTTTTGATAATCAATGAGGTTTTATTCCTTTTTATCAGTATAATAAATAGTTAAAGCATCCTTTTACAAATAAAACATTATAAAATAAATAATTGCAGATTTATAAGTTTACAGGTTCATAAAAAAAATTCAACTGCTATATTTTCAAATACCATGTGAAAATGAAACACTTAACAGAAACGATAACTTTCGATTTCGTAATGTGCCGATGTAAGAGACACGCGAGACCTGTTAATCTGAGTTGTGTCGGAGCGAGAGGAACGGTGTGGTTGTTTGAATGCGAGTGGTAGTGGAGGTCCCACTCCAGGGAGATGGAAAATGTATGTGCCTTTGAGTAATGTGGAAAGAAACATCTACATTTATGTTTGTGCTAATAATTAATGTTATGTTTGTTAATGTGTGAAATAAATCTGTTGTCCAAAATGAAGGTATTTTGTGTTATTGAACAATCCTCGAGACAACAGGTTCGTGCCAGCATCACATACCATTTGTATTAATGTGACGTCAATAATAAGTTCCGTTTATTATAAAAAACATATTTTAAAATTAGTAAATATTGTAAGCGTTTTTGCTTATAATATATGGATTTAATATTTTGTTTATGTCTCAACTATATCTCTCGTTTATCTACACTAGTTAGTAACTTGTATACGCGTCTTTATTGCTAACATATTTTTTCTTGATTTACTTTTGCTCTTAAAAACTATTACCTAAAGTGTATTAATGAATGTTGGTCAAAATTTCTAACATTTTATTGGATCTATTTGTTAATTTGAAACTAATACAGCTCACTATTCTATAAGATTGAATAATATACTTTCAAATGAATTTTATAATTGCATAAAACCCCACAAAGATATCATCGAGTTCGTTTCTTTAAATAGATTTAAGTGACACTTGTTAAAAACGATATGCAAACGGAAAATTCATTTTGACAATTTTTTATGTATTTAAAAAAGATTTCGAAAGAGAGGAACAATAGACAGAAGTGATCTTAAAAAATAAAAAAGGAAAAAGAACAAAACCTTACACCGAATAATTGAAAAGAATAAAGAATCAGAAATTATAGAAATAAAAGAAGGCAGCAGTGGGGAAAATTTTTCTTTCCAAAGGGAAAAGAGTGAATTCTTTAATAAAGGAGATTAATCATAATGATCAAAGTTCTTAGGAAGTACGCAGAACGTTTCTTCGATGGATTCGGATATTGGGTAGGTAGAATCGTAAATGCGGGCAGTTATATTAGAATATGGACAAAAGAAAAAAAATCCAGATTCAATAAAAAAAAATTATTTCACAAATAATGATGAAATTTGAATTTCATGTTTTGATTAAAACGCTTATTGATAGGAAGAAAGTAGTTTAATTTTTGAAGAATATCTCGAGAAAATTTTTCCCCCATTAAATAAAAAAGACTTTTATGACAAAAATACAACAATTAAAAAAGTTTTTGAAAGTACATGTTTAGATTGCTAATTCTTGAGGAATTTTTCAAAACATACATTTTTGAATTAGAATAACTTTATCTATATCATAAATGGCGTTATGAATTCATGATTTTAAAATTTTCGTACTGTTTTTTTTTTATTTATAAACATTTATTTGATAAATACTTAAATAAAATACATTTTTACCATTTATTACTATATTCCGTGAAAATGATAAAATTATATTTTAACTAGTCAAGTGATTTTTGGTGATGCCAGTAAAGTTTTTGTATGTCGTTATCAAAATATCAGAATGCATCTCAATAAAGTTTCATTAAATATTTTGGGTATTATAGAACTATTAACAAAAATAGTTTTAAAATTATTTATATGCGTATTTGAATCAGTTTAAGTTTGATAGCCTAATGTGTAGCGTTCTTGCGTTCACTAGCATTATGAAATATCCCCAAATCTGGTAAGCCTACCGTATTTTCTTCCTGCTTAATCGACATTTTCCCAATGTTTTAAAGTCTAGCTGGCAACCAAATGTTGCCTTCATTTCAACAGTTCGTGGGTTCGAATCCCTTCTTGGATTTGGATGCTTCCAGGGGTTCGGAAGGGGTTTGGATGCTTCCAGGGGTTCGGAATCAATTTTAAGCCGTAGTTCTCGTCTTAAAATAGGCTTCGAATGCAAAATGTGAAAATTGAGCAAAAAACGAGCAAACAAACTGAACTAGCTTAAAATATTTTATAAACATGAAAAGCAATCAAAAATTTTGACTCTTTTCTCATAAAGCAGGTTTTATTTTATTTTATTTTTTATATTTATTTTTTTGCATGAATTTTGAAACATCTCTGATTGCATTTTAGCTAAAAGAATGTGTACCATAAAGAAAGCACTTCATCGTGACAGTATCATGATTTTCAGAGAATAAAAGGTCTCATTTCCAATCTCGGCCAATATTTAATGATAGTATTGCGTGACATCCGTCTTGATGGATGCCAAAATGGCTTACAAAAAGCTTTCCTCCATTGTACCAATCCTCATCTATATTAAGGAACATAATATCTAAACATAGTTTCATTTAATGAAGAAGCACACCATTATTATAAACATTGAAAGGAATGGAAATTAAACTTACAAATCAGCGAATTTTAAAAGAAATGGGTATAATTTTGATGTTTTGATCTGCAGGTAAATATTAGTTTTTGCTTCTCTATATGCAGATTACAACACTTTTTCAGTTTAAAGAAATATATGAAGTTTGAGTCGGAATTAGGGAGAGATCCAATAGAAATTAAGAAAATGGAGAAGTTCTGTACAACAAACTTAACTGTATAGGTATAAAAACAAAAATATGGAATAAGCTCCAAATATTAGTAAGGCATATAATAATTCTTTCTTCCCATTACAGGATTCAATAATTTTACCTTTCTAATCCAAAGCGATGATATTAATTATTTTAAAAAGATAAGGAAAAATTGAAACATATAACCAAATTTTGTGCATTAGACTCTTATAGCACTTGTGGAAGTTGATTGATCGCTAAGAAATTAGAATAATTATTCTCTCATACAAAACTAGTTATGCACATCATATAGAGAACTTTATAAGAAAATACTTTTAGGACTTAAGAATTTAAGCTTAGAAATACTTCCTGAAGAGGAGAATATGTTCCATCCGCTATGTTTTTAAAACATCTTAAAAGTACTTAATGGGCTTTATTTCTGTTAACTGAACTGATGACTTCATATGATGAATGGTTAGCTGTTGAAACACGTTGATCAATGGATGCGTTAATATACAATTTTTAAAGCTTCTCCTCTAATGGCATGATGTAAGAAGCTACAAATGATTGGCCACTTCACGTGATGCATTCTTAAAATAATAGATATTAAAAACCAACCTTACATTTATTGCAGCAAAAAAGATCTGAGTTAAAATGGACTTAAAATGCATTTGCAGAGTAGACATATACACAAAATTTCATGCTTGGTCCTCAACTTATTGGTTGATTGAATTTTTTGGTTATCAAATACATAACTGAAATTGGATATAATTTCTTCTAGTTAATGCCGAATTCTGAGACTTTCATGAACCATTTGGTCATCTAACAAAACGTTTCTATAACAGCGACCTTCGAGTTGGTGTTTCAAGTTCATTGTTACAGATAAGGTTACTGCATATTTCTTCTCTGACTGATAGAGAAATCTTGAACACAAATATAGTGCTCATAAGGGATGAATAGCAATTGATTTTAGCAAAGAGTTCTGCTTTTTAATACCTTTTACTTAATGTATTCAAGTTTCATACAAATTACTTTGTGAAAGTAACATAACTTATTTTATGATCTTTTCTTAATTTTTGCAATAAAATTTTTTTTGTTTTATTTACACGAGTATTTCTTTAAGTTCGCGAGAACTAATTAGCTTATTTACGTAAATTTATTATCTGAGTATATATCAATATGCTGCAGAAAATCATATTTTTTATAGGAGACTAAATCAACCAAGACAATATTTAAGTTATATCTGACACATTTTCTCTTAATTCTAGATTAGTGATTCTCAACCACTGTTCACATTTGTGTTCCACCAAATTTTAGAAATGTATATAGTAAAAATTGCAATGCTTATTTTTCATTACGAATAAAATTTTTTAAATTAAAGAAAAGTATACTGTAAAAAATGTTTTTACAGTTAAGTATTTTATTTTTTGCTGTTAAAAACTTTTAACTTCGATAAGTGTGACATTTCATTAAAGTGTGTTCCCAGTATCTACAATTACAATTTTCTTCATATTCAATGTGTGAATTTGAATTTTCAGTGTTAACCAACATAAAAGTGGAAAAAAAAGATAGAAAAAAGATGTTAAATGTAAAAAACAATATATATATATATGTGTGTGTGTGTATGTGTGTTTGTATTGAAAATCAATCATTATTATGATTAATTTTGAATGTGTTGTTCCTATATTATTCCTTCTTGCTTATTTGCTTATTTTAATCCATTTTTTTATATATTATATGTAAACTTTATATCTGACTACTAAACTAGTAGTTTCCTTCATAATTTATTGAGAAAGTAGTCAGTAATGAATTTAAGACTTTCTCATTTGTGGTCTTTGCGTAGATCTATTGTTTCCTCCAACATCAAAACAGGAAACCGTAAATTTATCATGAGGGGAGGGAAGCAGTTTAAGTAATCAAATGGAAAATTTATTGCATTTTAAAAGTCAATTAAATCGTTATTTGTCTCGCAAGTCATCAAACATATAATAAATTGGCTTGAATGCAATAAATTATATATAAAATTTATAAAACTAAAATTTGATACTAAAAATATTTTCTAATAAACTTATTTTAAAATTATTCAAGGAATATGAATTTTGGTAAAAAGGAAAAATTTAATGAAATTTAATATTTAATATCCTTAATAACCCCTCAGAATATAAATGTGTTTTTAAAGAAATTTCCTTAAAAAATAAAAATTTCATGGAGTTGGTAAATTTTAATTCATTTCACTTTTTAATTTTGTGCAATAATTTCCCCCATGATGCAAAACTCATTATTTGAGAAGAAATTAATTGTGTATTTATATTTACATAAGAATATTATTCAGAAATAATGTAAATTCACTCTTTCTAAATATGATATTCATGAAATTTCTGAAATTCATCAAATATGAGAATATTCAAGTTATTAGAAGCCATGAAAACATCGGATTTCTACACTAAATCTTGATCATTTTTTTTTTCTTTTAATTTTCGGCTTAAAATTCTTTTATTGAATTTTAGTCTATTGTAAAATAGTTATGTTATTCAATCTACAGACTAAAATATTCCGTTTTAATTTTGAAATATTTAAAAAATATACTTACATTCATAATATATCCACTGTAAGTAACTAAAAAATTAATGATGTCTATTATAAAATATCTAAAACTACAGAGATTCAAGCAAAAGTTTTTTTATTCTGTTCTCTCTCCTTTTCCAAAATATTCGAAAAAAATACTGTTCATATAATACAGTTCCATATACTTTTATCCATATAGCTTCTAAAATTGTTCAAGATATTTAAAATAGCCTCATCACCAACATCATGCCTACAAAGTTGCTGAGACATCATTAGTCCTTAGAGAGTTCCCACTTTAACAATTAATCTCCACGTTAAGTAACATCCTTTCCAAATAGATAATGACCCGATTAATTTTTCTGTAAAGGATATTTTTGAAAAAAATTTTATTTCAAATAACTAATGATTTTTATATTGCCATGGACATTTTTCCTGGCCAAATAATTAATTTCGTGGATTTAAAATTTTTACGACTCTCCTGCATTTAAGACATATTTTTGGCATCAAAACAGAGAAGAAACTTGTTTATTTATAATACTCAAATCCTGTTAGGTCATAATTTTTTAAATTATGCTTAAAAAAGCATAATTTAAAAAATTATGACCTAAGACGCAAGTCCGAGTTTCGATCTTTGGGTTGGGTAAGATCGACTCAGCCTATCATCCTAGCAGTGCATCGATAAACTGAGTACCAAGCATTCTTGGGAACAAAGCTGTTTCGCGTTTGACTGACCACCTAACGGGGACATGTGCTTGGCACCTCAGAGTCCTCAATCAGAAAACGGATATTGGCATTGTAGGACTTGGCACATCTTGCCAAAGATATAGTATATTTTTTAATATTTTCTTCTTGTGTTGTTATATATATTTCCTTATTCATTTCGTTCAATTTTTTAGTTAGTAACTATCTACTTGTGCATTCATTTATATGAAGCGGAGTAGCTTTAAAAATTTTATCATTTCATGCATACAATACAATTTTGCAACAATCCTAGCTTTATTCTCATATATAGGTATCACAAAAATTAATATGCGTATAGATGGATTGAGGGATAGTTATAGATATACGCTCAAAGGCCATAAAATTTCGTAATGTGTTCTAATGTAAATATGAAGGTATATTACACCTAAGCGATGTATTGCTTTAGAAAAAATTATGTAATGCAGCAAATGTCAGGTGACCCTATTAGGTATACACTGCTCCTAAAGTATCAAGTTATCAAGATTTGAAAGATTTTTAACGTAAAGATTTTTAGCTGGCGCAAGATATCATACATAAAACCTCAAAGGGAACGAAGAGAATTCGACTTTCACGAACTAACTTACACGGCATGCCGTAAATATCGATTATCTTTATCAGATTATTATATCAAATTTCAGATAGTAATGTAGCTCTGTAAAACACCTTGAACAAACAGAAACATCACATTGATACATTTCAACATAGCTACTGTTCAGCGGAATAACGTTTATAAAGGCTTTTGGAACCAAATTCTCTAAACTAGAATTGTTAATTGTAAGTTTTACATTCTGTCAGGACGTGCCAACACCACTATCGATGACTGAAAGCACGCTAAGTGTTTTAAGTCAGATTTCTGTCCAATCTTATTTTCAGTTGTACCGTGCAGATAGACACCTAAGAGTGTGAAAAACTTCCTGAATCTATGGACCCTTCATTTAAAAAAGAATCTTTTAAGCTGTTGGAGCTTCTATGAAGATAAGCTGCGTGCATAGTTGTTGTGATTTAAGACCCCTGATATTTCTCGGTAATAGATAAAAAATGCGTAAGCATCTTGAATAATCACCGACATTTATATTTGTTCATTCTGCATTTCAACGGATTTGGACATTTCCATCTTCGTTGTTTCCTAAATTCTTCAGAACCACTTCTCCGATTTTAATCGCTTTTGTTGTTCACCTAAATCAACAGCCAGTGCATAATTGTTTGCATCTTGGGTGTCTTGCAACGTGCCCCTTCAAAAAAAAATTCACTGCCTGCCACTTTGATATAATTATGGATTGATTTGTAAGATAACTGTTGAAAATTGTTTCCACAATACTTCCAGACGTCAGTTAAGAACATATCACATTGTGTTGCAGACCTTATGAGTGAGTGTTAAGTGAACTTACACTATTACTAATAATAAGTGTAAGCAGTGTTTTTAGTTATCAATTTTCTTGTTGTATCAACTTGATGACGATTCCTGTCAGAATAATTATATTGGCAAGAGTGGTTTCTTATCTCATTTTTATTAACGGGGTTCAAATTTTGAATTTCAAGGGGGGGGGGGGGGAAGAAAAATTAATTGCATCGATCTGGCCAGACCTCATTGAGAAGATTTATATAATCGTATTTTATATTAGTGATCTCTATTTCTTAAAATTGTATAGTATAACATGGAATAAAGTGTAGAAATTTTTATATACAAATTATCATTTGCCTTTAATTTAAAATTAAGAGAAATTCATTGTTTATAAACTCAAAGACATTAACGATTGTTTCAATAAGGACTTATACACTGCTTCTTTATATATCTGTGTATACAATTTTAACCATTATGCTTATTAGTCGATTAATCAAATTTATAATTATTTTAAAATCCCTGGCTAATTAATTAATTAATAACAATCAAAAAGCCGTTGTGAATTTTTTAATTCATAAATGCGTAATAAGCTTATAACTCTTTTTGCTGATATTGAAAAATTAACTTACTTTTTTTTTTTTAAGCTGATGAAATATAATTTTTTTACTGAAATTGAAAAAGTTAACTTCACATTTTTTAAAAAATTCATAAAATATACTTTAATAATAATTTATAATGGAACAAGTTTTATTTTACTTTTATTCATTTAATTATTTTATAATGCCATGTTGAATTTGTAATGTCCCTTTAATGCAAAACACTTTAAAGAAAATTATATCTGAAAGTATTATTAATAAGTACAATAACAGAAATGTTTGCAAGTGCCATTTAAATCTTAAAAACATTCTACTCGTTACTTCATCAACTAATTAATTTTTAGTTAACATAATATTTAATACTTTAATGCATAACATTGGTTATACATGATATTTAATGTTTTAATTGGGTAAAGTATATCTTGAGTAAAACTAACTGTGTGTACAATAAATGAAAGTTTTGTCGTAAAGCTTTATGAATAGGGCAATTTATGCAAAATTATGAAAAAAATTAATAGGTAATTATTTTATACATATATAATTTCTATATGTGTGTGTGTGTGTGTTATTTTAGAAATTATAAATATTATATATTTACATAACTTCTATAACGTTATCTTTTATATTACCCAAAGGAAATTTATTCCATAACAATTGTTACTTTTTATTTATGAATTATTCTTTGACAAATGTATGCAAAAATATCCCGGTATTCAAGTTGGGTATGCGAGAATGAAACGATTTCTAACCCTGATCTGAATTTAACTACAGAAAAAAAAGTAAACAGAAAATTTAAATCATTATTTGTTTTATATTTTTTTAGCTCTTGCATATATTCTAGCCTTGATATCATGAAAAGAGAACATAAAAATAACATTTTTTTGAACAAAAAAATGGATTTGCAATTTCATTGCTCTGTTTTCATATGGAAATTTTTATCTGCTCCCGATAATGACACGTTTTTTCTAAGTCACGACAAATATTCCCTTTTTCCCTATTTTTCCCTCTGTCCATGACATGTTTTTGAATTGTTAAGCACAAGAGAATAATTCATGGTGTTTTTTTAATGTATTTGTGAATCTTCTATTAAAAATCCTGTCAAAAGAGAAAATAAAATTCAAGCATAAAAACCATTTCCCATTGGAACATTTACAAAATATGAGATTCAAAAATAAAATCTATAATAGTTCTCATTATTATCTTTAGACAATTAAGAAACACCTTTATCACTATCTCTCTTTAATGGTACCAAAATTATCAAGATGTAAAATAAAATATACTTTAAAAATATTTTCTCATTTATGTAGTGTTTATGCTATATTGTATTTAAATTTTGATTAGATTTATGTTTACGATGCCCATTTAGTATTTATAAAAAGTGAAATTCAAACAAATAAAATCTCATTTTTTCGATAGTTAAAAAATGATAATCCTTAAATAACTAAAAATTAACTTGGTGCATAAATTGCACCATTCCTGACAAATAAGAAAACAGTAAAATCTGAAAACAATTTTTTTTCTCCATTAAACTCTCTCCCTAATTTATTAGAAGTGATATTTAAACAAATAAAATGTTACTCTACTTTCAATTTCCTTTCTGTAAACTATAAATAGCTTCATTTTCCATTAATATTCAACCCATCTCCCTTTAATTCATGAGTATCTTTTTGTAGAATGATAAAAATGTTCCCACCAAAATGCATTACGAGTTTGATAAAATATACTATATAAATTTGAATGGTATGCAATCAAAACTTCTGTGTAGGATATATTCAAGCGAAGTATAGTATTCCAGGTTGTTATATAGACAGTTTAATCTAAATTTAAATAGTTCATTTCTTGCTGAATAACGATTTTTCTTGTAAAAAAATAACAAAAAAGAGAGAGATTTTCATGGGTTTATAACGACATTAATTACGAGAATATTATTATTAATTATTAATGTATATGGAAAACATTTATTACGCTGTTTCAGAATCGATTAATGCTTGAAATTTGAATAAATTACATCATTCTATCAGTCTGAGTGATTTCAAAGGAATAATCAGATCTATCTGTATATTTAATTCCGAGAAATTTAAATTTTCAAACAATTAGATTAGCCAGTTCAAAATTTATTAACTCCTAATTTTTAATGCATTACCTACTTTTGCATCCCATTAAACATAATTCAATTTTTCATTCATAATGTTTATTTATTTGAAAATCCTTGAATCTTCATCTCAATTTAGTTGAAAGAAATTCTCATTGTTAAAATGTTATTTGAAAATAATAAATTCTTTTTTTTTATTTCTCCTGCATCTTTAATTTGCTTATATTATCAACTTAACGGATGAAAATTCAATCAACTTATATCGTTAAAATAATCATTATTACCATGCTCAGTCGCTCAAATTTTTGATAATTTATTATAAATTAATATTTTTATACAAGACTTATGACTCTGATAATGAACTTTGGATATTAATATCTATAGAAACCAATAATAATTTTCTTTCTTTTTTTACAATGTTACATTATTATAACACAAAGATTAATCTATTAATATTTCTTTCTACTTGTATTAAAATTTAAATAATCAAATGCACATTAATTTTTAAACAAAGAAAGTAGATGTTCTCCAAAAATAACATAATTATTGTTATAATTATTATTGATAAACATAATTATTGTTTTACAGTATTATTGTAATAATAAAAGAATTTACAAACATTTTCAGGCATATTAAGTAAGGATTTACATGACAGCATACTCAAAAACACTTTGACTATTATTATATATAGAATACAAACCTTAGTCATCATCACGAAATGAATGTTATGGAGTTATAATTGCATAAAGTTTGATTGAATACGTATCGAGTCCAAATTGTCTCTAAATCTTAATTTCCTACTACGCCACATCACCTATTATACCACACGTGGATTCTTCCACTAACTAAAAGTGCTTGGCTAATGTGGGGCTTTTAAAATATCTATCTCATAACATTAGCCGAATCATGTACACAGCAGTATCGTAGAAAACCATTATGACAGCCCGTAGAATAGCAGCCTGTAGCATATTTAACAATGAATTTTGCTTCCCAGTGGAAACAAATAATAATCGCTTTTGTGTACTGACAATTGAACCAGTAATCTCAATTAACCCTTGTTTACCTTAGGTACCATGTTGAATGCTATTAGTTATCCTTACCACACTTCTTATTTTATCCGTATTGCTATAAAGAGTGATTTTACCAACTAATGGTTTCAACATTCAATGTGGAATCATTCAACATTGCAGCTTTAAATATTTTTATTACCAATACATGAACATTACACATATTTATTTTTTAAAAATAGATGACTTTAAAAAAACTGTCACTCCAGAATATTGTTCTTTTTTTTTAAGACTGTATATTTATTAATCTATTTATCTACATATATGACACCCCCTTATGCCCATAATTAGGTTTCAAACATAAAAACTGAGATTATTCTAATGAAAAAATGGATTTAACGTTTGGCATATTAAAAACTTAAACTGTAAGGCATACATACATAGATGCAGGGTATGTATAACTTACAGCTTAAGTTATTATACCTTAAGGTTAACGGGTTTAAAATAACCGCCTATTACCAAGTGCCTCGTAATTTTGAACCACGTTCGGAGTACAAAGTCATGCCTGAGCTTGCACCTCCTCTCCACAGAAGGACTTTTGACGTCACAGATTAACGTGGACACGTCCCCATACCAAGGTACTCCAGCAACCCAGTGAGGTAGAATGTCCCAAACATTGCCCGCGAAAAATGATACTTTACTTTGCTAACCTTAAGGGGAAGTGGCGTGTGAGTTTACTGAGCCACTATAACTCTTGCTGTGAAGTTCCACGGCAAGCGGTGTGAAGCTACTGAGCCACTGAAACTTTTGCTGTGAGGCAGGAAATGGAAACAAAAAAATTCTAAAAGAGTTCAATATAGGCTGATATGCAATTGAAAGCAACAATAATCGAAATAGGATATAAATCATACATTTTTTATTGCTTCATTCTTATATTGCCCTTTTTAATACTTCTAATAAGAGATGTGGGAATCTTGTACAGTCAATCCAGTGTTGGTAATAGGCAGTTTTACATGCTATACAATTGTTGCTTATGCTGAGATGTCTTTGAATAAATGTAAAGGAAACCACGTTTTAAAAAAAATGGAACAATGAATGCTGTAGTATACCAAAATAAGAAAGCCTTAAGGATTTTATAATGGTGATTATTAAATTTCAATATAATATTTAACCATACTATGAAATCCAATTTACCACAATACTTAAATAACGGATATAGAAGCCATCTTGATTTTTAAAATTCAATTCTATAAATTATCTTTGATTTGGGGGGGGGGTCATTTTGAGTGATAGCTGTTTTTCTCTTAAAACTCCTATATGATCTTTAAATGAAATGAAAATTTGAAAGGGTGGTTCTATTTATCCCCTTTGCTTTTCATTTAAACATCGAACTATGTGGATGAAAGTATGAAAATGATATGTCAGAGAGTAAATGATATCCATATTTAAAATACATTATATTAGGTTCTTCACAACTTTTTTTTTCCTCGGAAAAGGATCTTATGAAATACATATTTTATGTTTTAATTTGTAATGTGTGTTTTGTGTGTGAAACTAGCATAATTAGATCATAAGTACACATAATTCTAAAACTATAATTAGGATATTTTATTATTTCTCTGAATAATAGATAACCAAAACAAGAAATAAAATTGCACAAATTGTATAAAATGTAACAAAATATTAATTTATTTTACAAATGCCAAATATTACCACTTAAGTCATTAATTCACTGGCCCTCCAATATTTCTTGTCAATGTCCTCATAATAAAATGTACGGTACAGTTAAATGTTCCAAAAACATCGGTTGATTAGAGTCACACAATGCATAGTTTGAGAAATCCACCATTCTAATTCTATAGAAATTGTTCTGTAAGCAACCACATGTTCTGTAAGCAACCACATGTTCTGTAAGCAGTCAGTCCTCTAAATAGAATCACCGCAGTCATTCTTGAAAAATTGGAAACAAGCCAGTGCATCAGCTTTTCCATTGTCCGTAATTCCACAATCAGCAGGAATCCATTGGAAAAAATTGTATGTGACAATGCCTTAAGCAATTGTCTACATTCAATAATTCTTTTAGACATAGTTTGATTATTAAAAAAAAGACTGATTTCTGCTCAAATTCAAAGAATCAGTTTCTCTCTGAACAGCTTGAATAAAACCAATTTTAGTCTTAAAACTTCTAGAAGCATTATTTAGTTCTTCCAAAAAGAGTTGCTAGGCAAATGCATGAGCTTCTGATACAATAGCATCGCTTTTCTCTTAATAGAATCAAGAATAGATTCCAAACCGGTTAAGAGCTGTATTGCAAGAACTTATAAGAATAATTGTATTTTTAAAATAAAAATAACAATTTAACCAAAATTTGATTGTAACTGGCTTTAAGCACTCAATATTTAAAAAAGAAACTTGTAAACTTATCTAGTATCTCCTAAGTTCTCCAAGAGCAGACAGAAGAGGTTATATATGAACAAAATTATATCTATGTCTCAAACAATGTCTGAAATTATCCTATTCACAATAAAATTTTGGAAGAACAATCTATAAATACCCAGAAGAGAGAAGTTGTTAAAATCTTTCCATGACAGTATATTGCATAAGGATTCCAGATATGCTCAATACCGTTCTCATCAAAAATATTAAATGTTCAACTGAAATGCTTAAAATAAAAGAGTAGTCCAAAGGCCACTTAGTAACAGGTCTCGACTTGTTGCATATCGTATTGCTCTTTTGATTTGTCCAGGTTCCCCTTACACAATGGATGCAAATAAGGATAGAGGATTAGATAGAATTCTTAAGCATCTGTCAAATTCATCTCTAAATTAATCAAGAATTCCCTAAATGGCAGCTGCATGCACCCTTTACCATCACAAAGGCTACAACATGATGAAAAATTCACACTTGACATGTAGTCCTTGAATTCGTAAAATTTCCTCCATACATCCATCTACCTAATAAAATTAGAAATGATACTCTCTAACAAGTCAGGGTGTTTCCAATTCTCAACAATTCAATGGCGATGTTGGCAATGGCCTCGTAAGGCATAGAAAAGATGCCATGAAATAAATAGCAATACTCGAGTGGATATTTAGCTCTAAAAACCTATATTATTACTGTCCGTTGAATACTTCAAGCGTTAATTCTTGTGGATGTCCCTAAAATGAAATCCGCAGAAATTTGAGAAGGTGTTTCATCATGTTATCCTTTAAAAATTCTTGTCGGTAATCATTGATCCCGTTTCATTCAAATCCATTTTTCGTCTGTATAACTGTCTCAGAATTGATTTTTACAACATAGTCGAAATTCACGGTCTCTTGTTAAGTTATTTGCGAAACATCAAATTTCGTATCTACCTCGGAGATGCTATGACTCGTTTCTCGTAGGACGAATATATTCAATAATCATTTAAATCTTGATAACCTGCCATAATAGCAACAATACTCATCTTATAACTTTACCATACCCCTGTTGTCTTATGTAAGCGTTGTCTCTCATTGCTGATTACTTACTAACTTCCATTAATTTAAATACGAACCAATACCAGAGTTTTTCTGACATTAGTGTGTATCAATTTATGAGCTACAGTTTTGGAATAAATCAGATATGTATATTTATTAATACTACAATCTTCGAATACTTCAGAATTTACATAAAATTAAACACCTTGGGATTTTGGGTTTGTTTCTCTCTGTTCTTATCAAACATTTCGAATCCTTCACTAAAAATTGCGCAAAAATTTCAATTTCGAAATTTTCACAAGATTAATTTTGGTTACATGCAATAAATATTCATCAAAAATAATCTACATATTTTTAAATAAAGTATTTTAATTTTTAGTAAGTAATTCATATAACAGTAAAATAAAGTAATTAATCTTTCAGCTGTAATTTAATTTAGTTTTCACTTCGATTTCTATAAATTAGGGGATTATTAACACAGTTAAAACATTTAGAAAATGGCGTTGAGTTTTCAAACGAATGATCAAATCAATTATTTGCGTTAGCAATGATTTCTGAAAATTCGTTAAAGCTAACTTTTCAGTCATCCTAATGTTTATAGTAATAAAAAATGATGCTCTCTTAAAAACACAATAAATTTTTAACTATTTTTTATAAATCAGAATGTATTGATATATGAAAACAATATAAATTTTATGCTATTTATTCCTTAATTGTTGTTATTTATGACCTGGCAATGCGAATTTAAGTCAACAGAGAGAGCGTCTTTCGTTTTAATCAAAGCACCGCGAAGGGTGAAAGTATGTCTTTTCTCTTTTTTAAATCCATCGATAGATGGCACTGGCAGAAGACCCACGCCCTCAATTTTGACATTGATCTGAAGGAGAGGGAAATTTTCTTCGTAGGATTGCACCCATGGTAACTGCTCAACGACCGACCATAGTACTTTCGGTTCCACAAATTTAATGAGCACGTATATCGCTTGTACTCGGTGGGTCTTTGGTGGCACTTGAATCGAACCCCACCCTTCCGGGTGGAAGGCCGATACCCTAACCACTAGGCTACCAAGGCCACCCTCTCCTTAATTCTTTTTATATAAAGTAAAGCAGGCTTTCTGAAAACTATTCTTAAGTCTGTTTTCTATTATAATTACAAGTCAAGTAATTTTTGTTTAAAAAAAAATTAAAAAAGAAATGCTTTTACTAATTTTTATTTATGTTTTTATTTTACTTTTCCATAAAAGTATTTTACATAAAATACTACAAAGAGTTTAAATTCCTTAAATTTCCAAAATCATTTCAATATTCGAGATTCAAACTCAAAATTTTTAAAATTTGCCTTAGAGTGAGATTTGATTAATTTTTATTTCTATATTCATTATTTTTACTTAAAGTATACAATAAATTAGATTCTTGAAATTTCCAAAATCATCTTAAAATTCGATATTTGGCATCTGAACTGAAAATTTTTGAAATATATATGTGTCCTAGTTTCAATATTTATTCATTACTTTTTAGATACTAATATGAACCAAAAGAAGTTATTCTTTCTCAATTCTATACAAGAATTGAATTTTTCTTCGCAGTGAATATTGTTTCTCAGTGGTCAAAAGTTTTATCTTATATTGAAAATGGCTTCATTTTTTTGATACAATGATTACATGAATATATATATTAGTATTTGTTTTTAGAAACGAGCTTATATCAATAAACATTGTTATTTTCATAATTTTCACAAAAAGTACAAAGTATAATTATATATATATATTACACAAATTTTGAAATAAAAATCATAAATGACGAAAGCACATATTTTATTTGTTGAAGCTCTAAATAAAAACATAAAATAGAACTTCCAAATTCAAGCAGCACCATCGACTTTCAAATCCCACATTTATCAAAGCCTAGTAAATGCATGAAAGTATAAATATAAGAAAAGCCAAAGTTGAACTTAACTCATTTAAGGGCTCTACATTCGGGGAAGTGTCCGTTAAAGTCTCATCACCATATGTTACTCCCTAAGTCTAGAAAGAGGAGTGGAAATAAAAACAATAAAAGAAGCCCTTGTCGAACAAAACAAGGGCCTGAAATTGGATTTCGAATTCAATGGCTCATCATTTACATATACTCAAAGGAAAAAGGAGCCTTGTTTGAAGCCAAGATTATTATTTTTTTTTCCAACTTTTCATTCTTCCAGAAAGAACAGGAAAGCACCAGGAAAGTTTTTGAATGAAATTTTTTACTTCATGTTTTTTTACCTCTTAAGGTCAATCAACGGAGGAGCGCTCAAGTGCAATAGATGGGGCAAAGTTGTATCAAAGTTGGGGAGGTCGGCCGCGTAATCATGTACATTCCAAGGGATCTTATACAAATTGAACCTTTGAGGTTTCTAGAACATTGAGGGGTGATATAAGAATATCATATAATTGCATGTGTGTATATATATATATATTCATTTTTTCGTATCCAGTAATTTATACCGTTTTATTTATATGCGACTCCTTTTAAACACAAATGTACATTACCAAATATGTTTAAGGAATGTCAAACTGACCGTTGATGTCATCTCATACCATTCTTCTCAACCAATGAGTGACCAGCATTCTATATCATTCTTAGGTGGATGAGTTCTCTCGAGTCTTTTTAGGGTTGAGCTCTTATAACATGGAGCAGACGTGCTACAGATGTCATGTTTCGTTGTCACATTGGGAAATGTTAAAGTAAAAATAAACTTATTCATTCTTGAAAATAGGCCTATTCAATAATCTTTAAATTCACCAAGACAAGGAGGGGTAACCACACACATAATACATTACATATTATATTAACTTTAATTTGTAATAAAAATTTTTCGATCTATATTGTTTCTCAATTGTGTTCCGGTTAAAGATATTTTAATTTTTTTTTAATTGGAGAAAATGAAAGAGTACAGATTCAAATACTATGCAAAAAAATGCACGATTAAAAAAATAATTTCCTAATCAAAAAAGTGAGGAAAAAATATCATCCACACATTTAAAAACTATCACTTTCTGTCTGCTGCTCCACTAAGGCTGCCAAATCAATGAAATGAAGAGATAGATTTATTCGCAAAAATGGAGATATTTTAAGCATATTTTTATTTCCTTTTGAAAAATAGAATTTCTTCCTGAAAATATGATTCATGTAATCCGATTATAGATAGTAAACGGAAACATGTTTGACACAAATCTTTTTTATTTTTAAAATAAATTTAAAAGGAAAAGTTATCCTCACTTTATAAATTGGCTTACACGATTTTTTTCCGAATTAAATGCAACGTGGAAAAAAAATATGTCCATGTACTTAATAATTTTTACTTTTATTCTCGGGCATCTTCTTAATTTTTTATAAATAAATACTGAAGTACACTTTAATTATTTCCATCCTTTGATATTAAACATTATTCATACAACTATGCCACAAATATTTTAATCTATTTAATAATACTTTAAACTCTCTTTATAAACAAGCAAAATTATTTTATTTATAAACAAGCAAAATTATTTTATTTATAAACAAGCAAAATTATTTTATAACAAATTTAATTATTTATCCATTTTATTCCATACTGATAAAAGACTTTAATCAAAAAATATATGATATTTCAGAATTATTTCCACCACTTCTTTCATACAAAATCAAACACTGTTTGTTGTTGTTACTAATGGCACTTGGACAACCCAAGCTTGCTATGCCTTGGCAAAGTGAATTTAAGTCGATGGGGAGCGCCTTTCGTTTAATCAGACCACCACGAAGGTGAAAGTACGTATTTGCTCTTTTTTTAAATCCTACGATAGATGGCTCCCACCTGAGAATCCACTCCCTCAATTTTGACATTGATCTAAAGGGGAGGAAATTTCCTCCAAGTCATTGCACCCATGGTAAGTGCTCAATGACCGTTCACAGGACTTTCGATTCCACAGATTTAATGAGAACGTATATCGCATGTACTTTAGTGGCATTGGGAATAGAACCCCCCACTCTTCCGGATGGAAGGCCGATACCCTAACCACCAGGCTACCAGGAACACTGAATATGAATTGTAACATTTTAAAAAACAAATTGCATAAGCATTCTGCACTATATTTTGAAACTAATTTTATCGTCATCAACCATTTTTTTATGAAATATTGGAATTAAAATTTCATTTTCTTGTATTATATTATAATTCCCTTTCAAGAAGATTGTTATTTATTTTTGTCTGATTAATGCACAGTTAGAATTTCGAATTTATCTGTTCATTTATCTATGTAAAATAAATTTCATTTGATTTTTCTTTACTTTTATTCCACTTGTATCATGATTGATTTTCTGAATAAGAGTGAAAATCAGAGATGAAAAAGTATTTTTGAAGAATTTCATGTACTAAATGCTGCCAAAATTGGAAATTATTGAATGAACGAATGAAAATGAATAATTAGAACTTATAGCCTTTCAACAGATAAATAAAAGTATATTTCTTAGTGTGGAAAACATGTTAGCTTTTATACCATGTGTTTGGAAGAGAATAGATTATAATAATGAGGGACTTATAATAAAAAGAATCAAAAAATAATGAAATTTAAAAAATTTTCTCAACATTTTCATCAAATGAACATATTGATATTAAATACTTTCTTATATAAAAATGTGTTGGAATTTCGATGCATTTTAATGCATATAAGAAATACTTAAATAGATTAAATACAAATATTTTATTTGTTTAAACTTTCCCAATACATATCAATATATACTTGCATTAAAAGAAATCAAACAAAAGTTCAAACCATCTACCAATCTTGCTTTGAAACTTTCAACCTTCTACTTGAATGGCTAAGAAATTGATAACCAATCTATGTTAGATTCAATCAAACAAGAAATGAGAATAAAAAAAAATAGGGAATGGGTTAAAATGCAATGTTCTCAGGAATTAAATTCTGCTGATCTCGAAAACCGTTATGGTCATTGATTACCTTATGAAACGAAAGACACTCCCTATTGGCTTAAAATCTCATAGCCAAGGCATAGCGAGCTTGGCTTGCCCATTAGTAACAACAAAGACAGTGTTTGAGTTAGTATTACTTAAAATTATTATTAAGATTACAAGATTTATAATGATGAGAGCAGAATAGAATAACTTAAATCAGAACATTTCCTGAAGTATACCTCCTCAAATTTAGTCTCATCAATATGAATTAATATCTTATATAATATGCTTAGAAAAATGTTATTTAAAATAGTATTTTTTTACGCGGCAGAAGGATAAAAGTTCAGAATTAGGATATTTCATGGAATATAAGTTCCTCTCAAATTTAGTCGCATCAATATGAACTAATGTCTTTTTTTTACAAAATGTTTAAAGGTTATATCTCTAATAATTCTTTTGTACGAGAGAGGAATGAAACGCATTGAACTAAGATATTTAATGGACTATAATATTTTCAAATTTAGTCGCACCAATACGGCCTATTTTATACAATATACGTAAGATCAGGATCTTATGAACTGTAACTGCGACAAATGTAATCTTATCAATATAAACACTGATGTCTTTTTATAATAAATTAAATATGAAGTATGAATAATAAATTATATATATATATATATATATATATATATATATATATATATATATATATATATATATATATATATATATATATATATATATATATATATATATATATATAAGAAGAAGAAAAGAAGTGGCTTGAATGCAAAAACTTTTATGCTGTAGTGAAAACACCACAATATTTTAAACCTTATTTTTTCCCCTTAATCAAAAATTGTCATCTAATCTATATCTGTATATAATCTATGGAAATTAAAATTGGAATAAACAGCTGTTGGAGTTGAATTTAGAAAGTTAGAGCAAGTTTTATTTCATTCCATTTCCTTTTAAACTTATGTTAAAATTTTGGTCTATAGATATTTTTAAATATTGGCTATATTTCATTTTGAAATTTTGATTACAGTGTTCATAATTTTAATTTGAAAAATAATAAATGTTGATAAAAAAATTAGTGTAAAATTGCTTATTTCACTATATAATTGATTTAAACGGTACAAGAATATTTTGAAACTGCTGCGCCATTCGAACGCGTAACTCCTTTCCACCACTTATAAAATTTTGTCATCCAAGTGTTACAAATCCAGAGAAGAAAGAAATATTCACTGCATTGTATTCCCCTTTTTTCTGTCTGCATTCCAACAATATAATTTTACAAAAAGTAACGATATATATTCATTTTTTTTAATTTTTTTTTGTATTTTTGAAAAGGAGTTTTTCGTATGGTAGCAAATGTGTTTACGCCTTTCCCAATATTCCACTGTTAGAAAATGCACTTTAACCCGGATGAAAAGAGTTTTGTCCTTTAATATTTTATAACTTCGTAATTAGAGATAATTTTCAAGTTCTCTTTATCTCACTTGATTATCTGAGAACTCATTTAGTAGAGCAAAACATCGATTTATCCAAAGCTAAGAAATAATAAAATGTAGTTATTTTACCTAATGTCTATTTTCTCCCCGAAAACCATGAATACGTTTCTTACTAGGACCTATATCTTACGAATGCTGGTGGGCTTGGCCCGATAATATTGGAAATAAAATTATGTGTAATATTGGAAATAAAATTATGTATAATATTGGAAATAAATTATCCCACATTCAAATAATTTCTGTATCTGTTTCTATCTGATAAGAAACTATTACAAAATTATTGGAATTTTAAATACAATGATTGAATTCTAATCATCGTTAAATTGTTGATAATAGTGGAAAATTTCTAACTATCTTCATTACATTTCAACATAATTCCGTTTATTTTATATTTCACTCTGTGGTGAAATTAAGGTGTTTTAAGTAATAAATAATGTATTTTATAAATTAGTTTATACTGAAAATAAAATATTTTAAACCATTTATACAACGATTTATAAAAATTGGAAAATACTAAATTTTCTATAAGTATAGTTTTCTTTAACCAGGAACAATAGAATTTCTGAATTATCACTTAAATCTATGGAAAACAAAAGCATTATTTGGAGTGCCATCTGTTGATGGAAAAGTATATTAGAAATTAAATTTTAAAAAATCCTATTGTAATTTTGATTTTAAATATTATATACTATATAGTACTGCTTCTCAAAATGTTTGCTCTGCCTACAAGTAAAAATTAATATGTCTCATCACAAAAAATCTCTTTGCTGCTCTTGATAACAATAATTTTTTTAGTTATAAATATATATTTCTGATAAAAAAAAATACATACAAAGAGATTTGAAATTATATATTTGGAAAATTGAACAAAAAATTTATTTAACTACAATATAGAGCATTGCTTTATCTTCGAATTCTATGATAGTTATTTTTCCATTATTATAATAAGTAAATATGTTATAATAAAAATATTACTCTACACAAAAGTTTATAAAATGAAACTTTTGTAGAAAAAAATGCTTAATAGTAATATATTCCTAAGAAAATACTTAATATTATTTATAATACCTCAAAACTGTAATTGAACATATCGAGATATTTTCAGTTTCAAATTATGAGGAAACTACTGATGTATACTAAAATGGTTTGTGTTAACGGAATTGATCCATCAATCTTAAGCAGGAATAAATATTATTGATATAAGCAGAGGAATTATCTGATATAAGCGACAGAAAAAAAATATTGTCTATTATAACATAAATAACCTATCACACACAGTAATTCACAACAGAAAACGATTAGTTTAAATTCTTGAATTTTTTATATTCTTCATTTGCAAGTTTTTTCTGTAATTGAATATATAGATTATAATGGATTAAAAATAAAACTAAGATCTGTTGCTACTTTTTGCATAAGAGTGCATATATTCTATGCGTTTTCATTAATAATCCACGTTTAGCATTAATATGATATAGAAAGAAGATAAATATTCTTACAAATTACAAGCATAATAATTACAAGTTAGGGCTGTTTTCAATTCCGATTGAAACTGTGTCATTAATTTTCAAAAAAAAGTAATAAAATGCGATGCGATTCAAAAAAGATATAACAAATTTACATAGTTACATTATGTAAAATATGATACATTTTATAAAATGATAAAATGTAAAATACGAGCAAACTAAACATTACTCGAAACGAAGAGAAATTTAATGTAAGAAAAATTCGAAGTTATTATTATTAGTCCAATAATGACAGAGAAAAAAATAAATTTTAAAAAATTAAATACTGTTGATTTATTTGCAAGTTTATAAAATTGAATATGAATTTATTGTTGATGATTAAAAAATGTATCAGTTAGTCTGAATGAATGTAAGAAATTATGATGGAATTTTTGGAAACAGTACAAATAGTGACTGTCTGCTGAATACAAAAATTTACTCTGCAGAAAAATGAGAAAAAGATGTCAAATACTTCATTATTTCTTGACATTATAGATGTAAACTCGTTATTTTTTCGTTTTTTGGAAGTTATATATTAGTTATATCATTAGCGTATTTCTTGAATTAAATTATGCTCTCTCATATCCATTATATATTCAATAATTTTTGTTGTTATCAATTGAATCTTTTGGAGTACCTTTTGTCGTCTTTTAATTGTTATATATGGATGTAACTCTTTATTTATTTATATATATATATATATATATATATATATATATATATATATATATATATATATATATATATATATATATATATATATATATATATATATATATATATATATATATATAGATGTTTTTGGTGTCTCAAAATTCCTTAATTGAGTTAATATTACAATTTTTGAAGGATACTTAAACTCATTATTCGTTTTTAAAAATATACAAAAGCTTCAGCTTATAAAAATGATCTGCGCATTTGTTCTAAAATTGGATAAGGAATTTCATCTATTGAACATAATATCCACCCACAATTTCAGCCAACAAGTTTGACATCGTCAAAATTGTTTTCTGTTGTAAATGCGACTCTAGTTTAATTCGAATTTTTCATGATTAGCGACAAAGTTTTGGAAATATGAATAAATTCAACATAAAATAATCAACTGTATTACACTTTCTCGGTAAGAGGACATTGTTAAAAAATAATGGACAGCCTGTAAATTAATGGCTTAACCTCTAATGCTTAGTATTTATGAAATGAAATTAATGTATAAAAACATTAAATAATTAATAATTAATTTAATTGATTATTTAACCCTGAATTCATTGTTCATGTTTTCAGATGCATAGGAATTTAATATTGAAATCAATGCAGAATAACATGTCAGGTAAAAGGCCGCTGTGGCCTGGTTGGTAGCATGACGTTCTTATTATCGGAAGGTAGTGAGTGAATTAGAATCATGACTCAACCGAAGATACGTCGTGTTCGCGGCTACGATCGCGGTGGCATTGTTCTTCAATTGATATTGCTAAGGCTGGTAGGTAAAGTTTTGCAGGTTCTTCTGCTTGATCATTGGTAGTGAATTTGAATCTAGACTTAATCGAAGATACGTCGTGTTCATGGCTACGATCGTAGTGGCATTGTTCTTCAAGTGAAATGATATTTCTAAGGCTGATAGGTAAAGTTTTTCAAGTTCTTCTGCTTTATCATTGGTAGTAAAATTGAATCCCGACTAAATCGAAGATACATCGCTACTGCCAGTAAAGATAGTGGTCGCAATTTTCTTTAAGTGAAATGATATCTCTAAGACTGGTAGGTCAAGTTTTGGGGGTTCTTCTGCTAAGGATCTTCTTCTAAACTACGAAGACTACCACCTGTCTGCTTCTATCTAACTGGTAGAGCCCAACTATGGGCAAGATACAGCGAAGAATGCTGGTACAACAAAAACACACACATCGGTAATTACAAATATATAGATAGAACTTGTATCTTTTAGAAAAATATTCCATTTCTAAGAAAATAATCAAAAAATGTGTACAGGAATGCATTTTCAGGAATTAATTGATCATTAAATTAATTTGTAAAAACATTTAAAGAAAGGATTTTAAATAATCATAAAAAATTTTAATAAAAAATATTCTGAAAATGTGTATTATTTATTAATTTTAATTTTTTTTTTATTTATGTTCTAGATTGGCAAGCTTTATCAATTAAATTTACTTTCAACTAAAAGTTTTAACTTCATAAAGGATATAAGCTCTTCGTATAATCTAACGTTTTCGTCGTGAGCGAAAATTATAAACTTTCAATTTTTCCCATTATTAAGTGCTAAAAACAATTATTAAATTATTTTTAGCATTAATAATGTGAAATTACCGTTATCGCTCGGTTTTTTTAAAACAATAACCGAGTTTATTAAGCCCAGTGATAAACATGCGAATTCCATTATAGGAATCATTCAGTCATTCAATGGTAAATGATAAAAATTTATTTAAAATTATTTTAAAAATCAAAGTTTTGTACAAATGTTAAATACAATTACATAATTCAAGCGCAATCCATTTTTAAATACTAAGTAACTAATCAGTAGTTATTCCTAAGACATGATGTAAATTTAATTTGACTTTAGTTTTACATTCATCGAAAAAGGAAGTTAATATGTTTAAAAAGCATTCTCTCTCTCTCTCTCTCTCAATGTCTTTAAACTAATCAATTTAAGTTCTTCAGGCATCATTTATTTGTTCGGTAGATTTACTCTATTTCTTTTTGTGCCATTTTGTTAGAAAAGTGCAAAAACATGTGAAACCTTGATCATTAATCCTCTGTAAATAATACATTTTTAACTTTGTTTAATGTCTACAATCATTTGTAGACATTCTTCTAACTATTGTTTTGATTAATGTTGTTTTTGTATATCCTGGTTACAGTGTGATTTTACATGCTTAACTGAGCATCAAGATCTATTTTATAATTATCAATTAAGTAATTTTAACAATAGAAAATTAAAAGAAATAAAAATGTTGATAAAATATTAGGAAAAGTTAGTTAATATATATTTGAAAAACTTTGATATATAAATACATTTTGAGCCATCGCTGTAAATGATTGCAATCAATGCATCAATTTCATTAAAAATGATCTCATAACTTAAGGAGAAAATTATTTGTACCATGAAAATTTATTCAAAACTGTCACTTTTTCACATTAAAATTTCAATTTTCTGAGCTATGAAATGTTCACACGAATACTGTTCTCTTGTTACTTTATTTACAGTACACTCTATTTATTCTAATATTAAAAAAAAATAAATATGGAACTGAAATGTGAGATAATGTCAAAAC
Source organism: Latrodectus elegans (assembly GCA_030067965.1). Taxonomy (NCBI): domain Eukaryota; kingdom Metazoa; phylum Arthropoda; class Arachnida; order Araneae; family Theridiidae; genus Latrodectus; species Latrodectus elegans. Next base: position 47,118,899 of record CM057819.1, read on the forward strand.
TGTGTCTTACGATTCAATATGTTTCACAAAAGTTATTTCGAAAAATAATGCGTAAAATAGGAAATGTCAGAATGTAAAATAAACATCAATTTTTTTTATTTTCGTTACGAAGAGAGCTCGAGAAGGAATGTAACGAAATAAATTCATGACATGGTGTATGAATGACTAAATATTTTTTTCGTAATTATCTTACAAAATTTAATCCTATCATTATTTTATATAGGGAATTATTAATAATACTGCTCGATTTTAAGATTTATTTTACAGTTTAAACAAATAAATATATACATAAAATTACACGCCGAAGTATAATAATTTACATTATATTTATGCAAGCTGTTTGCGTTTTCCAGAAATGTGATATGGGAAAATAACGATATTTATCATTTACTCACCTTTTCTCAAAACACTTCTTTGCTTGATGATTTGGGATCTGCCGTACAGGTCAGCTGAAAAAGATTTAAATGAAGTGTAAAAATTTCGTTTAAATTTGAAATTATTATTAATGAATTAGTTTATGAAATTATTAATAATGCTGGTATTTCATTCATCTGTTTTCCAAATCATTTCCCATCAATGACGTATTGTGAAAACTGAAAACACGTTTGGTGAGGTATAAAAGCAATACTTTTTTCAAAATTACTGAAAAAAGATAATAATTTTTTTCTAAAAACGTTGTGGAAATGTGGAAAGAAAAAAAGGATCCGATGAGGTATATATTTTTCGCTACTTTTGTTACGCATGAAGAAAAAATTTATAGAGGAAAAACATGTCATTGTTCTTGAAGCGAGTGAAGCTCCTGAACAGTGAGTATTGTGGCATGAGAAACTTCTCACAGAGATTTTAAATCAGTGTTAATTGCGAAAATAAATTTAAAGCATTGTATTCCACATTTTGAAATGAAACCCAGACAATGTCTTAAATTATCCATGAAATCAACCTTCTGATGAGTTCGTTTCTTTCCATTTTGTTATTCTCATTCCATTCCTGAAAAAAATTCTTAAAACGAACGGAATAAAGGGTCTGTTTACATAGATAAAAAAATTAAAAATTAATGAACATGTGAGTACTGAACTCCTGTGCTAAAATGAAAATCAGAATTGGTTTGCAATCTAACATATTTCTAATCCGAAATTTGCTATCATGGGAATCCTGAAAATTCTAAATATTTTTAATAATTTATAGAAGATAGAGAGAGAGTTTTTTTTAATAATGTGAATAAAATTCAACACGAATTTTATGAATAAAATTTAAAAACTTTAATAAGTAAGTTTTTAGATAAATTTTAGAAAGAGAGCTAATTTTTAAGAAAATAATAATAAATGACATATAAATACAAATGTTACAGAAAAATACGTTTAGAATTTAGCTACAAATGTGAATTTAGGTATAGAATTTTAATTTTATATATTATTTCACAAAATAAATGCTTTTGTTTCAAAATAAAAAAAATTCTAATGAAATAATATACATAATGAGAATTATATATTCTTTTTACCAAAATTACTTCTATTCAATAACATCAAAATTATTCGGACACTTTTCTGTTAAATGTGAAAATACTTGTGCCAGTTTTATGTTTCAAAATGTATGTATCAAAAGAGATTAATGCATATAGTTGACAAATGTAAGGCCCTGGTAGCCTAGGGCAGTGGTCGGCAAAGTGCGGCTCCAGCGTGCATGCGGCTCTTTGGCTGTGACTCCGGCACAAATATCCATGGAAGACGCAAAAATATATTCTTTAAAAAAAACTTGGTAAGAAAGAGCAATTACTTCTTATTTTGATATAAATTAAATTCTACAATAAATCAAGAACATATATAATTTGTTATTTAAGTCACAAGATAGATAGGTAAATAAAATTTTATATTGTTGTAAAAATATGTAACGAACATCGAGTTTAATTTTATGGGTTTTCGTAAACGTAAACACAAAGCTACCGGCTGAAATTGTTCGTATGTTTTCGGAGTACTCTGATGCGATATAAAGGTATCACAAGCTTGCGCGCGCATACTTCTAGCAGTTGCAGTGTGAACAGTTTTGTATTATCTGACGTTCTACCGTCCTGTCTTATTAAAAAGTTGTATTTTTCAATCTAGCTGCATATCTTGCAGGTATTTTTATGCGATTTTATTACACCTGCTATATAGGTTTGACCGCGAATTTAAAGTTGAGTGGATAGAGAATTTTGCGTTTATTCACAACTTGAATGGTATTCCGACATTTCTTATTTAAAAGGGGAAATTCGTGCATAACAAGAAGTCGACACTTTACAAGAAAGGATGCATCAGTTAGCACTGAATATGTTACCGGTGATGCAAGGAAGAAAGCAGTTGAGAAGAGTCAAGAGTCGTCAACTTCTGTGTTTAACAACTGGATGCAATCTTCCAGCCATATTAATATGGAAAGTTTTGTTTTTAGGCCAGAGATTGCTAAGAGAGGTAAGCCGTACACAGATGGCGAATAAATATAAAAATGTTGTATAAATGCATTCGAAGAGCTATTTCGTGATTTCAAGAACAAAGCAGATATTCTGAAAAGAATTAGAGTTACGAATGCCTGCCAAAAACATTAAAGAGAGAACTATTAAAATGTGTTCGAATATAAAAACCCAGAATCCACTTTTGCTCAAGATTTTGAAAGGGAAACATCACTCTCCATTTCAAAATCCTGAGCAAAAATGGGGGTCACTTTCCGAGTCTGCTGAATCATAGCCAAGAAAATAATTCCTCTATTGATAAGCACCATTTTAAAACAATAAATTTAAATATGCGGGAAGCTTTTCTCAGCAGGTTTCAGGAATTTAAAAATAGAGCAACTTTAGAATTTGTCAAAAATCCTCTTCATGCTTCAATAACAGAGTTGAAATTTTCTCCTTTTGAAATTGACATTAGTAACTTAGAAATACAATTGTTGGATTTAAAAAACAAGGAAATACGGCACTCTAAATTCGATCGTTTTTGTGTTGAATTGGAAATATTGGAGAAGAAAAAAATGTGATCTTAGTTCGCAACACACAAGTGGTCTGCTTTGAATGCCCTGGAGATGGAAGACACGATCATTTTCAACGCTTGGAATAGTATTCCTGACTCTTTCGTTCAGCTGAAAAAACTCGCATTTGCTGTTCTTTTCTTTTTCGGTTCTACATATATATTTGAACTATCTTTTCAAGCATGAAGATTATCCAAAGTAAACTGAGAATTTGTCTTATCGATGAGAATTTGGAATCATCCCTAAAATTATAAACAATAACATATAAACCTGACTTACTCAAACTTTCCAAGGAAATGCAAGCACATTGCGTTCGCATTAATAAATATTTATTAAGTATGAAATTTAGTTTTACTTAATATTCTACTTTTTTAGTGTAATAAAAGTTTACTACACAAGTAGATTTGGCTTCCAATTTTTTTTTAAATTGTTGTAATGTTTATATTTGGCTCTTTGGCTAATTAGTTTGCCAACCACTGGCCTAGGGCATAGGCCTTCCATCCGGATGGGCTGGGTTCGATTCTGAATGCTGCCAAAGTTCCTCAATGTGTTATTCGTTAATTCTGTGGAATCGGAAGTGATGTAGTCAATCGTTGAGCAGTTACCTTGAGTGTAATGGTCTGGAGAAAATTTCCTCTTCCTCCTGTTCAATAACGAAATTGAGGGAGGAGATCTTCAGGTGGTGCCATCTATCGGAGAAGTCTTAGAGAATATACATGCATAGCTGTCGGCTACTAAGCTTAGCTTATCCAAGTGTCTTAATACATTGACAAATATACGGAAATGTATTATAAGGAGCAGGTCACAAACATAGCTTCTAATAATGGAATTTAATTTGCTCTTTTATTCCTGACGATGAAATTAAAAATTTTTAGTTAAATTTTCTTTAATGAGATAAAATTCAAATATATTGTTAAAAGATTTTTGTAGAATTCCTATAAAACCATTACTGTTTAAATAACCATACATTACCAGTTTATTAAAATACAGCACAGTTTAGTTATATAACCATATAGTACAATACCATTACAGTTTTCTAATGTATAATGATCACCGTGGGTTAAACATAAATAATGAAACCTAGAACTTATTTTTGGTAGCATACATGCATAATATTAATTATTGGACAAGTCTAGACATTTTAGATCTTCACGTCCGGCTTTCTTCTGGTCAGTCTATTCTTTTTCGATGGATCCAAAAGCCGACTATCTGGCCAGGACTGTTGCTTGTGGAGTCCTCACATATAGTGAGATCTGCCCCCTTTGGAAGCTGGAATTAAACTTAGTTGGAAAAATTCCTCCCAGTCACCTGTGGTACTTTAGAAGAAGCGTAGGTGGGGTTTTTCAGTTTTCGCCAAGAAAATATCAAAAGGCTTTCTCGCACTTCATGAGTGTCCATATCAGGGCACTCACCTTATAGCAGGGGTAGAAGATCTTCCCTGAATGCCTTTGGTGTGGTGCTGACAGGGCGACACAGATCATAATTTATTTTACTTGGATTTTATTAATCACGTGGTCCTTCAGGATCTTCTATCATTTTTAGACTGTGTATATTTTTGGATTTAGGGGGAGATTATCTAGTTTTGCTGCACAATTTGGGATTAGTAACAACAACATTACTAATTGTTTTTTTTTTTTTTTTTTTTTTTTTTTTTTTTTTTTAAATAATTAATTGTAGTAAATATTTTATTCTATATACTATGTATATTAATATATATATATAATAATGCTTTATTCGTAACGTATAGAATTTAATAAAATTATTTTAATGAAGAGAAATATTTTTCGCTCACTCTGTATTTTTCAGAAAGCACATAAAAATGTTTCTAATATAGGAATTATGATAGAAAAAATATGAAGTATAATTCATTACTGAACAAAAATCTTGCATTTCACTAAAAACCACATTAAAAGTAATCTCAGGATTTCCATGTACAGCTTGTAACCCAATGCATATATATATATATACTACTGGTCATTAAAATTGCTACACCAGGAAGAAATGCAGATAACAAAATGATATTTATTGGACAAATATATTGTACTAGAAATAACAAGTGATTAAATTTTCAAAAAATTTGGCTGGATTGATCCTGAGAAATCAGTACACAGAACAACCACCTCTGGCAGTAATAACAGCAGTTATACGCCTGGGCATTGAGTCAAACAGAGATTGGATTGCATGTACAGGTACAGATGCCCATGCAGCTTCAACACGATGCCACAGTTCATCAACCGTAGTGACTGACGTTTGGTGACGAGCCAGTCGCTCGGCAACCATTGACCAGACGTTTTCTATTGGTAAAAGATCTGGAGAACGTCCTGGCCAGGGCAACAGCCGAACATGTTCCGTATCAAGGAAGGTCCGTACAATACCGGCAACATGCGATCGGACATTATCCTGCTAAAACGTAGGGTTTCGCAGGGCTCGAATAAAGGGTAGAGGCACGGGTCGTAACACACCAGAAATGTAACGTGCACTGTTCAAAGCACCATCAATGCGAACAAGAGGTGACCGAGACATGTATCCAATGGCACCCCATACCATCACGCCAGGTGATGGGCCAGTATGACGATGACGAATGCACGCTGCCAGTGTGCGTTCACCACGATGCCGCCAAACACGGATGCGACCATCATGATGCTGTACACAGAACCTGGATTCATCTGAAAAGATGACGTCTCGCCATTCGTGCGCCCAGGTTCGTCGTTGATCACACCATTGAAGGCGCTCTTGTCTATGACGCAGCGTCAAGGGAAGCCGCAGCCATGGTCTCCGAGATGAGAGTCCATGCTGCTGCAAATGTCTTTGAACTGTCCGTGCAGACACTTGTTGTCTTCCAAACGACCCCGTTTCTTTACTCACGGCTCGTGACGTGATTGCACCATCCATTACGGCCATGCGGATAATATGCCTGTCTTCTCGGCTGCTAGTGATAGGTGGCCGTTGAGATCCCGTATGGCGTTCCGTATTACCGTCCTGAACCCATCGATTCCATATTCTGCTAACAGTCATTGGATCTCGACCGACGTGATCAGTAATACTGTGATAAGATAAACCGCAATCCCGGTACGCTACAATTCTACCTTTATCAAAGTCAGAAACGTGCTGGTACGCATTTCTCCTTCTTACACGAGACATCACAACAACTTTTCACCAGGCAACAACGTTCAAATGCAATTTGTGTATGAGGAAACTGATGAACAATTTCCTCATTTAAACACAATATAGGTGTCGCTACTGGCGCCTGCTTTGTCTGAATGTGCTGAAAAGCTAATCATTTGCATATCACAGCATCTTCTTTCTTCCGTATAAATTTCACGTCTGTAGCATGTCGCCTTCTTGGTGTAGCAATTTTAATGGCCAGTAGTGTATATATATATATATATATATATATATATATATATATATATATATATATATATATATATATATATATATATATATATATATATATATATATATATGTATATGTATATATATATATATATATATTCTCAGTTACTATAATAATAGGTGCATCACCCACACACATTGTAAAAAAAATTAACAATATAAATTGAATATTATATTTACACAGAAGCATTTAAATTCAAAGTTTTGAAAAGATGGCATAAAAAATTCCTAAATTAAAGTGAATAGTACATTTTTAAGGCAATTCAGCTATATCTCTCTTTTAGCAATAATATATTATTAGTGCAATAATAATATATTATTGCTGAATGATATATTATTGCTAAAATTGATAAAATAAAAATTATTGCTAAATTGATAAAAAAAATGTTATCGAATAATTTCCATTCTTTTACCAAGAAAGAAAAATTATATATATTTCACTTTAAAAAAAGTGATAATATAAATCCAAAGAATAAAAAAATGTTTTGAGAGAGAAAAAATTGCTTAAAAAATAACATATAATTAAGAGATTACGTTGCATAACTCACAAAAAAAGCTTTAATAATTAATGTAATTCACAAAATAAAAGCAGAAATTCTGAATTTTAAAGAAATAGAAAATAACAGATTTCGAGGGGAATATTTTATAAAACATCTTTATCGTCTACATCTTAATAACTATCCATTCTCTCTCTCGAAATCTTATATATAATTTAATAATGGTTTTGATCTCCAAAAATAACAATTACAAAGAAGTCTTTTAAATTTTCTTTTCTTCATAAAGTTGTATTTTGAACAGATATCCCTATGCATATTTTAAGGAAGTTGAAATTACTGAATACAATTTTTAAACTTATTTAAGACTAAGACATTTAAATTTTTTTTTTCCATTTCTTATGAAAAGTTGAGCAAAATCTTCAATGATATTTAAAAATATTCTAAATCTTAAGTATTATAATAATTATTAGACCAAACCTTATGGATCTTGGCAAAATCCCAATAAAATAAAAAGAAAAAAAAACGTGATACACACAGAATACACACGAGAGAATAAAGAGAAGCTTTTTTAAAATTCTCATTTTCACTTTTTAAAAATTACTGTGGTTTTTTGTTTCTAATTTTATTGTTTATAATATATTTTTTCATTTTTAATTAATTTTCACTCAGTAATTTGTCTTTTAAGTGTTGAAAGAACTAGCATAATTGTGTAGCTCATATCAATGATTCATTTAGAAGTAAATGTAAGCATACGTATAATAATGTGATCAACAGTTGTAATGAAAAAATTCATAAATTAGATATTTGAATTTAAATTAAGTCGAGAGAATAAGAAATCTTTTTAAGGGGAAATATTTTAGCTCGATATATATATATATATATATATATATATATATATATATATATATATATATATATATATATATATATATATATATATATATATATCAATTTTAGAAAAAGAAACAAGAAAATTTAAAATTTAATAATAATTTTTAAAAATTAACTATCAAAAAATCAAATGGTATGATAAAAAATTATTTTAAAACAGAGGTAATAATATCCTTTATAGAAATATATGACCTCGAAAAAATTTAGAATTATTTTTTAAATATAAATTTTTGCATTTTATTTTTATTTCGTTGCCTAATTTTCCTGTCGATTTGATGATTCCTGCCTATTGCTTTTTAACAATCGTTGATGGCATTGTCACTAAGCAAAAGATTGTTGGTGATTTATTCCGAGAATTATACAAAAACTGGAAAACAGATAAGTCGTGAATCCAAATTAAGACAACTAAATTCAACCTTTTTGATGTTTAGTTTTAGAATTGTATGCTAAATTAAGCGTATTAGATTTTCAAGGCTACCGAAGTAAAATCAATGCATCCTTTACTTGATGGGGTTGACGAGATAATTTGCACTAATTATGTCTTCCAATTTCTTTCATCAAAGCATACTTTCCAGAAATTATTTCCTCATAAACTTTCATGCTTTTTAAATCATTTAAATGAGAGATAAAATTTTCCTGTAAATAATTATTAACAGTTAGTTTATATACTTACTATGTTAATATCAGACATAACTGCAATTTTAGTTACATAATAACCATTTACAGAAAACACAGGAAAATTAAAACACAGATGTGTGATACTTATAAAAATTAATTTTTATTCTTTATTCACATATAAATGTAATCAAATTAATAAATTATGATAGTTGGATTTTATTTAAAAAAAAAATTGAAGATGAAGAATTAATAGGTCCACATGACGTTTCTTTACTTTTTACATTTTACGCTTTACACTTTATTCACTATGAAATAAAGATTCATTTGTAAGTATTAAATATATATTAGATATCTTTGTGTTAAGATTCTCACATAAAAATAAGAGAATTTATTTATTTGCAAATATGGGAAAAATTTTATAACTAATAGAAAATATATATTAACGTAAAAGTCAATGTCTGTACTTTATGCATATGCAAATAAAAATATAATTTTTATTAAAATATTTGATTTTGAATAAAAATGAGATTGGAGAGAATACGTTCAAATTATGTTCTACAGAATCTTTTTTGAAATATTTTTACTAGAAGATCAATTTTCTATAAAATTTACATTTTTCGCATAATTTGGACTGAAATTAAGATTTTTGGTAACATATTATATTTTTAGAATTTAGTAAGTAAAAGAAAAAACTGCATTCATTTATTCACTCATAGTTCATTAAATCTAGTTTTACATTTAAAAAATGTAAAACTAGATTTCTGAGAAGTTGAATACAAATTTCTTTTCCTTTAAACTATATCTGTAACATTAAAATAATTTTTTTTTCCATATTCTGAATGCGATCTTACTTTTCATGTTCATATCATTTATGAATTGAACATAGGATTTCATTTATAGTAGGTCAGTTTAAAAAGGAAATGAAGTTTCAAAACATATTAAATAAATGAAAGAATTATTAATTGATGCATTATATAGTCGTAATTGTATGCAGACGGTGATCAGTTAACGAAGGATTAGGATTGCGAACAAATCGGGTTACAAACATTTTCAAGGAAGATTTTCGTGTTCGGATAACGAACACATATTCGGATAACGAAATAAAACGAATTCAAAGGAACACTTCTTGACTCTCTGCTGGTTGCCAAAACCAAAGAACCAAATTTGTTTTTCATGTCTCTTGAATTATGTTGCTTGCCTATTTAACTTTAAACTGCTATACTGGGGGAAAAATTTCTAATAAAATATTTATAGCCAAAGTAGACCTTCGGTTTTTATTTCATTCAAAACCGAAAATGATTTTATTTTGAGCATTCCTTCCCTAGTACATTCGTTGAAAAAAAAGGAGGGTGTCAGAGGAATGGTCTTCGAATGGCACTCAAACCAAGTTGATATCATTAAGGTTAGGTATATTTACAACAACAATGCTATTAATCACTTCCAGGAAGAAAATATTCTTCTTAAAAAAGAGAGAAAAGAACTCGACATTCGACATGTTCTTTAATGCCACATAAACAAAAAATGAAAAGGACTGATGTTGCTAGATGATGTGTATGCATTATGTTTTAATAAACTTCCTAAGAAATTATACATTCTTATTTTAATTTAATATTTAAGGTCTCCAAAACGACTTAATCGATTTCACAATGAAATTTTCGATAAATCGATGATCTGTTAACGAACAATTCGAATAGCGAGCATGGTCTTGAAACGGATTATGTTCGTTAACAGATCACCCATTGTATTTGTAGAAATCTGTGCATGAGACTACACACTCGCTAAAATAATTATTTTTGTAAATATGGAATTTGTAAAATATAAATTAAAATTAATTATTCCTTTTTCCTTTCGGCTGTAACACTTTTTCACTTAATAGTTTAGTTTCTGTAAGAAAATATTCAAGTAATAAATAAAAACCATTAAAAAAATTACCGAAAATTTTTTACTAAAAGATATTTATAAAGAAATAATACAAAAGATGAATCTTATCCAATAAAAAATTCTTAAAGGCATTATCAATATTTTTAACACATATTAATATAATTTGAAATAAATGTCATATTGCGACTGAATGTCAATTTTTTAAATTTAATTTATAATGTCTTGAAAATATAAAACTCTCTTCAGATACGCAGATGGCGCTGTAAAATATAAAAACTAAGTTTTTCTTTTATTCATATATAAATTTTAGTAAAATCTATATATGAATAAAAGAAGAATACATCAAATCATTTCTCAAAAGTTGAAATATACATAGTAAAAATTATTTTATGTGTATCATATGCAGAGCAATTCTTCATATCATCAATAGAATGAAAAATGTTACAACATGATCCGTATATATATTTTATTCCGCTCTTAAATATATTAAAGTGTTCTATATTGTATTGCTATATATTTTATAGGAAAGACAAAGATGAAACACAAATATCTATAACATATTCCTTAAAATATTATGTAGAAATACGTTCATAAATAATTAGTTTAAAAAAAAATTGTCATATATCCATCTATAAATTCTTTTTTTTATTATCTCAAACGTATTATAAATAATTCAACGTTGTTTCTGCCACCCAACGTTTTTAATGGTCAGAGTGCCTGACTGTAGATAGGGAGGTCCTAGGTTCGAATCTCGGTACAGGCATGGGTGTACTTTCTTTCTCTATCTATCCTGTCTTTGTCCTTTCCTTATATGAATAGTTGCCTAACCTATAAACGGGTATATGTGTACTGAAGAAGTCGGAAACCACACCTAAATATGGTTCAGTTGGAGAAGTGGAGCAGCGCACCTCATAATGCCAGCCTGCACACGACAACAACAGTATTTCTCAACTGTTAACTAATTTTTTTTTTTTACCACGTATACATATTTTGATATCTTAGAACATTCATTCAAGAAGTGGGGTTTGAACTCAGGAACTGTTAAAGTAGAGACAAGGGTGCTATTTTTTAAATTAAGAAATAGATCTCGAGAATCTGGAGACATTTAGGGAAAACTAGGTCATATTTTTACAATTTAACAAGTTTAAGTATATAATTTTTCTCTATTTATTCTCTTAAAATATAATCAATATTTACGAGTATTTTTCCGATAATTCTTAGGTAAACTGTCTCACACAGATCGCATATTTCGTTCGTTTATCCTCCGATGTCAGGAAGAGAATTCCCAGAATTTACTTATTTCTTTTATTAGAAGCAATCACTTTCTTTTCCGTCTTCACCTTTTCTTGACATAGGAATTTCAGGTTTCCTTAAAATACTTTATTACTAGACATTTTTGTTAAAATAAGTTACGGCGACAACGTGATAGATTGGAATAAATAATTTGACATTTCAACTATAATAACATTTACAATAAACAACATAAAGAATAATGAGTAAGGAATTAGTCATGTATGGAAACGTTATTGAAGACTCAAAGAAATTAATAGTTAACATAATTGATGAAATATTTCTTTCTGTGCAGTATAATTGAAATTCTATATTTTAATTATATTGTAGAAATAAAAACAATAAAAATGGTATATGAAGCCCTATTGCAAAATGTTATACTCAAAGAGAATAATTTTTACTCATTCAAAATGATGAATTCTATCATTTTTGAATAGTCAATAATTTGTTCACTATTACATAACTAGATTTTATGTAAGATTATTTGAATAATTTTATTCAATTCTATGAAACATGAAATTATTTCAGCTCTTCCAATTAATTATATATAATTTATAATAAAAACATTAATACACAATGTGATTTCAGTTTGTTAAAGAAAGTGGCTATTTAAAATTTATGAAAATTATTTTCTATATTCATTCTAATGTATTTTTTCTCTCAAAAAATAAACATAATGTTATTCCAAGTCAGAGAATATGATTCAATGACTTGAACCAATGTAAATGATTATCATATTCTTTAATGTGTCAGTCATTAAAATGAGTTATTATTTTTATTTCTTTATTTATTTACTTTTGCAAGAACGAATTTTTTTTCTGAAGTAAAATATAAGAAATATTATGTTGAATACGTCTTTGGATTTGTACTGCACATTAGATAATACAAGGCAACGGAGGCCTGGTTTGTTAGGACGTTCTCATTATCGGGAGGCAGTGAATTTGAATCCCAGCTTAACCGAAGATTCATGGTGTTCGTTCAAAATCAAGAAGACTACATCTGGCTGCTTCTGTTATGCAAAATTTGTGTTTAACATAAATACAGTTATTATTCTAGTTTCCTTCGTGCTTTTGCTGTAACTAACTCAAAAATTTTAATTCAACTATAAATATTCTCTGCAACTTTTTCCGGTTACTTGGAATTTTAGAAGAAAAAGAAATTGATTTTAGGAAATTTTATAACACATTTAAAAAAAAAATAATAATAAAATAAAACATCTAACTGCTTTCTAGAAGCAAAGAGTTTTATTTTTCAAACAAAATATATTTTAACTTTCATGTGTGTGTTTCTACTTCAAATTTAAAAATATTTCTCGGCAGAATTTGTAAACTAAGTTATCCTGAAGGGATATGTGGTTACGTCATCTGAGCCAATATACGATGTTGCTTGGTAACATCCAGTAAACATGTATATCTCAGATTCCTCAAAGAAACAAAATATTCTTCGTATTTGACGTTCTGAGTGGGTAAATACAAAAAGCAGCAGAAGCAAGGCTTTCACAGTCTGTGATTGTATAGTATACACCAGCAAAGTCCCCCGTACCTAACCCAAGAAGGGTTCTACCAGTTTAGATGGGACTTGCTGGAAAGAAGAAGAAAAGAAAGTGGCACCGCCGCTGCAACGGAGCTAAGCTCCAAAACGCAACAACTTCACACGCTAGTGGAGGGTATCCGTCAGTTGCCTTTAGCTGTCCCCATTGGACTAGTTTAATGTGGGCGATAAACATTACTAGACAGCACAAATACAAGGTGAGTAACTGTGTGTGAGTTTACACTATTGGTAAGATCAAATTGGGACAAAGACAAAATTTACAGACAATCATTGGAACAAAACAAACAGAACAATTAAAAGGTAAGTGACAGAGTATGGGTGCAAACAAGTGAGAGTAGTAAAGAGAGACATTGGACAAAATTTACAGAAATTCAACAAAAGGATTACAAAAATACTTAAAATGGCTTAAGCACAAGGAGGCAGTGGATCATCCACTGGGAGAATCTAGTAAATGACATCAATATAAAATTTACAAATTCTGGTAGTTTATTCTTAATAGGTACTTTAGCCTTTGGCACTAGAGAAGGGTCAAGTATCAAAGCATCACTAACAATGGAGAAGGTGGGTATCAATTGCTGTCTAAATAGAAAATAAATTAATTAATAATGCTCCTTAGAGCACTAGGAATTGGGGCTATCTAGAAATTAGAGCAGTGTCATAGGACATGACATGTAGATGGCTTTGGTTGTACAGTATTAAAACTATTTTGGCACAGTTCATGATAATTATGGCAGTTGTGGTGTACGGTTTGGATAAGGAGAAATTCAATTAAAACAGGAAAATTTAGAAAGTAGGCTGATCCTAAGTAACTTAATAATTGGTGTAACTTAGTTAAGTAGTTTATGGAGGGAAAAGAGATTAGTGGATATCATAGTAGCTACAGATGCTGGAAGCAGTTGCACATCTATGGTTCCAGGAATTATTTAGTCCTCCTCTTCGTCTTCATTGTAGCTTGGAATGTAGAGGTCTCTATGGTCTATTAGGAAGTTTACAAGTGCTATTAGCTTGGACCTAGCATAGCTGTTCGTTACCAGGTTTTTGTCCATTCCTTGATTAAATGGAGTGCTCGGCTTAGTGAAGTGCCACGAGCTGGTTATCGGACATATGGTTGCATAATGTATTGGATTACCCACATCTCCACAGGCACAGTAATCATTCGGTAGCACGCCTATTCTGAATAAGTAGGATGGAAATGGCCCATGCCCGGTGACGAATAAGGTGACCTGTCTAGGCCAGCACTGATGAATTTGGGTGACTTTTGGCAAAACTTCGTAAACTGGTCTTCCTGTTGTTGCCTGGTCCCAACTGGTCTGCCATGTTTTATAAGCCTCCTCGGTAGTGATTCTTTTATAGTATGAGCGCGGGGTTGGTAGTGACACATGCGGACCCTGAAGAGAGGTTGCTTCTTTAGCCAAGCTGTCTGCAATTTCGTTGCCCTCAAGACCAACATGGGCCTTGATCCAAGACAGCTTTATAGAGTTGGTTGTATTGAGGATGTTCTGAATTGATCTTGCAAGTGGGCTGGTGGTGGAAGGGTTGCCGATTGCCTTGATCCCTGATTGGCTGTCAGACCATATAGTACATTTTTGGCTCCGCTGGATTGCCCAGTTCACCGCTTGCTGTATCGCATATAGTTCCGCTTGGAAGACCGTGTTATTGTTGTAAATGGGAAATTTCTCTGTATGCTCAATATTTCCATTGTGGATTACCACAAATGCAGCTCCCAATCTTTCTTCTATTTTCGAGCCATCTGTAAAGATGTGGTACATTCCATCATTGAGATTTGGGTGGTCTTCCATATTCAACTTGATCTTGGTGTCAACGTTATACTTTCCAGGATGGATGGACAGTTTGGCTATTTTGACCTCGATATTATGGTCTCCACTGGAGTTAAACAAATACTTAAGCTGGGCCTCTTTACTAATTTGCACATGCAGGGGCAGGATGCCTGCTATAACTTGGAGTGCAGAGGTAGCTGTTGTTCTGAACGCTCCAGTAACATTTAATAGAAACTGCCTTTGTATTTTATTCAAGAGTAACTGATTTTTGACTCTAAGATCTCGCCCCCAGACAAGGGACCCATGAGCAATAATCCTCTCGGCAATAGTCTTGTAAAGTAGGATCCTCTGCTTTTGTGAGAAGCCCCTATCATGGGCAATACTTTCTTCATTTAAGATTTATATTTCAATCTTTTCTTTTGGGATGATCATTTACTTTTTTCCGAAAACACATGCATTAACAAGACAATAACCAGTACATACTTTTTATTTGATACAGTATTTTTTTTGTGGGAATATACCTATCATTTATAAAGAATAACAACTAAAAAAATAAATTTTTTTGAAATGTATAAATAATTCTGGAATCATAATACGATAAGTAAATTCGATCCAAAATACAATATAAACACTTTCGATATATTGTATTTTGGATCGAATCTATTTAATAAAAAAATTACTAGGATAAATGTTATTTAATTTTGATCCCTGCTCTTATTTTGGTGTGTCTAATTTTAGCAAGGACGAGATTCTGTAGAACCTTCATCTTTTTTTTTTTTTCTGTTGGCCTTTTAGATATTTTCGGATTAACGGGGATTGTCTAGTTTTGCTAAATAATACCAAGATTACCAACAACAATTTTGACACTCAAGATTTGTAATACTCGTCGAAGTTTGCAAGCACTTCAAGTTATGGCTTATTTGCTTACTAAAAAATATTACTCTCATTTTTCAATGAAGAGATTTTAGCTAATACTATTAATCGTTACGGTTATAAAATTTGGATAGCTTAAAATATCTATGATTCAGCCACCAATCTTAAAGAAACATAGTTATCAGGTTCATTAGCAAAAAGGATAAATCGGAAAACTGGATAACCAAGCAAGTTTTTCTTTCTTCTAAAATGCTAATATAGAGTATTATCTGTGAAGACACTCTCGGAAGCCAGTACGCATGGCAAAAGAATGTTCTAAAATTCTACAGCATTTACTTCGTTGTCCGATAGGTGTCGCAAATATAGTCTAACTACAAGTAAAAAAGCTATAATAAAACTTTTTTTTTTTTTTTTTAATTTTTTCGAAGTGATTTTTCCTTTGAATAATTTTTAAAATCACTTTTTAATTATAAAAGTCTTTTTCCAATAGTGAAATATTGACATCTATCAAATTTTAACTTTCGTTGTATATGTTTTCAAGTATATCATAAATTATACTTAATAAATAAAAGACTCATATGTAAACTAATTTCATAAAGAATAATAAAATTAAATTTTATTATTCATATTTCTCCTATAAAATTTTCATACATTTAGTTGGTTGTTGCTATGCACCATAACATTATAAAATATTGTGTTTTAAGGTAAAAAAGAATAAATTATTAATCTGTGGTTTAGGTACCCCTTTCTCGCCAAATGGACGATAAATTCGCAAAGCGTGATAACCCTGACTATTTCATCCTAAATGCACTACTTGTGGCAATCCTGTCTTTTTTGTTATACAATTATATGTGTATTTTTTGTTATACAATTCGTAAAAAAAACCATTGTTTCTGTTTTCGTTGCCATACCAACGGTGAAATTCGTTAAAAACACGGATTTCGGTTTCGTCGCCATAGAAACGCCGTTTTTGCGTACTCTCTCTGGGAACATTCAACTCCGCGAGACAACAGGCAAAAACGCGTCAGTTGGCGACTTTTTGAAAATGAGCCAAGCAGAGGACTTAAGCACATTTTCACCAAATAAATACTACAATAAATAGGACAAAAATTAAATTTAAACTCATAAAATTATATATCATAAAATTATATATATCATTTAAACTCATAAAATTATATATCAACATGAAAAAACATATTCAGGCATTATCAACTAAAAATTTAATTTATCGGTATTATGAAAACCTTAGAAGAGAACAAATCTTTGACAAAAAATTCATGCAACTTTGATAGCAGTAAAAAATACCTATGAACAAAGATCTGAAAAGGTTCTCATGGGGAAACTTTTAACTTAATAAACTTACCTTTTTTTACTTCAGTGTACACCTTTATTACATATGACTGCTTTCGTTATTCCTCAAATGTTTAGAATTTAAAATTCCCCCTTCTCAAAAAAATTAGCAAATGGTATATTATTTCTCATTTAAAGTTGCTCGAACCATACAGAAATATCTTTTATGTCTGTATTAGGTTTTTTTTTTTAATTCAAAGAAAAGTACAAACGTATATTTCTAAGTAATTTCAACATTCAAGGTTCAGGTTTGTGTTTTTCATGCATTTTTAAAATAAACAGTCATTGCAACTAATGTGACAAAAATTAGTTGCATTGCAAAGTAAATTGTAGTTCCCATAAAAAAGGCAATACAGATTCTTGAAAAAGAAATCTTACAATAAAAAAAAAAAAAAATGTTTTTTCAATACTAAGCCCACCAACGTTTTTTTGGACATAAGGCATCTTGCAGTTCAGTATAATTTGGAAGAATTTGCAGGCGAATGGACTCCAAGATCAACTAGAGAGCGAGCACGAAGAAATGAGGGGCAGTAAAAAAGTGTTCCCCAGACGTTTTTTTGTTCGAATGTACATTTTGTTTTATTAATATCAAAACTCTCTGTCTAATATATATATATATATATATATATATATATATATATATATATATATATATATATATATATATATATATATATATATATATATATATATCTCTATATATACACAATGGTGTGCAAAAATTAAGGACGAAATGGAAAAATTAGCATAGCAGTGGAACAAACAGGTAAATCGGACCAAAAGACCAATCAGAAGATCGACTACGGTCAGGTAAGCAAGGGCATACTCAAATTACGCAACATAACGTAAAGGGGGAATGTCGAAGGGGTATAAAGCAGGCTGGCGGTGTACGCTCAGCGTTTCTGTGATAACTATTGCACGGCGTATATCAGTTTAAACGACGTAAGCCTGCTTAATCAGAGGGAAATAATAAACAGGCAACATCGTAGACGACACCTAGATGACCTTACGCGAGGTTGAATCGTTGGGAAAATGGAGGAAGGTCGAAGTATGACAAGTGTGGCTGGGGAGTTTGGAATCGCTCACAGCACCGTTTCACGAATCTCGAGAGCATTTCAAACTACAGGAACAGATGTTCGAAGATTCAGCAGTGGTCGTCCACGAGCAACCACGGCAGTCGACGACCGGTATATGGTCCTACAGGCGGCAGACGACTGGAGAAATCGCGAGACACCTCCAACAGACAACTGGTATCACGATTTACAGTCGCCAGGAGGCTGCATAATGCTAACGATTCTGGACGCATACACATCTGGAGAGAGCGGGGAACACGAAATAACGCTTCCAACATCGTCGAAAGGGACCGGTTTCGAGGTCTCGGTATTCTCGTTTGGGGAAACATCATTTTTGGTACCCATACTGACCAAGGAGGTTCAGTCACCGGGTCCCGTTATTGTAATGATATTCTCCTTTTTATGTGCGTCTTTTTAGAGGTGCTATGGGTCACCAGTTCCTCTTCATGGAAGACAATGCTCCACCTCATCGTACAGAGGCTGTCAAAGAGCTGTTG
This sequence comes from Latrodectus elegans, assembly GCA_030067965.1. Lineage (NCBI taxonomy): Eukaryota > Metazoa > Arthropoda > Arachnida > Araneae > Theridiidae > Latrodectus > Latrodectus elegans. The sequence goes on from CM057819.1 coordinate 47,137,585, forward strand.
GAAAGTGAGGATATTGAACGCATGGATTGACCGGCAAGGTCCTCGGATCTAAATCCAATCCAACATGTGTGGGACTTTCTAGAAAGACGCTTGGCGGCACGTCACCAACCGCCAGTAACGATTTCGGAGCTGCGATTGGCGCTACAAGAAGAATGGGCAGCAACACCTTAATAACTTATTAACAACCTCATACTCAGTATGGACAGACGATGTTACTCCTAACAGCAGTCAGGGGAGATCATATCCACTAATGAAAGCTGGATGTTTCTTACTAGAGAGCTGTCACATGGATGTTTCGACCGTCTCTGTCATTCTGCTCCATGCTCATTATTCCATAAAGTTCCTTTTTAATCATTTGGAATTTTTTTTCTCCATATTTTTACATTTGGAGGATATTCTGCTACAATTTTCATCGATTTGGAACACTGCTGAGCAACGCTGCAATAGAAAAACCGTTTCGTCCTTAATATTTGCACACTAGTGTGTGTATGTATATTTATATATATATATATATATATATATATATATATATATATATATATATATATATATATATACAGTAAAAAAGCACCATTTTTTAGTTCTACAAAAATGTATTTAGGAATCAAAACTTTTATGAGAATTTGGCGTGGGAAATGATTGGTTCCGTTTTATTTACATTTCCAGAGTAGCGTCGAGCTAGATCTTCTCTGTTTGTTAATTTTTTAGCCATAAAATCATAACAACGATTCAGTGAAAAAATTACTTTAAAGTTATTGTTAATAGGCAAAAAAAAAAGCTTCGTCAGTCTAAAAAGTTACTAAGTCATATATGCAATGGATAAAAAATTTTAAAACGAAGATACTCTACTTTTTCAATACAAAAACAACTTTATATAACATTCTGTCCTATACTTTTATGTAAAACTTTCATGTGAAAATTCACTTTAATTCTTATATGAAATGTATTCAATTAGATATAATTTGCTAAAGCAAAGAGATTACAAAAACACCTTACAAATTTCATGCAAGAAATATTCTTAACGCTTTTCGTATAAAATCACTACTTTTTCAGAAATTCTTGTGTGAATATGAGTTAGTAAATTAAATATCACAAAATTTGAGGCTATGAAGTTGTAGATGTTTGCTTATATTTATTGAAAATTAAAATATATATATATATGTAATATATATATATATGTATATAAAACATAGATATAAAAAAGTTTCTTTACATACATATAGTGCAGAAATTCAGAGTCTTCAGTATCACTCTATAATCACTTATTTTCCAATACGATTAATTTATACTTCCTCTAGTGAAGAAAAAATTATAAACTTTTTCTTTTGTACACAAGTATATCAATAAAGCGAAAAGATAAAGCGTAATTTTTCTTTGATGTAATAAAATACTAACCATATTAAATACAATTATAATAAAGTATTATAATAAAATAAAAAAACAGGCCATTTTAATTAATTTGAAAAGAAAAAATTTCAAGTAATTAAGTTGTATTTAAAATTTTATTTTAATCATTTCACTAAATTTACATATTTTAAAAACTTTTATTAATTTTCATTTGGTATTTTCTTAATTCTATTTTTTTTAAAGCAAGTGCCCTAATTTACAATTACATTTTATAAATGTAATTGTAAAATAGTACACTTGCTTTTTTTTTAAATTTAACGTAAAAAAAATCATCCAAAATATTTACAAAATTAAAAAAAAAAAGTTATTATTAAAATTTAAATAACAATTTTGTTCTTTAATACATAAACTTATTATGTTTCTTAAATACAAGGGGACGAATAGTTTTTAAAAAAAAGTTATAAAAATAGCTATTAAAAGTTATTATGGATACAACATAAAAAGACTTAACTCGCTTCTTAATAAAGTAATTAATTACATGATTAATAATATAAATAATGACAAGGAAATACTTAAATTTTAAAACAGAGCTTCTATTAAGCCATTTGTTTCCCAAGTTATTATCTTAGCGTCTTTATTTACAATTATATCGTTAAAAATACTCTCTGAAGAGGCGTGGCCAAGTCCCTTTTCGCAATAGTGAGACATCAACAAGAGATTATGTTGCCCATTCTTATAAAAACATTTAAGCTCTAAAATTAATAAGAGCATTAATTTTAAAAAGATAATTTTTTTAATTTTTGACACATGTTTGTGTCATTAAAATTAAACTGCTTTTTATTTATATTTTTAATACATTATTAAATATTTATCAAAGGAGAAGAATGAAAATTTTATGCTTGAACGTCTTTTTTGAGAGATTTGGTATTCTTTTAACATTTAAATATTCTTAGAGTTTAAGTAAAAGCATAATAGTACCACAATATTTATTTACTCAATAAATTGTTTCGTTAACTTACAACTAACTATTTAATATAAAAAAAATGCAATATTCGATACTTGATAAGAAGAAAAAGTTTTGCAGTTAAAGCGTAAGCAAAATATATATATAAATTATTCGTTTATCATTTTGAGGTATGTTATTAAAAGAATTTAACATAATTTTTTGCTTCGATGAAATTTAAAAGCGGAGAACATCTAATGGGTTTTTTTAATAAGTTTAAGACTAACCACACGAATGCAATTATAAAATATCAATTTTACAAACCTATTTAATTATTTAAGGGTAACATAAATAACTTAAAAAAGAAAGAAATTTGTCATAAAATTAGCCACTACTCTATACAAAATATTTCCAAAATTGTTATTAATTAACTTTAATTGATGACTTCATTTTTTGAACACATAGAATTACATTACTCAGAACAATACGGTCTGTTTTTCAAACAACCATGTCTAAATGTAAAAACGAAGAAAATCGCTTTAATTTATGTGTATCCAGAGTCATAAGTGCTGATGGTTATACACACAAAGTTTCAAATAATTTGAGAGTAAAGAAAATAGTTTATTACGCGGTTATACAATATAAGGTGTGTAACTGATGTAACTCTTCATTCTCTTATAAATACACATCCCTCCATTTTTCCAAAATTAAATAGATAAAAATGTCAAAAATAAAAATATAAAACGGTCGATCTACCAATCCTTAATTTATTGAAGTATTTCAGAACATCTTTATCTCGAGAATTCCGCTCATATACTCCAACTTTGAATCGAAATAACTTCGAATGGTGATGTATAGAAGGAAAGACTTTGAATCTTGTAGACTAAATGGCCAAGGAATTCTCCAAACTCCAAGGAAACTGAATTTCCGAGAAAAAAAAATTATTAGATAAATTGCTTTTGTGCAGTGATTCAGCATGATTTAATTTTTCGATAATTGTCTATTGTCCTATATTACAATACTCTTTTTCTTGTTTTAATCAGACTTGTCCTTCTTTTGCTAAATATAAATAGTGACAATCAATAGAATAATTTTTTAAGAAAAGCCTTTCTAAACTTTTAACGAAAAACAGAGCGAAAAAAACTAATTCTTACTTTTGATATTCGATATTCAATTACGTTAAATGGCATTCGATTACAAGCGGCATATCAGATTTCAAGAACTCAAAACAGGTGGCAATAGTTTTAAGAAAGTTTACTGGATTTAATTATTAAAAAAACGTTACTCTTCTCCTATGAAAATTTCTAGTTTCTAAACCTTCAAAACAGATAGAATGCAAAAATTTATTTTTACCTTTGATATTCCATATCCAATTACATGAAACGGCATTCGATAGCAAGCAGCATGCTAGATTTCAAGAACTCAAAACAAATAACAATAATTTTAAAAAAGGTTAACACACATTTAATTATTAAGCAACATAAAGTAAGCATTAGATAACCAATTTTATATTATTTATCAATTTTAACACACACAATAGGTGAATGTCTAAATTAAATACTTCATAGTGAATATTATAAACAAAATATTCCTTTAAGAGAAAGATATCACGGGTAAGACAATGGCTCCAATATAAAAGAAAAACTAATTCAAGTTTTAAAAAATTAAGCTTTTTTTTTATTTTTTTTTTTTTTGCATTAAATTTAAGCCATTTTCTAAATTTTCCTGCAAATGGTGAGATCTAGAAGCAAAATACAGCACTTCGTTGTAAATTTTAATAACATTCAAAAATAGTTTTTATCATTAATATAACGTTAAAACTTTTAAAAGGAACAATTATTCTTGTTGTAACACATGTCACACAAAAAAACATCTTACTAAAACACAACCTTTCAGTAACACTTCAAAAGTGCATAAGAAAGAAATGTAGAATTTAAAATATATCATACTTTCAATTTTTGTGATTAACACGTCACTTTTAATAAAATGGATGTGTAATAAGAAAGGATTTTGCCAGACAGAAAAAGAAGTACAGAAATCTGTAAAGTGTTCATCTTGTGCCGCGCGCGAACACTTCAGTATCTCTCCCAGAAGTGTCCAGAGTTCAATGCAGGGCAACGATTCAAATAGTACACGTTTATGCAGCACATAATGCCCAAATTGTAGATCATAAGTGTTGAGTTATACCCAGAATGCACCGCGAAGAGGTAGATCTATATTGCATCCCAATTAAAAAAGTTCAAAAGGATAAAATCAATTCCACACACAAAGTAAGCATGCACACACACAAAAAACTTTTTTATATATTGTGTATAACATTCATATACCTTCTGGTTTCATAGACCTTTTGAATTAGCGTTTCGACGTCATTCTTTGAAAGTCCATAAGATATTGCTCACATAATTCAAAACTTAAATAGAACATAATTTTCAAACACTGGAATAGTAAGATATCTATGATTAAATTAATTCATTTTCGCTGCACATTTACTTTAGAGCAAATTTTCCATGCTGACCGTATTAATTATTAATCTATCATAACTACCTTAATTTAAAACACATTTTCAATTTAATTAAAATAAATTTAAAGTCGAAACTTTTTATAAAATACCAATTTTGTTGTTGATGCTGTTACTTATGATACTTTAGCAAGTCAAGCTCATTCTTCTGATGGCTATGCGAATTTAGGTCAGAAGGATGTGTCTTTCGTTTATTCAGAGCACCATGAAGGTAAAAGTACGACCTTTTCCCTAAATTCCTTCGATAGATGGCACCACCAGAGGATCCACTCCCTCAATTTGACATTGATCAGAAAGTGAAGAAAAATGTTCTCCAGGACACCACACACATGGTAACCGACCACATGATTTTCGATTCCACAGATATATCGAGCACATTTATTACATGATGATGATGTCATATCCATGGAGTACGTGCAAAAACCCTAAATGTCCCCGAAACTGTCGAAGACAGCCCTGGCTATTTCTACAGCTTTATCTGTAAAAAGAACCTTGAGAGGATCCTCTGTGCTAATGTTGGCCAGTATTGCTGGACAGCTGAAGATGTGTTGTGGAGACAGTTGAATGTTATCCAGGCAGTGAGGATAAGGCCTGGTGTAGCACAGTTCATGGGAAAAAGTTTCCAGAGCTCCAGTTGAACTTCTGCCTGTTGTTCCACGGAGAGAATTTATTTCTTCTCCACTATCCAAGGGAAACCATTGGAGGTATTTCCCTATCTTCCGCCCGGGGACGAACTCTCTCGATGTTACACATATATCGCATGTACTCGGTAAATAATAATTTACATGCTATATATGCTAACATAGAACAAACTTTTAGTGAAATATCTTTTGCAGGAAAAATTTGGCTTATGGCTCTGTAAGGCCTCGTTTCATTTACAAATTGTGCTGATTACTCGAAATAAAAGGATCGAATGTGTCTAAGATCTTTCTTAATTTTCTCTGTGCTTAATCTTTATGACACGTATTTTTATTTAAAATTTGAAGCAAAAAATTACCTGGAAAGGTAAGAATATGTTTATACTGGACCATGCGAAATTCTGAAGAACACTTTCCAATGGTGAGTCGAAAAATGTATCCTTAACTTATGAATATGATGTGATTTAAAAACAAACAGAATTTTTTAAAAAGAATTTTGAGAACTTTACAAATTATCTAAGATTATTTAGTAGCCGAAAAATGTGCACTCTGTGAAATTCCAAGTGATAATCTACCAGATTGAGACCGAAATAAAAATGTATGCTTTCTAAAACCATTTAACTTTTTAAAATTTTCTGATAATATTTTAATAATTATAGTATTAATATAATATTAGTATTATAGTATTCCTTATAATATTAACAAATAAATGTGCAATAACTTTTTTAAAATAAATATATAAAAAAAATTAACTTATATATAAATTACTATTATAATAAAAACAGAACCTTTTTGATAATATTGAAAAAAAAAGTATTTTCAAAAAAATAAAAGTTATTTTTAGCAATTTTAATTGCCTATTCTTTTGAAAAATCCTGTTAAATAAAAAAAAAAGTCTAAGATTTTTTTTTTTTTTTAGTTCCGTTTATATATAAAAAAAACCCTGGGATCAATTTGTACATATATACAGATAAAGAAAAGAAAGATTTCTTTTCGAACTTTAAGCTTTCCAAACAATCTTGTGGAAAAAGTAGATCTGTCTTTTGTGACATCTCTAGAGTAAGTTGAGTGGAAATAAAATGGACAGAGAACCTCTGGATTATATGTATAACACAGGAGTGTGTTTTTTTCTAAGATAAAATCTTGCCATGGCAACAAAGTAAACTTCCACCCGAGATAACTCTCCAGCGGTCATTTCCTATTACTTCCGAATTTCGATTTCATAGGTTTCTTTCGTAACCGATGAATTTAGAAATGTAATCATGAAAAAATAAATCTCTAAGAAATTAATAATAAAAAAAAAACTTTATTCTATGTTAAATTATAATTCTAATTTAAACATATACCGTGTAAAAATTATTAAAATGTAATTATATAGCAAACTTTAGTTAATACGAATACTCGCTTAACGAAACATTTATTTCCCTGAAATAAAAATGTGCATCTCTGTTAATCTATATAAAAGAAAAATCTGTCAAAAATTCCATTTCAAAAACTTTTGCTTCAAAGTTTATTTTAACGAAAAAAATTAAAACTATAGATTTTCTCATTTAGGAAAGAAATTTTCAATTTAACGAAAATTATAAGGCCTGATGTTTGTCTTTTTTTTAATGTATTCATAGGTTGGAAACAACCCAGCTTTTAAAACTTTCTAAATTATTGTTATCTTGTCGACCTTTATTTTAGGGTTACTCATATAATCAGTTAATTAAAAAGCAAATTTTAATTAGTATGTGAAGTGTGATTTTGAAAAGTGATGATTCATATTTTATATTAATTTCATTAGTAAACAACTCTAATTGACAAAATATTACGTAGAATATAAAATATTATATTATTTTTCCTTATTTATAATAGGCCATTCTTAATTGAGTATTCTACGGGTAAAATCTATATATAACATAATAAACAAATAACAATTTATTTTTTGAAGTTTTTTTAAGCACTTTATATATTTATTTTTATTTGTAAAAACAAATTTTTATTATTTGTTGGTAGTTATAATAATCAGTTTCACAAAAAATGGTTGTTTTTTTTTTTGGCAAATTTGAAAAACGCTCTGGATTTTGTTATACGTGTCAACCAAGTTATAGCTTAAGACTGTATTTAATATTGCCAAACGTAATAAAATTTATCATTAACGAAGGACCACTTTGATTAAAAAGCCTCGTTACTTTTAATGAATTAATGCCTCAATAAATTTAAATACAGCAATGATGACAAATTTATAGTAGACTTTACTGTGCAATTTTCTCCGATCCCAAGAATTAATTTTTCATAAAAGAAGTAAATTCGCATATTATTTTTCATAAAATGTATTGATAATGAACTATTTTACAACAGTATCATATTAATTACAATTGAGTTATAGTAATGGAAGAATTAATATATACCTGAACTTTTAATACTTAATTAACATTTGTTTTATTTTGTCATAAAATAAATTGTTGTACATTTCATCGTATATACATTAATGTATATTCAGAATTCAATTGTATGCCTGCAACATTGTCTTCCTTTTCATCTAGAATAATGAAGGTTTGATCGTGAATAAATTTTTACTGTTCATTTAAGCGATAAAATTGTTTAACTAATATTGCGTAATTACAAATGAGGTTGTTAAAAGAATTTTCTTTCAGGCTACGGAAATGTGTAGAACTTGAATTCCATTGTCGTCCTCTAATGCCTGAGAAATCGATCCCATAATGGTAACTGAAGTTTGATTGACTTCATGTTAAAAAGCCACATTCTACACCAAGTTTTTAGAAGAAGCTCTATGATTACAGTGAGCCATAGAAGTGAAATCTTAAAACCCCGTGGTTGCCTTTTCAAAGATACAGCTGGCGCTGCATTGCTAATACTTTATTAATAGTTAGAGGACGAGATGAGTGGCTAGATAACGTTCGTTTGGTTGACAGTTTTTTTGGGGGGAATGGAAATATCCGGCAAATGAATTGGCTATCCAGATATTTAGATTTCTAGATCAAATTGGAATTATCTGGGAAGACAGATTGCAGCTCACAATCCACTTTTGAGGTTTATTCCATAGTCGTCCTTTAGTTCCTGAGAAACCAATCCCATATTGATAATTGAAGTTTTATGATCTGATAGACATCATGTTAAAAAGCCAAATACTACACTAAGTTTTTGGAAGAAGCTCTATGATTACAGTGAGCCATAGAAGTGAGATCTTGAAGCCCCGTGCTTGCTCATTTTCAAAGATATAGCTGGCGCTGAGTTGTTAATAAGTTTGTTAATAGTCAGTGGACGAGAGCAGTGGCCACATAACGCTTATTTGGATAATAAGTTTTTTGAAAGCGGATATATCTAACAAATGGATTGGCTATCCAAATACTTAGATTTCTAGATTAAATTGCAATTATCTCGGTAGACAGTTTGCAACTCACAATCCAGTTTTGAGATTTAACTAAATTAAATTCCGTGGCATGACATGTGGGCCACGGCTTACAGTGCTCATCTCTGATTTACCAAATCGAGAGGTTCTGGGGTGTGAAGCATATGTCCAGATTAGATGGTCAGCCCAACCCAAAAACCTAAGCATGCTTTGTACTCAGTTTATCGACCCACTTGAAAGGATGTGTTGACTTTGCCTATCCCGAAGATCGAACCTTGGACTATATCGATTCCTTAATCGCATTGTTTTGCACCTTCAGCTTCTCATAAGTAGTATGCACATTATATATGATAACGACTAAATAATTGCTTTTCATTTTATATAAACTGCACTTTTCATTTATTCTTTTATATTAATCTATACCTAAATTAAATTTTATTAAATTTGTCGAGTCTATCAAATTTGAAAGTTCTCTTAATTTTGTTATTCTGTACACCAGTATATTTAGCTATTAATTAGGGATGTATAAATTAAACTAAATTCCTATGATTGTGATGTATCAATTTAATTAAAAATTTTATCATATTGAAAACTTTTATCAATTAAATAAAATCTGTATTAAATACGTTTCAGATTTTATAAGAAAATTTTAAATTCTGTTAGTAAAAGATTTCTAGAATAAAATAAGAAGAATGGAGTAAAAAAGTTTGGCTTCTAAAGATTTTTCAAGTCTTTTAATAAGCCACTTGAGGCATAAAATCAATGCACTTTCACCACAGAAGCAGTTCAGGTTGCAGTTAAAGCTCGCCCTGAAGAAATCTCTTTTGGTGCAATAATGCACCTAGGGAGCATTTGCTGGATTTTTTTTTTTTTTTTTTTTTTTTTTTTTTTTTTTTTTTTACACTACAGAAATGTTTTTTTTATATATATTTCTTTTTTCCCATTTTCTTGGCTTTCAATTGTTGATTGATAAATTAATCTTTTATCTATGGTTTGTCAAACATCTTTTATGCTGCATTATGATGAAGATTTTTTATTACTTGTATAGAATAAAAGTGAAAATTAATTGAATGACTATAAAATTTTTTATGTTTTTCTCTACACTGAGTATTATCAATTTATGGTGTAGAATAAATAATAATTCTTTCAAATTTATATGAAAATTTTTTACTTACCTATATGGGAATTTTATGTATGTATGTATGTATATATATATATATATATATATATATATATATATATATATATATATAGAGAGAGAGAGAGAGAGAGAGAGAGAGAGAGAAAGAGAGAAGATAGATATCATATTTTACAATCTTTTTTTCCCTTTCACTGCATAAATTAATATTTTGATTTATACTCAGATATTTTTTTCAAGCATATAGATTAAAGTAAATTGAATAAAATACAATTTGGAATCAAGTATAATTCAATTTCAGTACTAAAATTGAATTAAATTACAATTTTCGAATAATTTAAAATTGTCAGTAAAAAATATACAAAAAAGTAAGTATCCTTTTATGCGCACATTCATATTGATTTGTAACTGCTATAAATTTTATAATTATGGAAGTTATGTATTCTGCACATTAATTTGTTTATAAAATAAATGCAAATTTGCTTTTTAATATACTTTGCATAAATGTGCCGTAAATACTTCAAAATTGTATTAAAATTATTGACCCATGAAGAAATTATTATTCTGATATGGTTTAATGATATCTAATTTCACTAATCTGTAATTTTTTTGTTTACAAAAAATAAAAAAAAAATATCATCTTAGGGATTGAAAATTAAACTGTTGCAAATACATATATTATATTCGAAACTAATGCATCCAATAAAAAATTGACTTACTTTGAATTTGAAATCTGAATGATGACCTGTAGTTTTTATCTTATTCAAATTTGAATTAACACCAAGGATCGTGGTGTTTAAATTTTAGAAGTGGTGAGAAGAAAAGTGATTGAATATATAATGACAAGTAAAACATATAAAAGTCGGCAAAACTTCTATATGATATTTTAAACGCAGTTTGAATTTGATACATTTTTGTCATTTATTTCTTTTTTTTTTCTGGTGACCTAGATTTCTTATTACGTCAAACAGGTTTAAAATACTAAATATATTCAACAAAATTATATTTTGGCAACTCTAGATTATATGTATTAATTATGACAGCTTGATAACATTTCTTAATCGCATTACATTTTATAAATACAGTGGCACAAATAATTGAGGATACACCTTACTTTTACTTGATAAATCGAACTTTCAATCGAAATAACACATTAACTAGAAGTGCAAACGTAATTTTATTCTAAGACATAACAAAAGGTTTAATTAACAGTAAAAATAAAGAAAAATCAACGACAAAATTCTAAAAGAAAAATTTTCAGAGGCATTTCAAATAAACATAAAGCAGATTTCTACCTCAAAAAATTGAGGATACACCAATGAAATTTTTGTGATATATCACATACAAAGACAGTGTCAATATTTGGTTGAATGTCCTTTGGCTTTTATAATGTCTTCCAAACGTCTTGGTACCGATTCGACCAATCTTTTGGTGGTATCTGGAGATATTTTATCCCATTCTTCTTGTAACACTTGCTTTAAATGGGCTTTGTTCCTAATTTGGTGGTTTTGGGCTGCTGTTCCGAGTGTGGCCTACAAATTTTCTACGACATTGAAGTCAGGGGATGGTGGTGGTGTGTACAATTGCTGTTTACAATGAAAAAGAAATCACATTTTGACATTATGTGCCGTATGTTTGAGGTCGTTGTCGTGCTGGAATATAAAATTTCCATCTAAATCCAATTTACTTCCACTTTTTTAAAATTGTTGCGGAGTATATCTATATAAAGCTTATGATCCATTATGCCATCCATAAAAACTAAATTTCCTACCCCGTTTGAAGCCATACAACCTCGAACCATGATGGAGCCACCACCATGTTTAACTGTAGGACGTAAATTTTTTGGATCCAAAGCGATGTTTGGCTTTCTTCAAACGCTTCAGCGACTATCATTTCCAAAAATGTTGAATTTACTTTCATCACTACATATAACTTTTCTTCCAAAAGTTATGTCTTCAAGTGATGAGTTTTTGCGAACTCTAAACGCTTTTTCTGATTTTGTAAGCTTATAAATGGTGTCTTTCGAGCTACTCGACTGTTATATCCAGCATGTCTATTCACATTTCTCACAGTTTCAGCTCTTACACTTCTGCCCATTATTCGAGAAGTTTCTGTAGCTAGTTTGACTTCACTTGATCATTCTTGATATCTTTCAAAATTTTTCTTTTGGCTACATCACTCAGAATACTTCTCCTTCCTTTTCCACTCTTATTTTCAATTAATCCATGACTTTTAAATCTTCCAATGATTTTTCGGACACACGAGTGGCTACTACTGACAATTTTAGCTACTCCACGATAAGATTTTCCTTTCTTAAACAACCCTAATATAAGTTTTTTTACATTAATACTGGTCTGTCTCCGAGGAGCCATTTTCCATTTAAACTTGCGACTTTAAATTCACAGAACCATTTTCAAAAGACAAAAATAACAGTCGAAGATGTTTAATATAACTTGGCTCAAACTTAGATTATTCTACTAACGAGCAGAATAAAAATTTAGTGGTTGTTAAATAAAAATTTCATTGGTGTATCCTCGATTTTTTTATGTAGAAATCTGCTTATGTTTATTTGAGATACCTCTGAAAAATTTTCTTTTAGAGAATTTAGTCATTGATTTTTCTTTATTTTTACTGTTAATTAAACCTTTTGTTATGTCTAAGAATAAAATTACGTTTGCACTTCTAGTTAATGTGTTATTTCGATTGAAAGTTGGATTTATCAAGTAAAAGTAAGGTGTATCCTCAATTGTTTGTGCCACTGTATACCAAAAGCATTATATGGCAGCTGTGTGCCCAAAAGTCAGTCAAAAATTTTCCACAAACATCTATTTTCCTGGTGCTGAATTAGGTGGTACTTAGCATTTTATATTGAAATATTTATATCCATTGTAATATTGTACAGAAGACGGCGCAGAAATTTTTAAAATTTAAATATTAGTACTATATCGTGAATCCATACGAAATTTAAAATATTAATGGAGTGTTAAATTTAGGAATAAAAAGGAATAATTAATTATCTTTAAATTTTTATTTTAATTAAAAATATTTACAATACTTATGAAAAATACATGCTTACATATATACAATACAAAACCTAGATATTCAATGCAGATAAAAGTGTTGTATCAAAACCTACATAACGTCTCCAGTAGTTTTGTATAAAAATAATAAATCCATCTTTGGCAACATTGTCTGCTAAGCTGAGTGAAGATAAAGTTGGGTTGAACCATATCAGCTTATGATAACACTCTGGCGTATACTTTGAGAGAAAGGAAAAAAGCTTCACCATAGCAACCAAAAGTTTCTCCACCCATAGATAACTTTCGCGTGCAGTTTATTTCCTATTACTTTCGGTGTGTGATTTCATCTATTCTTTTATTTCGACTTTATTCATTGGAATGATAAAGTGGTCACTGTTGAAAAAAAAATGATTGCGGAAGCTGCGTTAGAACAATGAAATTTAACAATAGTTGCTATCTGACTTCCAATCGGCTAATATATTTCGTTAATTATTAACTTAATAAGTCATATTTATGGTATTCGCATAAATATGAGTTTGAATAAGCATTAAAAGTAAAATATAGATTAAAACTTATAATTTTTTAATTATTATTGTCATTTTCCATTTCTATTTCATATTTTCATTTTTCTATTTTTATTTATTTTCTTAAAAAGAATTTCATTAACTTTGAAGTTATTTACCGTTTTCTAAAAATTAATCAGAATTTTTTATACATTTGTAGAAAACAAAACAAACACACATTCAAAAAAATTATCAAATAGAAAAAATTTGTATTATTTGTGGACGACTGAAGATTGTGTAATGTGACATTGCATACAACATATTTTAATTATTACATTTCAGAATTTATTTCCCAATTAAATAATAATTAAGAAATTAAGTTGATTTTTTTAAACACATTTGCTATTAATTTTTTTGTTCCTCAAGCTTACTAAGTGATGTTACAAGCAGACAATTCCCTTTCCCATTATGAAAAAAAAAAATTCTCAAAGATGTTTTCAGGAAAATTTCTAAAAAATATATTAAATTCCTTATTTTATTTATTTATTACTATTATTTTGCAAGTATATAGCTGACAATTGTACCTCACTTTATGTAAACTTGCACTTTTAGTATGATTATTTTGAAACGAAACTAATTTACAGGAATCAATGATGTTTTGAAAATTAAATAGAACACAGATAAATAAATACACAGAAGTTAAATTTCTATATATGAAACTTTTTATAAAAAAAATTGCAAATAATACTTGTTTTTTTAATTATTTTTAATTTTTTTTATTTATTTATTTATTATTATTTTTTTTGGTCAAATGGATATAATCAATAAATTTTTTAAGCACTAAGGAAATACCGGGTGAGCCAAAAATTAGTTACAATTTTAAAAATTCATAAAAAAAGAGGAAAGTGAGATAAAGGAGTGCGGTTTGCAAGAAAGGGCTCACAAAATAGTCGGATTTTTTTTAGCAGCAAAAAAGTTTTAGTTAAAAAAGTCACCTATAGATGGCGCTGACATCGAGAGATTTAGCAGAATTATGCAAATTAATCTTGCGATAAAAGGCCGTGATACTCGAGAATTTCTCATTCGCTTTCAGAATGTTATCATTACCCGATCGAGCGTTGTTGGTGAAGTTGTTCTATTTGAACGGAGAGTCAGCAACTATTGCGTTGCGAAAATTTCGCACGACGAAAGGACTGAAGACGAAGAAAGGTCCCATATCATGTCCAGCTTGTCAAGAGGTTCGAGGAAACTGGCTCTTTGGAAGATCGGCTACGCAGTGGAAGACCCTCGTTGGCGGAGAGCCGAGTTACTGCAGTGGAAACCACAAGGAATGATTTAGCGGCGGAATCGTCCATTGGGAATAGCAGTGCTCGCGGAGCTGGAAGAATATTGGGTGTGCCTCAATCATTGATTCGACGTATCCTCCACGGGATATTGCATCTCTATCCCTACAAACTGCAGTCACTGCAGGAGTTACAACCGGAGACACAGCTATGCGGGAATCATTTGCCGAGTGGGCTATGGCAAGAATCGAAAACGACCTTCAGTGGTTGTTCAACGTTTTCTGGACGGATGAGGTGCACTTCACACTACACGGGCATGTCATCACCCACAACACTCGTATATGGGCAACATCTAATCCTCGTGAATACACGACGAAATCTCTGCATCCAGCCATGTTGACAGTCTGGTGTGGCTTCACCTCATCTTTCATTGTCGCACCTTTCTTCTTTAAAGAACCGTGTCCCAGATTGGGCTGGAAAACGCGCACAGTAACCGCTAAGCGCTACCTCACTCTTTTGCGTGACAAAGTCGTGTCCGCATTAAATCAAAGAGGTGTGTTATCTGTAATAAACTTTATGCAGGATGGCGCACTACCACATTATACCAATCCAGTAAAACGATTCCTTTTGAGTACCTTTGGTGAAGAGAGACTAATCAGTCGAGGTTGCAAGATCGCATGGCTTCCACGATCACCCGACCTCACTCCGGTCGACTTCTGGTTGTGGGGCTATTTGAAATCACGTGTGTACCGTTCATCTCCTTCAACATTGGCCGAATTCAAAGATTCCATCTGTCGTGAGGTTTCTGCAATTCATTCCGACATATTGCATTCAGCTGTAACGGGCGTTGCGAGTCGCCTTAGTTGTGTCGTACAATGTACTGGAGGTCATATTGAACAACTGTTATTATCAGAATAAATGAATGGAGCGTACTGTTGTCGTTTTCATTGTGTTTCAGACAGCCAGCGCTATCTATAGGCGACTTTTTAACTATAGCTTTTTTGCTGCAAAAAAAAAATCCGACTACCTTGTGAGTCCTTTCTTGCAAACCGCACTTCTTTATCTTACTTCCTTCTTTTTTTTATGAATTTTTAAAATTGTAACGAACTTTTGGCTTACCCGGTATATATGTATATATTATAATTGAAATTACACAAACTGTAACATAACTTTTTTCATGCAGCTCTTAGGAACGGAAAATGGGTGTTTCGTTTTTGCTACAGATCTGTCAAAGTGATGCATAGAAGTTGAGTGTTTTTCCTTCTGATTACGCGCCTCTATCCATAAAAAGTACACCTGAAAAAGGAACCTATGCCACTAATCTTCGAACAATTAGGTATATCCCCTGAATGCTATCGTAATAATTATGGAAAAAAAATCATTATGGCCTAGAAGAAAAGCCTGGGTTTGACTGCTGAAACTGTTAGACAACGGGGTATAGAAATTTAATTTCTGCTTGAAAACATTTCATTGAATGGGTGCACACACACACAGGAGCCTTCCGAATTTCCTTTTTCAAGACTTGTGTATACAATTTACAATCGGTAAAAATTCTTCTTAGAAAGCATTTATATAAGTTCAAAAGAATCTTACAATATCACAAAACTGTTAGGCTATCCACTACAATAAGCCATAAAAATAGAAAATTTGCGAAGAAATATAAAGCGACATGAGATAATTGACAAATTTCTCAGAAAAATTCCTCACTATCAAATTTTTAAAATATAATATGACTGTATTAAATTTAATACAAATAAAATTTTTGTGCTCTCATTTTCTTAAAATAGTTCAACGTATATACTATTTGTTATAAGTTATTTGTGGAACAAAATGTAATAAATTCAATTTTAAAATAATCAGCATTAAAAATTACTTTAAATAATAAAAACAGTTTGCATCAATCTACTAAGAGCTATGTGCTGAGTATCTTTTAATATATACTCAAAAGAAATAACATTACATGGATTTATAGTGTAACATCCTGATAAACTGTAAAAAATTATATTTCGTTTAGTGATAAAATGTATAAACAGCTCATCACTTTTTTCATGTTTTCTGACTTATGTGAATAACTACTACCGAAATGAAGTCACGTTTCCATGAAAAAGTATATACGAATACTGTTTATTTTAGTTTGGTTTGTTTGTCGCTCAACGGTCATTTTTTGCAGACGAGGGCTAATTAAACCGGGACCTACGGTTTAATACTATTGATTTTAAGAAACATCCAAAGTGTATCAGATTTCTTTTGCTTTTACATTTCATAAGTGGTTAACCAACTGTAAATGAAAGTTGGTTGAAAGGAGAGATATTTATTATAAACTCTATCCAGATTTCATTGCCTCAAAATAAATGAATCCATATAAAGGATTTTTTTTCTTATTCTTGCATTCAACTAAGATTTGGTTTTACTTTTTCGGTTAGCGTCTGTTACCTTAAAAACCATTGTTTAGTTTTCCAACTTTTTTATTTTCTAGTATATTTTTCTCCACTTATATCCATAAATGTAAATGTGCCAGATAAATGAGGCGCAAGGGGTTGGTGCACTTCTCACAATATTAATTCAACAAAATTTTAAAAAAACTAGAACCGATGAAATGAAAAGAAAAAAAAAAGTTAAACTATATATCTTTTGACCATTTAGACCAAAGGTTAACTGTGAATAGAAATCGTTTTCCACAACTCAAAGCAATGAATGGATTACTTCAAGTAAAAATAGTTTTTGGCTTAGTTAGTTGCCATATGATTATAGTTGATAAGGCGGCTGAATTTAGGTGTGATACATAGCTACATTAACGAAAGTCAAAGGACCTCTCTTTTCATGCGCCTTTGGTCTTTTGTACAAGACAGATTTGGCGCAAAAGTTCCCATTGTACAACCAAATTCCTATAGTGTTTCCTGATGGAAAAACGTAACTCTTAATTTCCCTTATATTTTCTTTTAATACATATGAAATTGTTTATTTTACACGTAAATGAGGCACAATACATAAAATAAAAATATATAATACAGAAGCAAAAGGAAAACAGAAATCTGAATTCATCTGGGTTGAATATTTTCAAGTTCTATCCAAATCATTAAATTAAGGTATACATTATCTGCATTCCATGTAATACAAACAATATGAATCCTGTACAAAACGAATGCCTATAAGCTGTAGATGAATAAAATATTTTTTTATTTATTATTAAATGCATTTGTTTTTATTAGTCTTTCTGATATGTGTATAACAGTTTCATTTATAACTGAGAATTTTAAACAAAAGAAGTAGAATGATTAAAACTTGAAATGAATTTTATTCGCTAAGGAACCAAAAATCCTAAAACCAAATGAATCCAAAGACAATTTTACCTTTCCCTTAATATTCTTTATACAAACTAATCTATCAGATTGAAGTTTGCATAAAATCGTCTAAAAATTTACCAAAATTGAATAATTCTAAAATTAAAAAGGAATAAAATTTTGGAAGCAAACAAGCATGGAAATAAAAACAGAGTTACAGGAAAATGCGATTCCTAAAATCAAAATGTATGTTAACTGCTCAGCTGAGTGGATCGAATTCAATTTTTCTAGAAAGACCCAGCGTGTTAACCAATTAAAAATGCGATTTCCACAACGGAAATTATTTTAAAAACTAGAAATGGATAAAATACATATTTTTCATATATACCATGAAAGATAAATTTGACACTTTAATTATTATTATGACATCACAAAAGAAACGTATTGTATTTCAGAAGCTACCTGGGCACTGTGGCATCTATGGAAACGAGCAGGCGGAACGAACTTTTTCGCAAAGAGGAGCTGAGGACTTCTCCAGCCAAGACATATAGATTTCCTACTACACTATAAAGCCACACATAAAATACTAAAAGAATTCAAGCTTCTAAACTACAAGAAAGGATAAAAGCCAAGCGGTGGAAAGAGAACCTTTTTGAATATCTTGACGGGTTACGATAGTCTGGCCAGCATTGGAATCTTAAACTCATCAAACTGACCGCTCTACAACTTGGCAGAGCCCATAAATAGGACCCACCTCCACTGCATGGCAATTCTAAATCATCAGTTTATTGTCAAGCCAGAGAACTTTAGGGGCAATGACTCTGGTCATCTCGTCAACGTTACTGTATTCACCTGCCCTGTCTTCGTCTCATGTCTGTGATTTTTCATGTGTTTTATTTGTGTTATTCCTTGTATTTAACCTGCCATTGTAAATAAAAACAAAAATGCCTATGTGTTGTTTAAGGGGTTAGTCTTATAGTAAATTAATGACTTTACCCTAATCAATACTGAAGAAAGAATCAATGTATTCATAATTAGAAAAAGAAGTCTTCAAACATAAAAAAGCTATACTGGTGCCGTGCACTTTTACTTATTCTGCCCTTTTTTTTCTTTTTTTTGATTGATTGATAAATTTTGTATATAATTCATTGGTTTTCAACTTTTATTTCTTTCTTCTGAACATTTATTTAGTAGAATACACTTAAAAAAAAAATATTGAACAAATTAATATATATATATAGCAAATTTTAAAATGTGAATCAGAACAAAAGTATAAGTAAAATTGTGTGTTGAGCTTGTGTCAAAAGATGAATATAACTGAAGCGTTAAAGCAAGATATTTTGTGAATTCCTTAAAATTTAAGAAATGAAATAATAAATATGTATATAAATAATAATAAAATCCAATCTTTTTAAAATATGTATATCGAACAAGGTATTTTAATAAAATATTTTGAAGATAAATCAAAATATTTAAAAATATGTGAAATTGCAAGTATGAAAGACATGCTTTGCTTACTATTAGTTTTGGAGTAAAATACGCAGTCAGTCATATTATTATGACCACCACGTACTTTCGATGTTAAATTTACAAAAGGCAGGTGGCAGCGCAGTGTAATTGAGCGTATATAAAGGGTATGTGAGGGCTTCGGAAAATATTGCAATCGTTAGCATAATGCAGAAATGGAGCAATTTATCCAACGTCATTGGCTTTCATTCGTCATGGGCATGATCAGTGGCTTTCGGGTCAAGGGTGTAAACATTTCCGAAATGGCTAAATTTGTGAATTGTTCGCCTACCGCCAGGAAACAAGCATACTGTGCATGGCAAAAGAGGAATGTCCAAAATCAGCGAGTGGCAAATGTGGTGCACTACGGGCCGTTAAGCTACTGAAAGCCCAGATAAACCAAAGAGCTAACAAGTGTCACCCAAACTACTCTTAAAGGAACGTTGCTGTGTCCCCAAAGCAAACGCCTTTGCGGATTGATGTTCAGATTAGCGATAGATAGCGTTTTCCGAAGAATCACATTTTATGTTCCACCGGACAGATGGACGTTGGCGTATACAACGTAAAACCTCTGAAAGCAAATACTCTCCGACCATTCACGGAACAGTTCAAACTGGAGTACTATGGTCTGGAAAATGTTTTTCAGGCATTCTCTGGGTCCACTCATCATTGTGAAAGACACGCTGGATCAATATAAGAACTCATTTGTTCTTGTGGACCATGTCCATTGGTATATGCGAATTGTTTCTCTACAAGATTGACATCTACCAGCAGGAAAATGCGAGATGTCATATAACTGGCAGCGTATATGCGTTGTTCGAAGAAAAGCTCACCTCACCAGCACGAAGTACACTTTAAATGGATCCTATCCCATGTTAATATCTAATGAATTGGCTAACACTCTTGCAAAAGAGGGGACAGATAAATCATCTTCATCTCAGAGCTCACATATTTAGTTATTCTCGAGGCAGAATAAAGAAAAATGGTTGGTACCCCCACCTTACATAAAAGCAAAAAAACTAGAATCCTTGTGACAGAGACTAATACATGTCTATCCAAACTTGTCAGTGTGCACTTGAAAGGTTTAACATACTCTGAAGGTAGCAAGGTTTCCTCGTTGTCTTAAATGTCGGCAAGAACAGGTATCATCTCAGCACATCTTTGTGACTGGATTAGGCGGACATCTGTAACTCTCCACTTCTTGTGAAACAGATTTCATTCATGTCAACAATTTCATTGATCTGGTCTGACTCCAATAAACCAGATGTGTTGAGTGTGTGAGAGATTAAAAACACAACATAAATATTAACTTGATTTACTGGTCATTAAGTTGAAAAGTAACATCAGTAGCTAAAACTTTGTTTTTGGTTATTTTAGTATTTATTTACATTTCTTTATCGCATTTTTTATTATATTCTTGAATGGAGAGATCAACTCCATGGCTTTAGTTTCAAACAAAAGTTAATTATATTTTAAATATTTTTTTATCGAAATCTGCTTCCAATTAATAATATGGAAAGTAATGATCAAAAAGAAAACAATTTGAAAAAAAAAATTCAGAAAATATAGTTTTAGATTCATATTGTTTTATTTCAATTATATTTATATATTTCATATTTTACAGTTTTACAAATTATTAAGAGTTGATTGTGAAAAATCATAAAATGCATACCAGAATTTTTTTTACTTTCATTCTTTTTTAGAAAAACTTTCATTTGGATATGTGTGACTAAGCAAAATCATTTTTCATAGATCATTGGCAGACAGATACTAACATTAATGCCCTCTCTTCTTACAAATGATGACGATAAATTAATTATATTTTTTTAATGCAAACTTTATTTCAACTGTAACAAAAAAAATCTGGATATTTCCAAATTTCGATTTAGTAAAATCTGATTCACCTTAATTAATTTGGACTATGTCCAAATTATTTGTTTTATTATGAAAGTATAATTCATTCTTTCCTGAAATTAATTAAAATCGTTTACACTATTTTAATTGTTTTCTAAATTTAAAACTTCGGATAAATTTCTGAATATAATGACAGATTTTAATATTTACAAACAAGTAAATCATATATCAAATAAATATTTTGTTTTACATATTGGTGGAATTAATAATATGATTATAAAACATTTATTACTCTTGAAATTAAATGTAACAGTAAATTGATTTTTTAATTTAACATCAAATATCCTTTTGAATAATGTTTCATAAAAAAAGATAAAAGAAAATTTTAAATATTTTTGTACACATTGCATTGCTGTTTTGAGAAAATAAATGCATAATATTTTTGATTAAATAAAACTTTATACAAAATAATGTTAATTTTTTTTTAACAGAGTAATAATAAGAGGCTGTCATTTAAAAGTTTTACATTATGATGGGGAAGTGGTTTCATAAATGGACAAAAATATGCTTTCATAATTTTTTTCATGGACCCTAAACTGAAATTGAGTTGGATAAGACCATTTGATGCAGAGTGGCTTTCATATTAAGATCATAATTATTTTCCTTATAAAATTGATAATTTATTTAAATACTTTTTATTTTATAAGAATTAACTAAATATCTTATCAACAGGTGTGACACTCACAGTATCATACGATGATGTAAGCCATACAAAAAAACAGATTAATAAATATAAGTACTCAAACTATATTTTTAATAAAAGAAAATATGCTTCAAAAACAAAATTGAAAATGAAATTAACTTATTACACTTGCACAAAGAATGAAAATATTTTTTTTAATAAACTATTAATTAAAAACTAAATTGTAAAGTCAATGTCAGCAAAAATGTACCAAAGAAAAATGGATTTTAGCTATGAATTGTGTAAATATATCTTTTGTTATCACATTATAGTATAATATAAATAATTAAGAAGCAAAAAAATTGTAATACGATTCATGGAACAATTAAAAAAACTGGTGCAAAACGTAGTAGCCAATATAGAGGACAAATGTTGCAAATAAAACATGAACTTGATTAACAGTCAAGGTGACTAATTTGTTAAAATATAGCACCATGAGAAAAGGCATACACCTGTGAGTCAACTATTATGTAATAAAAATAAATATGGTAAATAACAAGTATTGTGGTTGCTTTATTGAAATTAGGACTTTTCTTTATGATCAATTGCATAATTTAAAAATTTTTTGTATATATTTTTGTATATTGTGTTCTAATAGCTGTTACACTTAATTATATACAAAAAGATATCATGAATACAAGGAGATGACATGATAAGATAAATTATGGCAAAAATATTTAAAGTTTGTCCCATTAGGAATAATATAAATTTCGTGGAATATATGATTTCAGTTTGTGGAAATCATTCCATGCAACAGTTTTTTAATTATTTTAACACTATAGATTATTTTTAAAGAATTTAAAATTATGATTTTATGGCATATTTACTTTTCATGAAGTTATCTCTTTTATTTTGCAAATTATATATATAAGATAGTTAATAAATTAACTTTAAAAAAAACAGAATTTGTTTATACAAAAAAGAAAAAAAGTAACAATTCATTTGCTTAAAAAAATACTAGATTATTGAAGATTTTCTAATCATTTTCTTAATAACTCTTACTTTAAATATATTTCCAAACTCAGCATTAATCAGACTTTGCCATAGTAAAATTTACAAATATTACTTTGATAATTACACAAGTCTGCAAATATTAAATACTATATAAATTTCTTTTTTGCTGCTAGAAATTTATATCTTTCATAATTTTAATAACAAATTTTATAATCATTAAGTAAATGTTAAACCTTTTTCAATTTTCAAACCTTTCTAATTAATTGGAAACTTATTTTAAAAAGAACATTATATCAATTACTCAATAATAATTATAAACATTTACAGCTTCAATGATGTTTGGTATTTTAAGACCTACAATATAAATGCATAGAAAATACATGCGCATACAATTTGAAAGGAACAAAGTTAATTCTTATACATATATGGTTTGTTTGGTAACATTTGCATGACTTAAATAAAAATAAATAAAAAAAATGCAAAGCTATTTAATGGAAGTTTCAGATTTATATGCATAGGACATCCAATAAAATGATTCTTGGTAAAAAAAAAATTATAGTAAATCTATATTAAAGGCATTAGTTTAACCACATTAATTTTAAAATAAAAGTTATAATCATTATTTCTGATAAAAAGAATGACTATACACAATTGGATAAAGCTTTTATGTAATTAATTTCATTAGAGACTAGACAGTTGTTCACAAATTATTACTTTTAAGGTTAGAAATGAAAAAAATCAAAAATGCTCAATAAAACTTTAGACAATTTTCCGAATTAAGGTAATTTCAAGTAAAGTCTTCTTACTATAAAAAAAATGCTGATTACTCTGACAATTTAAACAGTATTATTTTAAAATATTCTTACTTTAAAATAAAGTTATTTACGCAGAGCAATGTTAATGTAAATACCACCATTAAATATTTTAATAAGGCTTGAAAGTATTCTGACAATTATAAACAACAGTTTTAATAAGTTACTTTATTCATAGTACATGATACAAAAATTCATGCAGCTGCTTCCTCTTTAATTTTATCCTTTTTAAGGGGACCCTAAAATTAAATAATACAATTATTAAAACAATTCAGATAAGATAAAATATTATATCATTATAACAGATAATTCATACAATAATTTTTTTTAATGAAAGTACTTACCATATAGGTTCGTTTTTCTGCTGGTGTTTGGAATCTACCGTGGCCAAATTTTGAAGAAGTATCAATAAATTTTAAAGTAATCTTCTCCATAGCAGCTCTTTTGGTATGGGTGAGCAATGACTGTACATAAATATAAAAAATTTTAGATTTCATTCGAATTAAATAAAGATAAATTGCATAAATTCAAAAGAACAATTAAAAATATATTGTTTAAACATTGTTTACAGCTTTTTTCCTAAATTTTCAATTTGCAACAAAAATTTTTTTTTTATATTACGTCCTTATGTTTGCTCTTTCAAGCATAATAAATCTTGCAGTCCAATAAAGAAAACAAGTATCTCCAGGAGTGGAGAGCATCTTGAAATATGAAGAAGAGCGGGCTTCCTGGAGAAAGCCCGCTGAACAAAAAATATAATATGTAAAATTTATTAACATAATCACTTCCACAATATGATCACATATTTTTAAATAAAATATAAAAATACTATTGTACTTCAAGGGTGCATATATTAAAAAAATAGACAAGATAGACATTTTCAAATTTAAATATTTATTTAGTTTTATGCAGTTTTACAATACAACTAATTTGTGCTATAAATTAATATTAAAAAAAAGATGTAACTTTTCATTGCAATAAATTAGTTTTAGTTGTGTTCTCAAAATTTGATATTTTTCTTATACTTACAATTTACTCACAGACGAGTAAACATTTGGAATTAGGAATTGCAACGTCAAAGAAATGTTTGATTAATTTTCTCTTCTAGAAAAGCTTTTGGTAATTGTTGAATTAACTAAAATATTTGTGCTTTTTTTAAGTTTTGGCATAGCAGATAACATTGGATTGAGTTAACACTCTTTGATAATTTTCCTCATTCAACATTGCTCTGGCATTGGCAATAGAGCTTTCACAATACTGAGAAAAAAAGAGATATTCAGCTTTTAAAAGTCCTGAAAATGTAATCATAACATTTTTCATAAAGAGCATTTCAGGTTTTACATTTTGGAACATCATCTTAAATTATATTAAAGATATAAAATCATCATCTAAATTATTTTGTTTTATTTCCATTTCATAATTTAACATTATCTATTTTATTAATATTTCATGTATTGCTTAATTTCTGATATTTTCAAATAGTTTGATTCTTTTTAGCAAAAAGCTTGAGCTGAATTCCAAAAAGGTGATTTATATATTCAGCATTTTAAATCTATCATAAAAATAAATCAAACATTTATAATCTTGAGGTAAGGTTTTTATTAAAAAATGTAAGTTTGCAGTTTTTTCTTGACTGGAAAGATTTGATTAATAATTTTATCCATGAAGTACTTTTCTCCAGCAATTTATAGCATTTGATAAACAAGTGTCCAAAAATTTAAAAAGTTACACACAATGCTCATACAGAATCTTTAAGTGACATTCTATAAATCAAATAATAGTAAAAATTCATGTGCAATATTTAGGTTTGACCCCAAGTACATAAATAAAAACTTTACAGCATTTTATTACCCGACTACAGAATAAGAGTTTCACTCTGAAGAAATTTTACTAATTTATTAAAATGTGGTAAAATATCTAAGAGCAAATTTAAAAGAAAGTTATTTTCTTACTGAATAAATTATAGTAAAATAATATTTTTCCAAACTAATTAAAAATATTTTCTTTTTTAGTCCTGATTCTGAAGTTTTCTAACAATTATTATTCAAGTATACCTTTTCTCAATTCTTTTTTTCAGGTGATGAAACATTTATATAGTAAATTATCAATAAATCATTTAATTTATGAAATCTTTTGCATCCAGAAACATCTGTAAAAAACCTAATCAATTGGTTTTTCAATTGGTTTAATAAATTAAGTTTGATTGAAAGTTACAAAAAAAAAAGTTTTAATAAAATGCAAAGCAACTTATGTGAGAAGTTCAACAAACAAATACTATTATAATTATTCCCTAAAAAAAAAAGATACAAAAAACAAACTTTCTAAAAACTGAAATTTATAAACCATATTCCCATCTATTTCACAATCTCCATCTACCACCAAAAAGCTATTTTCTTCACAGAAAAACTTTCATGCATTATTTTTTAATCTACACATGATGATGTAAATAAACAGCTTGTCACCTTGAAAATATTAAAGTGTATTTTCATTTATTTTATTCCAAGATATATATTTTTCCAGTTCCTCTTTTAGAATCTAAAAGTGTGCAGTAATCAATTATTTTCCTCTAACCAAAAACTTTAACAATATTATATTTTATTTTATGTCCAATTTATTTAGTTTCATCTATAATTAAAGAAAAAAAATATTATTCAATTTGCTCAGAAGACTACATCATGCTTTTAGTCACACTCAGTAATACATGCCACACAAGTTTTTTCCATCTTTAGTGAAAACGAATTTATTAAAAACTAATCACTGTGTGAGTTCTATAATCTTCAGAAGATTAATTGAAATAAGAGTGTTTACAATTACAAATGCAGTTGTTTTGTGTTTAATAGCTCCATCACAGCTAGTCTTATCAAAGTAATACTCAGATTGTGTGCTGGAAGTGATTAACCTTTCCTTGCAGACCAGTTGAATTTCATATACTCTTTAATCATAATATTCATAATACTCTGGAATCGAACTGTATTTACATACTGATTGAAAGGATATTTTAGACATAATTAAATTTCTCTTAAACAATTTTTGATTTGAATTCAACGCCTAAAATTTTCAAGATTAAAATCCGTCCCTTGGGTGGACAAGTGTTCTAATGAAAAAATATCTTTAAAACAATTTCAAATAGCATAAAATAAAAAGTATTCAGATGCCTTTATTCCCTGTTTCATAGTTTTATGAGGATATATTATTGGTTTCAAACTAATAAAAAATGCATGATTTTTTACCTTATAAAAACAAAATTCAAAATTCAAAATTCAATACTGCTGATTCTAAATCTGAATATCACTCAACTCAATTCCCTACTTCACATGTGGAAAATTATTTTTCACATTCATCCACAAATGTTATCAAACAGAATATATCATAAAATATAAGTTTAATACACTGGTCTAACTTTATTCAGTATTTATGAGGTTTTCAATCTAGATATACAAATTTTAAGTTTCATTTATTAATAATAATGATTAAATAATCAAAACATTTAATTTTAAACATACTTCTACCCAAAATTTTAAACACTAAATACACTTTATAATCTTAAGTATTATCAGGGTTCATACAGATTTCCAAAAATCAAATTCCAAGAGACAAATCAAAATTTTCCAGGAGGTATCAACATTTATGTTAAATATAATTTATTTTACCATTTGTTCTGCACCAAATATATGTATAATTATGCAGTATTTTTCAATTATATTTGTAAATAATAAAAATAAGTAGCTGTAAAAATTAGTAAGAATATTTTTATTTAAGTTAAAATAATATTTAATGATTACTTCCAATGCCTTCAATAAATTTACAGCTATAATAGAATAATCAGTAATAGTTCTTTACATTACTGAATTCATATTATATAAAATAATAAGTAATTTTACATTTTTTAAACATCTTCATTAATTTTCTATCTATTTATATAGTTTCCATGATGACTTTTTCTATCTGATTATTATTTAATAAAAATATTTTTAAAATTTTTTCCCTTTACTTTCAAACTCTTTTAAAACTATACAAATTTCACATTTATATTTTAGACTTTTGCATTCCTTTAATTATTCAATATATTTTCACTGTTATTCATATATACAAAATATTGTTGTTAGAAAAATGCTTCTTTCTACCCCTAAATGAACTTTTCCTAATTAATCCTAAATCTTTCGCTTTCAATCCATTAATAATACAGAATAATAACTGTTGCTTCTCTGAAAACATCAAAAACACATATTTGATTTTGTAAATTTATTAATTTAATTAATTTATTAATGTAAATTTACCAGTTCTTTCAGCTTCTTCACCCACTTGATTGTGGATTTTTCAAGTTCAGTAATGCCAGCTTTAAAATGCTTATTTTTAATTTTCAGTTTATCAATTTCTTTAAGTGCTTTCAGCTTTCCCTGTTATTTATTTATTTTGCTTATTTTTTTAATTTATCTAAATATAATTTATACTTTTGCCTGGCACCAGCAGCAAAACAAAGTAGGCATTTGATAGTTATATTGTTGTACTTAGCTACTATTTAAATTTTCAACCATGGAATTTTTGTTTATAGAAAACTCACATTCAACAAATATTTGACCATGAGAGAGTAGTAAAAGCAAACTAACAGCTTTCTTTTAGTGACAATAATTTTGCCAATTTGAAAATGTTAAAATAAAAAGTATCTATTCTATCTTTAATAAGATCAAATTTATCATCAATAAGATCTTGAAAGCCTACAGTCAGTTCTAATGATTTAAGCTCTTCTTCAAAATCACACAAAAAATTCTTTAAAAATAGAATAACATTCTAAAACATTTATTTTAGACGCATTAGACAAGTACAAAAGAAGTTTCTGTATTTTAGTTAAATTACTTTAATATTAAATATGATTTGCAATTAAAAAATATGTATAATCCATCTTCTGTTTTTCTGTTAGTTTAACTTATACACAATTCTCTAATGATTTTGTTTTGGTAATAAATCCAATATCTTATTGACTGGCATTTTTTGACTGTCTTTAATCTGTTGCATTACTAGTAAGTTTATATAAAAACAGACAGAAAAAATTCTTTTAAAAAACTTCTGAATTATACTTTTCAACAATGCATAAAAAACTCCACAATTTAAAAAAAACTGCATTTTGCAGAAATAAAAACATTTTTTGCCCAATATTAAAAGTTTTGGTACAGGGATTAGGAGATTCTTTGTTTTGAATGAATGATATGTGTTTCAAGCATCTGCTCAAAACACTTTTCCAACCATCAATGTTTGCAAAACTTTAAGTTAAATTTTACGCCAGGCCCAACACCACCAAAATTATTACGAAGAGCAGATGAATTCTTAAGTAATCTGTAAACAACACTAGCTGTTACCTCAAAAAAAAAAAATCTCATATCATTCAGATGGAAAGAAAATTTGTCAACAGTTTAATTGAAAAATTGATGCTAAACTACATTCATTTGGAATCTACTGTAATTATGAATTTCCATGAATTTTACCAATAGAAGATCTGTAGAAACAAATAAATTATAATACACTTTTTCAGTAAAAATAAAATAAATTTAAAAAATAACAAAGCTAAAAGTTTCATCAGCATCAGGTAGAAAATGAATTTTAATAAATAAATGAATTAATTAAAGAAAAAAACTACCTTCCTTAAAGTTATGACCCTTTTTTTTGGACCCATAATGCATCCCTTCAACATAAGATAATCACAATTAACTTCTCCATAATGAGGAAATCCACCCTGAAAATATAAATAATGACACATTTATTTATTTATTAGAATCCTCTAATGGTTTGAAAACGAAAATTTAGCAGTAAAAGAATTCATACATATAAAAAATGTCTTAAGTGAAATTTTTTAAAGAGCACTACAAATACATTTTTCTAATGTACAAAATGTACTGAAATTTGTACACTATAAAAATTACAGATTACAAATGAATATAAATTATAATACATTTATAAAACTCAACAATTTGTTTTCTTTTCATACTTCTCTATTATTTTATGAATACTTTCAAACATTAAAAATTTGCACACATAAGAAACTTTTAGATTAAAAGAACTTTTTTAAAAAATAATTTGACCAAGTTTCTAAAAATAATTCATGTTCTATTTTTTACACGGTATATTTAATGATTATAATTACATCGTAAATATAATTGAAAATAATAGGATTTTTTTCTTTGTGGCAATAAAAAATATCTTAATGTTTAGAAGCATAATTCAATTGTTGTATATTTTTTTCATGATCTCTCAATTAAAATCTGAATAAATTCAGTAGAAAATAAATGTTTAAATTCCTAGCATATTGAATTCTACAAAAGTGTGAAAACATACTAAAAACATGATTCTATGTGATATACAATAAAATATGTTTCATACAATTACAAATTCAGAATTTGCTTTTCAAATAAAATAAATGCTAAAATCATTTAAATATAAAATTGATTTGAAATTACACTGGCTTCGAATAAGAGGCAAATTTTTATTATTAGTCTGATAATAATATTTAGAAGCATTAAAACTTTAAGAAAAAAATTTGAAGTTGACAATCAAATTTAAATTTTGAAAATAAGCATTTTTTAATAATTTTGATGTGCATTATTTAAAATTTTATAATTTCAAAATTTTATTTAAAAGCTATCTAAATATAACTCTAAGCAAATCATTTTATTTATCAACTTGAAAGTGCGTTGAAAAAAAGGAGTTCTCCCCACTTTAAAGATTAATGTATTTTTTCCCAATGTTACTGTATTAACTTATATAGTAACACTAAAAAAATATTTAAAAGCATATTTAGAAGTTTGATTAATATCCTAATAAACATTTTTTACAGCAGACTAACATTATTTATTTAGAGTTATATGTGTTCAACAGTACATCAAACATTAAAAATTATATATATCATACAATTAATTTTAAATTATTGAAACAATTTAAAAACACAGTTATTTAATAGGAAAATGAAGGATTAGGAAAATAAATTTTAATATTGAAGTAAACACTTCATACATGACTTTTTGACAGGAAAAACATCAAGCTAAATTAAAACATTCAGCTCCAATTTAATAATATTATTTTAAGTTCACAGAAAAGCTACCATAATATTTGGAAACCAAAATCTATAAGTTAAATAGATTACAAAACATTATTATACTGTAAGAAATTTAGCAAACAATGGAAAAATATAAAAGATGTCATTTACACAATTTTTAGGAATTCTTAAGTCTGATATAGTAACAAGATGTGCAAGTAAAAATTTTTATATTTCATCATTGCGATTTTTTAAGGAAAACTTTCCTAAATTTTTTTATTTTTCAGATACTTTAGGTAAATAGAAGAATTACCAATGGTTGATTCATTAATGCCAATAGTTTATATTTCTCTGTCTATGTATATATATTAGGAAACCTAAAGCTATAATTTAAATTGCAGGATTCTCAATATAGCCAATTTTAAGTTTTAAAATATGCTATTAACTTTAATTTTTGTTTTATTTTTAATAAAATCTTATAAATAGCAGATTTAAAAAGCAAATAAAAAGAATTTATTTAATTATTTTTGCAAATTTTTTTTTACAGTTAGATAAATATAATAAACAGTTTTGCTTTTATTTTAAAGTAATCAAATTCGTCAACATATTTTCAAGAATACAACATTTAAAAACATTTTCTAAGTATGTTTAAAATAGCATTCAAAATTCACAAGCAAAATATTCATAAATAGAAAAACTATTACCACTATAAACATATTATATATATATATATATATATATATATATATAAACAGTCTCAGTCACATTTTATTCATTATATTTCAATTGCAATCATAATCATTCTTTCATACAATTACCACATATCTAAATGAATACTCTAAGGATATGTAGAATTTACAAAACATCAAAACATACATACATATATATATATATATATATATATATATATATATATATATATATATATATATATATATATATATATATATATATATATATATATATATATATATCATACAATGCAAATAATCTAAAATCTCTTTTATATAATTGAATAATAAAATCATACCATAGGAGTGATTGATTTTTCAGTTAAATCATAATCTGTTGCAGCATTATTTTTTACAACTTTTCCATCTTTAGTGTGAATGCCCTGGCCAATACGGTAAATTTTCTTATTTATTTCAGTTCTATGATGATATCCTTTCTGACCAGCTCTAGCAACAGTGAATTGAACTCTACTTGGATGCCATGCTCCAATACAAGCTACTTTTCTCAGACCTTTATGTGTCTTTCTTGGCAGTTTTTTGGTATGCCATCTACTTGTCACACCTAAAAATTATTGCATATTTTAAGGTTTCTTAACAATAATACCATACACTAGAAGTAAATTTTATATATTTCAGCTGACACAAACGCTTTCTCTCTCTCATGTTCCAAAATATAACCATTTTAATAATACCATAATTCTTGTGTGCTTCTTCACAATTTCTGTGATTCAAGGAATTAAGTCTGAGATCAATTGCATATAATTTTATGAATTTTCAATAATTTTAAAGTTAAATAAAAAAAATACACTTAAATTTAAAATCCAAAGAAAAAAAATATTGAATGTTAACAGAAACTTTTAGAAGCTTGATTTTCAATTTTTTTAATTTATATGACCTTACAATTACTATTTAAACGATTTCTTTGCATACTTGCCAGCCATAGCTAGGAGCCAAATCAGGAGTATATTGTTTGTTGTATTCACCCAATGAATTCAAATTTCAACATAAAAATTCAAGCAATTAGAAGTTTCTAAGATACAAACTGCTGTGATAAGTTTATATATTTTTTTTGTTCATGAGTCAAGAAATTACTACAATGATTAGGCTACTTTTGTTAAATAAATATCTGAAATATTGAGGGAAATTTAAAAAATTTACATAATGTTATTTAATATAGAAAAGGACAACTGGAGCACATATAAATTCACATCTTCTAGAGTGAATTTGTATTCTCTGTATTTGTGAATTTGTATTCTATGTCTAATTATAACTTTTGCCCAGTTTAAGTTAGTTGAGAAAATGATTGGGTAATCAGAACAGATTAGCTTGTTTATCATGGACAGATATATAAAATAATTTGAGTTTGGTTGTTTAATGATGCCAGTGAATAATGCAAATTTTTTATAGAATAAACCACAATTTAAGATGATGAAGGAACATATAAATACAGCACAATGTTTTCATACATTACTTCCAAGCTTAGTAGTTGTTAAGTGAAAAGACATTCGAAATTTCTTGCCACTTCACACACACAAGCACAGTTTAAACTTCCTTTCAAAATATGACTAAAAATTTTTTTATAATTTTAATAATTAAAAAAAATCTAGAACAAATCGCACAGTACATTAATTTTACTTTCCAATTTTTTTTATTTAATGAAATTTACTAAATTATCATAATGATAAGTCTTCATTTTACTTCCTGGAATGGATTTCAATAAATTAATCCTTTAACTATGGTTTGAAAGATTAAGCAGATATTTTCTTGTACTGACATTTTTAAAAATGTGATCTCTTTAATAACAGATTGATGAATGATGCAGTTGATTCATTATATTTTTAAATGCTATCATACAATCCCTTTTGAATATACTTAAAACTGACAGGAATTTTAGGAGTCATTTTTTACTTTCAAAAACTATGTGCATTTATTTATATTTGAAATATTAGTTACTCAGTGTCCTTTAAATATTATTGAAAATTGAAATAATGTTAGAAAAAGGTTTATTAAAACATAGTAATCTTTTTAGAGGTAGGATGATCCATGAAAATGCATAGTTCACTTATTAAAACAGGTTGAAAAAAATAACCTAAACTAATTCATATTAAATTTAATCCAATATAAAATATACATAGAAGCAAAGATAAAATTTCCACAGAAAGCTTTAAAACTAAGAATTCAAAAAAATTTCACCTTTAAATCCTTTCCCTTTGGTGACACCAATGACATCAATCATCTCATCCTGAGCAAAAACTTGACTAAGTGGGACTTGCTTTTCTAAGTGGTCTCTAGCCCATTTGATTTTTTGGCTGATATTGCCACCATTTAATTGAATCTCCATTATATGTGCTTTCTTTTGGCGTTTTCTCATTAATTTCATCTATCAAATAAATAATTCACACACAGAACTTTTATTTAATAATTCTTAAAGAATATCAATAAGGTAAACAAAAACGTAAACTTACCTGAGTATGAGCAATAACACGAATAACTTTGCAATATTTAGCCATTTTTTTAAAGTCTTTGTTAATGGCTGCTCTACCAGCTTCCTCGGACCACTTCTTAGAGTATTTTGTAAAAGCCTTTTTTTTAGATTTATACCTACAATTACAGAAATTTTAATTAAGCTAATTTTTCATCTTCAATAATATAATTAATTCAATCAATTATTTCAGGAAAAATATTTGATCTAAAAAATTCAATTATACTTTTATGACTTTTTTAGGGGAAAATGAAGAATTTTAAGCATACAAAAATGTTAAGTTTGCAATAAATAATCACAAAAAAATCATTGTAATTCTGCTTATTTTTTGGGTTGATTTACTAACAATGAAAATTTAACACAACTAAAAATAAAAATCTTTGTAAATAAAATAAAATCTTAAAAACTGAAAAGCAATGAAAGCATGTTTCGCAACAAAATTTTTTTAAATAAGAATAACATATAATTGCAATTTTTGCTTAAAAGTTGTTATAGCATTTTTAATCATAAACAGTTGATTTACATGGTAAATCTTTATATACATATATCAAATTTAGTACTTAATTTATTTTAGGAAAGCAATTTTTATTGAAAATGCAACTTTACACATAAATGAGTCTTAAATATTGTAAAACATACGTGATCAGGGATTATTCAAGACAGCAGAATGTGTTACATAATTCCCTAGTTAGCAAAATGCACAAATATGAACAGCTATTTTTGCTTGTTTAAATTAGCATTTTATACTTATTATTGAACATTTTAAAATTAATATACTGATTCTTGAGAGAGTGCCTATTTTCGTAATGTTCAAATTTGTAATATATTTTACAATATATAAGTTATTTCAAATGACAATACGTAAAAGAAAAAGGGAAATCACCATAATAAAACAACAATAACAAAAAAAGTAAAGGAAAATTAAGATTTACTATTTCTCATTCAGAGTAAAAAATACAACAGTTACATTAACTGTATGATTAAGATTTACTAATAAAAAACATGCAGTATAATTTTTATATTTAATCAAAAATAATAATATTGATAATGGAAAAAGAAAATCTAATATGATAATTGCTATCTTCAGCCAACTAACACTTTTAGAACAAATACATTAGAATGTAATTCTTAAAGCAATATCATAAAATAACTTGTTACAGAAAATTGAAAACAGAAATGTTAAACTTTTAATTATTTTCAAATAATAAATTTTTGGAATGATTTACCATGTTCCTAGTTATGGTTAGTATTTACTGTTTTAAACCCACTTAACTAAATAGTTAAATAACATTATTATTAACTGACAAAAATATTAATAGAATTCTGTCAAATATAACATAAATAAATATAGCAAAAAAGTATTACAAACCAATTCTTATAGAATCTTCTTCTACAATCCTCACTCAAGTGCTCTGCCCAAACAGTTTTAAAAGCTCTTAATCCTTTGGGTGTTTCAATATATCCAACAACACCCACAATCACCATTGGAGGTGTCTCTAAGATAGTTACAGGTTCAACCACTTCTTTCTTATTGACCTCTAAATGAGTGAAAGTTAAAGAAAAAATACATAAAATAAAAGCAGAATTTACATGCAAACATTTTTGTGGCAGATATATGACACATATTTGATGTCTTAAAAATTGAAGGATGAATTGCGAAAATTAATGAAGCAAATTAGCTTAAATTCATATATTATCTAATACACATTACATAAAATATACAAACTTTTATCTTTCATTCAAAATTTTCAAAATCCAAACAATCTTCAGTATATATCAGATACTTACAACAAATACATATGCTCTATCTTTTATACAAATGAGTACATTTAATGTCATTAATTTGAAAATAAGGTGGCTAAAAGGCCAATAAGCAATAAATTATAAAAAATTACATTTTTCAACTAAGACCAGGAAATTGTGCGATGGATAAAATGCACCAAGAGTGGGCGATAAATCACTTTATCACTTGCAAACGAGTGTAACCTTTCGGAATGTGTTTGCATGACATGATTTTCATTTTATGAAGTAAGGTGATTATATAATATGTGCAAAATTAATTTTGCATGCAACCCTTCTAGCTTTTAACAAGCAATTTTATCTGGTTACAACTCAGAATTTGTTAAGTTAATGCTCTCGTTATAGGACTTTGAATTTTTTTAAAGTTATATTATTTTGAAATTTTGTTTGGTCAACCAGTAAAAGATCTGTGTGGGATACTAATCCCACGCGTGGTGTGTATGATTCATACATCACAAAGTATATATGGCGAAGAAATCATAAAAAAACATCGTAGTAGATTTCTTTGAAGCAATGATAACTGTTTATTCTCCAAAAGGCTGTGACAATTTCCAAATGACTGTTGATTGGGTGAGTAATTTTATTCTTCATTAATTTGCTGTTGTATGAAATATTTTATACATATATTCAGAGTGGTTATTAAAAACTCTATAAAAATGTATGTTCACAAAAGTAATGACATCTTTAAGTAAGCTTTATTATATATTTTTAGACTACAATAATGTCACTTTTTAAGGTGGGCATCACTGCCCGGTTAGTTAAAATCCGAGTTTTAATAAAGAATCCAGTTTGTTTGTGCTAGAAATTTAGCATTATTACTCAGCTGTCACAGTAGTAGGTAGCACTACACTGAAGTTTTTTTAAGTAGTTGGTAAACCTAAATATTTCAGTCTTGGCTTGGGAAATATTTTTTCACCTAGCGGAGGTAACAGGGGCATTGGAATTTGATTGGCAACCCAAAATGGGTGCCAATCAGCTAAGAAATCAAGGTTTCCTCTCTACCCAATTTCAAATTGCTAACATAACTATACACAAAACAGTAATCATAGTAAGAATTGATTCTATTTAAAAATATTTCAGAATTAAAATTAAAAGAAATACATTAGCAAATAAATTAAAAATAAATAAAATAATGAATCTCAGTGATTTAAGATGGAATGCTACAAATCCTTACTACATAAAAGTAGACAAATCTAGAATCATTTAAAAAGTAGAATGATTCCATAATTTTGCTTATTATGGGAAATGTATACTTAAAATACAATTATAGGAATTCTATGCCTACAGAAAATAATTAAAGTTCTAACCTTCATTTTTTGTTTGGCGGTCCACATGTACAGCAAATTTCAAAATGAATATAAAAGTCAGAGTTTAATTTTTGGTTCAATATCCATAGTGAATATAACATTGAATATAAAAGATAGAATTGAAATTCCAGCGCTATACCTACAGCGAAATATAAAAGACAATATTGAAATTCTGGCACAATTTCCCAGTGAAATAAAAAATTGTGCATACAAAAGAAAATATTTATAATCCGCGCTACACTTGAAGTTTTTTTTTTTTTTTAATCCTACTTCAGAACAGTGGACTTATCGGCCATGACTCCTCTGGCAGCCCAATAAAAATCAGCTTTATTGTGGAAGTTGTAGGGTAAACAGTTCAAAGAAGAAAGTGCAGGACAGCTTTTCAAATGAATGAAGTCCATAAAAACTCCTGAAGAACACAGGGTACAGTAAGGCGTCTTGTTCATGCCGTAAGTGTCCTTGGAGATAGTCATGTCCAGTCAAAAAGTCGACACCCAAAGTGAAATATGAAAGAACAGAATTTTAATTGATGTGTTTTATATCTGATAAAAAAAAAATCCAAGATGAAAATGGCAAGCATTTCTGGGATGTGCAGCAGCGAGACATTCTGACACTGTATTTGGTGACACATTTGGCGACTAATCGCTTTTGTTAATTTTTTGTGCTTGGAGAGTTGAGACCTTAATACTCAGTTTAGCCAGATAGTGTTCCTACCCAGTTAATAAAAATTCTAGTTTTAATAAAATATGCAATTTGTTACAGATTTAGCTTTATTGTGTGTATGTGAATTTTGGTAGACTTTATAATATTTAATTTATTATTGTTTTTTTTTTTTTTACCTAATCTTTAGGCTGTAAGTTTCTAATTATTAGCATTTATATAATTCTTTTACAGAAAGTAATTATAAAGAAATAATTTAAAATTTAGATAATTAGAATCTAAAATAGCGTGTGATTGCAAAATTGAATTTAGAATGCAATTGGTGTTTGGTGGCTGGATATTGTATGTAGACATAATTTAGGTAAGTGAGATGGTTGTGCAACGCTTAGAGTGCAGACTAGATATCGCTTTACACCTGCACAGATTTTACCACATTTTTTGTTTGTATGTCACACAATAGTAATGTTTATGCCTACAAGGCCTAATTACACAATAACTTGGAACTTTCAAGAGAACTTCAAATCACTGCAAACAACTGACCATTTTCTCAACTCATGAGAAGCACATTGCCAACTCTTTCATTCTAAAATAGGTAATGAAAAAGTAATAATTTATGATGAAAAACGTTTTTCTAAAGGTAAACTGCTCATTATACATTTAGTAGAAAAATTATAAATACATAAACAATAAGAAAATATTCCCAAAAATTAATGTGTATGTAGCACATATTTGGAAGAAATAAATGGATTTATAAATAAACATACTGGATCCAGGTTTATCAACTTCTCTGACAATATGGGTCATTCCTGCCTTATACCCAATAAAGGCAGTTAAATGTACAGGTTTGGATGAGTCATCTTTAGGAAAAGCCTTCACTTTACCACGATGCCTCTTGCTTCGTTTTTTTGGAACAAATCCCATAGATCCATGACGAGGTGCCGAAAATTTCCGATGAGACTAAAAGAAAAATTAGTAAAAAATACAAAAATAATACTTATGATAACAATAGATTAATTTGATAAAAATAACTAGATAATTGCACAGCTCTTGCATAGAACTAGTAATATAATTATAAAACTCATAGAAAATACATTTTTTCTTACACTTATTTCTAACAATAAGAAAAAATTTAACAGTAAAAGATAAATACTAAACTAAAAAAGCTAACTAATGAACAAGGCATGTAAAAGGCAATTCACATAATTAATTAAACCTTATTATGCAATTTTACAGTTTTGCCTAGTTGAACTACATAGGATGTTGTTCTAAAAGGATGTGGACTTTTAGATAAACCTTTAAATTAATTAAGAATGAAGTATTGCAAAAACCAATGCTATTTACTTAACTGATTTAACTTTATGGTCAATTGAATCTTGTTTGGTAGAACTATATAAGATATTTATAAACATTTGTGGATATTGGATTAATTGAAATGAAATATTATATAAAAAACAGATATATTTGTGTGAATAGAGATGGAACCCAAACTTTTAACACAAAGTTACATTAAAAAATGTAGGGCATCCTATTAAAGGTTAAATTATTTTTAAACTGGATTTCAGCAGCATGAAAAAGATGGCTAAGAAATCTTCCTTAGTCAAACTTAATGATTATTTTAGATAGTTATTATGAGAATAATAGTGATGGAGTGAAATAAAAACTAATAGGAAACTGGCCTTATGATTATTCCTGGAGGCATGGGAAAGGGTGTAATAGTTTTCCAATATGTATAAATCCTATCCAGAGTTAAAGACAATTCTATAGAAATTATATCATAAACAAAGCTAAATTGACATTTGATTGGCTGATTATAACAAGTAAATAAGTTTATGTTGGACTTAGGTTACTTAGTGATTATAACGCTTGTAATACTAAGTTACTTTTAAACTAAGCAGAGGGAAAAATCTCTATAATTTGCACTATGATTTTTCCTGCTAATGATTATATTTACAGAAATAATGCAGCCTATAGTTGTATAACAAGTTTGTTATTGACTCTACATAAATAAGTGATATTTTTAGATAGTTAGGATAAATCCTACAAAATAGTACAGGTAGCAAATACAGAAACTTGTGGATTGGTGTATTGAAAAAGAGATTCTTGTGATTTTACAGCATAACTTGATAAGATAAGATTGGATTGGATTAAGTAAGCCTTGAAACCTGTGTTTTCTTTTATTTATAATTAAAATCTAAATGTTTGAAATCATATTTTGATTTGAAGTGTATTAAATTGAAAATTTTGAATTTTAGTATTTGTGTGTAATAAGTAGCGGACACAGATAAATTGAATTTGTATTTTTAATTCTTCAACAAGTAATGGTTAGATGAATTATATCAAATTCTTATAGGATCACATTTTCATTCTTAACAAATGTAATTTAATCATAATATCAGTTTTTAATACATTAATATCTCATATTTTAAGACATTAATACTCAAACAAACAAAAAATAAAAAAATACATTTATTTGCCGATAGAATAAATAAAACAGTACCCTTTCCCTTTTATCCAAACTGTTATTTAGACTGTTTCTGAAGAAATGAAAATGGTATTTTCATTTTGGTATTTAATTCTTGTTATTAGTACTATATATCCTCCCAAGAGATTCCTTGCCAAAGCTAACATTCATTGCTTTTAGTATTGCCAATTTCAATTTTTGTAGTCTGGTTTGGTTCTTTAATATTCTTTTCTCTTTGATATGCAAATAGTTTTTTAAACAGTCAACACCATTTGAATTTTTGTTTAGCATTTCCATTTGGACGCCTTTGGGAAATTTCCTGTTCTAGAAACATGCATTTATCTTGGTGACGAAAAAAGTCACAAACGTTGCAAATTGGAAGGATGTATTCTGATATGATTTTTTTAATATTATCTGAAAAAAATTATCTTTAGAATGAATTTAGAAAATACATATTTTGAGTTTTCAGGATAAAAACCAAAGACGAAG
Organism: Latrodectus elegans; assembly: GCA_030067965.1. Taxonomy (NCBI): domain Eukaryota; kingdom Metazoa; phylum Arthropoda; class Arachnida; order Araneae; family Theridiidae; genus Latrodectus; species Latrodectus elegans. The sequence continues at coordinate 47,178,433 of CM057819.1, forward strand.
TTTCAATTTTAATCAAAACAATAAAAGCAGCCCTCTGTTAAAATCCAAAAGTTGTATACAGCATAATAAAAAATCATCGCTAAGAGTAGAGAACTGTACAGAGTGTAAAATGCACCTAACTGGCTTAATGGTTTGGAATGCGTTTGCATGACAAGATTTTCATTTTAGGAACCAAGGTATGATATGCGCGAAATTCGTTTTGTGTGCAGCCCTTTTGTTTAATGAGTAATTTTATTTGTTAATAATTTATGAATTTTCTATGTTAATGATCCCATTATTGGACTTCCAAAACTTTTTTAAAGTTATATTATCTCGAATTTTTGAAAACTATATTATTTTATTTCAAATTTTTATTCGGTGGGCAAATAAAAGATCTGTATGGAGTGCTAATCATGTGCCTGATCAATTTGATTCATGCATTGCATAGTATGAATCAAAAGATTCAAATCAATCAAAGGCAGGATAAACATGAAGAAAATACAGTAGAAGGTTTCTTCGATACTCTTAATAAAACAATTCTTTGTCGGGGGGGGGGAAGTAAGTTGTTCCATATCCATTAAAATTTCGGTAAAACTGAGTATTAAGGTCTCACTTTGGCGAAAAATTTTTTCGCTAAAATGAGACCGTAATAAGCAAGAGAAAATAAATAAATTAATAAATAAAAAGAAATTGTCATTGGCAACTTATTTTTACGATATAATTAAAAATAGGAAATAATAAAAAATTAAAACTATTTTTTTTAATATGATGAACATGTCTTACCATGCTTCTTCCACATAAAATAAATAGTTCTTAACTGTTGCCAAATATTCTTTTCCAAACTTTTATCCCAAATATGGCCTAGTTGTTAGCATTTGGTTTTTCCTCCAATCATATCAATCTGTACACTGTATGAAAATAATTTAATTTTCTGGAAATTTTTCTCACTCTTTTCACAAAGTTACTCTGTTCGCGCCGAACTCTTAAGGGCTTTTAAATACCAACTGAACAGAAGGTTTATCCTAATTCCGTTTGGCAAACTGATGACAAGTACACCAAAATTTGGTAAATAACAAAACAGAAATATTTATAAAAGTATTAATCAACGACCAAGATAAATTTAAGTAGTTCCTACCTGTAATTTTAAGAAATGTTATATTTATATAATTATTTAATTACATAACATAGTTATTGGTTATAAGGAATTTGAGAAATATTTAATTTTTAATTGTTTAAAAAATGAATTACAATAAAATGCAAATATATAGCAAAATATATTAAAATCTTTAACTAGGAATAAAAGAATTTAAAATTAGAAAAAAAATTTTATATTAAAATTATTTTCTATAAAAATCACTAGAATAACTAAATTGAAATGTAAAAAACTTATATCTGATTCAAATAAGATTAATTTTAATATTATAACTATATTTATATATTTAAAATAACTGAATAGAATTTGATTTCCTATTAAAATATATTGAATTTTAATTAGTTATTCTAAAATAATTTGAAATTCAATTTCTAAAATTAAAATTAATGGTAAAATGCATTAAAATAATGTATCTAGCAAAATGTCTTTCAGCTTTATAAACTATCTAAATGGTTAAAATCAGAGAAAATAAAAATGAATAATCAAGGGAAAGCATCAATAATTAAATATAACTATTCACAAATAATATTGAAAATAGATACATTGAATTTTGTATAATAAATATTTCTCTATCCACAAAAACGAAAGTAAAATTGGTTCTATTCTGCATAACACCTACCAGTAAAATGTCAGATTTTGTATTTCAGTTATCATTTCTTTTACTATAATCAATGACAGATTAATATTCAATATATTTATCATGTAAATTCAACTATTTCACATTATTTTCAGTTACATTTAATTAATTTTAAAACATTTTTATTCCCATAGACATCAATGCATTTCCCACTCGATAGTGGTATCGTGCATCGGTCACGCCGTCTAGCGGCAATTAAAATTTTAGCGTGCCGTTATTTTCGGCAAGATGTACGTCTTTTAAATATTGGTCTGTGGTATTAACTAATCATCGAAAGGTTATCCTAAAAGCAATTCAATGGCGATGATTATTGGGTTAATGACATGGAACGATAGAAACTCAGCGGATCTTGCGTGGCAATAATGCACTATGTCACCTAGGCTGAACGGCAGCTGTGATATTACTGCCCGTTGGGTTGAAGTGCACGGTGGGATGAGTTTACGGTAAATGGCATGGTAAATTTCTTTTCGATTCGATACGGGATTGAATGTCACGTTGATATTATATCTTGAAATTGTATATCCTACTAGTACACAAATACTGTTGCCTAATTTAATCAGTAAAAATACACAACAGTTTAAAACCGCTTAAAATAACATTAAAAAAAGAATCAAAATAATGAGACATTTTATTTTTACAAAATGTCATTTACCTTACTTAAAAATTTATATTTTTAAAATAAGTAAAGTGTTTTATTTACGACACAATTTATGAAGTAAGATAATTACATTTTGTTACAACTTATAAACAATAAATAAATTACTGCACATATTGAGGTTATATTGTCGTCGGAGATATAGTCCAAAGACTCATTCATCTATATTGGTGCCGCAAGGCCATTGGCGGATGGAAGAATCGAAGGTGAGAATGTGGTTAAATTATATACCACAAATTTATTAAATATCTTTAATAAATAATCGAAATTGGTATTATGGTATGAAGAAAAATAAGAAATAAACGAGAGATATATATTTGCAATATGTATAAAATCTTAAAATAATCAATGATTCATAAGCGAAATCAACCAATATTAGGATGACTTTCTCTGTTGAAATATATGGTAATTTGCAATCAACTGATAACAAAAAATCATAAATGAAAAAAATGGAGAAATTTTTGATAAATTTTCATAAAAATATAGTAAGATAACACGTTTACTCATATTAAGTAATTATCTGGAAGACTTTAAATTGGAAGACATACCTATTTCTCAGAAATTTACGCCTAAATATTTTATCCAATATGTTAAGCACTATACAAATTTCATTCCGTTTGCTTATTCAAAATAAATACAGAACAACATGTTTTGCACAAAATATTATATTTTTATGTATTCAATAAACATAAAATTTACATTCATTGAATATTATGAAACAATTTTATTTATAATCTTCGTTAAGTTTATAATTAGAAAATATTTAGCACGCTTTTATTTCGTCTTAGATTTAACAGCTCTTCTGTTAATTTTTTTTAAAAAAAAAATCTCCAAAATAAATCAAAAAATGTATCTGTAAATAAAATTCGTTATTACCGATAACGAAAGTATAGTAGTATTTTGGAGAAAATCTTTTAAAATATTAAAATAAATTAAGTCACTTAAAATATTAAAAATTCCAAAGACGAAGAAAATAATGAACAATAGAGAAAACTGAAGTAGTGCAAATATTTTGCTACACAACCTTTCTGGAAAAGTTAAATGTTTAGTCCAGATTAATTTTATTAAGAAGTTTTTTTAAAAAATAACGAAGGGAAAACTATTTATGTTTTCTTAGACATTAAAAGGGCATCCAACCAGCTTTTGCACAAATTGTTCCTTTATAACCTTCTAAAATTTAATTTTCCCTTTAACTTGTTCCCATAACAAGTCACTATTTTAGAATCCGTGAATTTGCTGTCAAACTCAATTTCTGTGACTCATCTCCTAGAAAGGTTAAAGCAGATTTTCCGCGGGGTAGTGTCGTTGGACCCTTACTCTACTCCATTTACATCTCTGGTATGTCTAAAGTGTACGATATCTCTTCATGTATGATATTGCTAATGTATACCAGTATATGGGTATTAAAATTACAAGGAACAAGCTGCGGAAGTATTTGTGCGATCTTGAAACATGGTTAAATTAGTAGCAGATTGCCATTAATATGTATAAATTTAAGCAATTTTGTTTGCTAAGGGACGAATTAGACGCTCCTCTCCCTCCCCGCTTTTTTTACTGGAAGAGGAAATCAATTGGGAGGACCCTGTTATATACTTGGATGTAATTAATGACAAAAGACCACTTTTAAGCAACATAAGGATTTAATTTCTAAAAAATTTTAATCTGCTGGGGCAATAGCACCTCCAGTATTTTATTCCACTATTCTATTATCAAAAACAAACTACTCATTTATTTTTAAATTATTCGACCGAAATTAACTTATGGCTGTTAACATACATATGATGCCATACATACTCTCCAGAATAAATTTCTAAATTTAATTGCTAAAGCACAATGTTTCATCTTAACTACGCCGTTCATCACAGTTTTAAAATTTGCTCTTTCTGAGAATATAATTGAATCTGCCTCCAGTAAATTATTTCATGATCCTCAAACCTGCATTAATCTTTTAACTAATTCAAATGGTTCTTTTGTTAGTGGCAAGTATCGTATGCCAATATCGAATGCAGCTATTTCCCGAAACTGCCCAACATATAGAAATAGATTTTAAATTGCTTACGTTTTTGTTTAAAAATAAACCTACACTACATAGGCATTGATTGGTCCCTACTGTTTAAGCTCTTCCTACCTTGTAAATGTTATCTACTCTTCAGTACGTACGTGTCAATAGTTAATTATTACTCAGACATTTTTGATTGCTTGTATTCTATTTACTTTTTAGCCCAGAATTTTGTTCATTTATTATAATTTCTATAAATAGTATTTATGTATACTTAACCCAGATTCTTGTTTTCTCATTTTACTACTTGTGTTCGTAACACAATAAGTATATGGATGCAGAAATTTCAGCACATTTGTATTCTCCAGACTGTTTTCCCTAGAATTTGCTAGAATTTGTTTTTATAATGAATTTGTATTTGCTTCCATCTTTTCAGCTAATTGTACTTAGTACATATACTAGCTTCAAATATGTTAGATTGTACCCTTCTCTCTGCTACTCGACTCTGAATGGACGCTTCATCCAAGCCCGATTAAGCCGCTCTCCATATGTGCAAGTTTTGCATCAAGCTATGTATACATTATTATTATTATTCGGATTTATTTTTCTTTTTGTTTTTAGATAAGCAATGTTCCAACTTTTATGGGTTTTCGGTCCTTCTCTGTCTTTTTTACTCCCATTGTTCCAGATTGCTTAATGTGCATCTCTCACTCGGAAGATCACCGTTCCAACACTGATTCTACTTCATACCGAGAAACAGTCTTATGGACTGGTGCTCGTTGAACTAATATATGCTGGTCTTTTATTTTCTTGTGGGTTTGGGATTCCACAAAAATCAGTGAAATGAATAAAAATGATCAAATTGAAATATATTTTCATTACTTTTTACCCTTTCTTTTTATTTAAATACGCTTGTTTATTATTATACATGTACATAAAAATAATAAATTAAAATATAAAATCTATTTTATTGCAACTTTATATTTAAACTAAACTCCGTGATACGACAGCCCATGTAGGCCAAGACCTACTGTGCCCATAACTGTTTTCATGACCGAAGGTGTTGCGGTGGGAAGTATATGTCCCAGTTAGGTAGTCAGCCTGATGTGAGACCATTAGTGCTTAGTTTCTAAACATAAACATGCTTGGTGCCCAATTAATCGACCCACTGAAGGAATGAGTTGTGTTGATCTTACCCAGCCCAAGGATCGAATCTCGGACCTTATGCCTTGGGAGCGGGAAACGCTCCCACTAAGCCACTGGTCTTCAGCTGTATATTTATCTAGCTATAAACCGGCAAGAAAAAATTACAATAAATTATCCTTAATTCTTTTAGTATTATTTTGTTTATTGTTTCTTTTTTTACTTCTTTTGTTTTCAATCTTCCAGTTCATCTTTTCTCTATTTAAAAATCTCGAACAAAAAATAACAATTGCGCCAAAAGGTTGTTTTAATTATATCATAAAAATTAATGAGTAGGTAAGATCTTAGCAAAATGTTTTCCTAAAAAAACACCTTTACCGGCTTCCTAGACATTCAGAGAAAGCAAAGTTAGAAAGCAACTGTTATGAGAACATTTTAAGATACAAAAATCGCATCGTCCAATGGTAGATAATGAAAGGAATGAAAAAGAGAGATAATATTCATTAAAATTCTGAAATTTTGGATATATATCATAATGTAAATTCAACATTGCTGCTTATTTGCTTTAAATTTCTTTAAATAAAACAATACATAATGGAAAAAGTAAAAACATTAACTATCAGCTTTAATAAAAAAATATGTGAAAAAGCGTCAGAGGTTATTTTTTTTCCATTAAGTAGATGCAGTCAATCATAAGTTTGTAAATACGACGTTTGTTTACTAATAAACTATTCGTGCCCAAGCAAGTGACATTAATTTATTTACCCCTCACAGTGCTATGCACGAATGTAAATGATGCTACTGTGATTCATACCTGAACCTATTATTATTTTAATAATACTTTTTTATTGTTATTACACACTGTTATTAATACAACTACCATTATTATTATATCTTAAATAAATGATCTCTAAAAAACTGCCATGAAAATTAATCCCTGAGAGAATCCCCTGAGTACTTGCACAAGTTATTATTAGAATTCTAGTCTCTTTTTCAAAATATAACTCATGTCAAATGAGAAATTTAATGCGTAATTATGTCTATTTATAAGCATCATTCTAAAAGAGGTCAACGGATCGTCGCTTCACACCTCACCATCAATTTATTTACCAATGGAATATTTATATCGAGATTATTAATCAAGAAACGGGCTAAAGTCTGATTACTTCGCATGATTTGTATCATGTATCAAGTTACACTTTTGGATAACTAGTTATCATCTTTACGTTCCAAGGAAATAACATGTTCTAAAAAGCGTTATCAGTTAACGAATTTTGAAAAGTTTTTCCAAGAAATCCTATCATTTTGGCTTTTTTGCAAATTTTGCATAGAGTGAAATTAAGCTTTTGTGGGGTGACAAACCTGGTTTTTTGAGGAAATGAGGTGTAGGGTAAATTTTAGTGACTGAGTGATGATACGTGGAAGGTTTCTCGCTTTTCATAAATAAATGTATTTGAAAATATATTTCAAAGTCCACCTCACTAAATATGAAAAATTTTAGTCTCTTCTATTTTAAACCATTTTGTCACATAATATGCACGTTGTTATACTATTAGAACTGCTTCTTGTGAGATTACATTTTACCACTTTATTTTAATTGAGTTCTAAAAATTAAAGAATCACTAAATAAAACTGATTCTCTTTTCAAGATTATTATTTTAAAATTAATATATTTCTTTCATCCCATAATTCGTCAGTAATAATAAAGTAGAAGCAGGCATCAGCATACTAAGTGAAGAAATAAATCTGGGAAAAGTCTATCATTAAAATTAATGTAATACCATGTTAAGTAAAATAACCAAAATATTTTGAAATCAATTATTGAAACCGCAATAAAGTTATAAACTAAAATTACAAGGAATTCAGGCTTAAAAAGAAATAAAATATAAAGAACGAATGATTTAAAGAGGATAAGGAATGAATTAATCGAATAAAATGCATGGATTGGAAATTGGTATAAAATTATTATATAAAATGAAATTCTTTGCTATTTACAAAAAAAGTAAAGAGAATATTAAGAAAATACCTAAGCGAATTAAATAGCTTGCTTTAAACTTACAAGAAAAAACCTGACATTTAGCTAAAATTCTGGAATAACATTAAAAAAAAAAAATTATTTTTCTATTATAGAATTGGCAATATAATCATGGGCTACAAAAATAAAATGATTTACTTACTATATAAAAATTAATAATAGTTAAATGAACGACTCTACTTAAGCCATTACTATATAAAAAATATCAAAAATTTTAAATCTCAGAAATATGCAGGAAAATTTTGTTTCAATTAACAAAAAGTATATATTTTTAAAATGCATCTACAGTTTAAAAACGTTTTTACAGTTACAGTTAAGTACTAAATTTTTTATAGATAAAAATTTTCTATCTTCCATAAGTTTCGAAAAGTGAAATATTAGCTATATGTGAAAAAAATACAATTTTCTGAACATCATTTAATTGAATTCGGAAATTCACTGTTAACCAACATAAAAATAATCGAGACCGTTCAATGTAAAAGCCAATACGAGAGGTATATTATGATAGTTACGACCAAATATAAATGAAATTATCCAAAAATATCAAGCACTAATCTCACGTTAAAATTATTGTTATTAACTTTTGTTGATGTATCTCTTAATAAACATATTGATTATGCAGTACATATTATTAATTATAAACTAGTGGATTTTTTTCGTTCTAGTTTAGATCATGACTACATCATGTTATTACAATTCACATTAGTTTAAAATATCACTGGCATCAGATAGCGTTTCATCTAAATCGAATCGTATTGAGATTGCGCCTTAAATCCTACTTGTCGACGAATTTGCTGCCCACCTTTCAAATCACATTCTTCGAGCGGCAGCAACCAAGGTGAAGTTCATTATCGAATGCCTAAGAGTATTGTTGAAGTTCATTTTGATAATGAAACGATTGGCTAAAGTGATCATTACGGCCACAAATCGCAAAGCGCAAAAAAAAATTCGCCAAATGTGATTTTTTTTTAAATCAAATTATTTTACCAAAAGCAACTAACCACCAAATGACATGGATCTCCCATGCACATGCGCGAATCGCATGACTACAATTTGTATTTCCGCCATTTTCATTTTGGATTGTCCATTGGATGTAGTAGCGCGGTAAATCTAAGCATTTCTTTTACATTTTTGTATTATGAGCTCACCTGAATATCGTGCTTTGAAATGGAATCTATTAATTTACGAGAAGAAATGATTTCATTATTCTTTCTTTATTATTTTATTACATCGATAATTTATATATATACCGGGTAAGCCAAAAGTTCGTTACAATTTTAAAAATTCATAAAAAAAGAAGAAAGTTAGATAAAGAAGTGCGGTTTTCAAGCAAGGGCTCACAAGGTAGTCTGATATTTTTAGCAGCAAAAAAAGTTTTAGTTAAAAAAGTCACCTATAGATGGCGCTGACATCGAGAGATTCAGCAGAATTATGCAAATTAATCTTGCGATAAAAGGCCGTGATACTCGAGAATTTCTCATTCGCTTTCAGAATTTTATCATTACCCGATCGAGCGTTGTTGGTGAAGTTGTTCTATTTGAACGGAGAGTCAGCAACTATTGCGTTGCGAAAATTTCGCACGACGAAAGGACTGAAGACGAAGAAAAGCCCCATATCGTGTCCTGGAATAGTCAAGCTTGTCAAGAGGTTCGAGGAAACTGGCTCTTTGGAGGATCGGCCACGCAGTGGAAGACCCTCGTTGGCGGAGAGCCCAGTTACTGCAGTAGAAACCACAATGAATGATTTAGCGGCGGAATCGTCCATTAGGAGTAGCAGTGCTCGCGGAGCTGGAAGAATATTGGATGTGCCTCAATCATCGATTCGACGTATCCTCCACGGGATATTGCATCTCTATCCCTACAAACTGCAGTCACTGCAGGAATTACAACCGGGAGACACAGCTATGCGGGAATCATTTGCCGAGTGGGCTATGGCAAGAATCAAAAACGATCCTCAGTGGTTGTTCAGCGTTTTCTGGACGCATGAGGCGCACTTCACACTACACGGGGATGTCAACACCCATAACACTCGTATATGGGCAACATCGAATCCTCGTGAATACACGACGAAATCTCTGCATCCAGCCAAGTTGACAGTCTGGTGTGGCTTCACCTCATCTTTCATTGTCGGACCTTCCTTCTTTGAAGAACCGTGTCCCAGATTGGGCTGGAAAACGTGCACAGTAACCGCTAAGCGCTACCTCACTCTTTTGCGTGACAAAGTCGTGTCCGTATTAAATCAAAGAGGTGTGTTATCTGTAATAAACTTTATGCAGGATGGCGCACTACCACATTATACCAATCCAGTAAAACGATTCCTTTTGAGTACCTTTGGTGAAGAGAGATTAATCAGTCGAGGTTGCAAGATCGCATGGCTTCCAATTTCAATCTCCCTCCGGTCGACTTCTGGTTGTGGGGCTATTTGAAATCACGTGTGTACTGTTCATCTCCTTCAACATTGGCCGAACTCAAAGATTCCATCTGTCGTGAGGTTTCTGCAATTCATTCTGACATATTGCATTCAGCTGTAACGGGCGTTGTGAGTCGCCTTAGTTGTGTCGTACAATGTACTGGAGGTCATATTGAACAACTGTTATTATCAGAATAAATGAATAGAGCGTACTGTTGTCCTTTTCATTGTGTTTCGGACAGTCAGCGCCATTTATAGGTGACTTTTTTAACTAAGACTTTTTTTGCTGCAAAATACAAATCTGACTACCTTGTGAGCTCTTTCTTGCACACCGCACTTCTTTATCTTACTTTCTTCTTTTTTTTATGAATTTTTAAAATTGTAACGAACTTTTGGCTCACCCGGTATATATATATATACACTGTGTGGAAAAAATAGGACACTAGGATTTTTCAAATAAGAGAAGAATTTTAAATTTTTACAAAGACTTTTTATAAAAACTTATTTACAATATGATAATTATATGTAAAATCAATAGAAACATTGTTATTAACAACTGGTGTTTTTTTTATCAAACATTTATTTTATAAAAATTAAGATCAGTAAAGGTGAAGAGTATTTTGATGGTATTAGAGCTCTCTCTTATTTTCAAAAATTTTAAACTATAATCACCTGAATTTGCATAAGTATTTCTTTAATAGAATATAATTGTAATATTTTTTTTATGAAGTATGTAACAACATTTCGTTATGAGATTTTTTATCCTTTATTTATTTTCATAGTGCTCATGACTTCTTCCAAGTAAGAATCATATCTATTAAATCGTTGATACTGTGTACCAAACTAAGACTTTAGTAAGACATTTGATAATACACATTGTAAACAATGTTGCTGAAAATATTTGACATACATTCATGAAAGGATCAATATTCCCCTGTTGGAACATTTCCAAAGATCCACCCCTACAGCTGTACATATAGAAGACATTGCAGTAAGTTATCCCCTATTTTTCAGCAATCGTTGGGATCTAACAAGGAATTTCTGTCATGAAAAGCGCTGTGGTACTACAGCTTCACGATGAAGCCCCCGTTAAAATCTTTGACAGTACATAACGAAGAGTCTAACAGACTTAGGCAATTTAATATCTACCATCTTATGTTCCGGCAGGATTTTTCATATATAGTGGACCATGTTCATCTGATGCAAGAAAGAAAATTTATATAATTGTAAATTCTAGAATATACATACCCTGACAAATATACAGGCAGAAGACCAAACACAATGCTATATTGTTCAAGTGAGCCTGGGATTGAAATAAGGTTATTTTGCTTAGAAGAGCAATGTCCTACAAATAAGCCCTTTTAGGCTCATCCTTAAACTTATGGAAAATTTACGGAAAATCCATAAATAAATTGGACGACACGAGATCATCTGCATAAGTTTAACAATTATTTTTCTAAAATTTTGCTGATAAACGGCACAAGCTTATGTTAAAATAAACAAATACTTGAAGGCATGAGGTCACTTCTTGTTAATTGTCCATCATGGAGAGAAGAAGAAGAATCTGATTCATTTCTTCTAACAGGATCTAATCACACTATTTATGTTAAGATTTTATGACATTCACAATTTCATGGACAATTTACATTGTATATGACCAGCTTTGGGTCTAAAACAAACATACACACACCGCTACGATAATACTATTAAAATAAAACCAGTGAAGTACTATTCTACTTTGAATTCAGTTTATATTCAAAGTTAATTTAGAAACTTCATTGTCCTAGGGGAATGTTATTCGCTACATTTATAAAGATAATGATATTCATCTTACTCTGACCAGTGTAGAAATTAAACACATTAAATGTGTCGAAGAAACTAGAAGAGTGACTTTTCCCCTTGAATAAAATTACTGTGTCATAATGGGGGGTATTACCAAAAATTCAATATCATTTCATTTTGAACTTATAATTTAATGGAATGCTAGTTTACAAAGTGCGATTTAACGCATTTATATCAATTAATGCCACAAAAAATTGGGAGGGAAAACAAAAAATAGGGAAAAAATTGGAGATCATCTGCATGAGATTTGATATTAATCTGATTTTAATATCAGAAAAGTAAAAGAAATGTTCCCGTTATTTAAATTAAGTATTTTTATAATTTTTTGCAATAGTAACTCGGTATTGAAACTCGATATTACTGCATTTCGCAGCAGATACTTTTCTATCAACACTTCTATAAGAGGCTGTGGGTAAAACTGTGTTCTTTTTACTTTGTTTAATCGTCGATAATCGATGCAAGATTTTGCTTCCTTTCCAGGAGCTTCTTCCAAGATAAGAGGAGATGTAAAATCGGATTCTCCTAGCTCTGCAACTTTTAACTTCAAAATTTTTTCTATTTCGGCTTTCAAAATTTCAGACTGTCTCCGTGAAAGTCTGTTAAGGTTTGGCATAAATAGATCTGTCAAAATCTATTTCAATGTCATATTCAGTCAGATCTGTACAATCAAGTTCATTTGACATGTTTTCGGAAAGATTTCTAATCAATTAACAAAGTTCAGCTATTAGAGTTTCAGATAATTGCGTATTTGAATGTACAGACTGGCAAACTTAGTTTAAATCAGAGTCCTGGGTTTCTATATCAAGCTTAGAAATTTTATCGTTCTCTTTGTAATTGTTTTCTTCCAAACACGGCAAATTAATATTTTCTTCTCACTTAAAATACGGCTTTAACATATTCACATTATCATCACATGATAAACCAGGGTTGCTAAAGCTCCTTGTTTCTGTCTGTCCACCGTTAGAGGTTCTACGACATTTGGCAAATTTTGCAATATGTAAATTTTTTCTTATAAGCACTTTTAAAATATTTATAAATAAAATTTTATAAATTTGTGTTGTTAGTTTTTAGTATCTATTCTTTATGTGTTTCGTATGCCTTTCTATAATTTACTTTGGTCTCTCCCACAGTTCTCTAAATTTTTTAAGATTATTGTCTACACTCACTTAGAACACAAAACTAAAAATCTGTTGTTAACAATTAAAAAACATCAATATATAACACAGGAGCAGTAGCTTAGTAAATAAAAATTCCATCCTGACGTTAATTATTTAACTGATAAACCATTGAGCTATGAATAACATAAGAATATGTAAGATTGAGTTCCTAATTTTATTATAATTACAGTGACAGATTTGTGTTCTGGATCACACACTTGACGAACGGAAAACAGAGCAGAAAGTGAAGCATCTAGAGAACTGGATGAAAACAAAGTACTCGAAACAATTTATGCAGCAGATAATTTAAAGTACCCGAACACGTTCAGAGCATTTTTTTTAAATACACTGCATGTATACATTGTAACCATTTTTTCTTATTTAACTTTAGAAGACATTAATATTGAGCTGCTAATAATTGATATATACACCATATTCCTTCGGGTGTGTCGGTGCATCTTTCACGTTAATATTTGATATATGCCAATATTATTCCTCAGAAATGTTTAATATGTCTACAATTTTAAGCGTTTTTTAAAAAAATTCAAAAATTGCTGTATCAAAAGCTATTAAACATGTTTGAAAAAATTAATATCAAATAATCTATGTGTTATTATTTAGATCGTGTACTAAAATTTTAAGTTTTTGTTAAAAAATAAAATAATTACGGCCAGTTGAATGTTTATACTGAAATTTTAACCAATTTTTCTATGCCATTATTTGAATTACAGGCCATAATTTAGGAAATATTTAAGTGACTAAAATTCTTTTAGTACATTCTCTTCTAGAAAACAATATACAGATCAAGCTCATGAAATTTCATAGTGATATTATAAAAATATTTTGAATTATCATTTTTGAAGTGTGCAAATTATAGGCAAAAGCGAGTTCTGAGAAAGTCACATTTAAAGATTATAGTATTGTCTCTTTATAAAAAATTCTCATATTTGCTGATTAATTTTTTATTTGATTTACTGATAGATTTCCGGAACAGTAATTATTTTATGTATCTTTTAAAAGCTTACTAAATTTATATTTCAAAATTAAACACTGTTTAAATTCATGTTTAACATCATTCTAGCCCTTTAAACGCCCACTTCCGTGGTGCTTTAAATATATCCACACTTTTGGTTTCCTAATCTTTGCAAAATCCTTCATATTTCGGAATCTAATTAATGTAGAGACAAAAAAAAACCTGTTTTGCAAAGCTTTTTAAATTCCTTATTTAATGAAAGAATAAAATAAATTTATCAGTTTTTGTGGAAATTGATGTTTTTAACGTGTACGGGTACCTTAATTTGGATTAAAAGAATACCAAAGAAAAAAAAATTGGGAGTAATCTAGAATATACAATAAAAATCAAGAATTCAAAATCAATTAAATTCACAAAACACATAAAAGTCATTTTAAAGGTAATTAATAATGGTACAGACACTATATATATATATATATATATATATATATATATATATATATATATATATATATATACATATACATTTTTTTAATGTAATGCATGTTACTGTGTTCTTATAAAATTGACTAATTTTCAAAAAAGTTATTAATTTTTCAATAAATTAATTAATCCAACAATTTTCATTTCTTCCCTTTAATTTAACGAAATAGAAGAAATTATGCGAGAAACACATTTGCCACTAATTTAAAAATATTTACTAACTTTTGTGTATTTTAACTTATAATCAATCAACATGCTATTTACTGTTCAGTCTATAAATGCAAAAACTACTGTGGCAATTCTTCAAAAGCATCAATACTTCGATTCTCAAAGAAAAAAACATTGGTAGAATTATGATTATAGTGCTGACAATTTGAGTTTTCGTTTTGATAATCATATTGGTAAAGGTATTTACACAACATTATATATTATTATGAACAGGTAAAGGCATTTACAAGAATTTATACACGCCATAATATTTACAAGGTATAAATTGGTCTGTAATACAATATATTTATCTTTATTATTTTTTTATATTTTATGTATTTACATATATTTGTATATTCAAAAAAAATCTGTTTTTATATACATTTAGTATGCACACTTATATATGCATTTTTTGTCATCATTTTTATTTTAAATAGTTTTTTTTTCCACATATAGAATGAGATGTAACAAAAAAATCCTTTTATCTTTTTAGCAGTCTCTTTTTTTTCCATACAAAGAAGTAGTTATCAAAGATAATTTTTTTCTATTTACAGTTTATTTCATGGTGGTTGGTGAGGGAACTTTGGGCAATATCTGAGCAATGAGAGAGGATGCAATCTATTATGGGCACTTAGGTCATTATAGGACGGAAGGCTAATTATTGTTTCGTTATTAGTTTTATCAATATTTTTAATCATATTATACATTATTTTCGCGAAGAATTCTCTCAGGGTAGGGATTTTTAATTCTTGTCCGATTTTTTTGTTTCTAATGAACTAGGGGGCCTTAACTGCCCATCTGAGGGCTTTATTTTGGAGAGTTTCCAGTTTTTTAGATCCAAAAACTTAGGATACTTTGAGATCTTTCTTCTAAATAATTAATTATCAATAGTAAACAACAAAAATTTTCTTGTTAAAATTTTCGAAATTTAAAATAAAGCTTTAACGACATTAGCTATTGTTGTAAGCCAAGAAATAAATAAGTGTTAGAATCTACTGTAAACTGGAAATTTTGGTTAAAATTTCAATTACTTATTTTAAAATTATATTTACAATTCACACTTAAGCATATATAAAAATTAAAAGATGAGATTAGTGCACATTTTATCGGGAAAACGCTCACCATTATATGATTCACAAATGCTTATGTATTTATTTTTATGATAATCAGTCTTTGGAAACACAAGAGACTTTTTTAATCTAATTTAAATAGAACTTAGAGAATGTAATTTTTAAATTGTTTCTAATTATAAATTTAATTATAATTAGTATTATTTCATTTTTAATTAAAATTTGAATTATATGCTATTTTATTATTAATTAATTATCTTCATTTTTCTGAGTACTAACATGAAATTGGACGCTCAGGTGTCAGCGTACTTTTTTCGCATTGATTAAAACTGCTACGCGGTTGGCTGTGTTGAGTGACTACACTTGAGTAAAATATCAGCTGGCGGAGATAAATTCCAACAAAAATAAATAAGGAAATAAAACTTTTATGTGTTTATGTTAATTTTTTAGATTATCTTTCTTTCTGCTGTAAAAACAGTATTGTAAAAGGAGACTAAAATATAGACTGTCAACATTGTAAAAATTGTGTGTAGTTAATTAAAAATGGAAACAGCGATTGAAATTTTAAATAATTATGTTGGCCGTGATTCTGTTATTCGGACATGTAGTTATTTATCATTATTTTTAAGTGAATATGCAAATGAAAATGTAGCAAGAAAATTAAAAATTCTTAGCAAGGAATTAAGTTACTGTAGATTAATAAATCGCTTTTTTGATGACATACCAATGTTGCATTTTTCTTTGCAATATGGTTTAGGATCAAAGGTAACATGATATCTGAATTTTTTGTCTCATGTTTTATTCTTTTCTGTGAGGTATGCAACTGGTATTTGATTTTGTACAGCAACCAAAGCTTTATTTTGTGGGCAGTGTGTTTTGGATCATTGTCTTGTTTAAACCAAAAGTCATCGCCAACGTTCAAATCCTATGCATTCTATTTCAAATTTTATTTTAATATATTTAGATCTCCTATATGATCTAATATTGAGTTGATAAATGTTAATTGAACCACTTCATTTTCTGCCATGCATCCTTTAATCATTATGCCACCTCCACAGTGTTTAACTGTAAACACAAAATTTTGCTTCTCAAAAGCCATACCTTCTTTTCTCCACACCAGTTTACGAACTTTGATGCCAAAGATATAAAATTTGCTTTCATTAGAAAATATTATGAAATCAGAAGGTTTATTCACATACTTACTGACAAAACTTAAACATTTTTTCTTATTGCTAGTTTAAATACATTACTTTCTACGAGGTACATAGCCATAGCCAGATTTTTTCAGAAGTTTTTGCATAGTATCATCATGAAAAGAATTTTTTAACCTTTTTCTAATATCAAGTGCTATTTAAGATTCAGTAAATTTTGGTTTAAATGTAAGGATTTGAATGTGTATATCTTTTCTCTTAAAGTGAAATTTTCCTGTAATTAGATCAGCATTTCCCAACCTTTTTTGTGGCATGCCCCACCTAAGCCCTTCTAAAATTCTTATGCTTTCCTATGTAACATATTTATAATTTTTAATATTAAAAAATTGAATTGTTCACTTAAGAAACTTAAATGATAAGTTTTAAGAAGAAATCACTAGAAAATTGTTAATGAAACACAGTAAGTAAATTTTCAAAACATATAATGAAAAGCTAAAATTCAAATTCGAAATAATTTTAATAGAGATTTTCGTACAGTTAAAATTTTAATTAAGTGAAATCCTAAATAATCCTAATATATATATATATATATATATATATATATATATATATATATATATATATATATATATATATATATATATATATCCTTGGAGGTAGTGGTGCTTTCTAATTTTTTACAGAACAACATTTCTTCATCAATATGCACTTTATCAATATATCTTATGTAAGTTGTCAATACTGCCTCACTGTCTATCAAAGTTGATTCCTCTATTTGAGAATTTTCTTGTTTTCAGCTATTAAACAAGTTGTTTTTCAATATCTTCACTCATTTCATCTATTATTTTGCTAACAGTATTATTATTACTGAGTGGCATAGCTTTTACATCTTTGTTATTTTTTCAGAACTTTTTTTAAGAAATTCTGATATTGAACAGTTTTATTAAATTCTCTCCTATAGAATGATTTTTCCCAGTTTTAGGGATGAATAAAGAAATTTGATTACTAGCCTCAAGAGTATGAGTTTAAAGTTTCAGCAGTAAAAAGAGACTTTAATGTTGTCCTCTTTTCAAAATTTTTCCTTAAAATCTGAATTAATATGAGAATAAAATTAATCTGATAATCAAATCAGAATTAATATAATATAATTAATCTGAATTAATATTTGAAATTAATACAAATTTGAATTAATATATATTAATATGAGATTAAATCTGAATATGTTTCGCCTTAAAATGTGCCTCAAGATAGCCTTGTTTCATTGATTCATTGGTCAAGCATTGCTAGCATAAAAGACAAAAAGTAAACTGCTCATTGTGGACAGCAGGTCTGAGTCCAAATTTAAAATATTCTTCCAAATATATACGACTATTTTTCTTACTTGCATCACTCATTATACTATGAATTAAAAGAAATCTATATAAGATAAATTAAAAAATAAAACTAATGTATATGTTAAAATTAATTTAATGTGATATAGAGCAAAAATATACAAAAAATTCATATTTATTTAAATGTAAATAGCACATTTACTACACTGCCATCACAAAATAACATTTTTTCCATGTGATTTCCAAGAAAAAAAACTTGTAAGAACAGTTTTTTTAATAGCTTCACTTAACATACTCACACACACAACTTATATATATACTTAACATATTCATTGGTTTGAGGCAGGTGTAGATAACCCCCACTTTGAACTGTATTTTGAAATTCTTGAACAAATAACACTCAACAAGCTCCTCAGACCACTCATTTGTCTTGCTTGCAAAATCAAATAGAAAATTAATTGTTGTTAATCAGAAGGGAACCACTAAAGAAGTTTTTACCTTAGACCCCATTCAGTCTAATCAGGGCTCTGTACATCATTAAATAAAGTAACCAATAAATTGCAAAGCAAAACTTTATTGGTTACTTTGTGATAACTGTATGAGCTTGTGTTTTATTATTCGAAAAAACTATGAGTTTTCTTGCCTAATCTGAGATTAGTTTTGATGAGTTTCTTCATGCAAATATCACAAAAATTTCTCATAACAATTTTCATCATCTGTCTTAAAAGATCATAAAAATTTGATATCTAATTCTACAACAATCAAAGAAAACATCACCTTTACATTTTAGCAATTTCAACATGATTTTTTTGTTTTCTCCTTTGAAGTGTCAATCATGATTATTGAGCTGTTTCTGTATAAAAAAATATGGACCTAAGTTTTTATCATTGGGGAGAATTTGTTTTAAAAATGAATTATTTTTTGAAAACATCTTGTGAGCCACTTAAACATATTGCTATTTTTGTAACAAATTCAAAACTTTGCAGCAATATGAGTTGTGATATGTTGCCACTTTAAGTGTTTTTTTAAAATTCCTTGACAAAAACCAAATCAATATAGATTAATAATCATATAATCCAAATCATATAGATCAATCAAATCATATAGAATCAATAATGTCTTTTATTGACAAATAATGATCACTGTGTATTAATTCTTTGATTTGATAAATATTTTGATCTTTAGTCAAAGATTATCTGCCACATTACTAATCATCTTTGACAGATTCTCTGCCAGTTACAATTTTTTATTATTTATGATACAGAGTTATCTTTAGAAGGTTTTTTTTTTTTTTTTTTTTTTTTTTAAATATTTTAAATGCCATAGTGGCAGAAATTTTATTGTGAAATCCATAGTTAATGTTCTTTGCTTAATGATATTTATAATTTTTGAAAATCTAGGGGTGAAAATTTTTTTCACATTATTAATTTATTTTCAGATAAAATCAAATAATGTCATTACTATTTTTAATTATTCATAAAAGTTGTTAAAAGATTTAATAAAAATTTTTTACGCCATGTCTAATAAATTTTAAATGAAACATTCTGGATATTTTTTTATCATAATAATATTTAGATGTTAGGGGTAATTCAAAGATTAATTCTCTGTGTAGATACAACCACACATTTTTTAACCACATTGGTATAAAAAATTATTAGTAAATTAAAAAGAAGTTTCTAAACATTAATATTAAAGTAAATGATGGAAAACATATTTTATTATAAAAGTATAATTAATATATTTGATGTGTATATATATATATATATATATATATATATATATTAGTATATAATTGATGTAAAGCTGAAAATAAGAATAAATATTACATAAATTTCTTTTGACATTATCATACTTGGAATAAAAAAATATATGTAATTAATATTTAGTCTTTTAAAATGATTAAAAACATGCAAATGAACAACAAAATATAAATATATTAAAAACATAAAGTAATAATATCAATAATAATAAAAACAACTAAGCAATATATACCTAACAAAATATTTTACCCAAAACAAACACAAACTGCAAATTTTAATTTCATAGGCCTCATAATTTCCTATGGCTACATTTTAGAATCTTTTTTCTAATATATATAAAAAATTGCCCTAATGAAAATTTAAATTGCTAATTCTGCAATGAAAATTTATTCTTAATCTGTCTCCATGTATTTTTCCAGCTGAACCTTAAACTGAATGATTAGTGTTCTTGCTTTTAGTTCAACGATTATTGCTTTAAACTTCAGATATGAATGTTTTTAATAGTTCAGAATCTCAGTCTAATTAGCTCTTATGTGTAAAAGATAACTATTGAGCGACAAACAAAACAAATGTTATATTTTCCTTTGTTTTTCTGTACATTGAGCCTATGAAAGAAACACTGATTAGCTCTCAAATTAATTAAAATTGCTTGACCTAATAACTAATCAATTATAAACATTCCAACAATCTATATAAATAGTTATATACTGATCAATTCATTGATTAATAACATTAGAAAAGTGTTTTTGTTATTGATCATGCATTGACAAAACTGAGTGGGAAGCTAAATGATTAACACTGTAGTTCAATTTAACAGTTTTTGAGTTTGAATGTTGTCAATAATTTGAAATCCTTTTTAAATAGTTCCTACTATAAGTAGCCTTCATACACAAAAAGTGATCATTAAGTGACAAAATAACCAAACTAAATAATGTGATAAAAAAATATTGTACATTTTCGTTTTACTTTGAAATCCCACAGGTACAATTTGTTGCAATAAAAATTTAAAACTTTTAAACTAGTATTAGTATTTTCAACTAGTAGTAAACTAGTAATATTTATTTGACAAAAATATTATACTCATCTTACTAATGATATATATATATAGAGAGAGATTGCTATTATAGAAGGATATTTTCTGTTTACTTAGAATAAAATTTATTTCAGCATTTTTTAAATGTTCCATTTATATTTTAATTTTGAAAGAGGCTATTTACTTTTAACATATATTTACTCCTTCAGGATGACAATTTACTTCTTCGTATTCTTTTTATATTTCAAAATGCTGTGGATCAAATTTATCTTCCAATTGAGCACATGGCCTGGGCTGCTGATAAAAGAATTTTAAAAATGGATAGTTACATATTCCATGGTCTTTCTGTAGGTCTTTGGGCCTTGTCATCCTATTTTAGTATTATCAGGTGAATATTTTAAAACTATTTTTTTTCATTATAAAAAAAAAAAAAATCTAAGCTATATAATATTTCTCTTTCTTAATTTAAATTTCATTCTTTATTATAGAATATGGTTCAATTGTAGTAGTCAATCTAATATAAATATAATGGAATCGAAAATAGATTTTTATTATTCATTGTATAAAAAAGCTGAATTGCTTATTATTTTGCTGAAAGTCTAGTATTTTCATATTTCTTATGGCAATATATTTTTTATTAATTAGCTTTATTTAATTTTGTAATGATTAGTTCCTTATAGCTTAGTTTCCTTTATCATTGTTTTTATTATTAATGCTGATTTTGAAAATTCTAGAGAGAAGATAAATTTTAGTATAAATTAAGCTTTTAATTATTATTCTGTATTCTTATATAGTATACTTGCTAAATATTCCCTTCATTTTAATATTTTTGTAAAAAAAAAATTATGCTCGCCATCGTCTTTTCAGACGTAAGGTTTTTACAGTCCATTACAATATTGAAGTAGTTCCAGCAGGCAACAAAAAGTCATCACTGAACAAACGCCAAAAAGAGAAGGGCAACTAATGAGATGCTCTCCAATCATAAGTGAGGCATCACAGAACTCACCAAGAGGTGAATTATCCAGATTAATTTAATATAAATGGGCCTGCAAATACTCATGTCCAGTAATAATTCTAAAACAAGCAACACTCTCTACCCTAGGAAGAAGGAAAAGACTAGAACACTGCTGGCCATCCACTTGGCAAGCCTAGGATTTTCTATCAGCCAAGTTGCCAGGAACAGAAATTGCCCTATTTCTGATTTTGTGCGTAAGAAGTCTGATAGCATTTTGAAGAATAACTGTATAGAAGATGTATGTAAAGCTGAAACTGCCCATGCCAATAGGTCAGCCCATTTATTTCCCTTAAATGCTGCAATGGCCTGGGATGTTCTTGAGGACGACCTCTCTCCCAGAACAAAGAAGAGAGTTGATATGTTGTTTACACTGAAACTCAAATTCAGAGGGGTATAAATTATAATCAGATATGGTCGGGATTGCAGTCTGAGAATCGACAAAGATAGCAATGATTTGTTCAGATGATTCACCAATGCTCTGATAATCATGAATATTGCAAACATTTATCCATTAAAATTATTCACCCAAGTGTTATTACTGAAAGATATTTGACCATGTTTTTTCAGATATAATTTAAGGAAAAATTACAAAAATTCAGATTTTTTTTAAATATAAATTGATTGTACATTTCAAAAACTGTTGGAAGATCATTTAAGTTGTATTGTAATATAATTTTATATTATTTAGATTCATAACAGTTACACTGTGTATATTTAACATAATACATTTTTTTAGGAAAAATCTGGTTTAACAATTCTAAGTAAAAATTTATAATCTTGTTAGTATTTGATGATTTTTAACTGCAAATTGTTTGCCATGATTAGAATTGATTACTTATCTTTGCTTTTAAATTTATCTATCGACTATGGAATTTAGCTGGTTTATTATTCATTTTTAAAGTGTTAATGTAAATAACTAGAAACCAGGAAACTTTCACTTTGAACAGCCTATTCTAATTGTCAGGTCATAATTGAACTTTATCCTTCTTCAATTTCATTTGTAGTTTAAGGCAATGTTTATTTGCTTTATATCAATAATGCTTCTGATTTTCCTTCATCATTTTGTGATGGTGATAATTTCAGAAAGAATGTTTTTTGCACAAACTTCTGTCCCATCAGAGTAGTTCCATATATATATATATAAGCATTTAGATTGAATTAAAAAGTCAAATAACTTTTAAGCAACAAATGCTTGGATTTTTTTTTTTCTGAATGATTAAAAACTACTCTGATTATTTTTCTAAAACCAAAACCTTGAAAATCTTAAAAAGTGATAGGTGAACAAAGATAGAAAATTTCTCTAAAGCAATTTAAAGTGGGATTATTTGAGGGTTAGAATTTACTAAATTATCTAAATAATTTCTTAAATTCCATTCTGAATATTATGCCCTACCAAACTTCATACATTGTTAAAATACATTTAAAAACTAATTGATACAATACAAAAGTTTAAAATGGCACTAATTTTTATTATGTATCTGAATAGCATTTTAAATGGAAGAAAAATTATTCTAGGAATATTTGTATACATATATGAAGCATTGTTTGAAACGAGTAAACTTCTTTTGAGAAAAAAAGTAAATGAGTCAATATATTTTCTTGTCTTGGATTTATGTGGGGGTAGCTATATATATGTTCAATATATAATGAAATAACCTCAAATTATTCTGTACCAGAAGTATTTTATCAATAGTAATTGTTTAATTAAAATTTCTAAATCATCAAAATATTCTAAATGCACGCAAAACATTCTATTTCTGAATATTATTTTCTATAAGACTTCATACAATTCTAAAATATCTTCAACAACATTAACTAATTCAATACAAAAGTTTAAAATGCATTAATTTTTTAAATTATGTTTGTAAATAGTAATTTTATTTTCTAGAATTTTCGCTTTCCCGGAACTCTTTTTTTATTATTTATTTCTGTTTGTTATTATAATTCTTCGACTGAGAAAACTTATAGTGATCAACACAGTAAGATTTTATCTAAGATAAGCTAGTTTATTGAATTTTAAAAAATGAAATAACTAACAATTAGCTTTAAATCATGACTGATAAATTACTTAAAGAATATACTTCAAATTATCATCTTTTGTTCAAATGTTTATGTTATAAGCTTCATAATAAATGTATGTTCAAAGCATAGAGTAGATATAGTTTGAAAACTTAATTTATTCTGATAATTGGATTTCATTAAATCATTATTGTTATTATTTTGCTAAAAGTTATTTATTACAGCATTCTTAAAATCTACTTTATTATTATGAATATGATACATTCTTTTTTCTTACAAGTATTTTATTTAGCAATGTAGTATTTGTTTTTAAGATCCAACTATCGCCAAAATATTATCATGAATGATTCAAAACTTTTTTGTATGAGTATTTCATATTTTACTGTTTATCAAACATCTTAATTACCTATAAAATGGTACATCATTCATATTTCTTGTAAAATTATATATTAGCAATATAATTTTTAAAACTAATGAAAACAATCAAATGTCTAATATTACTATTATTTGATCATCGTCATCATTCATGGCACTGCAGCCCAGGATGGGGCGAGGCCTTTTGAAAAAATTATTTGATAAGAATGTTAATTAAATAAATTGATTATTAGATTATCAATTAAACCTTATAATTGTTACAACATTTT
The DNA here is from genome assembly GCA_030067965.1 of Latrodectus elegans. Lineage (NCBI taxonomy): Eukaryota > Metazoa > Arthropoda > Arachnida > Araneae > Theridiidae > Latrodectus > Latrodectus elegans. Next base: position 47,203,128 of record CM057819.1, read on the forward strand.
TTAGTTCCTTATATCTTAACTAATGTATGTAAAATATTTAAAATATTAAAATTTACAATATATATATATTAGCTCTTTTAGATTGTTGCTACTGGAACTTTTCTATTTTCAGGTCTTTGATAAATATATCTCATATGCAAAAAAATAAGCATGTCTCAAGTGTGTAAGTATTTAATAGATTACTTATGTTTACATTATTAATAGGATATATATTGGAAGAGGATGTTCTATGGATTTTAAACTACTGAATTACTTTTTTTAAATAAACATTTTAAGAGATTAATTTTTTAAACATTAATTTTCTTGAATAATAAATTGTTCACATAATTTAATTCTTGCAATTTATACTTCAAAAAAAAATTTTTTTTTACATTTATAAAAATATGGAACGTATATCATTTTTAAAGTATATTTGAATTTTGAAAGAAATGCTAAAAGAATCTTTTTGTGTAAAAAATTTTCACTAATTATATTATTATTCTACATTAAAAAAATGCAGTTTCTCTCTACTTTATTTGAATTAAACTTTTTTATTGTGATAAACTCCATGTCATATGTTTCTCTTTTATTTTTGATACTGTTTATGTGATTTTGAAACAATATACATAATGTTTATCAATAAAAGAAACTGAAAGTAAATATCAGATTCCATTGATTGAAGTCCAAAGATATTACATAATCAACTGCAAAGATATTGGCTCTCTCAATTTAGCAGAAAAATCTATTTTTTCTTTTTACTATTTTGAGCTATTTCTTTCCAATTTAGAAATTATTAAGTTTTTGCTGTATGCAGGGAAGTGCTTTAAATTATATTGAAATATTTTAAATCATTTAATAATTGAATTCTGTTCTGCTCACACAGTCTATCTTCTGTTTATTAACTTCTAATAGATCATGCTGTTACCTTCATTTCAATGATTTGATTCTCACTTCAAGTTTAGATGTTTATAGTGGTTCGGAATCTTTTTTGTGTGTTCAACTTGAATTAATCTTGTGTAATTTTAAAACAAAAAACCAGTTTGCCAAATTCTTTTTATTCATTTTTTTATCTTGGAAATTTCTCTTAAACTTGTTAGGCCATTACTATTATATTTAAGTTATTTTTAATAACGTATAATAATATATTTTTGTTATTCGTATAAATATATTTTTTGACTTCATTGTAAATTTAGTTATATTTCAAATTTTTTGTTTACAAAATTATGAGTCATTAACTGAAAATCTTATTTAAAATTGTTATAAATTTTGCAATTTATTTAATCAACTTTAGGTTGTTTTTTTTTTTTTTTTTTTAAAAAATTGAGTCATGGAATTATTTCTGTTATCATTTGTAATGTATAATAAAATAGTGTATTTTAAGTGATACTTATTTTAAAAATAAGTGATATTTATTTCGTAATATCAACTGAAAGAGATGTTTAACGTTTTAATCCAATTATTGTAAATAAATTCAGTTTATTATCATAAGCATACTATTTATTAAAAGTCAGTTCTGGTGTAAATATTAATTAAATGTACTAAAATAAAATAAAACACTTGTTGTTTATTTATTTTGAAGAAATATTAATGTGAATTATTTTCATATTAGTTTTGTTAACATTTTTTCCATGTGAACATTGTGTATTAAGTGTTTATTTTATGATATGATTTATTTTAAAACTATAAATTATTTTGTAAAGCAAATTTTTTTCTTATTTAACATAAATATTTTAAGGTACAAGTAACAGATTCATAAATGATTTATAATATTTTAAGTTGTATATTATCATTTAAATTAGGATTTTGCAATTGTTGGTAGAGTTATTTTAAGAATTTTAAATTTAATCAAAAGAAAAATTGAACATTTTAGAAACCTGAATTCCTAGAAGAAAATTCTTATAATTAAAAGATTTGCAGCTTTGAAAAATATATTAATTTTTTCAATCAAATATTTTGCTTTTGTTTATAGTAAATTTTGGTTGTTTTTCAGATGTGTTAAATATATGTAAATCATTATTAAATTTTAAAAAAGATTAAAAAAATCAAAATTATCAATTTAGTGTGTTTATTACTAGAAAATTCCTAGTATGTATACATATTATGCACTAATGAAAATTATTGTGATCTAAATTTTCTTAGGTCGTGTATCTTTTGATTATTGATAACATTCATTGAGCATTTTGATAGCAAATGTGAAAATACTGAAGAGTAGTCCGTATAGATAAATAAAAGTATTTAGTGAAATAGATCTTTTTATATAAAAAGTTATTTCTAAATTGGTTTTTGTTATGGAATTTAAAACATTCTTGCGTTATAATTTCAAGTAAAATGTGTCAGAGTATGTCAGATTATAGCATGTAAATGCATTTAATATATGAATAAATTTTCACAAAATTAAATTCACTATATATCAACAAAATTGGAATTGTATTTAAAATTCTAGTAGTATGTAAGATAGATAATAAAGGTATTTTTAATCATACATTTAGATATTTGGACATATGAAATTGTTCCAAATACGATGGTGATGTGTACCAATTTTGTTGAGATTTAAAAAAATGTATTTTTAATTGAAATCAACAGATAAATTATGTATACATAAAGGTATGGAATGCCCGCTATTAGAGATAACAAACTCAAACATTTATAACAAATTCGAAAGTTAAGTGTCATGTGATCTTCTATTAATACTTCATAATATAACTTTTTTTCATTTAATTGATTGCAGATATAGATCTGATTTTACTGCACAAATATTTTTATGTTTTTATTTATTTTTTACTTTAAAAGAATATACGTTTAAAATTTATGTGGACTATTTATAATTTCATTGTTTTACAAAGTTTTATTTTGCATCTTAATAAAAGGTTCCATATAATTGCATTTATTTTGTTTAGCACCAATACAGCATAATAAAATATTGATATGGAAAGCAAAAATTGTATTATTTTAAACAAATTGCAAATTAATTTGGAATATGGATTAATTTTTTGCTGCAGTTAATGCAAATAGATGAAGCACAAAATGTATTTGCATGTAATTTATTATAATTTTTATGTGAATATTTTCTGTGTGATCACTTATTGCTATAGAGAAATATTGCTGTTTCTCAATAATCTTGATATGAATCATTCATATTCTAACATGGCTTTAAAAATTGTCACAGTCAGAGGATATGTTTTTACAGTTTCAGAAAAAAATTATAATCTTATTTAATCCTTTGTCATAATTTTTGAGAGTGCAGAAATAATTTACATTTTTAATGTATGATTAAAAATATATATTGCAGGTTAATAGAGTAATTTTACATTGGTGATCATTTAAACTACAAAACCATAAATAAAGACAAACATCAAAACAGTATTTATTATATAATAATAATATGGCATGAAGAGGAAGATTAAATTTGGGAAGTTTGGAGGTATATAAAAATAATAAAAACAATTACCATTTCTTGCAATTAAAATGAACCTTACCATAGAATGTAACTAGGCTTGAATGACAGAAACAGGCAACTTATTTCATGCTGCTTTAAGTCTATACTACATGCCATCAACCATATTATTTGTAGAGGTGTGATGAGCCAGCCTCAACAACTCATGACTAGAGGTTTTTAATTAGCAACGAATCTAAAAGCCATGCCAAGTATCTAACACCCACTATTTTGAGGAAGATCAATACACAACATGCAACACATGTTCTTTCATTATCTTGTTGAAAGATGCTGTTTCACTAATAAACCTTAAGATATCAGAAATGTATTAATCCCCATTTAAATTACTGTTACTAAAACAGAAATATATGTGATTGCTGAAACTGATTCCAAGTATGCAGCTTCTACAATAATATAAAATGCTACCAGGTAATGAGTGTTCTCAGTGCTTCAAGGCATGTGTATATCTATTGGAATACTCCATGCAAAATTCCCAAATAACAATTCAAATAAAAGTATTTAAGAAATGATGGATAAAAAATTTCTTAAGTTAATATGTATAGGTATAAAATAATTATTAATGACATTGATCATTCATACTTTGTTCATTTGAATATGAAATTTTTAAGTAATTTTTGTAAGAATTAAGTTTGTCATTTAGGTATTCAAATGATATTATAGAATGTATTTAATTGTTGAAAAAAAATTTATTTGATTTGAATGATAATCATGCTTATATGAAGTAATTTTGAAAATCATCTAACTGAAACAAAAATATTTACTTGAAAAAATTCCATTTTATGCCAGAAAGTATAACAATGCCTTGCTAAGAAGCTAAACAAATATATTTATAGAAACCTTTTAATTTGCTTGAATAGAAAAATCTGAGTATGATTTTAGTGTAAAAAATACATTATTTCCAATACAAATATGAATCGAGAACTGCATTATCAATGTAAGAACTGATAAATTTCATGTTTTCTTTTTTATTCATTTGAATATTAAAATAAATGCACAAAGTTGATTTTTGTGTATTTAGTTGAATAAAAGTTTACCACCACATCTTTAAGAAAATCTTGGAAACTTCTTGTCTTCTGTTTGTGATACACTGAGCAAAGTTTTCATTTTATAAATTTCTGATTTATGCTATCTTATTAAAATAGCCTACATAGTAAAATTTTAAAATCACTCCCTTTGTGACTGTAATTAATGTTCATACTGTATGGGTGCTAAAAATTATTAATGTATAAATTCAGTTAAAATTTTCTTCTGTTAAGATTTCTGCTGATGTATAATTAATTTGAAAGAGAAGGCATGTGCTTGTATTATTTCAGTTTCTTTAAAGTATCCTAATTTTTTGATAAGTTTTTTTAATAATTTATCTTACACATCTGTTTTATAAATGCTTAATATTTTATTTTCTCCTTTTAAAGACCATAGTAATCTGGTTGTTTTATTTTTTTAGATTAAATAGGAATACTTCTAAACTACAATTTGAGGAACTTCTTTTTGCTTTTAAAAGCACAGCTGATTTTATTATAGCTGTGAATTATTTACCTCAAGGTACTCTAATGTGGGCTGGCACATTATCAAGAAAAAGAATAGCGTTTTATGGATTATTTTCCTCAATACTGCGTGTTTATTTATATTACAGAAATATGAAAAGGTGCCACTAAGGCATTTTTTTAAAAAAATGTTAATATTTTGATAATTTCATTTATAATATTCTTATATTTACTGTATATTTAAACTTGTCACTTGAAAAACAAATAGTTATATGCTAAATAAAAAGTTTTTATTTATACTCAGTGGAGTTTTTATATTTTATGTTAATAAATGACCAATTAAGATTAATTATAGATTTTTATTAGAATTGGAAATTGTTGGCAATGGTTAATTAACATTTTGCATTTTGAATTTATATTGTATTTTTATTTTTTATAATGTGTATAAAATTTTATATATATATGTATGTATGTATATATAATGTATGTTGGTAAAGGGAATTGCATATTTATTATATTAATTTATATAATTTATTACTTTATTATATTTGTGATAGCTTTCAAATTTTTGTTGCGTTTTATATGTATGGTTAAAAATGTATAAGATTTTATCTATCACAGGAAGAAAGAATATTAGATAGTTAAATATTTTTTGCTATTATATTATCAGAAATTGACAGTAGATTAATGATATTCTACAATTTTTATTTAGACTTCTGTAATTAATTAGTCATTATTTATACATGGTTATAATATGATTCTTTAAATTTGTTTTAAAAATAAGTCCAGTTTTATTAGTATTTTAAATATTTTACTACAGCTGAGTATTATTTGAGAAACTAATATCTGCTCACAATTAAAATTTCAAATATTTTTCAATTGTTGTAAAATATATATATATTTTTTGCTTAAACATTATAGTCAAATCTTTATTGAATGAACAATTATTATGAAGTTTTACCATTAGTGAAAATTGATTTCATTTGAAATGAATGTTGAAAATAGATTTTATTTCATAGGTAAAACTATTTTGAAGCTGATAATATATTTCAATGCTCATTGTTAAATGTATATTGTATATATGAAATTTTTATACAAGGAAATATTATATATTTAAGATATTTTTCTGAAAATATTTCAAATTCACAAGTATTTGTTATTGAACGACATGTATAAAATACATATTAATGTTATCTATGATCATTGGTATATATTATTAAAATACACATTTTAACATAAATATTTATGTAAAAGTTAATCAGTTATATCCTTTAAACATGTGAATGTTTATAACTGTTAATCATCATGTTATTAAAATATTTGTTTTAGCATTCAGTATCAGAAATTTATTTTTATTCCTATTTAACATATTTATGAACAGTGAAAATAAGTAATATAAATGATGTTTTGGAAAATAATGTTTCTCTATTTTATTTTAATGCTACAGCTACTCATTTTTTGTATGCATATTTAATTGATATTTTACTCTACCTTTACCTGCATGTTATTATTTTATATTATGCCAAAACTATCATGTTCAGTAATTATTAACTTATTGTGTATGCAAGATGCATAAATTGTGAGACAAAAATTTTAAATGAATAAATTGAATTCTGATAAATATAATTCGATATTAACTTTAAAATTCTTATAAAGAAGGCTCCATGTAGAAATTTTTTTTTAGATTTTCTGTGAAATGCACCAATTTATTTATTCTTAACCATATTTTAAAAGTGATGTAAGATTATTTTTTAATAGATCATATGTATTACATTAAAGTACAAAATATTTATCCAGCTAGAATATGGAATTTTTAAATACAAATTAAATTCATTCCTATTTATATCTTGATTTAAAAATTTTTTTTTATTAATTAAAATAAGTAATAATTGTGGGAAAATAAGGATTTCATAATAATATATTGATGTAAATTTTTGAAGCATCCTTTTCATTTTTTAAAAGCTACAGTATTATTATAGTGTCATGTGAATTATTATTATTGTTATTGTTGTGCAGAAATATACCATGTCCGATTTAAACATGAGCAATTCAAAATAAATCATAGATAATTTCAAACCTTCAATTTGTATTAAATATAACTGATGTACCACTGGAGTTGTTCCATCAAATAATTCACTTTTTATTTAAAGATCAATGTATACAAATAAGACAAATTATTTATATTAGAACCCGTAATATGAAAACATTAAAAGCTTTTAACTTCAAATTTACGCTTGTAAAGATTTGAGTTTTTAAACTAACTTTGACTAGATTATTTCTTCAATTAGCACTAACAGTAATTACTTCACAATTCATTGTTATGTATGATTATGATTTAAATGTATTTAGCATTGCAATTTTTTTTCATCATATGCATAAATTTGTGTGTGTATATATATATATACAGGGTGTACACTAAATTCCCTTGCCACCCACTTAACTTCGGAACGGCTGCTGCTAAATTCATAAAAGTGGTGTCTAGGTATAGTAAAGCAGCCATGCGCTACTGAATAAAACAGACTACAGCACCACCAGGTGGAAAACAGTAGAGTTAGCATTCCTATCTCAGAAACAGAATGAGATAGAGAGAAAAAGGGATTTACAAAGTTGTAGAACATCCTCGATTTAGTATGTAAAGATACATTGTAGGCATTAATGTGAAGAATACAATGATTAAAACACGTATTTATTGTTTCGCGCTGCGACGTCACAAAATGATCTAAGAAAGAAAAAAAAAAGGAAATAACTATAACAATATACTTTACTTAAGATGTTCAAACTTCTCACCGTCAGCTGCAATGCACATTTGGATCATCTCTTGAAGATTACATTACACATGTTGGAGCATACAGCGTGACACGTTGGAACATGCGACCGTAATTGTTCATTTAAGGTCTTGCAAATTTTGTGGAGGGGTCGCATACACCTGCTATTTCAAGTATCCCCACAGGAAAAAGTCCAGTGGAGTCAGATCAGGAGAGCATGGAGGCCACTCTTCGAAACCGCCATATTCTAGTATTTAGTTGCGAAATTCCTTGACGAGGTACTGCTTCACTGGAGATGTTTTGTGAGCAGGTGTGCCGTCATGTTGAAACCATAGATTTTTAAGATTAAACAACGGCAGGTTCTCCACAAAATGCATTCTGTAGCAATCAGGTAATACATTCTGTAGTAATCGTAAATATTGTGCCATGTTAGTGTGCCATTGTAGAATATTGGGCCTATCAGCTTGTTATTGTAAATTGCACACCAAAAGTTAATAGCACCCCGCATTTGATGTTGAACGTCGACGAAACATTTAGGATTTTCCAGGGCCCAGTAATGGGTGTTTTGCCTATTGTACATACCATTCCGTGAAAAGCATGCCTCATCCGACCACATTATATCTGCCAAGAATGTTGGCTGGACCTATATCTGATTCATGACGAAGTTGCATCATGCATAGCGTCGCTCGGCATCCTCGTCCATTAAAACCTGTTCAGGAGTTGGTCGGTATGTAGATAAGCACCTGATTCACTTAGGATTTTCCAAACCTGACTTTTGGAGAGACCACAGTGCTGACTGATCTTTCTTATGCTGCATTTCGGATATGCGAGTGCATATACTAATACCTCATTTGGTTGAATTTGCCGTCCTACCTTAGTTGGTCTGCCAGATCAAGGTTGACTAATAATGCAACCTGTTTCCCTTAAACGTTTTACAACAGTTAGGATGGTTTGATGAGAAGGATGCGGGCCTGCAGAGCAACGTTGGCGGTACAACCTTGCTGCTGATCGTGCCTTGCATCGACATTCACAGTACAGTAAAACCATCTCACAATACAACTTTGGAATACTCAGCCATTATCATGAGCATCAACATACTAAAGCCCCAAGAAGATGACTCTTTCATAGCTGTCTCAGGTGAACAGGCGTGACGTTTCTTACACATTTGCATACTGCATTCAGAATGTTGGAATTATTTTTAATACTTCCGTTCTTCCCATTTCAAAATAAAAGTGAAAAATTTAAGTACAAAATTTTTTTTTTTTTTTTTTAATTATGCACACGTACAATGTGCTATGTCACAGCACGAAACAACAAATGTGTGTTTTAACCATTGTATTCCTTATATTTATGCATATGAAGATTTCGTTTTGTACTAAATCGAGGATGCTCTACAACTTTGTAAATCACTTTTTCTCTCTATCTCGTTCCGTTTAAGAGATAGGAATGCTAACTCCGATGTTTTCCAGCAGGTTTCACTGTAGTCTGTTTTATTCAGTAGTGCATGGCTGGTTTACTATACCTAGATACCACTTTTATGAATATAGCAGCAGCCATTCCGAAGTTAAGAGGGTGTCAAAGGGACTTTAGTGGACACCCTGTATGTATGTGTGTGTATATATATATATATATATATATATATATATATATATATATATATATATATATATATATATATATATATATATAAGCACATTTCGTAAACAATATTGTGAATAATTAACAGTAATCTAAATTATATTAAAAATTTCAAATCAAAAGAGAAGGAAATATAAGTTGTGCAAAATATTTTATGAGATCATTAAATATTGTCATTTACAAAAATATCTAAATGTCTTGTAAGAATATAAAATTTACATATTTACAATAAAAATGTATTTACACATCAGCTTCTTTATTTTTTTCAAATTCGATTACCTGAAATTATAATGTAAACATTTTATTAATAGGCAGGAATATCCATATATGCATATTATAATTATTTAAAATAAACTCAAATTTTGTTTTGGAGTGCATTGATAGGCTAAATTATTAAATGCATTATGTAAATTTAAAGCTATATATCAAAATTTAAATGATAACAAATAAAATTTAACTTTGTAACTATGTGAAACATTCAAGAATTTCACATTCGACATTAAAATATATTTAATTATAACATATATTAAATTTGTTGCATACTTTCAATTTATAGATTAATTTACTGAAAGAAAATTTTAATTTTCATTCGTCAAAAAATTATAGTAACACAAATATTAACATTTGATAATAGACAAATTATTAATAATGTATATTTAAACCATTAAATGACCATAAAGAAACTTTTTTATTAAATATGTAAAATGTTAAAAAATTTCAAAATGTTTAAATTAAAGGAAAAAAAAAAAAAAAAACTAACAAAACTTAAGTTTAAATAAATTATTTGTAATTCCTAATTATTAATTTATAAAAATATTGCAATGTTAGAATTTAACTGAAAATTAATTTCATATGTTATCCAAATAATATAGAAGCATTTCATTTAAAATAAATTAATATCACTTGTAATCCAATACCATACAATAGGAACAAATAAAATGCTGATATTAATATAAATAAAAAATATATTTACTGATAGTCATAGTAATCATTTAATATTTTTGGAAATTTATATTTATTTTTTAACAAGCTTACTTTAAAATTTTAAATTAAGTAATTTAAAAACTTCTCAAAAAGATTAAGAGCAAATAATCCTCACTTGTTTCACATGATCTTCTGCAATTTTTTGCATATATTGACTAGTACTTCCTTTTTTCCGGGGCATATCCTACAAGATAAAATAGCATTCATTTGATAAGCACTTACAAAACATTTCTAATCAAAATAAATAATTTTGAATGGGAAAGATTATTTCAGGGATTCAAAATTTTCAACTAAGTTTCCACAATTAGTTGTATACTGGCACTTGTTTATATGATCCCCTAATTTATGAATACATGATTACGTACTAATTATGTACCTCTAATTATGTACTTGTAATTGGTCCCTTCCATGGTTTTACAGACATGATAGTTTTTATTCTCAATTACAAACTGAAATTTTGAAGAAACTCTCTTTTGCAAACTCATTTTAATATTTCATTTATGTTTATTTATTTATTTTTTTTTACCACAAATTTGTTCATTGTTTATTTTACATATTTAAGAAATATTTAGAAATGTAAATCGTTTGAATTACAAATAACTGAACTGCTGATGTTGAATCCCAGGATTCCATGCATCAGAGTAATCAACAGCTACAAGTACAAATGTTATAAAATACTTTTTCAAAGAGGATCATGGCTTGAAATTCCATAATGGAATTGATGTTTCACTGCAATCCACTTGTATATGTATGCTTGGAAAGCTATTGCATAAAAAAACGAAATCTAAGTTATTTTGACAAGCAAGTTTTATCAAAGAAACCAACATAATTAAAGAAAGCCCAGAACATTTATCTGATAACTTGAGTGAAAATAAATTTATCATCAATAAAGAAACCCGCTTCTGTCTGAAATTTCATTTCAAGACTTTCTGAATGTGGGCTAGCTAAAATTTGAACATAAGAAGTATTGGAGAATTAAAAAATTGAGAACATAACAAATGAGAAAGACCTTTTAGATATTAAACAAGAATATGTAGCGTTATGACTACAGGCAAAACAAGCAGATGAATGGCAACAAGATTGTGGCATTATTTTGAGAAAAACAACAAAATTCTCTTACATTTAAAAAACAGGTTTTTAAAAATATTTTAAGCAATAAAAAGTGATTATTTTCCTGATTTTTTATCAGTTGAATAAAAGTAACAGTTGTTTTCAAGTATAAGTTCTTAAACAGTGCAATATTAAATTATTATTTAATGGTACTTTATAGACAGAATAGTTTAATATCAATGATAAAAAATTGAAGTTATATCATTTATTTTTCTATTTTATGAACTTAAGATTTTAAGAACTATTTCAGTACCAAAACTAAAATCTGTGCACAACAGCCCATGAGAGCCGAGGCCTGCAGTGTAAAGCATATATCCCAAATAGGTGATCAACCTAATACAAACCCCCAGTATTTAGTTCCCAAGCATGCTTAGTACTCAGTTTATCGACCTGCTAAAGGTATGAAAGGTTAAGTCGACCTAGCCCAACACGAGGAGTGAACCTTAGATCTGTGCCTTAGGAACGTGAAATGATACAACTAAACAATCGGGCTTCAATATCAGTTCTAACAAATTTATAAAAAATTAAAGTATATGCTGTATATACATTTCATCTCAAAGTATAAATTCAAATTCTTGTATATAGAATGAATAATAATAATAGTTCAGAAAGGTTTGTATATATGACAAAATTATAATCCATGAAGTATAATAAAAATCACAATTATGTAAATAAATTAGCATTCATAATGACAGACAATGTTTTCTGATTAACTCAACATGAGAATAATATTTAGAGCGTCAATTATATTAGAGACCCAATATTTTATGTCCATAAAATATGAACACATTAAAATTATTATAAAAATAAAAAACCCCACATAGCTGAATATATGAGACCCACATCATTTACTGTAATTATAATAGTTGAGTCGTATACATTATGGTCATAGTGAAATTCAAATATAAACCATATATAGCCAATAAGGCAATGATACAAAAGTAATTTAGATACAAGGGTTAGAAATTTATGCTGTCTTAAAAGGTACTCAAATTTCACTACTTCTCATGAAATTTATTTGACTAGCAGAAGAAAATAGAGGTTTATATTATAAGGACATCCTTAAAAGCAAACAATCCAAGTGACGTTGTTGTTAAATGATGTGACAAAAGTAATGAGAATATTAAATATAAACAGTGTTAAAATGGAAAATAACATGTGCAATTGATTGAAGAGAAAAACGTTGTTTGCAATGGTATTAGAGAACTAACCAACATACTTCAAAATTAGAATCAAATGTGAAATTACGAGAGATATCTCGAAAATTAAGATTAAACAAATCAAATTAAAATGGGATATTACACTTGTCTCTAAAGAGAGTATGAATGCAGTTACATTTGATACTCTACACATTTATGCATGGAAACAGTGGGTGATCAAAATGAAATGATTTAATAATGTATTCAAATATGTATATATTGGTTATTAAGTTTGTATTATATACTTGCTTAAATCTTATTATGTTAAAATACTTTTAATAGTTCATTTCACACTAGAAAAAAAAAGTTTCTTTTTATAAAATTTTTTTTTTTTTTTTTTTTTTTTTTAGGGAAAAGCAATAATTAAAGTTATAAACAAGTCACAATTTTTTTAACAGAGCATTTTTAAGTTGAAAATTTTATAAAAGAAAAAAAGAAATTAATTTAAATTACTACTAAATAGAAATTAAATGATTTCCAAAGTTTAATATGAATACCATTATAAATTTTGAATATAAGGCAAGTAAATTTGAAGTTTGTATATTTAGTTGAATTTATGGTTTTCTTCTTACTTCAGTTAGTTGAAAATATTTCTTAAAACTTGAACCAGAGAAATTCAATTAATTCTTTTATATACTTAAAATCAAAGTTAGAAAAATAATTTCAACTAAAGTATATTTTTCCAATCATGAAAGCAATTTTTTTATTTCTAAATTTAAACCTTTTATAAATTTGTTACAGAGTGAAGAAATTAAGTATCCTTTCATGGAATCAAGTAATAATAGTTAAATTTGAATAGTCACAATAAAAAAAGAAATTTTCAATTCAGTGAGGTTGTTTTGTTTTACAAAAGAAATCAATTTCAAATCAAACGTTTCGAGTTGTCTGAGTTCAAATGATTTTATTTGTCATTCAACGATAAATTTTTTCACACAAGGGCTAATTAGACAGTGTTTAAAGTGGAGTTCAAATTACGAAAACATCCAAGTCCATGGTGGGATTTAAACCCACAAGACAAATGAATACAAGACCATTTGGCTATATATGAGGCATTTGGCTATGAGACATAATTTTATTTTAAGATTAAAATATAAGTGAATACATTTTAATTTGACTAATGCAATCTAAAACTAAAGGCATATATTTTGTTCTACCTTTTCTGTGAATTCATTTTTATTAATTGATAACATAAAAAGTAAGTAAACTTAAATGGGGATTTGTTCAATCATTAAATTTAATTGCTTTTGTTATTTTCTTTCCATTATTAATTTATGACAAATATCAGGTTTTGAGAAAAATTTAATTTTCTATTCATATTACTTGCAAACCTATATTTTAATATTAGTAAAAATAGTTTCAGAGTTAAAAATAATCATAAGTTTTCAAAAAGAAACATTAAAAATAACATTTAACTATTGTATTAATAATTGCACAAATTTTTGACATCTTTCACTTGTCTCTTTCTCACCAGCCACAATTTTAATGTTGAAATAACACTAATTTGTATTCCAAGGATTACAATACAAGAATTAAAATATTTATGTTATTAAAAAATTTAGGAATATATTTTAATATAAAAAATACAAGTTATATTTATTATAAAAGTTGAATTGAACTGAGCAAATTTCTTAATATGTTTAATATATTTCTGAAGTCAACAGGTTTTCAAACAAGTGTATTATTTTGAAATGACTAAATATAAATAAATGTACACAAATTTCAGAATTGTTACAACAATTTTAATAATTCATTAAAATAAATTTAGAACCTGAACTTGAAAATTCTTTAGAATATATATTTTTTATTATAAAGATCCATTAAAAATTCAGTATTGAATAAAAAATTCAAAATGCATCTCAAGAAATTTCACAATCAAATAATGTAATAGACTTCTTTTAAGTATGAAGTGTTGACAGAGGCGTAACGACGGGAGGCCATCATGCCCCAGACGCAGCTAGGAGAGGGGCACCTAATCATTTCAAAGACAAACAAAAATTGTCCCAAAATTTTAATCTTAATTTTATTTGGAGAAATAAACTTTATATTTTATAATTATTGTGTAATGTCCAGAGAAAAATAAAGAAAAGCTCCAATAAGAATCAGATTTGGAGAAGAGGTTGTAGATGAAAATTGGAGAAGAGCTGCAGGAGCTCGTCATAAATGAAACTCTTACTCTTATATTTTCTTATTAATATTTTTCCATGGTTTAATTCCTTTTAAAAATTGTGCTCTTTTAACGGTACTTTCGATTTTAATTTCTTAATCAGTTAGATATCACTTTTAATTTTTTTCCTTTATAAATTTCATACTTTGCCCAAAGTTTACGACACTATTATTTTGAACTACAAATCTTGTAAATGTGTAGATAACGAAAATATCTTAATTTTTTCATATAAAATGTCTCTATAAAATGGAGAGGTTAGTTCCATTTTTTTATGCATATGAGAGGTTTGTATTTTACTGTAAAACTATTAACCATACTATTTGTGTTAATGTTATATACCAGGTAATTTTTGGATCTGTTAACTCAGGGAGATTGCAGACTAAGCTCATAAAATACACCTTATTTTATTTTGTGATTACAGCAAGATTTAC
This sequence comes from Latrodectus elegans, assembly GCA_030067965.1. Classification (NCBI taxonomy): domain Eukaryota; kingdom Metazoa; phylum Arthropoda; class Arachnida; order Araneae; family Theridiidae; genus Latrodectus; species Latrodectus elegans. The sequence goes on from CM057819.1 coordinate 47,218,336, forward strand.
AGTGCCCTAATGAGTACTAATTCTTTTACAGGTTGTCTAAGACCAGTTATATACTAAAAAAAGTGATAATAATATTAACAAAGCAAATAAGTTAGTTTTACTCAAAATAAAAAATTTTTTTTAATATTATTTCACTGATCCCTCTAAATGTAATAATTATTCAAAAATTCAAAACGTAAAAATATTTTTTCGAAATTTTAATGTTGTGAAATATTATTTAATGTGCTACTTCTAATTTCTCATAAGAGATTAAATCATTTTATTTAACAATTAGTATCTCATTAATATTTTTAATTTTCTCTTATGATAAAAATGTGAAAATTTAATTATTATTATTATTTATTTTGACTATAATAACATAATTGAAAAATCATATAATTTAAATATTATTAAAATGGAAACTTATAAGAATTTAAATATGCTAATAACAAAAAAAGTCAGATTTTGCTTAAGTTATCAAGCGATATAGAAAGATCAGTTTTAGTTGTTATTAAGACTTAGTGAAATTATATTATCCATTGTTTCAAAATAAAAACCTTGTAATTTTTATCACAGACTTTACTGTAGCCTTTACACTCATGAGAAAATTCCTGCTAAAATGTGTTTCATATTAAAGGTTGCCTTGTCCAAAATATTGTGTTCGGCAGCTGACTGACTTTCAAAGAAAGGGAGGAAAATTTTCATGAAATAGCACTACAGTATGCTGCGTTTTTGGTATCAAAATGGAGGGGATCGAGAACTAATTCCTCCAAATTCTAGGAAAACACATAAACTTTCTTTCATCTTCATTTTTCATATGGTTAGTATTTCGTTTCTTCTCAAAAGTCGCTTCATTGGAAACAAGAATGTTAACTTTTGAAAATATTGAATTTTGACATTTAAAATATTATTGCACTAAGTTCTGTCTACTATGTACTCTTTTGTGATTTGAATATTTATTTCATAATTTTGCTGGTATAAATATTTATTAACATCTGCTTGCAGTGCTTTGAAAATTAATTATTAAATTACTTATTAGTTAAAACTATTCATTTGAAAGTAGTCTTTTTAATGTTTAAATGTTTTGGGAAAGTAATTTTGATTTTAATCATAATTTTGTTGGCTTAACATTATAGCTCCTTATATTAAAAAATTCCTTTTTTCAAATGGTAAGTTAAAAATCTGTAAATTTTTTCTCTTTTTATAAGTTTTTTTTATGCTTAAATATACAGAATATAGTTCTTAATTAATTAGTTCAATTCATGTGTGAAACAAACTTTTTAACTTGAAAAATTCGTTCAAGGAATTTATAAAAAAATCATACATAATTCTCATTTTATATTGTAAAATTTTAAGAGCGTCTTTGATATAAATTTATTGAAAGAAACAACTTTATGCCATTGCATGAACAGCACTTCCAAAATGATTCTAAATAGAAATAAATTTTGATTTTAATAAAAATTAGCCCTTATTTTAACAACAAAATATATTGTAATATCTTAAAAAAGCAGTTTTATTTAATACTTCAAAAATACGAAGAGAATTTTCATTACTATGATAACTGATTGAGAAAATGTCTTTAAATAAAATAAGGCAATAAAAAAGTTAAAATATATTTTTTATCTCAGCCTTTGTAATTCTTGATAATAATTTGAATCAATGAAAAACTTGAAAGAAGAATGTAGAGTGCATCTATTTTGAGAAAAGAATTATTTTTAATAATATAATATATATTGTTTGGCTGAAAATTTCTGATTATATAAAATATATATAATTTTACTTGAATTTATATGTGTTTATTTTAGAAATTTGTGAAATATTTTTCTTGTATTTATTAGCATGTATTATGTATTCCTTTGCTTATCTGAAATTTGCATTGATTATGCTATGACATAGTTTAATTATCTAAAATGAAATCAGAAAAATTGGTTTTATAGTATAAAAATGAAATAATATAAATTATCAATATTACGTTTTGTGATTTAAATTCTTTACAGTAAAAATAACTTTGGTTTACATTAATGGTCTGAATGATATAATTTGAAAACTATTTTAAATGCAAAATTTCCCATTAAGTTGTTTTTCACTGGAATTTTTTTGAAATAAAAAAAGAAGAAAACTTTTCAGTTTAATCTGTGGTAAAGGAAATGTTTAAAAAGATATCATTGTGAAAAATCAGGTGAGTGGATCTTAAATTAGGGGTGTAAAAGTCTTACCCAATTATTATTTTGCAATAAATAGCTAAAGTTTGTAAAATTAGTAATATTATAGAATTTTTGAAAATTTGTTAAGATAAGTTATATTATAGGTTTAACACCTAATGATCAACAATTTGTAGAGTTGTTCATAAATAAAATAATGCACAATTAATAGGGATTAAAAATGTTTGATCCCCTTCAAGTCCCACAGGCTACCTCACAATATGCATTAGATGAAGGCGAGGGAGATGGTCGGAGTGAGCAAAGTATGTCAGGAGATTCTTCTCCTGGTAGGGTCATCCAAAATGTGAAGACCACTCCAATTTGTTCAGCTAAAGCCTGGGGCTACAGAGCTTAGTCAGTCTACCTCCTTTGGGCACTCCAGTCTTACGGACTAACGGAGGTTGCAACCCTTCCCCATTCATGAATAGTACACCTATTCTTACTGATGCTGCATCGGTTGACGTGCAGATTAAAAAGGACCATGTTCCTGGCTTAGGTAGAGGACTGGGTTCAAAAAGTGAACAACAGTCTCCTAAAGCCTTAAAGATAGTGTAATTCAATATAAACAGAATCACAATAAGAGCAAATAGGATTAAACTAGACCAGATACTTGATCTGGCAATGAGCAAGGGAGTACAAATTATTGCTTTGCAGGAGACAAAGCTGAAGACAAATTCTACCCTCAAAATCAAGGGTTACAACATTTTTAAGTCAGATAGACATAGTAAGAATGGAGGTAGTATTGCTTCCTTATCAGAGATATTAAATATCAGCAGAACAATAACTGATGGAACTAATCTTGAAGTCCAGGGTATCAGGATTGCTTGGAGAGGGAAGCCACTTAATATTTTTCATATGTATCACCCCCCTGACCTCAATTGTCTACCAAACGACCTTCAAGACCTGTTCACTGCAGGTACTATCTGCTTGGGAGACTTGAATGCTTAACACCCCATTTGGGGCTGTTCAACAGCAAACCCAAGGGGGAATGTATTATTAGACATGATAGAGTTTTACTATACTTATCGATGGCACCCCCACTCATTTTTCATATAGTTATACTACAGAAGAAGCTCTGGACATAACAATTGTCAGCTCTGATCTAGGGTCTGGCTGTAGATGGACAGTCCTGGAAAACTTGGGGAGTGACCATCTTCCAGTTTTAATCAAATTAGAAAAGAGACTATTAGTCCCCACCAGTAGGGACAGGCAGTGGATTTTTAAGAAAGCGGACTGGCAATTAATCATGGAGACAGTCGATAAAGAAATTGAGGGAAAACCTCTGCGTGACTATGTTGATACGAACTGAAATTCTTCTAAAACCATGATTTTAATGGCAGCAAGAAAATCTATTCCAAGAGGATAACTGAGGAAAAGGAAACCTTTACTTAACTAGCAAATCACTCTTACTACAACCTCTACTGGAAGAGAGAAAAAAAATCTTTGAAGCTAGAGATACAGGCAATGTTGATTTTTCAAGAGTTGAATTAAATAAAATTAATGCAAAAATTAAGAGATTATACACACAAATCAAACACGACAAATGGAACAAGCTTTGCTATAGCCTTGACTCAAGATCTTCTAATAGCAAACTTTGGAAATTGGTTAAGGGTATCATCAACGAACAACTGCAGGTGGAATAAAGTAACATTATCCAAAGAGAAGCTGGTGGATTTGCCAAAAGTGACAAGGAAACGGCTAATCTGTTGGGGCAGCATTACCAGGAAATCAGTAAACTAGATTTTACTGCTGCCAATAGAAAAGTCAAAATCATAGCTAATAATTTGGTTTATGGTTGTTGTAGTCATATTCAAAGTGAAAACATTTTCAGTAAGTCATTTAGAGTGAGTGAACTCGAGGTTGCATTAAAAGATACTAATTTAAATAAATCTCCAGGACTAGATGGAGTACATGGTCAAATGATTGACAAACTTAGCCCCATTGTGGTAGAGAAAGATTACTTGATATTATAAATAACTCTTGGAGCAGAGAAAAACTTCCTCGAGACTAGAGGAGAGTGACCGTTATACTGTTTAGGAAACCTGGTAAATTTGATGGTACTCCAGAGAGCTTCAGGCCAATTGCTTTAACCAGTATAACAAGTAAAATTATGGAAAAAATGGTTCACAGAAGACTCACTTTTCATCTACAGTCACACAACCTTCTCCCGGATGAACAGTAAGGCTTCACAGAGGAACACAGCACTACTGATCAACTACTTTACTTCTGTCAGGGTATAAAAGATGATCACAATAGGAAACCCACTAATCAGAAAATTGCAGTCTTTCTGGACTTGTCTAAAACATTCGACAGGGCATGGAATAATTTACTTATTGTAAAACTTCATAAGGACTTTGCCATCGGCGGAAGGGCCCTTCCTTGGATATATGATTTTCTGAGAAATAGATGTATCAGAATAAAGTTTAACAATTCTCTCTCTGAGAATTTCAGGATCTTTCAGGGTGTTCCTCAGGGATCTGTCCTAAATTCAATCCTTTTCTCCCTTTATCTATCAGGAATCGAGAAAATTGCCAAGTTATATTGCAAAATTGGTGCCTTTGCAGATGATATTGTCCTTTGGAAGTCTTATACTGATTTGAGGAGATTGCAGAGAGGCACTTATCAAGTCCTTGAAGACATTTGGGATTTTGCAGAGAACCATAAACAGTGTTTTAACCCAACTAAGTCAATGGTAGGCTTTTTTTTACCATCAACAGAAAGCTGTATAATTTCCAACCCAACATCTTTATGAATGATCATGCACTGACAGTGGATAAACACCGTAAAAAGTATTATATCTCTGGGACAGGGATATAGTACCTTTTACTTGAGATTTGTGTTGGACCTGGAAATTTTGGGCAACAAACATATTGATCACCTAGTGCAAGAAAATGTATAAAAATCTTGAGGTACATCTCTGGTCGAAACTGGGGCTCAGACGCTGATACTTTACAAAACACCTATGTTTCATTAATTAGACCAGTTCTGGAATACACCATTCCAATTTATTGTTGTGCCTCTGATACTTATCTCCAGAAACTAGAAAAGGTTAAGCAGCTTGGATCATCACTGGTTTAAGAAATTCCTGTCCCAGAGATATAGTACTTTTTGAGGCAGGTCTTCAGCTGCTTAGCCTTAGAAGACACACATATTTAACCAAATATTACAATAAACTTTGTGCTTTGGGCTCTCATAATTGCACCTCAACCTATTTTAGGGGTTGGCGTATTAGTCAGAGACTCAAGAGAAATAGCCCCTTCAGCCAAATAGCCAATCTGAACATAGCTAAAGATGCAGTGGAATCACATCACCTGAAATAATGTCTTGACCCATCAGATGATCTAGATGGTTTCACTTTCCATCTGGATTTGCCAGTTCATGTAAATAAACGATGATATTTCCGACTGTCAGGCAGATGGCCCTTGAGAGAATTGAAGAAATACCAAGCGATGCTATAAAGGTTTATACAGATGGCAGTAAAGATGAATTCAATCATAGTGGCAGCAGAATTTACATCAAACAGCAAAATAATGTCTTAAGGCTGAAAATGAGAAAAGAAAGAAGTTAGGTGATCAGCCCAAAGCGAAATCCCTGGTGTTTAGTTCCCAAGCATGATTGGTACTCAGTTAATCGACCCACTGATAGGTCAAGTTGACCTAGTCTGAGAATCCAACCTCGGACATGTATCTTGGGAGCACTAAGTCAGCGTCCTTAACAAATATAAAAGTTTGAGTGAGTTTTGTCTAACAGATTTTCATGGAACAGAAATTTATAAAGAAATGTGGGGACTGAAAGATGTTAGAAAAGAAATTAAACCTAAAACTCCATTACAACTTTCTTATTTTATACGGTAAAGATAAAAGAGAAGAGGTTATTCAAATACTTTTAACCATTTCTACATCAACTGCAACCTCTATAAACGTTCATTCAGCAAAATAAAATTAATTTTGACTTATTTATGATCCACCATGAATTAAAACTGTCTAAGTAGTTTAACAATCTTTAGCATAAAAAAGAAAAATTTGAAATGATCAACTTTCATAAAGTAATTAATCAATTCACTTCACCAAAGGCAAGAAAAATATGAATAGTATAGTATATTAGATTGCAAAAAATTAAATCTGCTTATATCTATGATACATAACAAATTATTCCATGTTTAAAAAATTGTGTTTTTTAAAATAATTGTATTTGCATGTAAAACTAATAATATCTTTTTATAATTAATTCTAAATCATACAACTCCAGTTATTCTAATGACACTTTTCTGAATCCAATATATGTACTTTTTTTAAAAAATTAGATTTATATTTGGTTAAAGTTTAAAGCTTACCTTGAGACTTTAAATTAATATATTTTAATTATTTTATAATAAGTATAATATTCCGTCATTATTTATATTATATTCTTATTACAATTATACTCTATTTATATTTAATGTATTATATATCATTTTTTATATTATTATACATATCTTATTACTTAATATATTTTATTACCAGATGCCAAAAAAGGTATTGTACCTGGGTGCCAATTATGTTCACTATGCCACACTGAGTGTTGATGCAGACAATATTAATTTACTAAAATACATTCATATTATTTAAATATTGTAATTCTAAATTGTTTACATTTTAAAATTATTTCTGCACTATAAAGCATGTGCTGACATCTAATTTTATTATTAAATTTTATTGCTGAAAATTTTATCTCGAAACTTTAGAAAAATGAATTTAAATTATCCTACCTGGACAAATGTTTGACAGATTGTAAAAAGCTTTTTAAAACACGGTCTGAAAAGAGCATCTTTCATGAAAATTCCATTTGTTTCCAATGCTGAAGCTATAGCAACTCGAAGTTTCTGCAAATATTATAATAGTTTTAATTAAGTATTCAATGTTTAATAAACTATATACTACAAAGTTCAATTAATATGATTACAATCAATAAAATTCAAAACACATTGTACATTTAACTAAATATAAATAATTAATCTAAAATTTAGTCATTAAAATAATATATTCTATTAAACTCAGTGAGGAACATGAAATATAACAAAGTTGCAAAATTTAAATGGTATATATTATTTATTATACTAATACCTTTTTCAGTAATTCAGGTAATTCATTTGGATTCTTTGAGTATTTTCCTTCAGAAGTACTTCTGAAATAAATAATTATGACTTTTTTTTTAAACTAAATTAAGGATAAAAATTAAGTTTATACCTTAGAAGAATGAAATATTGATACATCATACTGATTTTATTACTTCATGATATTACAACATAGATATTTTCACACTCTTAAAATATTTAAAAAATTAGATTATTTTATTATTTATTAAAGAAAGCTCTTTGTGACTGTTCACTATTATACTTTTTTGTTTTTGTTCAGCTAAATATCACAAATACTTTTGCTTTCAATATTTTGACTAACTTTTTTATTCTTATGAAAAATACTATGAAAAAGAATGATAAATCCTTAACTTCAGGTATGATGTTGATGACATACTTAACTATGAATGATTAACTTAAAATTTTCTGTCATCAAACTGTTACTTACTAAAACCCAAGTTTAAAAAAAACTTGAGTATGAAAGACAAGTAAAAATAAAACAACTTCTTTACATTATAAGTCCATTAATTCTCTGTTTTCATAAGAAATAAAAAAAAAAAAAATTCATTCTACTTTTGTTAGGATTAAACAAGTCTATAAGACAGTTTCAAAATCATACATTATCTAATGATCAATATTTTTAAAATAATAAAAAAAATCACTTTTCGAACAATTTAAGTTTTAGTAACTTCATTGCCCATGAAAAAAACCGAATTTCAGCAATTTCAGAGAGCTTTATGAATACTGTATTTTAATTTTCTGAGCATTGGTATTGTAAAACATATACTCTGTATATATTTAAAATAATGCAATAATACATTATGTAGAACATATATGTGAATAATATAGAAATAATTTACCTTGAAGTAGAAGGATAATATTTGACCAGTGGTTTCTTCCTTGGACTACAACGAAGAGGGGGATTTATTTTCTTCTGAGATAACAAACATTGCTTATCATTTGCACTTTTCATAGATTTACTTTTATGGAAAGTTTTCATTATAGTCGATATTACTGGATTATTATGTAATTCTGCAGAATTCAGAATCTTTTTGCTTAATTTTGTATTAGACTTCATCATACCTTGAATCAAAGATTTTTCAGTCACAGAAGTTTTAATTTTCTTGCGAGGTGTTAAGTACTTTGCTTGTACTGTTATAGGAGCATCTGGAAACATTTGTTGTTTATTGCAAGTTGATGCTGTTTCATGAGGTACGAAACACCGCACCATTTCAATCCCAATGCTTTCCTTCTCTTCATATTGTTTGTTGATATTATAACTGAAAATTAAAATTCTATTAAAAAGAGACTGATGCATTTAAATAATATTTTTCACATATAATTCTTGAAATAAAGACAGATAATGATTAAGTATTTTATCTAAATATTTCATCCTTTGATACACATAATCAAATAATCTCTAGAAAATATAAAACTTACTAAATATCACCATATGTACAATTTAAAATCTCAGGCCACTGCATCTTTAGTAACTTTTCAAAATCTTCTTTATTGCAGTTCACTTTTTCATCCAACTATAAATTGAAAACAATCTTTGTAAACTGTATATACAAATATTTAAATATTTTAAATGAGTACAAAGAATTTTTTAAAATGTATTAAATCTCAGATAAAATAAACATGTTTAATTTTTAAAAATACATAAAACTGAAACTAGATATACCATATAGGTTTTTAGGAAGTTAACAAGTTTAGAATATGTTGGTGAAAAGAGAGAGAGTTACTTTTTTTTTAAACATAATGATAAAAAAATATTTATGTTTATATATTCATTTATTATTTTGTCAATATACATATATGCTAATTAAATAAATGTGCATAATTATGAACAAAAAATTGCACATTTTAATTCTGTTGATCTACAAAGGTGCCACTTTAAAAAGTTGCCAAGACTAAAAATTTCAAGTTAAAATGTTTATTTATCATTTTATGCAGTTTTACAATGATATTTGTTTTATAAATTTGGTTTTACTATAATTTTTCCAAGAGAAAAATGAATTTACTTTGCCCAATTATATATTAGACTCAAAATTTGGTGATTTATTTTCCTTGTTTTAGTGACTGCAGATAATTTGTTAATGTATAGAATTTAGGATTGATTATGATATTAAAGAATTATCAATTATGAAACAATTTCACTTTCTTTTGGCACAGTAAAACTCTGATTAGTTTTTATCTCTCAGAGAAACTTTGTAATTTTGAATGCATAATCAAGTTCATGCTTTTCAAGTTACAATTTCACAAATAATACTTCTTTCACAATTTTCCACATTTAATGTTGTTTTATCACTAAAACATCTTTATTATTCAAAGAGCTTTCATCTAAACATCCTGAAAATGTATTCCTAATAGCTTTCACCAAAGTAAATAAAAAAAATTATATATTTAAAAACCATCTCTTGAATTATATTCAAAAATATGGACTTCCAATTTAAATAAGTTTTCTGTTTACTTCAGAAATAAAAAAATGATAAGTGCTGAAATAAATTGATAAAATCAGATGAATTTGTATGTTAATTTCCTAATTTTAAATTTAATATAATTCAAACATTAATTATTCATCAGTAAGTTATTCATCAAATTTGCATCTGTTTTTTGATAAATTATTAAGAGAGTTATGAGTAGTGATTGGACATTAAACATGATACAGGAAATTATTCTCCTAAAATCTTCAGCATTTCATAAGCAAATGTACAAACACGTATGCATTTATCTCAATATTCCATAACAGGATCTTTAAAATATATACTCTTTAAATCAAACAAAGTAATGATGACAAAACTTGAGGTTTTATAAATAAAAAACATTAACAGCATGATTAAGCATGTCTTATATGACAAATAGAATTTTCATTCTTTAAGAATCTCACAAAATTTATTTAAGATATGATGAAACGATTGTAAGTATAAATTTTAAAAAAATGTTATTATTTTCTTGTTGACCAAGTAATATTAAAATACAGTTTCCCTTGACTCATTAGTGATACTCCTTTCTCAGCCCAAACACAGAATTTTTATTTTATGTATTATTTAACTAAATCTAGGTCTGAGTTCTTTTTCTCAAACAATAAAAACCTCATGTAGTATAAGCTTCCATATATAGTTCATTTTATAAAAATTTTCCATAAATATCTATTTTCTATTGGTCTAGAAGGTTTGTTTGAAAATTCAAAGTTGCCAGAATGAAATACAGCTAATGGCTGCAGTTCAACAAATGTTTTAAGAAACTCAACGAAATCAAAATAGACATCACCCAAGAGTAAGGTTTCAAAGAACTATGCAATTTATGCATTATATTCCCATCACAATGTGAGCAAAATAAAATAAAAATGTTTTCATAGTAGATTAGTAGAAGATACTTATTTTCTTCATGAAAAAGCTTTTCTAAGCTACCTTTAAAGCCATGCAAGGTTGGATAAATATTGAATTATATTTCTTTACAAATACCATTGTACCATAGTCCATTTTCATTTAAAATCTAGCTGTGCAATGCAGTCAATTTATTTGGCTTATCAAAAGTTTTAAACATAATTCATTATTTTATTATTAGCAAATGTCAGAGAATTCAAATTTATTTAGAATAAGAGTATTTGCATTTAAAATGCAGTGATAGTTGCTTTGTGATTAATACATAGATTGTTTATAAAATGTTGGACGATTAATTGACCTGCCTGTAAAAAAATTGTGATGTTTCTTCAGCTCATATATTTCTTATATTTTGATATTGGCTACTGAAACTTACCTTCCTTAAACATAAAAGTGAATTTTAGATCTTTCAACTTTTTACACACTCACTATACAGTGTCTATTCACAGCTTTTTAATTCGCTATTCTGAAAGCCATTTATTTCTAACATTAATGTTAAAAGCAAATTTATTGCCTCCAGTGAATTGAATAACAGATATTTTAGTATTTTTAACACAAATCCCGCAGTGAAATAATGTGAAATTTCCTGTTATCACTTTAACTAATATCAGCAGATACACACTTTTGAAACCTTACCAATTTAAGATCAAGTGTTACATTTTCTCATAAATAACTTCAGGAATTACAGAATTTTTTTTTTTTAATAAGCTTTTAAATTAATAACAGAAGAACAATTTATTAATAAAAACTTTTTGCATATTTTCCATACTAACCTTCAGAAAGTTTAGTGAATATTGTATGTGTGTCAGAGAGAGAGGTGATGCAATTAATTATACCTTACTCATAACAATACCTCTAAGAACAAGTAGTGTTAAAATGTTTTATTTGATAACTTTTGCCATATCTTTTGAATTAAAATAAAAGCAATGACTATAATTCTTTGTAATCTATTCATACTTACATACATGTTTTATTTTTTACTTTAAATCCTGTTATGTATAGCATACAAAATTAAAGAAAAATAATTAAATCATTGATACTTTTATTTTTAGATTACAATATATTAAACCAATATATTTAAATTAGACAAGAAAAATAAAGAATTATTTTAAACACCAGATGTTAAAATAATTTTGAAATAATTTAATAATCTAGAAAATAATCAATATTTTTGCTCACATTACTATTTTCATGCCAATAAAAAAATAAAAAATTAGAAAAGAAATCATATGCAAAAGATCTTAAAAACAATAATATGTTTCTGAATTTTACATTTATACTAATACAATTTTTTGAAAAACCTTTGTATTATATTTCGAGTTCAAATAACAGCAATCTCATTAACAATTTCATTTCTATATTGAATTAATTGACATAAATCATTACAAATTGAAGTCCACATTTTAAATAAGAATAATTTACCAGTTGTAAATGTTCCAGTTTCTTATTATCTTTTGCTTCTCCCGAAGGCAAAAAATAATTTTTTAAGTCCTCAGCAGTGAGAGAAACTATAGAAAAAACTCAAAATATTTAATAAATAGAAACATGTACATATAGTAATAAAAAATATAAGAAAAACTTATAATGATTAAAAATTTAATTTGCAATAAAATATCTTCATTATAGTAACAAGGTTATATTATTATAAACAGTACCCACTATGTTAAGAAAATAACTGTGAAAATATTTAGAATCCTCTAAAAATTGCCACATAGCAGATTACTGCTATTATTCAACTGAATTCTGAGATCACCTAAAAATCGCATTTTGTTTCATCTGCCTTAGATAAAAAAATTTTTTTCATAAAAAAAAGTTTTCTAAGGTAAATAAATGCCTGTATATTTCACAGAACAGAAAATAAAGAATTTTAATGATATAAATTTGGCATGTTATTTTGATGAAACTCCATTATGTTCAATAAGTATTACACAGCAAATTATGTATATATACACTTACATACAAGGTGATTCTAAATTCTTTTTACAAATTAAGAGGGGTGATAGTGCCCACCCATACAAGCAATAATTAAACTGGAACAAAGTGTCGCATTCCACTCTGAGAGGCAGAAAAGAGGAAAGCAGAAACTCATCAAGAATCTATCACAAATTTACTTTATGCAAATTTCCAGAGAAGAAGCAGCATTTTGCTGTAATTGGTTACCATAGAAAGCCAATCATAGTAGAAGTTGTCTTTTAAACACGGTGCAACATCATCGCTTCAAGTATTATCTGGATAATATCGTCCAAAAATTTTCGTGAATGCTGTGGCACTGTAGATGTACAAAGAATTGGCTGATATGCACCTCACATATGGTAAAAAAAAAAAGGCAATGGACACTAAGCACAAAGATTGTAAGAACAACATTTTTCAACTCTTTGTATTCCAAGTCATCCTACCTTTTCCAGTGTTGATTCTTCACCTGTGTTAACTGTGCAACGACACACATGATCGGCATTTTGTGCATTTGCTGTGAAGTTTTCACTAAGCAATAAATATGATTGTGAAACTTTTGGTATTATTCATTCACTTACCAAACAGCATTGTAAATTCAGAAAGTAATTCCTCTTTTCTGTATCTCAGAGTGGAATGCGACCCTACGTTCCTGTGTAATTATTGCTGGCATTAATACGTACTATCAACCCTCTTGATTTGTAAAAACAATATAATCACAATCATAGTGTGTGTGTATATATATATAAATATATAAACACTTGCTCACAAAAGTAAGTATACAACTCATAGCTTAAGTGAAAAATATCTAGTTCTCAAATAAATATAAGAAAAACATCATTTTGGAGAGTGTTGTTTATAGCTTTTGATTAAATTCATAAAGTAATGAAAAATAAACCAAATTATCGTATTTAAAAAAATTTAAGAGGAATTTTGTTAATAACCAGTAGAAATTTAAATCACAAAAGTATGTTTGCACTCTGAATTTTTTAGTGTTAAATAGGCTGAATGAAACTTTTTGAGTGATTTTTCATATTTCAGAGGTAAGTTTAGAAGTTCAGCTAAAAAGCGTGTAAGTTTGAGCTTTAAGTAAATCAAGAATTCATCAATGCCTCCACTTGGAAAAGAATTATTAAAAGATTTAAAGGATACAATAATAAAGCTCTATAAGGAAAGTAAGTCCCAAAGACAAATAAGTAAAATCATAGGTAAAAGTCTTGCAAGAGTACAAAAAATTCATTGAAAAGTTTCAGGCTGAAGTAAATACTTTAAACAAGCCAAGAATAGGACAATCGCACATTTCCATGGATCGAGAAAAATGAATTATATATGGAAATGTGAAAAAAATTTCAAAAACTAGTTCACGAAAATTGACAACTGATGAGAAAAAGAATTTTGCAAAGTCATGCAATACTGAAACAATTCGCTGTGTGTTACCGAAGACAGGATACCATGGTCGAAATATGCGAAGAAAACCATTTTTTTAGCAAAGTGAATCGCAAAAAAATAAATAAATAAATAAATTTTGAATAAAAAATGTAAAGCAAGGCAGAAATTTTTGGAATTCCGTGATTTTTTTTTTTTTTTTTTGGATGAAAGTAAATTTAACATCCATGAGTCAGATGGACACCAAAACGTTTGGAGGAAAGCAAATGCAGCTCTAAAATCAAAGAGCATGAGAGGAACTGTTTAACACGGTGATGGTTCAATTATGGTTTGGGATTGTATGGCAGCAACTGGAGTAAGAAATTTAGTTATAATCAACATAATGAATCAATATAGCTATTTGAATGTTTTAAAGAATAATCTAAGCCAAAGTGCTTCTAAATTGGGACTCGTTGTATCCTTCACTTTCCAACAAGATGATGATCCCAAACATTCTGTTCAGATTGTTTGGGAATGGCTGCTATATAACGTGCGGAAACAACTAAAAATCCCAACGCAGTCACCTGATCTTAATCCCATTGAACACTTGTGGGATTACCTCAATCGCCAAATTAGAAAGCAAGAGATCAAAACTAAGAATGATCTAAAAATGTCCTTTTGGAGGAGTGGCAGAAAATACCATCTTCTGCCACTCAAAATTTATCAAAACTGCCATATAGATTGAGAGTTGTTATATAAATCAAACGTTATCCAAAAAATTAATTTTTTTTCTTCAAAAATTGTAAAATTTGCAATATTACTGTATATGTTTTTGTTTGCATATTTACTTTTATGATGTAAATTACATTCTATTTTAAGCTCGTCTTGCTATTTAAATATTTTTTATTTTGTAATTAACCTTTATTTTGCTGTAATAGAAATAAATTGTTAATTTGAAAACTCTAATATTGTACGTCTGTTTTTTTTCATAGGACATCATCACATACACTCTGCATACTTACTTTTGTGACTAAGCGTATATATATATATATATATATATATATATATATATATATATATATATATATATATATATATATTACCATATAAATATTTATTACCTTTTTCATGATAGCTCATTTATTTATGTCAGATATATGATTTCTTTGGAGGTACGAAGGAAAACAATGTCTGGCACAGTAGCTACAATACGAAAATCTACCAAACATACAAAGAGCCAGATGTTGTACATCACATAAAAGTAAGCCGTCTTAATTGGGCTGGACATGTTATTATAATGAAGGACAATAAAACACCAAAGGAAATTTTTTTGTAAAACCCATCATCATCATAAGAAGAGAAAGACAAAAGCAGAGATCGGTGGGTACAGTTGAAGAAGACTGTAGGGTTCTTGAAACAAAAAATTGGAGGAGTTTGGCTGCCAGAAGAGGTGGCTGGAAGAAACTTGTTCAGAAGGCCTTGGCCCATCCTGGGCTGGCATGCCCTGAAGGATGATATTATATGATTATTAAAATTTAACAATCACTTTCAAGAATTTGGATAGAAATTTTTTCCTGGGAAACCAGACAACAT
Source organism: Latrodectus elegans (assembly GCA_030067965.1). NCBI lineage: Eukaryota > Metazoa > Arthropoda > Arachnida > Araneae > Theridiidae > Latrodectus > Latrodectus elegans. The sequence continues at coordinate 47,233,923 of CM057819.1, forward strand.
CATACATCAGTATGATTTCTTACCACTCACCATAAAAACTTAAATTCAATTCAAATCATAGTTTGTATGGCAAAAGTGTACAACCTGGCAGCTAAGCACATCTAAACCATCACAAACCATTTCGAATCAGTACAATTTTGAGATCATATGATCATCTAGTAAATCATATGTAAATAATATTGTGGTTTACTGTGTGAGCTGTTATGAGGTTAAAAAGATATCAGCTGTTATGAGGTTAAAAAGATAACAGTAGTAATTGCTGGAGTAAAAACATTGAAAACAATTTTAAAAAAATGTCTATATAAACAATTTAAATTTTTAAAGAAACATTCTATTTAAGGACTTTAAAAAAATATAATAACAATAATGTCAATACCTCAAAAAATAACACTCCTCATATTGTCAAGTATGTTTATTGAAAATCAGTGTTAATGGATTTTATATTTTCCACATACAATATTATAAATTAATGCTTAGAATTGATAAGTGAGAAAAGCAAAATAGAATATATATATATATATATAACTTTTGTAAGAAAAATAAGTATACTGTTGTTCAGGTGCAAAAGAATTGTGTGTACGTCATAATTATTGAAACATATAAAAATTTCATTACTTAAAGTAATATTGTAATCACAATATAATTATCACACATTTATTTCTTACATTTTTATCAATCAAATCTAAAAAAATCCCAATTCCAAGCATTTTCTGCTACATTTTTAAACAATATAAATATAAACAATATTTTTAAACAATATAACAAACTTTAAATAATGAGTTATTTAAGCTTATGTTATTTTTTTTTATTAAACAAATAAAATTTTGCAAAGTAATTTTCAGATACTTGATATTATAGGTTTTTAGGTGATTTACCTGAAATGATCTTCATAGACAAATCAAAATAACTATTCAATTGTTTTCAAAATACCTTAAGCTAACAGTGCTTAAGCCTGCATGAATGTAAGATATTTTGATGAAGTTAATTTGTGGATTTAATTAATATCACAAAACATTTTATAATTATCATAAAATATACAAAATATTAATTATAAAACATAAACTTTAAAAATAATTACCATTGTATTGAGACTTTTGAGGACTTAATGGCATAAATACACTTCGAAGACATTTTCTTTCCTCCTCCAATTGCATTTGCTTTCGTAATAAATATATTCTTTCAGCCCAATCAGTTGGATCAATTTCCTCTAAAAAATTTTTTAAATAAATCATGACTTCAGCAAAAGCAAAAAATATATAATTTCAATAAAGTGTGATTTTTTTTTCTTCTTTATGAGATAGAAAGCATATTTTAATTAATAAATAAACTTATTTTTCATTTTATAATTTCTACAATCTTTTCTTTTTGTACATTAGAATTTTAATAACTCTTTTTTATAACTAAGCATTTTTATACACAAACATTTATAAATTTTGAATACAATAAAAAAAAAAAACTACTAACGGATTTGTAAATTGTCAATGATAGAGAATATTTTTGAAGTGGGCAAATATCTAAAATTTATTCTATCTAATTTGAACAAGATGATTGTTCTAATATTTGATTCATGACTTTTAAATAAACCAATTACAAATATTAATCCCTTCAGTTCTGTTAGAGGCCTCATCTTGAGAAGGGAGTTTAGTTTGGTTTGTTTTGTTTGTCACTCAATGGTCACTTTTTACACATGAGGACTAATTAGACCGGGACCCACAGTTTAAAATGGATTCCGAACCACTACAAACATCCATACCCAAGGTGGGATTTGAATTCACGAACAGTTGAACTGAAATCAAGAGCACGAACCATTCAGTTGCCACCTCAACTCTTGGGAAGGGAGTGTTCCTGGGAGGAGTCAGGGATGCATGTTGGGAATAAATACACTTGGTAAAGTCACTGAAGACAAGAAAGTCATTTCATCACTCCCAACTAATGCTACGGGCATGGAACTAAGACAGCAGTTACTTTTTTTACTCCTATGAACCTGCTGATGTCCCTATCCTTTCCTTGTGACAGGCAGACCATCACATATCTGACCGACTTGCATAGACCATCACATATCTGACCGGACACTTGTAAGATCTCATATATTCTAGGGATAGCAAGAGGCTTCCACTTTGTTCTAAATGCCAACAAGAACAGCCATCACCTCACCCCATCCTGAACTGCCTTGAACTGGACTGGGAGGATATCTACAATTGTCCACTTCTTATGTTAGACTTCATTAATGTCAATGGTTTCAATGATCTGGTTTGAGCAAATGGGAGATTAAAAACAAGAACACAAATATTAATTTCAATTTCTTATCAAATAAAAATATGATTATTGTATTATCTTCATAAGCTTTTAACAAATTATTGTAAGATTTTTATCACAAAAATGCACAATTTCAATATTTTATATGCATTTTATGTATGTTTTTATGAAAGCTTTCAAAATTTACTCATATAAATTTCATTTAGCTGTTATTTCTAATAAAAATAGAGAGTTTTAACAATATACACTAAATTTTTAGTGTCACCAGAATAATGAAAAATATTTTGTATCATAAAACTTATGTACACTTTATTTAAAAAATATAGGTTAGCATAATAATAAAATTCCATGGAATATGTTATAAATTCATTAAGCTACATGTAAAAAGAAAAAGAAAAAAAGTCAATGCACAACTTTTTTTTCGCATGCTGATAATAAATTAAAAAAGGAAAATTTTTAAGTTTTAAAATGTCCCCCTTTTTAAAAAGAATATTAATAAGAAAATATTTCTACATACTCTACAAAAACATTTGTAACAAAATATTAGCAGATTACAAGGAAAGAACCACACAGAGAACATAATAATTTTTAGAATCCTTGTGTCTAGCTAAACTTCATTTTCAATGTAATATAATTATACTGCACGTTAAAATATTTTTTTAATGAATAGTACAATCATATTACTAATTGAAAGTAAAATTTCTTTAGACACCAAACTTCTATAAATTAATACACATATTTTCTGCATAGGAATGTAATACAAAAATTTATGCTACTTAAATACATTTAAACCTTAAGAATGGTAATAATTTGAAAGCAATAAATGATACAAGTCAGTGAAATCGAAAAGAAATAGATTCATATTAGAGAAGGCATAAATCAAAATTGAATTTTTAAAAGAAAAGAATTTTAAGTTGAAATATTAACATTATGTATGACATTTTATAAGTATACGTCAATAAAACAAGCAAACGTTTCCCAATTTTTAAGAATTCTTAAACTTTTCAAATAATGACTCAGTCATTATTTATTCATAATTTAAATAACCAATTTGAAACATTCCTAATCTAAAAAGAAGTTTTCGTAATTTTAGTTTTAAATAGTTAAAATTTTAGTTAAAAAAATAAAAATTATAAAAAGGAATATTAAAAAAAACTGAAATAATATGCAGCACTGCTATAAACTATAGTAGCAATGTCATAATTACAACATTTTACTCTACTTAAGTACATGAAACTTTAATGGTGGAAATAGTTTTAAAATAAATAAGATTATTTGATTGAAGATACAATTCAGAGACAAATTTGAAATAGATCAATGTTATGAAAATCATATGTTAAAGATAAAAATTTTAAAGTACAGTATTTTAATAAATTAATTTTAATAAATTAATTTTTTCAATAAATTAATTATTTTTCATTTAAATAACTAATTTGAAAGAATCCTAATTAAAAACGTTTACAACTTTGGTTTTTGTAAAATATTGAAAATTCTGCAAAAATAAGAAATGTAAAGAAACTGATATATTTTCATACAAATTTTATGTAAGATAGGTAATTTATTTAAATAAAATAAACATTGAGATGCATAAACATGGAAAAATAATTTAAATATATAAGAAAATTAATGATAATTACATACAATCAGTAGCAATTGTATGTAAATGTAATACAGGAAGAAAATGGTAGGTGAAAATAATGTTTAACATACAAATTTAATTTTAAGCAATGTTTGAGAATTAATGTGTAAAAGCATTAAAATACTGAAAACATATTAAGTAATTAATTTATTATTAGTAATTAGTAACTTAATTGATTTAAACTAATTTTTAATTCATTGATACTACATACAAAAATAATTCTATAATACAAACAAATACATAGAAGAGCTTTTTAGTTTGTTTTTTTTAATTATATATATATATATAAAATTACAAATACTAAATATTTTAGAGAAAAATATTTTTCACAATAACCTTAGTGAAAATAATATAATAAAATCCAAATTAAGCTGCTTTGAAAAAATTAAGTCATTTTAGTTTAGCATATATCATTTAAGTCAAATTAAGTCATTTTGAAGTGTGTTTTTCCCCCTAACAGCTATTAAACTTAATATTCTTTAACAGTTACATTTAATTACATAAATTTATTTAAAAAATTATTCTTATGATTAAAAAGATGAAATTTTTATTTTATTTCTTCTGTATTTATTAATATATAATAGTTTATTCTTGATATAATAACCAACAGCACAACAAATTGTACTTATATTTAAGAAATAAATGTTTGATTTAATATACCTTATGTATGGATAAAGTAAAAATTTTATTTAAAAATACCTTAGGTAAAAATTTTAAATCATATGAAAAAAGAATAAATTTTAATGTGATCTAAAAATTGCAAAAAATAAAATAAAATAAATAAAATTTTAATTTTGTATATGTTAATAAGAAATTTAGTATATATTTTGATTACAATAAAAACTTAATAAAAAACATGTATCAATTTTAGGAAAAAAAACTATAAATAAAATTTCTAAAACCATTTTGTTTAATCATTTCATATATTTTCATGGCAATGCATAAATGTTACTGTAATTGATTTAAATGGCTTTTTATAAAGCTTGCAATATTTTTTGTAAATATAAATACATTTTTGTAAAAAATAATTTTTTACCCAGGAATTTTTTTAAACTTTTAACATACCATAAGAAACATTAACTTTTCTGTTATCTAACTGCAAAGCAGAATTACTTGTAGGGCTAATAGACGATAGGAAGTCTTGCACAAGAATATCCAAATCATTTGTAGTTGTCAATTTGCACTCATTATCTAGAAATAAATGAATAAATAAACAATACTCAATTAAAATTAATAAAAAACTAACATATTTCTTTAAAACAAAAATGCTACTCACCATAATTTTGGTCCATGTCTTCCATTTTTTGAAGGAAAGTGCGAAATGAAGAATGTGAAATTAATGGTATGTCAAGATTTAAATTATCATCATTCATTTCTTCTGTTGGAAATTTTTGAAAGTTATTTGTCAAATTCAGAACATTTAAATATATTTGTGTAAACAAGCATGATGGTTCTTTTAAAACATATGCAAGCATATTTTCTGAATTTGAGGTTTTTGTAACTGCCAATGTGAAATAATTATCTACTTCTGGTAAAGAACTGTCAGGAACTGAAATAGACAAATGAATTATATTTTTAAGTAAAATTAAAAACAATTTCTAGAGCAAAATTTGGTAAAAAAAATTGAATCAATATAAACAGGGGTGTTTGTGGGACCCCAAAAAATCTCCTGAAACTTTTACAGACTTACTACCGAAATTTTGGAGTTTCGAGAAGGGGGGGGGAGAGAAATGAAAAATTACAATTATGAAGTATTGAATGACCTAATTATAAAAGTTCAATGAATTACTTTTTTTTTTCAAAATTAATAACCATAAATTTTTAAACATATGAACTACTACATTTTATGTAAATATTTTAAATTACTGAATTAATTCTAATCAAAATAAATAATTCTTTATTATTCCCACTTCCTTTTGAACGACGATCCCCAGAATTTCCGGGTATCGAGGTTTAAAATCCCCGGAATTCTGGGTTTCCCCAGAGCACAAACACCCCTGATATAAAGCAATTAATAGTAATTGCTAGCTAGATTTGATACAATAAACATTTCCCCTGAATAAAATTAAAATATTAAAGTAAGATTTAAATCAGAAAACTCTATACTTAAAAATAATTAAGAAATGAAAATAATTACATTTTACATATCCTAATGAAACCATTTTCAGCCACTTGGAAGTAGATAATGAACAGTCAGGTTTTGGTTTCTCACTTAAAACTGAATAACCCATTCTGAGAATTAAAGCAGCCTGGAAAAAAAAAAAGTTAGAAATTGTAGAGTTTTCTCCTTTTTGAAACCTATTTGATTAAAACTGATGACAGAAGCTAATTCATTGAAGTATATACATAGTAAATAAATACAAAAATTGAAGTGTTTCAAGAAATATAATCTAAAGAAAAAAATAGTTAGGGTAAAAATAATCATAATAAATAGTAATAATTAAAAAAATTTTTCATAAACTAAAATAAATCAAACAGAAATTACAATATAAATACAAAATAAAATCCCAGCAAGGACAATAGATATTTCTCATTAGATATTGAAGCACCATAAATTTAATTGAATTTAGTATACCATTTCAATCTATTTGATAATCTTGTATGTGATCTACTACTTTACTTTGTATTATTAAGATGAATAAGTTTAATAATAAAAAAGTAAGTCTGACAATGGAAGGAAATAAGAGAATCTTAAATTAGGCAGCCCATTATCATCAGGCTATATATATCATGTCTACAATAAACATTTGCCCAAACATTAGTAATTTGCTCATTAAATAAAGTTTCAACAGGAGTCCATGCAACTTTTCAAATTAATAGCACTAAATTTTTGGATATTTAGTGATATATAACTTGTGCTCAGCTTATAGAATGTTTGCATTTTTTGTGAATTAAATTCATATAGTAACTCTATAATTTATGTACCTTTTGTAAAAATTCCTAAAATTCAATTGTATACAAATATTTAAAAAAATGTTCTCAAAATTATTAACTAGGAATGGAAATACATCTTTTTAAGTTCATTATTGTCATTTTTTGACAAATTATAAAATTTATTTCTATTCTAATTATTCTTTTATCTTATTTTATACTTTAAATTTTGAATGCATATTAAAATAAAATTTTAATCCTTGAATACTTTTTGAAATCAATATTTCAAAATTTATTAATATTACATAGCAATTTTGACAAAAGTATGTATATTTCTTTTACTTAAATATAAAGAATTAAAAGAAAATATTGAAATAGAATTTTAAAAATGTATTTCTTTTTACATATTGTTACCTTTAATAACCAGTAAATTAAAGTGGCTGATTTTTTTTTCTTCAATATAACAAAATAAGATAGAATATTTTTTTAACTTAGAAGTTTATAAGTGAAATAACAAATTTGTTGCTTTTTATTTGGATCAGTAGAACCAAGTATTTAATCTAATAAACAGCTGCACTGTTTATAATGATTTTATATCCTTACAGTCAGCCAACCTTAGAACAATGATTTCTGAAAAAGCATATAGCTATTAATAAGTCAACAAAAACCAGGAACACATTTTTTAATAAATAGAATGAAAAAATTTAAACTGAAAACCAATAACTCTAAACACTAAATATTATACATACATAATATTTTAATAATCTATTCAAATTATTGATATTAGTCTTTAAAATATTTTTATTAGATTTTATATATATATATATATTGACTATCAATAGACATATAGATTTTATTTAAATTATCTAGTATCCCTTTGCACATGTGATGTGAAACAGAGAAAGTCAATTTAAATTTCAAATTTATTCCAAAATTGAAATTGTTCCATACTAAAAACACAGATCAACTTTTAAAGTTCAAGGTATTTTAATATTTACAAGAATAACATATTCAAAATATAAATAAATAACTAACATTAATTTCAACATAGAAGTTTTAAAATTGAATTTTTATATGATTACAGATGAAAGTGACAAACAATATAATTTTGAATAGTAATAATACTTACACTATTCCTGCTATTGAGATATTGAAAAGGTTTCATACAATCAGTATTTAAATAGTTTGATGATACAGATCTATTTAAAATTAAGGTAAATCATGCACCTATATGTTGAGAGTAATTCAGTTAAAATGTCAGTTCAAGAATAATGTAGGAAATATTAAAAATAATCCAAATTAAAAAGTTTACTGTAGATTTAAAGAAATATCAAATGTAATAAATTTTTAAAATATAAAGAAACCCAAAGAAATATTAAGACATAATTTTGTATTTATAAAACAATTTCAAAATAAATTATATTTTACAAGAAAAATTCTGTGCACTAAATACAAGTTATAAACCTTTTTCATTGTACATATGTTAAGTAAATGCTTAAATAAACAATGAAAGTTTATACAGGAAAATGAAAATCGAGAAATTTTTATAAGAAAAATTCCCTATTATTTAATAACATGATAATCAGAGTAATTATTTCTATAAAAAATATATTATAGAAAAGTGTTGATGTAGTTTGGCAAGTAAGCAAAAAGCAATTGGTGAAATTAGTATTAATGATCAATAATTTTTGATAATTTGACAACATTTTTTACTCAAACTGTAAAGTACAGTTTATTAAAAAATTGGGGAAAAGTTATAAGAAATTTTATATATTCTTCATATGGAAATTATATTGATTGCTGGACACTGCATCCATTTCTTTTAATTTGTAAATATTCCTAAATCATAACTAAGAAATTAAAAACACTTTTCCTGAAAAATGTAGGTTAGATCTTAATAAGTTTAAACTTAATTAACTTATTTTGAAAAAGATGTACTTAAATATGTTACCAAAGCTATAAGTAACCAAACCATGCTATACAGTAAATAAGATTACAAACAAGTTGCTGCAGTTCCTTAATTTTCCACTTTAAACTTCTTTAAGAATTCAAAATGTAATGTTTATAATATCTAAGAATTTAGTACATTTTATGTAAATATATCTTAATCAGTCACGTTTCACATAACAAGTTGATAAATAACTTCTAGTAATCATAAAACTTCTAATAAATCAATATTTTATCAACATTACTAAGGAACATGGATGAAATGAGAGATCAGGTTTTTAATTACAACCTGTCATATATATATATATATATATATATTTGAAATAATATGACTTTGATATTTCATTACTATTGCAAACAGCAAAAACAGGTAAAATATTTATTTTCTAATTATTACTTCATATCACAATTATAGTACAAACCAACATCTAATAAATAATTTAATCAATTTGTCTAGCTTAAAAAAAAAAAATCAACACATGCTGCTAATACACTCTGCATGAACTCATGAAATAAAATGCTATGTTTGAAAAACGTTACATAAAAGTTTAATTCACGAGAAGGATACAATTTAAAAGCCAAAGGCATAATTATATGTTGTGGTATAGAGTTAAAATTGCAAACATCCATTGCTTGTAAAACCGGATGCAAAATTAGATGCTGAAAAATAAAAATAACATAAATTAAATCTTTTATAAATTTAACACTGAAAGGGAATCTAAACACTACCACTTACATCAGATTTACAATGTGAATTGTCAATAAGAGACTTTAAATCACTGGATCTTTTTTGTTCATCAAAGTCTAGTCGAAGTTCAAAATGTTCGTAAGATTGTGTTGAAATCTAAAATAAATTAATATTAAAACATATTTCAAAATAATTGTTTTTACCCACAATTAATATAAATATTTCAAAATTGTCTAAGACCTGCTAAATAGTTAATAAACATTAAATAGAATATAAAAGAAAATTAATTGAAAATAATATCTATGAATAACACTATTATGTAATTTAATCCAGTTATATGCTCAATAAAGTAAGTAAAATATATCTGCATATAAGTTAAAATTTACTGCAAGGTTAAGAAAACTTTTATGGTGAAAAAAGTTAAAATAATAGACAGGATTCTTTGCTCTAAATAAAACTATTTTAAAAAGTCTTCTACTTGAATATTAAAGATATACCTGATGACAGTTTAGATATATAATTTATTTTGAATAAAAGAAATATATATATATATATATATATATATATATATATATATTTTAATAACACCAATAAACTAATAATAGTTCTCTTAATTTTAAATAGTTAATTTTTTCCAAAATATACTCCAAGACTGTACAGAAGGGTGAATAAAAAATTACATATCTTTCACAATAGTTTTATATATTTTTTTAAAAATCAGATGTTGCAACATGTTACAATATCTGATTTTTAAAAGTTATGGTATGAATAAAGTTATGGAATGTATTTAAAAAGTTAATTTTATTAATTCATTAATGAATAACAGATAATTAGCAATTATTTTTATATTTCAATTTGTTTTTTCTGAGGTTTACCATGTAGTAGTAAATGGAACTTTGGTAATGTTTAAAGCCAATTACAGAATATTGAGTGTATAATTCTGCTTTCGAATTTTACATTAATAATTTATCATAATTTACATAACATAACAATATTGGACAGAATTTCAGAAATTTTATAATATCTTTAATAATATTTTTAATTATAATATCTTTAAATTTAATTTCATATACAAAGAATTTTATTTACCTGCAAAAGGTTTATAGTTAAATGTTATGTTAAACAGATCCACACATAAATGAAATTTTCTTCATTCTAAAGATCAGGAAAAAAGTGAATCTCTTTAAAGCAATAATCCAGTACCTTATTCAGATGAATCAATTAAGATTAATAAGCAAATCTTTTAAATTTAAGTAACAAATGATTGGGTTTAGTTTGTTCTATGGTCATTATGGATAAAAGGACTGATTCGAACAGGACACGCAATTTTACAAAAGAGTATAAACCACTAAAAGCATTCATGTCTGAGTTGTGTGAAAATAAGTGTTATTTTAATAATTTTATTTCAATAATTAACTTATGAATTTAAAAAAAAATATTTCAAAGTTACTATCACAAGTTATTAAAAATTTATTTCAGGAGATTCAAGAAGTGAGAAAGGTTATTCAATTTTACTAAATCAATGTTATTATTGAAATACTAAATGTGACTCCTTAATGGTAATTTATTACATTAGTTTTAAGTTGTGTTATAATTATTAAGATCAACACTGCCTTCTGTCTTTTTCCTTATTAGTGATAAGTGACAAATATTCATTACAAACTACTATGAGTAAATGACTTGTATGAATATTTCAAATTACTTTTACTCAAATATTTCCCCATCACATATTATAAATGATTGAAATCCATACATCTTTTAGGTTTCAGTTATATAAATCAAACTCTGCATTTATTTAATGGCCATGCTGCATAATGAACTGAATTTGCCTAAGTAATGAACAAAAATGTTGCCTCTTTCAAATTAAGGTAAAATTCAACATGTACATGCAGCAAAAGTAACTTGCAACAACTGTCAGAAGATGTTTCCTCCTGTGTATCAATGAAGTTTGCTTGCCCCAAAATGTCAGAAATAAGTTACTTCACATAATAAATAATGAGAGTTTTATTAAAAGATAAGATAGCAGGTCAGTAACAAATGATTAAAAAGAAAATAATATTTTTACTATGCATTTGTAAGCAGAAGTAGCAAAGAATTAAATACAATATTTAATAATTTCATTTTAGATTGTTTAAGTTTTGTTTCTAGATTTATATTAAAATTTTGTTCCAGCACAAGGATTTCTTTGAATGAGCTAATATTCAAGAAGTCAATGCTTAACTGAGTATAAATGCACAATAGTCAGTTCCCTATTTAATAGCATAGATTTACAAATATAAGTGATATTTGCAAATACAAATATTTAACTGATAAAAAATTTACGTTAGGATGTTTGAATTCAAGGGATCCTCTCCACACAAGCTTTCCAGTATTCAGCTGATCATTGCTCTTATAAATTTTCCCATTCGTGAGCTCAAGCCACTGCTGAAATTTTGAAAGTTCAACTTTTCCATCAGAAAGAAAAATTATATGAGCAGCATGCCATTTTGCCAAGCGATGCAAAGAAGCAGCAAATTCAAGATTCTCACTATAAATAGAATAATTTATGGATATAACGTACAAAGAATTTAAATACAGTAAATCGTAAAGTTAATCTCAATAAAAATAAAAATAAAAGATAAAGTTTTTTTACACAGTTAATTAACATTAAACTAATTAACTTTAATTAGTAGACAAACTTAATCATTTTAGTTCTGTATGCAAATCATACCCATAGAATGGAGCAGAAGGAAAACATGTCCTATAGGATAAAAAATTTGAGAGACAAAGCCTCACATGAGCTTTTTTGTGAGGCTTTCTTACAAAATTTTTGAAATTTATTGAAAAAATCCCAAACTAGAATTTTAAGTGCAACTGTGAAAATTACAAGAATTAATTTAGATGATTATATAAGTTTTCATCCATAAGTAAAAATCTAGCATTTAATAACATTTTTCCTTTTCTTTAATTTAAAATATATATGAAAGAATGTGTACCTTGATAAGCAATTTTCAAAAGTGCCATTCAAGTCATTCCAAAATTTTACATGACAAAATACATTAATCACCTTTCAAACTAATTTTTAAAAATGTGATAAATACTAAAAGAAATAATGAAATTCAAAATAAAGATTAAAAGTGAAAAACCTGAATGTGCAACGAATCTTAAACTCAGAAAGTGTTTAGTTTTGTTTGTGTTTTAGAATTACTGATTTTCTCAAGAGATAGAAATATTTATTCTTAACTTATATGAACATAAAAAAAAGAAAGAATATTATGCTCATACAGAAAAGGTATTTCCTATTTCTATCAATATCACTAATTGGTTCATTTAATATACAAGCATGTGCATATTAAATGATAAATAATAATAATATAATAATAATCTGATAAATTTAATATGCAAGCATGTGCATATTAAATTTATCAGATCATTATGAAAGAATAATCTGAAGCCACACTGTTGTAAATGAAAAAGGAAGGACTATATTTATGTGTGTATGAATGTATATACCATAAAACAATGCAAATTATAACAATTGACAGTAAAATTCAGACTTCAACAGTAAGCAAAAATAAAATTAAAAAGTAATTATAACAAATTGGAATTCATTTACATATATTACAATTTGCCATTTCTTTAGCTGATGAGTAATAATAATAAAAGCTAGCCTGTGGAGAAATTGAAGGCTGAGATCCTAAAACTATGTTCAGTTCAAATATAATAGGTTCAGAGTACCATCTAGTGAACATTGAAAATCATTTCACTTGGAATTATAAATAAGTACTACCCATCATTTAAAATTATTTTCCAATGGTGTGTATATGAACTGCAGTTATAGGAGATGCTTTTAACAACACATACCATCATATACAAACCAATCATTATGAAGGAGTTAAATAAGTTGTAAATTGTAATTTTCAACTAAATTCACATAAGCAACATAATTAATGCATTGGTTTTATAAATATTACTGATTTCCAATACAAATTTATCCATATATCAATTTTGTTGAAAAGAATTATAAAATGTCTGTTAAAACACATTAATGCTTCCCAGCATAATTATACACTTAACCAATAATATTAACATACAAATATAATACAAAATTCTTAAGTTACACTGTAAAAAAATTGCAATTTTAAAAGCTATTTTTAATGAATATGGAAAAATATAGAACTTTAATTTAAACCTATAATAATTTCGATTCAGGGTTATAATAAGTTATAGAGTTAATTGAAATATATTGTACAATGAAAACTGATAGTTAAATAGTCTTCAGAAAGAATATTATAAAAAGATATTCTTTTAAAATGTTTACTTTAAACTATGAAATTTTACTCATATAAAATTTACGTATTTATATTACTTGCATTTATAATACATATTTGTTTTATTTTATGTTCTTTAATATAATACCAAATTAAAGTTATTACAAAATAGTCACATTTCTTAACTATAACAAAAAATCTTGAGACAAATTTGAAATAATTCAGATATTTATATAGGAAATGTTAAATATATATTGAGCAAATAACAAATAAAAATTGAGAGTAAATTCGAAAAATAAACATGAATGATTAAAAATTAATATTCATAAATTAGTAAGTAAATTTCTTTAATTGGATTGAGTAAAAGTTGTGTATTATAAGTAAAGTTAAAGATAGTTATGCAAATAACTTTTGACTATTCTTATTCTTTAAATTTACATAAATAAAAAAATTCATATTCATTTTATAATGTTCTTTTTTACATAAAAATGTAAGCAATTCTATAGAAAATATCAGAAAAAATCAATTTGCATACATAAATACATCACAAGTAATTACTAATAATCATAAGTAAATCTTTAAATAACACATTATTATGACTAAGTTTTAAAAAAATTACCTCACAGAAATTTTGTCAGTGATATCTGAACTTAAAACAACATCAAGTGTAAAAGAACCTACAATAAGTAATATTTATTAATAATGGCAAAAAGAAAAATAGCTGTTTAAATACAAAAATATGACAGTAAAAGCTTAAGCCATACCACAAGCGGGAAGTTGATCTGCAAGAGTATTAATGCAATCAGCAACTGAGCTTGAATCATACCTTCAGAAATAAATAGATATTAAAGAATTAAAATTTAAATAAATTACAGATTATACTTTTGTGTTGACCAAAAAAAAAAAAAAAATACTAATCATTCTTCATTATTAAAAAAATTTATTCATTATCTAAAAACTATTTCACATAAAAAAAATAAAATATTTAAATATCTTAAAAAAATTGAGGATTTAAATTTTGAAAATAAAATTTATAGAATAACTTTCTTAAATGTTTGATTTTTTAAAAAGACAAGTGAGAGTTACATTACAGTAAAATATGCTTACAAACTCTAATTAATATAATCATAGACAATAATTTATATTGAAAAAATTTTTGAAGAATGAAACAAAATTTCCACATATATAATACTGAAACTATATTTGAGATTTAAATTAAGTAATTGAATCTAAATAAAATTTAATAAATTATGATATTTTTAAAAATACTTCATACAAGAAAAAATAATAAAAATATTCATTTTTATTGAAAACTAGAAATTTAAAAATATATAGTGGGGCTACTATTAATTCAAAAATTAAGTACTACAGCTTCTATGATTTCAAATGTAATAATGTTTCAATTTTCATAAATAGGTGTGCTAAGCTAATACTGAAATTTTTTTTGCAGTTTCCATATTGACATAGATCAAACCATTTGTGAATTTTTCAAGCCAAACTAAAAATGGAGTTGTTGAATTTGTGAAGAACATAAATTATTTGCTTGAAATCATTAGAAATTCCTTTAACTATTTTAAATTAACATAAACGAAAAACATAAAATCACAAATTGTAAGAAAGGACATGAAGACAACCTTAAATCTTTTAAAATCCATAATTTATATATGAAATTATGTATGAGTAATTCCATATAAGTAACATCTATGGTTGAAATAAGTATTGATACCATATTTGTGGCTACAGTGAGTAGAGACTAAAACTAAACATTAAAAAACAATAAGTGTAAACATTAAAAAACAATAAGTGTAAATATCATAAATTTGTATTTTGTTCATCCAATTTAAAAAACAAGAATTAATGAAGAATCCTCACATGTCAATTGAATCGAATTTGATTGGAAATTATTTTTTTTTGACATCAATTAAAGTTTGCTGTACAATGTGACAATCAGTATATAAGTTCGAAAAGCATAAGTTACACACAATCTGCAGCAAGATATCACTGAACATCACTTATTCAAAAGACAAAGCACAATGGTTTAAGCAGGAATTTTGCTAGAATGCTGCATCAACAAGCCCAATGTACACATAAGGTTCAATGCTAATGAGAGAATATTAAAATAAAATCTTGGGACTTCTTTCAGATGAGGTGGTTTAAATAAATAACTAAATTTCTGGATTGACTGACTAAATTTTCTGCCTTTCACATGTGTAGAAACTCTCTTTATAGTCTTCACATATATGAAACTAATTTGTGGAATAAATTACTTTTTCTAAAGTGAAAACATTTCAGAGCTCACAAGCCTAAAAAAGTAAGTACTCTTCTTGTGCTCGATCTTGTGACAGGGAAAGAAAACAAAAAAGATACTTAGTTGAATTAATTTGAAAATTGTAGCAGTTGAAAAAAATTAATAATGAAAATCAGGAAACACATGCTTTTTCATAACTACTTGTTGTGAGGATAATCATAACTATCCTTCAAAAAAATTTTTGTGCTTTGATCAAATAAAAAATTAATAAAGAAAACACATTATTGAGGTATTCTATATAAATGTAAGAGATATTGATTAAGCCAATTTTTTTAATTATGTGAAGAATTATTTGTAAGATTTTATAATTGGCACAATAATCAATAATCGTTGTACATAATAAATCTGAAATGATTTTTCTTTTCTTTACATTTTAGATATTTTAATCTAAAACTAACATTTTCTACCACCAATATTTTTTATGCCAATTCTATCACACAATTTGATCTTTAATTAATAACAATGAGGAGAAATACAGAAATAATGAGCTAACAAGTATAATTTTTTTCAATAAAACTTTATAAATGTAAGAAGTTACTTTCAATCTAATTTTATCAGCCCAACAGATTTATAGTATGTTAGTGTTTATAGCTACTCGAGAGGGAATGAGAAATAAGAGTTAGAGTACACTTAATTTTTTAGAGGAAAGTAGGAAAAGAATTCTTGAAATTTTATTTATTAATGTAGGAAAACAAAACAGCCATATTTTAATCAGGTAGAGTTAAATTGGATACTGTTCTTCAGTAGAAAGCAAACTTATTTTTAAAATTTCCTACAAAATTACATAGAAATGAATCATAATAAGTCATTATATTTAAAATTTTCAAGTCACACTATATAAGAAATCAATGTAGAATCACCGTAAAAGGGTGGAAAATAATCAGCTGCAACCATATTATTTTTAAAATTTAATAATTATTTTTAGTGATGAATTTTATGAATAACCTATTAATGTGATTCATTCAAGTATAAAGTTTGACTGAAATAAAACTTAATATTTTTAAAGATAACAAAATATTTTTGCCGACATTATGTTTATTTAAAAGATACATTGAAATGCATATATACATTGATTAAAATCTTTGGAGGCACTAGGAAAGTTCCTTTGCTAGTGCTTCCAAAGATGGCTATAAGTGTGATTGTGTTATAATATTGTCAAGTTCTTCATTTCTTACTTTTTTTTAACAAGCCACAATAAAGAAAATTATGCACCATAATATACTTTATAAATTGAAAAGATTGCCAAACATACAAATAAAAAGTTTGCTGTAACTATAGGATAAATCATGAATTTGAAAGAAATAGAGAAAAATTTACAGTTTAACTTACACAGTTTCTTTACAGTTTTCAAAAGCAATCTGATCTGCAGCATGATCATTTTTAAATTCTTTCCATTCCTGATTCTAAAATAAAGTCATTAATTTTCCTTATTAATTAATTGAAAAATGTAAAATTGTAGGCAGGTTTTAAATGAAAATTTTGGATAAAAATCAAAAAACAAATTTTTTTAAATAATTCTGGGGGAAAAAAAACTTTATCAAAATAAGAAAATTTAAAACTCTTAGAATATAACCAGGAAAATTTTTAAAAAATCTGTGATTTACAAAAATTAATAAAAAGTCAATATTTGATATTCAATTCATATAATTTTCTGCCCAATGAACAAAAATTGCTTGATTTAGAAGTGAGATATCTCAGAAATATGTTATTAAAAAATAATGAAATTGTTGTTGTTGCACCAGCATGCTCCCTTGTACATAGTCCTGTGTGAATTGGGCTCTACTAAGTAAGATTTTAGCAGATTGAAGCAGCCAAGTGGAGTCTTTGAGATTTTGAAACAGGGATCAAACTTTAAACCCCAAATACTTGGTCAGCCACCCTTATAGGTATCTTTTCACATGGAGGAAATTGTGACTACACTCAGTTTCAATGCGCCCCAGCCGTCATTAGCGAACACAATAGATCTTTTGTTACATCTGATTCAAACTCACTGCCTGCCAATAATGATACCTTAACCAAGCATCATTCTCATTTAAAAAAATAAAAGCTGGCATGACTATTGGGAAAATCTGTATTAATTTGATGTTAAAGTATTAAAATGAGGAGAGTGTTGACAGCAATGTTGATTGTAAGTGATTATCAAAATAGAGAATTCATAAAACCTGCAAAGAAATTAGTGAAATTGTGTCTTGTAATAGAAATAACAATTTATAAAAAAAAATTACATACTTATAATGCAATAATAAATTATTTAAAAACTGTAATAAGCAATTCAGTGATAATCCTTTTTTTTCAATGAACCAGGATTCCTTTAATTTAGCAGTTCATGCAATAATTTTTATGTACTAAAGTGATCACACTGCATAAATATATTTATTTATTCATTTTTTTCTATTTGCCACACAAATTTGCCTATTCATAAAATTCTAATGAAATTGATTTCAATCTTGTAGAAAGACACTACTATTCAGGAGGGTGAATTATTATTTGTCACAGTTTGAATTATTAAAATTTTTTTATACTTTATTATAAGCAAGCAGTAGATGTTCAAACAAATATTGCATTTGTTGGATAAATTAAGTCAAAAGCAATGCAAATTTTTTCATGTTTCAATGAATAATATTGTATAATAATATTGCAACAATATAACTACACCTTCAATTATAAATTCTAATTGCTTAAAATCAAGAGTTCCCATTAGTTATCTTCTAGTCCATTAAAATTTGCTAAAATGCTAGAGGACTGTTTGTCAACAATAATCATTTGCAGTTTTATCTTTACTGAAAACTCCACTTAATTGTCAAGTTTATCAGAAAATATTTGAGTATAAAAAATTTCATTTCATAAAATGTATGTGATTTAGTACCTCCTATACAGAATTTTTACTTTCATATATTTCAACAGTTAAATTATCTTAAATTGATATGCTTTTCAGAACATAAAATTCTTAAAATTTTCTATATCATCACAAAAAGGAAAGGCATTTGTCATAAACATTTCGAAAATATTTTAAAATTTTGCATTTTTTTTCTTAATTAAGAATTTTATTTGAAATACTTTATAATGTAAGAAATTAGTTTGAAAAAGATGTTTAACAAACTGTCAGCTTATGGACTAAGAAAAATAATTCATTTAAAATAAAATAAAAAATTGTCAACATACATACATAAAAAGTGGTGTTGCGGTAAGACAGCATATCAAATATCAGAAATTTTATTTTTTTAAATATTCAACACTTTACTTATCCAGTAGGAGAATTTTTCACTTGATAAATGACTAAAATAAATTTTACAAACAAAATTATACAGAATAAATAGAATTGTTACAATTAATAATTGCTGTTCTTTGAAAACAACTAATTATACACATGAAATGCTTTACATTTTTTATTAAAAAATTTATAATAAAAGTCGTAAAAAATTATTTAAAATTCAAAAAAATTATTAAAAAAAAAAACATCATTTATAAAAAAATGTATTTTATTTTAGTATAGTTTACATATTATATAGTTTACATACTTTTACTGAAATGTTTTGATATTATTAGTTAATGTCTTTAAGGAAAAAAGTATAACATGTTAAAACATAATTTACCAATTCAACTTTGGAGTTAATATTTATAATATTAAAATATGTTGAGCCACCAATCAGTAATAAAGGAGCATAATATGTAGTATCAGATTGCAAGCAGTCATTAATGGGCTTCAAGCTTTGAATATAATTTTCAAAAATTGCTTTTTCATAATCAGAGATCCCTAAAAAATAGAGAATAAGTAAAATGACTTTAAAATGGATGGTAAGTATAAAGAAATGTTCAACCATAAATCATAAAATAAAATTGCTAATTATTTATCATAAAAACAACACTGCAACACTTAATACCCATTAGGATATAAAGAATATGCAATTAACATACTGTTGATGAAAACAAAATTGCTGCAAGTTTAATAAATAACATTTTTTATTTATTCACTCTGCTTATCTGAAAGAATATAACAGCTTTCTTATTATAATATTTTAAGTTTTTATTATCATTTCTATGAGTAGTTTTTTATCAATTTTTCAGTAAATATATTTTAAAAAATCACACACTACATTTTATATATATATAGTTTAACTATCATTACCATACTTATGAAATCCTTTGAAAATATCTTCAGAAATTTGATCAGGTTCTTCACTCTTTTCAAAGCTAATATGTTACAGAACTTGATTTGAATAATCTGTAATCATTTGCTAATAGCTTAATTAAAAACTCATTCCTTATCATCAATTACCAGAATATATCTCAGTGAAATTTTACTGATATATTCTAGATTTGTCAGATTATTTTTACACTATTTTATTGGAATATTTCCGAAGACCTGCATAAACACAAAATTTTTAATTCAAAGTGAATTTGCTTCACAAATGAAATTAATGAATGTGGCATGAAAAAAACTGTGCTAAATTCTGATTAATTTTTATAATAAATTCTAATAGTAACTGTATTAATAAGTGGCAATTAATCAAATGATTTATGATACTTTCAAAATTACTGCACAGCCAATCAAAGCCTATTTCTTTTTTCAGAGACAACCTAAATGTAACATATCTTACCAATGGATTACTTGAATATTAAAATGGATGACTACATCTTAAATGGCTAATTTAAACGAAAATTAATAAATCTGAAACAGACAATGTGCTTATGCTCTGCCTTGGTAAAGCTCTTGAGAACAGTAAATTTATAAAAATTACTTGAATAGCATTTAAACTCCTTTTCCTTTGTAAAAAAAAAAATCTATAAAATTATATTTTACAAATGTTGGCATGCAATATAATTCATATAATTCAATATATGAAGAAATGTTATCTAGTAATAACTGCTAATGTTGACATTATAATTTTCTTGCCAGATAAATATGCATAATACTTTTTTTAAAAAAAAAAATCATTTTTGAATTTTTTTGATTTTGGAAATAAATATTTAAATTAACTAATTTTGGAATTAAAATTAGACTATATTACCTTGTCTACTTTGCAAAGTGAAGTAATCAACATATAAAATAATAAAAGTGAGAATATAAAAAGACTTTACTTGTAAATGATTGGCAGTTCAGATACAGGAAATGTTTTAATGTCTGACAACAAATTTGACAAACAAATTAGGAAGTTAAATGAAATATGAAAGTGACTATTCTAAAATCTCTTTAAATGATATGAGTACAAGCCATTATTAAATAAAGTTACTAAATAGAGTAAGCAAATTGTTTACTCTGTTTACTAATTTAATAATTGCATTGTATACCCAAGTAGAAATATATCCAATATAGCTCAAAATAAAACATCAATTACACCAACTTTTCTACACTGATAATATTGTTTGTATCATGCTAAATTTAAGGCAATAAATAAATATAAGTATCTTCATACATTTTTAAATTATTACTTTATGCATAATTTTCTAGTTAATATGATTTCCAAAGGAATTAGAAAGTCACCTTTTATTTTCCTAGATTTAACAAATTGAAAAAGAAGTAATCTCAACACTCTGACTCAATGAGTATTTTAACCAGCACTAATAAGTTTAATCATTTGATCAAAAGTTTTATATTTTAAGTTTAATTTTCATAATTAGATTAGTTTCTTATTAGCTTCTAAATTCAACATTTTAAAAGTTGATTTTTCATTTAAATTAATTTTTAGACTTTCTCTTTCATTCTGTTTACGTTCACTACACTTTTTTTTCCATTACAAATTGAGATTAACAATTCTCTACAGCTGCCACATCATATTTTATATTATTGAAAATAATTTTGCAATTCTATAAAACATTTTTGAATCCTAAGCCACCAATACTATGTAAAAAAACAGCTATAACGCTGAAGCTGAGGGGAAAATGTGGTCCAGTCTCATTCAGTCCTATTTCCATGGAGCTCCTATGACAAATCTTTTTTCAAATTTTAGAATTATAAAACATGATTATCTTTCTTCAAAATCATCTTTACTGTGTAGGTATTCTTAATTTTCCTGATTGCCCCCTATGTTCCACAGCAGAGGCTATGAATTTTGACTGTTTGCGCATCCTTGAGCAACACCTTTTAGATTTGACAACTATCGTTTGAAAGCTATTTTGTACTGGGCTGCAAGAGGGAAAATGGCTAATGTAGCCAACTTCCTTATGTAAGGAAAAAAAAACTTTTGGATTCAGGTTTTTACCATATTCTAAAGCCTATTGAACAAGATAAGCATTAAAAGTAAAATCATTGTAATCTGTTTGCAGCATTTTTTTATTTTCTATTTTATACATCTTTAGAGTGGAAAACTAAAAATTTATAACCACAAGATTAAAAGTTATCAGAATGATGATATTATCTGATGGGTGAAGGAAGGTATTTTGCTTTAAAATTACATTTTATCAATTTTCTATAATTTTTCATAAATCTTCATAACATAAATGGTTAAATAATTCCCTTGATTTAGTAAATAATTATTAGCACTTTAATTATTGTTGGAATTTTAATGCTAACATACATAACACATGTTTTTGTTTCTTTGCAGTTATAAGAGTTTGATTTTACTTTCAGTTTTTAAACTGTAAACTTTTTTAAAAACTGTATTAACTTTTTTTGTATAAACAAGTTAACTGTATTAACTTGTTTTTTTACAGTATTCACATCTTTTCTATAAATGATAAATATTTATTTATGTATTAAATTAACTAAGAGTTAAAATTTTGCATTATTTTACTTTTGTATTAATTTTTTGCATCGTAATAGTTTTTTTATTTGCCTGTATTCATTCAATTGTTATATTAATGTCAAACATAATTATTAAATTATGTTTGTAATTATTATAATTCAACTGTATATTTCTTTTACTGCTTTTTTTCGAAAAAATTAGACATTTTGTATACAACACTGTATAAGCTAGCTGAATCTATTTTGAAAAATTTTTCTTGACAGTTATTCCCAACGTTTATATAAAATAGAAAACTTTACCGGCCTATACGATTCTCAAATCAGAAACTCTAGATATATTCTAAATATTAAAATGTTTCATCCAACATTTAAAAATATAAACTTATATATAGATAAAATGTATATATAAGTTTATATTTTTACTGCCAAAAAACCACATAATTAAAAAAAATATTTTTTATATTATGATATTAATTTTCGTATATAATGAGAATAATTTCAGAAATCTTTAATCATACCACTATAAATACATAATAAATAATGATCCATGGATAAAAATGAAAGTTCCCGCGAAATCTATACTTAAAAATAAATTTGTAAATAATAGCAATTTCATCGTTGCCAGCATTCATCAACTAAAAACTCTATCAGTGGATAGCAGCAATTATTAGTGGTAACAAATATGGCTCCCATTATTTGATTTCTTCCTCTTTCTAAGTTCACAGAATATGTTAATCAATTAACATTTATACAATAAATCTAAGAGTAAGAGAGGCAGCAAATTTTGTTAAACGCATTGGGCTCAATTGGAACAACTGAAAGGCGGATTGCAGCGGATTTTAGGTTGTAGAATAAAATGTTCTATATTTTATGTCAAACTTGCGCACGTCAAAGTTGATGTGACGTTTTCTTGTCACATTCAACTCTTAACTTCCAATTTCTGGTAAAATTATGATGTAGAAAAAATTAATATTTTTACAATAAATATTTGTGCTGTTATTTTACTTATCGGTTGGTTTGCAACTTGAGATGTAATAGAGACTTCTTCAAAACTTTTGCAGTTATCTGTACTATTTAGATAAGTTTGCAGTGATCGTTTCGCAAACATTGCTACTCCTCTGTGTATGGTTCTAACAGTTCTAAAGCTGGCGTAATTTGCAAGTTTATGGTTATGTTGCTTGGAGACATCAGTTTCAGTTACAATACAGATTTCTATATCATTCTCTGTTATAAAGTGCTTAAATACTTCTATTTTCGGAATTAGGTTATTTGCATTCAAACTGCTAATGGAAAATGTGTAAAACCATTTGTTTGATTAGTCATTTCTTATCTGCGAAATTGAAATTTGAGTGGTTTTCTGAATTCGTTTGGTGAAGGATGCTGCTGCATAAATAATTCCTTATTATTATAATACCTATTTCCTTATAATATTTGCTTATTCCTTATAATTATGATATTAAAAGTGGTGTCTCTCAGTTCTCATACTCGGCCCTACCCTCTTTAATACCTTTACTGCAGACCACTCTAGTGATAATAGCTTCACTAGATTCATATTGGCAGATGATATTGCCATTATAATGGAAAATGGTGCTACCAATAATAATAAGAAGCCCTCCCCTTAAGAAATTGAATATCCAAATTTGAAAATGGCTTAAAAATTTGAAGATCAAAGTAAATACTAATAAATGTGTGGCGATTTTATTTGGATAAAAAAATTGAAGAGCTTAGACTCAATAATGTTAATCTTTCGCGGACGAACAGGATTAAATATCTAGGAGTCTACCTAGACAAATGTATGGTTCCCGCATATTGAGGAAGTAATTGGAAAAAAATAAGACAAGCGCAGGCTTCAATCTACTCCCTTATTAGTCGACAATCTGAATGAAAGGTAATAAACTATTATCATATAAATCAATTATCAGACCAATTGTCAATTACGCTGGACTCATATGGAAATATGCAGCAGATAAATATATGTGCAGGCTGCATTCTGTAGAGAATAAATTAATTAGAATGGACATTAACTCCTCCCCCTTAATTTTAGAAATGAAGATATTTTTGATGAATATCAAATTGTAACTTTTAGTGCTCACATCATAAGACTTGCCGATAAATTTTACCAAGAATTAAACAACATAACTAGCCGTCTGATACAAAGCCAACCAGTTTATTATATTAATAATCTTTCAAACAAAAGGTTACATGATATTTTAAGAATTCCCACTGGCTCAGCAAAAATAAATTGGTTTTTACTCTCTCTATTCTACCCCTTAATCACTCAAACCATGCCAACCATTTAGGAAAACATGCGAATTGTTCTGCTTCCTCACAGTATCCCCTCTCATACAGCATGCTTTCGAAATTGAATTGGCCAACCCTCCTACCTAACCAAAATTTAAAAAATTGATTTCCTCCGCAGTGAGATCGTAACACTTTGAATTTGTTCCCTGCTCTTCCTTCCCCTTTTATAAATTACATTTGTAAATAATTTGGTATATAAAATAAATATATTAAACATGTGCCTAAAAATCTTTTAATATATATATACATGCATACACACACACACGCATATATATATATATGTATGTATGTATGTATGTATGTATGTACACACACATATATATATATATATACACACACTACCACATAGCTCAGGCAAGAAAAAATATTTCAAATTTCAGAAATAATGAAGCAGAGTATTTGTATTAATGTGTAAATATCATAAACTAGCAATGGCGAATATCACTTATATTCTTAAGTATGTATAAATATTGGCTTTTATAATTAATCAAGAAATTTGTACAGTATTTAGTGAATTCATCAGAATCTTCGCATACTAATTAAAACGAATTCCGGAAATTAATTGCAAGAGCAGTATATTTAGCGTAAATATTTAGTTTGTATATAACCAAGAAATCTGTAACCAAAACATATGTAAATCATATTATAGTTCGCTTATTGTATTGAACCATGGAAAGAAATCTGTACTATATTCAAGAAAATAAGTAATATTGTATTATTATACTGCTATTATTGGATACTCTTTTTTGTAAAAGCTTTTTGTATTGTTTTAACAAAGAAATGTGAATGGGATACCGTACTACTTTTCGACCCAGAAATAATGAAAATAGTAATTCGATCCACGCCTCATGTCGTTCGATCAAAAATCCTCACTAATTAAACATTTATTAAAATTCTGAATTAGCTATAAAATTACTTAATTTTTTCTTAAATTAAAATAATTTATTTATAATTTTTCCATGTTTGTTTTTATTTCAAATTATTATATTTTCATTTATTTATTCCTAAGAGTAATTATTAATGGGAATGATACTTAAAAGTTTAAAAATTAAATTGGAGTTGCGTGCTTTTGTCACAGGAACTCAGTTGAAAAGGCAAAACCTCTCGTCCTTCTAAATTCAGATTCTTTGATGTATATATCTAAGATTTTATTTGGATGAGTATTGTTTTTGCTTTAAAAAAATATTGTTTTTTTTTCCCCCTTCAAGTTGTGTGCTGTTTTGCATTCCCGGCGTTTCATTGGAATACGTGATATTTTTACTAACGATTATATTTCTATCGTACAGTTTATTGTCAGCTGCCAATGTATTAGGTTTTAGATGCCCAAGTGACTTCCGTAAGCTTTAACTCTGCCTCGTAACCTAAGAATATACTGAATTTCGTAAAATTCTTTACCTGAAACTATTACGTAGTGCTACTAAAAATAGTGGCACTTTTATGATCTCACCCTGTCATTACTGTATCATTCGTATAACATTAGTGGCAATAATTCTGTAACCTTCATTAACAGATTGCATAATTTTATAGACCAATATCTATATGCAGGCTTCTAAAAACTACTTTGAGGTTTTTTTTTTCCATATGACAGGTTGTTTGTGCGCTATTTAATGTTCAAATTTTCTAAAATTTTTGTAACATTTGATGTGAAGTCTAAAACTAATTTTAATTTCATTTTCAGAGTATCTTCGAGTATATTTTAATATTATTTTTTCCATTAGTTTCTGACTGTGTGTATAACCAGTGAATTGTCGGCTATCGAATTATTATAGATAGAGTCTTATTTCATTTAGTTTCAAGACAAGAAGTAGGTTCTTTATTTGAAATGGGCGTAGTATTAGAATGAGCTGTAACATATTACATGGGCGTAGCATTAAAGTTTTTCATATAAAATTAATCAGACCAGAGGCATTCAAATAATGACAATCAAAGGAATTTTCAGATATAGAAACGGCGCATCCATTTTTAAAGGAGAGGGTTGAGTTTCAAACATTAGAGGTGGAGTCTAAGACTTTGGTATCTGCAATGTATTAAAAATTATGGGCGGGGCTTAAAACTTAAGTGTGTTTATTTACTCATCTTGTTTTAGTATATTTATTTCTTAGCTTTCTGTTGGGATGAAGCGTTTTCCTTTGGTTTTTATGCAATTTTCTGGTGTATCAAGTAAAATTTCATTTTGTATTATTATGAGAATATTATATATGTAGAATATTTGCTCTTATTCCTGATGCTATCAATAGATTCGAATGGAAATGAAAAAGGGGTATTTTTGTTAAATTATTTATTTGATATTTACTTGTTTGTTTGACATCTTTTGTGTTGCTTTAGATTTTTTCCAAATCAATTTGCTTTTTTTTTTTTTTTTTTTGTCTTAAATTGCTGTGTGCAGGATCTAAATATCATAGACAGTTTATTAAGTTCTTGTTCACCTAATTCTGTTTTACACTTTAAATTCCTATTTATTCATTTTTATTTTTTAAGTGATTAATAAAATATTTTCTAAAGCTTTTCCTTGTATAAGCAGCATCACCAATGGGTGAAAATGTAATAATGAAAGAAAAAGGGTATAATAATTTCAAGGTGGCTAAATTCAGAACTGTAATACGAAAAACGCTTTGGCCTTGACTTTTTTCCCCTTATCTTCTGATAGATTTTTTTGGCGAGTAAAAAGTTGTGTCAACCACCACTAGTTTAATACAGACCTCCAATTGTAGGAGAGCCTTTGCCCTGGCTCCCTTTCTCCACTTCAACATTTTTCAGTTTGTTTAGTTGTAAATAATGTATTTGCTTATGTTAAAATTTTAGAGTTTATTATTTAATTTGGATGTATTTTTGAAAGAAAAATCATTGATATTTTTATTTATTATTTAAAATTGATAAAGAGATCTGGGTTTATTTAATTTATCCTTACAGTCGTAATTTGGGATGTTTTGGAGTTTTTGATCTGGATGTTCTGTAATGCCTTTAAAGAACTTTTCTGCTTGTTGTGTGATGGATTTAATTAGTGTTGAGATTCTTGTTTCATGTTCATTTTTTTTTTTTTTTTTGCAATATTATGGAGCATTTGTAATTGTTCTTAGTCAGACATTTTGAAGATCTTGTAGTATTAAATTAAAATTTGATTAAACATGCATCTTAAAGTATGATGCAGAGAATGAACATAGTCTTGAAATTTAAATTGTCAGATGGGAATATGTTGTGCTTAAAATAAACCAAAAATTAAACTCTATTATGCGATTTTAGGTTTTTAAATAACATAGCAAATATGTAATATTATAGTTGGTAATATAGTAAATAATTTCATGCAACTTAAAGGAAATAAATATGATATTTTCTATAAAT
Source organism: Latrodectus elegans (assembly GCA_030067965.1). Lineage (NCBI taxonomy): Eukaryota > Metazoa > Arthropoda > Arachnida > Araneae > Theridiidae > Latrodectus > Latrodectus elegans. The sequence continues at coordinate 47,262,204 of CM057819.1, forward strand.
ATCATACAAATAATACTAAACAAATAATTTTAAAGTGGATTATAATTATTAAGTAAGATTTATAAATCAAAATGTAACTATTCTTAAAAAGAATAGAAAATCCTATCATTGATTGAAAAAATGAAATTAAAAGAAAAATAAAACACATTTAGACAAAAATAAATGAGCATATTACTTGGGTTTTTAATTTATAAATGATCGATAACTGTAAATGTGTAAAATTACCTGCATCAACAGATACGAAGATAAAAATAATAAAGACAACTTGAATCTTTTAACATAATTGAATTCAAATGAATTCTTTCGTATATTATCATAGTCTATCATTAAAAAAATTGATCAGTTAAACAAAATAACTAACCATCTTTCACAAATAGTATAATTGAAATATCCTTGAGTAAGTATTTGTACTCTAGTTAGTAAAAATCAATATTAACTAGATTATTGGGTTAAAATTTTAAATTATTCCTCAAATATCAGAATTTAGTGTGAATTTTGTTTAATCCTAAGGTATTATCCTTTTTTTTTATCCCCAATAATTTATTTCTAAAGATTATTTTAGTCACGAGAATTTCAGTTAAAAAAGTTTAAGATTAAAGTTTAAGTGTTATCTTAGTCACAAAAATGTTCGCAAATAAGAATAATGAAATTACTATTATATAAAACGTATAAAATTATAAGTTAGGACTAAATAATTATAATTTAATAGATAGTATATATATAATAGTTAATATTTTTTTTTACTGAAAAATGAATTATTTACTTGCTTCCCTTCCCATTTCTATAATTTTCCGGTAAAGCCAAATAAAGGTATTTTTTTCCTACGATACATACATATGATAGATAGAACAATTGAATTTACCAGTTATAAAATAATTATATAAATAGGTGTTTGGCTACATTTCATTATATAAAATGGGATTAACTCGTTGTAACGTTTTAAACAAACATTTGTGTCCATATGGATTTCAAAGAAAACATATATATATATATATTATTAAAATTTATATATTTTTTATGATTTAATAGAAGTTTTTCTAGAAATTTTCATAATTATTAAACTTGGTTACAATAATGAAACTTTTAATAATATAATCTCTTTTCATCTGTAAATTCATTTTTAATAAGGAAACAATCAAATTAGTTTCAATTTTTTAAATAATATTAAATAATATCTAAGAAATAATTCTTAAAGTGACCATAATTATAAAATATGTTGTATGATAAAAACAGAAATTTTATTTTGAAAACAGGTCTACATAATATTCTATATATACATTCTGACAAAAATTGAGAGTATGTAAAAACATTTTCATTTATTTACATACTATATAAAAGATAAAAAGAAAAAATTTAGAAAAGTTAAGAATGATAAATGCAACTATTTCTGATAACAGATATGTGTTTGATTTATTTAGTATTTACAATGAAGCCGCGGCCAGTACATCTTCAATACAGATACATATTAACAAAATTGCAATTTTAACTACCACTTTTATTTTTTGAACTTTTTAAATATAATCTTTTGTAATTTTGTAGCAAGTGTCATCTAGAGGGTCAATTCATGACCTGATAGAGTAATGATGATATCGGGTAATGATTCAAAATGAATTAAAACGCTCGGTGTCGCATGGATTGCAACGACCATGCGGCATTTTATCTGAATCTCTTCTAGATGACCTGCGTAATTCAATAAAATGATGTTAGCTGTTACTTGATGCGTGAAATCGAAGTCAAATGGAACAGTGGAAGTCTTATCAAATAATTTGGGTAACGTGTATCGAGATTATAACCTCGATTGTCGCCTGGAGAAGATTTTGGCTATAAACAAGGACTTGGCGATGTAAATAATGAGCTAAATATTTCTGATTAACAAGTTTATTTTGATGAAACTCATTTTTTAAATCTTACCTTTCTATAACTTGGCATGTTTTCCTTGAATAAAATATTAAGTTTCTTCTAAAATTTTTTGGTACATGTAACTGAGAAAATTTACTATAAATTCCTCATTTATAAAGTTCTTCATTTATAAAAATTAAAATTATTATTATTATTAATATTTATTTATTTATTTATTTTTTTTTTGAAAAAACAAGATGAGTCATATTTTGAATCGAATAATAGATATTTATTGTATTGACAGTTTGCGATTTATCTTAGAATTTTTAATTTAAAAGATAGACAAAATATAACACTAAATAAAATTTTAAAAAATCCTTTATTTCTGCATTTTTCTAATTGAGATTTATATTGCATCCAAAACTTATCAAAAGAATTCAGGAGTGCAAGAAATTGTTTAAGTAATTTATAATTAGAATTAATAAAATTTTCATTTTGACTTAGGAAAAAAAATGAAGATATCAATTTAAACTATAAAAGTATCGAACAATTATATAGTAAATTTAATTTGACCATGACATTTTATTGCCATTTATATTTATCTTTATTAAAATATAGAAATCAGATGCAAATATGATAATTACAATCACAATTCATTTTCAGGGTTAGTTGATTCGACAGGTGAGTTGATACACAACCCTATTTTGATACTTACGTATTATCCCATCAACCGTATCTGAGAAAAAATAAATGTCATTAATGAAGCGATTTAGCACCATACATAAAATATAAAAAAAGTTTTTATCTATTTGTATTTTAGATGGTTCTAAGATATGAGTAAATTGTTTTGCTTTTCCTTCATATTTCGAAAAATAATTATTAAAATTTGCAAGATTCAACGATCAATGTTCTTCAGAGAAAAAATGTTGACGGGATAATACATAAATACCCGCTCTTTTTTTCTTAATTGCTTTTCGCTAGCACACAAGAAATAATAGGAATGTAAATAAGAAAGTCGAAGGCCATAGGGTTGCTAAAACTAAGTATGAATAGTATTCACATTTTATACCTCCAAATCATTGAAACTACTTTCTTCAAGTGCACATGCGTTAGAAATCCAGGAAATTGTATGATATCCCCCTCTATTGGCGATCAGTGCAACTTTTTTCGTCGCCAAGCGGCGGCGACGAAAAAAGTCGCAACCCAGAATGGGCACCAATTGGGATTTTCCCAGATTTCGAATTACTGGGCCTAACACTACATAAGAAAACAGTAACAAACATGTAAATCAAGCGAGGTCCCCCCCCCCTCCTTTTTAAATTGCTGAGCCTAACGGTTTATAAGAAAACAGCAATCATAATAAGAATTGATTAAAAATATTTTAGAGTTAAAATTAAAGGAAATAAAGTAGCAAAAATAATTACATTTAATAACATCGAGTTAAAAATAAATAAAATAAAAAAAAAAAACCCAAACAACTAAGACAACGCCATGGAAATTGGAAATAGGAAAATATTTACACGCACAAATTGTGTTTAAAAGTGAAACTAAGCTTGAAGTGAAACTAAAAATGCTGTCGCCACTGAAAAGAAGCATATATATGACGTAGAAATGATGTAAAACACTGAAAAAACGAAATCTGGCAACCAAAAAATCTGAAAAGTAGCAAAAACTAAATTTGGCAACATGTGGGCACTTTTCCCTCTTCTGCTAAAAAATCTCTTAAGTGTAACTACAAAGGCATCACTAGAGAGATCCGTTACTGTTCCTAAATGACAAGTTTTAGTCACAAAACAAATGAAAATACATGCATAAATTTTATTATATATTCCTTTTCTTTGATTGGGATTTTTTATATAAAAGGGACCAAAAAAAATCAACCCCTACACAATTGAATGGAAAGTTTGGGGTTACTCTCTCTTCAGGTAAATGTCCCATGAGCTGTTCACAAGGTACTGGTTTTGCTTTAAAGCAAACAACACAATCATGCGCTAGTTTTCTACAAAGGTTAGGTCCACTTAAAGGCCAAAACTTTCGTCTAATAAGAAACAATAACCCTTGTGGGCCAATATGTAAATAGTTCTTATGAAACATTTCAGCAAACATCACAGTCAATTTATGATTGGTGGGTAAAATTATAGGAAACCTTTTATCAAAATTAAACTTATTGTTGGCTAGTCTTCCACCAACTATTACAACACCCCTTTCATCTAAAAATGGGAAAAGATTTTTTAACTTACTATCTACAGGCACATTACCATCCTTCTGAAGGCCTTTAATTTCCCTTTTAAAACACTCTTGTTGAACTAATTTTACTAAGACAAATTCAGCATCTTTAAGTTCTTTACATTGCAGAGGGCCAGTTACCTTTTGCTGTGATTTGCAATTATTAAGGAACCTATAAAGAAAAACTAAAGCATGTACAAGTTTAGTATAATTGTTAATATAAAACTAAGTAACTCCTCAGTTAAAGAATTAAAAGTCACTAGGAAAACAGGTCTCTTGAACCTTCGTTCACTCTTAACCAGTTCTGTATTAAAATGTTCTAAGTCCTCGTTAATTAGCTGCTCACAGTTGTTATGAGTCTCTACTTTCTCGATGATAAGTAGTGGTCCTTGCCACCACAAAGAATTATTTCGCAGTTGTGCTGGATTGCAGCCTCGAGAAACGATGTCTGCAGGATTTCGCTCTGATGATATATGCTTCCATTGTAAGACATCTGTCAGAACTTGTATTTTAGCTACTCTGGTAGCGACAAAGGTTTTCAATTCTGCTGGAGACTTCTGAATACAGGACAAAACAATTTTGCTGTCCGAAAAATACCAATTTTGATCGATCTTGAGTTCTAGGGAAGTGCTAACCTTTTCATCAATTTAGATAGCAATACACCTGCACACAACTCAAGTCGTGGAATCGAAAGTGATTTGATTGGTGAAACTCTTCCTTGCTGCTTACTAGTTGTGAAGTTATTTCACTACTCGCTGATTCGCGTCTTAGATAGACTGCTGCACCGTAATAGCCCTCTGATGCATCCGAAAATCCAAAGAGTTCAATTTTTACAACATTTGCTGGTAGCTTACATCGATTTATTTTAATACAGTTAATGTCACACAACCCATAAGAAAACTGTAATCATTCTTGTACGACATCTGATGGCAGTCTTTCATCCTAGTCTCTTGATAACCCCCACAAACGTTGCATGAAAACCTTAGCCTTCGTAATCACAGGTCCTATCAAACCAAGTGGGTCAAAAATGCGGGCAATTATGGATAAAATTTCTCTCTTTGTAACCATAGAAGCATCCTTTTCGGACATATTGTAGGAAAGCTCATCACTTTTGATTTTCCATTGCATCCCTAATGTTTTTCTTTGATCAAAGCTATAGTCATTTGAATCTTCAGAAAATTCTTTTAACTCTGGACAGTTACTTTGCCATTTATGTAGTTCCGTACCAGAAGTTTTAAATATTTGAGTTAATTCTTGGTTTAGACACTTTACAATTTCTAAATTGGACCCTCCACTCAATATGTCATCCATGTACATATCCTTCTGTACTACTTGAGAAGCCAATGGAAACTTTAGATTTTCATCAGTACCTAACTGTTGAAGACATCTCTGAGCCAAATATGGAGCACTAGTGGTTCCATGCGTCACTGTGCATAGTTGATACGTTAATATTCGCTTCCTTACTATCTTTCCATACAATTCTTTGCAAGTCTCTTTGTGCAGGATCAATCCAAATCGTTCTAAACATTTTTTGAATGTCGGTAGTAAAAGCAAAAAGATGTTTTCTAAACCTCAATATTATACCAAATAAATCATCTTGAATTACACCACCATTTAGCTGTATGGAATTTAATGAGTTGAAGTAATTTGCGAAGCGTTGAACACAACTCTACATTTTGTACTCTTTTTCTGTGGTCTATAAACTGCATGTGATGAGGTAAATAGTAAACTACTTCAGGTTCTTGCGTCATAGAAACTTCTTGCATATTATTCAGGCACTCATATTCACTCATAAATTGACGATATAATGCCAGAAGTTCTGGATTCTAACTTATTCCACAATCTTTTGACTGCAATCTCTAGACTCTCACAGTAATTTTGGATCTTTTTTAAATGACATTTGTACCACAAATTTTCCTGATTTATCCCTTTTATAAGCTTTTATAAAATGATTATTAGCTTCAATTCCCTCAGCAGTTTCAAATTTCTGTGTTTCTTAAATTTGTTCTATTTCCCAAAAATTCCGCATTATTTTTTTTTTAAATCGGCACCCTCGTTTATAAGCCCACAGTGTACATTAGTCTCAGTTAGTATTTGTACACTACCACTCACTACAAATACGAACACTGTGTTTTGTAAAATTAATTTAGTATTGTAGGGTAAATTCTCTCAGGTTTTAATAGTCCATAAAAATTCTCTGCTCCCAGAATTAAATCGATTGGACCTGGAACATTAAACCCCGAATCCGCTAACTTAATGTTTTTTAATTCCGGAACGCAAATATAAATTTGTCTTACAGGGGTCAAATTTGTAACACTGGAAACAACCAAAAATTCTAAATCTAATTTGAAATTTCTTATATTATTAACAATCGTAGAATTAACTTTAGATTTAATTGTCAGAGTTATTTCATTTAAACCTGAAACTCCAATATTTATTTTTTCCTTTCTTAAATTAAGCTTGTCAACGCAACTCTTACTCAAAAAATTAGCACTGGCTCCAACGTCTAATAAACCACGAACGCGTAAAACATTTCCCAAGTCATCAGTTGAAAAACAAATAAAAGTGCTAAAAACAGACTTCGAATTTGTTGACTAAGTATAATTAGTCGCCGCCAAGCAATTTTGACCCTTACCTCGTGGCTCTTGTTTATTGCTAGTAGGAACGAATTCTAAAGCTGTGAGGGAGGGGAAGGAACTCACTTTCGTATTGAGAGTATTTACATTCTCATTAGGCGCCGATAAACGTTCTTGTTTTTGCTTTGACTGAAAATGAAGTGTGGCATGATGACGCCGCTTACAGATATTGCACGAATGTTTTGATTTACAAGTCGTTACCCTATGATTATTACCCCAAGCAATTAAAACAGAAGTGATTTGATTTTACAAACTCAATATGCTCATTTACTGACATATTTTTATAATTAGGGCATTTATATATGAAATGATTCTCATTACATGATAAAACACACTTATTATTTTCAACTTCCAAAAGGAAAACTCTCGACGTGTATTTTGACTCGGACAATTTATTAAATTTTGAGTTTTCCACCAAAGTCTTACCTCGGAAAGTAAAATATAAATCAATTTCTTTTCCTATTTCAGAGGGTTTAAACCATGTGTCAGCCTGTCTCATACTAATATGACACGTATTTCTTTATTTAAGGTCTGGCATATTTTATACGGCACAATTAAATCTTTGAGAGTTTCAAAATCTGTTACCTTTCTCAAATTGTAAATAATATTCCCTGCTCGTCGTTAATCGCGATGCAAATTGTACGTACACTACTGGCCATTAAAATTGCTACACCAAGAAGGCGACATGCTACAGACGTGAAATTTATACGAAAGGAAGAAGATGCTGTGATATGCAAATGATTAGCTTTTCAGCACATGCAGACAAAGCAGGCTCCAGTAGCGACACCTACATTGTGTTTAAATGAGGAAATCGTTCATCCGGTTCCTCATATACAAATTGCATTTGAACGTTATTGCCTGGTCAAAAGTTGTTGTGACGCCTCGTGTAAGAGGGAGAAATGCGTACCAGCACGTTTCTGACTTTGATAAAGGTCGAATTGTAGCGTACCGGGATTGCGGTTTATCTTATCGCAGTATTGCTGCTCGCGTCGGTCGAGATCCAATGACTTTTAGCAGAATATGGAATCGATGGGTTCAGGACGGTAATACGGAACGCCATGCGGGATCTCAACGGCCACCTATCACTAGCAGCCGAGAAGACAGGCATATTATCCGTATGGCCGTAATGGATCGTGCAACCACGTTACAAGCCGTGAGTCAAGAAACGGGGTCGTTTGGAAGACAACAAGTGTCTGCATGAACAGTTCAACGACGTTTGCAGCAGCATGGACTCTCAGCTGGGAGACCATGGCTGCGGCTTCCCTTGACGCTGAGTCATAGACAAGAGCGCCTTCAATGGTGTGATCAATGATGAACCTGGGCGCACGAATGGCGAGACGTCATGTTTTCAGATGAATCCAGGTTCTGTGAACAGCATCATGATGGTCGCATCCGTGTTTGGTGGCATCGTGGTGAACGCACACTGTCAGCGTGCATTCGTCATCGTCATACTGGCCCATCGCCTGGCGTGATGGTATGGGGTGCCATTGGATACACGTTTCGGTCACCTCTTGTTCGCATTGATGGTGCTTTGAACAGTGCACGTTACATTTCTGGTGTGTTACGACCCGGGGCTCTACCCTTTATTCGAGCCCTGTGAAACCCTATATTTCAGCAGGATAATGCCCGACCGCATGTTGCCAGTATTGTACGGACCTTCCTTGATACGGAACATGTTCGGCTGTTGCCCTGGCCAGCACGTTCTCCAGATCTTTCACCAATAGAAAGCGTCTGGTCAATGGTTGCCGAGCGACTGGTTCGTTATCAAACGCCAGTCACTATGGTTGATGAGCTGTGGCATCGTGTTGAAGCTGCATGGGCGTCTGTACCTGTACATGCAATCCAATCTCTGTTTGACTCAATGCCCAGGCGTTTAACTGCTGTTATTACTGCCAGAGCTGGTTGTTCTAGGTACTGATTTCTCAGGATCTATCCAGCCAAATTTTTTGAAAATTTAATCACTTGTTATTTCTAGTATAATATATTTGCCCAATAAATATCATTTTGTTATCTGCATTTCTTCTTGGTGTAGCAATTTCAATGGCCAGTTGGGTATGTTTCATTTGGTTGGTGGTGGGCTTTCCTAAAATGTTCTAAACATGATTGAGAGGTAGGCTCAAATTCTCGAAGTACTATTGTTTTTACTTTAGAATATTCATTTAATTCCTCATCCTTTATGTAAGTTATCACATTAGTCGCCCTTTCCCCTAGCAAATTTAACAAAATCTACGCTTTGTATTTAGCAGGGACGTTTTTTAAAATAAAGACCCTTTCTAAAGATGCAAAATATAAATAAATAAATAAATAAAATAAAAATAACTCCAACCCTCAGGTCTACTAGGAGTTTTAATAGTTACCGAACGGACACTTTTTATGAGAGAGTCTGAAGATTCAGTCTGATTATTTTCAACATTTTCACCTTCTGAATTTGACTTAGATTCCGCTTTCACGTGAGCAATTTCTAATTCCATTTTCGTTCTTTCAAGTTTAATTTTTTCTAATTCTAATTGTTGAAACTCTTCAGATTTTCTCTGTTCGAGCTTAATTTTCTCTAACTGTAGTTGCCGCAAATCATCGGACTTTCGTTCTTCAATTATGGTATTTGCTAATTTTACAACAGAATCTTTCTTGTCACGTACTTCTGGTTTTGTTTTTTAATACTGATTAATTCTGAAACAGTCATTTTCTCATTGACATCTTCTCCTAACTCAATAGCAATTAATATCAAATCTTCTTTTTTTACGCCTTTAAACATTTTGGATAGTTGTTAATACTTCAATATAAATAAAGATCTATTCTCAGAACATGTAAATTATTCAATGAAATACCTCAGTTACGTTGACGATACTCAGCAGAGGCGTAAATTATCACTCATACCCATTATATAGATCAATGGGTTGCTGGTTTTCTCCTGCGAGACTATGACCAATGTAAAATAGCTCAGTTTCAAACTCAATTAATACTCACTCAAGGACTGTATAAAACACACACTTTATTTCTCGGACTCTCACATCGCTACTGCCGGTTTTATTTTTATGACTCAAGGGGGGCGCTGAGCACGCAGGCGCCAACACTCTTCTTTAAGAAATGACACTAAATATAAGCACAGTTAAACTTAATAGGTTTGGTTTTACAAATCCTATTTCCCAATCTATGGAAGATAAGATCTCAACCATCGTTCACAAAAGAATAAAATACATTTAAAGAATTATATATATAATCTGTATAAAAGCATTGCTTGAAATTATATATATAATTTTGCTCTTACGCTTTTTCTTTTATTACAAAAATATGAATTTCCTCATTCACATTTGCAATAAATCATAATAGATTTTGTAAGATTTGGATTTAATGTAGGTTGCTTGTGTGTGTGTGATTTCATGAAAATGTTTGTCGAATGTAATCATTCTGAAAAACATAATTTGATTTCAGATGTTAATATTTTTGTATTCATAATATATTATCGTTAAAAGATTTTTGGAAAAACAGAAAAAAAAAAAAAAACACATCTTAATCTTCTAATTTTTGAATATACAAATAGCTTTGATTTATAATATTTTGTAACTTATTTTCTGACTTTATTAATAAAAAATTTTTTCCATCAAAAATGTCATTTTTTAAAAATTTGAAATTTGAATAACACAAATGTCTGTTATATGCATTTGGATTTTTCATTCTTTGAACTTATTTCTAAATTGTAAAAGAAATATTTATTTCAAAGTGTTTATCGAAATATCAGCTTGGAAAATAGATTTTTAATTTCTTACATCTATTAGGTTCATTTGACCTAATGTTTTCGAAATATTTATGAAGGAATTTTATTTGATTTGCTAGTCTCAAGTGGATTCTGAATCTCTAAAAGCATCCATACTTAAATGGTAATCAAAGGACTAATTCTCAGGAAGTATTCTGCTGCTTGCAACGGAAGACCAATGAAGATCGTATATAATTTTGAAAAGAGATTTCATACGAATAAGTGATTTGTGCATTTCTTCATATTTGTTATTTAAAAACATTAAATAAACATTTACAGAGATGACAATTCTGAAATAATTATTATTTTATTAATGGAAAAGCTATGTACAATTTGTGTAGATAAGTTTTTCTATATATATATATATATATATATATATATATATATATATATATAAAAATTTTGTAAATAAAAAAATCGATACTGCGATGGAAAATTATTTATTCAATAATTCATAATGAAAGAACTTATTCAATAAACTTCTTTGAAGTTTTACGCTTTAAAATTTTTACTTTGCTTTATATGAAGGTTATGATTTTATCCTCTTTAAGTGTTTTCTTTTCATTCCTTATGCAATAACACATACTCAACATGAATCTTCCGAGTTTTGTGTTCATAGTCTTTTGTGTTATAGTGTTTGCAACTCGTCATATTTAATCCACACTAGGAAAACGTAAGTTGATATGCATCTGTGTAGAGGAGATTGTTGAATGAATACGTAATTTTAAAGTAAACTTTGCCTGAGACATCTGATTGTTAAGCAACAGGAGCTTTTTTGAATATTTTTGTTGTTGTTGTTGTCTTGTGGCAGCTAGGCTGACAATAGGGCGGTGCGCTGCTCCACTTATCCAACTGAACCATATTTTAGTGTGGAGACTAACTTCCTCAGTACACACATGCGATAGGAACTCGTTTATATAATAGGCAACCATTCACACAATTCATTGATTAAAAGAAAGGACAAAGACAGGATAGACAGAGAGAGGAAACACATCCATGCTCGAACTGAGATTCAAACCCAGGACCTCCCTATCCACAGAATATTTTTTGTTAAAGTTTTCATGTCCATATAAGTTTAGTATTATCATGTTTACGTGACTATATATGTACAAAATTTTGCTTTGAAAAATCATAATGCAACCTATAATTTATCTCGGATAATAAATCACCACTTTTTAAATGATTACATGCGTATTTTGCGAGTGGAAATTAATACCATTAAATCAATGGCATTTATTTTACAAATTATCAATATCTTACAGAAAGTAGCAGCAAAATCTTTCTTATTTGCAGATAATTTAAAACATTTTTTCCCCCTTCACCTTGGCAGTCACCAGCGTCTAATTCTTTTCTCTTGCTAGACAACGGAGAATTTTTTCAGAGTCACTATCACAAAATTTATCTTCAATTCTGTCAAGATTATTGGATATTCCAGTTTTTGTTTTTAAACTCTTCATGACATGTTCTTCCACTATTTCGTTCGTTCAAGCAACCAAAATCCAATTGCTAATTTCAGATATAGACGCAAATTGGTTCTTCACATGAAAGTTACTTTCTTCACATGTAATTTCAATTGAAGTGTTGCAACAAAATAACCATGTGCTGTGAGGAATAATACCTTGCCCCCAATTTCATTTCAGTTTAACTTCTCCTCTGTCCTTAGCGTGTCCGCAAACAATACAACAGAATCACTGACTTTAAGCCAAAAAGAAGTTGTATTAAATTATTTCACATTACTGGAATTTAGTCTAGATTCTTATAAATCTTCGAGAATTTACTTATAAATTTAACCGTGTGACCTATATTCGAATTTCTTTCCAGAAAATAGTCTCGTGTCCGAATGTGCGGCCTGCATGCAAATGCAGCGATTTTCACCCAAAGACGATATCTAATTCCAAATATTTTACATTTTGATAGTAGTCATATCATTTTAAGGGAGCAAAAAGTTGTGTTGTTTATTTGAATTTGTTTGTTTCTTTTCCTTTAATAACTTCGAAATGAGATTTTTCAAGGTTAATTCAACCTTTCACTGTCTGCAAAATTTTCTATTGTCTCCCTAGTGTTCTAATTTGGAATGTAGCTTTTAATTTTCTAGATGTATTGATTTAAATTATATATCGATTTGTCATCTGCATAAAAGTCGGTAATTGTGCCATTTTCTAATTCTTTTGGAAAGTCTTGTTCATAAAATAGATGAAGAATATACCTAGTATAGTATTGACTTATCTGAAAATAGAAGCGAATTCCTGTTTTTAATATGAAACTCCTAATTTTTAAGTTGGAATTTAAAATCAATAGTATCTTCATATCTATAATCTGAAACAGATGAGTTAACATTAAATATTTCCAAGTTTTTATTACCTTTAACAAATGAATGCACATTAAGTATTTTCCACTAAATATAAAATTTCATAATCTTTTGTCATTTTTTTTCAGAATTTATAATTGTATCTGTTCTAAATAATATTTCAAACGACTTAATAACAATTAAAAAAGATTTTTAATGTTAATTAAAGTGTAAAATTAAGTGAGATATGCAAATAATTTCTATTTTTTAAATTAATCAGATTAATTTTTGTTTGAATTTAAAAAAATTTTCGAATTATTTAAATAAAATTTTATAATGTAATATGGGAGAATTAATCAATTATAAAAAGATTTCTTAAAGTTTGCGTAGTAAAATGCAGCAATTAATTTAAAAAAATTAACTATTTCGGATTCTTATATTTTCTATTATACGAAACAATCCCAGTAATGTTTTTTGATATTATAATATATAGCAATTTTTCTTAAAATTGTGCACGAAACATATTCATATCTTTTTCGTTTACTTTCAAAAGCAAGTGTAAAAGACGTTGCTTTTAAATAACTCTGGAGTGAGAAACAAAGTAGAAAAAATTTAATAGGCTTACACTAGCGCATCACTGTCCAAAGCACGGACCGCGGTTGGATTCTTAATTTTATAACGGAAAAATATATTTTTCCATTTTTACCAAATTTTGTTGGTACAAATGATTTTATTTTTTAAATAGTATTATAAATAAATAACTAAAATATAGAATCGTATTTGTACGTACGTATTTGTGAGTCCCATCCCGACTCGTGTCTAACCATCACCCTCTACAGGAGGTACTGGCCTGCCTTATTCACGGCGTGCAATTGTCTGTCTCTATTCAATGCCGCTGCGCAGAATAACAGAAGTTGCACTGCTTTTCATAAGCCACCCGATTCAGCATAAAAATTGCAAATGATTTATTAGATTGTTTTTCCACTAACCATCGGTCGATCGGCGAGTGAAACAACATTGGTCGTCGTTTATATATTGGTTGTCGTTTGACACAACGAATATTGTGTAGTTGCTATTTATTAATCGTAGTGGTTGTGTGTAGTTCGAGCTTTCATTTATTTCTTTTGTCAATTTAAACTTGTAATTTAATTAAAGAGTAAACAGAACTGTATTGTGCAAAATAACAAGCCTCATTATGTCTGTGAAGAAGTGAAAAGTAAGTGATGAAAATCATGGATTTAAAGAAAAATGGGAATTAAACTATCTGATCTGAAACAATAACAGTATAATTCAGAGTATGATTTGTATGCCAATTTTGTAAGATGAGTAAGGAATACAATGTGAAACGGCATTATATTGTTTTACATGAAGAAAAATATAAAAAGACATATCGGTGAACAAGAAAAATTATTGTTGCCGAGTATAAAAAAAAAAAAAAAAAAAAAAAAAACTAATACATCAAACAAATGTGTTTTCAAAAGTAAGTAAAGATAATGAGCAAATTTTGGCTCCATCTTATAAAGTTTCTTTACTATAAACCAAAACAAAAAAAAAAAAAAAAAAAAAAAAACATTCAGTGAGGGGGATTTTAATGAAAAAATGCGCAGTTTCAATGCTTCATGCAGCCGAAGTTGGCGGAACAGTTTGAATCTGTTGCACTATTCCACGAAACAGTGGCGGAACAGTTTGAATCTATTGCACTATTCCACGAAACAGTGGCGGAACAGTTTGAATCTGTTGCACTATTCCACGAAACAGTGGCGGAACAGTTTGAATCTGTTGCACTATTCCAAGAAACAGTGGCGGAACAGTTTGAATCTGTTGCACTATTCCACGAAACAGTGGCGGAACAGTTTGAATCTGTTGCACTATTCCACGAAACAGTGGCGCAACAGTTTGAATCTGTTGCACTATTCCACGAAACAGTGGCGCAACAGTTTGAATCTGTTGCACTATTCCACAAAACAGTGGCGCAACAGTTTGAATCTGTTGCACTATTCCACGAAACTGTGGCGCAACGTATAGATGATATGGGCGAATATGTTTCGAAACAATTATGTGATTGTATTGTGGATTGTGAATACTACTCAATGGGTTTGAATGGAAGCATCGACCTTACAGATATCAGTCAATTATTAATATTTATTCGTTGCATATTAAAAGGTTTTACTATTACGGAGGAAATTTTAAATCTGATACCGTTGCTCGGAACAACTAAAGGCACTATCTAGCTGTCAAAAAAACTCTCAAAGACTCTAGAGGATTTCGAAAATGTTTTTGCACAGTAATTGATGGAGCAAAAACAATGACGGAAACAGTGACAGGATTCGCGGGACTTCTTAAAGAAAATGGCATTAATTGCACGTTGTTTCCCTGCAGTAGATATTATCATTGTATATTAGAGTAACTTTTATAGTTGCATGAAAATTCATTAAATATCAAAAAATATAAATCAGTTTTACTAAAAATCTAAATTTTATAATGTTTTAATCTAAAATATTGAGTAATGTAATATTTAATATAAAATGGAGGAACAAAAATACAAATATTTATTATTACAAAAAATAAATATTTATTATTAAATATTTATTTTGATACAAATAAAGATAAAAAGGAAAAACTGACATAATTTAAAAATTTCAGTTTTTATTTCGATATTCTCAACTGAAATGAATAAATAAAAGATACACATATTTATATGGAAATATAATCAAAAAAATACGCATAATAGCAAAAATAACGATACAAGTATATAAAGGGGTGTAATTTGTATAATTTAAACATTTTAATTATAATATAAGAAGCCTAAAAACCAAAATAAAATACCTTTATTTTGAATACTTTTCAAATAATTATGTTCACTTTACATAAAAATATTTTTATAATTTAATAAAATTTCTTTGAAATTTTATTCAACTATGATAATTACTTTGATATGGAATGAACATAATTTTATTTATGACTTAGTAATAATTAAATCAATTTCTCTTGCAAAACTCTGAACTGCATAATTATATTTTTATACAAAATGTTATGATATAAAAGAATAGGTGAATTAAAAATATTTACATAAAACCATATTAAAAGTAAATACTTATTGAAAATATGCGCTCTTATTTACTGAGACAATTTTCATTTAGTCTGTTTTCTCCTTTTCAGAATAGCAGTTTATGTAATTATATAAGTGCCTAATTTTTAATTATAAGAAACATTTTTGATAAGATAAAAAAATTAAAATTATATTTGTTAATGTAAAAAAGTATTTATTAATTTCTTTTAAAAATATTATAAAATTATCTTTGAAACATAAATATAGAAAAATTCCGCTCATTTTTTTATAGAAGTCGACAGAGTAATTCGGGAAACAATGACCACATTTTAAAATTTTAGTTAAAATAAAGTAAAACTAAATGTTTAAAATGACTAATAACAAAAATAAAAGTGAATAAAATATTGCTAAAATACAAAGTAAAAATATCATACTTTTCTTACATTAAAAAAACGTGATAGATATATTTAAAAAGAATGATGAACACTGAATAAATGCCATGGTTATAAGTTTTTCCAGTCTTTTTATTTTACTAACGAAAAGGAAAGGAATGAACATGCTTCTCACTTTCGATTGCTGTACCCTGCCATTGACTCTTGTGTACCTGAAGTAGTTACTTTCCGATTCTTCCAATCGAGTACATTGTACCTGCGTCTGTTTCAGAATACTCGGCCTACGCTAACTTTATTACTGGAAATACATGGTTTTTGAAAAAAAGTATTGATTACAAGTTATTACATTAAAATACCAATGATAAAATACCGGTTATGGATACTTCTTCAAATCCCTATTTCTCATGAGCCTTATTATGCAGTTTAGAAAACAAATGTGAAATATTCTCGGACTTGTAAAATAACTATACTAAAGTAACATGCACAGATAAATATGTAAGTAGGAATAAACATTTCATTAAAAAACACATGTAGAAAAATTTTTATTTGTGAAACTGACTCTCATTTGTGAGTCATATTATTTTATTAATCATTAGACAGATTTATTTGCGAGAAAAGTCTGTTAAGAATATTTAATGAAATGAAATATTCTTTTATTTTATATAAAAGTTGAAATGAATAAAATCATTATAGGAACATTTTTTAAGAAAAATGTCCAAAATACAACAAATTAGATAATTTGAAATAACGTAAATATAAATACAATAAAAAAATACATTGTATATAATTAGAAAAACTTATAGTGTGCAATTATTTCTCCACTTGCAACAATTAACCAATTATTAATTAACAGATAAGCAATATGAAAAGTAAGTCTTCCTTTTCCTTTGTTTGTATATATATATATATATATATATATATATATATATATATATATAGCTATATATATATATATATATATATATATATATATATATATATATATATATATATATATATTCCACGTAAATTGGAATGCAAAAATACTAAATTTAAATATATGGAACAGCTTCGTATTCATGTACCAGTGAGGTTTTAGAACTAACCGGGCTTGCCGTACATGTTTGTAATTTGGTCTATAGAGTAATGCTGAATAAAACTAAATTCAGGTGAATCAAGCAAATGACATTTCACATCTACTAGCAAACTAACATTAAAGACGATGACAGGCGTACCTTGATCCTGCTACATTCCCTTATTTCACAGAATGATGAGCGAATTTTCATCTTGACTTCTGGAGGACAACGTTGGTTGGCGTTCTCATTATTGGAAAATAGTGAGTTTGAATCCTAACTTAACCGAAGATCCATCGTGTTTACTAAAGGTGGCTAGGGAACGTTAAATATCTCGTGTTTGCAATGTCCCTCAAACGAAATGATATATCTGGGTGTGACAGGCCAAGTATTGAGTTTTTTTCCATTGGTCCCTGATTCAAAATTAAAAGATACCACCCTGCTGCTTCTATGTACTGGTAGAGCCCAACTCAAAACTAACTACAGAGAAGCATACTGATGCAACAATAACCCTCACTTCTGGTAGAGGTAGAAATCATGACCAAACATAGGAGACAGACGATCCTGCCGGTACCCTGTTTTCAGAGCGTGTAGGACAGGTGTACCCGGATGCCTCACCCACCTGCATAATTCAGGTTAACATGGATAGGAACAACACTAACAATGAGGTCATCATGAAGACCATGGATTTGGAATAAAATATGCATTTAAAAAGAAACTTATCGTAATCTATATATGAAGTCCCAGCAAGAATTTTCTCCAACTGGTGATTGCACTGTTATTCTTATACCGGTGTACGGACAAATTTGTCATGAAACTTGATTGCCAGAATGGTTGCAAATATAGTTGTTGGTGACGTTATCGGTGAAATATTATTTTTCATATCATTGTCATACTTTTTATTTGGGCGATTATGTGTAGATCTTTATCGCTACTGGCGATCGCCAAGGTATTCGTCACAAACGGGAATAAATTCAATTCCAATTTTCAAATTAGCTTTCATATTCAGTTTTCAATCTATTAAAAAATTCATTCATCAATTTCATAATAATTATTATATTTAATATTATTTATTTATATATTGATTTCTTCACTTTTAATTTAAATCTTATTTAATTCTTTAAATTTTATCTTTCGTTTTACCTATTTTTTAATAATTGACACGCATTCTTTATTTTTGAAAGTAGAAACTGTCAATCATTTGCGAAAAAACTATTACTTGCATATAAAGCTTAAATGCAGTACTGATTTTTGTTATTTTTCTTCTCATTGTGATGTCCAATTCAATGCAGTTTTTGTTATCTTTTCATATTATCTGCAAAATCTATATAGAATCCCAACATTTAAATTAAAAAAAATATTGGGTGGCCATTTAAAAAATATGTTTCTCACATGAAACATTTTTCTAAATAACAAAAAGATAAAAAATAAATAAGTTGAAAATTCTTATGGAGTCCTTAAATTAATTATATTTACAGGAATATTTTATGAATGGAAAATTCACTGTAAAAGTTAATTATCTTTTCGTTGTTTTTCTCTGTAACGATTCATTTTGTCTTCAATTTTTTATTGCTAATTATATTTTATAATTTTTTGAATCAAGAATACCATTACAGAATTTTTGAAGAAGTTAAAATCTAATTCCTCTAATACTGCAGTGTATAGTTATTTTAATTATTCTGATGTTCTGAAATTTATATGAGAAACAAAAAATACATTCTCCTTATTTAAAAATCTTAAAGTAAATTGGATTGGAAATTAACTCATAGTCTCTTAATTATATAATTCTTTGCACTTAAAGATGATGTACTTGAATATTTAGGACAAGTTAAAATCGGCATTGATATGTTAATTCTATTTTTAAATATGATACGTGATTAAACAATTTTCGCATATGGGATGAAAAAAAGAATTACGACATTTTTGACGTTATGTTGCTGTGAATGTCATTTTATTCTAGATCATATATTTTAGTTTTAATAATAATTAAATATAAATTTAATCTACTTGAATATAACATTAGGAAGCAAATATTTTTTACATTTTCAATGACATTTCGCAAGCCATTGACATTTATCCCATTCTTTGAAACAAATTTTCTCTTTGATGAAATCAATTCTAGAAATCATTACACTCTTAATTGTTTTAAACCAAAATAAGTGAAACTCTTTTGGTATTTAAAAGCTAAATTAAAATGTTCAATGTAGAAAAACTTTTCAAAAGGTATTCTTTGAAATTTCAGTGTGTGTTAGGTTTAGTAAACTTTCATTTAAGCTGCAGAGAGAAAGACTTAAATTTTAAACCTACATGAAACACCTATTATATTTCTGAGCAAAATTTTTCATATACAAGAGCACATTCAATTTTTATTTGTTTCGTAAGTACGATTTTTTTTCAAGTGCCAATTCTCATTCTTTGTTGGAAGATTTTGAACACAAAGAATTATTCATAATACAGGAAGTTGAACTGTTTTCCACGCATCCTGTGATAATTTAAAATAGATTCAGACTTGGAAAGGTCATTGCATTAATTTATAATAATGTCTGGTCTCAGTAAAATAATCAATTATAAAATGACCTATCCAAGCAGGTGTAGTTTCTATTTTTCCAACCCATAGGAATTTCTTTTATTGTTCTTTCACAAAAAAAGTACATTATATAAATTAATAATGCTAAAACAAAAATTCGTGGGAACTAAACTATAAATATTTTTTTAAAATAAAAATATATTAATTGAGTAAGCTATAAAAGAAACTTTATTCAACATTTAAGATCCTGTTTCTAAAAAAAACGGTTTTCTACACCGGATTTTATAGTAATTTTGGTTTGAGGGCTTAGTTGGTTGGGGTTTTATGGCGCAAGGTCTAAATATGGACATGCTGCGCCAAGAATAAAGTTTTGGAAGAATAGATTGTTTTCATTTACTTATTTTGTTTTATTTTATTATTTATATATATACATGTTTCTTTTTTTGAAAACCCAAGCAACATTAAAATTTAAAAAAAAAAAAATCAGAGTATATTATAATCTTAAAATCCATATATAATGGTATAATCCATATATAATTGAGGGCTTAGTATTATACAATACTGATACATGGTGTCATACAACACGTCTCATTTGTTCTCTCTCAATTATTTAAGATAGTTAGTTACAATACATAAATTATTGAACACATAATTATTACATGTTTATATACAACACATAAAATATTTTTTGCTTAGTAAGATTTTTCATTTTGTTGTGATTAATATTTTCATCACGCATTTTTAGTACGAAGGAGTAAGTAATTAAACGTTTTTAGTATTTACTTTATAAATTCATGATAAAATATTAATTTTTTTAAACTATTTTCTTGTGAAATATTTAAATGAATGATAATTTTTGTATTTTTAATATACAATATTCAATATATCGAACAAAATTTGATTTTGTATTTCAAAGTAGCAAACATAAACATTATTATATTTTTATTCGCATACACAGTGTATGCATTTCATGACTGAAAACTGTTTCAGTTTGAAAAATAGATTTATAAAATAGTGTGTTAAATACTGCGGATTTATAAATATTATAATGTAAATTTCAAGTAATTAATCAGACAAAAAAAGCACCTATATAATTAATTTTATTAACTTCTAATGCAAAGCATTACATAAAATATACATACATTTTTATTTTAATATAAAAACAAATATTAAACATATATTTGGGGAAAAATTTAAAACTTTTAATTTAAAAACTTATGAACACTTTCAAATTATTTTTAAAATGTATATCAAAATGGTACTTTCTACATTTAAGAGAAAACCAACTTTCTTTATATCTTCAATAACTTTGCGGATATTGTATAGTTATAGATCTTCTGAAATGAAATAAAAAAAACTTTAGTTCAGAATAAAATGATGTATACACTACTATTTAATTCAACAAATAGCTAGGGTATGTAATGAGTTATATAAAAATTTTAATACTCGTATAAGCCTAAAACTGTTGTAAACACAGTACTCGAGAACTTATACCGCAAGTTTCATATAGCTTTTTTTGACAAAAAATTTAAATACTGTACTGTAATGTAAAATTTATAACGAATATAATTTACATTTTAAAGATCAAATTTAGTTTTTTAAAGTTAATGAAATTTTAACTATAAAGATAAGGCTCTTTTTTCTTATTAAACGTTGATTCTAATTAATAGATTGTTTAATGTAAAATTTTTTTCTAAATTTATGACTTTTAAAATAGGAATAGCAATACAGATTGCAGTGTTTAACTATTGTTCGAAAACTATTAGGAATACAGGAAGATTCATTTTAAATAGACACTCTCTAGCGTGGCATGTACCTCTATCTAACGAATGGAATGGTACCAAATATGGTAAAGTGAATTTCGTCAAGGGAAATAAAACTACACGACAAAGAATAACTTCAAAAATCAACGAAAAGCGTATAGTGGAGGACTATGTAAAATGTTGCAAAAAATTGATGATACCTACAAAGCTAATTGGGAAATACTCATCTTTATATATTAACTGTATTCACTTCTCTGACTTCATATTCGAACACATTTAATGTTATTCAGATTAGTGCACATTTTCTATACAACTTTTTCTACAGCTTTGCTGCAACATATTCTATAGAGTATGTGATATGTTGTCCTTTAAGATATTCAAGTTTGTGATTCAACTAACCTAACCCTTTGATTTCATGTTGTCCTAGAGCTAACAGTCTCTTGGAGTGAAATTATCGGATTGCAAAGATTGCAACTGTAAAACAATTACTTTTTCTTCGTAGTAATGAAGTCAATACAATTGCTTTAACTAAATATGAATATGTGATGATGTATGTTTTACGTAAAGTTTATTTGACTTTATGCAAAAGGCTGAAATATTTTCTTCATTAGAATTGGAGGATAACGAAATAAGTAAACATATAGTAAAATGTATTTTTAATGCAACGTAAGCAACTAGTATATGTTCACGTTGTACAAATGGCACTTTAGTGCTCCATCTGAAGTGATGGTCTCTAAAAATAATGACTTAATGATGAATTCGGCTTAAATCTACAGCAGTTAGTGGCTTCGTTAATGTATAGAATTTTCTTGCATTGCATGGAGTGCTTAGAAGCTCGAATTTAGCAATTTTGAGCGCTAATTGCCTATTTAGAGGGAAATGGGTGGCATTATTCTATATGATTCGACAGGGGAAACAATTGTAAACCTTCAACATGATAAGAATTTACAGCGCAAATGTCATCTACTTATTTCCTTTGTATTTGAATTCCTGCAAGCATTTAATTTAATCGTGGGAAACTTACCACAAAACTTTCTATACCAAAAGAAAAACAAAAACTCATATTCAATTTTCCGACTTTAATCCTGACGTTACTAGTGCTAGCAATGGTTCCCTGTGATTCGTCCAAAATTGTGCAAGTTGTAACATTCTTTGTCACCATTTTTGTCATTTACACTTATTTCCTAGGAGAAAGGTTTGCTTTAAGTCTTAAATAATTCTTTTTGAGGCATTAAGTGAGAAAAATATATCTTCTATTCTAAATTCACAAAATGCTGGAGATGCATTGCTTATAGTTTTACCAATATTTCGCTGGTAATGATTCGCATATTCACTTGAGATGGTTTACTTCGGCGGAGAATAATTTTTGAACTGTCTACTTGTTTTAAAGCCCAAATTACTGGTGCTGTTGTATTAAATTTGCTTTTTGAATCGGTATCCCCCCCATGTTCTACGTTAATTCTTGATTTGGTAAGTTATTACAGTATTAAGAGAAAACCATAAGCAATTTTAGGAATTAATGATTTTTTTCTTATACATACATATATACATATATATATATATATATGTGTGTGTATTTAAAAAAGGAGAATTTTTTTAAAATCTTCTGAATAATATAATTATTGTTTTATTTACTGTAATTCTGGTATTTAAATTATTGCCAAATAATTTTTAATACCCCCTCACTTAATAAATTTTTTATTGTAAATTTTGCTTGATAGGGTAACAGAAGTTCTAGAATAAAGGTGTCATAATTTTTATGCAAAAACTATACAAGGTTTTCAGCATTTTAACAAGAACAAACTTTTAAAATAAAATTTCGATTAAATTTATATTTATATTACTACGACACTCTTACGTAATTAAGAGTGTTGTTCAGAAAAAAACAACTTTTAAATGTTTCATTTCATTATCATTATCATCACATGACAAATCAGAACAATTATCAGAAAGGTACATTATTTTTATAAATTCAATATTACTTTACAGGACTGCGACCCTGATATTTAAAAGAAGTGAACGGTAAAAATAATTATACTTTTACTTATAGCAAAAAAAAAAAAAAAAAAAAGCATTACTTATTTATCCTGTACTCAAAAACAAATAACATCAATGCTCATTCTAAGCGACTTGATCTTTTTGGATTTTATGGAAACAATTGTTTAAACATTCAATATATTTTTGAAAGTGAATTATTATTAATTCATGTCATATTCTTACAACAAATTCTCTCTTTCTTCAACAGGAATAACCTTTTGGGAAATTGCACTCTTCTCTCGCTTCATAATCAGAATGATACCGGATCCAATCCAAAAAAGATGATATTCGAATGAAGCGAACAGGTGCTACATTTTCACAAATACCAGATCCATAGGACGTCAAACCAATAACATAGTTCTTGAGGAACTTAGTAACAAATAAAGGACCACCAGAGTCACCCTAGTAGAAAAGAGTTTCCGTACATATAATGTGCATCTTTTCATTGTAAAAATTGCTTTTTTGTTCATTTATTATAAGAATATTGAGTTTTGTGAGATTCTAATGAAGTATATTTTATAATACTTATATAATACATTTATTTCCTATAATTTTCGATTAATATAATTTAATAAAAATATTTATAACACATTATAAACTATAATACATAATATAATTTATAATAAGCTTGTTATAAATAGCTTTATTATATAATTAATCAAAAAATTTAAAAAATTGGTATAATATAAGTATAAAATATTTGAAATTTTCTTAAATTCACAAAACTCAATATTTCTAATTAATTTATCTAATATAATCTATTCAATAATACTAATGAATTAGTGTTCACTTTCATTTTTTCCAAACAGGATTATAAATTCTTTTCTTCTAGCTAAATGTACAAATATTTTTTTTTATTTTCAAGTAAGTTGTGTTAAAAATTTTGAGATTATTAATTTTTCACCAAATTAAGATCCTAATATTGTCTTTAAATACCTTCCTTTTTCAGCTTTTTTAATACTATTTCAGGTAATTAACAAAAACATAAAAGAAGTTTCAACGCAGTTTAAGTATATATATATATATATATATACATATATATATATATATATATATATATATATATATATATATATATATATATATATATATATATATATATATATATATTATAGAAATAAATGAACAACGAATTTTGTTGACACATTTTTTAAAACGTTCCCTTTGTTGCATAGTTTAATTGTGATAATCCAATAGATTATCAATAAATTGGCCATTTCTTAAGTTTTTGAAATACCATATCTTTTGCTCATAAAAATGACATCATTTACAACAATCTGTTCTTTACAAATTATAAGTTTAAAGGAAAAGGATTATAAAGGCCGAAGCTGAAAATCTAGTAGTAAAAAATTGCTTTTTAAAGTATATAAAGATAAATATTTTTTAAAGTATGGATTTTTTAAAATTATTTCTAAGAAATATTTAAATTTTTAAAGTATATTTGCCTCAAAAGAAAATCTATTCTGTTTTACATTGAAATAAAGAGAACCTGCGCATATTAATTTTTTTTTATAATACCGGTTTATTAAAAAGAGGGAATTAGAAATACTTCACTTTGCAAGATGTTGGTCCTCCTTCTCCTCCTGCGCATATTGCATTCTCATCAATTGGTATTTTCAAAAGATCTGCACATTCTTCATTTTCCCAAATACGAATATCTTGTCCTTCCATCAAAAATTTGGTTGTAATATCTATTTTAAACAGAAAGAAATCTAGTAATTATAATATATTTAATAATAATTTTTGATTTAAAATATTGTAAAAATTCTCGAAATTAAGATATGATTCATACTTATGTAAGCAATCATGAAATATTTTTATATTACTATCTAATTACTACTATAATTAATATTTAATCAATCAATCAATACTAATCAGTCATAAAATGTAATCAATATTATCTAGCTGCTACTATAATACATTGTCAGTACGAGAAATAAAATCGCATGTGTAAGAATAGTTAATTAAAATAGGAATGCCTGTTAAAAAAATTTCATCCACACAATTTTGAATATTAATATATTCCACTAAAATGACAATATTACTAATATAGTGAATTTTTTCTTTTTAACTTTGATGCTATTGTTACAATTAATTTCTTTTAGCATTCGTTTTCATAACACAATAAAGATAAATACGCATTATATTTGATATTTCTAAAAATCTACTCAATAAATTTTGTCCTGAATAGACTCAAGAACATTGCAACAAAAAGGAAGAAAGGTACAAGTGAGAAACTTTGCAAATAAGTACAACGATATCCGATAACCAAATGATCCAAGTTTAGTACCAATGCTCATAACCATACACTCGGCAGTGGCACTGCAATCAGGAAGTGGGCCCTTTATAAACCGGTGCAGGTTGATTGGTTGGTTGGATATTCTGGCGCAAGTTCCAAAAAAACAACAACCTGCGCCATATAAACCGGTGCAGAGTGGAAGATTCAGAAACGTGGCAATCACATACCGGCGCTAGGAGGGCTTTAGTAAGCGAAGGATGCTAGGGAGAATTGTGGAGAAGACATTTCACACAGCTTAGTCAGTTTGAAAAGAGCCTCATCATTGGTTTGAAAATTGAAGCGTTGTGTTACGCACCACGTGGATGATTCAGAGTGTACCGTCAGTGGATCTTTCCTAAATGGTCTTCCTGAGCAAATTTTTAGTAGGATAATACTCGTTCGCATACAGCTAGAATAGCTCAAGATTTCCTAGTTAATGTTCAAACATTTCCATGACCAACCCACTTCCCGGGCTTGTCCCCATTAGACTGAATACCTTAAAATGTTTCTTCCTAAGGAAACAATATTCCAAAATTTCACTAAAGAGTTCAATTAAAATTAGATATTTAAACTATTAAAAGATAAAAATTTTACATCAACAAAAATTGTTTTACTAAATGAAAATTTTAATGAACTTACTAATGCCTGTTTTTCCCCAACCAGCAATTTTTCCCTTTTGAGAAGGCTGATCCAAACAAGCATCTTGCGGCAAGCATGCTTCACTGATATTTCTCGAAGTAATTATTGGTTTTGAGAGCTTAATTACCGCTATATCAGCACTCACTACATCCGCATCATGCATTGAATAATTAGGATGTCTGGTAACTTCTTCAATTTTAAAGGTTTCCTGAGGTTTGTTTACATCATTTCCTCCTCCTCCAAGGACAAATGATGCTGTAAACTTTTTATCGGCGATTCTTCCATCTTCATCCATAGGCGGGTCCTTAAACTCATAAGGCCCCCCAGATCTATATAAATACCGGAAGAATTCAAGGGTTATTAAAAATTCAAATAGTTTAGAAAGCTTATACTTTGCTTAAGATATAACTAGAGAATTGTAACAAATTATTAACATTATTATAACTTATATTACAAGTAAAGGAGTTTTAAATTATGTCACAATCAAAACATAATTATGTCTTATTTTGTTTTTTCCAATGCCCGGTGTTACCTTTTAGAATTTACTCAGATTCAGCACTACAAAGGGCGAAGGTGATTTTTTACAGTGGGTCTCCCAATGGGTATACCCTCTTTGCCCTGAAAGTGAAACGCATACACTTTCACAAAAAGGGACATCCATACCCGAATCAGGATTAAAACTTGGGGCCTAACGCTTCGAAATCAGGAACGCTTACCACTCCGCTATCGTTAGGGGGAAAATATGTTTTGTATGAGAGAGCATCTAATTGTGATACATATGAATGTCAATTAATATAAATTTCAATTCCAAGTTATAGTACCATTGAATACTAATTTTTGCCATAGCATTTAGAAAAATATTCATTTTGAACTGAAATCACTTTATTTTATCATTATTATTTGTAATTTTATAATTATTTTGTAGTATTTTTTCATGTTTTTCAAGGAATCCTTATTTTGACTGAATGTGACATAACCTTCAGACATCGTTATGAAGTGTTTTTTTTCACTCAAAAATTATTTTATGAACTGATTATACTGTACTATTAAGCTATTTTGTGTTCAAAAATAAATGGTTTTGATTCAATGAAGTACATGATGTACAATACACTTAAAACCATTTTTGGGTTTTACACTGATTCCAATTTCAATAACAACAACACAATGCAAACGAATAAATTTTATGAAAATAAATACATGGTATTTTTTAATTGGAAATTCATATTGAATATATGTTTTCGATATTTTTATTTGGAAGTCAGTAAGTAATATTCCTCACAACTTGGTGGTTGTGTGAAAAAAGGAAAAGTATAACTACAGCGCATGAGACAAATGCGTTTTAATTAACAATTTCCAGTTTTGTTATCTGACACTATTATTTTTACTTTTTTATCAGTGATTATTAATATTTGCACAAGATGTTAAATGTTTTTATTCATTTAATCTAATCGATTTGGTTTATGTTATTCTGATTTTAGTGATTATTAATATTTGCATTAGATGTTAAATGTTTTTATTCATTTAATCGAATCGATTTAGTTTACATTATTCTGATTTTAGACTATAATTTGGAATATCTCTGCAGCATCATTTTAATGATTATGAAAATCAAGATAAATTTTCTTAACTTAAGTATATATATAATATCTTTTTCAATCCTAATAAGTATATTTTACATGAAATTAATATCACTTATACTTTCTTACTTAATACACGCTGATTAATTTTCATGTATCAGGTATAGATAAGTGTTTGCAAGATTCAAGTAAACTTGTATATAAAACATAATGTGAAATTTGAAACATGTTTAATACAGACTTGTACTACTCTACAAAATTGAAAACTTTTGAACAGTGTTCCAAGAAAACTTTGTATTTTGAGAAAGAGAAACTTTGTATTTTGGTTGTTAATTCAATGGTTTCAAATGTACTTTAAAATATAATTCAGCTAGCTTTTATATGAAAAAGTGGTAGTATAACGATAGAAAGATCAGTTTTTTGGGATCGCCATGGGCAAGTGGAACGATTGATTTCCCGAGTGAAAGGTCTTGGGTCTCTGCTGTGAATAACATTAACCATCTGATTTGACGTCGGTCGGATTATGTTATTGGGAGATTTTTATTGCTGCATTGTGAAATGCGCCCCACTATGTATTCTCACCATCAATTTTACCAAGTTAGTTTTAAATTTTTGGCAACAAAGTGAGCTTTTCATGGAACACTGTTCAAAAGTTTTCAATTTTGTAGAGTAGTGCAAGTCTGTATTAAACATGTTTCATATATCACATTATGTTTTATATACAAGTTTACTTGAATCTTGCAAACACTTATCTATACCTGATACATGAAAATTAATCAGCGTGTATTAAGTAAGAAAGTATAAGTGATATTAATTTCATCAACAACTCATTCTTCACACGCTGATATATTTTACACTCCATGTTCTGATAATATATACAATTGTTTACGAGAAATAATTTTTTGACTTTTACCAAAGTATTTAATAAGTACATTAATAAAATTTTTAAAATTTATTATTTTTGTTTTCACAGATTTAAGTCAACATTAAATAATTTTCAATGATCATTAATTTTTGCAAGATTAGAACTGCAAATCAAAACATTAATTTCAGTGAACTTTCACTGAAGATTTTATGTGTACTTACATACAGTGTGCTGCAGTTAAAACAAATCGCTTCGTAATTATAACACCAGCACAGTGCACTTTGCGTTTCTTATAACGAATTGTTACCTTAAAAATTAAAAAAAAAAAAAAAAAAAAAAAAAAAAAAACACTATTTACATCATCAAAATGCTCGAAAATATAAAATTGTTGCATTTATACTTGTATTTTTAGGATTTTAAGGCAAACATGAAAAGGATATTAATATGAGAGAAAAATGCATTGGGAAATAAAATATACAGATATATGTTGTTTTCTTACATCTCAAAAATCTTAAATAAGTCGTAAAGTGACTAAGCAAAATTGAAAGCTGTTATTAAAAATCCTATTCAGTGTGTCGTTTACTATGTTGTAAAAGTGACAAGTTTAAGCACATTACATTTTTCACAGTAAAATTGATTAAAACTGTACTCATTAAAATGTATATTTCAAACAACTTTGTCCTTTTTTTGCAATTAGATTTTGCATTATATCTCAACAAAAATTTTCAAATAATTAACAAAATACCAGGGTAACAAGAAATAAGTTGTCAACTTTAGAGGATTCTAGAACACTTTCCATTAATCTAGAGAAGATAAAATTTAAGCTTCTGACACATCAAATGATATTCTTCGCATTTAGTGAATAAAACATTTGGTATGAGTAATACACCAATACATGGTGTTGTGACAAACCTCGTTTGCCTTTTAGTTTAAAATTTTTTTTATATTATATATATTAAATTTATATAACACCATTTGCGTTACTATGCATGGTTTTAACATCCTTTCTCTAAAAATAATTCAATTTCTGCTCATTTTACCCTAGTGTTTTTCTCTACGTTGCAAGAAAAACACATAATTGGTAAAATTTCTCTCAAAATTAAATTTGATTAAATTCATCTTGCAACAGCAGAATTTCGTTACAACTGTAAAAGAAATGTATCGTATGAAACAAATATTGTTGCGTTACAATAAACTCCACAAGAGATAATTTTTTCTGTTCGGGAGTGGCAACAGATGAAAAAGAGAGAACGACTGTAACGGCTGTGTTTTGAAATATCTATGGCGAAAGAAATAAACGTTTGGTAAAACTAAGTACTACGGTCTCACCTTGGTGAACTTGGCGAAAATTTTTTTCGCCAAGTGCCTGAAACAAGCATTTTGGAATTTGATTGGCATCCCAAAGAAGGTGCCAATGGGATTGTAATTGGAGTGGAAAAACGGCGGGAGTTTCACCCGACTTGAAATTTGCCCTCCCCTCACCTAACACTAAATAAGAAAACAATAGCAACAACCATGTAAATAAAGCGGTGTTTCCCCCATATTTCGAATTGCCAAGCCTAACCGCATGCAAGAAAACAGCAATCGTAATAAGAATTGATTAAAGATTCTATTTAAAAATATTTCAGGATTAAAATTAAAGTAAATAAAGTAGCAAAAATAATTACATTTAATAATATCTAGTTAAAAACAAATAAAAAAATGAGTTTCAGCTATTAAACATAGAATGTAACAAATCATTACTACATAAAAGTAAACAAATCTAGAATAATTTAAAAAAATAGATTTTATAGTTTCATTTATTATTGGAAATTTAAATACTTAACATACAATTCTAGGTATTCTATGCCTGCAGAAAATAAAATAAAATTCTTACCTTCATGTTTCGTATACTTACCTTCATTCTTACCCTCATTTTGCTTTGCATGTAGAGCGCACAGCAAAATCAAAATTGAATATAAAAGACGGGATTGAAAATCTAGCGCTATATCCACAGCGAAATACAAAACAAATATGAAAAACAGGATTGAAATTTCTGCGCTATATTCACAGAGAAATACAAGACAAATAGATAGGATTGAAATTCCGGCATTATATCCAAACCGAAATAAACAATGTGAATATAAAAGATAATATTCATATATCACGCTACATCCGAAGTGAAATAAAATATAAATATGAAAAAACAGGATTTAAATTACCGCGCTTTACATCCGATAAAAAAAATCCAAAATAAAAATGGCTAGCCTTTCCGGGATATGCGGCGACGAGACATTCGGACGCTATGCTTGGTGACATATTTGTCGACTTTTGGTGATTTTTTGGCGAGGAAAAATAATCGCCAAATCTTACCGATTTGGCAACTTTTCGCTGAGACCGTGGCGACCTTCTGAGCTTAACGAGGTGAGATCGTAATACTCAGTTTAGCCAAGCGTTTTAATGTATGTGCTGCGCGTTTGCTGCTGCTGCGGTTTGATTTAAATATATTTAGTCAATGTTTCCTTCAATGTTGTCATCTATAAACAAAACATGCTCACATTCAATTTTACAGTAAATCCTAATAGGAGTTACACTAATACGAGATATGAATTCCAATATTTCTGAATGCCTTATGTAAGATGATGCAGAAATTTGAATCAAATTGGGAACTTTGTATTCTTTCCAGTAGGAAACGAAATTAAAGCAAACTTTCAACTTATTGTAGTGTGAGAGTAGTGTCAGTTGTTTAATGTGTATAAGATATGCCATATTCCACCGCATTAAAAAAATCCAACGGCAGAATTGGTATTCTATCTGTACAATATCAAGCCTTTGCACATATTGTAGGATGTGGACAAGAAAGTTCGATAAACTTTTGTGCACTACAGTTTTTGATCGAATATTGTTCAACATTAGTTGGCCACTGAACTTTTTGTGGATAGTTTTCAACAGCTAAGTTAATACTCACAATTGTCGAATATGGACCGCGGTAAATACTCCTAATATCCGTTTTATCATGAAAAAAGGGACATTGTAATTTAAATTTGAGGATCATTAGAAAGAGTTTTATTGATAATATCAAATGGAATCTGCCGTTTTTATACCCAAAAGGGTAATATGATATACTCTGAACACCATTACTCTAAGAGCACAGAAACCTTTAGAACATTTTTTTCTGGATGGCACCTACTCACATTAGTTCTCGTGTAAAACAGTTGTTAAGACAGTATTTCACAGATACATGAGTCATTTTCCGTTAGTATGGCCAACTTGTTCACAATAATTACCCTATATTTTGCTTCTTCGGTTCACTTGAAAAATTATCTGGAGTAAAAAGCCTGCATCTGTGCTAGTTCTGTATTGCAAGCATTGAATCTGAAGACTTAATCGGCATCATATTATGGCAGACTCACTCAGGTCTGGTGGAAAATATGTTTTGGTAAAAATTTACCGTACGTGGTCACCCTTGGCGAAATTTTCAAAAAGTCGCCAAGAGTGACCACATGGCGAATTTCCAATCGGGAAAAATGCGCGTGGAAAATGGCTGAAATAGTGACAAATATTTCATGCATTTTTGATATCTAACAATATGCTCAACTAATTTTATAAAATTTACAAAAAACTCAGATTTATAGACTTTAAACATCAATGGTAAAATAATAAAGATGATATGTTAAATTATCCATAAATTTTTTTGATTAAATTTTGTATTAATTTAATATTAATAATAAATTTTATATTAATTTAAATCCATTAATATTCATGAGAAATTAATGAAAAATAAGGTTGCCAAAAACTAGTTTGCAGTGCTTCCATTAAAAATGTTCGCCAAATTTGGCGTCAAAAAAAAAAAAAAAAAAAAAAAACGCAAAAGATTACCCTACAGTAAATTTGATCTTATATTTCTATGATTAGAGCACAATGTTAAGCGTGAAGAGAGAC
This sequence comes from Latrodectus elegans, assembly GCA_030067965.1. NCBI lineage: Eukaryota > Metazoa > Arthropoda > Arachnida > Araneae > Theridiidae > Latrodectus > Latrodectus elegans. The sequence goes on from CM057819.1 coordinate 47,295,046, forward strand.
GTATTAAGCAATTTTAATGCAACTTCGTTTTATACTATTTATTCCTTATAAAATTATTATATATTACTAAGTATTTGTGTATATTACCCAGTCATCAATTGGAGAGAATTCTGTATTATCTTTTTATAGGACAAATGACAGCGCATCATTTCAATTTAATGCAATTCAAATTGTACCCCATTTGGAGAATGAAACGTATTCTAGACCACTCTGAAGTAAGCAATTTATTAATTTCCAATTCTGTATCGATCGAAATTTGTTTAATAATAAATATTTATTTTCATAATAGACTTTTTACTGTATTTAATATCAGAATTTATGCTTTTATTACATTAAGACTCGCATTTTTCATGTTGTTAAATTATTACATTAAGACTCGCATTTTTCATGTTGTTAAAAAGTTTGATCACTTTTTCAATTTTAAGAAATACATAGATTTTTATTTTTTGATATAAGAAAAGTGTTATTAAAATGAATTTCATAAAAAAAGTGTTTCAAAGTTGTATAAACTTAGATATAGTACAGAAAATATTGAAATTATCCAATTTTTAATAAAATAGCAGAATATGTTTTAAAAACTTACCATCCATGGATACTTATTTGAGGGAGCTATAATACCACCAACTAATATAGGAAGTATATGATCTAAAAGTATGGTATGAAATAAAATTATGAAATATAAATGCAAAAATAACATTAAAAAGTACAAGTTTTTATAAGCCATGGTAAACAAGTAACAATGCGTTTCAAGAATTTTCAAGCAAATTTTCATAAGGTCGTAAACTATTTTATTTAGGTTGTAATATTTTCCCCCTCATAAATTTCTCAAAATATTTTACATTTGTGCTAAGATTTTTTGTCTTGACTTTTAATGTGTTTGGTTTTGGCCCCTGTGAGCAATACAAATATAAGAGTAACATTTGTATTTTCTGTGATTCAATAATTTTAGCATAGTCTTTCATGAGCTTTCAGAATAAATTTTAACTTAATAAAATGTCCATATTTATATTGTGCTTTTATTTGTGCCCATATTTATACAATTTACATTAATGTTTTATTTAAAATTTCTGAAAATCTATTCATCTAATGATGTAACTAAAAATCACATATAAATTCTTACTGATTATACAAATAACATAGTAAAAAAAAAAAAAAAAAAAAAAAAAGAAAGGAAAACTAATTAGTACAATTATAACTTTAGTTAAATGATATTTCAAATGAAATTATCGGTCTTCATTCCCAAATTATTGTTTTATTTACTTAAATATGAGGCAAAACTATTTAAAATCTGTCTCTAAAATATTTAAAAATAAGAGTAGTCATGCTTTCTATTTATTTTTTTGAAATATACGAGTTACAATGATAAAAACTCATGAAATTTTAAATTAATATTGACTTTTCAAAAATATAAAATTCAAACAAGAATTAACTTTATTATAACTAAAATTAACTTTTTCTCTAAGATTGAATATATAAAAGTTATTGCCATCATAAGTTCTTATAAAATTTTTTAAGGATTTGGTTATATTCTGAAAAAATTTCATATCTTTTAAGCTAAGAAAAAAAATTTTTTTCTTAATAATCCTGTTTATTTAAAAGCAACGATACCTCATTATAACAATCTAGTTAATTAAAAAGTTTATTATGGTTTTTCTAATAATTGAAAAAAAATTGTGAGATTCATTTTTTTTACTTTGCCAATTTCTTCATTTTAATTTAAAATTAATACTAATAAAAATTACTAATTTAAATATTAAATATTTTAATTATTTCGAAGAACGAATTAGAATATTCCGGTGTCAAAAAGAATGCTGTATTAATACAATTCAACTGGCTGAAATGTTAAATATTATACCAACATTCCCCTTCATATAATACTTTTCATAAATCACACAATGCTTTGTAATGAGGTCTTTTTTATATGTGATACTAACAAAAGTGCATTGTGCATGAGTTTATAACATTTTTTAATCACATGCTGCACTTAAATTTACTCTTGTTTTAATGAGACATATTGAGGTAAAAAAAAGTCTGAAGATATCAAAAAGTCTGAAGATATCATAGCGTGCTTAATCGAAGTCTCTGCAATGAGAATGTTTTTTACAAATGTAACAATTCGAGATACAATTTGTGTAAAACGCTTTAGAGAATGTGATTTATAGTTCTTTATGGGAAAAACTCAACTTGTCAGCAGAACAGCCACTTTCAACAACACCAATTACATCAAGTATTTTAAGAGAAATAATATTTTTAAGTTCAGTAAGCTTATCAATTGTAAGTCCACCGGCATTCCAGAAAAGAAATTTAAGGTTTGGCCGTGATCTTAAAAGGACAGTTTTTTTATAACATTTTCAAAAACCTTCATGTAACCTTCAAAATGAATTTGGCAAAAGATGCAGCAGATTTAGCGTTATCGGGGTACACCACGAGGAGGCGTGCCACCCTATCCCCATACTTCTTCAGCGGGTAGAGCTGGATTATTTTAAATATTTCAGTCTTCAGAGACTCTGGACGTTTTTGTGGATAATTTTGATGGAGAAATGTTTTTAATATTTATGGTTATAAAAGCTAAAATAATAATAACCAAAATATAAAGTGAACCAGTTGAACATATCACTGCTATCTTCGTTGATCGGCTGAGAGCCAGACCATATCTGATTATAATTTATACCCCTCTGAATTTGAGTTCTAGACATTTGGCCATAAAACCCAATCAACCAAACCAAACCAAACCAAACTTGAGTTTGAGTGTCAACAACATATCGACTCTCTTCTTTGTTCTAGGAGAAAGGTGGTCCTCCAGTAGATCCTAGGCTATTGCAGCATTTTAAGGGAATGAATAAGCTGAACTTTTGGCCAGAGGAGCTTCAGATTTACATCCATCTTCTATCCAGTTCTTCTTCGAAATGCTACGAGATTTCTTATGAGAAAAATCAGACATGGAACAATTTCTGCTTTTAGAAACTTGACTGATGGAAAATCCTGGGTTTGGCTTCTGGATGGCCAACAGTGCTCTTGTCTTTCCCACCTTTCTAAGGCAGTAGGTTTTGCTTGTTTTAGAATTATTACTGGACATGACTATTTGCAGGCTTATTTATATAATATTAATTTATCTAAATCATTTCTTTGTGAGTTCTGTGACACCTCACTTATGACTGGAGAGCATCTCTTTAGCTGCCCTTCTCTTTTTGACGTTTGTTCCAGTGATAACTTTTAAATCCTTTCGCCTTCTTGAGCTACTTCAAAATTGTACTGGACTGTAAAATGCCTCTGTACTGGACTGTAAAATGAAAACACGATGGTGGACGTAATTTATATGAATGTATATAGGAATTCTCATAAAAAGAAATTATGTTCTTTTGTTATAATATCAAATCTTAAACATTACAATAAAATCAAAAGAAGATAACTTGAAATATGTAAAGTACTCATGTAGTTATTTAGGTCTATTTACGTGGGTCAATTTCTGTCTGGATTATGCGTGCTTGTGATATTCAGTAAACATAAACAAAAATATTTGACTATTTTCTTATTTTATATAAAAATGGTGACATTTAGTTTAATTGTAGTAAATTTCTTATAATTAATTTTGATTTTTATTATGTGTGGCATTGCTTTTTGTTTTTGTAATTTGATTAAAATTAAATTAAAATGCTATGAGAAGAAAATATTTAATATTTATGCAATTCGTAAATTTTATTGTAAAAAAAAACTATGATTATAATTAAAATTATACTGGTTTTCTACATTGAAAAACTAAATAATAAATTAAAACATAAATAAGTAATCAAATTTAAAATATATATAAGAAATTTTTATTATCGTGTTATTAATTTCGTTGAATCACTATTATTATTGATGCCTTTTTCCTATTAAAAACTTACATAATTTAACCAGTTGAGAATACTAATTTTATGTTGATTGAAAAAGTTATTTTATATGATTTTATATGATTCAATGAAATCTTATTTTATATGATTATCTTATTTATTTTAATTAATTATCTTATTTAATTATCTTACTTAATTATCTTATTTTATATGATTCAATGAAAAAATTTAAAATTAATTTTTAACCGTTTATTTTTCTGCACTCTTTAACATTTTTTTTATTACGGTTATTATAGTTTTGTTTTTTGAATTCAAAGGACTTATAACCAGTAATTCAATTTTAAGTAATATTACCTCTCAACTGACCTTCTTTGCACTCATAAAAATACTTTCTTGTATGGTAAAATTTCAATCATTTAATACTGCTTTATCGTTTCGTTGATGATGAAATTCGAACGAAATTGTTCAGATTGTACGAACGAAATTGTTCAATGCCACGGTAACGCTTAGCTTTGTAAAGATGTCACAGCTGTTGCAATAAAAAAAAATCACGATTTTAAAAAAAAAAAATTATAAATTGTGTATCTTAAACACAGATAATATGAAGGCATCAGTTTTAGTAAAAATAAAATTAATATCAATGACTTTTCTTTGCACAACAGCACATACGCTGAACAAGTAAGTAATTTGAAATAACAAAATGTAATATATTTGTCTTATAATTATTCTTACTACTAGATTTAAAAGATTAATAATAGTGCTTGAAAAGTCTCATACTAAAAAGTGAGGTATATTCAATCTCCAATAGCGTATTAAGAGATGATTGTGTGTTAATCAATAGAAATGAAACGTTCTCCCCAGTTTTATTTAACATAATCTCATCAAGATGGTTCATGATTCAAATGTCGCACCAAGTTAAGTGATATGCAGCGGAAACAAGAAAGTTCTGCCTGTTTTTAATAACCCAAAAGAGCATGACCTACATAAAAAAGTATAATCTATTATTAATTATAAAGTATAATCTATAGATTAAATAAATTAATCGTCATCGGCATCCAGCAACTTTTATTAACGTGTCTCTAATTGTGCTATACTCTTGCTGTAAGACTTGGGGATTATGGACGCAAAGAAGTCAATGAATGCTTGACTCAAGTCTGCTTGGTTAGTGAAGGATTTTCCACGAAAATGATTGGCCAGGGAATAGAAGAGGCTGTATCTGATGATCCAAGGTCAGATGAATAAGGAGGATGGCACAAAATCCACAATCATGTCGCTGAATGGTATTCCTGCCCCCCCCGCGTGATATGTGGCCTCATATTATTGGTCAAGAACAATACACAAATCGATTAACCAGTACTTGTCTCCTTCCGTTTCATACGTTCTAATTGCTGCTGGTACAAATCCGCAGTGATTGTTTGGCCCGTTGTTCGCAGCTTATGAACCACTTGACGACTAGTCTACCAGACACCAGTTTCATCACAGAGGGTCAAATCTCCCGACCTGAATTTGTGAAACCATGCCTTGTCGTAGGTTCATTCAGAGTACTATCCACAAACGCTTGGCATACTCAGCCACTTCACGCAGCAGCTGATAAGCTCACTTGATGTCGTAAAGCAAACAACAGGTGAAATAGTGAAGATGGACGTGTCGAAGGAGGTCCTTCGACACTTCCATCTTCACTATTGTACGAGTTACGATTGATGAATGTGTGCAGTGGACCTGCTTTTATGACGACTGATATTCATATTCTCGACTGACCGGTGTCTCAATCACGTCATACACTAATTTGCATATTTATTCTCACTTTATTTAATGGCAACGCGTAAACGGCAAGAGCTTTCTTGTTTACGTTATAAGTAGAACTCCTTTAATCGAGTGTATAAAAAGGAAATACATCAAAATATACAAATAAGCCTTCACAATCATAACAATACGATTAAAAATCTCTGCAAGTATTTTGTTAAAAAACTGCTGTAAAAATAACAAACATTTATCCATATGGTAATTAATATAATATTCAAGATTTCTATTCTATTTAAATTAGAAATTATTGTCTGAACATACTGAAAAGGATACCAGAAAAAGTCATGATCAATCTAAAAATTATTTTCATTACTTAAAAATTTTTCATTTAATTTTGAAAAGAACATTAAAAATTTGAGGAATTTCAAAAGATTAAGAATCTTATTTCTTTCATTTCCAATTTCTTAAGACTTGAAACAGAGTTAAAATTGAAAGTTATAAGCGATTTTGTTTCTCTAATTTTATCTGTTAGGCATATAATACAAAGTAAGATTAAGGAATAGAAATTTTGATTATGAACTGCAAATTTTTAGAATATTTTCTCTAATGACAAATCTAGTGTTAATTTGGTTTAGTAAAATATAAGTTACATTTTATCAATTACATTTCACTACAAAATGCAAGATAGTCGGAAAAAATTGCCCTCACGCAAAATACATCTTTGCAAAAAAAAAAAAAAAAAAAAAAAAAATAAATAAATAAAAAAAAATCTTTTATTAACATATTTGTATGATCTAATTAAAAGAAATTCTTAAATATCACTTACTTAATGAAAAACTTATTTTTCATTTCAATTTTCATAAAGTTAAAAAATGCCCTTTAAATATGAAGAATGCAATAAGCAAATCATGGAACTAAAGCCCAAAATTATTTATCTGTTCTGTTATAGTTATATATTCTAGTATAATCTAAGCTTCAGCAGACTTAAATTTTAAAATTATGAAGGCATGTATGAAATGTAATATTTAAAACATACTTAATTAGAAATCGAAAACTGCTTTCTATAATAATGTTAAACTGTATTAAAAAGTAATCCCGAGTGTAATTTTCGAAGATTAGTTGGCATGGAATTCTTTTATTTGAATATTGAGAATCACATAAATGTATAAGATATGGGTATCAGTAAATTAAGAATTATTAAAGAAAACTATTTTTAAATAGCTACGTATCTTTCTACCAACCTGCATAAGGGTGCAAAACAGTATCTAAGCTTCCTATCTTTGGCGACTTATTTGATTGAGTTGCTTCACTATCTAACTCCATGTTATCTAAAAATAATATGACTAACATCAAAATTATTAAAATGATAGAAAAAAGATAAAAACATTTTGTATTTGTTGAAATTTATAAACATTGATTATTAATTTTTGGTTGGCTTCAGCAATTTTTTATGATTGCTGATTCTAACCAAATAATTTTGAGTTATTATGTTTGAGTTACAATATTATTTTTGACATAAAAATTTTTATCATCGAAGTATATATATAAGGTAAAAATTTACCGTACGGTCACCCTTGGCGAAATTTTCAAAAAGTCCGCAAAGGGTGACCGTATGACGAATTTCCGATCGGGGAAAATGGCTGAAAAAGTCCTAAATATTTCATACATTGTTGGTATCTAACAATATGATAAACTAATTTCACAGAATTAAAAAAAAACACAGATTTATAGATTTCAAGCATCAATGGTAAAATAATAGAGTTGATATGTTAAATCATCCATAAAATGTTTTGATTAAATATTATATTAATGAATTTAAATCGGTAAATATTCGTGAGAAATTAATGACTAATAGGATTACCGAAATACTGGTTTGCCGAATTTCCAGTGAAAATGTTCGCCAAAAAAGAGCCAAGGATGACCGTATAACACACACACATATATATAACACAATATATTATATTATACTATATATATTATATTATACAATTTCGTTAAATTCACGTTGATTGAGTTGATTCATCATCATATATTCTGTATATCACATATTCTGTATCACATGAGGTATTTGTAAACGAAGGAGAATTTAATTTTTCTTGTCTTATAAAATCCTAAAAATTAGCACTTTTATTTCAGAATTTCAGAAAATGTTTAATTATTATTATTATTTCACAAAGAGCACAAATTTCTTTTCACAAAAAGGTTTTTTATTAATATTTTTATACCCACGATAATATTTCAAACCGCAAAATTGATGTATTGGATTTTTGTTCATCATACAAATCGCAATATCACGACCGTAAAAGAACAAATCATTATATTTGAATGATATCTAACAATAAATTAAAATGTTTTCTTGTGTTTAAATAATTTTTTGATTCAAATTCAAATTGGAAATAAAAAAATTATTAAAAAAATTTCTATTACATAATTTTTTCCATTTTTTTATTATTCATTAAAATCACGCAATTAAAATAAACAAACAAATTAGCATTGAATTTGGAAGAGTATGCATCCACTCAAAACTTTATACAAAATCAAGAGATATAGACAAAAGGTATATAAAAAGTATTGCCTTAGTATTTCTTACGAAAATATCCTTGTGAACACGTTTAAATCATTTAAGAAAAGCTTCCTCATCACTGATTAAATAAAGAGTTGTTTCAAAGCAAACTGGCTTAATAGAAGTAGAAAGGTATACGTATTTCATATATGTATTTAAGATCGTAATATTTTAAGTGGAGGTAAAATCTTTCTTTTTAATAATTAAAATCACGTTTTTCACAATATTTTCTGGAAATTTAGTCTTATATAAATGAAAATATTAATTACACACACACACAGGTTTTAACTTCACATTCTGATGTTTATAATTTCAAATTCCATCTTGAACACGGATAATTATAATTATTTGTGCTTCATTTTTAAATTTATTTGTGCTTCACTAAGAAAAAAAATTCGCTGTACATAACTAAACATAGGCTCAGCCGTTTCAATAGATATAAAATGTTTTGTCTGCATTTTTCATCAAAAACGAGAAATATAGGCAAAACAATATATCCATGTGAATTTCTCATTAATTTAGTAATTATTGTAACATGATTATCTTGTCACATAAAAATTATATTCCTTTTCACAAAATTATATAACTAAGCCATAATAAATATTACTTTAAATTTATAATTTCTCATTTGTTATACTTTGTTTTTCATATTTTATTGCAATAAAAATTAAAATTTATATTTACATTTGTACCATTTTGTACTTCTACGAAATAGTACAAGTGATGCCAAATAAATTAAACACATTTTTAAATTATTACAAACGGAAATGTACTTCGTGTATCCAAGTTGACTTCAAAAAACAAGATTTTTAAGAATTATAATTTTACTAAGATTTTAAAACTCTGTTTTTTTTTTAAATAAAATGTGAAAAAATTGATACGTTTCCTTCAAAGTGTTGAAAGTGATCACTCCATTTTTACCTTTTGCTAAAGAACTAATGAAGTTAATTAAAAATTATTTAAATATAATTATTATTTGTTGGCTTCAAAACGCTGTTAGGATTTTCTAATGATAAAAACAAAATTAATTATTTTGATTTTTTTTTCCGTTTCTAATTATTGACAAAAACTAACACAGAATTGTTGCGAAAATATTGAAAATATGCTTGCCTTGTACAATATTGCTGTTAAAATGACAGAAAAATGAAAGTGGTCACCAATTTATATTTTGTGATCTATATCAATTTTAAATTTTGCATAAAATTATATAAAAAATATTGCATATCATTGTAATGTTATATGGGGTGTATATAAGAAAAAAATTAATCTTCAAGTTATTTAAAATAATAATATACGTTGCGACCAATAAAAATAAATTTTAAAATTAAATATCAATATATATCTTGCCCCTGAGATGAGAATATTACAAATAAAAATATATTGAGTTAATTACATTTATATAAATAAATAAAACGATGCGAATAACATTTAAAGTCAATTATCTACTTCCAGATTTTGAAGATAAATACTTGCTATAATTTACTTCTATAATTACTACTTACCTGCAAAACATTTGAAAAAATGTGTGCCTATTATGAAATAAATTAGAAAGAAATGATGCATTTTGTATTTAATTTAGAGAATAAAACAGTAATATATATTTATTTAGAAAAATCATCGAGATTTTAATAGCTTTTATATGTCCTTCAGAATTTCTTTCATAATACTCAGTATGCAGACTATTTTTTGACAAATTGCGTAAACTAAAATGACATAATTTTTTTCTAAATAATAATAGAGTGAATTAAATACAAGTTTTACGTCAGCCATATCTTATTTCTTCACGGTCTTGTTTCTGCAATTTTATTTCTTAAAGACGTAAAACGCATTTCAATTGCCCTTTTCGTAAGAATTTTGTCTGAATAAGAATTTACCAAATATCTTTGTACTCAAATTTGAATTTTTATATGTTTTTCATAATCAACTATAAAAGCTTTAACTTCCTATACATAAATATATGTATATACGTAGCTTATTTTGAATTATAATTTACTCTATGAGGTAGTTTTATTCTAATATATAATATTCTTATTATAACATATAAAACAGAACTTCATCAAGTCAATTACAAAATAATAACAATAATACTGTACACTATAATTTGAACTTCAAAAAATTAATTACAAATAAAATAAATGTAATTAATGTATTTGCTCATGGTTGAAGTTGATCTTACGTTGATACCAATTGTTGATATCATGCTGAAATTGATCTCCCGATTACTTACTAAAATTTTACTTAGTTTACCAATTTTACTTACTAAAATTTTACTTAGTTTACCAGTTTTAGATCAGTTTACCTAGTTAATTTTTTAATTCTCTATAAAGTCACACAGGATATAAAAAACATTATTTTATAGAAACAATAAATAAAAATTATAATAAATAATTTTATAAACTACTAAGGTGGTGTTGACTTAAGTCATTAAAAGTTACTATTATGTTGTTGGAAATAAGTCGTGTTGTTTCTTTTCATGTTTTTTGTAAACCGACGTTAAAGTAAGGTAATTTTTTTTAACGTAATTTTGATAAAAGTTAATTTTTAAACTTTAACAGATTGTCAAAAATAGATAAAGTGTGTGAGAGCGCACATTTATAAACTTAAGATAAGACTGTAAATGTGTTTCTGCTTTCATTTTATTTCCCCAGAAAAGAAAATATTTCTGATTACGTAGTTTATGTACAGAATATTGAAAATTTTTAAAGAGTTTGTCTAAAAAGTTTTAAGGACTGTCATCACGAAGACAATATTGTTGAAAATATATTTTCGTAAGTGTAATACTGTTTTCACGAATGAATAAATTTAAAATAATTTCAAATGGTACTATTTATAATAATCCTTTCAAAAAATCTTATTACAGAAAAGCACTTAAAAATTTTATTATCTTCTTAATTTAGAAGGTCTGTATTATCTTAAACACTAATAATCCAGAATAATGTCATAAACAATTTAAGCTGTAATTTTGTATTTTAAAACAAATTTCCTTTACATTTAATCATCAATATATCAAGATTTATTTGTATAATTCTATATCCAGATAGCTTTAAAGCTAGGCTCTCTTTACCTTTTAAATTGCAATAGTAGTTTTGTCTAAAAATCCGTAGTTATTTTAAGTGATAAAAAAAAATGAAGTATTCAAAACATTATTTTAAGACTTAAATATTATACTAAGCAAAAAACAAATTTGAGATTTAATTATTCATCTTATATACTAGTATATGTATACAAAATCTTATTGTGGGGATCTGTTTTTATATCCTTGAAAATATTGACAAAATGCTTACTCTTATGAATACTTCGATTCACTGAAAATTTTTTAATATTCCATTATATACTTATAACGTCTTTTTACTAAATGTGCACTTCATTTACAAATATATTATATACGAAATAAATTATTGTTATTAATTACGTCTCTACAATTATCGAGATTACCAATTGTAAAGATTTTTGAATTTTGGACTTTATGGTAAGCAATATGAATCGATATACTCTAAAAGCATGATGTAAGATAAATTTACATTATCAATATAGCTCTTTATTTTCCAGTTTCAAGAATAAATATATGAAATAAGAAAAGTAAGATATTAAAAAACACCAACTATTGTTTCTACCAATTTGTGGAATAGGAAATCTTTCAGAAAAGTAATTTTAGTATAAGCATAGCTATTAAATAATTGTAGATGGCCGTGTGTTTGTAATGTGAAATTCTCTAAATAGAGTTATTAAAGCATGATATCAATATTAGAAAAATTTTTAAATTTAGTTTGTTGTTGCTAGTCTAACTGTCTAACAAAAATTATGTCAACAACTTAAAAAATTCTTTAAAGTAAGTAAAAATTGATAAAAATCAGACATAAAACACGGTATCGACTCTAATAAGGCTCTTTAAAGATACCTAAAAAAAGAGACATTGGACATATGATACTGACATTAGAATTATATCTGCCGGAGTAATGAAAATGTGTTTGAAAAAAAGAAAGTGTTATCCGAAAAAAAGAAAGTGTTATCCGAAAAAAAGAAAGTGTTATCTGAATGTGTGGTATCAAACTGCCAAATAGAGTTTGTGAGGAATATCTAGAATATGATGTTTAGAGTTTACTTTTTGGATTTGTAATAAGAGACAGTTGGATTTCCCAAATCAGCTTTTTACTTAAAATTAACGATCTTTCCACTATCATAAGGTATAGATTTATAAAATGTTTTCTTTTATTTTTTGTTTGTGGAAATTCTTAACAATTTTAACACAACCTAGAATCAATAGAATTATCTGAACAAATGATTGCACTATTATCATTAAAAATTAAGTTCATTTAGAAATATAATTTCGAGAGTCATATTCAGCATCTTTTCACGTAAAAGCATTAGGCTTGATGGAAAAACCCAGTCTTTCTGCGAATTCAAGAAAACTTCTAGGGTTTTTTCGAAAAAACGTTTTTGATTGAAATTTAATAAAGATATTATTATGTAAATCTTTATAAAGTAAATCTTTATTTTAAACAAATATTATACAAATAGTTAAAATAATTGTGTGTCAATAAATAAGGATAGTTTCTTTTCAATTTATATGACATACAATTGTCAATATTTAAAATAAATTCTGCATGAAAATCGCATATTGATTAAATGGAAGTCATATTTAAAAATAATGAAAGTGTAATCATATTTAAAAATAATATAATAATAATTTCTGAAATTGATCAAAAAGTTTTGGAAAATATCATAACTAATTTTATATAATATATCAAAATCATGATTTGACGATTTCATATAGAGTATATTTTATTCCCATATAAAATACTGTAAATTTCAAGAAATATGAATACATTTCTAAATTATATATATAAAAAAACTATGTATAAAAATTGAATTTTACATTACTTTGAAAATATTAACAGCATTTTCTTCCTTCCATCAAAAGCATTTTACTATTGTATAGAAATGGTTCTTATCTGAAATATTATACAAAAAAAATTCAGTAAAAGATTATAAATACTATTAAAGTTTGCTGGGAATACAAGTATTTTTAATATCACTTTAATGTTCTTATAGAAAGATAAAATTTAAAACTATAATTAAAAATTTCCATATTCTTTCTTCTTAAAAACAATTGAACTATTTGAACTGTATTATAAATTATTTTTGTTTAATATTAGGTATATATTATATATAACACTTTGTGGATTCAATTAAAGGAGGAGAACATTTCCCTAAAAGAACATTTATTAATCAAATGTTCTTTTAGGGAACTTTAATTACAGCTAAATCGATGATTGGGTGAAGTCCGGTGGTTTAGTGGTAGAATTTCGAGCTTCCAAGGCACAAGTTGAGGATTCAATCTTCGGGCTGGGTAGGGTCTAGACTCAGCTATTCATCTCTTTATTGGACTGATAAAATTGAATGTCAATCATGCTGGTGATCTAAAGACTAGGGATTTTGGCTTTATGCTGACCACCCAACCGGAACGTATACTATCCCTTCCTTGAGCCTTCGATCAAAAACATATAGGAACAGTAAGCCTTGGCTCCATAGGGGCTGACTTGTCAAAATTTATCATGGGAGATAAATTACAACATACAACAAGCAATAATAAGATGTAATTTCGACAAAGACAGTTTTTAGCTGAACTAGTAAATTTGCTTAAGAAATTTAAATTCTGAGGTAACTGGAAAAAATAGTCATAGAACTTGCCTTATAATAAATCTAAAGTAATGTTGCGTGCACTCTATGAACAGAAACAGAAACTGTAGGAGCCACATACATAACTCTCTCATTATTCCAGGAATGGAGCTACAATAGCATTTCCATATCAAGTCCTACACAATCCTTTTGGCATGAGGTCACAACTATGGTGTGTCATAGACAGAAATAATCCTAATTATAATCATCTATATTTTTCATTATAACTTGATCTTGCATTATTCCCGCTTTACTTTTAGCAGGACAGTTAACGTGTAATTTGTTATTAAATGTGTTGCATACAGAGCTGATTATTGTACAAGCACTTTTTTTGGATTGTGGGTAAATAATTGAATCTCAAAATTAATATTATCTGATTTCCCTTTTAATAAAGTATACTCTCGCTATACATTATTCCTTTAATGAGATTATTTGATAAATCTTCGCCTACAATGGAAAAAAATGAAGACACGCAAATAAGGTAATATTTTTCTCCCTTGTTAATGAATAAAAGGCCACCACCTCATATTTTAAAAAAAGAATACTAATATTAAAATAATAATACCAAACTCTTCTTTTGTCATCGAATGTTGTGTGGTGTGTTTTATATTAATTTTAGAATTATAGAAATCAATAATGTATATATATTATAAATACTAATATACTTAATAAGTTTTCCTTTGAAGAAAGGACTTTATAATATCCATTGCAAATATCGATTGTTTTTATAACTCAAATTTAGATTTAAGTAGGCTTCACAATATATATTCATTATTATATTTATTATAAATATTTATTATAAATAATAATGGATTTCATTTTCAAGAAACACATATTGTATTTACTTAATTTAAAGATGAATAATAATTTTTTTATTTTATAATATATATGTTTATAATAATACTTTTCAGATATATATCTTAAGTAAATATGCAATTATTTTAATCACAGAGAGAATAATTCGATTTTAAATAATAGTCACACATATTAAATAAAACCATACCTATTAAAATATCTTATAAATTAAATAGCGAGTTTCTTAACATTAAATAACATTGTCACATCAATGGTCTTATTAGATATGAAACTACTATTTTTTTAGAAAATTAATAATTGTATAATTATTTAAGTCAAGACATAAAATCAAACTTCTTATGCTTAGAATATATAGAGAATCATTGGTTTTAATTGAGAATAAGAATATGAAAATTTAAAAGCAAACTAATATCGGGCAGGAGCTTTTTCCTTTTATTACAGCACATAGAAGGGGCCATGTCACATTCAAGTTCATTTCCTTCATCAGTGAGTTTAAATACTCCCTTTCTGAGATAATTCGGAGCTGGACTTCCATTAAGACGTTGGTAGGACCTAATGAAAGCAATTATTTAAGTTTTTAGCATCTGGAAAGCGTAAGTTTGTAGGAAAAACAAAAACTTAGCATTTTTGTGTGTAGGTGTGTGACATGGGCTTATAGTTCTCAAATCCTTTATGTGGTCTATTTTTGTTTATTTACTAATATAATATTTTAGTCATAAAAACTCTACAAATCCACGAAGTATTAATTTTTAAAAATCCTGTAAACTTTTTCTAATCTCGGTGATTTTTTTTGTTTTTTAAATGGATTCTTTAAAAAGGAATTCTTTTTAAAAACCACTTTTTTCAGAATTTTTGTCTTTTTAATTTTTTTTTTTTTTTTGTTTTTAAATTTATTACTCCATCTATGATTTTATGTGAAATTATATTTATATTCTCTATATTATTTTATAGTTATATACACTTACTCAAATAACTCTTTTTTTATAAGTAAGGTTAACTACATCATATATCATACCTGAAATACAAATGAGAAAAATATCTTAAGTAATAGTTCATGATTAACTATTTTGGTTTAACTTTATATATATATATATATATATATATATATATATATATATATATATATATATATATCGTACCATTAGCAAATAATCTACTGCAAAGAATTAAAATTTTTCATAGAAGTTTTGTTTCAAAAAACAAATTTTTGTTATTAGAGAATAATATACTGATAGCTTTCAAAAATTTGATTCCTACATTTTTACTGTCTTGAAATATAAATTTAGTACTTAGAATTTTTTTCAAAAATGTGCTTGAAAACTTATTTTATTGATATTTGATGATATATGTGGCTACGATAAATAATTAAAAAAATAGAACTTTTAAGCAAGTAATGTTTCATATTAAAGTCAAAAAAATTTGATTCGTATAGCGAAAGAGAAAAAAATTTGTTTTCAGTAGAAAATGTAAGACCAAAAGTCAGAGATGAATCAATGTGAATTTTCTAAAATCTATATATATGAAACGGAAATGATCACATGTTTCTATTAAAGCAATGCTTGTCATATTTTTATGAGCAAAATATCTCATTATTTCTAATTTTTTGTAAGGAAGTTTCAGGAACGATCAATTTGATACTCCAGAAGCTGCATGCACAGCTCAACATTTTCTATAGCGGCGGGCAACATACAGGATTGAATTTCCTCATATGCCCAACAATATTTAAATCTTAAAATTTACAATCCAGAAATACATCCATTTCATGAGCATTTTTTTAAACGTTTCACAAGCAAATGCTGTAAAAATCGGCATTATTCTATCACTTACACAGACAATGAATTGTACAAATATACCTAATGTTTGTGTCGTCACATAAGTTAGAAAAGTGTCAAAATCCAGATATTTCAGATGATAGAATATTTTTCTTTATCTCATTGCGGAATCATAATGACTTATAATCCCAGTAACAAATAACGGAACTGTGTTCTTCCACCATCACCATAAAAACAAAAAGCGAAAGATGTCATAAAAAGCACGTGTGAATAACAATGGAAAACAAATTATGATTGCAACTCTCTAATGCTTAACTGTGGAACAGATGGTTTTCATAAAAATAAGTTCTTATCATATGCATTGAATTTCATTGCTTGTAAGACATTTCAAAGTAGCCAAAACATTCAATGCCATATGGTATGGGAAGTGCTGCCAACAGTTGTTGGTATTTGTGTGAAATCTTGAATTTATTGATAATTAATCATTCTGTTATATTTGGACGTAGCCGCAATATTAGTATTTCACTATCTTTAAATCATAGCAGATGTATTTGTAGATTAAGTTTGCACTTTTATATAAAATTTATAATGAAATTTCAGAAAACACACACACACACACACAGAAGGAGGAATTTAAATTCTATTTACATCGATTTTAAAGCTTGTCTAATGAAGTCATGTCTTTGAGATTAAGACTCGCGAAGAAAGTGAGGCTTAAACTATGTATAAAATAACCAATTGTATTTTTTCACATGATAAATGATTCTAAAAGAAAAAGAAAATTTATCATCTACTTAGGTATTGAAATATTTTTATAATTTAATCAAATGACATCTTAAGTTTTCAAACTTATATGAAGAAAAAGAAAATTCATGATAATTTTGTTTTCATAAAAAATAAATTTCTCTGCAATAAGAGATTTTATAATAACCATAACATTTACATGGGTTTTTATGATATAACTATATATATAAATGTGTTCATTATATTTCAGTGTCTTGATATATATTTACTACCTGACACTAGTGCAATTTTTATTGAGGATCTCTTTTTTAAACATTTTTTCAGCACCTTTTAATAATCTATAAAAAAACATTTTGAAAACACAATTAATTCTTTTTAACATATCAAAGAGAAACAAAAAAATTAGGTGGGTTATTATATTTCATAACGCATTTTAAACCTATTCTTTCAATACGAACGAAAGCGATGGTATTAAAAGCCACGTGTTAAAGTATTATGTGAATAAAGTTGTCTCATGTGTGTGTGAGTAAAATTGAATAAACATACATGTATTTTACTTTTTATTTTTTATATGGAATGTTATTTTATGAAAGATGTGTTCAAGTTTTTTTTTTTATTTAATGAGTGCTCAGAATGAATTATCACAAATATTGCTAGAGATTTAAATTTGGAGAAATTTGATTTGTTTTAATATGAAGAATTTTTAACAACGTGGTAGTAAAATAAAAATATAAATAAATTGAATGAATTTATGCTCCGATATAATAAGAAGCAACTAAAGTGGGATCGGATTTACCATGTATAAATTATAGACCGTAAAGTTTTATATTTTATTTAGATTTCATTATAAAGTATATGAAATTATGCTTACCGACACATGAGGGATATCAGATTTATATGACATTATATTATTATCAGATTGTAGAGACATGTTGCCGCCAAACACGGATGCGACCATCATGATGTTGTAAACAGAACCTGGATTCATCTGAAAATTCGCCATTCGTGCGCCCAGGTTCGTCGTTGATCACACCATTGAAGGCGCTCTTGTCTATGACGCAGCGTCAAGGGAAGCCGCAGCCATGGTCTCCGAGCTGAGAGTCCAAGCTGCTGCAAACGTCGCCGAACTGTTCGTGCAGACACTTGTTGTCTTCCAAACGACCCCGTTTCTTGACTCATGGCTCGTGGCGTGGTTGCACGATCCATTACGGCCATGCGGATAATATGCCTGTCTTCTCGGCTGCTAGTGATAGGTGGCCGTTGAGATCCCGCATGGCGTTCCGTGTTACCGTCCTGAACCCATCGATTCCATATTCTGCTAACAGTCATTGGATCTCGACCGACGCGAGCAGCAATACTGCGATAAGATAAACCGCAATCCCGGTACGCTACAATTCGACCTTTATCAAAGTCAGAAACGTGCTGGTACGCATTTCTCCTTTTTACACGAGGCATCACAACAACTTTTCACCAGGCAACAACATTCAAATGGAATTTGTGTGTGAGGAGCCGACTGAACAATTTCTTCATTTAAACACAATGTAGGTGTCGCTACTGGCGCCTGCTTTGTCTAAATGCCCTGTAAAGCTAATCATTTGCATATCACAGCACCTTCTCCCTTTGGTATAAATTTCACATCTGTAGCAAGTCGACTTCTTGGTATAGCAATTTTAATGGCCAGTAGTGTATATTGGGCTGATGTTGTCTTGGAACTCTATGGTACGATTCAGTTTTTTCAGCACAATATCTTTCTTCTGAACATTAATATCCAAAAGGAATGTGAAATTCTCTGTATAGCCTGTTTCCGCAGATAATTTTTATCATAGACTCCGATTCCCAAGACAATATCAGGAATTAGCTTTTTCTATAATAATGTATTTTATCAATTGAAATGTATTTCTAGTAATTAAAACACATTATTTCTAGTAATAATGTATTTTAATCAACTGAAATGTATTTCTAGTTTTTGAGAACTTCCTAACTGATAAAGAGTTTTAAGAATGAGTGCTTACCAGCCACAGATATATTTAGGGAGGACGAACTTTTGTGCCACCATAGATGAGGTCTGATTGGCAAGCTGTGTTATAACAACATTCATATATCATTTGTCAAGTATAATCTTTCATTTACAGAAAATTTATAAAGTATAAATTGTAAAATTATCATTAAAATGAGTGACCTTTGTCGAAAAAGATATAAAGCCCAGAAAAATTGTAAAAAACTTTATAAGATAAGTAAAAAATTCACTTCTTTATTTAAAGTGATTGTTTCGATTTGTGACTGCAAGAAATTAACTTTTCTAACTTTTTTTCAAAAATAAAGTAAAAATGTCATGTAGTTTAAAAATACACTGTTCGCTACCCAAATTGCAGCACCAAAAAAGACAAGATTCATCACAACTAAGTTTATTTTGTAGATAACATGTTGACCAAATATCAAATTATTAAATTCATAGACTTTTGTTAAGTGTGGTTCCTGCCAAAATCAGTAGCCAGAGTAGCCACTATTGTTGGAGATCATCTCTGCCACTAGCCTCGGAATTGATTCAAAGAGACTTTGGATGTGCTCTTGGACACAAACCAAGCAGCTTCCACACCTTGCCAAAGTTGATTTGGTGTTTCAGTCGGGCATGTGATCTGGGTCAATTGTTGTGAAACCATAGACCACATGCTTTCTATCGGCGAAAGATCCAGATTGCAAGCCGGCTAGGGAAGCAGTTCAATCTGGTTCTTAACGATGAACACTTGGACAATGGGTGCCAAGTGTGTTTACGTATTATCTTGCTGAAATAAGGCTGTGGACAACCCTTGAAAGTAAGGAAGGACTACTGGC
The DNA here is from genome assembly GCA_030067965.1 of Latrodectus elegans. Taxonomy (NCBI): domain Eukaryota; kingdom Metazoa; phylum Arthropoda; class Arachnida; order Araneae; family Theridiidae; genus Latrodectus; species Latrodectus elegans. The sequence goes on from CM057819.1 coordinate 47,315,025, forward strand.
TCCAAAACCTGCTTAAAGTACCTGCAATATGTACTATAGGAGTACAAGAGTGATATCCAATACCGCCCCATACTAAAATACCCGGTGCAGGAACAGCTTTGGGGTGCATAGCTCAACTGTTCAGCATCCTCTCTCCACGGTGTCTTCAGAGTGGAATTCAAAAATGGTGGTGATAGAAACGTGACTCGTCAGTAAAGACAATTTGATTCCATTCTGCCGACTACATCCTTTTTTCATCGCACTATTGACGGCGGATACAGCTGTGGTTCTGCGTCAAGGGTAGACGAAGGAATGAACATCTTGCGGACAGACTAATCTGCTGTAAACGGCGTCGAATGGTACGCACAGACACTGGATGATGCGTTACAGACTGAATATGCTCTGCTATAGTTTGTAATGTGGCTGAGTGATCAGTCACTGTTATGCGTACAATTTTTCTGTCATAAAATAAAAATAAAATTGATAAAAAATTTGAATTAAAATTGATGCAATAAATTTAAATTTCATTTAAATTTAATTTTATATTTCTCAGATAATAGTATATAAACTATCTATCTGACAGGTCAACAGAAAAAGAAAAGAGAACAGAATTAAGCGAGTGATACATAATTTCTTCATTGCGTGCTTAAAAAACTTCAATATCTAACTTGTACGAGGAACCGCATTAAAAACAAATATACCATCTGAAATATTTAAAGATGGATTGCAAATCATTTATATAAGTATATACACAAACCATATTTTCTACCCATAATATTGCAGTCTAAATAAGGGAAAACTTACACATTTATATAGCAAAATGTTACGGAAGATCTTAATATCCATTATTTTGGAAAACAATTTGTAAATTAAAGCGATCTATCTTTGTTAGTTCTAGCTTAATATAAACAAGATGAATTATTGTTTACAACTATAAAAAATGAATTATCGTTTAAACAATATGCATATTATGCAATATTATTTTGTATTTTAAGTAGAAATCAAACAAATGAAGTAATCTTTCTCTCCAGGCTTTTGAATAATAATTAAGAAGAGTAAAATCACATTCATTTCCATTTTAAAATTATACTCCAGTTTATCTACTTGCTGTAGCATAAGTTATAAAAGATGATCAAATGAAAAGGTATGAAACGACACTGTAAGTACAAATGTAGACTTTATTCAAAATATACACCATAGACTTGAGCACAACGATCCCACTGATAAACAAGCCACAGGATTACTTGTTCCCAGAATTACTGTTGCCGTGACGAGGCCTGGTCCTTCACATCATCCTTGAGTACGTCGTCCGAATTGAAGCGCTTCCTTTTCAGTTGCTTCTTCAGTGGACCAAAAACATAGAAATCCCAGGGCGACATGTCCGGACTGCAGGTCGGATGGTCCAATGTCTCCCACTTGAATTTTGCCAGATCCATGCGTGTGACTCTGAAGACGTGTAGACGCGTGTTATAACGAGGCAGAACCACACCCTTCGTGAGCAGCCTCAATCATCTGTTCTTGATTGACCTGGGTAAGCGTCGGACTGTTTCACAGTACACGTTGGAGTTTATGGTTTTTCTGTGCTAGTAGAATTCCACAAATATCGGTTCTTAAACGTCAAAAAAGAAGGTGAGCAAACACCTTTCCTGCTGGCGGTATGGTTATGAACATTTTAGGGGGAAGTGACGATTTATGCTTCCACTGGTTTCTCACCTTCTGCTGTCAGAAATCGGATAACTACTCGCTGCTCCTAAGTCATCGAATATTGCAACGTGAACAGCACCTTGTCGTCATACGGACTGCTGCAACATTCGAACACCGCTTTTGATAAAAGCCTCTGCTCTCTTCTGTGCACGCAAGCGCCCGAGAATTCTCCGAGCCCAGTCACAGACTCCAATCACATCCCGAGATATCTCGCTATGTTCTCCCATAGCGTAATATGCAAATATTTAACTATTTAACGTTTTTATGTCGTTTCGTACCTTTTCATTTGATCACCCTTTATATTTAACCACTACATGTATTTTGATATTATATACTTATAAAAAGCAATTTTTATTGACAAACATGGTTAATAGCTTCATTTATGGGCAAAAATGGATTTTGGTAAAGTTAAAGTCTTTTGAACCTTAATAAAATTTTAGAAGATTTTAAGCATTACTTGTTGCTTACTTCATCTAAACTTAATGTAACGAGTAAAAAATGTCCTTCTCAAATATATATCTCTTTGTAATTCCAGTTATTATTTTTTTTCTCAAAAGGCTTTTCATCAGTGATAATCAGAATTAAATCCTAAGGGCAACCAGGTATTAGAAGAAAAAAGCATTAGTTGGCATTTTTTAGATAAGATTCTGTTGAAAATTCTCAAATAGATAACGTGTATAACTGCTTCATTATTGAATAATATTGAAGTGTTACAAAGGTATTCAATGAGTTTTTTATTTTTGTTCTTATGCTATAAATGAATCGTTATTTTAATTCAAAAAAAATATCGCTACAAAAACTATGTGTTTATTAACAATTCATTATATCTTTCATTATTAAGCATAATTGAAGCAAATAGGTTTCAATTAATTAGCTTCAATTATGCTTTTAATTTATTTATTCAATGTGGAAAGTGTGTGTGTTAAAAAAAGACAATAATATTCAAATTATATGGACGTGTATTACCACTTTAACTGCTAAGCTGATTGTTTCATAAAGACTGTTTTGAAATTATGTCAATTACATTTATAAATTAATTTTCCTCCCTTTATGTTAATATATTGATCAATATTTTTATACTAATTTCTCAAATAAATCTAACGATTGTAATGTAGTCGGTCACTTCTATGTGTGTAATGTTATCATCATTATTATACAAAAATAATAAAAGATATCAAACTATGTAAGACTTCAGCAAACTAATGTAATTTTATTTTTTATTTAGTACAGAAATGTTACAAAAAGTAAGTACGTTGATTTTTAATTATCTTACATGACAGTCTCTAAATATTTAATTAAAGGCAATGAATTCTGATAAAATATCAGTTTAAAATTTTATCTGAATTTTATGACAAAATTGAAATTGGTCATTGTTAGTATAAGAATAAGTATATATGATGCTGGCGAAAACTAATTACCTTGTTATGGTGAGTATATAAAAGTTGCGCGTAATGATCTTGCTTGTCATTCTTTCCGCAAGTACTGGAAAAAGCTTGCTTATGATATACACCATTCGAGAGCGCAAGGTATAACTCTCAACAAAAACTCATGGTCAAAATCATCTTCTTCAGATCTTACAATTAAGCTGATAATTTGTCATTCCGAGTGACCAATTTTCAACTAAGATTTAAGTATAGTAACTTTCACCAATGAGATAAAAGACACTTAAATTTCATAAGAAATGCTTTGATTCTGTTAGAGATTGGTAAGATCATGACTGTTGCAATTCGTGCCCTTGAGCATTCAAGAGAGCCGGCCCCGAGTGACCAATTTTGAACTAAGATTTGAGTATGATGACTTTTCCCAATGAGACAAAATACACTTAAATTTAATAAGAAATGCTTTGATTCTGTTAGACTGGTATTCTGTTAGACTGATTGTTGAAATTTTTACCCTTGAGCATTCAAGAGAGCCAATTTATCAACTGATTCAATGCCCTTGTAGTACTATTTTTGCCGGCATTATGTAATAATAAAGAATGTGTTTTTATTTAAATATTATTCAATATACCCCTTTCCATTTATATGCATAAAATGATCTACCTGGAATGTTTAAAGGAAAGAATATAATTTCACACTTAAAACAAAAGTCACATTAATGCATTGAAACAAGTATTTTGAAATTTTTGCATTTATAAATAAACATTGTTTCTTCACTTTTTATTCCCTTCATTAATAATATTCTGGGTCACTAGAGAAGCCGCATTCCTCACCGGAATAGTCTGAATGGTCGGAAATCCAGTCAAGGAAGGCTGACACTCGTGTGAAGATATCGGGTATCATTTTCCCACAAATAGCTGGTCCACGAGAAACAATTCCAATCTGATAGTATCTTCCTTCGTATTGTACGAACAAAGAGCTTCCCGAATCACCCTTGAAGAAGAAGAGATGATTATTAAGAAGTTATTAAGAAGTTTATCTATAAGAGAGAGAGAGAGAGAGTCGATCACTTTTTAATTGCTGCTTTTTTAGTTAAATGGTGCTTAGTTCAAAGTAATTGCTTTTTACTGATGATACAACCAACAAGATACAATTAATTTGTCCTATTACATTAGCAAATTGCACAAAAATTTCTTCTAATATAGGAATTATTATTAATAAATATTCACATTCTCGTTAGTAATTTTAATGCTTTTTGTTCTTCCTATTCAAAACCATGCCTCTTACTAAAACAGTAATATGAAGTAACTTAAGATTATGTTGACTTTAAAAATTTCAGCTTTAATAAATATTTATATGGTGATAAAAGATATGGATTCAAATTTTTTCCAAATTCAGCTTTCTAATTGTAAGAAATATCATCTGATTTGTCATGGAACAAGATCATTAGCTCTTTGTTTTTATTAGTTTCAACTAATATTATCAGGTTATAGTAAAACAGGGAAGTACGTAGCATTCATGCAACTAATTAAAAATTTAATTCAAAAATTCAATACCCATTAAAATTGAAATATTCAGAATTGTCCTTTGAAACACACTAAAATTTAAGATTCAAAAATAAAACAACAGCTTTTTGTTCATAAACTGTTTTTGGAAAAAGCCTTTAATAGAATTTAATCTAGATATATTCGTCATGAAATGTTGAATGGTCTTTAATGAGACTGCAGAGCAATAGCAATAACAGTAATAATAATTTTTTTTATTTAATACAAAGAATTATTTTAGTAAAACAAATAACATTCAACAAAACTTAAAAATGAAAAATGATTTTAATTGAATCTTTTAACTATTATAAGTAGAATTTTTTTTTATGAAATCATATTTTACTTACATATCTTTAACTCTAAGACCTGATTCCGCTTTTTTATTTTATTTTTTATTTATTATTATTATTATTTTTTTATAAATTTTAAAATTAAACTATGTAGGACATTTATGCTAAGCCCTTTACACACGAAGGAAGGAATACATAAATTTCATAGAATAGCTGTGAATATAATCACATTAAGGATTTTTACACAAATATTGTTTACAAAAATCAACCCTTCTTTATTACATTCAATCATTCAATATCTTTTATTTTATTTTATTATTATTATTTTTATAAAATTTTAGATTGTACTGCGGGGATTTCTTTAATAATTTTAAATCTTCTATACTAAATTAATATTTAAATCTTAAAATAATTTTACTAAAAATATTTCCTAACACATTTTTCAATGATTTAAAAAAACTTCGTAATCCAGCTCATAATAATAGTTAATTATGAAAAAAAAATTTCTCTCTCAACTGAAAGTTATTAAATTTGTAACTTCTGAGATTCATCATGAATAACATCGTCTCGAAACTTTTTGTTTGTTTGTATTCCATTTCAGTTATACGAGAAAACTTTAATTCCTGAACATAATCGCAGCAAAATGATTATATTTTTCAGCTTCGTTGCCAACAAGGGATTATTCGTAAAAACAAATTATGTTTCCCAGTGTTAACTTATTCGCAATGATTCATATCAATCTAGATTTTCCATTTTATAAAAGAGAGTAACTAATTCTGAGGAAATGTATTTAAAAAATTCTTAGATAGACTATTTGATAAAAATACCGAGGATTTTTTTTTTCACAAAAAATGAGAGAGAGAGAGAAAGAGAAAGAGAAAGAGAGAGAGAAAGAGAGAGAGAGAGAGAGAGAGAGAGAGAGAGAGAGAGAGAGAGAGAGAGAGAGAGAGAGAGAGAGAGAGAGAGAGAGAGAGAGAGAGAGAGAGAGAGAGAGAGAGAGAGAGAGAGGGAGAGAGAGAGAGAGAGCTTATGAAAAGTATTTTTCTAAAATTTATATCCTATGCTAAAAAAATAATAAATGAAATAAAAAGATACAGAGTATGTAAAAAAATGGAAAGGATCTGTAGAACTGAAATCATTATCGGCAAATTTAATAAGAAATGAATTATATCAAGATTGCAGAAAAGAAAGAAATTAATATTACGAAACAAACTCCTTCTCTTTCTCTGCCAGTACATATTTGCCGCGATGTTATTCTAGGATAATACTTATAACAATATCTTTTACTCCAGATGGGAACATCAACTTCCAACAATACTTTGGATAGTGAGTCTGTAAAGAAAACGCTTAAAATTAATGCACATTTTAAGCAATTATATGTTTTTGAAAACTGAGATATATAGTTAAAACAAACAGAGAATAAACGAATGGCTTAAGTCAATTGAGGATATGTATAACTTAAGCGATAACTGCTAGATATATTTGATTTCGTCCATATAATTTTAAATAGCAGTTTGAGAAGAAGTGATTAATCTCATTAATTAAGAAGGAAAAAATTATGTCTTTTTCATTTCCTAAAGACTTCTTTATACCGATGAAACAACTTGTCTCACATATATGTCAATATATTAACTGTTACATCATTCGTTATAAAATTTCTTCGAATTCAGTACCAGTTACTATTGAGCAATAGAAGATAGGTGTTGAATCTCAGCTTTGTATATGCGCATCTTTTAGTGTTGCAAGTTTTCTGGGTCTTCCTTTTTGTGGCGCATAAATCACTCGCCATCAAAAATAGGTTTTAATGGAAGGAAAAATTGGGCAGACGTGTTAAATAATGATTTTCGATGTTAGGTTATATGCTGTGCTGTTCATCTGCTAGGTTTACCCTCAGAAATGTTTCAGGTTTAGTCAATATATTTTAGTTTTTCTTCTCACAACAAATTGCGACGAAAGTTATTTGCATAATTCTAATTTTTACGAAAGCTGTTTTCAAATTAACACATTTAGGAATAACAAGGAGTCCAGAAATTAAATATTTCAAGCATTACTGGTAACAATCCGTTTGATTTTGATAATTTGTATCAATGTGAATCTCCTATATATGTTTGAACATTTCCTACTGTAGATTAAAAATTTATCGGTAATTTAAGATTCATGTTGATAAATAAATCCTAAAAGCATTATACGTATATCAATTACAATGGCCTCTCTAAGTTAATGAATAACAAAATGACACAATTAAAATTATATTTCAAATTTATATATAAAATATATTTGATAATAAAACAGAGCTATATGTGAGTATGAGATATATGTTCAAACAGCGGGCTTTCGTAATTACGAGTGCCGCTTTTATTTATTTTCAACTTTTGTTATCAGATTCGTTGACAATAGTCAATGGGGTCCTACAATATCTGAGAGAAGCCGTTTGACTGATTTGGCGAGCAGTGAGATGGGCGGAAATAGGGATGTCAAAGGCTGATGTAGCTAAGCGTTATACTCTATCTCGCAGTGAGGTCCACTGTCCTTGGACTTGATATAAAATCGAAGCTTCTGTGTTCAGAAGACATGTTATACAGCGACAACAAGCCCCCAATACCTTCGAAAGCCCATTTTATAGATCTTTATGCCAAAGGAAAAGAAGCATTTCTGTGCTGCAATTGGTTGCACACCACGATATTGCATCAGGAAAAAAAGGATACCAACTAGTACTTAGAGAAAGCGTCTTTACAATTCAATTTCTAATACAAGGCGAGAGTTGTGCTTCTCCCTAACGGATGACAGAAAAGGACCCGCTTATCTTGGGCAAGAGAATACCATATAAGCTCGGTGGTGGAATAATGTTTTGAGCAGGAATCTCACTAGGTGGTCACACTTACCTGCAGGTGTTCCCGAAGGGATATATCATTGGTGTGAGATATATGAATAGAATCCTTGATCCATATCTCTTCCCATATACCGGTACAATTGGCAACGATTTCATTCTAATGGATGATACGGCACTACTTCCTTGAATTGTAGTTGTTGAGAAATATCTTGATAATCTTAGTATGGAGAAAATGTGTGGAATGGAAAGCTTGGTAGACAGGTTGCTGCCGTAAGTCCAAATTCATGGTATGTTAGAGGGCTGAAAAACATCTTACTCCGTATCAAGTCTTCGCTTTTAATACCAATAACCAACTACTAAAGTGACAGATGAAGCTAATGCTTTAAACTTGAAGCAGGGGAATCCGTTTCTAAAATTAATTTTTAGTATGTTTATATGACATTTTACCACATAAGAATGGTATTCTCTAAAGAGTTTGCTATTTTTGTAATAAATCACTTATGAAATTTTTCTATGCAATATTTTATGCTGCAATCAATACATGTGTTTTATGCTCATATAAGCCAAATTTGAGTGTTCTACATTCATTCCGCATCAAAATTAGTTGCAAAAGCTAGATGTTCCTTTCCTTTTGGATGCCAGAGTACTTAAGGATAGGAGCTATGAATAAATGTTAGATGTGTCAAATTATTTACAAGATCCATGTGTTCAGTCAAACCAACATTTCTCTGTATGTATTTCCTAGTTTCCGCACTAAAATTAATATCAATTTTGCAAATTAATTTCACACAAGAAAAAATTTATAGACACTATATAGTAAATTTTATGTGAATTTGTCAGGTAATTGGAACTAACAAAACTGACTCTTTGCGCCAATGAAGCATGTTGGAAAGGTTGGTTGCCACATTTTATTCTCTGTTTTTTTAGTTTTTTTTTCTTGGGATATTGATCTAGGAAACGCGGATGTTCTAGAGCACTATTGTTTTGTCGTTAATAGATCTATAACCCACATTTTATTTTTTATAAATATATGTTTGAAAATGTAATTCAGTCCTCCTATAAGGATGAAATAGATAGACTACGACTCATATTATCATGTCGCAACACTGCCAACTGGGTTGCTAACACTTTCTGCTTCAATTCAACAGCTTGTGGGTACTATTCTAACTGAAATCATGTATATTGTTAGTGGTTTCAGATGTATTGTAAATTGAAAACCTCATTCAAACTGACTCTTGTGTTCTAATCTATTTTAAAATAAATTTATGTCTGGAAAACACATTTACCTTGAAGTAGTTGAAAACGTATATGATTAAAAATGTTTCTCAGTTTAACTGTAAGAGATATTGTAAATTTATGATCACTTGAATTAAAACTAAGCATTAAAAAAACTGCTTTATCTTAAATAGAAAGACTCAAGATTCTTTTTCTGTAACAATGAATTTCAAATCTTGAACTTCGTTTCAAACTTGAAAGTAATTAAAAAACTAAAGGGTATTATTTCTGTAGAAATTTATCACATTATCTCTACAAAGAATAATAAGGAGAACTATCAAAAATATCTTTAATTCCGTTTAAAATATATTTGTTTTAAAATATATGTGTTCTGTTGTGAAACCATTTTTCTTTTCTCCTTCTGCGTAGTTTTGAATTTTACTTTGCTCGCTCATGCACAGGAATAGAAATAAAAAACTTTATTGCGGGAGGGAATTTGTTAAACTACTTTAAATGTATGTAACATCCTTGCATCTTTCTTGATAAAATGTATAGTTCTTTCAAATGGGTTATTTTTATAAAATATTTTCATAATTTATTTAAGCTCGCGTTATTTTAAAAATTAGCTCGTTCAATTATTTTGAATTAATTTGAATATGATAATTTAAAATATCGAACAATTTATGATTGATTATTTATTCTTGCTTTAAAAAAATGATTTTGAAAGTTGAGTAACTCATCAGATACTAAAAAAAAAATTCAAAAGAGTGCACTTTTATCTCCTTAAATGAATATTTTGAAATGTTTTCACAAATGATTTGTGGAGAGAGAGAGAGAGATTTCCCCTATTATATAT